>OX456526.1:93218713-94536213 GCA_949748255.1 Eustalomyia histrio
ACATACATACATACATACATACATACATACATACATACATGTATATGCATTGAAAACAATTTGAAATAATAATTCATGAATGTAAATGTACAGTGCGGTACAACATAAAATACACTACAAATAATTACCATTGACCGATAAGATTTCGAAAAACGTAAAAATGAAGAAAACTTGCTACGATAAAACTGACAAACATAACTAAAATCCAGATTCGCTCCACTCCATTTCCTGTGATTAGTGCTTAAATTTCATTTCGTTCCCCTTGACTATTGTGTTCGCATCAATGTCCTTAGGAGATTGTTTCATAATTGTACACTCAAAAACAAAGTTTGTAAAGTAAGCAAAAAATGTTGCTGAGACAGCCACATTTTAGTCAGGAGGGTGATTGCAGAAAAATTTCTAACGTCTGCTAAATATTTTTGTTTTTTTTTTTTTTTTTTTAAGGTGAAGAAAAGTGAAATATTACATTATTGTGTCTGACTTTTCTTTAAAAAGTTATAAGAACATTTCTGCGTTTCGATTTTAAGTGGGCCATTATTTATATTGCTGGATCTAATTTGGTCTCCCATTCATTGGATCAATTAAGATCATTAATATTAGCAGATTACAAAGTATCAAATTGGATATTATAATTTATTACGCCAGATCATTTTCTTTATTCGGGTATTTATTTATTTCTAAATTTATGATACCAAATTTTAAATTTTATTATCATTACCTGTTGATACGGGAAAAACAGCCTCATTATTAATTTGAGATTCTATCCAATCCATTAGGAGTTCAATATATTTAGGTGCTGGTAATGCTGTAGGCTTTTTATAACTGCAAAAAAAAAGTGATTAAGTAAAAGAAGTATTTCAAAGAATTTATTCGTACAAAATTATGAAGTAACTTTTCCATAGCATACAAAACAAGAGGACAGAAGAATGCTTACATGTGGACTAAAAAAATCAGGACTGTTATTTAAAATAATAACAAAACACGGAACTAGTTCAACAAATTTTGCTGTGTATAAAACAATGTCAATCGGTGGCGAAAACCCCAATACCGTAACTATTGCAAATCTGATTTAAACAGAACCGACTTTGCGACTGCAGAAATGATGGCATAACAGTAATCTAGTTCCAAAAGAAGTGATTACGCACATGTTAGATAGTGATATATAACTGCATTAATTCAAAATGAATCCAATGTGCATTATGAAGTCTCAAAGACAGGCAAATCAAGCTGCCTGCGACTGACTAAAGGTATCACAACACTTAAGGGTTTATTAAGAAACACTTAGGGGGGCATGTTATCCCTAAAACTACAAAATTAGTTATTGAAAATTTCGACGGACGACTCTTTTCTCTTAACATTATTAATTTTTTTTTACAAAATTCATCAAATTAAAATATATAAAAATATTTTTAAATTATATTAATCTATTTTCTGAATTATTTGAACAAACATTTTTCACAAGTCTGTGATTCATTTATAACCATTTTTAAGGAATAATTTGGTTTTGAATAAATTGTTGGATTGATATGTTAAAGTTGATTCATTGATTAATATTAATTCAAAACATGTAACGATCACAAAAATTGCATAAGAGTCAAAAATTTCCCTCAAACACTCCACCCTAGCTCAGATTACTTAAAAGATATTGGAATTTAGCTTGTCTATGCTATAAGCTTTTATATAAATCCGATGAACCACCGAATAATTTCCAATATGCCCCACTGTAGTTAGCGCGGTTTTGATTTGCGAAATACGATATTAAATTTTAAAGTACTCGATTGTTATTAAAACATTAATTTATTAGGAGTAAATGTAATTGGCATTTGCAATTTTTATTAAATCAATGTATTGAATATAAGTTCATTTATAACATTTATTTATTCAAGGTTTAGGTAATACATAAATGTATATGCTAAATATAATTTTTTTATTTTATTAGCTATAGCAACTAGGCCTTAAGCTAGCTATAACATGTAAAATACATTTATTCATAAACAATGCATTTAATTCGTGAATCAAAAACAATTTTATTTAATAATTTTTAGAAATTGAATTATATGTAGACATTCATAAATATAGACAATAAATAAATTAAAATAATCTGTGTTTTTTATATATATATAATCAAAAAAAAATAATAAAATAAGTGAATTTGCCAAAAAAATTAATTTAAATAAAATAGTTATATTTGGAATAGTTGAACTATGAACTATTTGAACTATGAATTATTGTGAATTGTAAAAAACATAGAAATTATCTAAATTAATATTTTTTTTTGAAACATAGAGATAAACTGAAGTTTCCTTATACCTAAAATAATTACTAACTTCACTTTTTTTGTAACCATCAACAGAAACGGTGAGCACAATGAAGCACTTCCCAAAAATACACTATACTAATTCCTTTTATTTTATATTTTTTCCCATTTTCATCAACTCAACCCCTTTATAATTGTCTCGAGCTGCGAGAAATTATAAAACGAAAAAAGGGCCTAAGTTCTTCATATTTAGGTGCTCAGCTATACAGTCCACTCCAAAGTCAACCTTAAGCCCTAAATACCCCAACTCAAGTTCTGCCCTTTTACAATGATTTATTAATCTCTCTTCGAAATTTTCCAAAAATTCTCTTTTTGTAAAAATATTTTTTTGGCAATCGGGTGCGATTTTGAGAGTTAAATTAAAGGAAAAATCGGAAAAAAATTGGCATCCAAAGAGCTAAACTTCGTCCTAGAGCATTAGCATGAAGAGGACTGCCTGGAGCAGACTTGCCTCCTCAGACCTGCTTTTAACCCCACCAATAGTTTGAAAATCTTGAATTCATTTTTTGTTAAATTAAATAGCAAACAATTTTTTGTTCTTCAATTTTGTTTAATAGCCTGTTCCTCGATCTCGAACGAAAAACTAGTCGAACGAAAGCAAGTCACTCGAATTCGAATCAATTTGGGTTTCTCTATTTCGAAAGCCTTCGATCGACTTGACTTACGTGTGTCAATTTTTGTTTCTTACGCATTTACAAATCACAGAGATGCCAGATCATATATTTTGAGTATTTGTTACAATTTTCTTCAAAAGTAGCAAAATTCTACTAAACTGCTTAGAGACAAAAAAACCCTGTTTAACAGTGATCAGCTGTATATGACAAATGAAATAAAAAATAACAATAAACAAATCAATTTTTATTTGAGAATGTGTTTATTTTTGAAAATGTTTGTTATCGATTGGTTGTGAGTAAGATTGATAATCGGAAAGCTTTTCTGTTGCCTGTTGCTGTTGTGTGTTCGGTGCGGTCACTGCTCTTGTAAAATAAAAGATGTAAAATAAAAAAAATGTAAATATGAGCTGCTTCGGCCAAACGTAAGCCACAAACAACACACACATACCTTTTACCACTCAGCAACAGCGTAATAGGGGGTGAAACGGAGTTTAGTTTTCTGGTCAAATTTTCCTCCTCTGCGGAAAATTTGTTTGCTCCGAACACCAAAATCCTTCTGGCAAAATTAGGCCTTTCTTCCATATAAAATACAAGCGTCTTCGGATGGTCCAATGTTGATTTTTTTTAACTAAAATTTAAAATTCTTAATAAACTACAAATATATGTATTATTTTGTACTTACTTTTTGTTATCCATTGCTTTTTTAACTTCATTTTGCTATTAAAAATATCAAATATATATTTACTCGACAAAAAAAATAGCAAGTGACTGATTTTGACATTTGCGTTCGAGCTGTTCGAAATAGAGAAACCAAATTTTGTATGAAAACAGTTACGTTTTCAATCGACTTGTCGTTCGAGTCATCGTTCGCATAGAAATAGAGTTAGTGAAACCCAAATCAGTTTTCTTTCGACTAGAAAGCGAACGAACGTGTTCTTTCGAAATAGAGGAACAGGCTATAAATTTGAAAATAATTCACATTCTGTGATTGTATTTTTTTATGAGGAAATAGTTTAAAATTGCAAAATATAAATATAAAGTGACTGGACCTTTTGAAATCTTTCAGAAACACGTTCTTAATATGAGACACACGGAAGAAATATTGACAGGTTACATGCTAACTAATTTTCGTTTGCTCTGTGACATGTTCTCTTGCAACAGACAAGTGATATGTCACGAAACTATTCATTTCGTACAAGTCCTGTAACATAAACCATTGTGATTGATATGTAACCAGTTTTTTTATTAATTACTTGTCCTCAGTCCTGTGGTATGTACTTTTAAGCTAGCCACGGAACGTTTCATTTTGCACTAGGTCTGATTCACATCACGTAGTGTCTTACATGATACTAGTTATGTGTAAGAAACTTCCTATTGCAGTAATATGGTACCGTACACAAGGTCAGCGACATGTCGCAAGTAGCTTAAAAGGTAGAAATTGTCACCTCCTATGGCAAGCCCATGTTAAAGTTACCGGTTACTTTCATATAAGAGAACCAACTCGAGGACAGGTTTCTGCCACAAAGTTCCGGTCACGTGACTAACTCTGTGACTGGTCCATTTCCCGTAGGGTATATACTGTCAAACAAAAGTTTTGGCACAGTTATTTGCACAAAAATAAATGCTTTATTAAGCCAAAAGTAATGCAAAATATTTTCATCAATATAATAAATTAATATATTTTATATTTAATTGTAAAGAAGAAATATGTTTAGTCAGTTTTTGATTGGCCATAAGTTTTGGAACATTTTGTTTTTGCTTTTTTTTTACTTTTTGCCAGTAGCTCAAAGTATGGACTTTTTCCAAAAGCAGAAGTCTTTGTAAAGATACATTATGAATATTCTTAATGTGTTTAACCCTCCGATGAGTGACAGTTCTGAACTTCACGGCCGTGTGAAAAGGTCCCTAAGGACCTTTTTTGTAAATCATGTTTTTTTCATATAAAATTTTTTTTTTGATTTTTTTTGTTTTTATTGTTTAAAACTTTTTTAATTTTTTTTTTGACTTGAATTTTCTTAAGACTATTATAAAAAAGTTTAAAAATTATTGGTATTGAGCGTGTACTTCTTGTCCCCCGCCCTGTGCGCAAGTGTTGCAGCGATGTAAAAGTGTGCTATGTTCTCCGCAAACAGCGTTGCCGCAGCCGAAGCAGTATGCCCGCGTTTTCCGCTGCCGCCCGTACTCAGAACGGCAAAGGCGACATGACGGTCTACTTGACCTAGCCGCAAACGACGGTGCATTGCCTTCCATCGGTCTTGGTAATACCTGAAATGAAAAGAAAAATAAAAAACAAATAAATATATATTCTATTCTTGAATTTGAAGATGTTTTTCTTACCCGGACATCAAATGTTTCCATCGCATTGCGTATCCTTGGATATGAGGTTATATGGTTGTTCACGGCACGTTCTTCGATATTTGGTGTGGCCAATTGTTTCGTTAGCAGTAACAAGAACGACCGCCGACTGTCACTCCTTTTTATAGGCTTCATTTCGTTGTAAATCGTAAAAGCAGCCAATGCAGCGACGTCCAGCATATTATAAAACATGGCCAACGGCCATCGTTGTGTTGCTCTTTTGCAGCTGTAAGTGCCTAGCATTTGATCCATGGTATCAACGCCGCATTTGTTGGCGTTGTAATCTAATATGGCATAGGGCTTCCGCTTCTCGGTTTGCTCGTCAACGCGGCAGGTGTAGTGCATTGTGGAGAGCACGTTCACCACTTTATTTTTTTTCGGCACGTATGAGCATAACGCTATATCCCTTTCGTTGAACCCAAATAATGTACTATTGATGGTGCGCTTCGGGTTCTTCTTGAACTCCTGTGGAATGAATGTTTTGTTGTAGCGCACTGTACCAACATATGCGGTCTTCCTCCTCATCAAAATACGCGCCAAGTCAAGAGTGGTAAAGAAATTATCCGCGTATATAGTACGGCCAGCATCTAAATATTTTTCCACAAGATCCAGCACTACGTTCTGCCCTTGGTTTATCTCCCGTTGTTGGTTTAGCAGTTTTCCAGAATATATCATTCCCTTCACAGGATAATAACTCTGTGAGTCGCATAACCACCATACTTTCAAACCATACTTAGCTGGCTTTGACGGAATATATTGCGTGAAGCGGGTGCGGCCTCTGTAAGGGAACAACTGCTCATCAACTGTTAGTGCTTCATGAGGAGTGTAAGCTGCTGCCAAGTTATGTTGCAACATTTGCCAAATATCGTCAATAGCCGCTGTTGTCGAGTATTTCCATTGTCGAATCAAATAAATTGCTTTATACACATGAAGCGATCGTACGACAACGCAGCTTTGTATATTGGGCAACGCGTCGCGCCCCATAATTCCATAGCTGGTTCATGGTTTGATCTTGTGAGTCCAGCATACAAAAGAATAGCTACAAAGGCGTCAAACTCTTTCACTGTCACTGGCTTTCACTCCTTTTTCTTCGTCGGATTCGCCAAATTCCATGCAGCTGTAACCTCCCTGCCTTTACGATTTGTTTCACGTAGCACTAAGTGTATTATTTCCCGTGTCATGATTGAACGCATTATTGTATAGGGGTCGTGTATATTTCCTGTTGGTCCTGGTTTCTTTCTTGTGAAGTCGACCACGTTATGATTACGAGTGCTTGATGTTGGTGGTGCTTTTTTACTCCATTGGGTGCCATCTTTACCAATATAGTAACTTTCATTCGTTTCCTGTCCATCATTTTCTTCCTCTTCATCATCGTCGTCATCAGTATCTTCATTTAGCTCGTATCCTTTAGTTTCGGCATCTGACTCTTCAGCAGGTTGGTATGTGCGATCTTCATCATCCTCAACTTCATAATTATCAATTGCAGCAATATCAATTTCTTCATCCATGTCTTCGTCCATAAAATCAGCAAATCTACTGTCAGCTGCACGCCTTTCATCCGCAGTCATTTGCTGGTAACGTGTACTACGGCGTACACCCATTTGAGCAACGTCCAAATTACTTGCATCTGCCATATTTATATTTTTGTTTCTATCACACACGATTTTACTCTTCGCTGTCTAAACTTTGACTGATTTGGTTTACGAAACTACAACTTCTTTTATACTATTTCGTACGTCTACCTGAACTCAAAGACATTTAGGGATTACTTCATCATCATTATAATTTTTTTATTGTTTCAAGAGGAGAGAAGGCTCAGTGCAAATGGCAGAAATGCCTACGTTTTTCTAAAGGGAGATAACATCAATGTTAATAAAAACATTAGTGATCCCAATTACAACAAAAATTATTTAACCGCAAAAACAATTGAGAGATCCCGTTCATGTTCTCCTTTACTCTCATCTGAAAAAATTAAAACCAATAACACAAAGGAACATGAAAATACGACGAGGACCTGCTCAGTGTACGACCAAAGACAGTAAATACTGAAAAGAAATGTAGCAATTGCTGTAACCCCCATACTGCTAATTACAGAGGTTGTGAGGTATATTTAAAATTAAAAAACTCAAATTTGAACAGAACCCGAAACCCCCGAATGAAATCACAGTTAGAACCGGAATTTTATATTCCACAATACCCACAAATTATCACCAACAGTGCTTCATACTCTGAAGTTCTAAGAGGACAACCACAGCCCCCAAAAACTCCACAAGCCGCACAAGTCAATCAAAATGCTCCACTTTCTCAATCTGAACCCCAGATACAAAATTTCAGCAGACTTGAAGCATCCATTGAATCCCTGGTTCAAAATGTTACTTACTTTACAAACTCAATGAGTAATATGATGCAAGAGATGATGAGAAATCAGTCTATTTGGATGCAAGCTTTGTTAACTAAACCATGAACAGTTTGAACATATGTTACTGGAATGCTAACGGCATATGCCAACATAAAGAAGAGCTCGACTATTTTCTCAGAAATCAGCAAATTGACGTAATGCTTATTTCTGAGACCCATTTAACCCTGAGAAGTTCATTTTCAATTCGCGGGTACACAATGGATCAGCTATTCTCATTAAATCTAGATTAAAACATTTTCTTATGTGTGATCTTTGCGAAAATTATCTTCAGGCCACTACTATATGTTTTGAAGAATTCGATAAGGACTTAGTGATTTCGTCAATTTATTCTCCCCCCAGATTCTCCATAACGGAGGATCAGTACACAGTCTTTTTCGAATCATTAGGACCGCGTTTTGTGGCAGCTGGAGACTATAATGCCAAGCATACATTCTGGGGGTCAGCTTGTTACCCCTAAGGGCCGTGTTTTGTTTAATACAATTTCTAAGCTGGGTATGGATGTGCTCTCTAGTGGAGAACCCACGTACTGGCCAACGGATCGTCGGAAAATACCCGATCTGATAGACTTTGGAATAACAATGTCTATTGCGAGAGAATTGGTCCATGTAGAACCATTATTGGATCTCTCATCTGGTCACACACCTACAGTTGTTACTATTTTAAACCCCCGAGGAAATGTACCCCCCTCTGGTGACTTAGCACTGACAGGCAAAACAACAGATTGGTTGAAGTATAAAAAATTTATCAGTACACATTGCTCGGAAAACATACCGCTAAGAACACCGGAAGATATCGACCTCTCGATTAAAAATTTTGAACTAAATCTCGAACTTGCTGCTTAACTTCCTACCAAACCCCCCCGACACAACAGACAAAATATTATTTTGTCTGCCGATGTCGAACGACTCTTAAATCAAAAAAGAAGAGCTCGAAGAGAGTGGCAACAGCACAGATCTCCTCAACTTAAGGAACGGTTGAAAGAATGCACTAAAAAATTAAGAAAGCTACTTGAACATAAGACAACTGCTTCATTAAACAGATATCTTGAAAATTTAGATCCAACATCAAGAACTGATTACTCATTATGGCGTGCAACGAAAAATTTAAAAAGACCTGTCTTATGTAAGCCTCCTTTGAGAAAATCAGACGGAGGTTGGGCTAGAAATGATACTGAAAAAGGAGATCTGTTTGTAGAACATTTAAGAAAAGTATTCACGCCAAATATAACAAGTTCTGAAACAGAGTTGCCACCGATTTTACCCCAGCACCGAGCAGCTACCCGATTAACGTTTGAGATGAGAGAGGTCGAAAAGGCTATTTTTGAACTAAACCCCAAAAAAGCTCCTGGAATCGGTAACAGGATGCTCTTGGAGTTACCCCGTATAGCATTAAAGACAATTCTCTTTATTTTTAATGCTATTATACGCCTTAAATACTATCCCCCAGAATGGAAAGTTTCACTCGTTAAAATGATACCCAAGCCAGGCAGGGATCACACAAAAGTGGAATCGTATAGGCCTATAAGCCTATTATCCAATTTTTCAAAGCTGTTCGAGAAAATCCTAACGGAAAAGATAACTGTTTATGTGGAACAAAACAACTGTATTCCATCACACCAATTTGGCTTCAGGAGAAAACACAGCACCATTGAGCAAGCCCACAGGCTAGTTACTGTTGTCAGAAAAACGTTCGAGCAGAAAAAATACTGCTCTGCCCTTTTTATTGATGTTTCACAGGCTTTCGATAAGGATTGGCATGAAGGTCTACTGTTTAAAATAAAGCTTTTGTTACCAACAAATACTCACAAGCTACTCAAAAGCTATATAACAAATCGAAAATTCACTCTTGCTGAAAAAAGTTTTGTCAGCTCTCCTCAAGATATACAAGCCGGAGTTCCACAAGGTAGCATTTTGGGTCCTCTGTTATATATCATTTATACTTCAGACATGCCATTAGATATTAATACCCACACATCGACTTTCGCTGACGATACTGCAATCTTAAGCGTCCACGATGACTCAAAAATAGCGTCTAGAATGTTACTGACTCACATTTCACAATTGGAAGCTTGGTTGGATAAGTGGAGAATTAAGGTGAATGAACAGAAATGTATCCACATTACTTTCACACTGAGAAAAGAGACGTGTCCACCCATTAAAATTAATAATCTGAATATACCCCAACACACGTGTGTAAAATATCTCGGTATTCACCTTGACCGTCGACTCACGTGGAAAAATCATATAGATGCAAAAATAACTCAGATGAGGCTAAAAACTGCTCAACTCGCTTGGCTAACTGGCAAAAACTCTAAACTAGGCCTGGACTGCAAATTACTCATTTACAATTCGATCATGAAACCCATATGGTGCTACGGAATTCAGCTCTGGGGTACTGCCTCTGCGTCCAATATAGGGAAAATTCAGAGAATGCAAAATAAATTCTTGAGGACGATCACGAACGCACCCTGGTATGTTAGGAATTACAACATACATAAAGACCTGAATGTACCCCTGGTCAAAGATGAAATTATTTATTTAGTTTTAAGATTTGGATAATTATTGTCAGTTCACAGTTTTTAAAAGTGAAGATTCAATAAATAATATAAAATATGGAAAAAAAATTGTTTCAACACATAATTTACTTGTTCTGAACACAAAGACCTAAACTCAAAGACATTAGAACTGGTTTATTGCTAGTAGTATAAAATTAGAATATTGTGCCTTTCCTTGAAAGCAATAAAGTTCATGTCTTCGAATTTTTCTTAGAATTTTTTGTTTTTATCATCATCTCTAATGTCTTTGAGTTTAGGTCTTTGTGTTCAGAACAAGTAAATTATGTGTTGAAACAATAAAAAAATTATAATGATGCCCAAAAACATGCATTTATTACTGAAATTCAGTACAAGGTCCATACGGACCTATTCACACGTCCGCGTACTATTCTCACTAAAACCTCAATAACTCCTAAAGTAATGATCCGATCGGCTTGATTTTTTTCCAAAAGATGCGCAACAAAATACTCTTGGGGGGGGGGGGGGGGGGGTTGTAGTGGCCGAAGTAGGAGTAATTTCAGTTTGAAAAGGTCCCTAGGGACCTTCTCACTCATCGGAGGGTTAAGTCAGAAAATCTGCTTTCGATCGCTTGGTCTAATTAATGAATTTATGCCCAAACTTAATTTTGGGGCTAATTTTCATTTAATTTTCATTATTAAATTTTGCCCAAAAAATGGGGCTTAATTACTTTTTAAGATTGGGGTCATATTTCTTGGGGCCATTTTGCACAACGCCACCGTGTAGTTCACGAATTTTTCAAAAATACAAAACAGCGCGGACATCATGTGAACATGGAATATCCACGTGGAAATTTTTACTCAAATTCAAAACCGATTAGATTGTTTTAAAAACTTTAGAAATGACTCCAAATGTAATTTATAAAGCATCAATTGAAATTCAAAAACACCAAATTAAATAAAATAAATATTTGTTGAATTTCAATAATTTTATTAATTGCGTTTTAATTTTATAAAAAAAAGCTTTATTTGTATATCTCTATATCTATAACATCAACGGAACACGTATTATAGCAATTATATTGTATGTCCTGCTCTACATTTACTAACAAATTTATTTGTTAGCTTTTGTTGTTTTTAATATTTTATCAAATTGCAAATACAAAAATTTCATATATTTTTATGACAAATATTTTTGTTTACATATAAAATGGAAAAGCCAATAATTTTCAAGACTTGGCAACATTTTTATAAAATCTTACTTTTTAACTAATGTAACTATATTGAATGTCTATAAGTATAAGTGTTGTCTATAAGTATACATATTTATTTTTTTATTTATTTAGCACACCAGTGCAACAAGATCTAGTCTTTTAAGAGCACTGGGAAAATAATGTTAGGGTACAATTAGCATTAAAGTATTATAAAAACAAAAGGTTATTTAAAAAGTATCTATAATCAATACAACTTATCACAGTAAATAAAATAAAATCAAAGCATAAACAAAAGCTATACCTATTTTGTTAAAATTATTCTTAATGCAAATTATTAAAGGATTTTAGAGTTAAATAAAGAAAATAAAAATTATTTAAAAATTAACAAGAATATAAAAGTGTTGAGAATATTTTGTTACAAGAGTGTTTAATATTTCCTTTTAAGAAAAATTATAAAAAATTTCGCGTTTAAATTGCTTTGCATTGCTGATCAGTTGAATATTATGAGGTAAATGGTGCCAAAGGCAAATAGTGTTAATAAAAAAGTGTTTCTTAGACAGATCACTGCGATATTGAATGCCAATAATCTTTTTGCCTCTATTTGATCTAAAGAAATTAAGTCTTTGATATAAATAATCAGGCTGTTTCGTGTATATTATCTTGTGTAAAAAGAGTAGTGAACGGCATTTTTGCAAGTTGTCAAACGATATGTTATATATTTGTTTTGCGTAACGTGAAATTCTAGCAAAGCGTTTAAGTCCAAAAACATATCTGGCAATATGATTAAAAGTAACGTTTAACTTCCTTTTACTTACGGAATCACAGCCTGAGTAAAGTTCGCAACCAAACAATAATGTCGGTAACAAATAAGTTTTTGCTAATAACATACGAATATTAAGAGGAGTATAACATTGGTCATCCATAAATTGCGTAACATTGCAATTGTTCTTCCACAGATTGTACTAACGTGGTCTGACCAATCTAGTTTTTTATTAAAGATTACCCCTAGATTTTTGGCAGTTTCGACTAATTCAATTATTGAATTGTTAATAGTGACTGGCGGCAGTGAAGGTGGAAATAGTCTTGGTTTGCCAATCATCATTGCCTTGGACTTTTTGGCATTTAAACAAAGGCCGTTTGCTGATGCCCAATGGCATATACTGTCAAGATCTTCGTTTAAATTGTTTATGCAATCAGTGACCGAAGCTTGATCACAACTGATGTAAAGCTGAAGGTCGTCGGCATACATTTGAACTCCACAATGCTTGAGTTGGGAAGGCAAGTCATTCGAATAAATGGCATACAAAAGAGGGCCAAGTATCGAACCTTGTGGTACGCCTCTCAAAACGGGGCAATTATTAGATTTATTAGTTTTGATATAAAAATAAACTCATAAATCTGGGGATTCCAATTAACCTATTAATGGCCAAATAAAATTTTGAGGAGAAAATTCAATAAAAAATATATTTATGTTATAGGCAAAGGCATCAAATAGAATAAAGTAAAATCGAAATTGAAAGAAAATTTAATATATCCTTGTAAATTGTCAAGGAGCAAAAAGTGGAAACCGACTCTCCCACATACACCGTTTTGAAATTCGCTGTTGTAAAATTTGATTCAACAGGTTCAATTAGTGCCTAATTAAATAATAACGCTTATTACACATATATTCAAATTTTTATTACAAATTTCAATAATTAAATTTTTACCTTTAAGAAAAATGTTGCCAAAATTTAATATTTTCAATTGCCATCAAACGATGTGGATTTAAACAATAATAACAGTATTAGATTAGAAAAAGCTTTTGCTTTTAATTTCTAAATTTAGTTGGCTCTCAGAAAATTATTTTACTTAAATTATAGGACAAATAGTGTCAGCGAAAATCTAAAAAAGTCAAGGTGTACTCAGTTGAGTACAATGGCTTCTAATGAGTTAAGATTAATGTGGTATTTGAATCTCAGAGTTTTAATTAAAAAAAGTAATACAATTGAAACACGAATTTTTTTGTTTTAAAATAAAATATACAATTAAATAATTACACTTAGGACCTGTACGAGGTAGCTAAATAAGTTCTAAACTAAATACAAATTGACAAAAGATTTTAAAATTTATTTGACAAAATATTTTGAACAATTGTAAATTTTGTATATATATTTTTCGATCTACCTGTTTTAATTATATATATTTAAATTTTATTAGGCTCTAGATCATAATTTAATGTTACTAACCAATAGTAAACACTTATTTTTTTTTTATTAAATGAAAAAATTGTGAGGATCAGTGCGGAATTCCTTTTTCATAATTAGTGTATGATTACCCGTACAAAATGAGCTTTTTCCATCTATTTCGAATTGCCCTTGTCAAATTGACAAGGTTGACATTCCAATTGTTAATGTTTCAATTTCTGGAAACGAATTGGGAATCTGGCATACTAATATTTTTTTGTTACAACATATTTGAGTGTTGTTCCTTATATTAGATTATAAATTACATCGTGGCCTATGTTATTTTTATATTATATAGATGGAAAAAGCTCATTTTGTACGGGTAATCATACACTAACTATGAAAAAGGAGTTCCGCATAGTCATATTCTTTAGGGTGTGTGATATACAAGCCTGTTCAAAACCATGAGTTGTTTGTGGGTTGGTGGTTCTTAAGGAGGCTGACGATGACCTGGTCGCTAAGGTCGAAAGTGTGCACTCCCTCCCTAATAACAAACAAGTAAAAAAAAGGCTAAATTCGGCTGTGCCAAATCTTTTAATCTCCACCAATATCCTAAAATTATGTTCTCTACTGTTTTTGATACAAAAAACTTTTGAAGTAACATTATGTAGGCGAAAAAATTTATTGGGGTGAAAAACTTTTTAAGATGTGAAAAGATTTTTTATGGTGGAAAAAAAATTTAAAAGTGAAAAAAATTTTTTGAGGGGAATAAATTTTTTGTGGTGAAAAAATTTTAGTGGTGAAAAAATATTTACTGCTAAGCGACTGGTGAAAAAAAATATGAGAAAATATATTATGTACCAGCCGCTACTATGAAATTGTACTAAATTTGTATGGGCAATTTAGAGGCACCTTTACATTGTCACTAGTTTTTTTAACCATGGACTGCAAAAAAAACACATTTTAAAGCATAGTTTTTGGCAAATACCCAATTTTGTTACTGGCTCTGCAGCAGAATATGCCTTATGGAGAGAATTCACTTTCTGATAGGCCACGTATAAATAGTTGCAACGAATGTTCTTTCTTCAAAAAATTAAAGTGTGTTTGTAAGACAATATGCCTAATGGAGAAAATACAAAAAAAAAAAATTAATTTGTTAAAGAAAGAACATTAGTTGTAACTATTTGTCAATAGATGACCCATCAGAAGGTGCATTCTCTCCATTAGGCATATTTTGCTGCAGAGCTAGTCTTCATTAGCCATATTGTGCTACAATATGCAGTAGAGTATTATTGATTTTCCATTTTCTTCGTAAAATAAATGAATATTTGCCAAAAACGATGAGAAATATATATGTTTTATGTTAATATACCTTCATTTTTTAAATCAATATCCATTTAGATGTTTAAGAGCACAATATTGCACTTTATTTATGTATATTTTTTTATGAAAGAAAAAATTAACATAAATATACATTTGCCAATCCCTCAATTCTCAAAAATTATACAAATGCAGTAAAAAACACCATTTTCCTCTATGAAATTTTCTTTTTGACATAAAAATGTGAAACAAATGTTTTTATTACGTCAAACATTTGAAAAATTAACTTTAAAATTATGTAATAAGTCTACTAGTAACATCTTAATGCATTAGAATTTGACGTATGTAGTTAATTTAATATTTTTGGTAAATAAATTAATTGAAAGCCTAATCCAAGGCTATGTCGACCTAGCCATGGGGCAGGATGTTGTTTTAATATAATTATGCGCCACCAATTCAAAAGTAGCGGCACTCAAGCAATTATGCATTTTACTCTTTCTTTATATATAAATTTCTTTGGACCTAGCCATGGGGCAGGATTTGTTAATTCAGCGCCACCTATTCAAAAGTAGCGGCACTAAAGCCATTATATATTTTGCTTTTGGTTACAAAAACAAAAAATACATTTTATGGAATAAAATGAAAAACCAACAAAGCTTAACAGAAAAAAATAGATACAGAAAAATTGTAACAATTTGTATATAAAATTTAGAGGCACCTTCACATTTTCACTCATAATTTTTGAACCGCTGGACCGATTTTCAATACCAAACTCCTCGGAAGGATGTTCAATAATCTGGATAAAAATAGGCACACCCGCTTGCGTCTTCGCGTCGTGATCGCCATTTCAACAGACAGACGGACATCGCTAAATCGACTTAAAATTGCATAAGGATCACGAATATATATACTTTATGGGGTCTTAAACCTATATTTCGACATATTACCAACGGAATGACAAACTGATATATACCCTCACCATATATGGTGGAGGGTATAAAAATTTGTGTTTACTATTCGTTAGTAACATTAAATTATAATCTCGAGCCTAATAAAATTAAAATATATATAATTTGAACAATTTTTAAAATTTCATAGAAATGTGGATACCTAAATTTAGTTTAGATTTTATTTAGCCAGCTCACACCCACACAAAGCACAATATTTAAAAACAATAAGCTACATATATTTTTTTTTTCTAACGTTTTTATTATTCTGGTTTTTTTTTTTTTGCTGATTTTTAAACCCAATAGTGAGTAATAGCAGATAAGGATAGTCGAAAACGTTCCAAAAAAGGTAAAAGTCGTTAAATTAAATAAAAAAGGCAATTGACCGGGTTTTAAAAAATTAGAAGTGTAGTTTTGGTTGTATGTTACGAATGTGGAAATAATAATAGAGGAAGGATAAGTATAGAGATTTCATTGTAAGCAGCGACCAAATAAAATTTTGTACATAATACAAGGCTCGGTAACTGAGAGAAAATTGAGCAAATTTCCCTGATATCAAAGCAAATGTTTCTCCTTAATGCACAAATTTCTGCAGTAGTTTCTTTTTTCCCATAGCAGGTAGGCGCGTATTTGCCTGTTTGTATTTTTTTCTCCTTTTTTTTATGCATTGACACTTAGTTGTAACTGTATAACACAGTGCTTGTTGTTCTTGCTTATTGTTTACAAATAACTCGTTATAGTTGTTGTTCTAATGATTTTAACATGACGGTGACACTTCCCCAATGTTTATTTTCTGTGGAGGTACCTATTGATTCATATATATATTTCTTTTCTCTATTGTTGTTATCTTTTTTTTCTTTTGAAATTTATGTGTTATTAGATTTATTAGGGTGACCCCTAACATCTAAATTCACTTATTCAAGTATATATTGTTTTCCCTCTTTTTCCATTCCCCATTGATTCTTATATTTTCCCCCTTTTTTAAATTAATTTGCAATTTGACTTATTAGGGTGATCCCTAACATCTAAATTCACGTATTTACTTTTCACATAGTTCAAATTCAAGTTTAAGATTTTTTTTAGTTCATGGTTTTATTTTCACTTCTCTTGCCCGATTTGTTTTTTTTTTTTTTCATTTTTCCCCCGGTTGACTTTTCTTTCTTTCTTACTTTTATTGTTTTTTTGCGTTCAATTAATTCTCCTTTCCCTTCAATTAGCTCTCTTTACACAGTTCGAGCCCCTCGTGCCCCTGAAGCACCTTAGCTCGCTCACGTGCGCTGTTGACCCACGGCCCACGTTGACGTAACTCGGCGATCACTGGAGACACAAATCTGTGCACAATGAAAGGACTCTCAAATTTTGGAGCCAGTTTTGCTGCGAAGTTGTCGCCGGCCTTCCATAAATGGTGCCCTTTTACCAAAACTAACTCGCCTATTTTGGGTCTTCACGTTCTGTGTCTGAGATTATAGTACCGGGCCTGATCTTTAGCAGCTCTCTGGAGATTTTTCCTGATCATTGCAAATATCTCCTGCATCAGCTTGACCCTGTCTTCGGTACTTAGTGTTATTGTACCAGTACTATTCGTTCCCTTCCATGAACAAGAAATGCGGGGTATCCTATTTTGCCGTGTTCATAGCTAACTGAATTTCCGGTATCATATCATCCCAAGTCTTTTGATTTGCTTTCGCGTATTGAGCAATCATGGTTTTCACTGTTCGGTTTACTCTCTCGGACGGCTTTTCTTATGGGGTGAAGGAGGCTGTAAGCTGATGTTTCACACCCAATCCTTGCAAATATTGCCTAAACGTCTTACAGGTAAAATTTGCCAAAATTATTTCGCGGAATGCTTTCGCAACGTGTCACCCGTTGCTCATCTTAGCGGTATAAATTCGAACCATTTTGAAAAATTGTCGGTGAATATCAGCAGCATGAAATTCCCGTGCTTCGATCTTGGTAGTGGGCAACAAAATCCGCGCATACTATGGCCCCCGGCTCTTCCACCACCCTGGTTAGCATTTTACCAGCAGAAAGTTGTTGGGAGGGTTTAAACATTTGGCTGTTGTGACAATTTCGCACATACTCCTTGATATCTTTAAACATACCTGGCCAATAGTAGAGATTGACAGCTCTATCTACCGTCTTCCGGATTCCAAGATGACCAGCCGCCGAGGAATCGTGATTTTCTTCCAGAACCCGTTTGCGTTGAGATACTGGGACACATAGTTTCCACAGGACACATTCCTCATCGTCGTCGACTGTCGGCAGGTGTCTATAAAGCTGACCATTTATCATTGCGTAGTCGGGGTACTTCTCGGAAAATTCTGCCACATCTTCACATCGCTTTTTCCACCACCCTCTTTGGGTTTTTCTCGGTACTACCTCGCCGGTACTGCACATCGAAATTATACTGGTTTAGTTCCAGCACCCATCTATCTGACAGGCTCTCTATGGAATTTAGCCACTTTAGAGAGAGATGATCAGTCACTTCGGTAAAATGGTAGCCTTCTAGGTACGGCTGAAGTTTCCTTATTGCCCATACGATCACCAGACACTCCTTCTCTGTTGGTAAATAGTTCAATTCGGCTTGGTTTAATCTCCGACTTGCGTAAGGAATCACCCGTTATATGCCCTAAAGTTCTTGCGTACTGCACCTAAACCATAGTCGCACGAGTTAAGTATTCACAAACTCACAAATGTTTTAAATTTTTTTAACAATGTTAATATTTAATAGAAAAGAATACTTCTTTTTACAATGGTTCCTCAGTAAGTGACCTTCTATCTAAAAAATCAATCTATTATATATTATTCAGTCAATATTGATTGAACAATCAATATTGCTGACAAGGAAAATCTAAACAAAGAAATTCATTGTGCTACTCACAAACAGAGTTTGTTTGTTGCAACAATGTCTAGATTTAATAATTAAAACATCAACTGTAGGCAAAATTCTACAGTTGCGACAATGTCAAAACAAAATTACATTGTTTTGTAAGCAAAAGGCTAATGTTCTCTGTTATAATTTTACTAGGAATTTTAAGTGTGCCAACGTACTTAAAATGTAAACAAATCTCTGTTATAATTTTACTAGGAATTTTAAGTGTGCCAACGTACTTAAAATGTAAACAAAACAAAATTATTTGGAATTTAAAAAGTCAGCACTTCAAAACTATGAAATCATTAAACAGAACTATTAGAATGAATTCTCTAATATTATTAATAATAATAGTAATAATAATAATAATCATAATAATATAATAATAATATAATATTTAGTGGTTATTGTGGAGGTGCCGTAACTCCTCCCCCTTACAGTAGAGTGAAGGGCACAATGAATTAATTGGGGCTGGAACATGAATTGGAGTTACTGTTGCATAAATTGTTCGCTTTCTCGATGATATCGATGCAATTATTATTATCAGGCCCAATAATGTAAATAGTGCAATATAAATTGATCCAACATGGATTATAGCAGTTTCTTTAAATGTTGTGATATTGTTGATGTTTTCAATGTTGAGTTGCTCTAGTGATGTTAATGTGGTCGCCTTAGTTGTGGAATTTGCTTTAATTGTTGAGTTGTTGCTTGATATAAGGCTGACCTTATCCCAAAATATGGATGTCCCATCGTAGTAGATGATATCATTTATTTCGATGCTGCAATTTTTGAAAAATATTACACCAGTTCCTTTAATTTCTACTGGAGATTCTTTTCTGCAAGTAGATTTAATTAGTAGTTTTGGGCTATTTATGAATATTATGAAATTGTTTTCTATTTGTAGTATTTTATTTATTTTCCCCAAATCTTTTAGTTTGAAGTATGCTGTTCCTCCATTGAGAAGTGGTCCCAAACATGTTGAATTTTCCATTAGTTCTTCTTGAAGTGAATTGCAGTAAAAGATGTTTTCCACCCTGGGGCAAATGCTCGTGAGTTTGTGTAGTTTGTGTGTGTTATTAATTGGTAAAGGTATGACATGGAAAAGATTATATTTTTCGTTATTTATTATAGGAATTTTGAAATTAAATATAATAGTTGTGCCATTATAAAAGGTCTGTAGTTCAAGTAATTCGTATATGTGTTCGTCAGAACCCAAGAAATTCTCATATTCAGTGAGGTTTCTTAAGTTTTTATTCCCACCATCTGAACTCAAGAAACTTTCATATACAGTGAGGTTTCTTGAACCCAAGGAATGTCATATCCCATGACGTCTTGTCTATTTGGGAGACTATCATATTCCATGATGTCTGTTATTCTAGTAAGTTCCTCAGTATTCAGAATGTATTTCGAGATAATATTAAGTTTAGCGAGAATAATCGCCTCTCCTATATTTGTAATATGATTATACAATAAGTCTATATTATAATTTTCCCTGTTCAAATATTGCATTTCTGAGATATCCTTTAAATTTTTATCAATTTTATTTGAGTTAGATATGAAATTTTTCGATATAATTTCTTGTTCGGTATTTATGTCTTGTTATGTTCCCAAATCTCTCAATTATCTTATTGTTTAAAAGTTTTTGTCCCCTTAGGCTATTTTGTGACAATATATTTTCCTCGTGCATTTTCCTCATTTCCATATAAATTTTCCTTGCATCTTCAGCATCCATGTTTCCCGTTATGAATTTAATCGCCGATCCAAATCCGTTAATAAGCCCTCTTTTTGTGCGTTTAAATGGTAGAAGAGAGTTAATTCTATTCCTGATTTCATTAATCTTAAAATCCGATACTGACAAAAGACTCTGCATTTCCTCATCTCTTCCATGATTTCTCAATGAATCAATAGTTTGAATTATACTATTCATGCTAGAAATGTTACTCGTGCTGGTCCCAGATCAAATTTCATTATCTTTTGATTATCGTCCACATTTTGAATTCTGATGACTTGCCCAGTTGTCTGAAATGAGATCAAAACAAAAATTATGAGAGACTCTCGAATTTTCGTCTGGTTTGAAGTCTTGTTTTATGAATCTTTTTATCTTTCTGAGTCAGAACCGTAGCATTATTATCGGCCTTGATCCTATGTTCCGAAAATCTTGGTGTCAACTTATTGCGTCTACATTCTTTCCGTAGAATTATCTCATTGACGCATATTTCCGTTGGTTTCGATCTTTCCACATTTAGTTTATCAGTTATCTTTTCTGTTTGTTTTTCCATCTGTTCTCTAATGGCAGGAAACACTTTTTCCTGAAATTCGTTAAGTCTTTGAAGATATTCATGTTCATTATTGAACTTTACTTGCCGATCAAATGTATAGGGTTGGCCAAAAAACCATTCATAAGGGGTTAGTTTTGTGGCCGAATGAATGGTCGAACCCTGTATACCTTGAATCGACAGTGTGTCATCAACATTTTCTGGTAATATACAATATACAAATAAAACACAAGAGAGCGCTAAAAAAAAGGGAATTTGCTCAAATTTAAATTAACTTTAACTCTAACTCTCACTTAAAATAATGTATACAGCTAAACTTCATAATAATAAAAATAAAAAAAGACAAACAAAACAAAGTAAACAAGAAAATTCAAACTTAAACTCATCAAGTACAACAACCATGACTTCAGTTAATACCCCCACACAAAAACGTGTAAGAGAAGTATTGCAAAGTTCTCTTATTGAAAATGTACCAAAAACACCTCGCTTAAGTGGAGTAGCTACAATAGATTCTCCCTTAAAGTTAATGCAAATAATGGATAAACGCTTTGAAAAATTCACCCAAAAAATAAGCGAAAAACTCACTAAACAACTACACACAATGTTTCAAGAATGTAAAGACAATATTTTAGATGAGATAAATAGAAGTCTGAATACAACAAAACTTAAATTGAGTGAAATGTCAGAAACAATCTCAACAGAAATAAACAAAACACCGATGGACGAAATAATAGCACTATAAAATGAAAACAAAGATTTAAGAAAAACAATAACAAATTTTAAAATCTATGTGCAAAAACAAGAAAATTCAATTGTCGCAAGTGATATCCGGATAAATGGGTATCCGAGCATACAAAATGAAAACATTGATGACCTATACAATATTTATTATAAAATTTGTGAAACTATAAAAATTTCACCTCCAAAAATAAAGTCAGTCTATCGTGTAAAAAACACTAAAAGAAATAAAAATATTATAGATGCACCAATCATTGTTAAATTTCAATGCCCATATGAACGAAATTTTGTGCTTAGATCTATAGCCACATTCATAAAATCAAATAAAAATAATTTATTGCGGTTAAATCAAATCGGTTTCATCAGTGAAGTTAGTGACTCTGTACCATTTTTTGTTCACGAAAACCTTACACCTGAAAACCATGATCTATATTTGCAAGCCGCTGCATTGAAACGCGAGAATAAGATAATGTCTGCATACACCTATAGGGGCTTGGTCTACATAAGGCAGTTTGGGAAGGAAACACCGATTCATATCAGTGAGCCAGAAGAACTCCAGAATTTTCGTTATCAAAATAACAAACTATTTTTTCTTCATAATTTGACTGATATTTTAAAATTTTTATTCTTTTACTTTGAATATATTTCTTTTATTCTTATTTTCACATTAATATCTATTATAATGTACTTCTTTGCTTGCATTGCTAATAAGATTTTTATTTTTTATTATGGCCTTAGAGCGTCATAATGATATGTTCAAGTCCAGAGACAATCTCTGTAACATGATAAGAATATTTGCCAATTTAAAGTCTGGTCTCACAATTTGCCATATTAACGGACAGAGCTTAAATAACAAAATGGATGAATTTAAATTTGTATTTGTACAGTCTGGTATTGACATAATATGCATATCCGAAACCTGGTGTGTCAGTGAAATACATGATAGCTTTTATAACATACACGGCTATCGACTATTTCGTGCTGATAGAAGCACTAACGCTGGCGGTGTTGCCATTCACGTAAACACATCGCACATTGCAGAGTGAAATGTAAATCCGAACCAGAAGAAGAAATTGAACACTTGTTTATTGAGATTTTTAACAGAAATCGGAAAATTCTATTGGGAACAGTATATAGACCGAGTAAATATGTTGAATCGTAGCAAGTGGTGGGGGATGGAATCTGGGAATTACACTCTGAGCAGAGAAACAAAGTCACCAGTTGAATTTGTTTCTCAGGAAAATATAATAAAATATGCCAATATGAAAAAAATAAAACAAAGGACATTAGGAAAAAATTGGAATATTTTATTTGAATAAATTCAGGATTACAATCTTACCAGTATGAACAACAACTGACAAGAAGACAATTCTAGAATATTTTTTACGGAAACAGCATCTGCGACATTTTTACTGTTTTGACATTTTTTATTAGTAATGCTTTTTTTAGTAAGAGTATTAAAGTAGTTACCAATGTTATAAAAAGATAAAAGGATCGATAACTTTGTATCTTTTTTACCATTGGTAACGCAACGACTATAGACTGTTAGGGTTTTCGTAACGGGGATAATGCAAAAGGACAGCGTAAAACTTTTAGCATTAACACCGAGAAATAGCATAGTTCTTGATCCATTTTTAAATAAATTATCTTCACTTACGTTAAGCTATAAAGATGTTATTATAACTGGTGATTTTAATTCGAATATATTGGTTGATAATAGTTTATTGGGAAGTATGAGTGCCATGGGCTTAACTCTTTATAATTCTACTATACCTACACATTTTACGAGAACAGCAAGTACCCTTCTGGATCTTTTCTTTATAAATAAACCCTCTCAATTACTTTTTTATAATCAACTCTCCGCTTCCTTGTTTTCAAAGCATGATTTAATATTCATCACATATGATTATCAACCCGAACTCCAAGAGAAAACTATATCTTATAGAGATTTTAAAAACATTGATTATACATCTCTGGAAATGGAGCTTTCAACAATTTCTTGGACGCAAGTTTATTTTATGCCTACAGTTGAGGAACAAATTACATATTTACAATTTAATATTAATTATCTATTCAACAAGTATGTCCCAATCAAATCGAAAAAGGTGCGTACTGAAAAACCTTGGTTCTCAACTGAAATAAAATCTTTGATTGATGAGATAAATCAAGCTTATGCTAGATGGAAAAAATACAGAACAGTTGATCTTCATTATATATACCAAATGGCGAGGAAAGCAGTAACCAAAAAAATCCGTTTGGAAAAATTCAAATATTATGAAGAAAAATTTAAGTCTGTGCTAAACTCAAAAAAGAAATGGAACGAAATTCGTAAAATGGGAGTTATAAATGATAAAAACGAAATCAATACCAGTACTAATACTGTGGATGAGTTAAATTTAAAATTTGCAAATATACCAATCGACAAGTTTTGAATTTAAACATATCACCCAAGAAGACGTTGTAGAATCTATTTTGAATATCAAATCTAATGCTATAGGACATGATGGAGTCTACCCTAAGTTTATAAAACTTATTCTTCCATATGTACTTCCTCAAATAACATACTTATTCAACTCAATAATTACTACATCGATTTATCTGTCCACATGGAAACACGCCAAGGTTACTCCGATCCCCAAAACCGACAACAATTACCGCCCAATTGCTATTCTCCCCTATTTGTCCAAAGTGTTTGAACGTCTGGTACACAACCAGATGAGTAAATACCTTAATGAGAATTCACTCATAACTGAAAGACAGTCAGGGTTCAGACCCAAACACAGTTGTATATCTGCTTTAATTGACGTAACTGAGGAATTAAGGAGTAAATTGGATGCACAAGGACGGTGCTACTAGACCACTCAAAAGCGTTCGATATAGTGGAACACTCTACCCTGTGCCTTAAACTGAGGTCCATGTGCAACCTTTCAGTGACTGCAGTAAAACTGATGAAATCTTACCTAATTGGTAGATCTCAGGCTGTGTACCAGGGAGGTGACATATCGGACACCTGTTTTATAACAAGAGGAGTTCCACAGGAATCGATACTTGGCCCACTTCTATATTCAATTTATTCAAATGATTTACCATCTCAGATTGACTTCTGTAAAATACAAATGTATGCTGATGATGTACAACTTTATATAGGCTGTGTTCCGTCCAATGTACCTGATTGCATAAGAAAGTTAAACCATGATCTAGAAAATATAAATAATTGGGCGTCAAATAACGGGCTTTGTTTAAATGCTAAAAAATCTAAAGCTATGGTAATAGGAAAATCATACTTAATTCCCTCCGCTCTAACACAAATCCAAATAAATAACGCTGTTCTTGAAATAGTAGACACCGCTAAAAATTTAGGAGTAATTTTTAACAAAAACCTTGAATGGAATGACCACATCAACATTATCTGCGGAAGAACATATGGAATGCTAAGAAATTTATGGAAGACTCAATATTATACCCCAATGGATGTAAGGATGCTACTGGCAAAAACGTATTTACTACCAACACTTCTTTACGGCTGTGAACTCTTTTCCAGTTGTGATTCCGTCTCCTTACGTAGACTTAATGTTACATTTAACAATATTGCTAGATATGTGTTTGCAATTAAACGTTATGATCGGATATCACAGTTCTCAAAGAGAATTTACATTGACAACCTCCTGAAATGTCGTACCTTAATATTTTTACACAAAATAATCTACACCAAACAACCACAATATCTGTATGACAGGTTGAATTTTCCAAGGTCGCAAAGAGGAAAGAGGCTAAATGCCATTCGTTATCGTGTTCTTTTATCAACGAGACACTTTAATATACATTCAATCCGTCTTTGGACCAAACTGCCTTCCAATATTCAAACAATTAGCAATGCAATGCAATTTAAAACTGCAATTTTTGAAATTTTTAATTAATTCATATTAATAATTTGTATTATGTATTATTTTTTTTTCTTGTTTTTACTTTTTATTGATGTACAGATACATGTCATTTTGACATTTATTGTTATGCTAAAATGTTTATGCAATCATATTACCCTTTTATTATATTATAAATTATTTTAAATCTTTTGTGACGAAAATATGTAATGCCATTAATTGTCCCAGTCCTATAATATAAGAACTGTTCTTGTTGTACTGGCTTGTCAAATCAGAATAAATAAATAAATAAATAAATAGATTATATCATTATGGTTTATTTGAATTTCCGGCTTCCCATTTGTGTCCACTTTAATTCTACTTAATGCATCGGCATTCGTATTATTCTTGCCTTTTCTGTATAAGATGTAATAATCAAATTCCTCTTATTTTAACCGCCATCTGATCAGTTTTGAGTTCGGTTCTTTTAAGCTCATTAACCATGTTAAAGGCCTATGATCTGTCACTATTAGAAATTTCCGACCAAAAATGTATGGTCTGAAATATTTTGTTGCCCAGACAATAGCCAACAGCTCTTTTTCGATTGTTGAGTAATTAGATTCGCTATCGGAAAGTGTGCGGCTTGCAAAACATACTGGTCTATCACTACCAACCGTTCCCTGTGATAATACAGCACCTATTGTCACATTACTTGCATCGGTTGTCAAAATAAATGGTTTGGAAAAATCAGGGTATTGGAGGATTGGGTCATTAGTAAATATTTCCTTTCCCGTTTCGAATGCCTTTATATATCCCTCCGTTAGTTTCACTGATCTGCCCTTTTTCAGACAATTTGTCATCGGTTTGACAATCTTAGCAAAATCCTTTATGAATTTCCTATAGTAACCCAACAGTCCGAGAAACGATTTTATTTCCCGTTGAGTTTTAGGTATTGGAAAATTTCTTACTGCATGGATTTTGTCAGGGTTCGGCTTTATTCCCTCCCTGGTGACAATATGTCCCAAGAAGGCAATTTCTTTCTTCAGAAATTCTGATTTATCCATCTGAATTTTCAAATTAGCTTCCCGAAGTCTCTTGAAGACTTGTTTCAGATCTAACATGTGTTCTTCCAAGGACGTAGAGTATATTATTATATCGTCCAAATATACTAGGCAATTTTTCCCGACAAGTTCTCCAAGATATTGTCCATAACTCGTTGAAATGTCGATGGGGCGTTCTTTAACCCGAATGGCATACGAACGTATTCATAATGATCATGTTCCACAGTAAAAGCCGTTTTAGGAATATCTTCAGGGTTCATTTCTATCTGATGAAAACCGCTAGCCAAGTCGAGCGTGGAGAAATACATGCATTTCCCCAGTTTATCCAATATGTCCGTTATATTCGGAAGTGGATATCTATCCGAAATTGTTTTCTCGTTCAGTTTCCGATAATCGATGACTAACCGCCACTTACGATTACCGCTAGCATCCAACTTCTTTGGAACCACCCAGACAGGTGCACTCCAAGGTGAATAGCTGGGTCTTATAATTCCTTGGTCCAACATTTAGAAATCTGACTGCTAACCTCTTCCTTGTGGACATACGGATATCTATACGATTTTGTATAGATTGGTATATCATCTGAGGTTCATTGAAGAAAACCTATGAAATTTCACTAGACTCCAAAGAGTTCAAGTGGTCCAATCTCAATTTTCGTTGAACATTCGATTTGGAATCTTCACCCCTATTTGCGCACACGTTCAAATTGTTTATCTCCACATATTTCCGTGAATCGTATACCTCCGCATCTAGTGGTTCCTCTAGAAAGAGAACCTGGTCCGTATCCAATATATTTACAGCATCCCTTTGGCTGTAGCCGTCGTCTGCATTATACAGGCCTCCCTGAATGAACACATTATCATTTACCCTTGTCTCCTTAAAATTTATCTGACCACTCCTTATGTTAACAGGCAGCCTGATAATATTCCTCGACTTAGGTTTCAAAGTATAACGTTTCGATGGCCTATTCGTTCTAAACCTCAATGGAACAACCTCACCATTAACTTTCAGACACTTACAAGGTAAATCAATTACTGTCCCAGTTTCCGTAAGGAAATTAAGGCCCAGTAATCCGTCAAAAAAATTATGAAATTTGAAAAGAAGAAAGTCGAAATTTCCCTTTTTGTTAAACTCCTTAAATAGTGGCAAGGTAACCTTCTTATCCAGCAGGTGGTTCTTAAATACAGTTTTTATTGTTACCGCTTTCATCGTCCTCTGATTCTTTTCCTAAATATATTGTGGATTAATGAAAGATGAAGACGCTCCAGTATCTATTAGAAATCGAAGAGGTCTTCCGAATGGAGAGGCAATATTCACATATGCCAACTCCGCACCGTGAATATTTATATCTATGTATTCGCCGGGTTCATCGAGGCCGGCTCGTAAAAATTCTGTTCATCTTCGATATTAGTATCATTGGGGTGATACTCGTCGAGGTTTTGATAATTTTCCGTTTCTAGAAAATTATCTTCATCATTCTGCCACTCTTCTACAAGCGAGAAATTTCCACTGTCGTCAGTAAATTCCCCAGGTGGTGTATAGTCGTTGATATTATTCAACTCCATTCTTGTGTTCGAAGTTCTTTCACTGGGTGATGCCTTAAATTGCTGGGAGGATAACTTGGTCTCGAATACCCCTGTTGATTTCGATAAGGGAATTGAGGAGGTTGTGGGGCCCTATCATAAGGCCTACCACTGTAAATGCCATACGGTCTAAACCCACGGTAATCCGTTTGCCTCTGATAACTGGGTGAGTGATTAAAACTCAATTTATCTCTAGCTTGTTCATAAAATACATTCTGTTCCCTAATACAGAACGACAGAGCCACCGCCAGGGATTCTGGTCTCATTGCTCTAATTGATGAACCCAATGGTTCTTTTAGGTTGGTCAGAAAGGAATTGAGGCACATTTCCGCAAAAAGGTCCTTTTTAGCCCGAATGACGTTTTTGTCCGTTTCGTGGATCAAAATATTATTGTATAGTGTTGATTGAATTTCAATTACTTCACTGTAAAAACCTTCCACAGTTTTATTATCCTGTCTAATCGAATGTAAATCCCTAATAAGGGACGTCTCCGTTCTCTTATCAGAGTAATGGAGGATCAAATTATTCCTTATGTCATCCCATATAAGTGGGGTGCCGTACATATTCAAGACTTCGTTCGCCTTGTCCACCACCTTGTTCCGAATGGCCCTTAAAAGTATCTGGCCATAAGGGGTGTTATCCGTGCCCCTGATATGGAGAAGTATTTCCTCCACATTATTAATAAACTCGAGCAAGAGTTTTTGGTTCCCATCAAATTTTGGCACATCCTTGATGGCGTCTGGAATTCGCAAGGAATTGAAAATATCTCCATGTCCGACAGATATGTTGTCATTTGCGCCATTTGGGAAATTTTGTATCCCTTGTGTACCAGTGGCCTCGGTCATTCTGGGAAGTTCTAATTGAGCCTGGAATAGCTTCTAAGGATTTGCTTTTAAACAATCTAGTATAGGGGGAGAATCTCCTCGAAATTTTTGACATGGAGGTCACAAGAAATTATAGAATTTTATTGTTTCAATTGAACACAAAAAAAACTTCCAGACAAACAAAACTTCCGAAATTTCAACCGTAAATGCTTAAACACTTTTTTAAAATTTTTTTTTATAAAACTCCCTGTTTCCGTATAAAAAAAAAATCCGTAGAGACTTATAACCAAAAAAAAAAAGAATACTCAAAAATTTTGCAATAATTTTTTTTTTTTGTAAATTCGCACTAATTATGACTTATTTCATTCACTTTTCCATAACATAACAATAATAATGATAAGTATGTATTGTATAAAAAGACTTACATTGCCCCAAGGATGATAAGCTGCATGTTATTTCGCTATCCTTTTTACTATTTGTTATTTATGTGTTTTTTTATTATTATAGTTGCCGTTGCTGTTATTTATTGTTGTCGTCCTTTTTTTTATATATGGTTGCCGTTGTTGTTGTAGATCTTCCTTTTTTGGAGCGTTGCTTGTTGAAACAAGCTTCCGAAGAATGCGCCAGTTAAGTATTCACAAACTCACAAATGTTTTAAATTTTTTTCACAGTGTTAATATTTATTAGAAAAGAATACTTCTTTTTACAATGGTTCCTCAGTAAGTGACCTTCTATCTAAAAAATCAATCTATTATATATTATTCAGTCAATATTGATTGAACAATCAATATCTAAACAAAGAAATTCATTGTGCTACTCACAAACAGAGTTTGTATGTTGCAACAATGTCTAGATTTAATTATTAAAACATCAACTGTAGGCAAAATTCTACAGTTGCGGCAAAGTCAAAACAAAATTACATTGTTTTGTAAGCAAAACGCTAATGTTCTCTGTTATAATTTTACTAGGAATTTTAAGTGTGCAAACGTACTTAAAATGTAAACAAAACAAAATTATTTGGAATTTAAAAAGTCAGCACTTCAAAACTATGAAATCATTAAACAGAACTTTTAGAATGAATTCTCTAATAATATTAATAATAATAGTAATAATAATAATCATAATAATATAATTATAATCATAATAATATAATAATAATATAATTATAGTGGTTATTGTGGAGGTGCCTTAACTCACGCATCTGTTTGAAGTGTAAACTTCTGCGAAAAATCTGGCCATGCCAAGACCGGAGCTTTAGTCAGATGCCCTTTCAACTGTTTAAACGCTTGTTGTTGCTCTTGATTCCACCGGAAAAGTTTGCCTTTTTGAGTGACGCCGTCAGGAGATGTTCTATGTTAGAAAATTCTGGAACAAATCGTCTATACCACGATGCAATGCCAGGACAGCGTCGCAACTCCCTCAAGTTCGCCATATGTTCATCTAATGTTCCTCCAAGTACAACGACGTCAACCAGATAGAAGAATGCATGCGGTTCCATTTCGTGCCCGATAACCCGGTCGAATGTTCTTTGGAATGCCGCCGGCGCTGAAGTGAGATCAAAAGACATCACCTTCCGCTGAAACAAGCCCTTGCCGCCAACGGTTAATGCCGTGTATTCTTTGCTGTCTTCGGTATCTGCCAGTACCCGTTCTTTAGACCTGTAGTAGTATTACTGCAATATGTTTACATTCCTTTAAAGCTGAGATGATTAAAGTTAGTTGTGCTTGTTATTCTTTTAATGTATACACTATATGCTAAAAATACTGGTTCTTAGCAAAATAAAGCTGTACAAAAGGATACCGTTATGAATTTAAACATCATTGCTATTGTTAAACTTATAACTTATTATAATATAGACACTCACTCTTAAAACAGCAACTAGTACCGATAGACGTAAAACTGTATAAATAAAGAATTTAATATTTCTATTTAATTTAATAAACTCGTGTTTTATTAGAGTTTATTACAGTGCAGCCGAACTCAACGACGCAACAGTGCAAAGTATGTGGGTACAACAATCACAAGAGCGAGAACTGTAAGTTTAAGAATTATAAATGTAATCAGTGTAAGCAAAAAGTTCATTTGAAAAAAATTATTTGTAGATCATACAATATTAATTATCTTAATGTCGATAATAATGAAGTAAGTTTGTATTCTATTAAAAGTGACAACGATAGTCCTTTTTTAATTAAATTTTTGTAAATGAAAAACTTTTTGAAATGGAATTGGATACTGGGTCGGAAAATAACGTAATCTCTGATAATTTTTATAAAACATTTTTTGGAAACCTTAAACTTAAAAAAGTGAATGTGTTGTTGAAGACGCATAATGGGGTAAATATAGCGGCCACGGGTTCGGTGGACGTAAAATTTAAATACGGTAATAGAATTATGTAGAGTAATTCCCATAATTGTTATTATTTGGGAAGAAATTTTTTAAGAACATTTGGAATTAAAGTTTGTAAATTAAATTATTCGACACAAATACCAATGACAAATTTAAAAATCTTTTTAATGGGGGCTTAGGACTTTTTCGGAAAGGACAAGCTGTGTTAAAAGTTAAAGAGGAAGCTGTTCCAAAGTTCTGTAGACCTACACCGCTACCTTTTTCTATAAAAAAAAAAGTAGAATTAGAGATAGATAATTTAGTCAAAATGAAAGTCTTACAACCAGTGCAATATTGTGAATGGGGAACTCCTATTGTCCCCATTATAAAGAAAAATGGCGGTATTAGAATTTTTGGAGATTTTAAGGTAACTCTGAACCCACATTTATATGTTGAAAAATACCCTCTACCGCGGATTGTGGATATTTTTTCAAAATTACATGATGGGGAAGAATTTACAAAATTGGATTTAAGCATGGCTTATCAACAAATTCAATTAAATGAAGAGTCTAGAAAATATACACCGATTTCAACATCAAAAGGTCTTTTTCAATATACAAGACTAGCTAAACCATAAGCTTCAGCACCAGCAATTTTTCAGAGAATCATGGATTCTCTTTTAACGGGTTTAGATGGAGTTGTAGTCTTTTTAGACGATATTTTAATAAGTGCTCCTAATAGGAAATTGCATTTAGAGAGACTTGAGCGAGTTCTATATATATTAAATGACGCTGGTTTTAAATTGTCGCCAGATAAATGTGAATTTTTTTCTAAAATGATGAAATATTTGGGTCATATAATTGACAAAAACGGATTACACATGTACCCAGAAAAAGTTAGTGAAATCACTTACATTCCGTATCCTACAAATGTAAAAGAGCTTCAAGCTTTTTAAGATGTAGTAATTTTTATAGGAGATTTTTACCTGATGTGTCAACTTTCTTGCATCCATTACACAAATTACTTAGAGCCGATGAAGAATTTGTCTGGAGCAATAGTTGTTCCTCAGCTGTTGAGCAGCTTAAATCTTTATTCATTTCTGATAATTAAAATAAGGTAATTTTAATGCTAATTCAAAAACAAAATAAACGGTTGACGCCAGCCCAGCAGGGGTTGGGGCGTTTTTTGTCACAAATCGATAAAGGAGGCATGGAGAGAACTATAGAGTTTGCATCAAGATCCTTAACGGATACCGAGAAAAGATATTCACAGTTAGACCGCGAAGCAGTGGCTAGTTTGTTTGGAGTAAAAAAATTTAATCATTATGTATTTGGTCGTCCTTTTACATTAGTGACCGACAACAAACCATTACATCATATTTTTAATCCTAAAAAGGGAATACCGTTAATAGCTTTAAGTCGATTACAACGTATCGCTTTAACGTTGTCAGGTTACGAATTTGATATTTGCCACGTTAAATCAAAAAGTAATATAGCTGATTATTTTTCTAGATATCCAAAAGATTCTAATATTCCTTTAGAAGAATTTCCAAACAATGTTTACAAATTCTCCACGGCGAGGATATATTTTTAGATTTTAAAACGATTGCTAAAGAAACGGCAAACGATATGTTGCTGCAAAAGGTTAAAAATTTTATTATATTAGGATGGCCTGGAAAATGTTCAGATTCTGAGTTACCCCCATATTTTTTGAAGCGAAATGAGCTATAAAAAGAAGATAATTGTTTATTTTGGGGATATCGTGTGATTGTACCGAAAAAATTGACCGCGGAGGTAGTAAATTTTTTGCATGCTTCCCATATGGGAATAATTAAAATGAAGCCGATGGCCCGTGAATGTTGTTGGTGGCCTAAACAAGGTAACGATTTGGAGTAAATCGTCAAAACTTGCGAAGCTTGTCTTATGAACCGACCAAATCCACCCAACAGGAATTAATACCCTGGCCTAGATCTGAAAAAATATGGTCTAGAATACATATTGATTTTTTGGGTCCGTTTTTAAAACGTTGGTGCTTAGTAGTAGTTGATAGCACTAGCAAATGGGTGGAATGCATTGATATGGTTACGAATACGACAAGTGTTGCGGTTATAACGATTTTACGAGAACTTTTCGCTCGATTTTGTTTTCCTAAATGTGTGGTTTCAGACAACATTTCATGAAAATGAATGGTATTGAACAAATAACAACACCTGTAGGACATCCCGCGACCAATGGTCAAGCGAAAAATTCCGTGAACTCCATTATGTGAGTTTAACAACGCATAATGTAGATTTTTGTTTTATTATAGAAACACCGTGCATATAAGCACAGGGGTTTCACCAGCTTATTTGATGTTCAATAAAAGAAAATTAAGAACAAGGCTTGATCTTATAAATCCAAACCGAAGAGTTAAAAATAAAAATTTAAAATATAGAAAAGGAAAACAAGAAAGTCAAACAAAATATCATAAAGTTTTAAAAAAACATGTATTTCAGAAAAGTGATAGCGTGTTGGTAAAATAGTATTCTATTCCGGAAAAAGTTTCGTGGACAAAGGGTCTAATACTTGAGGTGTTGGGTAGACAAAGTTTTTAGTTAAAACTGAATCCCATAAAGTATGGAAAAGACACTCTAATCAAATGATTGCTTTTGTATTTAATATTCCGACTACAATATCAGATCCATTACAAAAAATCACTACAAACATTTCAAATAATGTTAAAAATAAAAAATTTCCATATATGAACCTAACGAATATCAAAATAATGAAGAATTTGTTAATCTAACCAATGATCAAACTGATAGTAATTTTGTAAATAATTGTATTGATCAAATAGAAGAAGAAATTGTAAATTATGAAAATCAAATTGTAAACAACCATGACAAAGATAAGCAAGAAATGGTAAAATATAATTTAAGACAAAGAAAACCTAAAGTTTAGCAATATTTTAAAATTATATGTAATTAATTTTTAAGTGCAGACTTTTTTTCTCTCAGTCATAGTTTGTTTTGTAAATAAATGTGATAAAAAAAATTGTATGGTAGAGAAACCAAGTTATGAAGGGGGTATTGTAGTAGTATTACTGCAATATGTTTACATTCCTTTAAAGCTGAGATGATTAAAGTTAGTTGTGCTTGTTATTCTTCTAATGTATACACTATATGTTAAAAATACCGGTTCTTAGCAAAATAAAGCTATACAAAAGGACACCGTTATGAATTGAAACATCATTACCTATTGTTAAACTTATAACTTATTATAATATAGACACTCACTCTTAAAACAGCAACTAGTACCGATAGACGTAAAACTGTATAAATAAAGAATTTAATATTTCTATTTAATTAATAAACTCGTGTTTTATTCGAGTTTATTACAAGATTAATGCTGCTGATAAATTTGGCGTTTCGCAGCCGTTCCAGGATGTGGTTTATTCGTGGCAACGGGTAGGCATCGGAAACGGTTCAAGCGTTGAGCAGGCGGTAGTCGATGCAGAGCCTGTATGTGCCATTTTTCTACGGAGCCATTACTATTGGGGCGTTATACGGACTTTTTGAGGGTTCGATGCACCCGTTCCTCAACAATTTGTAGTGCATCACACTCTACCATCTCGTTTGCAAATAATATATGTGACTTGCTCCACGAAAAGGGACCTCTGCGCTGAAAAGAAATTATTGAGAAAAACGCGTTTAAAAAAAGCGCTTCGTTTTTCAGTGTTTTGCGCATGGTTAAGCAACTCTTCCTTCAACCTGATCATCTGGCGATGTATTTCGACTCTGGTACTTTGTACGATGTTCACTATGCAGTGTTGCCTCTATGAAAAATATTTCTAAGAGTTACAACCTGTGTTTGCTAATTTTGTTTTCAAAATTACTAGAGCTGTTTTATTCCTTATCAAATTATCAATGTTTTGGATTTAAGCCGATAGAATTGAATCTATTATTTATTATTATTTAATTCATTTGTTATTTAATTAATTTCAGGTTAAAATAAATCTTAATTAACGTAAGAAAATGTGTCTGGAAGACGAATTTAAGAGTGTTGAAGAACAATACTTCAGCGATTGTTTGGAAGAATGTTTACCTATAGTCAGTGATGAGTCGGATGCATTTTCATCTCTTCAAGATATTGAGGAAGAGCAAACTTTATCGCAGTTTTTAGAAAAACCTTGCTGTGCGAATGGATGCAATACTGTAATTCCGGAAAAACTAATTGTTTTGGAAAGAAATAACTTTTTGGAATTACAGAAAGATGAACAAGATTTAGTTATTCTAAGCCAAATTCAGTCTGGTAAAGGGCATGACGATTTCAATGACGCTTATAAAGATATATTGGCGAAAATCAAGTATGGACGGAAGTCAACTCAAGACAGCTCAAAAGGTAACGTACTTTTTTTCTTTCATCAGTTGCCCATCTGCCGCAAAATGTTTCTATTTCTACACTCAGAAAAAAAAGTTAGTAGAAAAATTTGTAAACGGTTTTCAATCCCACTTTACTATTTTTGTACTGATTTTTAGTAAAAAAATTATTAATTAGCAAATCTTTTTGCTATTTACATTTTACAAATTACAGAATTTTTACAGAATATGTACAAATTTTCGTTGCTAATTTCAGAAATCATTTTACAAATTTTTGAAAACCGATTTGCTAAAATTAGCAAAAAAAATTACTAATTTTAAAAAAGTCGATATTGAAGGAAATGTTATTTCTAATAATTTAAACTTATACATACAAACTTAAATTGCCCTAAAATGTTACATAGGATTAAAAAAGGGATCGAAAGAGAAGATACCGACTCATGTCTAAAAGAGGACATCCACTTAAAATAGCACTAAAAATGTTTTTTTAGTTCTAAAAATCAGCCCTAAAAACAATTAAATTTAACCTTAAAAGTAAAAAAAAAAAAATTACTAAAATATTTTTCAAAACAGAAATTACCAAATTAAAACAAAATGATAAATTCGTTTATGTTTTAACAATTTTTAAGATTTTTAAGCCTTTGATTTTTTTTTCATTTTGTATAACACATCTTTTAAAATATATAATCAAAATTTTTGATGCTCGATAAAAGAAATAAATCTAAAACTTTGTACTAATATTAATAGTATTTAGTAATTTTTTTTGCTGATTTTAGCAAACAGATTTTAAATTCCACTTTACAAAAAGTCTACTAAAATTTAGTAAAGGCTACTAATTTCATTGTACTACACGTCAGCAGACATGTGTTGCTAAGATTAGCAAAAAATACCGCTGGGCTCAAATTAGCAGAATTTCCCGTAATAACAGCAAAATTTTCAGTTGCCATTACAGACTTTTTTTGGTGAGTGTATGAAAATTAAAAAAATTTGTAATAAAAATAAAACAACCTAGAAAGTAAACACATATAAGTTAAGGCAATCATTATTATTTTCTACTTTTACTTTTTCTTCATCTTACCTTTTTTAATTTAATTATGATTGTTATTATTATTTTTACTGTTATTATTTTTACGGTTTCCAATCATTACATTGCTTTATCGTTTTTTATAATTTTAAAGAGAACTCTTAGGAAACAAATATGAGTCTCTCAAATTGTAATGTTATGATTTCTTAAGTCAGTCTTTTTTTTTTGAGTTCGTTTAAGTAAGCTATCATCATAGTAAGGAGTGTGAATTAAAATAAGAATTTAAATAAACAGTTATTGTGAGTCAAAGAAAATAAAGTGAATAAAAATTTGTTAAAGCAGCGAAAGCTAAAAATTATTGTTTTAATTTTAATAAACAAATAAAACAAAAAGGCAAAGAGATAATTGGCGCCCGAGCAAAGGACCGAGGCAAACCAAATGTGAAATTTAATAATAAAAAAAATTTAATTGTAAATATTTATAATAGTAATAATATAAAAACGCTTATAAAGCCATTAAAATTTTTTATAAAAGCTAAAAAGACAACGCAGTGATATAAATCATATAAGCATGAAACCACGATGTAATTTAAAACATTTTTGCATGGAAATTTTTTTCGTTTAAAATGTGTAAAAAAACAATAAAGTTACGCTTTAATAAAGATCCTCAATTTAGTCGAAAAACATAAGATTTTAAGCCATTTAAAACCGAAACATGTGTGTGACCAGTGGAGTGGAAAACAGATTACACTAATAAGCAATACGAAAAAATATGTTTAATATAATAAAACTGACAAAAATAACAGCGTTATTATAAAATCATCAATTGGTATTGAAGAAGTTGCTAAAAGAAGATAATTGTTTTACAATTGATATTTGTTTCAACTTATTGCTGCACTGTGTGCTGTTCCATGAGTGACTAAACTGACGGTGATTTTTATATCCAGGAGTAACCTTCTTTAAACTTACAACTCACGATTTGTTAAGGTTAGGTAGCCTTAATTTTGTTATTATTTAGTTTATTCATTTATTATTTAGGTCATCAATTAATGATAGCCTATAAAATAAAGTGCATAATTTATATCTATTAGAATAAGTATCAAAAACTAACTAAAATTTATTCAAATAAAACTAATTACTTCTTTATAGAAATAAAAATTGACAAAAAGTTTAAGGTTAATGAGTTTAGACGAACTTATACTTGGAATACAAAATTTTAGTATTTCTACGGGAAAACCTAAAAGAAAGACAATGCACCTCGATGTTGTACAAACTATGCTAAACGTTTCTATCAGGCAAGCAACTGACCAAGTGCGACAAAATTTTGAAGTCAAAATTGATGACTTGACGCAAAAATTAGCTACATTAGAAACTCCAGTTCGCGTAGAAGAGTACAAACCGATTGATATTAGATCTGGAATAGAGTGTAATGAATCGCTTGACATTGTTAAATCTATCCCAGAATTTAATGGGGACGCAGCTAAACACGTATCTTGGCGCCAAGCTGCGATTACTGCACATAAGCTTTATGAAAAATTTGATGGGAGTTCAAAGTATTATCAGGCCTGGTCATTATTCGAAATAAAGTCGTAGGCGCGGTTGACACAGTGTTCAGTTCTTACAACACTGTACTTAATTTTAGGACAATTATATCACGGTTGGACTTTTCTTACGGGGATAAGCGTTCAATATATACCCTAGAACAAGAGCTTTCTACATTGAGGCAAGGTTCAAGAAGCATTGTTGATTTTTACGACGAAGTGGAAAAAAGGCTAACACTTATCATCAATAAGGTTATTATAATGAATGAAGGGAATCCATCCTTAATCGAAGCTTTGAATCGGAATTATGGAGACGATGCCTTGCGTGTTTTTATTTCAGGTTTACGGCGTCCAATGTCTGACGTTTTATTTTCATGCAAACCCACTGATATGCCCTCTGCCCTTTCTCAAGAGCTAGAAACAAATCAGACAAGATACAATTTTGCATCTACGTTTGCAAACCATTCACCCCATTACCAACCAATCTATCAAGCCCCTTTCCAGCAACAACGCCGTTACCAACAATTTCCTCATCCATCCCATTTCAATTACAAGCCAACTAGACTTTTTCCTAGACATCAACCTAACTTAAACAGCAGATTCGAGTATCCACAGCATTCTTTAAACTCGAACCGGGACGCTAATAGAGCTAGTTACCCTTCTCAAAATATGCTTCGTCCTACAGTAAATGGAAATAGTGGCAGAATGCAACAATTTGGGTATAATCACCCCCAACATCCAGAACCTATGGAGATTGATATGAGTAATCGCCTTGGCCAGAAATATTCGAAAGGGCCCGCTGATTCTTTCAGACAGAATACTGCCAAATCACAAAGAGTGAACCATTTAATCCTTGTCCTGAGTATGTTTGTGAAGATTTATTTGAACACAAATTCAACGATTATCGGAAAGGAACACTGCAGGTTAACGCTTCACAAAATGAAAATTATGATTGCAATGTAGAAGATAATATACATTTTTTAGAAGCGGGTCCTTCCTCCCGTATAAAGAGAGATCATTTGCCGGAAGGACGTTAAAGTTACTGATTGATACGGGAACGTCGAAAAACTATATTAAAAATTTTTCTTTTTTAAAATCAGTCAAATCGCTTTAAAAATCTTATATTGTAAAATTTAATCATGGTAATTCGAAGGTAACTTCAAAGTGTTTTATTAATTTGTTAGGAAAAGCTACACCGTTTTTTGTGTTGCCAGATTTGCAAACATTTGATGGCATAATAGGATTCGATTTTCTAAATGAAATAAGAGCACAAATCGATTGCCAAGAAGGTTTGTTGAAACATCGAATAGCGAAAGAAAAGCTTTCATATATTTATTCCGATTATGTCAATAAACTTCTAAATCAGGAAACATGCGATATTCCTGCAAATATAAGGAACCGATTTTCAGAAATTTTGGAAAATAATTAACACGTTTTCGCTGATCCTGTTGAAGCTACAATAAGAATATAGGATTAAGATCCAGTTTATTCAAAAGCATATCCGTAACCACTAGCGCTTAATGAATTTGTAAATAATGAAATTTCGAAATTGCTAAAAAATTACATAATTAGACCCTCCCGATCGCCATATAATAACCCTATATGGATTGTGGACAAAAAAGGGTTCGACGAATCCGGAAACCCAAAAAAAACGGCTTGTAATCGACTTTAGGAAGCTAAACTCGAAAACTACAAGTGATCGCTATCCCATACCGGACACAACGACAATTTTAACAAATTTTGGTAAGGCAGCTTTTTTTCTCTACTTTGGACCTAAAATCGGGCTTTCGCCAAATTAATTTATCGGAAAAAGATAGAGAGTGTTAATAGTGGGAAATTCGAGTTCTGCCGACTAAAAACGCACCCAGTATTTTTCAACGTGCGATTGATGATATACTGCAAGCGGAAATCGGTAAAACGTGCCATGTCTATATGGACTATGTTATTATTTTTCCACCTTCTGCCGGAAAACATCTTTCTGACATCGACCGAATTTTAGGAAAACTGTATGAGGCAAATATGAGGGCATCTAGTGAAAAATCTAAATTTTTCATAAAATCGGTGGAGTTTTTGGGGTTTGTAGTTTCAGAAAACGGCATTAAAACTTGCCCGGAAAAAATTAAAGATATTATAAACTATGAAATTCCAGCAACTCTGCGCAGTTTGAGATCTTTTTTAGGGCTGACTGGTTACTATCGTGGCTTCGTAAAAGATTACGCGCATATAACAAACCCTCTCACAAAATTTTTGCGTGGCGAAAGTAGTCATGTTTCAGCAAGGCAGTCAAAAAATGTAAAAATCGTTTTAGACGAAGAGGCATTAAATGCATTTCAAAAGATAAAATGCATATTGGCTTCAGAAGACGTTTTGCTGCTTCATCCTAATTTCGAGGATCCTTTCCAATAACTACCGACGGCTCATCAAGCGAGATCGGCGCAGTACTTTCAAAGCAAAACTACGCAATTAACGAGCGCGAGCTGTTGGCTATTGTTTGGTCATTGAAAAAATTAGGAAACTACCTTTATGGAGCCAAAAACCTTAATATTTTCACGGACCATCAACCCTTGTCGTTTTCTTTGTCAGAAAATAACCCAAATACGAAAATAAGGAGATAAAAGATTTATAGAAGAATTTTTGCCGAAATTCTCCTATAAGCTTGGAAAAGAAAATATTGTTGCCGACGCTCTTTCTAGGCAGTACATTCATCACATAGAAGATGACTCATCGAGCGTAGGTGGCACAATCGGTTCTGAAACGGAAACGGCATCGGAGGGTAAGAACAGTTCTGATACATAAACTGCCACAGAATGTTCAATTATCGCAACGGTTCACAAAATTATCGCAACGGTTCATAGAAAGTGTTGTAAACCCTGTTAACTGTTTTAAAAATTTAATACTCCTGTTTGAGGCTTTTAAACCAGAAACAACCTCAGAAACTGTATATAATAAGCAAACCAGACATTTTGATTCTTTTTGTGGACAAAACTGATTTGAGGCATTAAAAAAGTTGTAAATCCGCAGGTAGTAAATTGTATTCACTTTGATATATGATGACAGGTACAAAATGAAGTTGTAAAAATATTTCCTTCTTTTAAATTTGTTCATAGCCGAAAAATAGTGATTGATATCCATAATTCAAATGACCAACAGGAAATTATTACTACTGAAATAATAGGGCTCATAGAAATATTCGAGAAAATCTAAATCAAATATTGAGCGAATATTATTTTCCGGAATATTGGAGGAAGTGATTTCAAAATGTAAGGCTTATAAAGAAGCGAAATATGTCAGACACCCGAAAAAGATACAAATAGGTAAATCTCCAATTCCCAGTGATCCTGGGGAGTTGTTGCATATCGATATTTTCTCTACTGACAGATCCCATTTTATCACCTGCGTCGACAAATTCAGTAAATTCGCTCTCGCATTTCCTATTGATTCAAGATCTATTAGGATGTTAAAATCCCATTACTAAATATATTGAATTTTTTCCTAAAAGCAAAAACAATTATTTGTGATAATGAAAAGTCCTTCACTCCAGAAATCATCAAATCCTTACTTGATAATCAATTCGGAGTTAAAATATTATCAGTTCCACCTGCGCATAGTTCGAGTAATGGCCAAGTGGAGCGATTCCACAGTACTCTTGCTGAAATTGCTAGATGTCTCAAAGCAGAAGAGAGATACGGTGATACGAAAGAGTTAATTCTTGTTGCCGTTTCCTAATATAACAGCATTACATTCCGTCACTGGACAACGTCCTACCGATATACTACATAGTGTTTCTGAAGAACTAAGGTTCCATATAAAATAAAAATTAGCCGCAGCACAAGAACTAGATTTACAGTATCACAATGCAAACAGGAAAACAAAAAGTTTTTTACCTGGTGACAAAGTATTTGTTAAGAGCAACAGGAGATAAATTCAGCAAGCTTTATGTGGAAAAAACTATTCAAAAAGATTTTGGAAGTTATGTTCTTATCGACAACCGACCCGTGCATAAAGACAATCTACGATGAAGCCTTCAGATAAATATTAAGCCTCGGTCTTGATCCAAACTAAAATTTTGTATTCCTTTAAATTTTTGTAATGTCGCTACAGTATTTAAAACTTTCTATGTTATTAAAATCCACTTTTAGGATAAAGTCAATTTTTTTATTTTTTAAGGATATTAAAACTTAAAAAAAACTTAAAACTTAACTTAAAATTTAAAATATGCATTATTTTTGTAATATCAACGTAAAGAATTTTGAAATAAAAAGAAAAAGGAATAACGTTGATATTAAACATGTGTAGGTTAAGTTGTTTAGGTGAAAAGGATAATAGTAAAAGTAAAATATCTTTTATGTTTCAAACTTTTATAAAATTGTAAATATTTTTTTCTTAGGAAAGCACAAAATTCATTGTAACAGCCGGGTACGACTGTTTCTTAAATGGGAGGATAGTAAAGGCAATCATTATTATCTTCTACTTTTTCTTTATCTTACCTTTTTTAATTTAATCATGATTGTTATTATTATTTTTACTGTTATTATTTTTACGGTTTCCAATCATTACATTGCTTTATCGTTTTTTATAATTCTAAAGGGAACTCTTAGGAAACAAATATGACTCTCTCAAATTGTAATGTTATGATTTCTTAAGTCAGTCTTTTTTTATTTCGATTAAGTACGCTATCCTCGTAGTAAGGAGTGTGAATTAAAATAAGAATTTAAATAAACAGTTATTGAAGGTCACAGAAAATAAAGTGAATAACAATTTGTTAAAGCAGCGAAAGCTAAAAAATTATTGTTTTAATTTTAATAAACAAATAAACCAAAAAGGCAAAAAGATAATTTATACTCTATTTACTTTATTTGGATCAGTAAACTAAATAAAATTGGTAAATGTCGGAAACAAAACTTGAAATTATTACTTTTATAGAATTAATAGAAAACTTTTACAGAATTAAAAAAAGAATTTTGCAAAACCGTTCAATTTCAAATAAAGAAAGTAAAGTTAAAGAGTATATACATTTACTTATTACATCGTATAACGATACTCAAAGCCTTATATTAATCAATATCAGAAAGTTCCCAAAAAGAAATTTAATTAAAATAACACATTGCCGATAATTATTATATAAATGTTTTTTCAAATTGAATTGTAAGACAAAGATTCCATTTGGTGTAGAGTTGTTTGAAGAAAAACAGAGAGACATTTTGACAGAGTCCGAGTCCGAAACAGAAGCAAGTGAAAGCGATTCCGAAACTAGTATAGGGGAAGAACATAACTTTCATTTAAAGAATATAAGTACTGAAAATAAAAATATAATGGCTTCAATTGAAAAAAAAACAAAATTTATTACGATGAGTTCTAACATCATTTGTAAAAACTATGAGTGGAACCCTTTGAACCTTAACTCTTTCCTAGATAAAATTAATTTGATTCAGGAAATCACAGCTCCGAGCAAAGCATACGAAAGTGTTGTTGCTTTGCACTTGCATGTATACACTCACCAAAAAAAGTCTGTAATGGCAACTGAAAAATGAACAATGTTAAAGTCGCTAACAGAGCAGACCTCTGTAAATAACATTGCTAAAACTAAATAACAAAAGTTCGTTACATAAATTGACAAAACATATTCATATTACAGTTCATGCAAAATTTAGTATATACGTATATCATCTTCATCCCCTTTGGTGGAGGGTATTCAAAGATTCGGCACAGCCGAATTTAGCCCTTTTTTACTTGTTTTTACTAAAAATTAGTACAAAAATAGTAAAGTGGGATTGAAAACCGCTTACAAATTTTTCTACTAACTTTTTTTCTGAGTGTACAGTGAAGAACGACAAACAAAAAATAATAAGACAAAGTTGTTTGTGTATTTCATATTGCTGGTGCTGAGTGCTCTATGTGTGTATTAAAACACACAGCCTATAGCTAAGTGCTTTTACAAAAACAAATGAGCTCCAAGCGCATAGGGCTTGGGCACCCTTGCTTTAAGGCGATCACTTGTCATTGAGGGTATGACCAAGGAAAAGGCTAGGGAAATGACTATAGAGTCCACAGTAAACGTTTGTAGAAATAATGCTAAATCGGATATGTTGAAGGCGATTTTAGCGTCAAGTGTTTTTCATGAACCGAAGGATGTAGTAGCAAAACTAATTGTTGAGAAGTCTAACGCTAAAAGGAAACTCAAATTCTTAGGATGCGTCCTGGTAGTAATAGATCAATGATTTTCATTTCTCTATAGGCGGTCGTCACAACGATTTTTATTCCTCTAGAGGAGGTAATCACAATTCGTATAGAGGTAGGTCACATTATAATAATTACCGGGGACACAATAATTATAAAGATATTCGGTAAATACTTATCCTAATGGTGGAAATAGCACAGATGGACATAATGATGGTCGAAATACGCGGAACAATTCTCGTCATCTGGGCGCTTCCGTTAGATCTTTAATCTCGGAAGCCCCTCGGCAAATATTGCTGAGGGAAGAAGAGGAAGAACATTAAACCCGGAAAACGAAATTAATCATGGATCCATATACAGCTTAAATTTAAACTATTCAGACTTCATAAAAATACCATGCTCCGCATCGGGCAATGATAGATCATTTTTAGTTGATTCCCAGGCTGATATTTCAGTTATAAAAATTTCAAGTATAACCGATATTTTTCAGATAAACAAACAAAATACAATTTGCATTACTGGTATAACACCAGACACTACTACTGGCGCAATAAGTACCACATTATTTTTTTCTAAACATGCAATACGACAAATTTTTCGTGTTGTCCCCGATAGTTTTAATATACCATCTGATTTAATTTTAGGCAAGGATTTCTTAAAATCTAATAAATGTCAGATAGACTATTACACGATGACAGTTTCATTTAGAGTGAACGGGCAAAAGGTAATAACTCAAATTTTTCACGGATTTAGCAAAAACTCTTTTTTTATACCAGTGGGATGTGAAGTTTTTAGGGAAGTTTATTTACAAAACATAAGGGAACCGGTTTTTATTGATTGTCAGGAAATATGCGAAGGTGTGCTGATAGGTAAATACATTGTGGATTCAAAAAATCCCGTATTACGCATTTTAAATACGACTAATGAAATTAAGTTGGTACACAGCTACAATATCAAAACTGAAAAGCTTTCAAATTTTCTGGTGTATTCAATTAACAAAACCACTTCTTGCAGTAATCGTGTTAGAACCCTAACAAATATTTTGTATGATAAAATGCCAGAATATGTCAAAGAAGACTTAATGTCGTTATGCATAGAATATGCAGATATTTTCACCCTAGAAAACGATAAAATGACTAAATATTTTTTATGAGCAGAAATTAAGGGACCCGTATATGTGAAAAACTATTGCTTACCGTATACATCGAGGAATGAGATAAAACTACAAATTCAGAATTTGCTAGATAATAACTTAATAGAACCGAGTACTTCAGAATATAACAGCCCATTGATTATAGTACCAAAGAAAGATATAAGTAATATCAAATCATATCGCATATGTTTCGATTTTAGAGCCATTAATAAAAAGCTAATCGCAGATAAGTTTCCTTTACCAAGGATTGACTTTTCTATTATTGATTTATTTTCGGGTTTTCATCAAATACCACTCCACGAAGTTTCAAGAGATCTAACATCTTTTAGTACTGACCAAGGTATATTCCGTTGGAAAGTATTACCCTTTGGACTAAACGTCGCACCTAACTCTTTTTATCGTATGATGTCACTAGCATTCGCAGGTCTGGAAGCTAATAAAGCTTTTTTGTACATCGATGACATAATTGTAGTCGGTTGTAGTAAATAACAGCATTTGACAAACTTAAGTAACGTTTTCGATATATAAAGAAATTTTAATTTGAAAATTAACCCTCATAAATGTAATTTTTTTCATAAATGTAATTTTTTCAGACCAGAAGTAACATTTCTTGGTCACAAGTGTACTTCAAGTGGATTGTTACCAGATAATAGAAAATTATCAGCTTTAGAAAAATATACCGTTCCAAAAGGCAAAGATTCGGTCAAACGTTTTGTCGCTTTAGCAAATTATTATAGAAGGTTTATTCCTAACTTCGCTTTCATCGCAGCTTCTTTAAACTACATCACACAGAAAAAAGTGAATTTTGTATGGGATAAAAAATGCCAAGAATCCTTTGATAAATTAAGATCAGATCTTATGTCACCAAAAATCTTAAAATACCCAGACTTTAGAAAACAATTTTTAATACAACAACAATTTTTACAGTCAACGCGTCTAAAACTGGTTGTGGTGCAATTTTAAGTCAAAAATTCAAGGGTCATGATTTACCGATATGTTTTGCATCTAAAGCATTTAGTTTATCAGAACAAAGGGAACCTGTTATTGAGCAAGAACTTCTGGCAATATATTTTGCCATTAACCAATTTCGTCCTTACGTTTACGGCACAGAGTTCGTTGTCAGAACTGACCATAGACCTCTAGTGTATTTATTTAACATGAAAGATCCCTCATCTAAATTGACAAAAATACGGCTTAAACTCTCGAGAGTATAATTTTTCTATTGAATATATAAAAGGTAAAGATAACGTAGGAGCAGATGCTTTGTCACGTATTTCAATTAATAAAATTAAAAATGAATATATTTTGGCAATGATAACTAGATCCAAGTTTAAACACAACAACTTAGTTTCGAGATAATGATGTTGTTAAGTTACAGGTTTATGACAAATTTTCACATGATTTTAGTAAAAGGATTTCGAAAGTAAGATCAGAAATTGTTTACAAGGACGGAAAAATAGCTTATTTAATTCTAAAAATTAAAAATATAAATTCAAATTTCATATAGACGTTGGAATTGTTAAGATAACATTAAATTTCTATGAAATGCTTTTGAGGCTCCAAAAAGAGGCCAACAATAACAATATCTATACGATATACCCATGGGAATATAATTTTAATGACATTGGAAATTATGTTAGTAAATCCAATTGAGACAGTCCTTGATGATAAGAAAAAGAATGAACTGTTGAAAGTTTACCACAATGATCCCATTTTAGGTGGACCTTGAGGACGTAAAAGACTCTATGCGAAATATTATTGAAAAAGAACGACAAGAGATATCGCTCTATTTATTAAAAACTGTAAACAATGTAATGTAAATAAAGTTAGAAAAGGAACAGAGGAAGAGCTTACACCAACGCCTATCAAACCTTTCGATATTATAGTACTAGACACAATTGGACCATTACCAACTTCGGAACATGGTAATAAATATACTTTGAAATTAATATGTGATTTCACAAAATATCTCGAAACAAAAGCTATTCCAGATAAAAGTTCGAAACCCGTAGCACAGGCAATTTTCGAAAATTTTATTATGATTTATGGGAAAATGTCATCAATTAAATTTGACCTAGGTACAGAATTTAGAAACGAAATTTCCATTAAACTATGTAAACTGTTAGACATTGACATTAACATATATTTTTCTACGGCTTACATCACCAGACGGTGGGAACAGCGGATAGAAATCACAGGGTTTTCAATGAATATATAAGAGCTTACATAAAGGATAATATTACGGATTGGGACACGTATTTAAGATATTTTACCTTTTTCCACAACACGACTTCAAGCAGTGTTTGACAATAAATATACACCATTCGAACTGGTATTTGGCCGAAAAGTCAGTATGCTTACTAAAGTAAAACTTGGAAATATCGATCCCATGTACAACGTAGAAACTTATGCTAAAGGAGTTAAATATCGATTACAAAAATCGCATATTTTGACAATAGATTTGATACAAAACACAAAGAAAAAAATAAGATATATTACGATAATTTTGCAAAACCATGTAAGTTAAAAATCAATGATTACATATATATAAAAAGGAACCCATATAATAAATTTAAAAATATCTATGATGGTCCATATATTGTAAAGAAAATAGAAGAACCTAATGTTACCATACTTGATAAAGAATTAAAGAAAGAAAACACTGTCCACAAAGACAAAGTTAGACTAGAAAACTAAAGTTATATGTACAAATGATACATAACTTATTAAAACATTATGTAAATAAAGTGAATAAAATTTTGTTTAAATGAAATAGAAACTTAAAAAATATAAAACCCACTATATGAATGTAATTATTCTATGAAGAATTGATTTTTTTCTCATAGAAATATTTATGTATATATACCATTATCATAAATATGTATTTTAGTTAAACTTTAAAAGTATATTAAAATAGTTTTAAGTGTAAAATTATACTAAATAAGACAAAAAATAATAACAGAAAAAGAAAAAATATAATAATAACAAAAAAAAATATTTGAATCAAACGGCCTGATCACCTGATTGATTCAACATTTTTTTTCCAATAAAAGGGAGGTGTTGTGCATCACACTCTACCATCTCCTTTGCAAATAACATATAAAATAATAATAAATCATCTCTTATGCAAATTATATATAAGATAAGAATAAATCATCTCTTATGCAAATAATATGTAAGGTAAAAATAAATAAAGAGACAGTTAATATTTAACCTCGTAAGAGACAACAAGTGCGTTAATTAGATCGGATAAGTTGGCTACCATCTACCACAAATTCATCTACCTCGCTGCATTTCGGGATTCCGTTGCGTGTACCCTTGTCTTACCGGTCTGTCATCTGTTAGCAATATCTTGCGTTCTGTCAACGGGGTTATGCCTTGTATACCGGAAAAATTTGCCAACTCATACCTGAGAAACTTTTGGATGTGTTACTCATCAGTTGGCGTCGTCACTCGTCTCTCCGGCTCGTCGGACCGTACCATTGCACACGGTATCACTATTTTCATCGGCTCCAATCGTATTACCTTGTTTCCAATACGTATTTCTGCCCTGTGAGGCATTACCCCAATTTCCAACCAACAGTCTTCTTCTCCAAGGCTTACGCTCACCCTTACTTCCTCCTTTAGCTCCACGTGGGTACCATCGGCCAAACTTATCATGTTAGTAGCTCGCACAACTTCGTTATCACCTCTGAGTTTTCCCTGGCCAGATCCTCGTTCACGTAACTTTTTGACGCATCTGTATCAATCGTGACCTCTTTCTGTTGGTTGCCAAGGTCAACGGTAGCCAGCAGCCGATGTTCAGTCTGCCGGAAGGCGATTACTGAGGCAAAGGGGTGTTGAGTTTGGGCCGCTGCTTCCACTTGCTATTGGCGCGGTCCTGTGTAGTTTCCCGAACCTAAAACCATGACCATCCTGCCCACATTTTCTGCACGCCGTTTTAGGGTTGACAGAAGAGCCCCTTCTCCCTGGATTACTTGTCTGATGCGATCCTCTCGACGGGTTACGTTTTGGCGGTTATGTCGAACAATTTCAGGGTGATTCGCTTTGATATGTTTATACTCCTCGGCCATGTGAATGAGCTCATCGAGATTGGAAAAATCTTCGCGACGAATATTCATTTGGTAGTCCACGTGGGCGTTGCTTCTCTCTTGTGTAATTGCATGGTGATGACATATTCCTTAAAACTTTCGCGATTTCTTTGCTGCCTCTTTCGGATATCGTCATCTAGGTTGTCGAAGTATCTGGGAGATAGGAAAAATGCCAGAAAAACATCCTGGAAACCAGCCCACGTTTGCCAATGCCAGTTGTTGTTACGAAACCATAGGAGCGCACCTTATTTTAACGACTCCGGCATAGTTCGTGGTATCATGTTGCGTTCCAAGCCGTAGACTTCCGCTAATTATTCAACGCGCTCTATAAAGGCAATGGCGTATTTACATCCATCATATTTAAAGGACCACTTGCGTAACGTGTATATTACGGTGGCGTAGGGCACCTCTCTGCGATGACGGAACCAGCAATGTATTGCTGCCGCTCGGCGTAATATCAGTATTTGTTCCTGGTGGTAGAACGGCGGATGCCGTTCTGCTATACTGTAACTCTAGCTGCTCCAATCGAGAGATTACCTCCTCCTTGTGATCACCTTGACTTATAAGAGCTGCAAGCCGCAGTTCTTCAACTGAACTCATCACCTCTAGCTTGAACTCTGTCATACATTGCATTAGCTGCTACCGGCGGAGGGAGTAGATCCAGTTGCAACGTACCATTTTTTGTCGTTTTTTTCTTATTCTTGTATGACTTGGACTCTTTCATTTCTTCCTATTGATTTCTTCTTTGAGTAAGTGCCTGCTCGGGCGCCAATGTAAGGAACCTCCGGTAAGCCCGGGTTTGAAGCTGGGATAGTTCAGATAATCCAGGGTATTTGCATTAAATAAAAACAACTGATTTCACTTTTTTTCTTCACAATTTATTTAACACTTGATTTAGTTTTACTTGGTTTCTTGGCCTGGCCGCTCTCTATCTCTCCTGACTCTTTCTCCTGTTCCTAAGCTGGTCGGATGGGAATCCAACTGTTCGATTAAAATTCAACCGTCGGGGATAGTAATCCGCCCCCAAATCTGTGTCGGATGGATATCCAACCCTTTTTCGTCCTGGTTGTAAAACCGGGATCCTCTCCTATAAATCCTCTGTGTGTTCCTTAACTCTGTGTTGGATGTCAATTCAGCTATTGACGGATGTAATCCGACGTTATCTTTGTCAGATGGAAATCCAACACCCTATAACTACACACTGGTACATTTATCTTACCAGATGTTGCCCGCTTGCCAGTTGCCAAACTAAAACCTCTTTTCTTCACACACATCTCCTTATATACTCTTTATATTCTTCACTTTTTCGTTGCGTAACCTGTTGCATATTTTGGTTGTTTTGGTATTTCTTTCTTGTAGTTTCTTTCTTGTAGTTCCTCTATTGTAGTTTCTCTCTTGTAGTACATCTCTTGTAGTTTCTCCCTTGTAGTTCCCCTTTGTGGGTTTATTCGGTAGTTTCTCTCCCTTCTGCGTATTCCTGCTGTAGTTTTGATCCTTGTCCTTCTCAGGGCAACGATTAGCCCTGGGGAGAAATGGATAGAGATCCGTCACCCGTATGATAGATAGGAATCCATCCCCAATGTGATGGATAAAAATCCGCCCCCGTGATGGATGGGAGTCCAAACAATCCAATTCTTCATATACTGAACGTTTTCCCTTTATTAAAACATAAAGTACACTGCAAGTACACAAAGTAATTCTGTGGGAATTCTGTCTTTTCTTACAATCCCAAGAATTTTTTTACAATCGGTACACAAACACACCGATTGTACATAATTATCCACTAGAACGAATTGAATGGAACCCGAACTCGTTGTCCAAAATTTAAATGTAAGATATAACTAAATAAATAAAACTAGTTCCAGTTGTTTTAAGTTACTAGTAAAAACCAAAAAGTAATGTGCGTATTAAAAAGTTTTAATAACTACAAAAATCTTGGAAAATTTTCGACTTAATTGCTTTTGTCAAAAGTCCACAGATGAAATTGCCAGTAAACAGTGCGAGTACTGTCAAACTTGGTTCGTGATTTTGGCAAAAACTATATAATATTTTTAAGAACTTCTTATTAAATTTTGTTTGAAAGCTGCTTTTGTTCATTAAGAACTTGATATTTTACAAAAGGAGCTCTTTGTGTTATTATTGGTAAAATAAATACATTAGTTTTGCGTTAAGCGATTAATCAATTAATTGCAAATTTTCCGGTTAATCAACCCGAATAGCCGCTTATTCAATTTTTCGCATTTTTCGAATAATTCCCTTACCGGGTAACCGGCGGGGTCGAATAATTGGAAACACCAATATTTATAAAAGTTTTACATGGTTTTAATAAAATTTTTCAAAATCTATCTGAACTTAAAAAAAATATTTTGATTTAGAATCTAAAGAATGACGGACAGACAATGAATGACGGAAACAGCTGATTGAATCAAAATGGCGACTAGAAAATGAGTAAAAGGAAATGTCAAAATTTCGGTGATACACAGAAAGGCATAGATATAGAAAAAAATATGTACCATAAAATTTGTATAGAGTTAATTTTTTCTATATCATTTTGCAAATCACTGCAATGTGATAATAACCATACGGTTCGAGAATTCTTGTTTGACATATGTCATTGGTAGCCTGTCTGTCTAGTTTGTGGAATAAGGGTTCTAAAGAACAAAGTGAGATGAATTTTCACATTTTTGTGAACTTTTTATTAAATTTAATTGTATTACTAAATAATTTTTATTCAAGTTCGGTTAACTTAATTTATGACGGCTAAACCCTTTTTCTGTGGCCAATTTTCCCGTAAAAAATCTGTTTTTTGCAAGTAACATTGTACAATGTTGATACAATCAACAAAATCAGATAGAAAATTTCTCATCAATTTAAAAAATATTAAGACCATCTGGACTAGAAGCAAACAAAACAAAATTTAAACATTTTCGAACCATACACAGAAAAAACTATCACAAAATTTCTAGTATTGAAAAATATTTGTTCAAGTTTAAATTCGTTTCAAACAATTTTTTGTTTTAAATGTTTGTAAATTGTCATTTTTCACATAAAAATTGTTTGAAAACAAAAATTGAAGTTACAAAAAATAAACAAAAAGTTTTTTGCATTTACAAAAAGGCACCAACTTTTTAAAATTTTTTTTATTTGTGTTTACAAAAATATTCTATAATATTTGTTTAATACTACAAACAGAATTTGTATAAGTTATTTCAAAAATCGTATGCAATTGTATGAACACTATAATAATGGATAATACAAAGAAAAAATCCTTTTATGTATATTACTCAGTTAAGAAAAAACGTCCGCTGAGGAACTTCTGCGTTTGATATACTTCCTAGTACTATGTAAAGATTTTTTTCTGTGTACAAGAATTTCCTAAAGATAATATTACATGTAGTTTTGTGCCATTCCCATAAAAATTTGACATAAGTACCGATAAGCGTTGACACTAAACATTGGCTTATGTCAAATTTATATGGAAGTGACTTAAGCCAACTTTGATAGCTTGCGGCATAAACACATCTAATGTAGGAATTCAGAAGTTAATTTATATTTCAAAATATATCATTAAAAGTAAAATGTTTGCGGTTTTGCCGATAAAAATAACATGTCAAGACTTAATAAAATATACAAATAAGCAGCTGTTTCGTCAATTTGTTTACATACAAAAAATACAAAATAAAAAATATTAAATAAAAACTTCGGCTCAAGTTTACTTTTTTAGGCAACCCTTAAAAAAATATATAATCCCCTCGGGAATTAAAAAAGAAAATTTATTTTCTATACGGTGTTAAGGTGGCCGGAGTCCCTAGGACCCGCAAAGTCCAAAAACCGAAACACACCCGAAATGAAGTGTGACGATTAAAGTTAAAGGAAATTTTCTCACGATTACTGTAGTCTTTATTCAATGACATTCAGATATTGACTGCGACTTTATAAGAGATATCGATGTGATACATACGTACATTCATATACATTATAAAGGGTGTCCCAAGAAGAACGCAATTTTTAAATTTTAAATAAAACACAGATATTTAAAAAAAAATCGTAAAGTAGACAGAATGAGGTTATGTATGGAACAATATATCGTGCAGATGGCCGCCGCGGCTTTGCTGGCATGCACGCGATCTTTTAATGAAATTTTCAATGACCGTTTTGCATGAATGCTGCGGTATTTCATTAATGCAGCGTCCAATTTCCTCTTTTAAGGCTTGAGTCGTCGTCGGCTTATTCGCGTAAACCATCGACTTCCAAAACCCCATAGAAAAAAATTTAATATTGTTAAATCGCACGATCTAGGCGGCCAATTCTGATCTCCAAAACGCGAAATAACACGACCGGGAAATGACTGATGCAGCAATTGAATTGTTTCTCTGGCTGTATGACATGTGGCGCCGTCTTTTTGGAACCACATGCCCTCCACATTCATTTCTTCAATTCTAGGCAAGAAAAAACTGGTTATCATTTCACGATACCGAACACCATTGACTGTTTGCGCTTGACCTGCCTCATTTTCATAAAAAAAAGGTCCAATGATTCCTCCAGCCCAAAAACCACAACACACAGTGGCACGTTGAGGACGCATTTGCTTCTCGTGAATCACTCGAGGATTTTCCTCACCCCAAATGCGACAATTCTGCCTATTGACGAAGCCTCAAGATGAAAATGGGCCTCGTCGCTGAAGATGATTTTATCGGCAAAATCAGCATTTTCATGTTGTCTCTCCAATACCCAATTAACGAACTCCCTTCGCTGTCTTCAGTTCCTGAGTCAATTGAACTTTGTATGCATGAAGATGCAAATCTTTCGTCAAAATTCGCTGCAAAGTGGATTTGGAGACACCAATGTGCTGAGCTCGGTGTCGAATTGAGGTGGATGGAGTTTGAGCGACATCATCACGTACAGCTGCGACATTTTCGGTCGATCGACCTGGTCGATGGCGCGTTGTTGTCTTTACATCACTAACAGACCCAGTTTCGGCAAATTTATCCATAAATCTCTTTACAGTTGACTCTTTTGGAGCATTATTGTGACCCCAAATTGATCGCAATTTGCGAACTGTAGCCGCAAAACTTTCACCATTTTGGTAAAACAATTTCACAATGAGAATGCGTTGTTCATTCGTGTAGCGCTCCATTTTTACTCACCTCGTACCTTCTACTAGCAAACAATAACAATTGTTCAAATGTCAAACAATGACACTTCGAATGTTGCCAGATTTAAAAATTGCGTTCTTCTTGGGACACCCTTTATATGCAAGCTTATTAATATCGTATGTACATTTTGTATGTTATATACTACATCTCCCTCTTTTAGCTTATATTAGAGCTTAATAGTAAGTCGTTCAGATACATAAAATTGTTAATTCAATTAAATTGTTATGCTAATATATGAGAAAATGTTTTTTTACAATAAATGAATTTCAAAATATTGTTGTTTCTGCATCCTGGTTACACACTGCGTTTACGGAGCCACTTGGAGTTTCTACGAAGAACCGTACCATCTTCTAAGCGTATCCAATAAAATCGTGGGGAAGGGTGTATACTTTCAATATTAGCTTTATCCACCCGTTTAAACCCTGATTGTACCAAACATTCTCAGCTTTTTTAAATGGGGTTTAGATAGGAGTACACTTTTGCATAAGCATTTTTAGATCTTGTAGCAAGGGGAAATTATATTTAAAAAATAATAATATTTTCTGGTCCAAAAGAGACACTTTGGTCAGCTTCTGTCCTAAGAAATAACTACTAGCTACAAGAGACTTACAAGTCTTCAAGTGTCTTAGTGGTTTTTTTAATATTTTTTAAGATATTTATCCTTTACAATAAAAAAAACGCCGTTGTAATATTTTTAAGCGCAAGAGCTGTTTATTGCTTGAATGTTACAAGACGAATGATTTTTATTATTTTTATTTAAACGAAACCTCGCATTAGAACAAAGCGAACATGACATAAAACAAAATAAACGATAATAAAATAAAAAAAATGACTTTCGAAGTTTAAATGACAATAAAAAAAATGGTAAAGAGTGCTTTTTAGCAAATGAAAATAAATTATTCCGCTAAATTAAATATAAAATAATTAATAAACAAAATATTAAATAATTAATAAACAAAATAAAATAATTATAGTAATCATAATAACATTTATAATAAAAATAATAACCGGCGTTACAATCTGATGTTCATACAAATGTTTGGGAACACAATGTGACTGAAATTCCCTTATTTTTCCTGGGATAAGTGTGCGAGTTTTTCGACTCATTAATTACTCTTCTGGTGAAGCATCAATCTCTTTTAGTGGCGTGTTACGATATTCTAACAAAGCAAGCCAAATCTGTTAATTGCTTTTTAACGATTTTTTAATAAGCTTTTTAGCTATACCCCCTGCTTTTTTTTTTTGAAAAACCATTAGCTTGCGAATATCCAGGGCTTGTTGTTAATAAATTTATATCATATTTGTTACAAAAACGTCCTGAATTGTAGTGAATTCAAGGGTATATTGTCAGAGACTATATTAATTGGAATACCATGGTAAGCTAAACACAATTTTAATTTATTTATACACTCGCTGGCGCTTTTGGTTCTTATTGGAAAAATGTCTAAAAACGAAAATAATAATAATCAGATAATATCAAATAAGATCTTTTAGCATATTCACAAATATCTAAACCCACTTTGCTATACTCAGAAAAAAAAGTTAGTAGAAAAATTTGTAAACGGTTTTCAGTCCCACTTTACTAATCTTGTACTGATTTTTAGTAAAAAAATATTATTTAGCAAATCTTTTTGCTTTTTACATTTTACAAATTACAGAATTTTTACAGAATATTTACAAATTTTTGTTGCTAATTTCAGAAATCATTTTACAAATTTTTGAAAACCGATTTGCTAAAATTAGCAAAAAAAATACTAATTTTAAAAAAGTGAATATTGAAGGAAATGTTATTTCCAAATTAAACTTACACATACAAACTTAAATTGCCTTAAAATGTTACATAGTTTAAAAAAAATGGACCGAAAGTGAAGATACCGACTACCCATGTCTGAAAATAGGACATCCACTTAAAATAGCACTAAAAAAAATTTAACATTTTGTACTAATATTAATAATATTTAGTAATTTTTTTGCTGATTTTAGCAAACCGGTTTTAAATTCCACTTTACAAAAAGTATACTAAAATTTAGTAGCGGCTACTAATTTTTCTACTAATTAAATTGTACTACACGTCAGCAGACATGTGTTGCTAAGATTAGCAAAAAATACCGCTGGGCTCAAATTAGCAAAAATTCTCGTGATAACAGCAAAATTTTCAGTTGCCATTACAGACTTTTTTTGGTGAGTGTAAAGGGTAATGTTGGCACTGTGTGTGAAAGCATTGGTTCTTTTATATTGGCAGCACGATTCTTTTGGCAAACATCTCACATGGTTATCATTTTTTCTATAGCTTCCTCTTTTTTAGGCTAATATACCAAGGAACGAGCTCGTTTTTTGGTTTTCTCAATTCCCAAGTGCGAAGAGTGAAGTTGTGACAAAACATTTGAGCGTAGGTTGTGCGGAACTATAACACGATCGTTAAATCATTTCTGAGCTTCCAATACATCTTCAAGCTTTCGGGAATTTTGCGCTTGTCTTTTGGCCAACCTTCTACACTCAGAAAAAAGTTAGTAGAAAAATTTCAATCCCACTTTACTATTTTTGTACTGATTTTTAGTAAAAAAATATTATTTAGCAAATCTTTTTGCTATTTACATTTTACAAATTACAGAACTTTTACAGAATATTTACAAATTTTTGTTGGTCATTTCTGAAATCATTTTTAAAATTTTTCAAAACCGATTTGCTAAAATTAGCAAAAAAAATGTACTAATTTTAAAAAAGTGGATATTGAGGGAAATGTTTTTTCTAATTAAAACTTACACCTACAAACTTAATTGCCTTAAAATGTTACATAGATTATAAAAAAGAATCGGAATGTGAAGATACTGACTCATGTCTAAAAATAGGACATCCACTTAAAATAGCACTAAAAGTATTTTTAGTTCTAAAAATCATTTAAAACAATCCCAAAATAAAACAAAGTGATGAATTCGTTAATGTTTTTCCAATTTTTAAGCCTTTATTTTTTTTTAAATTTGACTAAAAAAATTTTTTAAAAAAATAAATAAAATAAAAAAATTTTGATGTTCGATAAAAAAAATAAATTTGATATTTTGTACTAATATTAATAATATTTAGTAAGTTTTTTTTTTGCTGATTTTAGCAAACAGATTTTAAATTCCACTTTACAAAAAGTTTACTAAAATTTAGTAGCGGCAGCTATATTTTTCTACAAAATTCAATTTACTACACGTCAGCTGACATGTGTTGCTAAGATTAGCAAAAAATACCGCTGGGCTCAAATTAGCAAAACTTCCCGTAATAACGCAAAATTTTTAGTTGCCATTACATACTTTTTTTGGTGAGTGTAGTTAAAAAGTTTTAACTGTTTCAGTGTTTCGTCTGCTTGAATTTCATTCCTAAATGATTGTAAACGGTGTTCCGATATATTTATAGAATGCATAAATTCCTGTAACTCTTCAATTGCAGGGGATTTTTCACTTTTATCGTAATATCGGGACAGAAAGTCAGCAATATAAAGAAGCCTCCCCGAAACATGAATCAAATTTATATCGTATTTGATCAATCTTAATTTCAATCGTTGTTATGTTCCCGAGGGAATTTTACAGAAACTTTTCTTCATGATTTCCACTAATGGTTTATGGTCACTTTAAACTAAAATTCTCCTTCCATATAAATAGTAGTGAATGCAAAAACTACGGCAAGCAATTCTTTCTCTACTTGTGCGTAGGGCTTACCTTTCTGCAATAGACAGCAACCAACACCATATTTGGAAGCGTCTGCCTCAATGGTAATGTCTAATTTCTCATTAAAATTTTGCAGTTTGGTTTGCTGCGAGCATTTCTCATGAACTGTTTGTCGTTTATAATTAGTTCCATTTTTAATAGCTCTCTTAAAGACTGTGATCTTTCTGCAAGATTTGGAATGTACTCCCTAATATAGTTGATCATGCTAAATAGTTTCTGCAAATATTTTTTATCTGAGAAATTTTTAGTACCGCTTTAACACGTTCAGGATCACAATTAACAAATACCTGACCTCAGTTACTTTGCATTGCATTTTATCTTTATTAAATTTTATGTTCATTTCCCTTGCGCGATCAACTACTCGTTGTAACAGCACATCATGTTGCTCTATTGTATCAGCAGCAATTAATATGTCATCTATAAAAACAGTAACATTAGGAATATCAGCGAAATTTATTTCATTATGCTTTTGAAATACTTCCAGACCTAGTTTTACACCATAAGGCAAACGCTTAAAACGCTATCATCCAAGAGGAGCTTTAAATGTGCAAATTTCGCTTGCTTGTTTACTTAAGCCAATTTGCCAAAAACCTTCCTTTAAGTCTAACACCGTAAAGTACTTTTTTCTAACTAGTTTCGCGGAAATTCCATCAAAAGCTGGAATTGTATAATTTTCCTGTAAAATATCAGAATTTACATCTTGAGGATCAATACAAATTCCTAATTGGCCGTTCTTCTTCCCTACTAATACTCAAATATGGTAGTTGAAGCATGTTCCACCGGACCATCATCAAGCGCGATAATATCTCTTTCAGCCATTCGCTGCAGTTCTTCTTTTACACGTTTAGCCAATGATAAAGGAATTCTTGCCGGTTTAACCGTTGTTATAGCTTCTTTACGTAGTTTAATTTCGAAATTTTGTACAAAAGAGCCCAAACCTTCAAATAAATCACGGTTTTTGGCAACAAATTTTTGTTTTTCAGTTTCAAAGATGGTATATACACGTTTTATTAAATTTAGTTTTGAGCAGGCTGCTAAACCTAACAAAGCTTCACTCCATATGAAGCTTTGTTATTACTACAAACTTCATGTTGGTACTTTCATTTCGAAAGATTACAACGTATTCACATGTTCCTACATATTTTAAGTCAGAACCGCCATAGCTTTGTGGTGGTACTCCACCCTTTTGAAAATTCACATCTTTAATGTATTTTAAATACATCAATGGAGGAACATTTACCTCCGCACCAGTGTCAAGTTTAAATTTAAACAAACAATCGTTTAGTCGAATTATTTCATACAATCTAATGTGGAAGAGCACATTATCTGAAATTTGATGCAAAAATATATTTTCTTCTTGGTCTTCATCGTTTTCAGATTTTCTAATATATGTTACCCTCGCCTGGGTAACTATCTTATTTGACATAGATTTTTGGCGCATCAGCCATCAATTACTACGAAGGTGTCTATGTGTGATCGACCTTCATACCCACACACTCGTGGGACCAACATGAACAAAAAAACAAACGAACAAACAAGCAACGAAGACAAGAGAAACTGTGCCTGACAACAGGTCCAGTGATCCTACCTCCTCCTCCAAGGCTGGGGACTTGCCTGACACTTTGTTGTCGAAAGGCAAGCATACCGAACCTTCGAAGAAGAGGTACAATGATCGGCGCCTCTCTCTCGGAATAATAATGATAAGGCCGATCCTAGGACTCTATCTGCAAAACAGAAAGAGTCGCTAAAATAGGCGCGTAGCATTTCTGAGCAACAGGATGCTGCGCCACCGAAACAACCTACAGAAAAGAGATTGCGCCGGCACCCAAAAGATCCAAAGTCGGTGGTAAACTTGTCGGAGGGTCTTTGCCCGTCGCAAGTTCCTGTAGGGCATCTGGAAGATACTAGCGTCTCGTCCTTTTCTGATGCACTCGGGGGCGTGGAGGATCTCTTCATCACAGGATTAAGTGAAGAGTTTTGTGAAGAGGAGCTTCTCGTAGACTCTGAAGAGGAAAAGGATGTGAAGGTGGTGGAGAAATCTGATGGTACTTCGGTTTCTTCAGATAAATCTCCATCACTGTAAGGCTGCATCCTGACGCAAGGAGGGTTCGACTTGGTCCTTATTCAGGAACCCTGGCTGAGTGGTGGCAGGATTTGTGGAATAAGGACTAACGGGTTTAAGCCGATCCAAAGTACGGGTGATGGTAGGCACAGATCTTGTTTATTTGTAAAGAACAGTCTTAATATTTTTCTTCTCTCCTCTCTTAGTAGCGAAGACATGACAGTGGTCAGCCTTGAGTGTGAAAACTCTCAAATCTGAAATCATGAAACCGATGTACTCTGACGGTACTGGTGGATGCTGCTGGAAAGGCTGAGTGGAACCTGATTGTGTGCGGTGATGTCAATGCGCACCATCAAATCTGGGGAAGCTCAGACATCAATGATAGGGGTGAGTTACTCATTGAATATATTATGAATACTAACCTAACTATATGTAATAGGGGCAATGAACTAACGTTTATTACTAGGAACAGACAAGAGGTACTGGATGTTACCCTTGTCTCTGATGAAATTGCGGATAGGATTGGGAACTGGAAAGTTTTGGATGACCACAGCTTTTCAGATCACCGTTATATTGGCCTCTATTTAAATGAGTTAGATAGTATCCCACAGTCTGCTTTTCCACCAAACGTTCGAAAAGCAGACTGGGGGAAATACAGGGAAACATTCTGCAGATTCTTTTCGGGGGTATCTGACATGAACGTTCGGGATATAGAGGACATTAAGCGATCAGTGGAACAGGTCACGAGAGCCATGAATGACTCGCTGCTAGCTTCATGTCCCAAAGGTAAGCCTGGGGGTAGGAAACGACCACAATGGTGGTCGCCAGAGCTAGCGAATCTTAGGAAGTGCTGTAGGAAATTCTTTATAAGGGCAAAGTCCACAAGGGTTTCACAGGATTGGGACGTTTATAAGGGTAAACTTAGAATATACAAGAGTGCATTGAGGAAGGCTAATAATAGGTCCTGGGGTGAATTCTGCAGCAATGTTGAGGAGACCTCTGAGGCTGCAAGGCTAAGGAAGATTTTGGCTTCCACACAATGCACGGTAGGATATCTTAGGAAACCGCAGGGGGGGGATTGGACAACTGGAGCTGCTCCTGGATACTCCTTTCCCTGGTAACTGCCGAAATGAAACTTCAGCGGTTTGTACTGCATTAAGTCAACCTTCGGCCGCTGCCAGGAAGATTGAACCGAATCCCGAATTGCATGGGCTATTAGTAGCTTCAGACCTTTTAAGTCACCCGGACCAGACATGATCTCACCGTGTGAACTGCAAGTGGTGGCGGATACGCAGATTCCTTGGCTCAGGAAACTATACACGTGCTGTATCGACCTAACTTATGTCCCTATTATGTGGAGGGAGACCAAAGTGGTCTTTATTCCCAAAGCGGGGAAATTCTCTCACACGGGACCTAAGGATTTCATTCCTATCAGTCTGTCATCGTTTCTTCTGAAGACACTGGATAGACTCATTGACAGGTATCTGAGGAGTGGCTTCGGTATAACGTCCTCACAACGGTGAGGATTAATACATTCTCTGATAGTCAGGCTGTGATTAGATCTCTGGATTCTGTCTTCCTGGATTCAACATCAGCCCTAAACTGTCGCAAATCTCTTAACGAGATGGCTCATCAGTTCAGCATCCATGTTATTTGGGTGCCGGGCCACAGGGACATACCAGGGAACTGTAGGGCAGACGAGCTTGCAAGACTGGGGACTACCTTACACATTCCACACGAAATGGAATCTGTGGACATGCCTCTGGCCACTTACAAGTTTCGACTGCGGGAGAGTGCTTATGGGTTGGCAAGAGATAGGCGGGCCTCTGTCCGTGGTTGTATTCGTTCCAGACAGATGTGACCCCGTCTGGATAGGAAGCGCACGCACAGGTTGCTGTCACTGTCAAGTCCCGATATATTCCTACTTGTGTCCGTTATGACGGGACACTGTCTGATTGGAAGGCACGCAGTTAGGTTGAGGGTTGCGGCTAGTGACTTTTGCAGAAGCTGTGGTGACGAAGAGGAGTCTGTGGAGCACCTTCTCTGCACTTGTCCTGCCCTGGCTCGCAGGAGGGGACTGCATTTGGGCTCATGTTTCTTTGAGTACCTGGGTGATTTGGCTGATATCGATATCGGCCAACTTAGAGGCTTTTTGAGGCAATCGGAATGGTTCGACGGGGAAAGCTAGTGATATAATTTTTACTAGCTTCCGTGGTATCACAAGGGACTTTATAGTCTAAGTGAGTCTGATTGGCATACCAAAACCTAATATCTTTTACTCTAGAATCAAAACATGCTACACTAAAATGGTTAAAACGACCACAATTACTGTATTGTTTACCAAATGCAGGGCATTTTCTGTGTTCGTGCTTGCCTTTACAAAACTTGTATGCTGATTGTCCATAAATATTATTGTTGTTGTTGTAATTTGTTTTTCACTTGATTTTTCCTTTCATAATTTTCCTTGCGTTTGTTAACTGTTTTTGCAGGAACTGCATCAACTAGTGTACTTTTACTTATCTGTTGTTGTTTTTGTATATAATTTACTTGACCTTCAACTAACTCGACGTTTCTTGCTATTTTTATTGTTTTGACAAATCCAATGCTTCTGTTTTGCAATTTGTTGTTGTTAGTGGCAATATCTATTTTATCTCTTATCATTCTTTTTTTTTTTTTTTTTCCATATTTTATATTCTTTATTGAATCTTCACTTTTAAAAAACTGTGAACTAACAATAATTATCCAAATCTTAAAACTAAATATTAATTGTTAAGTCCAGCCAGTGCCAGACTGATGTTGTGTGGTTCAACTGGGACCATTATTTCCCCTTATTATTAGCGGACCAGATCCGCAGTGTCCCTCCTCCTAAGACGCTGGTGGCCGTGATTATCAGTTAAGTTACGGGCTAGTATGTTGGGGTGTGTTTCCAGTTTTGTTAAATAGCGTTGACAGTGTCTAATAATTTCATCTTTGACCAGGGGTACATTCAGGTCTTTATGTATGTTGTAATTCCTAACATACCAGGGTGCGTTCGTGATCGTCCTCAAGAATTTATTTTGCATTCTCTGAATTTTCCCTATATTGGACGCAGAGGCAGTACCCCAGAGCTGAATTCCGTAGCACCATATGGGTTTCATGATCGAATTGTAAATGAGTAATTTGCAGTCCAGGCCTAGTTTAGAGTTTTTGCCAGTAAGCCAAGCGAGTTGAGCAGTTTTTAGCCTCATCTGAGTTATTTTCGCATCTATATGATTTTTCCACGTGAGTCGACGGTCAAGGTGAATACCTAGATATTTCACACATGTGTGTTGGGGTATATTCACATTATTAATTTTAATGGGTGGACACGTCTCTTTTCTCAGTGTGAAAGTAATGTGGATACATTTCTGTTCATTCACCTTAATTCTCCACTTATCCAACCAAGCTTCCAATTGTGAAATGTGAGTCTGTAACATTCTAGACGCTATTTTTGAGTCATCGTGGACGCTTAAGATTGCAGTATCGTCAGCGAAAGTCGATGTGTGGGTATTAATATCTAATGGCATGTCTGAAGTATAAATGATATATAACAGAGGACCCAAAATGCTACCTTGTGGAACTCCGGCTTGTATATCTTGAGGAGAGCTGACAAAACTTTTTTCAGCAAGAGTGAATTTTCGATTTGTTATATAGCTTTTGAGTAGCTTGTGAGTATTTGTTGGTAACAAAAGTTTTATTTTAAACAGTACACCTTCATGCCAAACCTTATCGAAAGCCTGTGAAACGTCGATAAAAAGGGCAGAGCAGTATTTTTTCTCCTCGAACGTTTTTCTGACAACAGTAACCAGCCTGTGGGCTTGCTCAATGGTGCTGTGTTTTCTCCTGAAGCCAAATTGGTGTGATGGAATACAGTTGTTTTGTTCCACATAAACAGTTATCTTTTCCATTAGGATTTTCTCGAACAGCTTTGACAAATTGGATAATAGGCTTATAGGCCTATACGATTCCACTTTTGTGTAATCTTTGCCTGGCTTGGGTATCATTTTAACGAGTGAAACTTTCCATTCTGGGGGATAGTATTCAAGGCGTATAATAGCATTAAAAATAAAGAGAATTATCTTTAATGCTATACGGGGTAACTCCAAGAGCATCCTGTTACCGATTCCATCGATACCAGGAGCTTTTTTGGGGTTTAGTTCAAAAATAGCCTTTTCGACCTCTCTCATCTCAAACGTTAATCGGGTAGCTGCTCGGTGCTGGGGTAAAATCGGTGGCAACTCTGTTACAGAACTTGTTATATTTGGCGTGAATACTTTTCTTAAATGTTCTACAAACAGATCTCCTTTTTCAGTATCATTTCTAGCCCAACCTCCGTCTAATTTTCTCAAAGGAGGCTTACATAAGACAGGTCTTTTTAAATTTTTCGTTGCACGCCATAATGAGTAATCAGTTCTTGATGTTGGATCTAAATTTTCAAGATATCTGTTTAATGAAGCAGTTCTCTTATGTTCAAGTAGCTTTCTTAATTTTTTAGTGCATTCTTTCAACCGTTCCTTAAGTTGAGGAGATCTGTGCTGTTGCCACTCTCTTCGAGCTCTTCTTTTTTCATTTAAGAGTCGTTCGACATCGGCAGACAAAATAATATTTTGTCTGTTGTGTCGGGGGGGTTTGGTAGCAAGTTGAGCAGCAAGTTTGAGATTTAGTTCAAAATTTTGAATCGAGAGGTCGATATCTTCCGGTGTTCTTAGCGGTATGTTTTCCGAGCAATGTGTACTGATAAATTTTTTATACTTCAACCAATCTGTTGTTTTGCCTGTCAGTGCTAAGTCACCAGAGGGGGGTACAATTCCTCGGGGGTTTAAAATAGTAACAACTGTAGGTGTGTGATCAGATGAGAGATCCAATAATGGTTCTACATGGACCAATTCTCTCGCAATAGACATTGTTATTCCAAAGTCTATCAGATCGGGTATTTTTCGACGATCCGTTGGCCAGTACGTGGGTTCTCCACTAGAGATCACATCCATACCCAGCTTAGAAATCCGGTAATCCTAAAAAATTAAAAATTTTAATAATTTCAGGGCCACAAAGGTTTTTGTTGCTCTTTTTTGCCTTACAATTATGTACACCCAGAAAATTGTATCAGTTGTGGCCACCGAATTTGTTGTCAATCGAATTCTGGCGGTTACGAGAACTATCTTCATATTAAATTATATTTTTTAGTTGTAACAGCCAATATTCAGTTGTCTAATTTAATATTTATATTCCACAAGAATATTTATATTCCACAAAAATTTGATTTTCATATTTTTCCGGTACCGAACTTAGGCATCCAGATTCATAATTCACACTCTTATGCCCAGATTTTAACTTCGCATTTAAATATCCAATTAGTTAATTGCCATTTAAATTTAAGTTGTATTTAAATACAGTTTCAGTTTTTCAGTCTTTAATGATAATTGTTATTTATTTGCGACAAAAGTATGGTAGCACCATGAAATGTCAAAAAATTAATACCTATTACTCAAAAAAAAACAGCTGTGGAAAGAACTAAAAAAGTTAAATTTCATTCATTCGTTGCAGTTGATCAAATCAAAATATTTATAAAATATAGAAAAAATAAATAAAAAAAAGTTTAAAAAATGAAAAGAACTGAAAATTTTAGTGCAAGTGAGGTTGAATTTTTATTGGCTGCTGTAAAAAAGTACAGCTGCATAATTGAAAATAAAAAAACGGACAGGGTAAGTGCAGAGGAAATATTTAATGCATGGAAAGATGTGGAGTTTGAATTTAATAGTAAATTCACCAATACCTTCCGAAGCCATAAGGTTTTAAAAACCAAATATGGAAACATAAAATCAACTGCCAAGCAAAATTTTGCGCTTGACAAAAGACAAACGTATGGTACAGGTGGTGGGCCTCCACAGGAAAAAGCAACGACGAAAACAGATGAGACAATGTTGGAGATATGCCAGGAGGCACAAATTTTATTTATTTATTTATTTATTACACGGCATGACGCAGAAAATTTAATGTGTGTGAAGTTATCCATAAAAAAGTTATCCATAGATTTTTGATGTGTGGAACTTAGGTGGAACATAGATTTTTATTATAAAAAGTGTTTTAGAATCGTCAGACGACATACTTTGAACTTAGCCACATATGAACCTTTGACCATTCCTTGTTTCTCCTAAAAAGTGTATTCTATTTATTACTTTGTCAAAATTATGGCAAAATTTATATTGCCAGTTGTAGGGCACTAGAACATTTCGCCAACATGGCACGTATAGCAGCAACTCTAAGGAACAAGTAAAGTCTTTTGGTATTTGCCCCATATTCCAAATCATCAGAGGAGCTGTGAAAAAAATAAACTTTTTTTAATTTTAGAGTTCTGTCCACACACACATAAGTAGTAATAAATTTTGAAACCTGCACCCGATTTTTGATATCAAAAGATTGTTTTTGTCTTCAGACCATGCACTTGATTTTAAAATATATCCTATAGTTTGACCATTCCTAATTGAACCAGAGATGGCCATTCCAAAAAAAAAAAAAAAAACAAGTTCCCACAATACTAGGTTGAAACGCACAAATCGAGTTTATTTCTATACCAATCACTCGATATTTATTAGAAAAAGTGTTTTAGAATCGTCAGACGACATAATTTGAACTAAGGCACTAGAACAATTCGCCAACATGGCACTCATAGCAGCAACTCTTAAGAACAAGTAGAGTCTTTTGGTATGTGCCCCATATTCCAAATCATCGGAGGAGCTGAGAAAATAATGTTGCACCATCTTGAAAATTTTTTTATGGATGAATTTGTTAAACTGATTTGAAGCACTTAAAAACGATTCGCCAATATGCGACATACCTTAAAATGATCTAGTAATCATGAAGATTCCATTGGTATGTGTCCCATCTTCCAAATCATTGGAGGAGCTGGGAAAATTCCATTTAATTTTTTTTCTCAAAGTAAATGAAAAATCATATATGGACATGGTTGCTAATTCTTGTATTGTATTAAAATTAAAAATAAATGTATTAAACCAAAATTCACGTGTTTTCTTAGTAATTTAAATGATTTTATTATTAAAAAAATCTGACTTTTTTATGTATTTTGTTAATTAAACTTATGTTCCACTTGCGATCCACACAAAAAACTATGGATGACTTTTTTATGATAACATCACACAAAAAATCTATGGATGGGTTTTTTATGGATAACTTCACTCACGTAAAATATTTAATAGAGTTCTGACCATTTGTCTTCCAGTTTTATTTTAAAAAATTATTCTTTTTATTTTTATAGTCGGTGGCACATCCTTGAAGTCGAAAAGCTTCGTCTAGAAATAGATTTTATTCGGCTGAAGATAGAAAAGTTAAAAGCAGAATAGCAAAGTTTTATGTTTTCATGTTCGGTTTTTAAAACCTTTTTAATCGCAAGTACAAATCATTTTAAATTAATTTTTTTTATTATATTTTTTATTTAATGAAATATTATTTGTTTTTTTTTTTTTTTGTTATTAAATTAATTAAATATGTACATAAGTATGTGTTTTTTTAAGTTATAATAAATTTTTGAAATAATTATTTATTAAGTTGCGTCTTGTAGTGTTATTTGTATTGGAGTTTCTTGCTACGACATTGCTTGGTACATTGTTGACGAAATTTACAGCTGTTTCTAAATCTTCTGGTAAAGGTGGACGTTCGTGTTCCTTGTTGTCTCCAAATCCACTTTGCAGCGAATTTTGACGAAAGATTTGCATCTTCATGCATACAAAGTTCAATTGACTCAGGAACTGAAGCCAGCTGACCATGGACAGCGAAGGGAGTTCGTTAATTGGGTATTGGAGAGACAACATGAAAATGCTGATTTTGCCGATAAAATCATCTTCAGTAACGAGGCCCATTTTCATCTTGATGGCTTCGTCAATAGGCAGAATTGTCGCATTTAGGGGTGAGGAAAATCCTCGAGTGATTCACGAGAAGCAAATGCATCCTCAACGTGTCACTGTGTGGTGTGGTTTTTGGGCTGGAGGAATCATTGGACCTTTTTTATGAAAATGAGGCAGGTCAAGCGCAAACAGTCAATGGTGTTCGGTATCGTGAAATGGTAACCAGTTTTTTCTTGCATAGAATTGAAGAAATGAATGTGGAGGGCATGTGGTTCCAACAAGACGGCGCCACATGTCATACAGCCAGAGAAACAATTCAATTGCTGCATCAGTCATTTCCCGGTCGTGTTATTTCGCGTTTTGGAGATCAGAATTGGCCGCCTAGATCGTGCGATTTAACACCATTAGATTTTTTTTCTTTGGGGTTTTTTGAAGTCGATGGTTTACGCGAATAAGCCGACGACGACTCAAGCCTTAAAAGAGGAAATTGGACGCTGCATTAATGAAATACCGCAGCATTCATGCAAAACGGCCGCCGCGGCTTTGCTGGCATGCACGATATATTGTTCCATACATAACCTCATTCAGGATTTTTTTTTAAATATCTGTGTTTTATTTAAAATTTAAAAATTGCGTTCTTCTTGGGACACCCTTTAGCTTCTACTTTTTTAATATTCAAGCGAATGCCTAGAGACAAAATAGGAAATCTTCTTTTCCAAACACCATAACTTCTTTCAACACAGTTCCGTGTTCTTATTTGCGATTCGTTATATAAGTTTTCCTCTGCATTTTGTACGTTTAATAATGAATTTTTGTTGGGATATCCACTGTCAGCTACAATAAGGCTGTTCCCAAATTCACCATTAGAAAATCTGGAAAATATTTTTGAATTTTGTAGAATATTTGAATCATGTGAGGATCCAGGCCATCTACTTACAATATCCACAATTTTTAAGTTTGTACATTCATAGAGAAAAACCCTTTCCGATTCCTATACAATTCAGCGTCTCCACCTAAAAAATAAAAACCATTATTAACACAGATACTTCTCCAGAACTATAATTATTCAAAGATTATTTACCTGGAGATAATATTCTAACATGCGTGCAATCAAGAGCCGCCACAACGTGAGGAAATTTTGCAATGTCGTAAAAAACTTGCTTATTTTTTGAAAGCTCTTCTTTAGTTTTAGAAAATACAATAAAACGACTTCTCAGTTTAGCTATATAATGCGTAACTTTAGCAACCACGTTGGAGACTGTCGTTGTTGAGACACCATAAACATCGCCAATTGTTCTCAACATTACACCGGTTGCGTAAACCCTTAACATTATTAGAAGCATATGCTCCTCGCTAACAGAATGGTTCCTGAAATGAATTGGTGTTTAGAAACATCTATTTTCTTTACATGTACATACATACATAAGTATATATGTACATGTGCATTTAACTAGTTACTACACTTACCAAGTGGTTCGGTTTTTTATATGAGGTCCAATAAGCTCAAGAATACAGTACGCAGATTTCTTCGACATGCGAAATCTTTGGTAAAACTCCATATCCCCAAAAATATTAAAATGATTGGGTCGTGTTCTTATTGTACGTGGTTTCCGTACAACTGCTGCGTTAATTAACATTTCAGCGTCACTCATATCTTCTTCATCGGAACTCATTTTAATTTCTTTTCTATTTTTATTAAATTTATTATGTTTTATATTGTATTTATTAAACTGGTCATGCGGGAAAAAAAACTGTCAAAAGCATGTGTTAAATGTATGTAATTTAAATAGACTTTAAATGCCCAAGATTGGCCACTTATATATGATTTAATTTTAAAGTTAAAAACTGACGTTTGTATTTAATTGGAACTTAAAGTCCAAATGACATTTAAATACGAAGTTAAAAACTGAGCATTACAGCACCACAACTAATTTTTATTTTATTTGATATATTTGGTATTTAAACATATTCATATTTAATTTTAATCAAAAAAATAATATTATTCGATCTGTTTTAATTATATATTTTTAATTTATATCAGGCTAGAGATCATAATTTAATGTTACTAGCGTATAGTAAACACTAACTCTTTTATTAAATAGAAAAAATTGTAAGGATCAGCGCTAGAGGGAGTGCACACTTTCGACCCGAGCGACCAGGTCATCTTATGCACCACCCAACCAACAAATAACTCATGGATTTTGAACCGGCTTATATATCACACACTCTAAGAAAAATTACTATGTTTCAGTTAGTGAATGATTACCCGTACAAATGAGCTTTTTCCATCCACAATTCGGTTGAATTAACTGAAACCCTAATTTAATTTTTGTACAATTTTTTTAAATAAATTTTATGGATTTTACTAATTTTCAAGTACAGTCACTAAATAAATGGTTGCTTCTACTGTACGCAATTTCTAAATGAATTTTATTCGAAAAATTGATTGGAAGTGCCAATAATTGGATAATTGTATTCTTTTTTTAGTTCCTTTTCTCTCTTTTTAATTCCCAATGCCATATTTTTGCTATAATAATGAATAATTATATAACTTTATTTGATCTTATTTTAATATTACTATCTTATTTATTAAGCTAAAGATCTTTTCCTTTTTTTAATAAAAATTTAGCGAAATATTGAAAATAAAAGTAGAATTTTTATAAAAAAAAAAGAAAAGATCTTTAGCTTAATAAATATGTTTGCCGTAAATGCGAAAGATAAAGAGACAAGGGATCTCAATTTGTTTAATAAATAATTACCTTTTAATAAAATTAGCACGTAATGCTGTGATGACCGTCGAAACGAATTAGAAAGCTTATACATAAAAAAGAGTATAGCAAAGGCAGCATACAATGCTTAAAATGACCGTTAACGGTTTTACTCGTTAGAATCTAGATAAATACTGCCACCTATGTTATAAAAGAGGGGAGTAAAAAGAAGATTCTACCGAATTGTTAACCCCACAAGGGTACCAAATAAAATTAAGCAAAAAGTAAGGTTTACGTTTAAACATTGCCGGCCACCTTGCAACATTAAGAAATGTTGCAACAAAATATTATTCATAAAAATTCTTATTAAGTAAATAAATTTTAAATTATATAGTTCAGATTTATTATTTATTATTCATTTTTTTTTTTTTTTCAAAAAAAACCTAAATCTAATCGGTCAAAGGGACCATCCAGTGTAGACTGGTTTTACGACGACCGGTAAAGTAACCGGGTGATCCAATGGGACCGGGATGAACTCAAGGGAGTCTTAAGATCGGTGATCCAAGGGGACCGGATGGACACAAGGGTGCCGGATGGACTCAAGGGAGCCGGACGGTCTCAAAGGAGCCGGACGGTCTCAAAGGAGCCTCTGGTCCTAAGACCAAAACGACGCGACCCGAACGGTTAAAATTGGGGTCGGCCAGCTGAAATCCAGCAAAGTTTTCCTTTATTGTGTCGAAACGGACTCCGAAAGAGTGTTTACCCCCTTAATTTTCGTCACCTTGGCTGTGACCGTAATCGTCTGCGAGGCATCATAAGTCGAGCAGACTGTAAAACGGCAGTATTTACTGTAATCCATGCTGGATACAGATGCACTAATGACTCACAGACCTAAGTAATGCCACAGCAGGGGTCCAAAGCTGCTCGGACCAGAATAAAACGGTTCGGCGTTTGGAGCTTCAGTATTAGTGTCGGTGAAAAAGTGACAACATGACGAATTGGAAGGGGGCAAGCCTGTGCTACGGACAACGCCGAAGATTTAGCGGACGTAGTTTTCCTCGCTAAGTGCCTTTTAGAATACTGTGCCGATTGCTGAGCATATCTCTTAGTGACCAAAAGATTGGGCCATGGAGAAGGACGTGGTGATCTCCATTGCACCGACTGCATTTTAGCTTGCTCGGGCAATCTTTGGAAACGTGAGAAAATGCCAAGCAACGACAACAATAACCGTGTAAAAGCAACTGTCGAAGTTTTTTCTCCACTCTGAATTTGAGAAAAGTTGTACATGCCCGTAAAGGATGTTTTCCGTCGCAAATTTTACACATATTTTTGTTTGGATCAACAATCGAGCCTGCGGTTCCATTAGCTTCCGAAAAAGATTCGAAAACCGACGATGGTGGTGGTATTACGTAAGATTCTGGCGCAACCGTTGGAGGAGGTACAACAACAGGAGCAGCAGTTTCCACTATGACAGGTGTTGAAGTGGGTGCCGCCGAAGGACTGCGGCAGAAACAGGTGCAGCTATCTCCATTGTTTCGTCAAAGTCCTCCAAAATAGCATCATAAAAAAGGGTTATGCGTCCATAGTGCTAGGGAAAGTTATAGATTAGCAAATAAGAAGAAAAGTTTTAATCAGTTGGTCAGAATGACCAGTTTTGCGATATGTCGCCTTACAACTCCATCCGCAGTGCGTACATCAACGACCCTAACATGACCGTCACTACCCGAATATAATTTTACGACACGGCCTAATCTCCACGAAGTTGGGGGTAACTGTTCGTGTCGAATGACAACCAAATAATTCTCTTGTAATTCGCGTTCCGGATATTTCCACTTATATCGTTTGTGCAAGCTCAATAAGTATTCCTCTTTCCACCGATGGCAAAAGTGTTGGAAAAAAGCTTTCATTTTTCGAAATCGATTAACTAAACTAATTGGAGAATCGTGAATTGCTGGCTCAGGAGGAGCAAGAATAAGAGGACCGATTAGGAAATAACCAGATGTTAGAGCAACAGGTTCTTGGGGATTATCAGTAATAGAACACAGCGGACGTGAATTAAGACAAGCTTCTATTCTCGCCAGAAGCGTAGATAGTTCCTCACACGTATATTTAAAAGCCTAGGCTTCTTTTTTAAAATAAAATATGCGTAGCTCCAGCGGGAATAAAGCGCCAAGTAAGTCCTTGAATGCCATAAGTCGAACACACTGATTCCTGACTTTCTCTCAGAAAAGTGCTAAAATCACTCTCAAGTTCACGTGAAACACCAACGAAGTTCGTGCCATTATCAGAAAAGATAGTATTCGGGCAGCCTCTACGAGAAATAAATCGTTGAAATGCCGACAAAAAAGTAGCCGATGATAAATCAGAAGTTGCCTCCAAATGTATCGCTTTCGTAGAAAAGCATACAAAAATACACATAATCTGACTGCAAGAGCGCTTCTTGTCAAGAATGCACCGTTTGCAGCGACTAATTACTCCCCGAATTTTCGACTTTAGCCTGGGGACCCAATATTCTATGCGAAGTATTCGCAACATCAATTGATTTCCACCGTGGATCGAAATCAAATGAACAAACTCCGTTAAAAGCAGCGTAAATCTACTAGAGTATGGTAAAATAATGGGATGAGTCTCAGAATAGGTGAGAGAAGGTGTTCTGACTAACCGACTATTAGTCTCATAATCCCATTTTCGTCAAGAAAAGGATTTAAGGACACGAGAGTGCTCTTTGAATTCAAAGGTTCTCCGTCCAAAAGGCATTTATATTAATCCGAAAAGTAAAGCTTTTGAGACACCCTAGCCAACCAAGACGAGAAAAATCCTTAAGAATATCCTCATAAATTCCCTCCGCTTGTGTCCGTAAAAAACGAAGCATAAACTTGAACCACTCGACATTCAATCTCAGTGTCAAGGCGAGAGAGATCGGCAGAATACCATTCGGATTTATCTCGTTGAAGCCACTGTGGCCCATGCCACCAAATTGAATTGTCAGCCAGCTCCGATGGAGCAATGCCACGGCTGCCCAAATCGGCAGGGTTATCCTCAGAGCGAACGTGATACCAATTATGACCAATTATGATGACCAACATTTTCTTGAATTCGACAGACGCTATTTGCAACAAATGTGGTCCAAGAACAAGGGTCCTTTTTCATCCATGAAAGGACTATCGTGGAATCAGTCCAACAATAAATTTGGTGAAGTCGAATATCAATCTCGCTAAGTACAGTCTTCAAAAGCTCAGAGGCCAAAACTGCACCGCAAAGTTCAAGCCGCGGAATTGAAATTGATTTTATAGGGGCCACTTTCGTTTTACAAGACAACAAATGTGTATGAATTTCACCACTGAAGGACACGATGCGAATATATATCACCCCCGCGTAAGCCTTTTCCGCATTCCATTGAATGCCCAAAGTTTTAGAACTACTTGACTCAACAAAAGTCAAAAGCTTAGCGTCGAGCAAATGTTCCGGTGGAAAGCCTTCTAAAATCATGCGATCGTTAGAAGTCGAATTTCTAAGTTCAAATTTTGCCGATTTCAACGCTTATATAAGCTGATCACGAGCAATTAGCGCAGTAGAAACGTCGTGAGTCCCTATTAAAACGTCGTCAACGTACATGCACCTTCGTAGAATGTGCGATGACACAGGTTACTCAGCCTCGGAATCATCCGCCAGCTGCAAAAAAGTGCGAATAGCAAGATACGGAGCGCAATTAACACCAAAAGTAACCGTTTGTAGCTCATAATCTTTAACTTTCTCCGTCGGAGTATCTCTAAACAAGATTCGTTGAAATGAAGTATGAGCTGAATCAACTCTAATCTGCCTATACATTTGCGTGATATCGCAATTAAAAACAAATTTAAAAAGTCGCCAACGCAAAATTAAAAGAACTAAATCATCCTGCTAAGTTAACGCAGTCATTTAGACTAATTCCGTTCGACGTTTTGTTCGAAGAAAGAAGGATTTAACACGAGTTTCATGTGGTCCAGTTGCAAAGATTCCTTAACGACATTATCGTACACTTCCTCAAGTTCAGGTCTTAGCAGAAGAGAGGATTCTGTCCTAAGATATTGCTTCAGGACGTTTGACCTAGACACACCTAAAGTCACCTGCTGAGAAAATTCAGGCTTAAAAGGAAGTGTCACAATGTAGCGACCATCAGAACCCCGACGTGTTGTGTTCCTATAATTTTCCTCACAAATCTTATCAAAAGTTGATAAGATTTTTTCTGTTTAGGAGTTTCCTCAAGTTCCCAAAACCTAAGAAGATTTCTATTAAGACAATTCTCCTCCGAAAATTCAACACGAGTAGAAAAAACATGAACTTGAGGTTGCAAAATTGGACCAGTGATAATCCAACCAAATAATGTATTTTGAGCTAGGAATGAACCCAAAACATCCACAGGAGCTTCTCTAAAACAAATTCTAGGATAAATCTCACCACCAAGCAAAATATCAACAGGTCTGCTGTCACAATAATTAGAATCCGCTAAACGAAGGTTTGGCAAAATTTTCCTCATATTAGAAGGCAATGAAAAAGAAGGTATGTTCCCTGAAACATTAGCCAATACAAGAGCTAAAGTTTTCGCAGAAAAATATGAATCAAGAGGAGAGCCAATTGTAATGGAGCAAAGTTTCTTTGACGTAGTGACTACTTGATCCACGCCAGATATTTGGGCATTAGTAGTATGCGTCAAAATTCCCAAGCGATTTCTAAAGCGTTCCGAAATAAAGGTACTCTGGAGCAGGGGTCAATAAGAGCGCGGGCAGGGTACATCATACCCTGGTGAACTACGTTGACCATAGCCGTCCCCAATAGGACGGTCCTATTCTGAGAGGTATGAAATACTTGTCTAGTGGTAGGCAATGTGGAATTGCTACCATTAGAAGTGGACTGTATGTTCGAATCATTATGTGCAGGGTTGGGAAGACGAGTAGCCGAACCCGCAGCTATACCAGACGAGGTATTTCCTCTATTCGAACTTTCATTAGAAGGAAAATCACGATGCAATAAAGTATGGTGACGTTTATTACATTTCGAACAACTATGGGTGCTATTACAATTCTTAGCCTCATGTGTCCTCGAAAGACAATTTACACAACAATGGAACTTTTTCACTGTTGAATACCGATCCGCTTCAGATAAACTTTTAAATCTAGGGCATGAGCACAAAAAATGCACCTGATTTCTACATAAAATGCACGAAGTGCCTGTAGAAGTAGAGGCCGCAGTATGGTGCGATTTCAGCTTTTATTCAGCAGACCTTTTTAAAACGTGTGAGCCACGAAGATCGCGATAACCCTCTAAAGTGTCGATCCTTTCCGTTAGAAAGAGATCCAAATCACTCCATAGTGACAAAGCCTTTTTATCCCTGACGGACTGTTTCCAAAGGTTAACAGTGGTAGCAGGTAACCGTTGGATACACATAAAAACAATTATATGTGAACTTAATTCCCCCGCTCGGAAATGTCCAAAGTAGACAGGGCAGAAAGACAACCATTTATACCGCGCTGTAAAGTTTTCAACCCCTCATCAGTCTCCCTATCAAGAAAAGGGAGATCGAAAAGCAAAATGAGTTGATGGTTTACCAACCGACGTAAATTTTCGTACTTATCGGTCAAACCGATTCGTAAGCGGCGCTTTTGAAACGATATCCCGTGCATCGCCTCTTGTTTTCTCCAAAAGAGCAAATACACTTGGACCAAGACGCGAGTTATTAATGTAAACCGCGGTAAAAAGATCGCGAAAAGTGGGCCAAGAAGTAACTTTACTGTCAAAGACAGGGATATTGCACGACGGAATGTTGAAATTTTGACAAAAATCATCCAAATTAGCAAATAAAACCGGAGACTGATTTTTGGTTTCTGTAGTATCTTTGTTCCGCAATTCGAAACTATGCAATTTTTCCTTAATTGCTGCCAAACACCTGACGTACGCATTAAAGCTCGCCTCATACTTAGCCTCAGCTGCATCTACATCAGCCGGTTCAGTCGTATCCGCGTTTTAACATGTTCCCATAAATCGCTAAGTTCTTTTGAACATTTTCACGAAGTTCATCAAACTTTGCTTCGAATTTAATAAGAGCGTCGGACTCTCTTATAAAAATATCCATAGCGTTATCAGACATTTTGTTATTCAAAAAATTTAAAAAAATTTTAAGTATTCGAAAAAACTCGCGAAATAAGACCGAATTTGTTCATAAATTTAACAAAAATGTCGAAAAAATAATATTTCCAAATTAAAAACAAACTATATATGTCGCGACTATGACGGCCTGTAGGGTCTTTTTTGTTTACAAAAAACCAAACAAAAAAAAAACCGTATGTAGGTGTGTATGTTTCTAAGTGTGTATATGTACGTATGTAAATCACAGCTTATAAACAAAGAGAGCACAAAGAAAAATTGAAAACAACCAATTTTTAATTTAATAAATGTTTTTGTTGTTAAAAATAACGCTCACCGTTTTAATATTTTTAAAAACAAATGCCGAAAATTTTCACGCAAATAACACCTTTTATATTTCACTGACTTATTTAATTTAATTTAGTTTAATTTTTTTTTATAAATAAATCTTTTAAAACTTATTTTGTAAAAATTAAATTATCCGTCGGAAAAAACAAAAACACACCGGTACACACTACGAAGGGAGGCAATGCAATCGTTTACAGAAAAATATCAGCAAAAAAAAATTTAATAATTTTAAAATAAAACTAATAAATGACTTTTAATATATTTTTAATTTGCACTACATTTTTTTTTTTCTTTTTGAACTTGCCAATATTTCCAATAGCACAACACCAAAAAATTATTAAAGTACGCACCTTTTTTTATTTTGTTTTTCCTTAAGAAAAATAAATTCCAATTTTTTTTTGTTGGGGATGATGTTATTGTTACCACAGATTGTTTTATTTCCACTTGCTAGGGAAAAAATCCGGTTCGAATGGACCAAATGTTTGCCGTAAATGCCAAAATATGGAAATAAAAATACAAAGTTTGATTTGTTTTAAAGAGACAAGGGATCTCAATTTATTTAATAAATAATTACATTTTAAAGAAATTAGCACGTAATGCTGTGATGACCGTCGAAACGAATTAGATAGCTTATACATAAAAAGAATATATCAAAGGCAGCAAACAATGCTTAAAAGGACCGTTAACGGTTTTACTCGTTATAATCTAGATAAATATTGCCACCTATGTTATAAAAGAGGGGGAGTAAAAAGAAGATTCTATCGAATAGTTAACCCTATAAGGGGTAGGGGGTACCAAAAGGGCACATTAAATATAATTAAGCAAAAAGTAAGGTTTACGTTTAAACAAATAAGATATTAATATAATAATGGATTATAGGTTATTCCAAATAAAATAAAATTCTTACAAATTCTTGCAATTGAAAAAATATCGTAGTTTTGTTTAAACACACCCCAGTTTTCTGATAAATTTCCATACAATTTCAGAGGTTCAGGTTTATGAATACCAAAGCTAGTAATTGTTGTATTTGATGTCATCCCTGTAGAATTCCTATTAACTTCGCCTTCAGAATATTCTTCTTTTATTTGACTGCGACTTTATTAGATATATCGATGTGATACATAGATTCTATACATTATATATGCAGGCTTAATAATAAAGGGTGTCCCAAGAAGAACGCAATTTTTAAATCTGGCAACATTCGAAGTGTCATTGTTTGACATTTGAACAATTGTTATTGTTTGCTAGTAGAAGGTACGAGGTTAGTAAAAATGGAGCGCTACACGAATGAACAACGCATTCTCATTGTGAAATTGTTTTACCGAAATGGTGAAAGTTTTGCGGCTACAGTTCGCAAATTGCGATCAATTTGGGGTCACAATAATGCTCCAAAAGAGTCAACTGTAAAGAGATTAATGGATAAATTTGCCGAAACTGGGTCTGTTAGTGATGTAAAGACAACGCGCCATCGGCCAGGTCGATCGACCGAAAATGTCGCAGCTGTACGTGATGATGTCGCTCAAACTCCATCCACCTCAATTCGACACCGAGCTCAGCAAATTGGTGTCTCCAAATCCACTTTGCAGCGAATTTTGACGAAAGATTTGCATCTTCATGCATACAAAGTTCAATTGACTCAGAAACTGAAGCCAGCTGACAGCGAAGGGAGTTCGTTAATTGGGTATTGGAGAGACAACATGAAAATGCTGATTTTGCCGATAAAATCATCTTCAGTGACGAGGCCCATTTTCATCTTGATGGCTTCGTCAATAGGCAGAATTGTCGCATTTGGGGTGAGGAAAATCCTCGAGTGATTCACGAGAAGCAAATGCATCCTCAACGTGTCACTGTGTGGTGTGGTTTTTGGGCTGGAGGAATCATTGGACCTTTTTTTTATGAAAATGAGGCAGGTCAAGCGCAAACAGTCAATGGTGTTCGGTATCGTGAAATGATAACCAGTTTTTTCTTGCCTAGAATTGAAGAAATGAATGTGGAGGGCATGTGGTTCCAACAAGACGGCGCCACATGTCATACAGCCAGAGAAACAATTCAATTGCTGCATCAGTCATTTCCCGGTCGTGTTATTTCGCGTTTTGGAGATCAGAATTGGCCGCCTAGATCGTGCGATTTAACACCATTAGATTTTTTTCTTTGGGGTTTTTTGAAGTCGATGGTTTACGCGAATAAGCCGACGACGACTCAAGCCTTAAAAGAGAAAATTGGACGCTGCATTAATGAAATACCGCAGCATTTATGCAAAACGGTCATTGAAAATTTCATTAAAAGATCGCGTGCATGCCAGCAAAGCCGCGGCGGCCATCTGCACGACATATTGTTCCATACATAACCTCATTCTGTCTACTTTACGATATAATAGAGTTTCACGATTTTTTTTAAATATCTGTGTTTTATTTAAAATTTAAAAATTGCGTTCTTCTTGGGACACCCTTTATGTACATTAGACCATTTATTATTTTTTGTATTGTTTGCCGCACAGTGCTATGTTCCCATATAACGAGTGGACAAAAATAGAAGGAGTTATCGTAGCTTACAAAATTTTGGTACGCGATTTTAGTTTGAGTTAATTAAAAGATAAACGAAATTTTGGGAAAATTGGTGCAAGGACACGCCTACCTCATATATATCCTTAAGTTTAAAAATGTAATAAAATCTTCAAATTTGGTCAGAACCTAACGAAAATTGATAATTGTAATTAGAACAAAGTTATTAACGTGTCTGCCAATTTTTTTTTTTCAATCGAAGGAAGGACTCGCTTACCTGTCATATATCCTTTTTAAAAAAACTATCAACATACATAGATTAAGTTGAACAGTTGAAGAGTACAGACGTGTTTTATCTTCGCTCAAAACATCAGTTATAAAAAAGTTTTGTAATAGGTTTATTATATTTTCATAAAAATTTCGGTTTAGTGTTTAAAAAAAAATCTAAAAAATTATAATACAGCGATCGGACGCTTTTATAAACAAAATTAAACCATTTAAATAGTGTTAAAATAACCAAAATCTGTGTGGGAACCAAGAATACATTTAACTTAATCAAAACAAAGTTTTGTTATTTCTAAGGAGCATATGAGTGAGGAGACTAGACTCAGTTTAAACGGCAATAATAGCTATATTGTCATAAATAAAGAGAGTGTGCAAAAGAAAAGTGATAATTACAACAAATATTATTTAACCGCCAAACCTAATGAGAGAGCGAGTTCTTGTTCACCCGCTTTACTCTTGTGTGACAAAAATAACAGATTTAACCAATGTGGAAATGAACAAAAGTAAAATTCAAAACAACCTAACAACAACTACTTTGCTAAAACAGCCTACATTAACACAGGCTACTTTGACATCCACTCCTACAACAACACCACTGGAAAAAAATTATAAGTTTAACACTGAAAATACCGTGGGTGGTAATAGTTGGCAATTCAGAAGGCAAATAATTGAATTTATTTGGGAACAAAGGTAAAAGTCCAAATTCATCCGTAACGACAGGTATGTTAAGATATATTAATATTAACAAAAGAAAACTAAGTCCTCAAAAAAGTAACTCATGAACAACACAACCGATCCCTTGAATAATAATCGTTTTGCTCTTTTGAGGAATAATAATTCTGAAAATCCGAGTACTACTCCCGGTCCAAGGGTCTCGAAACCACCACCAATATTCCTTCGTGAAAGTAGCTCTAATCTGTTGGTGAAGACAATTTCGGATCTTATAGGGAAAAATACTTTTCATATTGTTCCGATTAGAAAAGGGAGTGTACACGAGACGAAAGTGGTCATATACACTGAGAAAAATTATAGAAAAGTTTCTAAATATCTTAACGATATCGGGAAAATCTTCTATACATACCAACTGAAGAGAAGTAAAGGGCTAATAGTAGTCATTAAGGGTATTGAATCCAGTGTAGAACCTAAGGAAATCAAGGAGGCCCTTGAGGAAATGGGCTTTAAACCAAGGTTGTAGTCAATATTTTTAATTTAATGTTCAGAGTTGAACTGGAACCAGAGGACCTAAAACTCAAAAGGAGTGAGGTTCATCCTATTTACTCACTTCAATATTTGATTCATCGTAGGATAACGGTTGAAGAACCTCATAAGCGAAATAGGCCTGTTCAATGTGCCAACTGCCAAGAATACGGGCATACTAGGGCTTAAGTACTGTTTGTGTTGCATGCGGAGACCTACATTCTTCTGATCAATGCGAAGCTATTAAAAATGGTCTCGTAAAAATGTGCGCAAATTGCGGTGGCAACCACACTGCCAATTATCGCGGCTGTCCAGTCTACAAGGACTTGCTTAAAAAATTAAGATTAAGACAACGGATGCAAAGGGGCGAGGTAATAGAGACAACCTTATTTAACCAGAACGTACAATCTTCTGCTCCAGTTATATCTGGTGCTTCTCTTACAGACAAGAGAATAAGTTCTGTGGTATCAAGTTCTGAAGCTATGACTTCAGCTTCGGTAAATCCTTTGGTTTCGTATGCACATACTTTGAAATCGGGACCACAAGGGTCCAGTGTTCCCCAAAAATTCAGGGAATACTATGAAATCAGGCTCCCAGGAGCCCAGTGTTTCCCAAAACTCTGGAGGGTTGAAATCGCTGATTTAAGCACTCACCCTTAATATTACATCGCTTAATCAAAATATGACCAATTTTATGTCATCCATGCAAAACACAATACAAGAGCTTTTGAGAGCGCAGAATCAAATGCTACAGATACTATTGTCAAAAAAATTAGTTTTTTGAAAATATGGTTTTGGAATGCAAATGGCATAAACCAGCACAAGGCTGAGATATCGAACTTTTTATTAAAGGAAAGTATCGATGTGATGTTAATTTCGGAAACCCACCTTACAAACAGATATAATTTTAACATTCTAGGCAATTCATTCCATAAAACAAACCAACCAGACAGTAAAGCGCATGGCGGTACTGCCATTCTTATTAGAAATACAATGAGACATTATGCCCTAGAAGAATACTCGAAAGGAAAGTTTAGTTGGCGATTTGACTATAAGTTCAATATATTGCCCACCAAGATTTGCAATAACTAAAGAAAAGTTTGAGAAATTTTTTGCTACTCTAGCAGATCGCTTTCTGGCTTGTGGCGACTATAACGCGAAACATACATACTGGGGATCTCGTATTATGAACCCCAGAGGCAAGCAGTTATACTCAGCACTAATGGACTGTAGGAACAAGTTGGACTTTCTGTCTCCACGACAACAAACATATTGGCCTACTGATCCTCGAAAAATTCCTGATCTGATAGACTTTGTCATGTCAAAAAATATTGATAAGAATAACATGTCAATTGATATATCTTATGACCTATCTTCAGACCATTCTCCCGTTATAATTAAGTATTATGGTATACGGCATAGAAATACAACCTCTATGAATACCCATTTCATCACGGACTGGATTTAATATCGAAGTTATATTAGTACTCATATCCACACAAACCCGTCTTTACAGTGTGGGGAGGATATTGAAGAATGTGTCCAAGATTTAACGTCTTTAATGCTAACAGCCATTGATCACTCTAAACGAGAGATTAAGGCTAAACCTAGGTCATACATTTCAAATTCTGAAATAGAGTCTTCTTCTCGAAAAGAGAAAACTCAGAAGAGAATGGCAAAGAAACCGATCACCTGCTGCCAAGCAGAGGCTGTCTGCAGCAAATGCAAAACAGGGAAATGTCCTCCATCGAGAGGAGGATCGTAGAAACACTTCTTATATTGAAAGCCTTTCAAATTCAAAGCACACAAATTTCTCTCCTTTGAAGGCAAATAAGAATATAAAACCACCGGTAGAGGGACAAAAACCATTGAGAAATTGTAATGGTTCCTGGGCTCGAAGTGATAAGGAAAAGGCTTTAATTTTTGCCGATCACTTATTAACAGTCTTTCAGCCGAATCCTCCGCTTAACGATTTTACTCTTCTCGAGCCCCTCCGACAAGTGAATTCGAACTTGGATTCTCTAACTGTTAGTTTGGATGATATTCAGAGCGTTATCAATGGTCTCATTTCGGGGAAATCTCCAGGCTACGACTTTATTACTCCGAAAATGATTAAAATCTTACCGAGTGTGGCAGTTATTTTGCTTGGAAATTTGTTCAATGCGATCTTTAAATTCAGCTATTTCCTGCTTAGATGGAAAGTCTCACAAATTAAAATGATACCCAAGCCAGGAAGGGATTTAACAGTACCATCATCATATAGGCCTATAAGCTTACCTTCATGCTTGTCGAAACTTTTTGAAAAGATATTCCTAATGAAAATTAAGCCATTTATTATGAATGAGAATATTATCCCTGTTGACCAATTTGGTTTCCGAAAGAAACATGGAACTATCGAGCAGGTTAACCGCAACTGGAGAGATAAGAAAATCTTTTGAAGATAGGAAATACTGTTCAGCAATTTTTCTGGATATTGCTCAAGCTTTCGATAAAGTATGGCATGATGGCTTGATATATAAAATAAAGCACTTATTACCTCCATGTACCCATAAACTATTGGAGTCTTATTTATTGAACCGCTATTTTCGGGTAAAGCATAATGATCACGTGACAGCTGACTATGAAATTAAAGCAGGTGTTCCACAGGAAAGTGTTCTTGGTCCAACACTACCTAATCTACACATCTGATTTGCCAACAAGTGACCGTATGTTAACATCAACATTTGCTGATGATACGGCAATTCTGAGCATAAACGCAAATCCCATTGTCGCTTCAATGGAGTTAGATCACCATCTCAGAAATGTGGAGACGTGGCTAAAAAATTGGCGAATACGGGCAAATGTATTTAAGAGTAAACACGTTACGTTCACTTTAAGAACGGGAAATTGCCCCCCTGTTACACTTAATAACGTACATATCCCACATACTGATGACGTCACATATCTTGGTATGCATCTAGACAGACGTCTTACTTGGCGTCGGCACATTGAAGCCAAGAGGCTTCAGATGAAGCTTAAAGCCTGTGATATGCACTGGTTATTGAACCACCGATAAAAATTAAGTCTTGACCTAAAGGTAACCCTGTATAAGAGTGTGATTAAACCCATATGGACATGTGGAATTTAACTATATGGAACAACAATTCGAATATTGAACTCATACAGAGAGCACAATCTAGAATTCTCAGAACCATAACAGGTGCGTCATGGTATATACGAAATTGGAATATTCATAATGACCTTGGGGTCCCGTTAGTAAAAGACGTATGTGGAGAAGTCCGTGCTAGTTACACTTCAAGGCTGTGTGATCATCGGAATCCGCTTGCGAGACAATTGACCCGAAACCGAACGCACACAAGGCTTCAAAGAGCCGATATGCCGCCCCGTTAAGATGAGGCCCATATAAGAAAATGGCTCCTTTACGGGAGTAACTAGTGTTTAAGATTAGTTATAAGATTTTATTACATATTTTTAGGCCTAATGTGGGCAGATTCAATATTAGAATAAAAAAAAAGTTAAAAAAAAAATATTACATAAAATCTGTAAAAGTTAACCGATTACATTCAAACTTATCAAATTAATTTAAATAAACATAAAAAACATGTATACTAAAATTCGTTGAATTCGGTTTTGTAACCAAAAAGTCATTTTGTATATCATTTTTTTTAAGTCTTTATAATCCCTAAAAATATTTTTAACGTAATAACAAATAACTAAATACAATAATTAAGAAAATAAGTTTTTATTGAAATCTGGTGCCGAATTACGGCATTCGTGATCGAACGAAATTGTTCGAAAACTGTTTTTTTGAAAAAGTTACCACAATAATACTAATAATGATAACACCAACTTTAACTTTTATTTCCAATCTGGGGCCAAACTACAACATCCCTGATGGAAAATATTCCGTTATAATGTTTGATTTTTAGAAATAAAAAACTAATTTTGATCGAAAAATTACGATCACGAATGCCGTAATTCGACCCCTGACTTTTATAAAAATCGAACTTGAATTTCAAAATTTGAATTTCAAAATTTCACAACTTGGGAAGTTTTTAAAATAAAAAAACTTAAAATGATAAAAAAAAAACTACACTTCCAACCAACTATCATCGGTAGTTGAAGCCATTTCAAAAAACTTCTATTATATTTGCTTATATTCCAGTACTTTTTCATTTTAACATTAAAAAATGAACACTTTGTATTAATGTGTTCTTGTCGAAATATGAATCTCCTATCTTTTGTGTTACAAAATTGTAAATGTTTGTTACATTATTATTTGAAGGTGCAGAAAGCCAACAATCAATTAAATCTAAATTTTTTTAAATAGAAAACATCACAAATAATTTAAAAATTTTAAATACAGTGTTTTTATTTGATATTTTGTTTAATTAACAATAGAGATAACCCTGTGAGAAGTTTTACATTTACGTTCAATGTACTTAGGAAATTTTATGTTCACCCACAATTATAAAACAAATTATTTTAAAATTGGTTTGACAAAGAATAGGTTTATTGTAATTATTTTTAAATGGCAGTACCCTTAAAATACAGTTACATTACACGTCATTGAAATTAATTTTTATCAAAAAAGTTGAATAAATTTATTTTTAATTTCCTTTCAAATACCGGAATTATCGATAGATCCGTTTCGAAGATGTCGAACTACGCATGATTTCGTTTACCACGCATGTTAGAAATCCGTGATTAAATTTTTAAAACTTTTTGTTAAATAAAAACTATGTCACGTTCTCATACCTAACTTAATAAATTTTAATAACGGTAAATAATATGTCAATATGATAAAACAAAACTAAGAATGCGACAAATATTATCAGGGATGGAACCTTTTAAATAATACGAAAAATTAAATTAAATAAGCGAAAATGAATAGTTACAGTCGAAAACGTTTATTTGTTGCCTAATTCCGAGTTTTTAGGATGTAGATTATCTTTAAACTTAGTTTATCGCAGCTGGTAACTTGAATACTGATTTTAAAATTGTTTTAATTTATTTTATTTCAATGAAAACCAATTTTATGTAACGAAAAGTTGTTCCGACAAATTTATGTTAATAAACATGGAAATGGCAGACAAAATTCGTTTTCGGTTTAACTAAACCAAGTTTAACTCACATCCCAAAAACTCGGCTAAGTGTGTGTAATCATTTAATTAAGAAAATTGCACTTTTTATTCGGAATTTGCTTCTTTTTTCATTCGGCCGAATATTCGGTATTCGTTTTTGAACCGAATACCGAATATTCGGTATTTTGAATACACTATTCGTGACGAATACACTCGAATACACTATTCGTGATATCTCTAATTAAAACCGATTTCTTGTTAACAAGTTTTCCTTAAAATTCCACGTATTTAGCGCCCTCCAGTAGTACAACGCAACACACAACGCTTTATAATCTTTCTAAAAATATGTTTTTTTTTTAATATATTTTAGGGGAACTTTATTTTATTTGACTTAATTTTCATGAAAATAGACATTTTTAAAAACATAATTTTTTATAATTTGCGGTAAAATATTTGTTCTATTCTTTTCATTATCTTTGAGATAATAGTATAAACTTTGAAAAACTACAAAAAAAAATAACCCTTTTTTCGTATTTTTTTTTTTTACTCCATCAAAGTTTTGTAAATTTTGGGTTTTTAACAAAACAAAATCTATAAATTAAAGCCACAAAAAAAATTTAAAAGATTTACATTAAAACTTACAAAAAAATTATATTTTTAGTTTATTATAAATATACGAGAACAATTAAATAAAAAAACTTTAAGCCACTTTTTGAAAAACTTAATTTTTAAAATTTTTGTTTGTGTTTACCTATTTTTGCTTCAAATTCTCTAACACGATTTTAAGCTACTTTATAATCTTTCCAAAAATATACTTTTCATCCATATTTATGGTAAATATTTATTATTTTTAAGGCCATTTCAAATTGTGGCACTTCAAAAGTGGAACAAATTTTAGTATAAATTAAGAAAATAGACGTATATAAAAACATGTTTTTTTGTAATTTGTGGCAAAATATTGGTTCAATTCTTTTCATTGTCTTTGAGATAATAGTATAAACTTTGAAAAACAACAAAAAAAAATAACCATTTTTTCGTATTTTATTTTTTACTCCATCAAAGTTTTCTAAATTTCGATTTTTTAACACAAAAAAAAGTAATTTTCAGATCCATAAAAAAAATTGTACTAAAGATTTATCCTGTACAGTATATTTTTAGTCGATTACAAATATATTAAGACAAAATAAAAACCAAACCTTAAATTAATTTTTTATAAAATGAATTTTATATATTTTTTTTCGTGAAACAACTAAAAGCCATATTTATTGTTATACCATTATTGCTTAAAATTTTCCAAGTTTAGCGCCCTCTCATGGCGCCAAAAAGAGTTAAACCAAAAAATTTTTTTTCATATCTTTAAGTTGCTTTATAATCTTTCCAAAAATATATTATTTATCAATATTCATGACCAACATTTTATTTTTGATTTTTGTCTATGGAACAAAGCACTGTGTGCCGGGCCGAAAAAGTTTCCATTTGGCCTACAAGCCTCCAATAAAAAATTTGGGGCCGATCGGATAACGCTACATATGGTGATATATGGGGTTTTTAATCAGAATACGTATGCTTAAGCAAATAAAAAAAATTTTTTTGGATAACTAGACTTGGCATCGATTTTAAATACAGTTTCTTTTCTAACAAGCCATAAATGACCAAAATCGTTAGAGAAACAAAAAAGTTTCAATGGTTTTCATTTGAATTTTACGTCAATTGAATGTTGTAGCTGACATGGCATGCACAATGTACACATGCATCCTGAATAACTTATCAACTTCTCTTTCTTTCTTTGTTTTTTGTTGCAACTATGTCCCGTTACTTTTTTGCCTACAACAACAACACATACACAGAATAAAATAACAAAATTCTTTTTGTCATATTGAACATCTTTCATATAATATTTTTGTAAATACAAATAAAAATTTTTAAAAGGCACCAACAATGGAATTTCTAAATACAAAAAAACTTTGTTATTTTTTTGTAACTCCAATTTTTAATTTCAAGGAATTTTTATATGAAAAGTAACAATTTACAAACATTTCAAACAAAAATTGTATGAAATCGAATTTGAATTTTAACAAATATTTTTAATTTCTTAAAATTTTGTGATCCCAGGTGAAAATGATCACATATGTTCATATATTATCATGTGTGACTTCATACAGGTTGGTTGAAAAGTTCCTGCGCTCACCATGAGATGGCACTGCTAGCTCCAAACTTTTTTTTACCAAGTTGGTATAACTGTCCCGAGAACACATGCAAAGTTGCAAGTCATTCTGTCAATTCTTTTTTTGTTTACAAGCCATTTGAAGTTGACGTGTCATTGATTTTTTCAATATGGAAAAAATTTAATATCGTGCAGTCATTACATTCTTTGTTTTGAAGGGTTTAAAAGCAAAGGAAATTTATGAACAATTGTTTGAAGTGTATAAGGAGTCCTCACCTTCAAAACGCACCGTTGAATTTTGGGCTGGTGAATTTAAACGTGGTCGTACCAGCCTTAAAGACGATCCACGCAAAGGACGACCAAAAATTGCAACCACAGCAGAAATCATTGAGCAGGTACATAATATGGTTAGTGAAGATCCAAGTTTGACTAAGCGTGAAATTGCTAATGCCATAGGCATCTCAGACCAACGAGTACTCCATATTTTACATGAAGAATTACGTATGAAAAAACTGTTTGGAAAGTTAGTGCCGCACACATTAACAATTTAACAAAAACTGGATCGAAAACAATTTCTCAGCGTAATTTGGAACGTTTTAAGCCGAATAAAACCGACTTCTTGCGTCCTTAATTGAAACAAGAACGTTTACAGTGGACTTAAGCTGGTTGTTCAGCTCCAAAGCAGGTGAAGTCACAACGATCAGCAAAGAAGGTTATGGCATCCGTTTTTTGGGATGCAAAAGGAATTTTGTTGATTGATTATCTTCAGAAAGGTAAAACAATCAACTCTGAATATTATTGCAGCCTTTTGGATCAGCTGGATGAAAAAATTCGTGAGAAAAGACCTGGTTTAAAGAAGAAAAAAATCATTTTTTTTTTCAAGACAATGCACCTGCTCTCAAAAGTGTTTTGACGATGGCTAAATTCAAAGAATTAAAGTACGAATTGCTTGAACATCCACCGTATTCACCAGATTTGGCTCCCAGTGACTACTATCTCTTCAGAAATCTCAAACAATTCCTTCGTGGAAAGATTTTTCGTCGCCATAACAGCCGTAGACGGTTATTTTGCAGAGCTTTCCGAAAACCATTATAAGGATGAGATAAAATTATTGGAATATCATTGGAACAAGTGTATTGAGCTTCTAGGAGATTATATTGATTAAAAAAATATATTTCGCAACAAAAACAATATTCTTTCATTTCGAGCGCAGGAACTTTTCAACCAACCTGTATATGATCGTATATGTTTTCATATATGATCATATATGAACATATATGTCATGTATGGAAACATATATGGGCCAATACATTTAAAGATAAAGTTCATATATGGTAATATATGAATCCATATATGGCAATATATGGTAATATATTGCATATCTTGGTTCATATACGCCATATATGTTCATATATGAGTACATATATTATTTCATATATGGGGTAAAATATTTAAATTTTTATCAGATATTGCCACATATGAGGGAATTTTACAGTATGAATTCTTAAGTGAACATAAAGGCAGAAACGTAATTAGATTAAGTGACTTATATTAGGTATTGTATTTCCGTTATATACAAAATTTTTTAAAATTAAAAATCTGTATTTCCAAAATTTTGTTTGATACCAAAACAAAGCTTAAGTCACTTAAGCCAAATGTAGTTTGGTCTTAAGACTATTAATAATTTTCAGTATTTTTTATCCTTCGCCTCTGGTGGAGTAATACGTAACCAACAAAAAAGGATTGAGATCAATAATACAAATTTCAAAATCTTTCTTATTGAAGAAATATAAATGGAATTTCTAATAAAAAATTAAATAAAAATTTTTATTAATAAACGAACATATATTTCGAATTTTAAATAAACTTCTGCCGACGACGATAATAAAGAGTTAATAAAGAAATGGAATTTTGTGATTTAAAATATTATTTTTATTACATGCTCTTAAATAACTGTGTTATATGTGTTTAATGGCTTACATAAATAATTTTCAATTAGAATAATGTGGTTAATACTTCATATATCTTCAATTTTTAATATTTTAAAATCATCAGTAGTTTTGAAGCGAATAAAGTGTTTTACAATTGCATTGGTATTTGTATGTTTAAAGTTATCAGTTATTAACAAATTTAAATATTGAAGTAATAAATAGCACGTTGTATTTGTTTTTATAAAGCGGTTAATAAAAGCATTGATCATTGCTTAATTTTATTTTGACTGTGAAATTATTTGTTTTAGTTATTTTGTAAGAATTTGAAGAAAAAATTATATTTTTGATTTTTGCTCTTTCATAAAATAAACATGACTTTAGATCAATTCCATTAGCATCAAATAAATCTTTTTGAATCGAGTTTCTTTTAAAAACTTTATCTCTTCCAAGAAATTCAATATCTGCAGCGACATTTGGGTTACTACAGCCAATACGATTTTTCATTATCGCGGCGCCTTGTGCTATTTTGATGTTATTTACCATTTCTTGGTGTAAGTGACCGGTACCGTGAACACTTTTCGCAAATAACCCATTTTGGTCCTCAAACGGAAAGGCTGAAGTGGACCATAAAAGACCCCAACGGCGAACGCTTAACCCAGATCACCATTATTGTCCTAATTTTCATCTCTATCCAGTTCTTCATTGTCATCAGTATTTGAATTGTCATCATGGGAATCAGCTTTAATTTCCAATGTATTATCTGATTGTTCTCTTGTTGCTTGTAAAGTTTCTTCTTGTTTTCGTTCCCACCTTTCCAATGTTTTTAAGGGAACCTATATTTCAAACACAAGCATTCTAGTTATAGTTTGTCTACTAATTTCATTGTACTACACGTCAGCAGACATGTGTTGCTAAGATTAGCTGGGCTCAAATTAGCAGAATTTCCCGTAATAACAGCAAAATTTTCAGTTGCCATTACAGACTTTTTTTGGTGAGTGTACTTGCAAAAAAGTTGTTTACTAGTGGTGCAGCTTCAAAAAACAACATATTTTTCTTAAAAAAAGCTAACCAAAATATTTAATTGTGTTATAAGCTAAGTGTTAATAAAAATCATTTGATTTATTAAAAGTTGAGTGTGTTAGTGAATTTCTAGAGGCGTATGGAGAAATGGGATGCAGAATGTCAATCAAAATAAAATTTTTGCATTCTTACTTGGAATTCTTCACAGAAAATCTGGGTCAATTTAGAGACGAGCAAGGCGAACGCTTCCACCAAGAGCTATCAACAATGGAAAAGCGGTTCGAAGGAAAAAGTCAGATCAGAATGTTAGCGAATTACTGCTGGTTGCCTTACAAACGTAGTAGATTAAATAACGATTTTTAAAAAATAAACATAATTAAAAAAAAACAGTTCGTACTTCAAATTATATCTTTTTGTTGAATCATATAATCGAAATCGGGTTTTCGTTGTTTAGAAAAAGTATTATAACTTTGTCAATTTTTAACCGATTTACACGAATAAAAGCTTGTTTTACTCAGAAGGACACTGACTTTTAGGTTATTGTTGTTTTAAAAGAAGATTCGAAAAAACCCTCTTAGAAAAAGAAAAAGTTAAAAAAAAAATTAAAATTTTTTATATTATTGAAAAAATCTCTACATATTTATATTAATAGTATACGGGAAGTACATATACTTGGAAAGAGCACGTTAATGCCGTTGACCGTTTCTAAATCGATTAAAAAATGAATAAGTTAGAAAAGTTTAAGTGCGCCAGTCCAAAAAAATACTCTTTTCTCCATATCTCGAAATTTTTAGGGTATATTGGAACTCATAAAACCGGTTATATAATACACTCAGCTAGGCCTACAACCTACACTAGGTCATTTCACAAGTTCTTGCAATTTTTTTTTTTTTTTTTTTGTAGCAGCGTGTAATCGGTATAGAAACAATAACAGTATATACGTGCAGAGATATGATAATAATGCTTCCAATAATTCTTATAGGTATACTCAGGAAAACTAGAAAGGCCGGCAAAAACTGTTATCCGAGACGGCCAAATTTGTTCAAACTTTCAGCAAATATGGATAATTCAATAACAATAACATGTAAAGGCATAGGCGAAAATCTTAAATTTTTAATAGATACAGGTGCAGATGTTTCTATCTGTAAATAAGGAAACACAGGAAAACACAGGAAAAAGTTAGCAGTATTGGTTCGACAAATTTGATCATGAAGTTCGATAATAGAACAATTAATCATATATTTCATATAGTTGAAAACGATTTTCGGATTCCCAGCGATGGAATCATTGAACGTGACATTTTAGAAAAATATTTATGCAATATTGATTTCGAAACACATACAATTTCTTTTAATATAGATAGGCCCTTTTCTTCAAAATGTGCTCACAACACAAATATTTTAATGCCTGCACGCTCGAAATATATTGTAAAAATTAATACAAGCCCCCAGGAGGATAGCATCGTCTTAAGCAAATAAATATCTAATGGAGTATTTATAGCGAACAGTATTATACCTGCTGAAGATGTTTCCTATTTTAAAGTACTAAATACAACAGATAAGGATGTTATCCTACGGGATTTAAATTTCGAAACCAAAAGCCTCTCAAATTACAACATATATAACTATTTCAGAGAAACACCAACAAACTCAAAAAGTATACAGGCAATTTTAAGGAACTTGAATATTGAATCGATTGATTCCAAAGCAAGAAAATCCTTACTTGACATAGTGAAACGATACAGTAACATTTTTCAACTCGATGGCGAAAAACTTACAGTGAACAACTTATATACGCAAAATATTCAAGCTCTTGATTCAACACCAGTATATATAAAATCGTATAGTTTACCCACATGAGTGAAATTAATGAACAAGTTGATAAATAATTGGACGACAAAAATGGCGATTAGTGGTTGACTTTAGGAAACTGAATGAGATGATCGTTAACGATAGATTTCCATTGACAACAATAGAGGATATTCTTGATAAACTAGGAATGGCAAAATATTTTTCCACACTGGATATGTCAATCTCCTTCCATCAGACTAATTTGGATGAGAACTCAATACCGTTGACAGCATTTTCAACGAGTAATGGTCATTTCCAATTTACTCGGTTACCGTTTGGACTAAAAAAATCTTCAAATAGCTTTCAGATAATGCCTACTATAGCACTAAGTGGTTTGGGAGCAGTGGCATTTTTATATGTCGATGATATTATCGTATTTGGTTGCAGTTTACGACATCATAATGGAAATTTGTCAAAAGTTTTTGAAAAATTAGAACAATATAATTTGAAATTAAACTCAAGTAACGGAAGTAGTATATTTAGGTAATTTAACAACCAATAGGGGAATACAAACCGATCCCAGCAAACATAGTGTGATAAGGAACTGTCCTGTTCCCAAGAATCCTGATAATGTCAGACGTTTTGTAGGCTTTTGTAACTACTACAGGCGTTTTATAGCAAATTTTGCAAATATAGCAAAAAAATTTGAAACGCTACTCACAAAAATATACCATTCAAATGGGATATAGATTGTCAGAAATCATTTGAAACTCCTAAATCTAAACTGATAAATCCGCCCATACTTCAATACCCAGACTTTGAACGACCATTTATAAAGGGTGGATAATTTTAAGGGCCAATGTTGAATGTGAACCACACCTAAACGTCAAGTTTTTTTCTGCATTTCATTTAACATTTCTCAATTCCAGACTAATTCGATTTGAACCATGGAAAGATACACAATCGAGCAACGCGTTAAAGTTATTCAGGCTTATTATGAAAATGGGCGTTCAAATCAAAATGCATTTCGATCAAATGTGTCCACTATCGGTAGAATTGTGGGCAAATTTCAGCAAACCGGGTCTGTGAAAACACCTGTGCATGCTCGCTCAGTTCGTTCGGATGAGATAATTGGGCACATTAACGGCATAGAACCTCAATTATGCCTCAGCGTCATCGAAAATTTGGACCATCGGATGGAGGTGTGCCACCTTTTATTAACTACTGATGCATCTAATTTCGCACTTGGAGCAGTATTGTCACAAGGCGTAATAGGTTCAGACTTACCAATATCCTACGCGAGCAAAACATTATCGAAACATGATTTAAACAAATCTGTTATTAAAAAGGAACTCTTAAAAAAGGTAAAATGAATAGCAATGCAGATGCTTTGCCAAGGATCTTAGTAAATACTGTAACACTAAAAGCAATGATACCCACCGAAATGGACCATAACTCCAAAGGATTTCTTGCAGTGACAAGAAATATGAAGAAGAAATTAGATAGGAATTGTGATAAAAAATGTAAAGAAAATATGAAAACATATAAACCCTTTATATGGGAATGTACGTCAATATCAGACATTAGGAAAATAAAGAAACTTAGATTTGAAATAGATAACAGTTTAAAGGAACCTTTGATTGAGGAAAATTTAAAATGTAGTGATAATCTAATGGGCACACAGATGTCTTTAGAGAAGCTATCATCCAAAATGATATCCCTAGGTGTACAAGAGCTCACATTAAAAGAAAATGATGAACAATTTAAAAATAAATTTAATCAAATCAAGATTTTAAAATTTTAATATACAAAGAACAAAAACGAATATTAGATAAAAATATGCAAAATTTACTAATTATAGAATATCACGATTCAAATTTAGGAGGACATTTATGAGTAAAATGGTTAAAAATTACATAAAGAATTGCCAAGAATGCAAATTAAATAAAATAACCAAACATACAAGAGAAAAATTAACTATTACAGATACGCCAGGTACTAGTTTTGAGGTTGTGTCTATAGACACAGTAGGTCCCCTAAGATTTTCGAATGGATTTAGATACATATTAACCATGCAATGTAACTTAACGAAGGTACTGAGTTTGTAAATGAGGTAATGGCAGAAGTTTGTAACGTACTGAAAATAAAACAAAATTTCAGTACACCCTATCACCAAGAAACTTTAGGTTCAATAGAAAGAAATTATAGAGCTCTTAATGAATTACTCTTGAATTTCTGCAAAGATATGGGAATATTGGATTCCTTATTTTTGTTTCGCGTACAATACAACGCCACATATTGATACGAATTACAACGCCACATATTGATGCGCCACATTATTGATTACGAATTAGTATTTGAAAAATTACCAAATTTACCGAATGATGAAATTTTTCACTATAAACCTGTATATAATACAGATAACTATGCAAAAGAGTTAAAAGCAAGATTACAGTTTTTATATTAAAAGACTAAAGAATTATTAAAAATAGTAAAAAATAAACGCGTTGATCAACATATGAAGATAAACCCGTTGAATTTAAAAACTGGAGATATGGTATTGGTAAAAAATTTTAATAGGAGAAAGAATCAACCACCATACCACGGTCCCTATAAAATAGTAGAATGTAAGGGAGTAAATTCCATAGTAGATTTAGGACATAAACTGAATGAATTCCATAACAACAATTTGAAAAGAACTTAATTATTTTTTTTTGTAATCGAAAAAATTTTATTGAATTTGTTTATTTGTATATTAAGTTTTGATGAAAAGATTACATTTTAAATATATTTTCTCCTTTTATCTTATTTGCCTTAAAATATATATAAACTTTTATATAAATATAATTTTTAACAAAAATTAAAAAAAAATGCAAATTCTTTTTCTTAAGAGTGTAGTGTATTTTTAAATTGGAACGCACTGTCTATTTAAATAATATTGTTTATCCATAAAGTATCGTTTAACTTTACTCAATATTAATATTATTTTAAGTTGTTTACAATGCATATACATGAGTATGTACATATTATTGCTTTTTCGGCATTCATCAATTTCTTAAATTGTAGAACACTTAAAATTTTACTCTTCCTTATTCCAATTAGTATATTACATTACTTTAATGGTAACATAATTTATACATAATTTTTCTATTTTTACTCAATATGATAAGTCTCTCATTTAAAATTACTTTAAGTTACTCAATTTCATTTTTATAGTTATTTTGGAAAACTATCGTAAATTTTATTTATAAGCGATATATTTTGCAAAATAAATCATTTTGATATTGCCTAGAACCGGCATATTTATTTCAAAGAAAGCTTTCTTATATTAGCATTCACTTGCTGATAAACAAAAATAAAATTAGGCCATTGGCGCGTATTAGCGCCGGCAAACCCGGGAAGGAGTTTATTTCAATTTTAAATTTGTTTTTCATATAAAAAAACGTTATGGTATGCCAAATGGAAGCTTTTTCGTTCCGGCAATCAAGGATGGCAGTAACTTTCAGTTTCTGCCTCATATGATATAAACGGTCTACTGGCCATGTATTATTTGTGGCCTAATAGAGTATGATTGGAATTTGCCAAAGGCTTTCAATGAAATTAAGGTTGGGCGACTTAGCAGGCCACGCACAGTGCTTTGTCCCATAGGCAAAAATCAAAAATTAAGCATGGGCTCAAATTGTTCTTAAAAGTACATTTTTTGAAAGACAAGAAGTTAACTGAAATAAATATGCAAAAAAAAATTTAGTCTGATTGCTTTCGCCGTCAGTAGAGGGCGCCAAAGTTTGAAAATATTAAGCAAAAATTACTGAACAAAAAATATTGTTTTCAGTTGTTTCACGAAAATAATTCTCAAAAATATATTTTTTTAAATACTGATTTAAAGTTTTATTTTTTGAATACTTAGATATATTTGTAGTAAACCTTTAATACACTATTTAATATATATTTGAAAACAAATATTTTTTACAACTCCAAAAAATAGGTTTTTTTTTGGTGAAAATTCGAAAATTTCTTAAGTTTGATGGAGTATAAAAAAAAATTATATAAAATTAAATAATTTTTTATTTCGGTTTTTGTAAGTCTATAATATTATCTAACATATTATTAAAAAAAAGTGCCGGTTTTTCACAAAAAATCAAAATATTGGCTTTTGTAAAAATGGCTTAATTTGTGATTTTTACCCCATTTTTTTGACTTATATGATTGAATATTGACCAATTTTCAGCAAATTGGATATATGTACAAATATCAGTAAAAAGAATTAGTCACAATCATCATGTACCAAATTTCATTCGAATCGGATGAAAATTTTGAATAGTCTACTTACAAACTATTCTTTTAGCTCCCAATGAATTAAAAGAACATACTAGGAATATGGAAAAATTTCTTAAGTTTAATGGAGTATAAAAAAAAATTAAATAATTTTTTATTTCGGTTTTTGTAAGTCTATAATATTATCTAACATATTATTAAAAAAAAGTGCCGGTTTTTCACAAAAAATCAAAATATTGGCTTTTGTAAAAATGGCTAAATTTGTGATTTTTACCGCATTTGTTTGAAAAAATGTATTATCTTTGATTGAGTATAAAAAAAATTATATAAAATTAAATAATTTTTTATTTCGGTTTTTGTAAGTCTATAATATTATCTAAGATATTATTAAAAAAAAGTGCGGGTTTTTCACAAAAAATCGAAATATTGGCTTTTGTAAAAATGGCTAAATTTGTGATTTTTACCGCATTTGTTTGAAAAAATGTATTATCTTTGATTGAGTATAAAAAAAAATTATATAAAATTAAATCATTTTTTATTTTGGTTTTTGTAAGTCTATAATATTATCTAACATATTATTAAAAAAAAGTGCAGGTTTTTCACAAAAAATCAAAATATTGGCTTTTCTAAAAATGGCTAAATTTGTGATTTTTACCGCATTTGCTTGAAAAAATGTATTATCTTTGATTGAGTATAAAAAAAAATTATATAAAATTAAATAATTTTTTATTTCGGTTTTTGTAAGTCTATAATATTATCTAAGATATTATTAAAAAAAGTGCCGGTTTTTCACAAAAAATCAAAATATTGGCTTTTGTAAAAATGGCTAAATTTGTGATTTTTACCGCATTTGTTTGAAAAAATGTATTATTTTTGATTGAGTATAAAAAAAAAAATTATATAAAATTAAATAATTTTTTATTTCGGTTTTTGTAAGTCTATAATATTATCTAAGATATTATTAAAAAAAGTGCCGGTTTTTCACAAAAAATCAAAATATTGGCTTTTGTAAAAATGGCTAAATTTGTAATTTTTACCGCATTTGTTTGAAAAAATGTATTATCTTTGATTGAGTATAAAAAAAATTATATAAAATTAAATAATTTTTTATTTCGGTTTTTGTAAGTCTATAATATTATCTAACATATTATTAAAAAAAAGTGCCGGTTTTTAACAAAAAATTAAAATATTGGCTTTTGTAAAAATGGCTAAATTTGTGATGTATTATCTTTGATTGAGTATATCTTTGATTGAGTATAAAAAAAATTACATAAAATTAAATAATTTTTTATTTCGGTTTTTGTAAGTCTATAATATTATCTAACATATTATTAAAAAAAAGTGCCGGTTTTTCACAAAAAATCAAAATATTGGCTTTTGTAAAAATGGCTAAATTTGTGATTTTTACCGCATTTGTTTGAAAAAATTTATTATCTTTGATTGAGTATAAAAAAAAATTATATAAAATTACACAACTTTTTATTTCGGCTTTTCTAAGTCTATAATTTGGAAATTTTTTCCGAATCGGATAAAATCTCTTGTACCTAGTTTTATCCGAATTGGACCGCATTTATTGGTCGAATAACATGTTTTTAAAGCAAAGAATAGTTTTGACATTTTTTCACACAATCGAAACTTGCAAACATTTTAAAAAAATGTATCAATTCGAACAATGCTTCATGTAGAGTGCATTTCCAAAAAATTATAAAATTGCATTGAAAACGATTGCTATCGTTCTTAAACAAATTTAACATTATTTTGAAGTTATTTTACAAAATTTGAAGGAATAAGTGTAGCCCTTTTTAAAATTATCAATTTTTGACATATTTTCTCTATACATATGCATATACATAATGAAGCCATTTTGTAAAATTTATTTTATAATTGTAAAGTTATATTTTTCGATAATGGTAAATTGTATTTAAAATTGTGTATAGTTGCTTTTTGGATATCTGTGTAAAAAAATAAAATCCCAGAAGTATATATCTGTATTAATAAATGGCAAAATTGGGAAAAACTTAGTTTTTGAGAAAAAGGACATGTGGGAGAAAGTCAAGTACTTGTACCGAATAAAAAAAAATCTTCAGAGATCTAAAAAGTATCTTTTTAAAACTTATTATCCGTTTTTAGTGCATTCTGATCATTAATGTAGCTAAAATTCAGTTTTTGAGGAAAAGGATATATGGGAGGTAGTAATGTCCTTGCACCGAATGAAACGAAAATTGTCACAGAGTAAAAAAGTATAATTTCATAAACTATTCCGAATTCTTACTGTATTCTTATCATTAATGTAGCCAAAATGTAGATTTTAAGAAAAAGGATATATGGGAGGTTGTTATGTCCTTGCTCCGAATGAAACAAAATTAAGCACTTAGCTAAATGACATAATTTAACAGAGATTTACCAATTTTTGCTTCATTCTGCTCATAATAGTAGCTGGAATTAAACTTTTAAATTTAAGGATGTATCGGAAGTAGGCGTGTCCTTGGGCCGATTTTTTCGAAACTTCAAATTTTTCTTAATTTAGATATTCTGAGCCAGCATACCAAATTTCAAGTTTCTGCGACAACTCCTCTAATTTTGCCGATTCACTATATGGGGACAAAGCACTGTGCCACGGCAGGACGGTCACACCTTCCTGTTCCAAGTAACTTTCCACTAGTTTGAAAATGTGTTTCGCGTCATTGTCAAGTTTAAATATCCAAGGAGATTTCGTGTAAAGGTCCTAAGCTTTCATCTGAAAAGCAACCACACACCATAACATGTCCTCCTCCGTGTTTGACAGTACAATATTGTGGTTTTAGCCTGTTATTAGCACGTAATCGTACTCCTTTCATTCCGCCAAAATTTTCTCGCACATGTTTTTTTTTGGCTAAAATTAATTGAATTCCTGTAATTTACCTTGGTGTTATGTTTTGGTTTAAGAAGATATTCAAATGCAGTTGTTTACAAATAAGTTTAACGTTAAACTTAAATTATATTCAATTAAATTTTTTCTAAAATAAATATAACGGAATTTTTTTCTTTTAAGAATAACCTGTTTTGTCTAATTTGCTTTGTCGCTTGCAATTTATGTTTGTTTTGTTATTTTGCATATTTTAATAATTCTAAAGCAGTGATGTTCATTGCATGGGACAATTGTCCCCTGCTCAACTCACATGTATTCTTACGCTCTTGCCTTTGGTCGTCACTGAAACAGCGACGAATGAACACGCGTGGCGGATATAGGCTGATTTTTCTTTAATGCACTGAGAAAAATTAATAGCAATGTAAGAAAAATATTTTATGATAATACAAGATCTATAAAAATGTTTAATAAACCTAATAAAAAAACGCATTTTTTAATAAAAAAGTTTAAATGTTTTTAAAAATTGGAGTCCGATCGTTCATTCATTTATTCCGATCGAATGTATTGTATTTTTTTTCCTTCCAAAAATAGCATTTTTTTAATAGAATATCATAATAAATCCATACATATTACAGATATTTTTTTAATATGTAAATATAATGAAATCATTAATATTAATGGAAAAAATTTACAACTTTTTGTTTTTTATAAAATATTTCTTTAAAACTGTTTTACACAAAACATAACAGTTTTATATTTTCAATAAAAAATAAATTCATACAGATACTAACACTGCTATTAACCCATTGAACATTTCTTGCCGTGCAATTCTCATTTTCTCACTAACACAACGACATATTTATTTTTGAACAGCACTGTTCTAAAGAGCGAATAACTTTAATAGTTCTATGTACAGTTTCCATAACATTAAATCGATTTTCTCAGCCAAAACAGTAGAAAGACAATTTTTGTCCAATATGTTGTGACCGAGACTGTAAATATTTATTTCATTCAACATGTAAACATTTATTTCATTCAAAATCGGCCAACCCATACCGCAGGAGGTAGGACGCTGAAAGGAGGAAAACTCCCTAGAAACTAAAAACCTGAAATTTGAAATATGCTTTTCTTGGAGTATGTGCTAACTCATTAATAAGGTACATTTTAGAATTTTGGCGTGGTAAATATGGGCATTTAAAAGCTTAAAAGTCTCCCCCTTAACGGCCTGCCCAAACCGTTGGACCTAGAAAGTTGAAAATTTTGGAAAATCCAACGGGGTAGGGCAGAAAAGAGCAAAATTCTCACCCTTGACGTACATACATATGTACCCTTGGTACATAATTTCCTCCTCCGACGTACATTCACCTAGGTCGTATTTTTGGAAATGTATACGTGGGGGGCAAAAAGGTGAAAAGTCTCCCCCTTAACGGGCTGCCCATGTCGATTTAGCTAGAAACATGAAATTTGAAATATGTTTTAACTGGAGTATGGGCTAACTCATTGATCAGATAGATTTAAGAGTTTTAGCCAAGTGCATGGTAAAAATGGAGGTTCAAAGGGAAAAATTTTATATTTGAAATATGTGTTACGTGGAGTATGGGCTAACTCATTGTTGAGGTACATCTTAAAATTTGGCCAGGGACTTTATAAAAATTGGGGACTCCGTGTACTCCCAGGCGTCAGCCCGAGCAATCCCGGGCTTTAGCCCAAACAACCTTTTTCTACGCTAACAACGTAGAGGGCTTTGCCCGCTAGTATGTCAAAGTCTTTTTCGAAAACGTTCAACATAAGCAGAGGAATATCACTTTTTCAATTTAAGGTAATATGAAATGTGTCATGTCTCATTTTTCTAATCTCGCCCACGCTTTGAATAGTGCTTAAAAATTTTGTAAAAAGACGTAAGTGCAGTTTGTGCTCTAAGTGGCTAAAAATCTTTTTTACAGGGGCCGAAATAAAAAAATTTCAAATTCTGCTTTTTTTTAGAGGTGCCACGCTCTCTGCTTCTATGAAGCCCACATTTGGTGCGGAGTTAAAAACATGATTAGAAAATTCGAGTCAAAATTTTTGTAAAGTTACTAAGAAAAAAATTTTAAGGTGTGCAAAATTTTAATCGAAAACGATCATAGAAGTCGCAGAATATCACTTTGGTATGGCCTATAGTTCCTTCCAAAGGTAGGTAAAATATGCTTAGAAAATTTCAAGGAAATCGGTTCAGCGGTTTGGGGCTGATGATAGAACAAACATCCCGATAGACATACAGGATCAGCTCTTATAAATTTACAAAATCTTAGGTAAAAATAAAAATACATATTAAAATATAACTTACTTTTCGCCATCTGCCCATAAATACTCGTATCGGGAACCTCCACACATTGTTGGACATGTCGTTTCGTTACAATATTCTGACACTGTTCCATAAATGAGATTAATACGATTAAAGAAATCCACCACTAAAACAATAAAAAAAATTAAAGGCATTTTACACCAACCTTTTTATTTTTATAATACCAGTATTCTGCTAAAGTTGTCTTATATGAAAACTTTAGAAAAGCTCTTAAAAATTAAACTTTTACAGAATATTTACAAAATTTTTTGCTAACTTTAGAAATCATTTCACAAATTTTCGAAAACCAATTTGGTAAAATTAGCAAAAAAAAAAAACACTAATTTTGAAAAAGTGAATATTGAAGGAAATGTTATTTCTAATAATTAACACTTATACATACAAACTTAAATTGTCTTCAAATGTTACATAGGTTGAAAAAAGGGATCAGAAGTGAAGATACTTTTCACAACCGACTCATGTCCAAAAATAGGGCATCCACTTAAAATAGAACTAAAAACTTTGACAAAAATTAGCAAATTAAAACAAACTGATAAATTCGTTTACGTTTTAACTATTTTCGCCTTTGAATTTTTTTAATTTTGTCTAAAATATTTTTTGAAAAAAAAAATTTTTCAATAAAAAAAATATAAATTTGTATTTTCGAATTCGTAAGGCAATTTCAAAAGAAATTATAAGTGTTCAGACCTGAAAATGAAGAATTTATTGTTTGCATATGGCATTTTTATTTGTATAATTTGTTTAAACAAAAGACATTTTCCATAAAAATACAAGCAATAAATTTACGACTTTAGGTACGCTGTGCGTTATCAGAGAAACTATTTAACTGATAACACAAGCGTACAGACTGCTTGTTGTGTACATGTGCATTTAATGTTCATAAAGGGATATGAGAATTCATTGTTATCATAGGATAAGTTTATCTTCAAAACTTTTCTTTCAATAACAATAAATCTTCTATTTTATGTTCAGCAAATTTTATGACTATTGTTGTGTTTAACTTAAAACGCAGGCGTACGGGCTGCATAAAAACATGCAGTATTAGTTTTAGTTTTAAGTAAATTTTGTATCTTAGTTTGTAGGAAATTATTTTAAATAAAATCAGTTTAAAACTCAAATTAAAACAAATAACAACGTTTATTGCCTGCATTCGGTAATTTTGAGAAGTTGTTAGTACGGTTAATATAACAAGTGGTCCTTCGAGAGTGAAAAAAATTAAAATCAGTGCATTAAGCGAAGAATTCAAAGCTGCAGTCGATGTTTTAGTAGTGCTGAATTTGTAAAAAACGTTGCCGAAGGAGCCTATGTCCAATAAGAAGAACGATTGGGGAAAGATCCAGTTAGCTGACCGCAATTTTAGTAAACCAAGCCGCATCGATGTAGTAATTGAGTTGGATTTGTATTCACGAATTATAAAGAATGGAGTCAAGAAAAATTAAAACATACTTGGCCAATACACAGAGCTTGGATGGATCATTAGCGGTGGCTCGTACAGAACCACAAAATCCGTAGTGTCTGCTGTCACTGAAATGAATTTATCGGAGCTAAACAGATTCCGGGAAGTTGACGAACCTGAAATAGAAAACCAAATTGAAAGAGATGGCAGTTTAGAAAGAAAATTCATAAGAAATCTGCAGCTTAAAGAAGACTATAGAGCAATTCCATATGAAAACGATCAAAATTGGCAAATTTTTGGACGACCCCTCTCCGATTTTAAAATAAATAGTCTCAATCGATTGCCCAGCAAAAAATAATGTACCTACATATTTTTTTTTTTTTATAGTGACTGGTTTAGTGGTGGTGTACACCACTGTCATGTGACAAAATTGAAGAATTCTTCATAAGGGACCTCATTGAAAGTTGTTTAAAAAAAAAAACGTTGGAAAGGTATTGAATCAGGCTTTAATTGAAAAATAAAATTTTCCTAATTTTTCTCAGAAATTTACCTTTTTCCCATGAAAATAAAATTTTCCGATTTTCCACAGAAGCTCCTAAATTTTCCGGCTAATTTTATTTTTTTGGATTCCTCATAATTTTTGCTTTAAGAATCAGCAATAAAAAAATGGGCCCCGACTCCTTGTTTGGACAGGAGAAGAGCATTTAAGAGACCACCTTGTTCTCATTGTTTTTATATTTTTTATAATTGAATTATTTTTAATTATTTAACATTATTTTATTTTATTATTAAAAATACATTTTAAAAATTATTTTACAGTTTAAAATACATTTATGAAGAAAAAATCTTTCTTATTTTGCTGCTTATACTTAATTACAATATTTATTAAAAATTTCAATTGTCTTGGCATCATTATAAAATTAAAGTAACTTTAAATTTAGCACGTCGGCAGACGAAGAGTACCGCTTTACATTAATTGACATATCAGAAATATTTGGTATGAAGCAATGAAACTTTTGCGTTCCAGTTATAGTTTTGACATTATTATATCTGTTTTGAAGTCGTCGCTCCATGGCATCGTGTTCTTTTTGAGTGCATAAAACTGTGTTAATGGCAATTTCCTTGCTTTGAATCCACGAAAACAAATGTTGTACATTTAAGATCTGGTCAGTATATGGCCTTTGCAAACTTGCCTTAGTCGCCATGCGTTTTAGGGTTCCCCCTAACGCATCGCATGGGCCCTTACCGTGGGACGTCGCAAAAAAGTGCCACTCGACCTTGCAGTTTTGTTCTTCTTCAATTATGCAAAGATTGTTAAATTTTTTTTTATTCTTGTACTGAGAAGCCGCGCCGTCTGAGAAAAACGTTACTTTGTCGATTGCATCGAATTTTGATCTTAAGAATTCAAACAGTTTCATTTGAAATAAATAAACGGACACATAATTATGAGCTAAACTCTCCGCGACAACAACAAGGCTTACGGTCTGTAGTTCGTTATCTTCGTTTTTGAAATAAATGCAAAAAGGATGCACCGTGCACTGGTCGTTTGCCCAGTGATAAGCCTGAATTTCATCCTGAACGAGAAAAGTGTAATTCTCGGCAAAGTCGCTTATCACAATGAATTCATTTTGGGCTAATTTCTCCTTACTTTCCTTTAGAAATTTCGATTGCATCTCGGATATGAAATGGTGCGCCTTCAGTTCATTCAACTTGAATCCGAATTCCTCGATGAATTCCGGAATCTGCTTTACCACGGTCTCAAGGGAATATCTGCCGCTGCTAATTATCCACTGTTTGAAATGCACCTCCTGAATTAACAGCTGTTCAAACTTTTCCGCCAAATATTGCTCTAGCTCGTCAATCTTCGGACAATTGTCGCATTTGGACAGATGACAATTTTCCGTGGGGTATGCGCACAACGACTTCGACAGGAGGTCCCTATATGTTTCAATTTCACCGTGAAATACTTTCAATTTCTTGCATGGAAAGAATATTAATTTGATGTTTTGATGAAACATGCAAACGCAGACTGAATGCGTTCCGTGCCTGTCTAATGCCAGCACGCATTCTTTTGGTCGTAGGATGGCAAACTTAGAAAATCCCACTTTTTCTGTTGGGTATTTCTCTTTGAACTGATGGTATGCTTCGGATAGATTACATAATAATAATCTGCGCTGCTTGTGTACTTTTTCTCCATCTTCACGTGTGATAACATAGTCACGTGTACCTGGGCAGGCGCGGCTGTTGTCATCATTGCAGTAAAAATCTTGAATCAATTTCACCGTTGCTTCGCTGAGGGTCCTTGAGCCAAATTTCTTGGTGGGAGTCGCCAATATGCCCTTCTGTCGAACTAATTCTTTGCTTCTTCTCGCGATGTAAAAAGATGTTTGAAACTGTTCAGAAATCTTGCGTATAGACCATGATTGAGGCAGCACAGATAAAATGAGATATTTCTCCGGAAAAGTGGTCGCTAAATTGAATTTTCTTTTCAACTGCTCAATCATTTGTTTGCCGTCATCAACGTCATCTGCTTGACTGCATTCGTTATCAGAGCCTTCATCAAATATTGTCGCGATTGCACTCATAACCTTGCCTTTTTTATCTTTCCTGTATTTTTCACTTCGCAACTTTCTTTTTCTAATAGGCGTTTCACCTAAAGTGGTAATAGCCTCATTCAAAGGACTCAAAGACATATTGACCATCGGAATGTCTGCCTCACTATCAGAATAAACATTTTGTTCAATTGTCATTTCACTCTCGGATTGTGGTTGCATTTGTTTCAATGCATTTGCTTGTTGAGACAAATCGATTTTACACTTGGGGCAAATGAATTGTGCTTCTTCACCGTATTGTATATTTAATTCATTCATGTATCGCTTCGAAACACCAGTTAATTTTAATACTTTTATCTTTTTCGAACGATGTCCACTCTTGTTAAACGAATTGCAGCAAAATTTATTCATTTTACTTTAAATTGTCTTTACAGCTTCACTCTTTACTTTACAAAAAAAACACTTTAACACTTTCACGTTTAGTATTCAACTGAAATTTGACTAAGAGTGTGTGAAGTATTTATATTTATTTTTTGGTAAAAAATAGGTAAAAAAAATAAGCGATATTTGCTTTTCTTTAATAGGAAAATTTGCGTGAACTACTGGTCATAAAATGTTTTTTAAAGAGGGACTTAATTGGTTACTGCCAATAAGCCGACCACAGGTCATAAAATGTTTTGTAAATTTTTTAAATTACCAGGTAATAAATATTTCGCCATATTTATGGAAAATCCGTGTTTTATGACTTGTTTCTGCACGTGTCATTTTAGGCGAAATATTTATTACCTGGTAATTTAAAAAATTTACAAAACATTTTATGACCTGTAGCCTCAGTCGGGTTTGGTGTGCCATTACATGCCACTGCTGCTATTATCCATGGATTTATGGCCGATCTTGTGAAGGCAGGCAGACCATATTCACTACACACTCAACTTGGGGCTCTTAAAAAAAAATTTATTTTTTCTTCATAAATGTATTTTTAACTGTAAAATAATTTTTAAAACGTATTTTTAATAATAAAATAAAATAATGTTAAATAATGAAAAATAATTCAATTATAAAAAATATAAAAATAATGAGAACAAGGTGGTCTCTTAAATGCTCTTCTCCTGTCCAAACAAGGAGTCGGGCCCATTTTTTTATTGCTGATTCTTAAAGCAAAAATTATGAGGAATCCAAAAAAAATAAAATTAGCCGGAAAATTTAGGAGCTTCTGTGGAAAATCGGAAAATTTAATTTTCATGGGAAAAAAGGTAAATTTCTGAGAAAAATTAGGAAAATTTTATTTTTCAATTAAAGCCTGACTCAATACCTTTCCAACGAGCTATCACTCGTTGCGATCGCTTTAGTAGTTTTAAAACAACTTTCAATGAGGTCCCTTATGAAGAATTCTTCAATTTTGTCACATGACAGTGGTGTACACCAACACTAAACCAGTCACTATAAAAAAAAAAATATGTAGGTACATTATTTTTTGCTGGGCAATCGATTGAGACTATTTATTTTAAAATCGGAGAGGGGTCGTCCAAAAGGTGATCGCTTTCATATGGAATTGCTCTATACCCAATTTATGAATGAATACATCAACCTGGGTCACATGAAGAAAAGTCATCATCCAGTGGTTATTTTGTACCTCATAAAGCTATTATCCGTGAGTAGTTTAACCACAAAATTAAGCGTGATTTTTGATGCAACAGCTAAAACTTCAAATGTTCGGAGCTTGAACGACGTCATGATGGTGGGACCAAAGCAACAGAAAGATATCTTTGACGTCCTATTGAAATGGCGCCTTTGGAAATATGTAATATCTGCCGATATTGAAAAGATGTACCGGCAGATCTGGATTGTCGATGAGCAGCAAAAAATATCAACAAATATTGTTAAGTCGTTCAAGAATATAAGCTAACAACGGTTACCTGCGGCACAGCAGCTGCGCCATTTTGAGCAACAAAAGTGCTAGCTGATATTGCTGAATGGACAAAATAAAATAATCCTAAGATATATTCCGTAATAAAAGACGACTTCTACATGAATGACTTATTAACGGGAGCAAATGCCTTAGAATAATGCCATATAATCCAAACTGAGATATCTAAAGAACTAAGCAAATTTGGTTTCAATTTACGCAAATGGGTTGCCAACAGCAATCAAATAATCAACAACATCGACAACATTAAAAACAACATGATCGTTCAAATAGAAGGCAATGAATCGGTGAAAACTTTAGGACTTCAATGGGATCCGAAAAAAGACATTTTTATCTTCAAAGTTAATGTCTGTCAAAAAGAGTTCACCAAGAGACAGTTTTTATTAACATTAGCAAAAATATTTGATCCTTTGAGATGGCTGTCACCAGTGATAGTAACAGGTAAATTGTTTATTGAAAAGTTGGGGTCATCAAGTCTAGGTTGTCAGAAGAGTTCAAGGATAAGTGGCCGCAGTATATAAGTAATTTACAACAACTGAAAACCTTAACAATTCAAAGGTGGGTTTATACAACAGAAACCAACATGGCCCAATTGCATGGATTTTCTAATGCTGCGGTAGTATATCTAAAAGTGGGTACAAAGGTATTTGGATGGTTAATAAACAACAACAGGAGCAAAGAAAAGTCTGTTTGACCCAGAGTGGAAGATATACAGAAATATCGTAATATCTCATGGCGTTATGTTAAATCTGAAAACAATCATGCCGACACAGCATCTAGAGGAATAAAAGTCAATAAATTTATCAACTATACTCTATGGTGGAATGTTTCATCATGGTTAGCGGTAGGAGAGTCAGAGTGGCCGATAGTCAACATATGCAACTGATGTAAACAATTAAGCAAAAGCTTCTTATAATTTTGACTTTATGGAACGCATCAGAGATAGAAAACGAAGAAGAACGTAAATGTTTACGGGAGGTTATTAATGAAATGAAAAATAATCAAACTCCTGAACTGGAACGTATACGTAGGCAAGCTTCTACACCGGTTTTCGTAAAATACATACACCTTAGGGTATACCAGATTTTTGTACAACACCCGAATTTACTACACTATAGAGTTACAGTTGAAGCACCACATAAGCGACGAGGACCCGCCCAGTGTACGAACTGCCAGGAGTATGGTCACACTAGGTCATATTGTAGACTACATCCAGTTTGCGGTGAGCTGCATAGCACAGCTGACTGCATTAAACCAAGACAGTAAATACTGAAAGGAAATGTAGCAATTGCGGTAACCCCCATACTGCTAATTACAGACGTTGTGAGGTATATTTAAAATTTAAAAACTCAAATTTGAACAGAACCCGAAACCCCCGAATGAAATCACATTTAGAACCGGAATTTTATATTCCACAATACGCACAAATTATGTATCACTAACAGTGCTTTATACTCTGAAGTTCTAAGAGGACAACCACAGCCCCCAAAAAACTCCTCAAGCCGCACAAGTCAATCCAAATGCTCCATTTTCTCAATCTGAACCCCAGATACAAAATTTCAGCAGACTTGAAGCAACCATTGAATCCCTGGTTCAAACTGTTACTAACTTTTCAAACTCAATGAGTAATATGATGCAAGAGTGATGAGAAATCAGTCTATTTTGATGCAAGATTTGTTAACTAAACCATGAATGCTAACGGCATATGCCAACATAGAGAAGAGCTCAAGTATTTTCTCAGAAATCAGCAAATTAACGTAATGCTTATTTCTGAGACCCATTTAACCCTAAGAAGTTCATTTTCAATTCGCGGATACACAATGTATGATACTAAGGACCCAAGAGGCAGGTCATATGGAGGATCAGCTATTCTCATTAAATCTTGATTAAAACATTTTCTTATGTGTGATCTTTGCGAAAATTATCTTCAGGCCACTACTACATGTTTTGAAGAATTCGACAAGCACTTGGTAATTTCGTCAATTTATTCTCCCCACAGATTCTCCATAACGGAGGATCAGTACACAGGCTTTTTCGAATCATTAGGACCGCGTTTTCTGGCAGCTGGGGACTATAATGCCAAGCATACATTCTGGGGGTCACCGCCGTGTTTCGTTTAATACAATTTCTAAACTGGGTATGGATGTGATCTCTAGTGGCGAACCCACGTACTGGCCAACAGATCGTCGGAAAATACCAGATCTGATAGACTTTGGAATAACAATGTGTATTGCAAGAGATTTGGTCCATGTAGAACCATTATTGGATCTCTCATCTGATCACACACCTACAGTTGTTACTATTTTAAACCCCTGAGGAATCGTATCCCCCTCTGGCAGGCAAAACAACAGATTGGTTGAAGTATAAAAAATTTATCAGTACACATTGCTCGGAAAACATACCGCTAAGAACACTGGAAGATATCGACATCTTCATTCAAAATTTTGAACTAAATATCAAACTTGCTGCTCAACTTGCTACCAAACTCCCCTGACACAACAGACAAAATATTATTTTGTCTGCCGACGTCAAACGACTCTTAAATCAACAAAAGAAGAGCTCGAAGAAAGTGGAAACAGCACAGATCTCCTTAGCTTAAGGAACGGTTGAAAGAATGCACTAAAAAATTAGGAAAGCTACTTAAACATATGAGAACTGCTTCATTAAACAGATATCTTGAAAATTTAGATCCAACATCAAGAACTGATTACTCATTTCGGCGTGCAACGAAAAACTCTTATGTAAGCCTCCTTTGAGAAAATCAGACGGAGGTTGGGCTAGAAATGATACTGAAAAAGGAGATTTGTTTGTAGAACATTTAAGAAAAGTATAACAAGCTCTGTAACAGAGTTGCCACTGATTTTACCCCAGCACCGAGCAGCTACCCGATTGATGTTTGAGATGAGAGAGGTCGAAAAGGCTATTTTTGAACTAAACCCCAAAAAAGCTCCTGGTATCGATGGAATCGGTAACAATATGCTGTTGGAGTTACCCCGTATAGCATTAAAGATAATTCTTATTATTTTTAATGCTATTATACGCCTTGAATACTATCCCCCAGAACGGAAAGTTTCACTCGTTAAAATGATACCCAAGCCAGGCAAAGATCACACAAAAGTTAAATCGTATAGGCCTATTAGCCTTCTATCCAACTTGTCAAAGCTGTTCGAGAAAATCCTAATGGAAAAAATAACTGTTTCTGTAGAACAAAACAACTGTATTCCAGCACACCAATTTGTCAGCAGAAAACAAAGCACCAGTGAGCAAGCCCACAGGCTAGTTACTGTTGTCAGAAAAACGTTCGAAGAGAAAAAATACTGCTCTGCCCTTTTTATCGATGTTTAACAGGCTTTCGATAAGGTTTGGCATGAAGGTCTACTGTTTAAAATAAAACTTTTGTTACCAACAAATACTAGAAAGCTATATAACAAATCGGAAATTCACTCTTGCTGAAAAAAGTTTTGTCAGCTCTCTTCAAGATATACAAGCCGGAGTTCCACAAGGTAGCATTTTGGCTCCTCTGTTATATATCCTTTATACTTCAGACATGCCATTAGATATTAATACCCACACGTCGACTTTCGCTGACGATACTGCAATTTTAAGCGTCCATGATGACTCAAAAATAGCGTCTAGAATGTTACGGACTCACATTTCACAATTGGAAGCTTGGTTGGATAAGTGGAAAATTAAGCTAAATGAACAGAAATGTATCCACATTACTTTTACACTGAGAAAAGAGACGTGTCCACCTATTAAAATTAATAATCTGAATATACCTCAACACACATGTGTGAAATATCTCGGTATTCACCTTGACCGTCGACTCATGTGGAAAAATCATACTATAGATGCGAAAATAACTCAGATGAAGCTAAAAACTGCTCAACTCGCTTGGCTAACTGGCAGAAACCTTAAACTAGGACTGGACTGCAAATTACTCATTTACAATTCGATCATATGGTGTTACGGAATTCAGGTCTGGGGTACTGCCTCTGCGTCCAATATAGAAAAAAATACAGAGAATAAGAGCAAAATAAATTCTTGAAGACGATCACGAACGCACCCTGGTATGTTAGGAATTACAACATACATAAAGATTTTATGTACCCCTGGTCAAAGATGAAATTATTAGACACTGTCAACGCTATTTAAGAAAACTGGAGACACATCCCAACATACTAGACCGTAACTTAACTAATAATCACGGCCACCAGCGTCTTAGAAGGGGGGACACGGGGCATCTGGTCCGCTAATGATAAGGAGCAGTAATCACCTCTACTAAACCACACATTAGTCTGGCACTGGCTGGACTTAATAACACGGTGCTACACTGAAAAAGAACTTGCGAAATGAACTAGTGTAGGTTGAAGGTCTAGCTGAGTGTATTATATAACCGGTTTTATAAATTGCAATATACCATCAAAATTTCGAGATATGGGGAAAAAAGAGTATTTTTTTGTACTGCCGCACTTAAACTTTTCTAACTCAGTCATTTTTAACCCGATTTCGAAACGGTAAACGGTAATTAGAAATGAACGCGCTCTTTCGAAATATATATACTTCTTGTATTCTATTTATATAAATGTGTAGAGATTTTTTCAATAATATAAAAAATTTTAATTTTTTTTAAACTTTTTCATTTTCTACGAGGGTTTTTTCGAATCTTTTATTCGTGTAAGTCGGTTAAAAAATGACAATGTTATAGTACTTTTTCAAATCAAGAGATATTAGAATTCCTTATTTTTGTTAACGAATCGCCATTAAAGCCCAATTAAAATTAGCTTTTGTTTTATTATTTGCGTTTCAATTAACAAAGAAATTAAAAATTTTTTGTTTTTTACTTTAGATTGTTACTCAAGTTCGGCGTATGCCTATGTTATTCTTTAGTTGCTCAGTTAATGACTGGCCCACTCTTTATTTAAATTAACTAGTAATTGACAATTCATTATATGTTCAATAGGGATGCCATGTATATACAACATCTCCCCTTTAAAAGTACAATTAAATAAAGTAAAAGTATTTGAAATTAAGTATGGAATTCATAGATATATAAATATAAACATAGTAGTAATTTAGATTAAGCCGTTCTCTTTCGAATCCACTTAGAGTTTCTGCGAAGAATAGCACCGTCTTCTAGTTGTATCCAATAAGACCTAAGACTTCAATGAATGTCGACTGTAAAAGCTTTGGTCCAACCTTGTTTGTCTTGATACCATATCATCTCTCCTTTTGCGAAATTCTCTTTAAATTTTGCCGATTTATCATAATATTTTTTAGATTTCAACTGCTTTTTTATTATGTTCTTAGAAATATTGGGAATCACCTTCGGTTGTAATGTACGAGTTTTCCTACTCATGAGAAGCTCTGCTGGTGAAGCATTTAACTCTTTAAGTGGTGTGTTTCTATATTCAAGAAGACCAAGCCTTATATCATCATTGCTTTCAGATGTTTTTTTGATGAGGTTTTTTGCAATACCTACGAATCTTTCTGCGAAACCATTTGCTTGAGAATATCCAGGACTCGTGGTAGCAAGTCTTGTACCAATTTGATTACAAAAATTTTTAAATTCATGTGAGTTGAAAGGCATATTGTCAGAGATAATTTCTACTGGAATACCATGATTAGAAAAGCATATTTTTAAATGTTTAATACACTCCTTTGCAGTTCTTGAGGAAATGGGAATAATATCTAAAAATCTAGAATAATAGTCTGATACAATAAGGTATGATTTTGAAGAGTACTTACATATATCCATTCCAATTTTGCAAAATGGTAATGGCGGAACTTCATAAGAAATCATTAGCTCTTTAGTATTAGAACTATGATTTTTCTGACAGGTCAGGCATTTTGAAATTATATTTTCGATTTCAGCATCTATACGAGGCCAATATACTATATTCCTAGCCCTTTTTTTTGTTTTTTCAACACCTAAGTGAGCGGAGTGCAATTGGTTTAAAACATCTCGACGCAGTTCTTGTGGCACAATTATTCTGTTATTTAAAAACAATAAATCATTATCTACAAATATTTTGTTTCGGTTTTTCCAATAAAATCTTAAATCATCCTGAATAGCACAAATATTTTTTGGCCACCCATTCAATACCATATGTTTTAGTTCAACCAGACATTTATCGTTATCTAATGCCTTTTTTATGTTTTCAAGTCTCTCATCTGTAATGTTTATGGTATGCACAAATTCGTTTAAATCTTCTATTTCAGCTGATTTATCGTCTTTATTAAAATAGCGTGAAAGCAAGTCTGCAACATATAGGTATTTACCAGGGATGTAAACCAATTTTAAACTATATTTTAATAACGACAATTTCATTCTTTGAAGTCTAGCCGAAGGTATGTTGCAAAACTGTTTTTTCATTATTTCTATCAAAGGCTTATGATCGGTTCTTATAGTTACCTCACGACCGTATATGTAGTAGTGGAACTTACGACATGCAAAAACAATTGCTAGAAACTCTTTTTCTATTTGCGCGTAATTTACTTCTGCATCGGTTAGACTTCTTGATGCAAACGAGACAGGTTTTCCATTTTGCATTAAACAGCACCCGATTCCAAATTTAGAAGCATCGGTTACAATAGCAATTTCTTTCGTTTCAACGAAAATTCCAAGAGTGGGTGTGTTTACAATTATTATTTTAATTTGATTAAGACAATTCTTGTGAGGCTCTTGCCATTTAAAAATGGCATTATTTTTTAATAAATCTCGTAGTGGCTTAGAAATTTCTGAAAGTTTCGGTACATGGTCACGAATGTAATTAATCATACCTAGTAGCTTTTGTAAATCTTTTTTAGTTTTTGGTTTGTCTATTTTTGTTATACTTGGTCTGGGTCGCATCTTATGCCTTCATATGATATTATTTTACCAAAATATTTAACTTGTGTTACCTTATATTGAATTTTATCAATGTTAAATTTTATATTCAACTTACGTGTGCGCTCTAGTACTTTTTGCAAAATTGTGTCATGCTCGGCAGCTGTATCAGCGGCAATTAATATGTCATCAATAAATACCACTACGTTTGAAATGTCCTCAAAATTTCGTTCATTGTATTTTTGGAATACTTCAGGGCCAATTTTAATTCCATATGGCAGACGTTTAAATCGGTAACACCCAAATGGTGTATTAAACACACAAAGTTCACTGGCTTTAGGGCTCAGTCCAACTTGCCAAAATCCCTCTTTAAGGTCCAAAACCGTGAAGTACCTTTTGTTAGCAATCCGTGCTGCAATTGATTCAAAAGAAGGTATTGTGTGATGTTCCAACAGTATGTCAGCGTTTAAATCTTGTGGGTCAATGCATAAACGAAGCTGACCGGATTTTTTCTCAACTATAACCAAGTTTGAAGCTCTTTCCACCGGCCCATCTACTCTTTTAATAATGCCCTTTTCAATCATTTTCTCTAACTCATCCTTAACGCGACTACCTAATGATAGGGGAATTCTTCTTGCTGGATTAACAACTGGAATGGAGTCAGCTTTAACTTTTATGTCTAGATTTTCAATAAAGCAACCCAAGCCTTCAAAAACATCCATATTACCTTTTATTAAAATTTCTTTTTCCGATTGTTGTACTGTATGAATTCGTTGAATCAATTCTTAATGGCAAAACATTTACATCTGCCCCAGTATCCAATTTAAAATTAATTAAATAATTATTGACACGAATTTTTTCATACCATCTCTTTCTTATGCTGTTTGTACTAATATTGTGTAAAACAAAATCATCACTTTTTCCTTCCATATCATTTTCTCTTTCCAAACCATCTTCTCTTATATCACGAACTTTCTGAGAAAAACAAGCTACACTTAAGTGATTGAGTCTCCCACAATTATTACATTTTTTTCGAAATGCTGGACATTTCTTATATTCGTGTACTCCTTTGCAAAATTTACAATTGTTTTTGTTTGCCTAGCTGCAATATTGTTAAATAATTTTGTGTTAAAATTATTATTGGAAGAAATATTTTTTCTGTTCTGTTCCGTTATTCGCTGTGTACTGAACAACATTCACTGAATTTGAACTAAAATGTTGTTTTTGCATATCATTTGCGTGTTTGTCTGCTAATTCTGAAGCACGAGCAATCTCTATAGTTTTGGTTAATGTTAAATCGGATGTTTCTAGTAATTTTTTCCTTAATTTACCACAATTTGTACCAATAACAATGTTATCCCGCATCATACGATCTGAGTCTTTATAACCACAACTTTTAACTAGTTTTCTTAAATCCAAGAAATAAGAATCAAAAGACTCACCCTCTTGCTGTTTTCTTGAATTAAATCTAAATGCCTCATATACTTCGTTTTTCTTTGGTGTACAATAACTCTCAAAAGCTTCTACCACTGTTTTAAAATTTTAATTCTGTTTAACAAGTAAACTAAGTGTGTTCGATTGCTTCCGGGCCACACGCGTTGAGAAAAATTCCAATTTTTTGTGATTCCTTTCGATCATCAAAATAAATAGCTATTGAATAAACATCAAAGTTTTGTTTAAAAACTCGCCAGTTTTCCGAAATATTTCCATTAAAGCACAATGGGTCTGGCCTGCGAGCATCAATAGAGTTAAACACATTACCACCAGTAGCCATCTTGTATTCACAATCACTACCACTTGATTCATCCGTTTGTTCTTCCTTTACTGTAGCTTCAACTTTACCAATATCTTCCCTTTTCGCAGTTGCTCTTGTCTTAACCATTTATACCGGCTGCGCCATGTGTTATTCTTTAGTTGCTCAGTTAATGACTGGCCCACTCTTTATTTAAATTAACTAGTAATTGACAATTCATTATATGTTCAATAGGGATGCCATACTACATGTATATGTATATACAACAATGCCAAAGCCGACTTAAGGAAATTAGGTCAATTACAGTTCTAGCTTTAGGACTTATTATACGAGTATGATACAAACAAGACATAAGTGCGAAGGAGAAATAAAGAAAATTCACTCTGTATAGGTTAGTACTCTATCATTGTAAATAAGGCATTCAAATTATTTTTGTAATAATACCGTTACTTTTTTTCACACTTGCAAAAAAAGTTGTTTACTAGTTAGTATTAGTGGTGCAGCTTCAAAAAACAACATATTTTTCTTAAAAAAAAGCTAACTAAAATATTAAATTGTGTTATAAGCTAAGTGTTAATAAAAATCATTTGATTTATTAAAAGTTAAGTGTGTTAGTGAATTTCTAGAGGCGTATGGAGAAATGGGATGCAGAACGTCAATCAAAAAAAGGCGAACGCTTCCACCAAGAGCTATCAACAATGGAAAAGCGGTTCGAAGAAAAAAGTCAGATCAAAAGCTTGTTTTACTCAGAAGGACACTGACTTTAAGATTATTGTTGTTTTAAAAGAAGATTCGAAAAAAACCCTCTTAGAAAATAAAAAAGTTTAAAGAAAATTAAAATTTTTTATATTATTGAAAAAATCTCTACACATTTATATATATAAATAGTATAGTAGCGCGTTCATTTCTAATAAATGCCGTTTACCGTGTCAAAATCGGTTAAAAAATTACTGAGTTAGAAAAGTTTAAGTGCGGCAGTCCAAAAAAATACTCTTTTCCCCATATCTCGAAATTTTTAGGGTATATTGCAACTTATAAAACCGGTTATATAATACACTCAGCTAGGCCTACAACCTACACTAGGTCATTTCACAAGTTCTTGCAATTTTTTTTTTTTTGTAGCAGCGTCTAATTAATATTTAGATTTAAGATTTGGATAATTATTGTTAGTTCACAGTTTTTAAGAGTGAAGATCCAATTTGAAAAACGTATGGCTGATAAATTTGAAAAATGAAACCGGATACACCAATTGATGAAATACGTAAACGTGTTTTAAGAGCAACTTGTAAAGCAATGGGATGATGATAATGAAGAAGATCCGGGAGCTTCATCTGGCAAAAAAAATAAAAAATCTCTTGGCAATTTGTCATCTCGAAAAGGGTTTGACGCCAACGTAACACCATTGCATTATAAAGTTTTACGTAGCTCGCCAATAGCTCCCAGATATATATTCCCAATAACAACACAAAAATTTATAATTCTGTGAATTTGCAATCAAATGAAAGCAGAAAATCTGATACTTTTGTACCCAGTACTCAAAGTCCTAATGCCTCTATGTCAGAACGTCGTAGTATGCCGAAATCTTCGGCTTTTCCAGGTGATTTAGGTCAACAAGCTTCTTTAGTGGGAAAATCAACTCTAAACTTTGACAAAATTAGTTTTGAGGAAACAAATTTAACACAACACACTTCTACTTCCACCACAAAAGCTGGTCCGTCAGTAACAGATGCTGCCTCACCAGAGATTAAACAAATTGCTGACTATTTACGTAACTGCAATACAAGGCGCCAAAGTTTTAAACGTACTCAGCTGCTGAATGTATGGAAACGGAAGCTCATTATGTAGAACCCTTTGAATCGAAACAGATACAAACTCAAGATTTAGGTGGATGGCGTGATCCCGCTGAATTTGGTGTCCAGACACGTACGAAAACTGTAGAACCTTCAATGAAATACATAGGAGCTCCAAGATTAAGCATTTAGTGTTCGAACGAAGTAATCATATATGAGATAATCGGTAAAATTTTGCAATTAGGAGCCGAAGTCTGTGAAAATTTAGTGAATTCCGATCCTGAATGTACTCAGTTTGTTTGTGAGCCTAATCGTGGTGAGAAAATGCTTGGATGCATATCTTCGGGCAAATGGATTTTAAGCATAAAATACATTGAAGAATGCTACGCTAAAAATGTATTTATTGATGAAGAACTATATGAATGGGGCAACTGCAAAGCTCTTAATCTACCACAATTGTCACCAGATGAACAACTAATAGCAACATCAGCCCATCGTTGGCGTAAAGAATTAACTAAGGATGTTCTTGGTAATATTAATGGTGCCTTTACTGGTATTAAGGCTATCTTACACATATCTAGCCGTAATATAGGTTGGTTGAAAACTTCCTGCGCTCGCCAAGAGATGGCACTGCTAGCTCCAAACTTTTTTTTTCTCAAGTTGGTATAACTGTCCTGACAACACAAGCAAAGTTGCAAGTCATTCTACCAATTCTTTGAAGTTGACGTGTCATTGATTTTTTTTTTAAATGGAAAAAATTGAATATCGTGCAGTCATTAGATTCTTTGTTTTGAAGGGTTTAAAAGCAAAGGAAATTTATGAACAATTGTTAGAATTTCAGGCTGGTGAATTTAAACGTGGTCGTACCAGCCTTAAAGACGATCCACGCGAAGGAAAAAGAAAAAAAATCATTTTTCATCAAGACAATGCACCTGCTCACAAAAGTATTTTGACGATGGCTAAATTCAAAGAATTAAAGTACGAATTGCTTGAACATCCACCGTATTCACCAGATTTGGCTCCCAGTGACTACTATCTCTTCAGAAATCTCAAACAATTCCTTCGTGAAAAGCATTTTTCGTCAAATGAAGAGGCCATAGCAGCCGTAGACGGTTATTTTGCAGAGCTTCCGGAAAACCATTTTAAGGATGGGATAAAATTATTGGAAGATTATTAGAACAAGTGTATTGAGCTTCTAGGTGATTATATTGAATTGTATTGAATCCCTTAAAAATGTTAAAAAAGCTAGTAAAGGTGAGATTGTTAAAGCGTCTTCTCCATACCGCTCATGTCCAGTATCATTATCAGCCACACTCATTGTTTTGTGGACGTCAAAAAATATCCTTTAGAAAGAGATGATTATGAATATCTTTAGTCTCATGATGTCTTTGTTTTAACACAAATATGCATAAACGCATACTTGATGAATTGCACGAATGTTTATATGTCTAAATATCGAATAAATAAGTTAAAAATAATGTTGATATGTGAGTTTTAAAAAAGAAACTTTGATGGCTGGTGGGAAGACCATGTTAATGTACTGATTTTTTAATATAAATTATGTTTTATTAACTTTTTAATAAATTTTGCATTGAGTTGTACCATTTTTTTATTAATAAAATATTTTTTTTCTATCCAAATCGCAACTACATGTGTGAACAACAATGTTATAAATGATCTAGCGAATAAATGTTCATCCTTGAATTAACTGGAACGTGTTTTGGCATACATATACTGTAGGATTTATAACAAAACTAAAGAAGGGCAGTTCCAACATGTCAACAGAGGAGCTGAAGCGAGCCAGACTTTTGATAATAAAGAACCAGCAAACGAAAGATTTCGGAAGTCAAATCAATGACTTGAAAAAAGGCAAAACCTTGATACTAAGAACAAGCTTTTGTCTCTAGTCCGTTTTTGGATAAAGATGGCATATTAAGAGTTGGCAACAGGCTGCATAATTCTGCATTAAGCTACAATGAAAAACAAAAAACTTACAAAACTCTAATCTTGCTCATCTTATCATTAATCAAACGCACAAAGTAATGCTTACGGTGGTCTTAATCTTATGAAGGTGATCATCAGACGTTCATATTGGGTTATTGGTTTGCGAAACATGCTTAAATCTTGTGTGAGAAAATGTGTGACTTGCATAAGATACAGACAAAAAGCCGGTCATAAAATAATGGGGAATCTTTCAGAATATCGGGTATCAGCAGTATATCCGTTTGTCAACACTGGTGTGGATTATGCTGGGCCAATCACCATTAAATGCTCTAAAGGTAGAGGAAGAAAAACACATAAAGGATACGTAGCTGTTTTCGTATACATGGCAACAAGATGAATCCATTTGGAGCTGGTTAGTGATTTGACTTCCGAAGCTTTTATGGCAGCATTAAAGCGGTTCTGCTAAATGCAGCGAAAATGCTAAATGATGACTTAATAAAAGCAACTACAAACAACAACAAATTGGCTCCTACTTTAGAAGCTGATGGTTCGGAGGAATTTGGAAGGCCGGAGTAAAATCTTTTAAACATCACCTAAAAAGGGTAGTTGGAGATACTATCCTAACCTATAAAGAAATTTCAATCCTTCTAAGCCAAATTGAAGCAGTATTAAACTCTCGACCGCTGTATGCAACAGAAGACGATATTGATGCCATTAATGTTTTAACACCCGGCCATTTTCTTGTTGCCATCCAATATTGTCACCCCCTGAATCCATGGTAGATCGGCTTGGAAATCTGGATCGCTGGAAGTTGATACAAAAGAGGCGAAGTCTTTTGGAAACGATGGAAAGAAGAATATCTAAACTCTCTACAACAAAGAAATAAATGGAAAAGAGCCACGAAGAATCTTAAAAAAGATCAGGTAGTCGTTATTAAAAACGAGAATACACCTCCTGCGAAATGGTCGCTAAGCGTAATCGTAACACAAACGCCGGCAAAGATCACAAAGTTAGAGTTATTGAAATAACGACGCAAGGAGGTATAGTAAAGCGTCCTATTAGTATAGTATATCCTCTTTAATGTGAGGACGAAACACTACAAAGCAATAATTCTACACAAGATGATCGAAGGCAGCCTCAAGGGCAAAGAACGCGGAAGTCGAAAAGTACATACTTAGTGATGACGGCGCTGCTTAGCATGTGTATGGTTTTAACTGCTACTGCTGCAAAAACTACGGAAATTTAAAACAACACCGATACTTACTTGGAGCCAATCAGTCCAATAAATATAGCATCCTCCTCTTGGAACCTGGTAGTTTATTACGAGATGAAACCTTATTTCAACGTCCTAAGCGAAGCTTCGGAAATGATTGAGAGAGCTAAACTCATTTGTCCAAGGCTGCAGACGTTTGAGGAACAATGTTGGACGGTTCTAGAAAATATCCAATACCAAGTGAACAAGATAAATTCAAACAACAAGTTGCCGAGAGTGAAACGGGGTTCACCACTGAATTTCGTAGGCTTGTTTTACCATATAATTTTTGGGATAATGGTCGACGTTAATCGACAGGCATTTGAAATGAATATTAAGAATTTATTAGCTAATCAACATGACCTCAAGCAGCTAGCAAAAACATAAGTACAACACTGAACGAATACTACTTCTTTTATAGGGAGTCTATCAGGTTTTTTATGGTAACACAACAAATACATGATTTAGTAAACGAATGCAACGAAGTTCAGAAAGAAGATTTGCTGCTAAATGTAAATCATAGTAAAGTGTATCCAACGCTTATTAGCCCACAGCAGTTACAAGCAGAAATTATTAAGACTCGCTATTTCTTACCTGAAAAGTATGTTCTTCCAGGGAATCCCACAGGTACGGAACTCGAAGAGATTTGACATCTGTTGACTGGTACAGGCATCTTTGTGGAAAGTCAACTTATTATCGATTTAAAGATTCCGCTGTTTAGTCGACAAGCATCTCAACTTTATCGAATCATTCCAGTGCCATTCAAGCGGGTTGATAGCTAAAATAAAGTCTCCATATATTGTCTACAATTACGACCTGGACTCCTATCACTACCTATCGCAAGCAGTTCTTAACGAATTGGTGGATAGCTGCCAATTCGAATGTGTGGGAATTATTCCCAATAAAACCTCATACTAAATTGAACTGCTCTTATGATGAGGTAGATGAAGTGAACTTTTGGATAAAGCTCAAAGGCAAAGGAAACTGGTTGTACAAATTATTCAAAAACACTTCAGCGCACGTAGTGCTCGAATTCTCAACAGTTCATCATCCAACTTACCATTCAAGGTATATTTACTTTAAAGGAAGAATGTACGGCACGAATAAATAACTCTATTAGGTACTTACAATCTTCAAAGTGGACGAACCAACAAATTCCATGATTTCCTGACGAAGGAAGTCAAAATTATATGATTCAGGTATGATGAAACCGCTGGGAAGCGTAGTAATCAACCACGGTAATGAAATTTCAGAACTAAAAAGATATGTAGCAGATCTCAAAACGTTCAATTAAGAGGCCTAGCCTTTCATCAGTTAAGCGGTCAAGCTGCGCTGAGATTATCTACTCTAGTCGTAATCGTAACTCTGGGATATGGCTTCCATTAACTTACCCTGCTCAGAAGACGCCTAGCTATACAATTTAATGCCCCCCGCAGAATGTTCAGACCTGAACATGAAAAATTTATTGGTTGCATATGGCATTTTTATTTGTATAATTTGTTTAAACAAAAGACATTTTCCATAAAAATACAAACAATAAATTTACGACTTTAGGTACGCTGTGCGTTATCAGAGAAACTATTTAACTGATAACACAAGCGTACAGACTGCTTGTTGTGTACATGTGCATTTAATGCTCATAAAGGGACATGAGATTTCATTGTTATCATAGGATAATTTTATCTTCAAAACTTTTCTTTCAATAACAATAAATCTTCTATTTTATGTTCAGCAAATTTTATGACCCGCTGTTATCTGGGAAACTATTGTTGAGTTTAACTGATAACGCTGATAACGGTTGTCAAAAGCATGATAGGTATTAATTTGTTTTTCTCGTGTCTTTTCCATGACTTGGCGCAGTGTGAATATCTGTTCGGTGGTGGATTTACAAGGTCTAAAACCACATTGACTAATGCCCCTAAAATTGGTACATATTTTTTTATCTCCGTTTTTAAGGACAGGAAACAGCAGACTCAGGTTACAGTCATCGGGCATGCGTTCTTCTAACCAAATGGTGCTAACAAGTTGCTCCTTTTCAACTCATCGCCTCCTGCCTTAAATCATGAGCAATTTGTTCATCTAGAAGTTCAGCAGTATAATCGGATACCAATAGATTGGAAAAATTTTCTTTCCATATCCTGAGTACGTTTACCGTGTCTGACACCAGATTTATTTCTACAGGAGGAAATACAAGTACCAAAGCCCTCTGTCTGGTGTTTTACTCTTTGATAAAATTTTCGGATTTAATTACTACTCCTGTTCATCTCGATTTCCTCACACTCACGTCTTTCCACCTTTTCTTCTCACTGTACCTCTTCCATGCAGCTCTCGTTGCCACTGAGTGCTGAAGTATCAAGTACGCAGCGTTTTTCTCAGAAGTAGCGTTTCTACATTCCAGATCGTACGAAATGTAACTTAGTGAAACCATTTTTTGTATATTCTGATTTTCACAGTTAGGTTCCAATCAAAATAAAAAAATTACATAATAAATTATGAAATTAAACATTATTATCATTTAATGAAGCTTATTAGTGGTACTTTTTTTGGTTCGTAATTCCCAGAGCTAAAACCTCTTGTTTACAAAGTAAACAAAAACAAACAGCAGTTTTCTGAAGTAAAAGTTTTATTTAAATAATAAATCATTTATTTTTAATATTAAATCGAAATAAATAAAGTTAAAGAAATAGAAGAAAAAATGAATACAAGAGGACGATAAAAGTTATATCTGCTCGATCATGACGAAAGTAATTATCGGTGCTAAATTATCACTTGCGTGTATTATTTTACAATATGCGCAAAGTAAAGCTAGAACTACGAGCTAATGCTTCCCTTGTCGTGAAAGAAATAGAGGTTGTATGGAACAAAGCACGAATTTCAATTAGAGCTTTTGACAAATGTGTCACAAAAGCTGAGAGTTTATACTTTGAAATTGCAGAAAAATTTAAAACGCCGAACATTTATACAGGAAAAACAAGAGAAAGTTTTCTTAGACAAATTTGATGATTTGTTTGAGGTTGATAATGCTAATGCTCTAGATATGATTAATATCGAGCAAGATAAGATGTTTTTATTAAATCAAAGAAAAAAGGAAGACCTGGTGCAATGATAGGTAGTGATTTCAAGTGAGAAATATGCATCCGCTTGGAAAGGTATGTAACAGAATTACTGTGGGTTATCAAGTTCCTAGCAAAACCTTGGTAAACACTCGAAAAAGTTTATCACTAAGGCAGAGTTTTTGGGATGTGAGTAAAACTTGGTTTATTTAAAACGAATTTTGTCTGCCATGTTTATTAACAAAAATTTGTCGGAACAACTTTTGGTTACATAAAATTTTGGTCTTCATTGAAATAAAATAAATTAAAACAACAGAGATAACGGAGTTTGCAGAAAAAGGTCTTAAAGAAAAGCAAGCATGGGACGATTACAAGGAACTTCTCCAATTAGCAGTAGGTTTTCTTGGAGGAACGGTTTCAAAGTTTACTTTTCGGATGCCGGGAGCCTATTACCATGCCCGATGAATGTCCAAAGCAATATATTGCTTTAAAATATTTATATTTCGGGACGATTTCAGTTTGATTGACTGTGAGAAAAATGATATAAGAGACATTTGTATTTTTGGATAGAATTTATTGTTGCTGCAAAAGCTCTTAATCAAGATTTAACTTTATTAAAAACATTATATGCTTACAATTCAATTGATGGATATATAAGTCGAGAATTACTACGCAAATTCTGGAATTATTTATGGTATTTATTACCAAAATCTGCAGCTCTGGCTTTTTCGATGATAAAATTTCTTATTCATCAAAATAACATAACTTAGCGGCTTTAAATCAATCTAATGATGGTGACAATATCAAATTAGCCAGTAAGCCGATAAAAACATTGAGGATTTTATTTCGCAAAAAGCACTAAACTTTTTAAAAAGATTTTCTATTTCAACGGATTTTCTAAAGAAAAGTCGTAAGGAATGGAAAAATTACATCTGATATAATATTGGTTTGGACATAGTAAATAAATTGAAAGTTGTTAATGACTCAGCAGAACGGGGAGTAAAGCTATGGAAGACTATAAACAAGTGTTGTCACGAGACGGAGAAGAGAAGCAATTGATAATGCAAATTGTGACAGATTATAGGAACCAATATCCTGATACAACCAATTCAAGTCTTTTAAATTCATGTAATAAATATAAATATTAAACACTTATTTTAATTAGTGAACATTTTATGTAGACATAGTTTTGAAAATAAGAAATAAACTTCAGAATTGTAATGTTCAACATAATAAAACAAGTAATAAATAATCTTAAAATAATATTTATTTTGGTATAAATTAATTTTAATTTTTATATGAAATTTAAATTTCAAGGGAGTCCTTTTGTAAAAAATAGACTTATTAATTTGTGTGTAAAGTGATACAAATGGAAATATTTCAATAATTAATAGCGACTCTTCAATAACTGATAGCGACCCTTGAAGGAAGATAATTTTTTAAGTGTTCGTAATGGGAGGTTTTACTCGAGTATAAATTATTTTGTATTATGTTTGTAAATATGTGCATATTTTTAATGCTTACATACAGCAAAATCTTTTTTCTTTTTTTGCCTTATTACCTTTTAAAAAGTTTTAAAAATACATTTTTTTCAAATAAAAAATACCATTACTCAGCGAAAAAATCTACATTATGATCCATCCATGCCTATAGTAACCCAAGACCTAGATATTGGTAACATTGATGATGATGTTATCGTAAGAGAAGTAACGCCAAATGAAGTTTTATATCATATTCATACTAATCTTAAAATGAAAAAATGTCCTGGTTTCGACTTTATAACTACCGAAGTGCTAAGACATCTGCCGTATAATATTATAATAAAACTTTCACATATTATTAATACATCATTTAGATTACTATACGTACCATCATTCTGGAAAGTAGCTGAAGTAATAATGATACCAAAGCCTGGAAAACCTTTAACCGAAGTCATACAGACCAATATCGCTTTTGCCTATACTGTCAAAATTATACGAAAAGATATTGAAAGATCGCATTAAACCAATTATAGAACACAAAAACATAGTTCCTAAACATCAATTTGGCTTTAGGAACGCACATCGACTATAGATCAAGTTCATCGTATTACTAATGTAATCGAAAATGCTCTAGAGGAAAAAAAGGTTTGTTCCGCAGTGCTATTAGTTGTTTCGCAGGCTTTCGGCAAAGTCTGTCATACGGGTCTCCTAGCAAAACTCACAACAAAACTGCCCAAGGCTTATTGCAAGTTATTAAAATCATATCTGGAAAACAGATTATTGCGCATAAAATACGAAGATGAATATTCAAAACTAAAAGAAACAAAAGCAGGAGTTCCACAGGGGAGTATATTGGGTCCTATTTTATATCTATTATACACCAGTGATATACCAGAATTTCCTGAAACGACTATGGCTACTTTTGCTGATGACACAGCTATTCTATCAATTGCAAGAATTGAGAATGAAGCAAAAGAAAAATTACAACAAGCTTTAAATTCGGTCTTAGATTGAACCAAAAAATGGCGCATTAATTTAAACAGTTCCAAATCAACGCATGTTGACTTTACAAACAAATCTTTGCTATGTACTCCTATATATATAGACAATACACAGGTGCCCTACGCAAACACAGCTAAATACCTTGGTATGACACTTGATGCGAAATTACGCTGGAATGAGCACGTTAAAATTAAAAATGTAGAACTGCAACTGAAGTGGAAAAAGCTTAACTGGTTGATTGAGAGGCCATGTTAATACGGAAGCATCATCCCTTGCTGATCCCATTGGTGTGGAGCGCATACTCAGAAGAAGGAAGCCATCCGACCTAATTGTAAATTCTAATGTCGTGTAACAGCTTCATATATTTAGTATACTTAAAATATAAATTCTTTTGTTTTTAATAATATATATTGTACTAAATTGCTTGTTAGTTATTACAACTAGTTGCAGTAAATAAATAAAAACAAAAATTATGATCCATCTTAAAATATTTCAGTTTATTGCATAGGTGCAGCTCAAAATTAACATTTTTGCAATTTTTTTCAAATTTCACATATTTTAGCAACTTTAGTGCGTTTGAGCCACAACTTCCTGATATTCGATCAGCCTAATTTTTTCCAAGACTTATTTTTACACTAATAGGAATATTTCTAGGGGTAGTTGCGGTCTAAATCTCCTTAAAATGTTTGGTCCAAATAATGAAGGCGCACCCCAATGTTCATTAGACCGTACCACCTTACAGGCAAAAAAAAAAAGTTCACCGTACACCCTCAAATATAAAGTATTTTAACAAGAAAATTTCGAAAATGTTTTTTTTTTTTTGGCCGAACGTAGGGGTCGCCATTTTATATTTTTCTTTATATCTTCGCCATTTACCGTCGGATCTTAAAGCGTTGTATATCAATGTTTTTTGTCTCGGGGAGACCGATGTTTTCCTCGAAGGAGCCATTGACCTCAAGTAACCCGTTCTAGTATTAACCCACCAGATCTCAGTTACTACCACCTTAATGAACTACCCTAATATTTTAAAATGAAAGCTCGCAAAAAAGCAATAAACTTTTGCTAGGAAAGTATTCCAATAATTCCAGCGGAACTATTATTTTATTTTTTTTTTTAATTTTTTTTGTTGCCGAATGTAGGTCATTTTTAATTTTTTTGTCATATCTTCTGTATTTACAGTCGGATCTTAAAGGGTTATATATCAATGTTTTTGTCGCAATGATACCAATTTTTTACATCGAAAATCATTGACCTCAAGCACCTTTTTATACTACTTAAGGGGTAAAACCTACGTAAAAAGCCTATATATAAAAACTTCCTTTTTTTATTTTTTTATTTACGGAGATGTGTTAACAAAGATTGGTTTTCACAAGATTTATGAAGGAGTACAAAAAAATATTTGTTTTACACAAAGTTTTACAAAATGATAGTATATTTACAAAAGAGGTCCACGGTAGGCAGCATTACTTAATCAATTTTTGATGGATTTCTCTGAAATTTATAATGCATATGGAAAACTGAATTATCTATGGATGCGCGTAGGAGTTTTTGATAGGTCAAATACTTTTTGACTTAGAGCTGTTTCTTTACGAGTATAAAAAATAGATATTTTGACTTTAACACTTCGCTGTTTTGTCAAAAATTAATATACCCAAAAACTCATACGCTTTTCTTTAGATAATTTAGTTTTATATATAAAGTGTATGTTTCAGAGCGATCCACCTAAAATTGGTTAAATTATGCTGAGTGCCGTAGATCACTTATAAAATAACACAAATTTTAATCGATCATATTTTGGCGTGATTGAAGTTGGCTGTATTATTTGAGTCAAGAGAACTTCAATATGGACTTCTTAATAGCTATTAGTTGCGATGGAACTCCTACCAACACTGGCTACAAAAATGGAGTCATTGTAAGAATGGAACGCCATTTACAGAGACCTTTGCAATGGTTCGTATGCCTATAATTTAACCAAATTATCTAAAGAAAAGCGTATGAGTTTTTGGGTATATTAATTTTTGACAAAACAGCGAAGTGTTAAAGTCAAAATATCTATTTTTTATACTCGTAAAGAAACAGCTCTAAGTCAAAAAGTATTTGACCTATCAAAAACTGCTACGCGCATCCAAAGATAATTTAGTTTTCCATATGCATTATAAATTTCAGAGAAATCCACCAAAAATTTATTAAGTTATGCTGCGTGCCATGTACCTCTATATTAAATATACTATCATTTTGTAAAACTTTGTGTAAAACAAATATTTTTTTGTACTCCTTCATAAATCTTGTGAAAACCAATCTTTGTTAACACATCTCCGTAAATAAAGAAAATAAAAAAAGGAAGTTTTTATATATAGGCTTTTTACGTAGGTTTTACCCTTTAAGTGGTATAAAAGGGTGCTTGAGGTCAATGATTTTTGATGTAAAAAATTGGTATCATTGCGACAAAAACATTGATATATAACCCTTTAAGATCCGACTGTAAATACAGAAGATATGACAAAAAAATTAAAAATGCCCTACATTCGGCAACAAAAAAAATTAAAAAAAAATAAAATAATAGTTCCGCTGGAATTATTGGAATACTTTCCTAGCAAAAGTTTATTGCCTTTTTGTGAGCTTTCATTTTAAAATATTAGGGTAGTTCATTAAGGTGATAGCAACTGAGATCTGGTGGGTTAATACTAGAACGGGTTACTTGAGGTCAATGGCTCCTTCGAGGAAAACATCGGTCTCCGCGAGACAAAAAACATTGATATACAACACTTTAAGATCCGACGGTAAATGGCGAAAATATAAAGAAAAATATAAAATGGCGACCCCTACGTTCGGCCAAAAAAAAAAAAATAAAACATTTTCGAAATTTTCTTGTTAAAATACTTTATATTTGAGGGTGTACGGTGAACTTTTTTTTTGAGGTACGGTCTAATGTACATGCATATATGCTTATCTTTAGTTTAACCTACCCCTTGTCTTCACATTCAATATGCCATGAAATTTGAAAATTACACACTAAAGAACATGAAAATAATTTTATTGTTGTTGTTTGTGTAATTTTCAAATATCATGGCAACTTTTATTGCATTTGAAGACACTTGGTAAACAAGATCATAACTTGTCTAGACATTACTTTAAAAAAAGTATTGCCGTGTTAACAAGACAAAAAACGTTCGCAAAGTTAACAATACGACTTTAAGTAATAAATAAAAAATGTATCGGTATTTTAAGGGTAAAGTTATTTTCTATTATTTGGGTAACATTATTTTAAGAGTAACGCTATTTTCTATTATTTCGGTAACGTTATTTGATGGAAAACGATTTTTTTAGTTATTTCGGTTACGGTATTTTAGGGATATAGATTTTTTCAATTATTTCGGTATCGGTATTTTAGCGATATCGGTATTTTATATTATTCCGGTAACGGTATTTTAAGGATAACGATTTGTTCAGTTATTTCGGTAACGGTATTTAAGGGGTAACGATAGTCAGTAGATTAACACGCTGAAATTCAAACAAAAAAAAATATATTATCTAACTTTGTAGCATACCAGGTTGGTTAGAACAAGAAAAAAACATATGATTTTCTTCGAGTGTAGAGTAGGACGATATGGGAGCCATTAACAATGCTAGCAAGCAGCCGGGTGGGGGGTTCGTGTCCTCTTCTCACTCGTAAAAACTTTTCACAACCATGATACACAAAAATTATTATAGACTCCCTCGTTAAACTTACATGAACAAAAAACTAATTTAAAAGGCCAAGGTCTAGACACCAGCAAAATAGATTGTTGTAGAAATATAAAGCAAAAACTAAAGTCATTAAGTTACCATTGAGAGATCTCTAGATGTTATTAGAGTCTCTGCCTCTTCAGCCTATCCCTACCATGGCTTTAGATTATACTACCCTTAGTTCACAACACCAGTAAGAAAACTAATTTAATTTAAGAATTAATTTTTAATATACAAATTTATTCAGAAAAATTCTTAAATTAAACATATTCAAATTCCATAAAAATATTAGTTACAATCGATTTCAATAAATCTATTTTTATTACTTAAAACATAAAAGTGCATTTTATACAAAAAAGTGAACATAAAGATTGCAAATCTACAAAATACTTTCAAATGGTTTAATAAATTCAAATGGGTTTAATAAATTCAAGAAAATATTCTTTGCTGATAATATTATACTATACCTATTAAATAATCGCGTGGTATTTAAAAAAAAAAAACTATGTAGAAAATCAAAATTGCAATCACGCTGATGGTATAGTCGTATAATAAAAATCTAAACGAATCAATACATCGAAATTATGTTTCGGAAACACTGGCTATGAAGAAACAATAAAACATTGAATATATAAAGCCAGCAACATTTTATAAAGTAAATAATTCTGTTTTACACTTAGTGTCTAACGAATACGAAATGTTGATAACGTAGGAATATGATTGTTTTTTCATGCTTTGTTTCAATTGCATTTTACAACAAAAAAAAAATATATTTTTATATCAAACAACAACAATAATATGATTTCTTTATAATTTACACTCACCAAATGTTAGAAACAATGTTGCGATGATCATGGAAGCTGCGATGAACATGTTGTTTATTACCAAATGTTGTCTTTGTGCACATGAGAGATGTTGCATTGGCTGTTTCAAACAACTAATGTTTTACGATTTTAGGTTGGTATACCACGACTTTAATACAAAATTAAAAATTACCTAATAACTATGTAAGTTTACGTTATTGTAAATTAATTAACAAAATTTAAAACTCAATACTTTTAGGAACTAACGCGAATCTTAAAAGAAATATTTATAATAAAAAATCTATTATAGGCACTTAACTTTTGTGTCTTAAATACATTAGAAACTTTAAAAAACTTTAATTTAAAAAAAAAAACATAGTCGCAAACGATATTGAATTTAATTCATACATGGAACTCCAGATTTCGAAAAATTCCCGAGAAAAAGAAAATGGATTCTTAATTTATTAAAATTTTTCGAGACTTAGAAAACTTTTCACTTTTGATTTTAGATGGACTCGTTCGTCTGGATCGAAGATCTCTCGGAAATGCAAATTCTATTACACGATACTTATCCCAAACTTTATTTTTGTTGTTGGACGATCACAATTAGTTGTTGGACGTTCACAATGAGCTCCGGGGTTTATTGGAGCCTTAGAAATACTGACGTAGGTAAATTTACTCTTAAAGTGCGTTGGTACTTTCACAATCGGGTTCAAACGGGCTGTGGCTGAGTAAGTAGTTGGATATCCCACAGGTTCATCTACAGCATACAAATACTTGACAGCAGCTCTTCAAAAAAAATTAAGTCATTCCCGGCGGCACGGGTCATTACCGAGCATGACGACACTCACGAAACGAGTTCAATATAAAAATGGTTCTCAAGATTCCCGGGTCTGGGAAACACCAGTTCCTAGAAGTTTCCGGAACAAATAGATGGAATAAAGGTTAAGTGGATGACCAAATCACGGAATTAAACGCTTTTAAGGTTACTGTACAATTTGTTTATATTTTCTTTTCTCGGTTATGTACAGTTGTTAAAGAATTTGTGTTCGATCACTTGAAAGTCAAAAACCAAAAGAATTTTGAAACGCAATCTTGTATAACATGAAGACAAAAAAAAATATTTACTTGTTTCCTTCTTTCTATTTGCTTCAGTTAGGGAAAAACCCAAGCTTTTATCTATGAAAAAAGTAGTTTAGATAAGTAAATGAGCATCAAATTGCACTTGAAAGTTGTTGAGATCATAATTTAAAAGTATATATCCAGGACACAAACTGAAAGTTTGTCGTATGGCGTTTTTAGTGCTGGGCAACAAGCACCAGCAACTTGCATGAAAAAACCCAAATTGCCAAATATTTAAAAAAAAACGAATAAAGGCTGTTTACCCTCTTAATGTAATTTTCGAAATTCTAACTTTCAAAAAAAAATTACATCATTCGACTTTTTGAACCAAAATAAATTCTGATTGCCAACACCAAGGGAAAATGTAATAATACCTTACAAAGGGTATTAAATCTATAACGGTATTTTAGCGGTATTGCCTGTCAACCCTGGAAATTCTACAATTATTCAGGCAAAACAAAACTTTAACACTTTGCAAAATTTCAAAAATAATAAAAACCAAAGACCACTAATTAAATGAAATTGCTTTGGTGAAAAGTGACAACCTTATAAAACATATGTTTTAAGTTTTAAGCTGCCACGTTGTTAAGCATTTTTTGGAGCTATCAAAAATAAAGATGGAAAAATTGGTCACATGAAAAAAATTGCCAAGAACAATGAGTTAAAGTTTGAATTGCTTCATCACGCACTTTATTCGCCAGATTTAGCTCCCTCGGATTATTTTCTATTTTTAAACTTAAAAATATGGCTGTGTGATAAAAGATTTTACGTTAATGGCTATTTAAGGAGCAGTTATTACTATAAACAGGGTATCTAAGCTATTAAATATCGCTGGGAAAAGTATATCGAGCTAAAAGGAGATTATGTTAAAAAATAAGGAAAATTTTTCCCAAATGTTGTGTTTTCTTTGCTAGGTCGGCTAATTTTGGGACCGCCCCAGTATGTATATTGCAAGTAAAATAAAGTTTTTTCGTTTTTACCGTAAAATAAATGTTATTTAAATCACAAAAGCATGTTTTAATTATTTCCATGTAAGATAAAATATCTTGTAAATTTCAACTGTTTTCACACTCACTAACAACTAGTTATTGTTATCCTTCTTAGTATGTGGTTACTTCAGTACCTACATATAACTACTTATTTTTATCCCTACAAAGTAACTAATTACATAAGCTCTTATTTGCAATGAGTTTAAAGTCATTACTGGCAACGTCTTGTTTTATTTCCCTAGGTAACCAAAGAAACACGTACTAATAAGTAATGATTTATTTTACTCATTACAAGTATGTACTAATTTCTTTGTAAGGACTTATCATTTACCAATGTAGTATGTGACAAAAGTGGAAGTACTTATATTTTTTGTTTTCTTATTCAATTTCCTATTAGCAGGTAATAGCAAGTTTTGCTGGGTAGTTTGATGTAATGCAATCAAAAATTCGATTTTGAAAAAAATTTGAGATTGGCCTTTCCTATATTATTCCATTGATATGCATTAAAGATTTTATATTAATACAAAAAAAATAAGATTTTTAAAAAAATAAGCATTTTTTTAACATATGTATGTGTTATCAAAAAAATATATGACCTCCTCTGGAATACAAAAAAAAATATTTTTCTATCTTCCATTTGTAGGCCCCAGAGGCCAAAAACTGATACATATAATTGTGGGTACTCAAACTAAAGGAAATTTCCTCAGGATCTTAAAAAATATTTTTTCTAACTTCGGCCAACAGGCCCCCACCCAAAAAATTTAAATGTCATGGATCATGAAACAAAATTCATTTTTGATGTAAAAGCGCCGTCGGCAAAAAATTTTTACAAAAAATCGCGCAATTTTTTCGAAAAAATTTTTAATTTTTTAGGAGAGCCAAAAATCCCTCGATTTTTTTTGAAATTTTTTTTTAAATGAATGCTATTAATAGGATTTTAGATCATATAATAATATTCTTTTAATAAATTGTCTTTTTTTTATTGCTAAGAAACATGAACATTTTATTAGTAAATTATAGAGTTTTAAAATTTAAAAAATTCCATCAGATCCAGCAGGATAGAATACTTAGTATTTTTGGTTGTCGCTATACAACCCTCTTTAGTATCCACGCCCTTGTTGGGTTAATGCTTTGATGATTGTCTATTTTATATTGAGTGTTCGGAAACAAATTAACAAACCCGAAAACAACAGACAATTAGACTTAAATCAACGAAATTTAACAATTTTTATTTATCCTCTATTTTTTAAGTTTTTGTTAAGAACTTCAATTCTTAAAAAGTATCTAAAAAAATTTGGCAACGCTATGTGTATGGGATTTTTATTATTTTATATGTTTGATTTTTATTAAATTGTAATCGCGACCCCTGGTTAACGTTAGTAAACAAATATAACTGTTCTATTTAGTACTTTATTATTTGTTTTCTTAAAATGTAAGTCAGTTTGTAGATCTCAGTTCTTCATTGCGGTATATTATATTGTTATTAAATTCGTGTAACGCAATTAATAAATAAATTATACTTAATGTTTTATGTCAATAAATACTTATATTTTAAAAAAATAAAAAAAACAAATCGTTTCTTCACTGAAACTCTCGTACACTATGCCTGGGTAAACGTGTTGATCGTCAGCTGGTCATTTTATTTTCTTAAAAAATACATAAACTACGCACTGTTAACAATTCCCTTTGTAAATTATTAAATACAAATAAATATAATAATAAATAAAAATCCTAATTCAAGTTTCAAATACAAAGTAGTTAAAAAATATTTTAAGCCTAAACAAGTAAAAAAGGCTTAAATTCGGCCGTGCCAAATGTTTGAATACCCTCACACCAATGTCCTAAAAAATATTCTCTACTGGTTTTGATACAAATAATATAAAAAACTTTTGAAGTAGACTAGCTCGGCAGCAAAATATGTCTAATGGAGAGAATGCACCAATTGGCAAATAGTTACAATTCATTTTTTTTTTTTAAGAAATGTCTGATGAAATTAATGTCTGATTGTGGCACAGACAAAACTCATCTCAATAGGTGGCGTTATTGACAAAACAATAACAAAAATATAAAATATAAGTTTTACAAAAATAAAAATACATTTTATGGAATGAAACGAAAAACCAACAAAGCTTACCAATGGAAAATATCAGAAAAAAAAGTAGATACAGAAAAAAATTTTACTAAAATACACCAATTTGTATGTAAAATTTAGAGGTACCTTCACATTTTCACTCATAACTTTTGAACTGACCGTTTTTGCTCATTTTCAATACCAAACTGCTCGGGAGGATGCCCAATAAACTGGGTAAAAATAGGCACCTATATTTCGACATGCTACAAACGGAATGAAAAACTGATATATACACTCACCATATATGGTGTTATACCCTCCACCATATATGGTGAGTGTATATAGGTTTATTAAAAATTCGTATTCATAATCAGTATTGTAAGCATCATTGGCATTCAATACCTTTTCATAATAACGGTAGTTGGCTACCACAGCTACTTTAAGACCGATATGAAAATTTTAAAATAGTCATTCCATTAAAGGCAATTGTCTTTTTATATAACCGGGTTTATTGCGCTATTTTACCGGTTCAATTTTAAACTGCCGTTATAATAACGCTAAACTAGCGAAACACCGGTTTATAACGGTATTTTGCAAATATAACCAAATTTAACAGGAAATATTATCAAATAAACCTCATGATATTTGAAGACACATGTCACTATTGCAACAGCAGTTTTAAAATTTTCGTTTCGGTATTGATCAGAGCGTGATAGACAACTTCCGCTATAATGAAAAGGTATTGCTTGCCAACGATGATTTTAAGTAATAAACGATTTAATGTTTTTTAACTTGAGGATGGCCACCAGTGGCGTGCCCAGGATTTTGTTTCGGCGGGGGGCAAATTTTTTTTTACCTTTTTGAAGCATTTAAAACAAAATTTACAGCTTTTAAATTCATAAACAATTTTTATTTAAAACTTATTTATTACATTGACAGCGATCTAATGTATACGTTTAATATTAAGTACATTTTGATTGTGTTGTAAAGCTCCTCTCCGATTTTAAATCATTTTGATAAAAATCTATTATGCTACAAAATTCGAAATGTCAAAGACTAGGCTTGGTGCAATAACTATATTATAAATTCTTTACCACATTATCGTCACCGGGAAATCTATTTGTCAGGCGAAAATTTTTACCAAAAATCGCGCGATTTTTGTTCAAAACTTTTCATGTTGTTTTTCGTATATTAACCCTCCGATGAGTGAGAAGGTTCCTACTCCTACTTCGGCCACTACAAACCCCAAAAGTTACTTTGTATTCCAAGAGTATTTTGTTGCGCATCTTTTGGGGAAAAAAATCAAGCCGATCGGATCGTTATTGAGGTTTTAGTGAGAATAGTACGCGCACGTGTGAATAGGTCCGTATGGACCTTGTACTGAATTTCACTAATAAATGCATGTTTTTGGGCATCATCATAATTTGTTTATTGTTTCAACACATAATTTACTTGTTCTGAACACAAAGACCTAAACTCAGACATTAGGGATGATGATAAAAACAAAAAATTCTAAGACATGAACTTTATTGCTTTCAAGGAAAGGCACAATATTCTAATTTTATACTATTAGCAATAAACCAGTTCTTAGAATTTTTTGTTTCTATCATCATCCCTAATGTTTTTGAGTTTAGGTCTTTGTGTTCAGAGCAAGTAAATTATGTGTTGAAACAATAAAAAAATTATAATGATTATGAAGTAATCCCTAAATGTCTTTGAGTTCAGGTAGACGTACGAAAAAGTATAAAAGAAGTTGTAGTTTCGTAAACCAAATCAGTCAAAGTTTAGACAGCGAAGAGTAAAATCGTGTGTGATAGAAACAAAAATATAAATATGGCAGATGCAAGTAATTTGGACGTTGCTCAAATGGGTGTACGCCGTAGTACACGTTACCAGCAAATGACTGCGGATGAAAGGCGTGCAGCTGACAGTAGATTTGCTGATTTTATGGACGAAGACATGGATGAAGAAATTGATATTGCTGCAATTGATAATTATGAAGTTGAGGATGATGAAGATCGCACATACCAACCTGCTGAAGAGTCAGATGCCGAAACTAAAGGATACGAGCTAAATGAAGATACTGATGACGACGATGATGAAGAGGAAGAAAATGATGGACAGGAAACGAATGAAAGTTACTATATTGGTAAAGATGGCACCCAATGGAGTAAAAAAGCACCACCAACATCAAGCACTCGTAATCATAACGTGGTCGACTTCACAAGAAAGAAACCAGGACCAACAGGAAATATACACGACCCCTATACAATAATGCGTTCAATCATGACACAGGAAATAATACACTTAGTGCTACGTGAAACAAATCGTAAAGGCAGGGAGGTTACAGCTGCATGGAATTTGGCGAATCCGACGAAGTAAAAGGAGTGGAAGCCAGTGACAGTGAAAGAGTTTGACGCCTTTGTAGCTATTCTTTTGTATGCTGGACTCACAAGATCAAACCATGAACCAGCTATGGAATTATGGGGCGCGACGCGTTGCCCAATATACAAAGCTGCGTTGTCGTACGATCGCTTCATGTGTATAAAGCAATTTATTTGATTCGACAATGGAAATACTCGACAACAGCGGCTATTGACGATATTTGGCAAATGTTGAAACATAACTTGGCAGCAGCTTACACTCCTCATGAAGCACTAACAGTTGATGAGCAGTTGTTCCCTTACAGAGGCCGCACCCGCTTCACGCAATATATTCCATCAAAGCCAGCTAAGTATGGTTTGAAAGTATGGTGGTTATGCGACTCACAGAGTTATTATCCTGTGAAGGGAATGATATATTCTGGAAAACTGCTAAACCAACAACGGGAGATAAACCAAGGGCAGAACGTAGTGCTGGATATTGTGGAAAAATATTTAGATGCTGGCCGTACTATATACGCGGATAATTTCTTTACCACTCTTGACTTGGCGCGTATTTTGATGAGGAGGAAGACCGCATATGTTGGTACAGTGCGCTACAACAAAACATTCATTCCACAGGAGTTCAAGAAGAACCCGAAGCTATATCAACGAAGGGGATATAGCGTTATGCTCATACGTGCCGAAAAAAAATAAAGTGGTGAACGTGCTCTCCACAATGCACTACACCTGCCGCGTTGACGAGCAAACCGAGAAGCGGAAGCCCTATGCCATATTAGATTACACCGCCAACAAATGCGGCGTTGATACCAAGGATCAAATGCTAGGCACTTACAGCTGCAAAAGAGCAACACAACGATGGCCGTTGGCCATGTTTTATAATATGCTGGACGTCGCTGCATTGGCTGCTTTTACGATTTACAACGAAATGAAGCCTATAAAAAGGAGTGACTGTCGGCGGTCGTTCTTGTTACTGCTAACGAAACAATTGGCCACACCAAATTTCGAAGAACGTGCCCTGAACAACCATATAACCTAATATCCAAGGATACGCAATGCGATGGAAACATTCGATGTCAGGGTAAGAAAAACATCTTCAAATTCAAGAATAGAATATATATTTATTTGTTTTTTATTTTTCTTTTCATTTCAGGTATTACCAAGACCGATGGAAGGCAATGCACCGTCGTTTGCGGCTAGGTCAAGTAGACCGTCATGTCGCCTTTGCCGTTCTGAGTACGGGCGGCAGCGGAAAACGCGGGCATACTGCTTCGGCTGCGGCAACGCTGTTTGCGGAGAACATAGCACACTTTTACATCGCTGCAACACTTGCGCACAGGGCGGGGGACAAGAAGTACACGCTCAACAACAATAATTTTTAAACTTTTTTATAATAGTCTTAAGAAAATTCAAGCAAAAAAAAAAATAATAAAAAAATTGAAAAAATTATTTTTGTATGTAGAATTTAGTTATAAACAATAAAAACAAAAAAAAAATTCTAAACTAAAGGGTGTCCCAAGAAGAACGCAATTTTTAAATCTGGCAACATTCGAAGTGTCATTGTTTGACATTTGAACAATTGTTATTGTTTGCTAGTAGAAGGTACGAGGTGAGTAAAAATGGAGCGCTACACGAATGAACAACGCATTCTCATTGTGAAATTGTTTTACCAAAATGGTGAAAGTTTTGCGGCTACAGTTCGCAAATTGCGATCAATTTGGGGTCACAATAATGCTCCAAAAGAGTCAACTGTAAAGAGATTAATGGATAAATTTGCCGAAACTGGGTCTGTTAGTGATGTAAAGACAACAACGCGCCATCGACCAGGTCGATCGACCGAAAATGTCGCAGCTGTACGTGATGATGTCGCTCAAACTCCATCCACCTCAATTCGACACCGAGCTCAGCAAATTTGTGTCTCCAAATCCACTTTGCAGCGAATTTTGACGAAAGATTTGCATCTTCATGCATACAAAGTTCAATTGACTCAGGAACTGAAGCCAGCTGACCATAGACAGCGAAGGGAGTTCGTTAATTGGGTATTGGAGAGACAACATGAAAATGCTGATTTTGCCGATAAAATCATCTTCAGTGACGAGGCCCATTTTCATCTTGATGGCTTCGTCAATAGGCAGAATTGTCGCATTTGGGGTGAGGAAAATCCTCGAGTGATTCACGAGAAGCAAATGCATCCTCAACGTGTCACTGTGTGGTGTGGTTTTTGGGCTGGAGGAATCATTGGACCTTTTTTTTATGAAAATGAGGCAGGTCAAGCGCAAACAGTCAATGGTGTTCGGTATCGTGAAATGATAACCAGTTTTTTCTTGCCTAGAATTGAAGAAATGAATGTGGAGGGCATGTGGTTCCAACAAGACGGCGCCACATGTCATACAGCCAGAGAAACAATTCAATTGCTGCATCAGTCATTTCCCGGTCGTGTTATTTCGCGTTTTGGAGATCAGAATTGGCCGCCTAGATCGTGCGATTTAACACCATTAGATTTTTTTCTTTGGGGTTTTTTGAAGTCGATGGTTTACGCGAATAAGCCGACGACGACTCAAGCCTTAAAAGAGGAAATTGGACGCTGCATTAATGAAATACCACAGCATTCATGCAAAACGGTCATTGAAAATTTCATTAAAAGATCGCGTGCATGCCAGCAAAGCCGCGGCGGCCATCTGCACGAAATATTGTTCCATACATAACCTCATTCTGTCTACTTTACGATATAATAAAGTTTCACGATTTTTTTTAAATATCTGTGTTTTATTTAAAATTTAAAAATTGCGTTCTTCTTGGGACACCCTTTAAATACAAATTGACAAAATATATTAAAATTTCTTTGACAAAATATTTGAACAATTTTTTAAAATTTTATAGAAATTTGGATATCTGAATTTATGTTAGTTTTGATTTTATTTAACCACACAAAGTATAATATTTAAAAACAATAAACTACATATATTTTTTCTAACGTTTTCATTATTTTGTTGTTTTACTGATTTTTTAACCCAATTCCGAGTAAATCAACCTTTAATTACTCCTTTTTTAAGAAAAAAAGATAAAAGGCGATAAACTAAATAAAAAAGGCAATTGGTTAATTTTTAAAAAAACTTAAGTGCATTTTTGGTTGTTTTTACCCAAATAATATTACGAGTGTGGAAATAATTAATAATAAAGGAAGGATAGAAAGAAGCCGCCAAATAAAATTTTGTACATATTACAATGTTGGGTAACTCAGAGAAAATTGCAAAAAAATTCCTTGATTTCAAAGCAAATTTTTCTCAAAAAAATCAATTGGTCTTGCAAAGAAAATCAATTGGAAACACTCTTATTAATAATATAAATAAATTTATGTATTTTGTATATATGTATACTAAACATAGTAAAAGAAATGTACTTTGGGGGTCAGGGGGCCCATTACCCCGGCCCCCCCCCCTGGGTAATGATGCAAATCAATGATTACTAATCATACAGTACTCTATGTATTTTTTTGTAGTGTTTCAGAAAAATATGGTTTTATGAAATAAAAAATTTATGTAAACTTGTTAATTAATTAAAAAAAAGAGTCAAAACAAAATGCCCAGTGTTTCATAGATAATGATTTTATTGTAAATAAAAAAGTATTCAAATAACCGGTTTTATTTTCTTTGATTTGATTAAACAACACACCACTAGTTTACTTTCAATTAATAATATCAAAAAATATTATTATTTCTGCTTAAATTCTTTATCCGGAATTGAAAACGGGTCACTCCTCTTTTTGTAAATTTTCGTCTGACGATTGTTTAAAATTTGGGCAATAGTTTCTATTATAAACAAAATACAATAAAAATATCAAATTTTTTAAATAAAAATGGTTCTTACCAATTATTTTGATCAAATATAGATGTCTATTATTTATTAAACAAAAACAAATAACTTATTTTGAAGATGACAATTTTTTGCAAAAATCTTTAAAATTAAAATAAACACAAAGCAAAAATGTCATTTTAAAATAGGGTCGAACCAATTTTAAAATTCATTTATTATAAGCTAAAGTTCGTTTTTAAATACATTTTTATCAAATTTTGTTAAAACTGATTTGAAATGCTGTTTAAAAATTTTTTGAATACCGCTGTTAATATTTAAGCAATACCTTTTGCGAAATAATAAAAAGTTTATCATAATTGTTATTTTATCTGCATCACTTGCTGCTTTTTTACCGCTTGTACATATACGGTGCTTTCGTTTTGTTATTTTTTTGTTTTGCTGAATAACAATTGTCGCCATTTTTTGCTTTTGTTATTTTTGTTTTGTACAAAAGTTTCTCCAGAATTAAATATTGCTATGGCTGGTGAAAAATGAGACCTGGGTCACCAATGTGGTACTTGTCATGCCAATGTTACTAATACACAGAGCAGTGTCCAATGCAAAGTATGTCTCGTATGGTTTCATGTATCTTGTGCTAAAATGAGTGATGCAGAAATTGCTGCTTTGAATAAACATAAAACCTTATCTCACATTTGTACATCTTGTGAAAGTAATCCTCGCTCAGTGCATGATTGCTCACTACGTGAGGAGATTGCTGGTCTTAATAGGAAGTTTGATGATTTCATGCGCAGTGGTGATGAGGAGCGTAATTTAGTGAAGCAAGCTGTTAATGCATGGCAGCCCTAACAAGGTATGTTCATGCAGTTTTGTTTTTTTTCCCTCTTCTGCTTTGTCATATGATCGACAAGCAATTGAATGTACACTTTTTTTCCTTACAACCTTCTTTCGTTTGTGAACCATTGGATGTAAAAGAAGGAACGTATAAGAAAAGTGTCTGAGTGATCCGCGTGTTGGAAAAAATAATTTTGCTAAAACAATAATTTTTTAATTATAAATTACAACAAAGTTTGTCAAAAAGTTTGAAAAATAAAAAAATCAGAATTTTATATAATCATAAAAAATCTTCGTAATATTGAACATTTAAAGTAAACTTTATTTTAATTTTTGTAAATATTGTAAAATTCAAATTGTTTAGAACATTTTTCTTAAAATTTATAAAAATTAATTATATTTTCAAATAACAATAAAAAAATTAATATAAAAATAAAGAAACAATATAGAACAGATTAGGGTTTTTTAATCAGCTTAATTAAAATAAAGTTTTTTAATTAAAGACAACATAGTTGTGAAATTGAAAAAGTGCCTTGGAAAGCATTATATTAAAACACAAAATAAAATAATAAAAGTGTTTTGTGGCCTCTTAAAAAAGGCGTGTAACCAAACACCAGCTGTGTGCATATATATGCAAGAAAGTGTCGTTTCTTACAATATAAAATTGTAACCAAAGGCAATACCAAAAGGTTCTATAAGAAACACCAAACAACTGATCGTTTAGTTTGCCATCCCCAACAGCAGCCGCCACCACCAACCACTCGGAGAGCGGGGAAGTACCACCAGGAAGAAGAAGACGTGACAAAACCAGGTATTAGACAGAATTCAGCAGAACCAGTAAGTACCCCCACCACTAATCTTATACTTAACCCCCGTGTATCCGTACATTTTGGTCCTTCGAACTGGATCCGGGTCCTCCAAAACCCGGTAAACCCCATAAACTTCGACATATTTGTCAATAATCACATTCAAACCCCATGCGATTCAATATGTATTCCCCTTTAATACATATTGCCCCCCTTCTCCTCTAGAAGACATTAACTTCTATAAAAATTAAGCAAATATAATTTACCACACCGCAACATAACATGCGTCATATTTTAATTTATCATACGATAAATTAACGGTACCCCGAAAGAACAAAACAACATGAAATAACTGTTGACAAAATTCAGTAGTACAGTCAGCCTATATAAAGTACAAAAAAACAAAGGGGTATACCTAATCAACAAACTTAGCAACTATCGGCCTAGTTGCAAATTTTTGTACACTATTTTGTACAACTGTACCAAATATTAAGGCATAAGGAAATAAATCCGAAACAACTTACATAATCATTAGGCTTAGCAACGGTCGGCATTGTTGCAAATTTTTTGTACATCTTAAACTGTACAAAAATAATAGAAAAAGGAAAAGCAAAGGAAGAGCAGCAAAAAGAAGAAAACAACAGCAAGCATAATAACATAGGTTTGTACCCGCAGTACTTTTTCCGTTATATACGGTAGCTGGTAAACAAACAAGAGACAACAGAGGGGTCATTAGTACATTGCATTTTGCTGTTTGATATTGAAGGGCAATAGAAGTCAACATCTCATGTGTTTTTTTACTTGACAACGGGATCATTTTTTGTTGCTGTTTTCATTTTGCTTCATCCATCAATCAAACGCATATACCACAACTCATTGGTTTGATGTTCGATGGTACAACAAATCACAAGAAAACAAACAAGTACATGTATGTACTAGTTTTTTGTTTCTTAATACAAATCAAAACTAGGTCACTGCACAATAACAAGTTGTATATAAGAAGTTATATATGTACAGTGGCTACGTAGGACGTTGGATAAGTCATCGGATTAACATTATTGTCATATGCTAATTTTTTTGGACAACAATTATTAAATAATGTATATTTTCTAGGAATGTCACACCCTTAAGAAAAATACCCTTACACACGTTACCCATTGGTTCCAAATGGCTTTAAATCATATAGCCACATAATAAAATAATTATTGAAATTTTCTTAAATAAAACTTTTTCCAGAAATAAAATAAAATTTTTTAAATTTTCCTCAAGTAAAATAATCCGGGTCGCTTTTACAAAGCACCATTGAAAATTTCTTAAAATTTTCTTAACCAACATAATACTGGTCGCTTTTACGAAGCACCATTGAAAATTTCTTAAAATTTTCCTAACTAAAATAATACTGGTCGCTTTCACGAAGCACCATTGAAAATTTCTTAAAAATTCTCTTAACTAAAGTAATACTGGTCGCTTTTACAAAGCACCATTGAAAATTTCTTAAATTTTCTTAAATAAAATAATACTGGTCGCTTTTACGAAGCACCATTGGAAATTTCTTAAATTTTCTTAAATACCATAATACTGGTCGCTTTTACAAAGCGCCATTGAAAATTTCTTAAATTTTCTTAAATAAAATAATACTGGTCGCTTTTACGAAGCACCATTGGAAATTTTTTAAATTTTCTTAAATAAAATATTTACGTGAATAAAAGTAAGAAATTTTTTAAATTTATTAACCCAAAATAATACTGGTCGCTTTTACGAAGCACCATTGAAAATTTCTTAAATTTTTCACATAAAATTTTCCTCAATAAAAATAAAATTGCATAAATTCTCTTACAAGATAACCAGGGTCGCTTTTACAAAGCACCATTCAAAATTTCGTTAAAATTTTCTCACATAAATAATATTGGTCGCTTTTTCAAAGCACTTTTTAAAATTTTATTAAATTTTCTTAAATAGACTGGTCGCTTTTACGAAGCGCCATTCATAATTTCTTAACATCTTCATAAATTATAAACAAGTCACCTGCAAGATGACCTTGCTAAAGAATTTAATTCGTTCTTCGGATCGTGTGGTCGAATTCAAAAGCTACTTTGATGACCTGATGGTAGAGTCGCACACGCGACACACCCTGGAGCCTCATGAAACACAAATCTAGCGACTCTGGACGAGTTTCGAGAATTCGTATGAAGCTGCGTTGGATAAATATGAAACTATCCAAGAGGACATCGAGCTAGAAACCCTAAAGGTACGTTTTTACTACACCTTTGGAGCTCATACAACTGTGATCGCAAAAATACACGAATTTCGTGAAGCGCTTCAGGCCAAGGCCAAAGTAGCTTCCTCCTCAACTGACAACTCAGGCGACCTAACCCATCATATATCTTTACCGCCATGTGACACCGAAGTATTTCACGGTGACTATAAATCGTGGCCAACTTTTCGTGACATGTTCACAGCCCTCTACCGCAACAACAAGCGCCTGTCACCCGTGGAAAAAATGTGCCATCTGGTAAAGAAAACGCAGGGTGAAGCCCGCGAACTTTTAAAAACGTGCCCTATGACCAACGATGGTTTCAACATGGCCTGGCAGAATTTAGTTCACCGCTACGAAAATAAACGAATTTTAGTAAACGCGCAACTAAAGACGCTCTTCAACCTAAAACCTATATCAAAGGAAACCGGTTCCGATCTCAGACGTTTGCAGCGCGCGATTAACGACTGTATAACAAATCTTCGTTTAATGCAAATTGACACCACAAACTGGGATGTAATATTCGTCTACATCTGTTCAACGTGTTAACCTGAGATCACACTCAGCTTATGGGAACAATCTTTACCGAATACAGCTAATTTGCCTACATGGAAAGCGCTGGATGAATTTTTATCGTCCCGGTTCCAGACTTTAGAGTCAGTTGCGGATATCCGATCCACTTTTTTAAGCTCACATGCCCCAAAACCTTCCCAATCGGACAGATCTAATAGATCTAGAACATTGCAGGGGACAAAGGTCAAAAGCTACCAAACTCAAGTTTCTAATGACAAAATGGGCAAGTGCGTTCTGTGTTCTCAGTTTCATCCGCTAAGATTTTGTTCCATTTTCCTATCTATGGCCGTTGAAGAACGCTATGCCACAGTGAAAAACCAAAACAAATGCACTAACTGCCTGGGAACTTCTCATGGTGCTAAAACATGCCAAAGCAAATTTCTTTGTAAAATATGCAAAGGGAAACATCACTCGTTGCTTCACCGCGTAGATCGAGAAAAAACGCCCCTTACTGCTAATACCGTGGGCAAGGGCCCTGTTCATCTCACCAATAACCCCCTTCGTGATTTAGAAGTAACCCCCTCTACATCGTCACAAGCAGCAAATCGAACGCTGCAATCCTTTTCAACTCATCTTGAACCCACCCCAAAATCTGTCATACTCGGTTCCGCGCTAGTCGACGTGTACAATAGTGATCTCAAGTGTACTGTTCGTGCCCTAATCGACTCGGCATCCGAGGCAACGTTCATTTCGAGAAAACTTCAAATGCGTCTCGGTCTTTACACCCGGTCTTCACCAGCCCGAGTGCACGGGTTAAGTGACTCGGTGACCGCCACCTCAACTCAAAGCTGTCACATCAGAATCGGGTCCCCCGTCGACAAATCGTTTGAACTTTTTTCAAATGCCTTAGTCATCAAAGGTCTTACAGGTCACCTGCCTCACTATCCCTCGTCAGCATTAAAAAATTACAGTTTTTCTAGTCTACAATTGGCTGATACTTATCGCCGTAACTGTTCTGAAATTGATTTACTGCTCGGTGGTGATGTGTACCCAAAAATAATTCAGGACGGTCTACAGTGGGAAACACATCAATCTTTGTTAGCCCAAAAGACAGTTTTTGGATGGATTATTACCGGCAAGATACCAGCAAGCCCGTGTGGGAGGGCAGTCTCTTCATTTTTTAACACCATCGAATTAAATGATCAACTTCAGCGCTTCTGGGAACTCGAGGACCTCGCGCAAAGGAAACTATCCTCCCTGGAGGACACACACTGCGAAAATTTGTACACAGCCACTACGTTCCGCAATAAGGAAGGTCGATACGTCGTTTCACTCCGTTTGAAAAAAGATTACCCCGAACTATTAAATATAGGCCACTCTAGAAAAATCGCTCTCTCGCAGTTTCTACGAAACGAAATGAGATTAATAAAAAACCCACAACTTAAAACTGAATATGACCAAGTTATAACAGAGTACCTTACTCTGGGCCAAACGAAAAAGGTAACCCCCGTGAATGGTGACCGCGGCACATACTACTTGCCCCACCATGCTGTTATAAAACCCGACAGCACCACAACTAAATTGCGCGTGGTCTTCAATGCCTCTAGCCCCTCATCCAATGGCACAAGCCTCAATGATCTTCTCCACCCCAATCCAGTCCTGCAAGCCGACTTGATGATTCTAGTTTTGAGATGGAGATTTTTCCGCTACGTTTTTAACGCGGATATCGAAAAAATGTATCGCCAAATCTTGGTGCACCCCACGCGAACCCCTTTTCAACGAATTTTGCACCGGAATTCTCCGAATGAATTAACTCAGGACTTTGAGTTAAACACAGTCACCTTCGGTGTCAACTGTGCCCCCTATCTAGCTATCAGGACGTTGTTAGAACTTGCCAAAGAAAATGAAACCGCGTACCCTCAGGTTTCAGAAATTTTGCGAAACTACATGTATGTCGATGATGTCCTATCAGGAGCCCATACAATATCGTCGGCAGTGAAATCTCGCGATAACCTTATAGCAGTTCTGGAGACAGCGGGTTTCCCGTTACGAAAATGGACATCAAATAACGAAATGTTGCTGCAAGGTCTGCCGTCAACACACTTGCGCGGCGAAGAATTCCTTCAACTGTCTGAGTCCAGTATTACGAAAACTCTCGGACTAAGGTGGAATGCTGGTAATGACCATTTTATATTTAAACTCCAATCTAAGCCCAATCGTGAATTAACCACAAAGAGATGTGTTCTATCCGAAATCGCAAAGTTGTTCGATCCAGCAGGTTGGTTATCTCCCAAGATTACAGTGGCAAAAATCATTATGCAGGAAAGATGGTACTGATTGGGACGAAGATTTGCATCCTTCTACGATGAACAAGTGGCGCGAATTTCTCGATGACTACATAAACATTGTGGAAGTGAGAATTCCCCGTTTCATTGATTACGATCCTTCCTACCAAATCGAGTTACACGGTTTCTGCGACGCGTCGGAAAAGGCGTACGCAGCCGCCATCTATCTTCGCTCTGAGAATTTGTCGCTAGCCACCTTTTGGCAGCAAAATCGAAAGTTGCCCCCATTAAATTTGTTTCCCTACCTCGCAAGGAGCTTTGTGGAGCAGAATTGCTTGCAAAAATGATAGATTCTATTCAAGCGCAGCTCAATCTCAAGGACTATAAAATTTTCCTGTGGACAGATTTCATCATTGTATTGGCGTGGTTGAAAAAACCAGCTCATAAGTGGAAAACGTTCGTACAAAATCGAATTTCATCTATTGTCGAAAAGGTCGGAATAGACGCGTGGTCTCATATCGAATCCAAAAGTAACCCAGCCGACTTAGCCAGTGAACTGTGGTGGCATGGGCCAGCTTGGCTAAGACGTTCCCATTCAGACTTGCCGTTACGTGGAGAGGAGTTTGACACGGAAGAAGAAATCAGACCAGTCCGTGCACTTACAACGTTAATACATCAGGACTATATCCTTGAAAAATTTTCGGACCTGCCTCGCGCGTTAAGAGTCATATGCTACATTTTCCGTTTTTATAAATGAATGAGAGCCAAGTTGAAAGCGGAGGAGATCCAGCGAGAAGAGCTGTCGGCCAAAGAGATAATTTTCGCCCGAAATCGCTTAATATACGCCTGTGAAAAATCGCACTTTTTCAAAGAATACTTACAGTTATCTGAGGAAAGACAACTATCCCGGAAAAGTTCGCTTCTAACTCTTAACCCCTTCCTTGATTCCAAAGGAATAATGCGAATAAATGGTCGTCTAGCGGATTCCCCTACTTTGAGTTATGATGAACGTCACCCCATTTTATTGCCTTACCATGCGCGCTTTACAAGATTATTTCTCAGATATTTACATAAATACTCCCTACATGGTCAAAACGCGCTCTTATACCGCTTGACAAGACTACGTTATTATGTCCCTAAACTCAAAACGATTATAAAAACCATTTTATCTTAATGCATAACCTGCGTGAGACATAAACGCCAATTCAGTCAACAAATCTTGGCGGCATTACCCCCCGAGCGTGCAAGTTTATCACGCCCATTTTCCCACACCGGCGTCGATTTTGCGGGGCCCTTTGACATAAAATCCTATGCGGGTCGTGGCTGCAAGGTTACCAAAGGGTACGTGCTAGTCTTCGTATGTTTTTCGACGAAGGCGATTCATCTCGAAGCCACAGGCGATATTTCCACCCAAGCCTTTCTAGACGCCTTCGCTCGTTTCTTCTCGCGCCGAGGGACCCCCAACGATATATACTCGGATAACGGCACCGCGTTTGTCGGCGCCGCTAACATCCTACATGAGGATAAACAACATTTCTTGTCCACAATTAAAAGGGGTCTTCTCTCTCAGGATTGTTTTACTCCCGTCGAATGGCATTTTATTCCCCCTAAGGCACCCCATATGGGTGGCCTCTGGGAGGCAGGCGTCAAAAGTTTCAAATCCCATTTTAAGAAACTATGCCATAGTCAAAGTTTCACTTATGAAGAATTCAGCACCATGTTGGCACGAATTGAAGCGTGTTTGAACTCCAGACCCTTAAGTCCTATGAGTGAGGACCCAACCAACTTATGCGCTCTGACGCCGGGTCACTTTCTCGTAGGAACCCCCCTTTTATCCCCCCCAGAGCCTGATTTATCAAGCTATTCTCTCAGCTACGTCAACCGTTGGCAAAAGCTAAAAGTACTTCACCATCACTTGGCCCGTAGATAGAAAGAAGAATATCTAGCCGAACTTCACAAGCGAAATAAATGAAAATACCCCCATCGAAATTTCGTTATCGGCGATCTTGTTGTCGTTAAACAGGACAACTTACCCCCCAATCAATGGCATCTCGGTCGCATCAATAAAATCTTTCAAGGCCCTGACAATTGAGTTAGAGTTGCCGAAATCCGAACCGCTAACGGCAGCGTCAGTCGGCCCATAGTGAAACTGATTTTACTACCGCTCCCTCTGGCGGCATGACAATTAATTATTTCCTCTTATTGTTTCCTCGTTGCAGTAATTATGCGCCATCATAGCCGAGATAAAAGTTCTCCCATTGAGGAGAGGAAGAGGCAAGGAAAACCTCAGCCGAAAAACCCGGATTGCCGTCTATGCCGCAAAGGTCATTCGCTACGAAAGTGCGTCAAATTCCAACAAATTACCGTCTTCACCAGGCAAGACGTCGTGAAGCGCCACAATTATTGCCGCAACTGCCTCGCGCATTCACACAGCCTGCAAAACTGCCGCAGCCGTGAGCGCTGTCACGACTGCAATGGTCAGCATCATACTCTCCTTCATCCGCCTGCCATTCCCAGGGTAACCGAGAGTTTGCGCCGAACGGACGACACCACCGTGATCCCCACAGTGATCATCAGGATACAACTTAGCAAAGAGTGGATCCGTGCGCTTCAACCAGCGCCATAGCCGCTTTTGTGGTCGAACGGTATCACTTGCCGTTCGAGCGTTTTAATACGTATAAATGGTGTCAATTCACGTTTCGGACCCGTTTTGAGGAAGACCAAGGCTCTTTTACGGTGAAAGCCAGAATATCAAGCGATTTGCCAAAGAAACCATCGCCTAAGCATCTCGATCGTAGCGTCAAGGACGCTTGCCGGAACCTAAGATTGGCTGATCCAGATTTTTATGGAGCAACAACATCAACTTTATATTGGGAGCCGATATCTACCCACGACTCATCCGAAGCGGTCTTCAGCTGGCATCCATTGGCTCTTCACTAGCACAGGATACTGCCCTAGGCTGGGTCATAATAGGCAAATTTGGGATTTAGCCAACAAATATTTATATCACTAACCTAAATTTATAAACTTTACGCATTTATTTTATTTTATTGAATGAATTATACACTAAACCTCAACTTATACTTATGTATATTATTTATAACACTATTGAATTGTTCACCCTATGAATTATTTTTACCTAGTTGGTTACATATTGAAACCCAATTGCTTGTCCTTCGTAAGAAAATGTGGACTAGAGAACCTACCCTCGTTTGTTATCCTGGGTGATAACAAGGGAGGCGGGATGTTAATGCATGGCAGCCCTAACAGGGTATGTTCATGCAGTTTTGTTTTTTTCCCTCTTCTGCTTTGTCATATGATCGACAAGCAATTGAATGTACACTTTTTTCCTTACAACCTTCTTTCGTTTGTGAACCATTGGTTGTAAAAGAAGGAACGTATAAGAAAAGTGTCTGAGTGATCCGCGTGTTGGAAAAAATAATTTTGCTAAAACAATAATTTTTTAATTATAAATTACAACAAAGTTTGTCAAAAAGTTTGAAAAAAAATCTGAATTTTATATAAAATTCCTTAAATTATAATAAAACAGATCTATCATAAAAATCTCCGTAATATTGAACATTTAAAGTAAACTTTATTTTAATTTTTGTAAATATTGTAAAATTCAAACTGTTTAGAACATTTTTCTTAAAATTTATAAAAATTAATTATATTTTTAAATAACAATAAAAAAATTAATATAAAAATAAAGAAACAATATAGAACAGATTAGTGTTTTTTAATCAGCTTAATAAGTTTTTTAATTAAAGACAACATAGTTGTGAACTTGAAAAAGTGTCTTGGAAAGAATTATATTAAAACACAAAAGAAAATAATAAAACGTGTTTTGTGACCTCTTGAAAAAGGCGTGTAACCAAACACCAGCTTTTTTTGTGTGCATATATATGCAAGAAAGTGTCGTTTCTTACAATATAAAATTGTAACCAAAGGCAATACCAAAAGGTTCTATAAGAAACACCAAACAACTGATCGTTTAAAGTGAACGTGCTTAAGTTTAGTTTGCCATCCCCAACAGCAGCCGCCACCACCAACCACTCGGAGAGCGAGGAACTACCACCAGGAAGAAGAAGACGTGACAAAACCAGGTATTAGACAGAATTCAGCAGAACCAGTAAGTACCCCCCCCCACTAATCTTATACTTAACCCCCGTGTATCCGTACACAAGCCTTTGCTGATATGTTTGCGGATCTGAAGGAGATGTCTTCATATATTAAGGATATCAAATCTGATATTGTGGACTTATAAGGCAAGTCAAATCTTCTACTTGCAACAAGATATCTTTATTGGAAATTGAGAACAACGTGCTACATAAGAAACTTAATCGTACTGATCTTGTAGTAAATGGTTTACCAAGTCATTTAGTTAGTCTCACTTCCACAATTATTGATTTGGGATCGTTTTACAAAATACCTGTTACTCTTCAGAACGTTAGTAATGTCTCCTACATAAACAACAATAAAGCTGTGCTTGTGAAATTCAACAATGAGCTTGTGCGTGATGGTATTATGAGGGAATACTTTAAAACAATTAAAAATACTCCCTAAAGATTCCTGATGCTGCTGAGATTGATAAGCGAGTCTTTGAAGATTATCCTCCTGCTGCTGAAAAGCTTAATACGCTTTGTAGGAAGCTACTAAAAAAATAAAAAATAAGCAAATTAAAGATTATTATTGCTGATAAACCTGTGGCTGTTTTGACGCTGGCTGATGGTAAAGAAGTGAGATATGATGATATGAATGTGGTGGGTTGCTTAGCAGAGGAGTTGCTGATCCTTAAGTCTGGGTTGTACCTTTTATAATTATTTTATTTTTAGCGGTTACACGATCAAGTTTTGCCTTTTCAAGTTTTATTACACTCACACTTTTTTACTAATTAAAATAGTTTATTGATTAATGCATTTTGACAAGCAGGTTGTCTGGAAAACTTGATCGTGTGGCTGCAGCGTTATATCAATTGTATTGTAGTTTGGCAGTGAAGCCTTTATAAAACAAATGCTGTATTATAACATTTTCTTAATTAATAACTTTTTTATCTTAATGTTTAAACAGCTTTTGGCTGATTTTGTTTGATCTAGGTTTCATTGTTATGACTGCTTTTAATTTTATATTTTTGTTTTCTCTGAAAAATCTATTTTTAAAATAATATTTGTTGTTTGCTTGCCTTTATTTGGGCTCAAATTATGTTTAATTATTATTTTAATTGTTTTTGTGCTTGATTTGGGGTGACTATAAATATATATTTAAATTTTTCTTAATTTTGATTGCTTTTGATCAGCTGATTATTATCAATTTGATATTATTATATTAAGGGTTTTTACTCTTAGTAGTAAAGTACCCTTTTAGACCTTGTAAAGGTTGTAGATATAGTAAAAGTACTACCATTTACTACACCACAACAACAAAATGTATATAACTAGGCTGTGGTTAAAATACAAGACAAAAAGGTATAGTAAATACATGTTGTACATTTACAACAGTGGCGTCCAAACACTAATACTATGATATTTGCGTTTGTGGTGAAGAGCTTTTTTTCAGGGACGGAATATTCATTACGTTAGTACTTTTTTATTAACTTGAAAATAATTTTTCAAACACACAACGATCAGTCTATGTTCACTAAAAAAATACATTTAATAAAGCGAGGGAACAGTTGTTTTTGTTTATTGAAAACAATGACGGCGATCCCGTATGTTTGGTTTGTGGTTATAATGCTAAACGCAATCACAAACATACCATTGAAAGGCATTATAATACATGCTAAAAGAGATTTTTGAATAAAAATTTAGATAGGGCCAAATTAGTAGATGAACAGAAATTAAAGTTTCAAAAGAAAAATTTGCCAATCGACCAATTTCAATATGAAAAAAATATCAAGGAAAAGATTCCTTTTGTTGTTGCTCTATCCTTAGCAAAGCACAGCAAGCCTTTTGAAGATGGCCTTTTTTTAAATATCTTTCATAAGAATTATTAAAGTGTTTTGGCTTAAATAAATTATACAACTTATAACATTTCGAAATTCAAAATTTCCATCCTTGTATTGTGCCCTCATATATGTAAAAGCTCTCGTCGAAGCTCGCTGTAGGTAAAGAAGCTCTTTTGTAAAAGCTTTCACATTGTGCATATGAGTTGGGCGCAACTGATTTACAAGACTAAAACAGGTGATCGTTAAGCCCCCAAAATTATTGTTTGATTTTTTTATTTCTCATTTTGTGGTCACTATTAAAATTAAGTTTAATAATGGATCAAAATAATGAAAAACCAAACTGAAAACAAAAGCGTGCAAAAATAAGTAATAAAAGATGGACCGATAGTGAAAATCAGCACTATTGGTTTTTATTATTACAAGTAATACCGTATCTTCAAACTCAGAATCTCTGCAAATTCTATTTGGTTAATTGCATTTTGCTCTAAAACATGTATAATTTTATCTTTTTCCGTAATTATGGGCAAAAATTTATGATAATAAGAAATATATAGTAGCACATAAAACATATTACACATTAAGTAGACTATTTGGCAACACAAAAGACCGAATAGATAAATCGGAAATGTCAAATTTAGTTTATAAAATACCGTGTAATGCAAATAATAATGAAAATTGTAATAAGGTATACGTAGGTACAACAAAGAATAAACTTAAAACCAGAATTGCAGGACATAAATCAGATCAAAAATACAGGAACACCATTCCTACACAAAAAACAGCATTATCATTACACTGCAATAACTCTAATCATTATCCTGATTTTGATAATACGACAATTTTGAACATAGAAAATAATTACAGACGTAGATATATGTTAGAAATGTTACAAATAATGAAAATACCATTTACACAACGCATTAACTATAAAACAGATGTAGCGAATATAGCCCAAAATTATAGACATTTAGTAAATAAAACTAAGCTAATTATCTTAATGTTAAATAATAAATATATTTCAAAATAGTTTTGTTTGTTCTATGTAATATTTTCATTTTAAATATTTATAAAAACATTTTTGTTTCCTTATCTTTTTTAAATTTAAAATATTTTTGTTTCATATGATATTTATATTTTTCATGTTGTCAAAAAGTATTTTTATGATTTCCCGCCTTTTTTAAAAAATGTATATACATATAAGTTTTAATTGTTGGAAAAAATTATATTATTTTCCTGAAGAAGTCACCCAATGTGGAGACGAAATATTCGAAGAAAATAATAAATAATCATAATTTTTTGTGAAAAGATCTTAAACTCGATTTAAAAGAATAATATAATATGGGCATTTTTGTTAACTTCAAATTCTTTTTGATATTTTAAGTTTTCAAATAATGATAAACAAAAATCAGCTTATTCATTAATTTACAACAGCTGTATTTATGCGGGAAGTAAATACACGAAAAAGCCGTTCACGCTTTGCAGTATAAAATCATTGTAAATATACAAGGGTTGTAAATATACCACCAAAAGTGAAAACCCCTGTTATATTGTTATATAATAGTTAAGATGTTATATATTTTTTGCATTTATATAACTTCATTTGGTTATACTTTAATGCCTTCTTTGGTTATACTTTAATGCCTTCTAATGCTAATCTTGGACCCTTAATTAGTAGTGGGTCGTATATTAATACTACCTTAAGCTACGGTCACATTGGGCAAATATTTTCCGCAGAAATGTTTGAACATATTTGCCCAAAATTTTGTCAAAGCAATATAGAGATTATTTTGTGGTCACACTACACACATTTATTTGCCACTTTTTGTTTGATCAAACAACTTTCAAATAGTGGAAAACAAAAATGAGGAAAATATGTTTGCCCTATGGTCACACTTGAACAAATATTTGACAATAAGAATTGTTTGATCAAACTATAATAAAACATAGATTTATTTTCTCAAAAATTAAAAACTATGAAAACTTAAAATCTGATAAAGGACGATACAAGTTTTTTTGAGTTGTGCTTTGAAGCAGTATCTGTACTTATGGAAGAGGAGGAAAACGTTAAAAAGAAGTTTTGGCAAAAGTTTACATTTACGGACACCCTCAAAAAAATATAAATATCTCACCCCCTCGGGAATTAAAAAAAAATCTCTATGGGGTTAAGTGTGTCGGGCCTCTGTCACCCGCTAGGTTAAAAAAACGACAAAACACACCAATAATCGTAACATTGACGGCTTTTATTAAAGAAAATTTTCTCACGATTCCCAACATGCATTTCGTTTAAGATCCGGGGAATAGAATTATGGAAAAAAGATATGACCCCCTCTGGAATGAAAAAAATATTTTTTTGGTGTTAAGGGGTTCGGGGACCCTAGTCCCGATATGTCCAAAAAACCGAAACACACCAAAAATGGTAAGTGTGATAACTTGAATTAAAGGAAATTTTCTTCAGAATCCGTGAAACAGAATTAGCGTTAGGTTTTTAGATGTTAAAAAATACTAGTGTTTTGTAGTTGCTATCGTTGGTGTTACCCAGGGATTACCTTAGGGTGGTGATAGCAGAAACTGAAAGCCGCCCATTTTACAAAAAAAAAATGTCGAAATTTTTTTTAAAAACCGCGCGATTTTTTCACGAAATTTAAATTTTAGGTACATTGCGGCACGTAGCGCCGCAGACGAATATTTTTTTTTTTAAATCCCGCAATTATTTCTTAAAAATTTTTAATTTTTTTTTACAAAATGTCATTCCGTTTAATATGAACAATAAATTTCAGTTTATTTCAAAGCGAAAACTTCATTTTTTCTTTTCTACCATCTAAAATTTAATTAAAATGGACCTAACGCGAATTCTATTTGCTGGATTTTGGAACAAAATCCATATTTGGAATCGTGAGAAAATTCCCTTTAACTTTTGGGTGTGTTTCGGTTTTTTGGACCTAGCGCGTCCTAGGAGCTCCTACCACCTTAATAACATACATATATAAAATAAATTTTGTTTTTTAATTCCCAAGGGGTTATATATCTTATTAGAGGGTGGCTGAAAATGTAAACTTCAGCCGAAGTTTTTATTTAATATTTTATTTTGTAAACAAAGTGACGAAACATATGATTATTTGTTTGTTTTATTTAAGTGTTGACATTTTAAACGGCAAAAGCGCAAATATTTGACTTTAAACGATATATTTTGAAATTTAAATTAACTGCTGAATCCTACATTAGATGTGCTTATGCCGCAAGCTATTAAAGTTGGCATAAGTCACTACCATATAAATTTGGCATAAGCCAACGCTTAGCGTTACTTAAGTCAAATTAGTATGCGAATGACACAAACCGACGCATAAAAACAGCTATTGCAAAATCATGTAATATTATCTTTCGAAAATTCTTGTACACAGAAAAAAATCTTTACATAGTAATAGGTTGTAACGCTGAAGTTTTCTTAGCAAACATTTTTAAGTAACTGGGTAATATATATAAAATTATTTTTTCTTTGTATCCATTATAGTGTACATACAATTGCATACGATTTTTAAAATAACATATGTTTCAAAAATGTTTGGATTTTGTTTAGTTTGCTTCTAATTAAGTTGGTCATAATATTTTTTTATATGATGAGAAATTTTCTATTTGATTTTGTCGATTGGCTCAAAAGCATACGATGTTACTTGCAAAAAAACAGATTTTTTAAAATGCGGAAAATTGGTCTGGCAAAAATTAAGTTAACCGAACTTGAATGAAAGTGATTTAAAAAATTAACTTTAATAAAAAATTTCCAAAAATTTTAATATTCATCTCACTTTGTTCTTTAGAACCCTTATTTTTTAGATTTTAAATCAAAATATTTTTTTTTAAGTTCAGATAGGTTTCAAATAATTTAATTAAACCCCTCTAAAACTTTTATAAATATTAGTGTTTCCAATTATTCGACACTGCCGGTTAGGGCATAATTCGAAAAATGAAAAAAATTGATTAATCGGTTATCCGGGTCGATTAATCGGAAAATTTTCAATTAATCGATTAATGCAATATAAATGTTTTTTTTTTATCAAAAAAAAAAAAAACACAGAGCTGCTTTTTTAAAATACCTAGTTAAGTTTAAAGTATTCCGAAGAAATATTGCCATAGAATCTTGGTATTTTTTGGAAGAAAATATTGTGAGACATGATCAGTGGAAATAAACCCTAAAGCCTAAAAAATATAAATTCAGTGTAGCCAGTCTATAGCCGCTGGGTAAAATTGAATATAGAAAATTTTCTTAATAAACAAAAGCAGCTTTCAAACAAAATTCAATAAGAAGATCTTAAAAATATTATACAGGTTTTGCGAAATTCACGAACTGAGTTTGACAGCACTCCCACTGTTCACTGGCAATTTCACTATTTGTTTTGGGCTTTAGAGTTAAAGATGTTTTTTAGTAAAAAAAAGGTATGAAAATCTGCGTGTTTCTATTTTTAAAATATCCAAGTTTGATTTTTGCACAAAAAGCAATTAAGTCGAACAATTTCCAAGAATATTGTAGTTATTAAAACGAAAATTCCATTTTGATCTTCATCCATTTTGATCTTCATATAGTAATGCGAATAAGAAAATTCTTAAATATTTTTGACAACACTATCTTATTTTTAAGTTTAAATTATTTGTTTTGACATTAACTAAAATAGAGCCAAATAATCGATGAATCGGGTAATTTATTGACCGAATTGGAAACACTAATAAATATACAAGTTTCAAACAAATAAAATCATTTCAGTTTTAAGATTTTAGATATTTAGACGATTTTTAATAGATTTTAATGATTAAGTATTAATATTTGACAAAACTGTTGAAACGGCTGTTATTTGACATTGTTTGCTCTTACAAACATTTTGTAAGATCAAATAATTGTTTGCCCAAAAATGAGGAAAATATTTGCCCTTTAGTGTTCACACTATGTTCACATTAGGCACATTTTTGTTTGATGGCAAATAATTTTATTTTACCAAAATCAGCTGTTTTGTTGTTTGCCCCTCAAAAATATTTTGTGGTCAGACTACGGCAAACAAATATTTGACGGTTTTCGTCAAATATTTGCCTAATGTGACCGCACCTTTAGAAGCGTATTCTATGCAATTCAAATTAGCACACTTGAACTGCAGACCTAAGCTTGATGAAATTAGAATTTCTCTCAGAGTTAATGTTTTTGATGTATTTGCTGTTTCAGAGACTTGGCTGGACATTCACGTCTCAGATCGTGCTGTTGATATTCCTGGCTATAGGATCTGCCGTAATGATCGTTCTTCTAGAGGCGGTGGTGTATGTTTATATTTCCACCAGACTTAAATATAAACCTGTTTTGAAAATCTCGGAATCTACTGATTGTGAATCTCTCTTCATTGAGTTGTTTTTTGGTAATATCAAACTTTTGCTTGGTGTTGTTTACCTGCCTAATGGTAATCTGATGAGGTTTGAGAACTGTCATCGTAATCTTTTTCTTAAATATTCCAACATTATAGTAGTTGGAGACTTTAACTGTAATTTGTTCAATCCTATTAAGTCTGATTCGCTTCGATCGTTATGTCTGTTATTCATAATTCCAAACCAACGCATTATGAAGTGTTTTGGGATTCCACTTCGCTTATTGATTTCTTGTTAGTAAGCAATGTGGATATGGTTTCTTGCTCTGATCAAGTACAATGCCCAGCTGTGTCTGATAATGCCTTTATCTTTGCACCCTTCAATATTGTTATGGAGCGTTTACAGGAATTTATTGAATTTCAAAACTTTAATGACATAGGCTGGGATGAACTGTTTTTGTTTTTGGGTGATTTTGATTATTCTCTTATTTTAGGTACTGGTTATGTGAATATAAAAAGCTGTATTATTTGTAGTCATTTTGAAAGTCTTCTTTCTTATGTATTTCTGGTTAGAAAAAGAATTCGACATGGTGATACTTGGATGAATTCCAGGGACATTGCTTATGCGAGATATCTTAGGGATTTAGCGTTTTCAGCATTTACTTCTAATCGTTCGCCGGATAATTGGAGGGTTTCCTGCAGGCTTCGCAATAAGGCAAAAAATGTTATACGAAGGGAGAAAAGAAAACATTTTTCTCTTCACTACTATTCACTACTCTTCAGGACTATGTAGGGTTCTTAAGGGCTCTGGTTGTCTTGGTGATGATAATTCGGTCTGTAATAAGGATGTAGATGCTTTAAATGAACTTTTTGCTGGTTGTGCTAATTCTAATGTTATTGAGAACTTTTGGTTGTCTTGGTGATGATAATTCGGTCTGTGATGAGGATGTAGATGGTTTAAATGAACTTTTTGCTGGTTGCGCTAGTTCTAATGTTATTGAGAACTTCCAATGGGATCTTCAGCTTCAACAATTATAGCTGATATTGTAATGGAACAATTATTAGATTCTTGTATAGAAATGTGTGAAACCAAAAACCATCACAAAATATGTTGATGATGTATTCTGCATTATTTCGAATGATTCAATTAATAATATTTTATCAACTTTTAATTAATTTCATGAAAATAAAAAATTTACAATTGAGAAAGAATGTGATTCTAAAATTCCTTATTTAGATACATTGATAATAAGAAAGGGTGAGAGTTTATTAATAGATTGGTATCAGAAACCAACAGTTTCTGGGAGAGTTATTAACTATTTTTCTAAAAACCCCAAAAGAATCATACTAAATACAGCTAAGAATTTAATTGAAAGGATATTAGAGATTAGCGATACAGAATTTCATAAAATTAATATAGAAAAGATTAAAAATATTTTGGTAAATAATAATTACCCAATGCAATTAATCTGTAGATTGATAAGACAATGTAAAAACCGGAAAATTAAGTTACGAGAACGGTTACTGAACCTAAAATTTATAAATCGCTAACTTAAGTTCCTCTTATATCTGAAAGATTAGAAAAATCAAAAATTTATGATAATAAGAAATATATAGTGGCACATAAACATATTACACATTAGGTAGATTATTTAGCAAAACGAAAGATAAAATAGATTAATCCGAAATGTCCAATTTAGTTTATAAAATACCTTGTAGTGGAAATGATAGTGAAAATTGTAGTAAAGTATATGTAGGTACAACGAAGAATAAATTAAAAACAAGAATTGCAGGACATAAATCTGATCAAAAATACAGGAACACTACTTCTACACATATTAAATATGAAGACTATTTTATAAGTTAAATTAAATACTTATTAAGCAGGTTGTATGAAATGATGATGCAATACAAAATGTTTACAAAGGAGTGAAGTTTACTAGATATGTATAACAAACATTAACTAAGTATTGCCACCCCTTCAAAGTAAATACATAACATTTCTTCCCTTCCTACGGCATTGCCTACGGGGAGTAAATTAGACGTCTCCTTCTCATCCTCTTAGATCTTCTTAAAGGCACCAGCGATCGACCAGATAACGATTCCAAGTTTTCACTCTGTGGAGCTGTTGACTGCAATCCCATTAGCGAGGCGGAAGGCATATATGTTGACGCTGGTTCCTAAAGTACAAAACCCAGTAGGTCTGAGCTTGAAGATGTTGATTCACGCTGCGATTCATTTCCAGACAAGTATCTGTGCCTTCCCTCCGCGTTCGAATTAGTATGACTGAATAGGTGTATTAAATTTGAATTGTCAGATTCTTTAGTTTCGGAAAGTGTGGGCAATTGAATTGTTGAGTATCTTCTTCTAATGTCTAGGGTTTTCGAGCTCGCTTCAGCGACAGAAAGTTTGAAGCTAAGAGTTTGTTCAGCATCAAATAAGACATCGATTTTTCTAATTTGGTCAATATGACGCTTGACGTGTTTACATTTATAGTTGATCTCATAATGTAGATCGCCAAGCCGTGAATTTATTGCTCCGAAAAACCATTTTTGCATTTGTGGATTTCCAGGAAGAAATTGGACTTTATCTCCTTTATCAAATGATCGAAAAGTCGGTGTAAATTGCATGTACTGCTATTCCATGTTGCATGTACTGCTAGTCCAACCTGGTACGGATAGTGCGTTGTTGTGCAGGCGATTGCCCAGCTGTTGTTCCCATTGTTTTAAGTGCATTTTTAATTGTTTGAACGTATCTTTCAGCCTGGCCGTTACTAGATGGGTGATAAGGTGCGGTACGTTTGTGAAATTCCTACGTTTTCGAGAAAATTTTTAAATTCTGTTGAAGTGAAACATGATCCGTTTTCGTAAACTATAGTAACGGGTACACCATATGTAGCAAATAGCTCATCTAGAACATTTATCGTTGCAATTGAGCTTGTTGAGTTCGTAATTTTTACCTCGACCCACTTACTGTAAGCATCGGGACCAGCATAGTCCACGTGAATCCGTTCCCAAGGGCCTTTCGGGTATTCCCAATGATGCTGTCAGAATTTCTCCGGATTGTGAGCATTTCGGGCACAATCGGGACATTTTTGTGCAACTTTCTCAATATCAGCGTCGATACCAGGCCAGTAAACAAATGATCTTGCCAGCCCTTTTATTTTTACTACTCCCAAGTGAGCTTTATGTAGATCTACTAATATCCGATTACGAAGCCTCTCTGGAATTACCACCCTGTGATCGTACGTTAAGCACCCAGAAGTCAATTTGTGGTCTTTATTAGGATCTTTAAAACCGTGTTGTTTTAAATTTTTACCAGCATCTAGTAACCGTAAGATTGGACCAAGATACTGGTCTTTAGAAGTTTCCAGTGCAACTGCCTGGCTTCTTACTGGAACTTGTTGTATTTGTTTGATCATAAAATTGTCGAAACCATCTCCATATTTAATATTCTCTGGAATTTATATTGATCTTAAGGGGCGTGTTTGGTTTAATTGCCCGCGAGCAATAATCTGCATAAATATTCGCTTTTGAATTTTTAAAAACAATGTCATAATCAAAATTTGCCAGAAAATCATAGTAGTTTGCCATCCTGCAGGTGTAAAATCTGGGAAAGGGGCTTGTGGTCAGTGACCAGAGTCCAATGGCGCGCATACAAATATAAAAAAAATGTCACTGCCCAAACTATAGCTAGCGCTTCTTTATCCATTTGTGGATACTTTTATTCAGTAGTAGTAAACGTTCTGCTGGCGTATGCTATTGGCCTTTCCTGTCCGTTGCCCACACGATGGGATAGCACGGCACCCAGACCCGTTTTGCTAGCATCCGTAGCTAAAATAAGAGACAAATTTGGGTCGTACGGCATCAAAACCTGTGGTGATACTAGGGCTTTCTTAATATCCTGGTATGCATTTTCCGCTTCATCAGACCAATTAAAATCACTATTTAGTAAAACATTGCGGAGTGGCCGATCTCTGGTTGATAAATTTGGAATAAATGAGCTGTAATATGTGGCTTTTCCTAAAAATAATTGTAGTTCCACGACATTTATCGGGTTTGGTGCATCTCTGACAACTTCTATGTGCTTATCCGATTTGTAGATGCCACTCTCATCGACCTGAGGGACGGACAACATCTCATCAAAAAAGTTACATACATTAGGTATCTCATGTAAAACAGTTTCCATTCGGCGTTGCCAAATAGCTGGAATATTCGCTACACCATAGACTGCTCTAGTTGGGCGAATGAGACCGTGTGTTGTTGTATTAAGCGTCAGGGCATGAGCAAATTCCTCATCCACCACTAAATGTGAGTATGCATCCATGATAACAAGATGACAGAAAATTTTTGATCCGTTCATTTTATTAAAGAAGCTTTCAGAACGTGGAATTGGGTGTTCATCCATAAATATTCTCGGATTCAATATTGGTTTGTAATTACCCCTAATTCTAATTTTACCATTCTTTTTTGTGACGACATAAGTAGTCGATGCCCATTCTGAAAAATTCAACACGCTGATAAACCCGGAAGCAATCTTATAATCGATTTCAGCAGCATAGAAATCGCGCAATGCAAAAGGAATCTCTCTTGGCTTTAAATACTGCGATCCCGAGTCGGGCTGAGAATGGCATTTAACAGGCCCATCTTTCCCGCCACCTCACTAAAAACATCATCAAACTGATTCAAAATCCGTTGAAGAGATATTTTTTGATCCGCATTCATGAATGGCGTGGCTAATTTAATAGTGTTTATCTGATCTGAATTAGAAAAGAGTTTTCTGAAATCGATTTCATCGACAAAATGAGAAATCCATTATTTACCAAAAAGTGAGTCGTATTCTTTATCGACGATGTATACATTAAGTCTACGAATTGTAGATCCAACTTTTAAGTTCACTGGTACTCGACCTAAACATTGTATTCCCTGACCGGTGTAGCTGCAAAACTGTCTTTTCGTTTTTTGCATGCGGCCCACATTTTTGATTTTCTGTAACGTAGTTTTACTTATCATGCTATATGGGGCTCCTGAATCTAGTTCCATATGAACAGCAGTACCATTAATATGTGTATAAATGAAAACTTTATTTACAGTAATTTTGTTAGTTATATTGATTTTATATATGCATTGAACACAATCAATTGCGTTTCGAAACTTGCAGTCTTTACGAAGATGCTCCCACCGCAGCCATAACAATTTGAATTCGGGAATTTTTCGATTCTTCATTATCATTTCGGCGTCCTTGTTGTGAATTATTTGACCCGTACTTTCAGTACTTATTCTAAGATAAAACGCATACCCTGTTTGTTAGGTCGACAGAAGGAGTTGTTGACAAGGATGTTTTCTTATCTGCTGCTGTTTGGTGCGATGACTCCAACAAATGTGCAATCTCGTACGCTTCTTTAAAAGTGGCCGGCTTCCTAGAAATGATTTTGGCACAAATAGCTTGTGATTCTAAGCCGACCAAGAACTGCTCAATTAGCATTCTGTCTAGAAACTCGGCGTATTCACAGAATGTAGTCGCCTGTTTTAATCTGAGTGCAAAATTGGCCATTGACTCACCATTTGCCTGTGTAATTCGTCGAAATTTTATACTCTCAGAGTATTTATTCCTATCAGCATCGAAATGTTCTGTTAACACTTTTTTTATTTACACATATGTGCAGCTTTCTGGAAACTTGGGGCTTATCAGAATTTTTGACGCGTTGTTTAATTTAGGGCCCATGTGTACGCTAGCATAATTAGCATATTCGGCATCTGAAATTTTGCTAAGTTTCAGTGCCCACTCTAGTAAAATAATCTGCCACTGTTGTTTTATCTGTAGTTCTTAATTCAGGAGTAGAAAATGGTGGAGGCTTTGAATTCGAAGCAGTCTGCTGTTATGTTACACTTTTAAGAGCAGCTTGTGTCTCCTGTGCACAAGCTTGTCGAATTTTATCTGCAATTAAACTTCTAATTGGTGCAATTTGTTTAGGATCCATACTCATTGTGACTTTTCTTTATCCCACTTCTGACACCACTTATTAAATATGAAGACTAATTTATAAGTTAAATTAAATATTTATTAAGTAGGTTGTATGAAATGATGATGCAATAAAAAATGTTTACAAAGGAGTGAAGTTTACTAGATATGTATAAAAAACAATAACTAAGTGTTGCCACCGCTTTAAAGTAAATACATAACAACACAAAAAACAGCATTATCATTACTTTGCACGAATTTTAATCATTATCCTGATTTTGATAGGATGTCAATTTTAAACACTGAAAATAATTACAGACGCAGATATATGTTAGAAATGTTACAAATTATGAAAGTACCATCTACACAACGAATTAATTATAAAACAGACATAACAAATATTGCACAAAATTACAGACATTTAGTTAATAAAAACTAGGATAAATATTATTATGTTAAATAACATGTATATAAAATATTTTTGTTCATGTAATATTTTCAAATATTGTTATTTTTGTTTTCTGTGATATTTTTATTTTTTAATATTGACAAAAAATTATTTTTGATTTACCGCCTTTTTTCAAAATTGTTATAATAAGTTTTCAATTTATAATTTTCATTTATTAATTACAAAAAACAATTTCCCCTGAAGAAGTCACCCAATGTGGTGACGAAATATTGGGATAAATAAATATTTATAATTAATTTTTTATAAATAAAAGATCTTTAGCTCAATAAAAAATATTACAAAATATATAATATGTATAAAACAAAAATGAAAACCTTATTAACTCTATTTTAACAACTTTTGAGTTTCCTATGGCTTGGAAGACGGCTCAGGTTGTTCCAATTCCTAAATCGGGGGTAGTGCATGGTTTTGAAGAACATCTTCTTAAAGATCAAATACTTCACTCTACCACATTTAAGATTTATGTATGTACCATTACTTCTAAAACTTTCGGATGCTATTAGAGAGGATTTAAATAGTAATAAATTGAGTGTTCTCGTTTCCCTAGATTTATCCAAGGCTTTTAATTCGATTAACTATGAAAAGATGATTACTAAACTTAAGAACGAGTTTAATTTTTCTAGATCGCCTTGTCGATTGATTTTGTCATATTTAAGTGATAGGTCTCAGTTCTCTGCGGTGAATGGTGTTATTTCAAACTTGGTCTCTCTTCATTCTGGTGTTCCCTAGGGATCTGTGTTAGGACCGCTTCTGTTCTACAATAATAATCTACCAGAATTTGTGAACTCGCGAAATTGTAGGCCTTTTTTATATGCAGATGATGTTTTTTACATTTTAACGGTAATCAAAGGATTTCTGATTTACTCGAAACTGACATTAATGATTCCTTGAAACGTGTTTTGGAATGGACTTCTGCTAATTCCCTTGCTATTAACTCCTCTAAATCGAAAGCTATTATGTTTGGTCTTTCTAATTGCTATAATTTTGATTTGAATATTTTTGTGGGTTACTCAGCTAAGATATTTGGGCGTGGTGTTTGATAGAGGACTGTCATTTAGGCCCCACATTGATTCCTTATGTGGTCGAGTTTGGAGAGCCTTACGAAGGGTTTATTCATCAAACATGTACTTGCCCTTGTTTGTTAGGCAGGGGCTAGCACATGTTCTATTGATGTCTCAAGTTCTTTATGCCCTTGAGGTGGTATCTGGTACTATTTATTATTTATTTATTTATTTTGATTTCCTATACAGCAAGACTTATAATCTTATAATAAAAGTATAGGAGGAGTAATGGAAATGAGCAATAATGTTTAAATATTTAAGAATATAATTAACTTTAAACAGTATATAAAAAAACAATTTAAATAAAATATATATGAAATATGGTTATAAAACAATTAAAATGTAAAAAAGAAAAAAATAAATTACACAAAAATTTAATTAACTTTAATTTAATAACATTTATTTTATAATATTTATGAAAAACTAAAAAAGTCAAAAAGGTATCTTTTAAAATGCATGGCATTGCTTATAAATTGTATGTTTGGAGGTAGAGAGTTCCAAAGATCTATTGAAAGGATGTAAAAATGACATTCAGATTTTGTAGTTCGATGTCTAATTGGAGTCAAATTATAATTCCTAAGTGATTGGGAAAATATAAGCCTGTTTGTGGAGTAGAATTAGAGTTTGAATCTGTAAGAAATCAGCAAACATAACACGGTACAGGTTTTCCGCGACTGATGACACACGGTCGTATTTCCCCAATCCATAAACATATTTTACGACAGCATTGTAGGCAACATTTAGCTTACTATAGCTTCGAATCCGTATAAGAGATTTGGCATTAAATAAGTTTTTGCTAAAAGTATGCGAATTTTAAGTGGCGTGAAATATTGTGTTTTCCATAAGGTTCGCAACATAGAGTAGATTTTTCCAGCAGTAGCATTTATATGGTCTGACCAGGTAAGAGTATAATTAAATGTTATACCAAGTTTTGGTTATAATTAAGCATTTTGATTTAGATGGATTTAGGCATAGACCATTTGCATTTGCCCATATGTGAATTCGTTAAAGATCCTCATTAATTTTATAAACACAATCTTCAGTTTCCATTTTAACACAAATTATGTAGACTTGAACGTCATCAGCATAGATATGAATATTGCAGTATAATAATTGGGTAGTTAAATCATTTACATAGATGGTAAATAGAAGAGGGCCAAGAATAGAGCCTTTTGTAACAGACAACGGACGCGATTTCTTATTATTAGCAAATACTGATTGATTACGATCCGATAAGTATGATGAAATTAAGCGTGGTGATGAGGATGAAAAGTTAAACATTTTTCTCAATTTTATAGTAAGAACATTGTGGTTAACCGTATCAAATGCCTTAGAATGATCCAAGAGTACTAGAAACGAAATGTTGCCTTTATCCAAATTTTCACGTTATTCTTCAGATGCATCAATAAGAGCAGTTATGCAGCTATGTTTTGGATGAAAGCATGATTGCCTGCTAGTAAGAAGACCATTATTATTAATATAGCCATATATTTGGTGATGTAATATCTTCTCAAAAACTTTTGACAAGTATGGCTATTATTTTTGCATATTTCCAGTTTCCAGCAAATATACTCTTTGTTGAAATTGTGTTAAATATGAATGTTATATAAGGTAGCATTACAGGAAGGACTGCTTTTAAAAATTTTGGGTGAATATTGTCAAAGCCTACAGCATTTGATTTAACGGCAATACAGCTATATCGTACATCAGATTGATTCACAAGTTCAAAATTGAACTCATTTACATTCACCATATGAGTTTGATTATTTTCATTTAAAAGAATACTAGAAAGTTTAGTAAATGTTTGATTAAGTTTTTCTACATCTATTTCCGATGAATCTACTAGCGAAATACATTAAACAAATCCAATTTAAAGGCAGTATCGGGTACAAATTGGCATACCACGTTTCCGATACACAAACAACATCAACACCGGAATTTTCAAAAATGTAGCGGAATTCATCAATCTTGTTATTTAGACTCTGCGCGTTGATGTGGCAAATATTTAATCCAGAAATCTGCTTGCACATAATACGAAGCATATCAAAAGTATTGTCTTTGGAACCTAAATTTATACTATCCAAATGATGTGTCATATAAAAAGTGTTTTAAATAAGCAATGCATGCATAATAAAAGAGACCAAAAAAAAACGTTAAAAATATATAATTCGATAAATAAAATATAAAAAATAATACTTAAAATTTAATATAAAATAAAATATTAGAGTATTCAAAAACCGAAAACCGGTCAACCGGTTTCTTTTTTTTTAAACCGATCGTATTCGAATATTTTGTAAATTCGAAGAAAACCGAAAACCGGTCTTTTTGTTCGGTTAACCGGTTTTTATAATTACATCACCAACTGGGTTACTTGGTCTCTTTTATTTTCTCCGAACACTTTTATAATCGATTGTTTGGTTATGAAGATTTAGATGTAAGTCTGATAGATTCCGATGAAGACTTAACTTTGGATATTCCAAATTCAAATACTTTAATTTCTGATCTAAATAACACAATAAACATTATTCAAAATCCTGAAAAAGAGACTGTACAAAATCATTCATCATTATATGATGATTTCATATATCTTGATAAATGCGACAAAAGAACTGAAAAGTTGGAAAATTTATATAATTGTCTTTTGAATATTTGTCCAACATATACTATTAGTGAAAGAGTATTTTCCACTTCTAGCTTTATCGAAAGCAAACAAAAAAATCATCTTAAAACGAAACATTAAAATTGCATATTAATTCTAAAATATTATTTTAGAAATAAATATGCAATAAGGATAGACGTGTTATTTATTCGGTCCGTGAATTTATTAAAATATCGGCTTATTAGTGTGTAAAAAAATATATAAAAAACAACAGCGCTTGGACGCTTAAAAAATAATATATTTATTACAAAAAACAAATAAACCGTGTTCAATATAAAATTTAAATAAAAAAAAACATTTTATAAAAAACCCTTAACAAACAGGGATTTGTCTTGTTTGTTTTGTTTATTTTTTTTTTTTTTTCTTTTCTTTCTTATAAAGAAAAGAGTATATGAGCTCTATAATTCAAGAGGAGAGAAGGCTCAGTGCAAATGGCAGAAATGCCTACGTTTTTCTAAAGGGAGACAACATCAATGTTAATAAAAACATTAGTGATCCCAATTACAACAAAAATTATTTAACCGCAAAAACAATTGAGAGATCCCGTTCATGTTCTCCTTTACTCTCATGTGAAAAAATTAAAACCAATAACACAAAGGAACATGAAAATATAAAAGTACCAACAAATACAGTGCCTAGTTTAACAACAACACACAAAACGCTGTCTGCTTTGACTTCACCAAAACCTACAGCTACAATATTAACAAATAGTGAGACTATTAAAACACCAACAACATCTTCTGCTACGTTAAACAGTGATATTAATATTATGGCTCAACCTAATAACTTAAAACAGCCCCAAAGTATGCTTCACTTTCCGTCACTAAGTAGTTTAACTATTAACCCCTCAACTGGCGCAACACCTAATGTTGACCTGCCAGTCATCATTACCGCCAAACCATTGGTACAGACTGGATTAGACAGGTATGTTAAAATAGTTAAAAGGAAAAGAAGCCCAAAATCGGCTAAAACAGCTCCCTATCCTAAGCTTAGTAGAGGTGAAATAAATGTCACTCAATCCCAAAACCGTTTTGCCATACTGGAAAGCGAAGATAATGATGCCCCGGTGATACCTAAACCACAAAGACCTCCCCCTATCTATCTAAGAGAGCAAAATTCAAATGAATTTTTTAAAACCCTAGTCAGCCTTATTGGGGAAAACTCTTTTTATATTGTTCCAATAAAAAATGGCAAAATTGTTGAAACTAAGATTCAAGTTCAATGTGAATCCAATTTCAGAAAATTAGTATCATTTCTTGAATCCAGAAAAAAAAATTTTTATACTTACCAGTTGAAGAGCAGCAAAGGTCTTCAGATAGTCATTAAGGGTATTGAATCATACAATGACCCACTTGAAGTAAAGAAGGCACTCGAAATCAACGGCTTTAAAGTTAAGTCCGTTGTTAATATTAGAAACCGGGATAAGCTCCCCCAACCCCTTTTCCGAGTTGAATTAGAGCCTGGCGATATCAAGTTGAAGAAAAATGAAACAACTATAGAGTTACAGTTGAAGCACCACATAAGCGACGAGGACCTGCTCAGTGTACGAACTGCCAGGAGTATGGTCACACTAGGTCTTATTGTAGACTACATGCAGTTTGCGTAGTTTGCGGTGAGCTGCATAGCACAGCTGACTGCACCAAACCAAAGACAGTAAATACTGAAAAAAAATGTAGCAATTGCGGTAACCCCCATACTGCTAATTACAGAGGTTGTGAGGTATATTTAAAATTAAAAAACTCAAATTTAAACAGAACCCGAAACCCCCGAATGAAATCACAGTTGGAACCCGAATTTTATATTCCACAATACCCACAAATTATCACCAACAGTGCTTCATACTCTGAAGTTCTAAGAGGACAACCACAGCCCCCAAAAACTCCACAAGCCGCACAAGTCAATCCAAATGCTCCACTTTCTCAATCTGAACCCCAGATACAAAATTTCAGCAGACTTGAAGCATCCATTGAATCCTTGGTTCAAACTGTTACTAACTTTACAAACTCAATGAGTAATATGATGCAAGAGATGATGAGAAATCAGTCTATTTTGATGCAAGCTTTGTTAACTAAACCATGAACAGTTTGAAAATATGTTACTGGAATGCTAACGGCATATGCCAACATAAAGAAGAGCTCGAGTATTTTCTCAGAAATCAGCAAATCGACGTAATGCTTATTTCTGAGACCCATTTAACCCTGAGAAGTTCATTTTCAATTCGCGGGTACACAATGTATGATACTAAGGACCCAAGAGGCAGGTCATGTGGAGGATCAGCTATTCTCATTAAATCTAGATTAAAACATTTTCTTATGTGTGATCTTTGCGAAAATTATCTTCAGGCCACTACTATATGTTTTGAAGAATTCGATAGGGACTTGGTGATTTCGTCAATTTATTCTCCCCCCAGATTCTCCATAACGGAGGATCAGTACACAGTCTTTTTCGAATCATTAGGACCGCGTTTTCTGGCAGCTGGAGACTATAATGCCAAGCATACATTCTGGGGGTCACGGCTTGTTCCCCTAAGGGCCGTGTTTTGTTTAATACAATTTCTAAGCTGGGTATGGATGTGATCTCTAGTGGAGAACCCACGTACTGGCCAACGGATCGTCGAAAAATACCCGATCTGATAGACTTTGGAATAACAATGTCTATTGCGAGAGAATTGGTCCATGTAGAACCATTATTGGATCTCTCATCTGATCACACAGTTGTTAGTATTTTAAACCCCCGAGGAATTGTACCCCCCTCTGGTGACTTAGCACTGACAGGCAAAACAACAGATTGGTTGAAGTATAAAAAATTTATCAGTACACATTGCTCGGAAAACATACCGCTAAGAACACCGGAAGATATCGACCTCTCGATTCAAAATTTTGAACTAAATCTCAAACTTGCTGCTCAACTTGCTACCAAACCCCCCCCCCCCGACACAACAGACAAAATATTATTTTGTCTGCCGATGTCGAACGACTCTTAAATGAAAAAAGAAGAGCTCGAAGAGAGTGGCAACAGCACAGATCTCCTCAACTTAAGGAACGGTTAAAAGAATGCACTAAAAAATTAAAAAAGCTACTTGAACATAAGAGAACTGCTTCATTAAACAGATATCTTGAAAATTTAGATCCAACATCAAGAACTGATTACTCATTATGGCGTGCAACGAAAAATTTAAAAAGACCTGTCTTATGTAAGCCTCCTTTGAGAAAATTAGACGGAGGTTGGGCTAGAAATGATACTGAAAAAGGAGATCTGTTTGTAGAACATTTAAGAAAAGTATTCACGCCAAATATAACAAGTTCTGTAACAGAGTTGCCACCGATTTTACCCCAGCACCGAGCAGCTACCCGATTAACGTTTGAGATGAGAGAGGTCGAAAAGGCTATTTTTGAACTAAACCCCAAAAAAGCTCCTGGTATCGATGGAATCGGTAACAGGATGCTCTTGGAGTTACCCCGTATAGCATTAAAGATAATTCTCTTTATTTTTAATGCTATTGTACGCCTTGAATACTATCCCCCAGAATGGAAAGTTTCACTCGTTAAAATGATACCCAAGCCAGGCAAAGATTACACAAAAGTGGAATCGTATAGGCCTATAAGCCTATTATCCAATTTGTCAAAGCTGTTCGAGAAAATCCTAATGGAAAAGATAACTGTTTATGTGGAACAAAACAACTGTATTCCATCACACCAATTTGGCTTCAGAAGAAAACACAGCACCATTGAGCAAGCCCACAGGCTGGTTACTGTTGTCAGAAAAACGTTCGAGGAGAAAAAATACTGCTCTGCCCTTTTTATCGACGTTTCACAGGCTTTCGATAAGGTTTGGCATGAAGGTCTACTGTTTAAAATAAAACTTTTGTTACCAACAAATACTCACAAGCTACTCAAAAGCTATATAACAAATCGAAAATTCACTCTTGCTGAAAAAAGTTTTGTCAGCTCTCCTCAAGATATACAAGCCGGAGTTCCACAAGGTAGCATTTTGGGTCCTCTGTTATATATCATTTATACTTCAGACATGCCATTAGATATTAATACCCACACATCGACTTTCGCTGACGATACTGCAATCTTAAGCGTCCACGATGACTCAAAAATAGCGTCTAGAATGTTACAGACTCACATTTCACAATTGGAAGCTTGGTTGGATAAGTGGAGAATTAAGGTGAATGAACAGAAATGTATCCACATTACTTTCACACTGAGAAAAGAGACGTGTCCACCCATTAAAATTAATAATCTGAATATACCCCAACACACATGTGTGAAATATCTAGGTATTCACCTTGACCGACGACTCACGTGGAAAAATCATATAGATGCGAAAATAACTCAGATGAGGCTAAAAACTGCTCAACTCGCTTGGCTTACTGGCAAAAACTCTAAACTAGGCCTGGACTGCAAATTACTCATTTACAATTCGATCATGAAACCCATATGGTGCTACGGAATTCAGCTCTGGGGTACTGCCTCTGCGTCCAATATAGGGAAAATTCAGAGAATGCAAAATAAATTCTTGAGGACGATCACGAACGCACCCTGGTATGTTAGGAATTACAACATACATAAAGACCTGAATGTACCCCTGGTCAAAGATGAAATTATTAGACACTGTCAACGCTATTTAACAAAACTGGAAACACACCCCAACATACTAGCCCGTAACTTAACTGATAATCACGGCCACCAGCGTCTTAGGAGGAGGGACACTGCGGATCTGGTCCGCTAATAATAAGGGGAAATAATGGTCCCAGTTGAACCACACAACATCAGTCTGGCACTGGCTGGACTTAACAATTAATATTTAGTTTTAAGATTTGGATAATTATTGTTAGTTCACAGTTTTTAAAAGTGAAGATTCAATAAATAATATAAAATATGGAAAAAAAAAAAAAAAATATTACATATTTAAAATGTAATATTAAAAAAAATTATTTAATGCCAAACGTTTTAAACGTTGAAATTAATAACGTACCTAATTTTACCAATTTACAAACTTAATGATATCTATTCATTTGATATGAATATAGTTTTATAATATTAATTTTTAAGATATTATATTAAAAAATATTGGGTTTAAGTTAATTTTTTGTTGAAAAATGAAATACAATAAAAAAATTAAATTAAAATGAATATATATATATATATATATATATATATATATATATATTAGGGCGGGTCAAATTTCAGAATCTGTATTGATACCTGGCAGCATTGTTCAATTGAACAACTTTGTAACTCTGAAAAATGACGTTACAAAATAATGACGTTTACCAACACTAAACGTTGCCAAGCATTGCTTTTCCTTCTTCCTTAATCGTTCATCTTTCAATGCTCACGCAGTTTGCCAAAATACTTTAAAAAAAAAAACTCGGTTATCACAATACCAATATTTTTTTTTATTTTTAAATTTAGTGTGACACAATCAAAGAGTGCAGTGATAATATCAAAGTTATTATGGATAATCAAGAACCATCAACATCGTCTGCGGTGTCTTCGCAAATGGAAGCAACAACTTCAACGAGTTTTGACTCTAGATTTACTAACATGCCTGATCAAGATATTGTTGTTTTTGGTTTATCGAGTGATTTAAATGATCTTAGTTTGCCTACTAAATGTGACATTTTAAAATATTATTTTTTTTGAGTGATCGTGCTAAATTTGAAAACAAAATGTTACTCCTCACGTAACAGATAAATTGATCCAAATTTGGTGTAAATTAAATATTGAAATCATTAATAGAAAGAGTGTTTTAAAGAAATTAACTGGTTTGCTTGATAAATACCAGAAACATGTACAACATAGAAACAAAAGAGATGAATTTAAAGCATTTGTTGATTCAATAAACGAATTATTTTATATTGGCAAATGTAATTGCAAATTAAAAACAACAGAATGCTCGTGTGGATTGATTCCAGAACATCTAAAAGAATTTATGATGGACCAGCATAATGATAGAAAATTCACAATACCTGCATATACGGAAGACGTTGAAGAAGTAGCTACAACAATACCAACACTTACAACTGGTACCGATGATCCAAGTTACGAACCACCTGAATTACACATGGATGAAGATGAAAATGAAGCAACAACAGAAGTTCCAGAAGCAACTGTTCAAATGAGACGAGGTCATTATACTCAAAGATACGATGCCTTAAATTTTGCTATGATGTGTGATAGATTCGGTGTTCCAGATAGAGTCGCTTCATGTTTAGCAACAGCTTTATTCGAAGATATAAATTTTAGAGATGTTCATGGTAATCTTGTTATTATGGATAAATCAAAAGTGGCTAGAGAAAAGGTTTAATCTAGAGATGCAGTGCTTCGTACACGACATACAAATTCTTATATAACTGCATTCTCTTTCGATGGTAGAAAGATGACTCATTAACTACAGAGAAAATTAATGACAAATTTCATGCCACCGCATTTAGTTTTTCTGAAAGAGCCCTATAATGAGTTACTTGGATATGTAAATTTGGGTAGTCAAGAAGATGCAAAAACCAAACACAGAAAACTGAATGAATTCTTCAACAATAAAACATTAACAGTTGATCAATTAATTGGCATATGCAGTGATGGTGAGCCAGCAAATACTGGAACAAAAAATGGTGTTTTACGATTATTTGAAAAACAGTTAAATAGACCATTTCACTGGTTTATATGTCTGCTTCATTTCAATGAACTGCCATTTCGTCATTTATATGAAGAATTGGTCACCAGTGGACCACGAGCAGCAAGTGGAAACTTATTCAAAGCTTTTCAAGAATGTGAGAAATTGCAGGTATGTAACACTTTATTTTATTTGATATCATCATTTATTATCATTATTTATTGTCATTATTTTACTTTTTCGATTGGAATAAAGTTAAAATAAAATAATTGCATTTTAATTGATCTAAACATTTCATTTTTCAGGTAGAAGCTGATTTTGATCCAATACCACTGGAAAATATGCCTGCAATTATGGATCATGAACATGAGCTCGAACTATCAACAGATGTTTAATATTTATATCAAATAGCTAAAGCAATTTCGAATAGTATTGTTCCAGTTGATTTAGCTAACATTAAATTAGGACCAATTGCACATTCTCGTTGGATAACCAAAGCAAGTAGATTACTACGATTATATGTAACAACTAATACACCATCGACCAATTTTAAAACTTTTGCAGTTTATATTATTACAGTTTATGTGCCAATGTACTTCAATGTGAACTTTTATAACTGTTGTGTACAGCAGTGCACTTTTATTAAAATTTATACGTTACTTACAACCAAACTTTCGTAATATTGTAGATGGTGTAATTCAAAACAACTCATATTACGCACATCCAGAAAATATCTTATTTACAATGTTATTTGATGATCGAAAAGCAATACGGGATAGAGCTATCAAAAAGATTTTACACTATCGAGAAAAATTGTACGATCCAACTAAACTCAGAGTTTACAAAAAATATATCTTAAATTTCGATGCTACCGATTATGTCAATATGGTTGATATGAATAACGACGATATATTATTTGAACCAGCATTTACTCGACAGATTCCATATGATCACTTGGTAGAATAGGGTACGTTCGTAAATGCAGTAGTTGCGCATCACTGCAGCATAATAAAAGTAAAACGTCCAAAAAAGCATCACTTGGCAGCACTGATTTACGTCAAACGTTTTTTTATGCAATCAAATGACAGTCCTCCCGCAAATTTTTGCAATATGGCATCATTAAAGTTTCTGATGCAATAGTGCGAAATCATCTTCTTTTTCGTTTTAATTGATTTTTAATTTTATATTTCTTTTAATTCTTTTTTTTATTATAAGTTAACAAAAATTTAGCATTTTACAATCAAGATTTTCAATAATATTTGTTAATGTTATTGTAGTGAACATGTTTTTTTATCTTTTGCAAAACGTTCTAAAAAGCAAACTGTGCAGTTGTTGAGCAGTAGCAAAGCATCTACAACAGATGATCACGCATCAGCAATAAAAGTTGGCATAACTGCCGCAGTAATGCACAAATTTTTTGCATTTACGAACGTACCCATACTTAGATTTCGATGAACCACAACTGGCTGTTTCAAAACGAGTTATAGAAAAGAATCGTGAAGGAGTTATCGCAGTGACATTAGAAAGTCGTAAGAAAACTCCTCGAATGGAAAGTAAAAAGGACCTTAAAAAATAATATTACCACGTTAAAACATTAAATTGTAGGTCGAGAATATTTAAAAATAAATTGAATAAAAAATGTAAAAATAGTGTTTTTTGTTGAAACCTTGAAAATGTTGATTTTTTCAGATCGATTTTCCTACAAAAAGGAGAAAACAAAAAAATTTATCCTAATAAAAGTTATTGGAAATTATCTGAACTTTCATAATCTGCAAAAAAAAATCGAAGAAAATTCAGAATTCATTAGTTAAAAGTTCATTTTAGGCTATTTTTCGACAAAAAATTCCTAATATCTCTACTAAAAATAAAAAAAATATTGGTATCAAAATAAAAATACCTTTCAAGCAAGCCCAGATTGAGAAATCTACTATAATTCTATCCGATTTTATGACGAATTTAATTTAATTATTCTATGTATATATGGAAAAATATATATTTTGAAATTTTGGGGGGCTCCAAATCCGACTTAGAGCTATGGTCTCTTGAGCAAAATTTCTCAGAATCACCTATAGATTACGTTTTGCGATACGCTTAATCAAACAAAATTAACCCGCCCTAATATATATAGTATAAATATTTTTTTTATTTTTATTACTTTACTATATATTAAATTTCTATTTTTTTTTTTTTGTAATAAAAACAATTAACAAATTATATAAGCTTTTTATTCAAATTAAAAAAAAACGAAAAAACCGGTTGACCGGTTTTTTCCTTAAAAACCGAAACCGCTTTTTTAAAATTAGATTTTTCGAAGAAAACCGCAACCGGTTTTATCAAAAGGCCGGTTTTTTGAATACTCTAATATCAGTGTAAAATGTCATATATAATTTAGTGTAACAAAGATTCGTCAACAGCAGGCATAGGTCCAAAGTTTCGAAATAAGTCTTCCAGAAGTTCTATCTCATCTATTCGTATTATGTTGCTATCAGCAGTAATTTTTACATAAATTAAGCCACGCATGCTGAATGCACTGTGGATACGATTTGCTTTTTTAAGTTTAATAGCGGCACGTAGAATATTAAAATTATTTTGTGTAAGATTTTCATTTACATAAAATTTGTTGTCAGAAGAAAATCCAATATGCTTTAAGCAAAAATTGAAGCCTTTATAAATTTTCCGATAGTTCGCGAATGATTTTAAAAAATAGTTTTTATCATACGGGGACCACGTCTTAACGATTTGTTTTACAAGACTTTAGGCCCATTAGGCAAGTTATAATCACCCTTATTCTAGTTGTCGTCATCGACACAAGACAATGTCGTCTTGGGATTTTTTTTTTTTTGAAATTGGTATTCCCGTTGTCGTTATCGAAAATATTTGATAACTGTCGACAAGTATTTGGTATTCTGTAAGAAAATGTGACGACGATATTGTCTTGAAACGACTCTGATTTTGTCGACACAATTTTTAGTAACGACTCGAGGAAAAGTAATGACTGAAAAAAACGGAAAAATGGGAAGAAATATCAAATTTATTAAATGCACTTGGCCCACCGAGAATAATGTGAGATGGATGGCAGAAGGTAAAGAAAGCATGATCATATAAAGTACATTATAAAAATATAACAAAATTTATTTATAGGTTTGGCGAGACTTAAAATTTAAAGTTAAAAAGAAAATGGTAGCCAACAAAGCCGAGTGAAATGCTACAGGTGGCGGAAAATTCAAGCAATTAATATTGAGCCCGCTGGAGGAAGCTGTGGCAAATCTTCTACAGTTTCAGAAACAGCTGAACCCTAAGTTAAAGTCGTTTCCAACACTGAGCTGGTACGACCCCTGGGCTAAAAATCTTAATGTAGCTGCCAACTTTATTGTTTTGGAAATAAATGTGGACTGGATTCCGGTTTTCAAATTAGGTGCTATTGTTTCCAGCACATCTTTGAAGGCTGTTTTATTCAAACCTTTTAAAAAAATTAGGAGATTAACATTCTTTAAAGTAACAGACTTTGATTTTGCAACTCACTTGTTATCCGGCAGATTAAAGATATTGGATTTCTGTATGAGAAGTCTTCTTTCCAATACTAGATTTTCTTTATTTTCTTCATCACTGGTATCAGAATTTAAATTACACACAAAAAAACATTTTTTCGCAAAAATAATAAACAAAATAAATCTGCCGACTCAATTTTTAGAGATGTGTTTTTGTTTAAATCGATAAACTGGCGACGTCGTAACAACACTGTTTTAGAATACCAATTTGGTGTCGAAGTGATGTCGATGTCGAAGCAAAGTGATGTTGACTCAAAAACGACGACGACATTGATAACGACATCTAGAATAAGGGTGAATATTGGGCCCTAGGCCTATTATTATGACTTGCCTTTAAGGTGCGTGTTAGTTAAAGGTAACTTTAGCTAAAGTGAGGAATAAAGTGACCTTTATTTTTTTTTTTGGTTATTACAACTTCCTTATAAAATAAAATTAAGTTTTTTGAAAATATGGCATTACCAGAGCAAAAACCGATTACTTTTGACAAATTAAAATGGTTCTTAAAAATACGTAGTGGCAACGACGTACTTTTATTTATTTATTTACTTACAACAAACAAAAAATACAAACGAAAGACAAAATTTCTTCGATTTGTGTAAAAAATAAAATGTTTGTTGTAAAAAATTTAAATTGTCGACGCCGAACACAGAAATAAACCAAACAGCAAAGATACCGGCAAGAAACTACACGGCAACTACACTACAGAGCAGAAAATGTGGCAACTTTAAATGCTTAAACCATACGTTAAAAGTTGAAGGTAAGATGAACTTACCTTTAGCTTATCGATCACTTTTAGGTTAAAGTATACTTATAATAATGAAAAACTAATAATCTGTCCGTTAACAAGCTAACTTTAGCTATCGGCAAGTTATAATAATGGGCCTTAAGCGAATAGTAAATTACGCTTTGTTTATAATTATCTTCGTCGTGATCACATCTCAGGTTTTGTGAAATGTTTTCTTGGATGCTCGTTTGAAGATTTTGTGAAATGTCGTTTGACTCTTTTTTTTTTGCATAGGGTAATTAAAAGTCGAAGGCATTTGCTCTTATGCAGAAACTTTGTATTTACAATATCAACTCGAAATCTCCAGATATTTATTCCTAGAATTAGGAATACTATCTTTGAGAGATCTTTTGCGTGTTTTCTCGCATTCGAACAATTTAGATTAAAAATCTTGGAATATTTTAATAGCCTCTAATTTTGTGTTTATTTTAAGCTTGGACATATATTCTCACTTAGTTATTAGGTTCATTCGATTACTTTTCTCAGTCAAGTCCAGCAAGATTTACTCAGTAACAAACTTACAGAGTAAGAAAAATTTACTCTCAAAATTAAAATTTTCTAAAAAAGTACGCGAACGGAAAATTTGCAATAATTTACAAGTTTGTTAAACAGCTGATTGTAAAACCAAATGTAGAAATAAATTATAACTGGTCGATATGAAAAAAGAGGATTCTTGTTGTATTCTCTTTTTTATGTTTACTGAGTATTTGTGTAAATGAACGACATTCAGTAAAAATTTGTACGAATTTGTACAAATTATTGAATAAACGAACAAAACTATTATAGGCTGTTTCTAACATGATAATAGGATTTGGTTTTTGTGTGCTTCCCATATGCTAGCCCTGAAATATAAAAAAATTAAATGGCAACCCTTCACCATAACTAATGTTTCTTCCTTGGTGTCTACACCTGACATTATTATAAATATTTTTCTATTTGCAAACGTCACTTTCAATCGCAGAGTAACGGGACTAAATTATCTATGTTAATATTAAGGGTGGAGAACACGTATTTATGTTAATATTATATCTACTCACAATTTTCAGTCAGTCGTGCAGTAAAGTCGTTTGTTTACTAGTGTTTATTCGCGTTGTTTTGCTTGTAATTTTTAATATAACAAAAAAGTGTTTATTGGAATAAAAAAAATAGTGCTCTAAGTGTTTTAAGTAAAAAATGTGTAGTAAAACAAACAAAATGTCATCAAAAACAACTGCTGCATTTATGTGTATCTCGCGTGATTTTGACAGCTGATATTATGATATAGTTGTTATAATATTTATTATGATAACTTTGTTATAAAATAAATATAACACTAAGAGCAATATTAATATGGAGTCTACACGCAAATATAATTCTCCCTGCGATTGGATATGACGTTTGCAAACAGAAAAATATATCAATCGCAGGTGTAGACACCAAGTTATGTCAAACTGTAAAATAATATTCTCAAAGTTGCCAGTATGCAGCTTCCAGACGGTGCTGCCATATTCTAGGTATTTTAACCCTCATATATAAAAAGGCCAGCAAGGTGGCAAAGAAGTTCAGTTTATAAATAAAACGCTAGTGTGTAGAACTAAAGTGTGGCATACGTTTCGTCTATCTACACCATGTGTTGTTTTTGCAACGCGAAAATAAAAATACTTTTTAATAGCACTCTTTTTAAATATCAAAATGAATTCATTTATTTAATTCTTTAAATTCACATGTAATGTGGTTTTGTTAAATTATAATAATGAAACTTTACTAATATCAGAGCGCTTTAAAATTTTAATATTTGATACAAACACACTGCCATTTAGAACTATATTTTTCTGTATAACAAGTAAATATTAAAGTTTTGTCTACGTGATATATGCATCAGGAACGTTACTTTATGTAAAGCAAATATATAAAAAAAATGAGTAAAAGAGAATTAACAAAGTAAATAATATATAAATTAAATTGTAGCTTTAACTACCAAGCCTACTAATTAAGTGACGGCGGTAACATTCCCCCACCCGTAAGCGAGTTTAGGGGTTACGAGCTTGCTCACGTTCATTATCACCGACGTTCAAAACAGCAACATTTGTCACGGGTCTTTGCAACACACCAAACTTTGTCTTAACTGTCACCCTTCGCACCTGATCATCCGCAGCTACCACTTTGTCGATTATTTTGCCTTTAGGCCAACACCTTGGCGGAAGATTTTCGTCAGCAATGACAACGATTGCGCCGATCGATACTGGCGGAACTTTAGCAAACCATTTACTTCTTTGGGATATTATTGGCACGTACTCCTTTAACCAAGGGTACCAAAACTTTTCGGCAAATGCCTGAGTTTGTTGCCATCGTTGACGTAAATTACCACTATCGTCCATCGCAGGAGCCGATTAAAAGATGGTTGGGGGTAATGGCATCATCATCTTCGTGTTCGATTGATACAAAGGTAAGTGGTCTAGAGTTAATGATTGGCTCAATTTCACACAACGCACTTTTTAAAGTCTCATCGTTAAAATTAAGAGTGGGGCATAGGCTGTAAAGAATATTTTTCACCGATCTTATGAGCCTCTCCCAGGCCCCCCCCCCCATATGCGGCGCACCTGGTGGATTAAACATCCATTTAGTTTTATCAAATTTCGAAGTTATAGTTGTGAAATCAACTTTCTTGACTTCGTCGTTGAGGATTTTTTCTGCCGCTTTGAAGTTTGTACCGTTGTCTGTGTATATCTCTCGAGGCATACTGCGCCTAGCAGCAAAGTTTCTGATACACGAACTGGTATCTAAGCTATGGGCAATTTCTATGTGAATTGCGCGGACAGTTAAACATGTGAAAATCACTCCCCATCGTGTTTCACGTCTTCTACCAACTCTTACAAGTAAAGGGCCAAAGTAGTCTATGCCGACGAATGTAAATGGTCGTTGAAATGCACCTAGACGTGCAGCTGGCAACAGTGCCATTTGAGGGGGTTGTGGTTCTGCGAAATTATTTTTGCATATCTGACAAGAATTACGTACCTTCTTATATAGGATGCGCAAACGTGGAACAAAAAAATGGCTCTTTATTTTGTTGATTACTGCTTCATGAAAATGGTGGTGGAATTCTTCGTGAAACGAGCGCAATATAAGAAATGTAACATGGTGGCCCGTTGGCAATACTATTTCATCATCATGGTTGTTAAGACGTTCTGCTCGGCTGTGGCATCTTATAATATCGTATTCATCTAGGTATATGTTTAGTCGGTATAGATTGCTGAATTTTTTAACGTTCCCCTCCTGTTTGAAATCTATTATTTCTTGACGGAACTCGCTACGTTGTGTTTCTTTTATGATGAATCTTTGCGCCTGTTGTATCATTTCGTGTGTGATTGTCTTTCGGCTTGCTTCTTGTTTACATACGTTTTTTAGTTTCGCCAAGTACAAAAGAAATGTTGCAACTGCCCTGTAGAGCCGTTTCCATTTTGAAAAGTTTTCGAAATTTATAAAATTTAAGTGTTTTGATTCGTGATGCATCAGTAACACTTGATGTCTGATCTCAGAGGTGTCGGTTGGACCCAAATCTTCACATGTAGGCCATTGACTTGGCGAATCGCGTAAGAATTCTGGGCCATTGAGCCACAAATCCATATTTTTACGCGTTGTTATCTTCGTGGCGAGATCAGCCGGGTTTGCTTTAGTTGGCACCCATTTCCATTGAGTAATATCTGAATGTTGTAATATTTCCCCTACTCGATGCATTACAAATTGTTGGAAATTTCTTGGGTCTATACGTAACCATTTTAGCACTGTTTTTGAGTCTGACCACCTGTGTAATGAAGATATGCGCAAACGCTAAACTTTTTGCACTTTGATTGCTAACCTTAAACCAATGAGTGCGGCCTGTAGTTCCATTTTTGGGATTGACAGTGGTTTGAGTGGTGCCACTCTGGATTTGGCAGCTACGAGGGTGACAGATTTACGATCGCCGAGTTGTACAAGCAGGTAACTAACGGCAGAGTAAGCGTATTCGCCCGCATCAACGAATGTGTGCAACTGGATGATTTCGGCATTGTACAGTATCAACGAGTAGCAGCGGGGGATTTCGACAGCTGTGATGAGTGGAATCGTGGTTTTCCAATGAGACCAATTTACGTTTAGGGATTCAGTTAATGGATTATCCCACCCGATGTCAGAACGCAAAATGTCTTGAAGCAATATTTTAAGACCGATAGTGTGACATGACAAGAATCCCAAAGGATCAAAAATTGGCATAAGTACTTGAAGGCACGCTCTTTTGGATGGCACAATATCTTCGTCAATCACATTGCGGCGCAGACGTGCAAATCTGCAATTATATTTAAAAACGTCATTAATCGGGTCCCAATACATACCTAAGACCTTTTCAGTTTCGCCCCATAACTTGACATTTTGAGAAGTCGTTGGCGCATCGGGTAATTGTTTTAAAACATCGACAGAGTTAGACGACCAGTTTCGTATATGAAACCCAGCGTTGGCAGAATTTCCGCAACCTTTTTTGCTAAGTCTACTGCACCTCTTTCTGTTTCTTCGCTATCGATAAAATCATCTACATAGTAGTGCTTTTGAATTGATTCCACTGCTCGAGGAAATTTGGACTTAAATACTTCAGCATTAGTGTCGCGAATGTAGTGAGCAATACTTGGGCGCAGCTTATGCCGCGCATAACGTACGTACTTGGCTGTTGAACGTTGTCGTTTTTGTCCCACCATAAGAATCTTTGAGCATGCATATCACTTTCACGTACATTAATTCTGTGAAACATTTCTGCAATATCGCCACATATAGCGATTTTTCCAACGCGAAAAGCCAAAAGGATATCTACTAGAGGATTCAGTAAGTCGGGGCCGGTGAGCATAAAATCATTTAGTGATGCCCCAGTAGATTTTGCAGCGGCGTCCCAAACCAAACGAACTTTGTTGGGTTTATTAATGTTCAGCGTTATAAAAATCGGTAGATACCACACCTTTTCAACGGGAGCTGCTAAGTCGGCAAGGCTTAATTTTTTGGCATATCCCTTTTCGATTAAATTATTGATTTGATCCTGCATGCACTGTTGAAGTGATGGTGTTTTAGCAAATTTTTTATGAAGGCACATTAACCGACGAAAAGCATTATCATAACTTTGGGGCAGCTGAACTTCGTTGTTCTTCCACAGCAAACCGATCTCGTAACGACCAATTGTTGGCACCAATTAAAATTGTAGGTATTGCGTTGCAATACGATTGGATTGGTAAATTGGCCAAATATGGAAATTTCTTTGCGATTTCAGGCATATTAATGGTTTGTGATGGTAGGCCCAAACTTTGAACTTTACGGACGTCAGAAAGAGTAAGCTTCGTATCATTTAGTAAAGTTGAAACTTGTAATGAAGTTTTGACAGAGTCGCTTTCGACACGTGTGGTGTCCCCCGTCCATTGTAAGCAGAGGGTATCATGGACGCCATCCAAATGTAAGCTCTCAAAAACGCTACGCTCCATCAAAGTGACGGATGATCCTTCGTCTAAAAAGGCAAAGGTGTTAACGGAACGATTTTTTTAATGTAGGCGGATCGGCAATATTCGAAAGAATGGTTTATCTTCATCGCTATCATTGTGCGCATTAATTTGCGCACCCCGCTTGTTTTCAATTTTATTTTTACTTACGGTTTGTGACGCCGATTGACTTACAACATTACTGGGCTTATGAAGCAACGGGTGATGTTTGAATTTACATCCTTCTATGCCGCATTTTTTATTTATGCGACATTTGCGTTTGTGTTCGTTGAGACACTGGCGACACAAGTTGTGTGTTCTGACAGCATTCCATTTTTCTTTTAAAGATAAATTTTTAAAATTAATACACTGCTCTACTTTGTGCGAATCTACCTTGCATACCATACACGTTTTACTCGCATTGTTTTTAAATTGTGTGTGAGTATTCAACGATGCGCTCCTTTACCAAAAGTTGGTGTCACTACTTTGCTTGCCGCTTCAGCAATTTGATAGAGCCATACCCCAAATGTTTTAACGATAGGAATGCGTTCATCCTTTTGTAGCATTGCCCAGTTCAGTTTGTGTTGATTTGGTAATTTATCAACAAGTTCTTTCACCAGCATAGGGTTGTTAAGGTGTGACTCTAATCCACACGATTCTATTGTTGCGCATATATTTTGCACGTTAAGTGTAAACTCGATTATTGACTCTAATTTATCTCTTGGGCATGGCATGCTTTTTGCTTTATTGATCGCACGTTCTAAAATATGCTCCGGGCGACCAAAACAGCCGAAGTGTTTCAATTATGTCAGGAACTAGTGCGGGCAGAAGTAATTTGCTTTTCACTAAATCTCTTGCTTTTCCCTTAAGACAGCTTTGGAGACGCATCAAATTTTCAGTATTAGAAAATCCGGCAATTGCTGTACTATTTTGGTAGCTGTTTATGAAAATGGGCCATTCATCAGCATCACCGTTAAAAGTCGGCAGCTCGGGAGGAATAGAGCGTCTGGCTGCCAGCTGTGATGGCGTGGGGTTATATTGACTAACGTTAAATGCTGTTGCAGCGCTGCTTACAGACGGTATTTGTGAATAAGTATTATTACCTGGGAAATTATAATTACATCCATTAAAGTTGACTTGTTCTGCAGCGTGTCTGCCATCTCCTTGAGACAATATTTTGTATTTTTGTTCTAAAAAATCTTGTTGAATCTTTCTCTCCTCTTCCAAACGGTCAAGTTGTAATTTTGTTTGCCTTTGCAAATTATTAAAATTACTTTGCTCACTTGTTATATTAATAACGTTGTTATTCATTTGTTGTTGTTGAAGTTTTGTATTAATTGTTGTTGTTGGTTGTGTTGCGTATACGTTGTGTCAAGTATCGATGTATTGGTAATAGCGCGGAACACGGGCGTCCCATCTGCAACGTTGATCATGTTGTTATGTGTTGCTGTATATATTGGTCTGTATATTTGCGGTCCCGATATGCCAATAGTACTTACTACGTACGTTGTTTGTGTTGTTGCGGTGGGCAGTTGTTGGTAAATCAGTGTAGTTCCTGGTGGTGCTATTACGTTTGTCATATTACTGGTGGGAATTGACGTTCCTTTGGTGGCTATAGCGGGCAAGGGCAGCCCTTCTTTTGACGGTGACTGAGTCTTTGGTGACGAAGTTAAGCTTGGAAGAGTCACAAAAGCGTTTGTGTTATTTGAAACGGCAGTGGCAGGTGGCGTTTGGTCGCAATTGCAACTACAACTTTAATTTGCCACATTGCTATCGACTCCTACACAGCTAAAGTGATACCATTTATCACATTTGTCACACATGATTATGCGGTCGTCATCCAACTCGTTGCATTTTTTGCAACTATAATTCGTCACATTTTCACCATCCATAACGTTTTAATAGCACGATTATTTTAAAGATCAAATGTAAAATTTAAAAGGAATGTTGTTTTTGCAATGCGAAAATAAAAATACTTTTTAATAGCACTCTTTTTAAATATCAAAATGAATTCATTTATTTAATTCTTTGAATTCACATGTAATGTGGTTTTGTTAAATTATAATAATGAAACTTTACTAATTTCAGAGCGCTTTAAAATTTTAGTATTTGATACATATGATGGTAAAAACTCACTGCCATTTTGAACTACGGCGGTCAAAAAAAGTATTCGACAAACTGCTTGTTTTTCATAATCATGAAAAATATGTTAAAAAAATTCTACAAAATGAAAAATATAAAAATGCAGATTATTAGCTTAAAGTATTATCTCTTTATTTATGAAACAAAAAATACAACAAAAACAATATTCTGGAAAAAAAAATACAAAAACAAAAACATGTAATATTTCAACGCAAAAAAAGTATTCGACAACGTTGCTCTGGTTGTGATTAACGGGAAAAGCACCGTTTCTTTGAAATTTATATTGATGTCTTTCATTATTACTAATATTTTTTAATGTCTTAATTTCATTTATTGAATTAATTATTAACATGGGTCGAAAGGGTGCAGAGATTTCTTTAGATGTTAAAGAAATAATAATTACACATTTTAAAAAGGGAATAACTGAACAAGAAATAGCAGAAATTGTTGGAAGACCTAGTACAACTATTCACTACATCATAAATAAATACAAAAAAACTAAAAGTATTGAAAATGTACAAAGAAGTGGGCGTCCAAAAAAACTTAATGAAGTAAACGAAAGGTGGAACTTGCGTGAAATAAAAAAAATCCTAAGATCAACGCTACAGTTTTAACAAAACAGCTAGAACATGATCTTAATATCAATGTTACACCTCAGACCGTGCGTAATGTTATACACAGTAACGATTATCACGCAAGATCAGCTAGGAAAAAGCCGCATATCTCAAAAAAGAACAGAAAAGCTCGAGTTGACTTCGCAAAAGCGCATGTGAATAAGCCTATGGAGTTTTGGATGAAGACTATTTTTGCTGATGAGTCTAAATTCAACCTATTTGGATGTGATGGTAAGGTTCTGGTGTATAGAAAGCCTTATTCCGAGTTGGAGGAGCGAAATATACTGTAAAGCACGGTGGTGGCGGTGTTATGGTCTGGGGATGTATGGGGGCTTCAGGCGTGGGTAATTTAGTTTTCATTGATGGAATAATGGACCATCAGTACTACATAAACCTACTCAAGGAAAATCTTAAGCCAAGTGCCGAAATTTTTGTGTGATTTTCATTATTATCAGGATAATGATCCAAAACATATGGCCCTAAATACAAGGTTGTGGATGTTGTATAACTGTCCAAACGTGATTAAACCACCTGCACAGTCCCCAGACTTAAACCCCATCGAACACCTATGGGCCTGCTTAGAGCAAAATATAAGGAAAAGAAATTTCAGGAACAAAAACCAGCTTAAATCAATCCTTCTAGAAGAGTGGCAAAAAATTGACCAAAACTACATTTTAGATCTTGTTAAATCAATGCCAAAGCGTTTAAAAGCCGTTATAAAACAAAAAGGAAGAGCAACTAAATATTAATTGTTTATTTTTAATCAATATTTTCCCGTTAATTACAACCAGAGCAACGTTGTCGAATACTTTTTTTGCGTTGAAATATTACATGTTTTTGTTTTTGTATTTTTTTTTCCAGAATATTGTTTTTTGTTGTATTTTTTGTTTCATAAATAAAGAGATAATACTTTAAGCTAATAATCTGCATTTATATATTTTTCATTTTGTAGAATTTTTTTAACATACTTTTCATGATTATGAAAAACAAGCAGTTTGTCGAATACTTTTTTTGACCGCTGTATATTTTTCTGTATAACAAGTAAATATTAAAGTTTTGTCTACGTGATATATGCATCAGGACCGTTACTTTATGTAAAGCAAATATATAAAATAAAAATGATTATAAGAGAATTAACAAAGTGAATAATATATAAATTTAATTGTAGCTTTAACTACCAAGCCTACTAATTAAGTGACGGCGGTAACACCATGTAAACAAAGTGTGCTATTAAAGTGATTTTTCTGTAATTTTTAGTACCTGTTATAAATAAATAGAGCTATAAATAATTTCAAACAATATAGAAAGAACTCGATTTATTTAAAATCGTAACAATATATAGTACTTTATATATATATATACAGCTATATTTGTTATTAATTTTAAGATTCTTTCTCAGGAGTATTGCTATGTAATATAATTATTTGGCCTGGAACCCTTATGTATTATTAATAAATAAAATATATATATTGTGATGAGTTTAACACTCAATAAAACTTAAACCAAGTTTTGTAAAAAGAAATATAAATTTATTACAAGCATGTGTGATGAGTTTAACACTATAATTAACACTAACCTATTTCTAATTTTTACAACGACTTATATACTAAATTTATTTCATATTAAACTAAGTGCAGCAACAGCATTTGAGTGACTTAGATCACACCGATTGTGTTAACCATGTCTGTGACACATATGTTTCAAATATCATGCATGTGTATTAATTTAATTGTGCTAAGTCACCCCATGCTCAGTATTCAAGCACTATTTGAATACCCTACAGTATGCATACACCACACCATCGCCCTCAAGAGAAATCATACAATTTCTTCGAATTCAAAAGTAAGAAATTGGAGGATTGCTATAAACACGAGTGTGTGCACACTGTATGCTTGGCTATAATATTTACAACATTCTTTTTTTTTTGTTTAATTTTCATTTATATAGTATGCATTAGTTTAGCAAATTTTCTGTTTTCGTTTTTTTTTTTTTGATTTTGTTTTCGCTTTGAAATAAATTCTTAGTGTTAATGACATTCAGGTAATAATTTTATCGTTATTTTAATGGTAAGCAATTAATTTATTTTAAAAACTTTCCTTTTTTTTTTTTTTTGTTTACGTTTATATTAAGAGTTATACTTCTTTAATAAATTTTTGTGGTAAGTTTTAACTGTATTCCCAATTCTTACCGAAACATTCAAATCATTAATTTCTACTACGCTATAGGGACCTCTATATGGTGCCTCTTGTTTTCTCCTATTTTCTATTCTAACTAATACTAAATCTCCTACTTTCAATTCTATACTATTCGTCTTCTTGTGTGAATCTAATCGTCTATTTTTCTTTATCTGTTCTGTCATATGTCTGGCAGTATCCAATGAATATCTCAATCTGGCTTTCAGTTCATTGGCATAATTATCGAAATTATATAAAATGGGATGATTCCGGATCTCATCGCCTGGTAACTGTGGTAATTTTCCAAATATTAGCTCAAATGGAGAGTATTCAGTATTCACATGAGGAGTTATGTTGTATGCAAATGTGTAATACGGAATCCATTCTGGCCAATTATTATCTTCCACGAAGGATAAAAAGTATTCATTCAGAACTCTATGATTCCTTTCCACTGGTCCCAATGTTTCGTGATGATAAGGTGTCGACATTCGTTGCTCAATTTTCAACAATGTGCATATTTCCTTCATTAATTCATTCGTGAAGTCTGTTCCTCTGTCCGATTTGAGAATGTTAAATAAACCATATTTCAATATAACATTTTCCGTTAGTGCCTTAGCTATTGATTTTACCTCTTTAGTTTCCATTGGACAAGCGATTATATACTTTGTTAATTCGCATTGCATTGTTAGTATGTATCGGAAATTATTCGTTGGACGTAATGGACCAACTGTGTCTATCACTATTGTGTTAAAACTTTGTGACGGCGTATCGGTCATTTTAAATGGTTCCTTTGTGTGTTTAGTCTGTTTATTTCTCTGGCATAAGCCACATTTCAAAACAAAAGTTTTTACCCTTTTAGACATGTTCTTCCACTTGTATTTCTGTTTTAATTTGAGTAAAGTTTTTCTCACTCAAAAGTGTCCTCCTTGGGGAGTGTTATGGTATAGTTCTATGAGTTCTTGTTTTCTGTTATCATTTAGTATCTTCTGAGGTTTATTGTATAGTAATATTTTTATGTCATCTGTACTTGATTTATTCAAATCATTATAACTGGGCTTAAATTCTTCTGCAGGAATCATTTCAAATATTGCATCATCTCTTGCGATGGCAAATTTTTCATTTTTACTAGTCTTTAAATAAGATGAGAGCTTCTCCAATAGAGTACCTAAGCACTTTGGATTATCGCTACACCTAATGCGCATTTCATTATAATATTTATCATACTCTGTAATGTATCTATATATATCATTAGCCGGCCTTTTCTCTAAAATAAATTTTAATTTGCATGCGTTCTTTATATCGTTGATGGACGTGCAATCCCACATATGGAGTTGATCAGGCTCACTATGAGAATCGCTTTCGATATTTATATCAATTGATGCCTTTTTATTCATCCCTCTTGTTACCACTAACGTCTTCTTTAGACTTTCATCATTTTCCAATGGTATCATATTTTTTAACATCGTGGAGTCTAATTGTATTCTTGATAGTGCATCAGCATTCGTGTTATTGGATCCTTTCTTATATACGATATCAAAATCATAATCTGAAAGTTCCAATCTTATTCTCGTTAATTTCGAGCTTGGGTTCTTATGAGAAAATAACGATATTAAAGGTCTGTGGCCGTTACGACAGTGAATTTTCTACCGTGTAGGTATGGTCTAAAAAATTGTATGCCCCAATAGATACCAAGTAATTCCTTTTCAATCACAGGTTTATTCCTCTCATATTTATTTAGAGATCTACTCGCATAGGATATAGGTAAATCTTCTCCTATTGAACCTTGTGATAGTACTGCTCCGAGTGCAAAATTTGATGCATCCGTAGTTAATATAAACGTTTTATCAAAATCGGGATACTGCAATATTGGTGGATTCATTAGGCTATTTTTGAGACTTTCAAATGCTAGCTGGCAATTTTTATTCCATTCGAACTTTTTTCCTTTTCTCAATAAGTCGTTAAGACAGCTTGCATTTTCAGCAAAGTTCTTTATGAATCTTCGATAGTAGTTGCAGAAAGCTACAAATCTCCTGACTTCGTCAGAATTCATTGGATATTTAGAATTGGATATTTAGAAATTGCTTCATACTTGCTGGGATCTGGTTTTATACCATTTGACGTTATCAAATGCCCTAAGTATACAACTTCTGGTCTCAGAAAACAACATTTACTTGCATTAAGTTTTAGGTTATACCTCGCCAATCTATTAAATACTTTTATTAAATTTTCGTTGTGGTGTCTCAAACTACATCCAAAAACTATTATGTCGTCCACATATAAAAATGCTTCAGATTCCAACCCAGATAGAGCTATAGTAAGCATTCTCTGGAAACTGTTCGAAGATATCTTCAATCCAAATGGTAGTCTAGTGTACTGGTAATGGCCATTGGGAGTTGAAAATGCCGTACAAGGTCTTGAGGCTGGATCTAGTTCTATTTGGTGGAATAAACTCGTCATATCAAGTGTGGAGAAATATTTCGCTCTTCCCATTCTATCCAAAATGTCGTCCAGTCGTGTTAATGGAAACTTATCATTAACTATTCTATCATTGAGTTTCCTGAAATCCTCAACTAGTCTCCGTTTCTTTAAATCATCTTGCCCTTTTTTAGGAACTAGTAAAAGTGGAGCATTATACGGGCTTACGGACGGTTCTATTATGCCCTGTTCCAATAGATTCCCAACCTGATTGTCTATTTCCTTTGTGTGTGTTTGGGGTAAACGATAATTTTTTATGTAGACCGGATTTTTGTCACTCAATTGTATGGTTTGTTTATAAAAATTGTTCGTTGTTAAGTTCTCACCCTCTAAATGAAATATAGATTGGTATTCCTTAAGTATTCCCAATAATTCGTTCTTCGCGTTGTTATCGTTGACATCCATATTCAATTCATTCAGCAACTTATTGAATCGCTCTTCGTCATATTGTTTGCTTGTAGTTTTGGTATCAGTTCGGAGAATTTTAAAATTTTTTAAAGGAATTGTTTCTACTTTCAAGTTTTTTATTATCGTAGTTTTATTCAGTATGTTTAATAATCTTATATGCTTATTTCCATTTTTCGGGATTATAGTATTTGCTAAGTATACACCATCTGCGATTTCACGACTACATATTACACTATCTTCTGTGACATCAATATCAAATGGTAATACAGCTTCACTTCTTGGTGAAATTTTCAGGTAAGTCACTTTTAGTGCATTATTATATATTGGTAATTCTAGACTCTCATGGTCCACGTTAATTGTTAATATGAATTTATCATAATCAATGTTACAATTATACTTGTAAAGAAAATCTCTTCCAAGTATACCGTCAGTATTAATTGGAAAATCGTATTTTACCATTTGTATTTTCTGTTCGATTATTGTATCAGCTACTTGTACCTGTATATTCGTTGAACCTAGTGATTTTATCCCCTTTTTTGAAATTCCTGTTAGAAAACAGTAGTCACAAAGAGACATCTGCTCCTGTGTCAATTAAAAATGTTAATATGTTATCTGCGTCCTTCACATTTAATTTTACGTAACTCTTTAGATCCGATGAAACACTAAAAATTCTATGGGTTCTTATTGGATTTCTTCCGAAGATTCTTGGTACTGTAAAATCTCCGGATCTTGGGAGTTTCCCTGTTCCTGAATATGATGTACATTTCGGTTATTATAATTTCCAGTGTTATTTCTACTGCAATTATTCCTATTACTCCGGTTATTATTATTATAGTTGTTCCTGTTATTCCGATTGTTATTGTTATTATTATTATTATTGTTATTCTGGTTCCTGTTGCTGTTATTTCTATAACCATTGTTATTGTTATCATTCCCATTTCTGTTGTTGTAATTATTGTTTAAATTTCTGTTGTTGTTATTATCATTGTTTCCATTTCTGTTGTTGTTATAATTATTGTTTCCATTTCTGTTGTTGTTATAATTATTGTTTCTATTTCTGTTGTTGTTATAATTATTGTTTCTATTTTTGTTGTTGTTATAATTATTGTTTCCATTTCTGTTGTTGTTATTATAATTTCCATTTGAACCTCTTATAGTCTGGAACATAATTTGACTCTGCCTTATTTCCGATGACGCTTCTAATGCTATTTCTATCGCTTCGTAGAGAGTTTTCTTTCTGCTTGCTTCTATAGTTCGTACTATCTCTCTGTTCTTGAGTCCATTCTTGAAAGTGTTGAATGCTATCATAGCATTCGTATTGCTGATGGTTTCTCTGCTTGCTTCACCGAGAGCTTGTATTTGTAGCTCGTTTAGTTCCATCATTAGACTTTCTATTCTGTCTGCAAACTTTCTAATCGTGTCTGTTTGTACCATTGTCGTTATCTCATTTAGAATAACGTTAGGCGATTTTTTTATTCCGTATGCTTCTTTCAATATAGTTATCAAGGAGGCTATATCAGTTGGTACCGTTGTCTGTCTTACTCTATGTTGTACCCTTGGTGACAACTTTGTCTTATTCTTGAATTATACTTAAGTTTGCCACGAAAATTTCAAGCTCTTCTTTCGCACCATTGAATACCGATATGAGTTCCGAAATTGCTGCCAACTCAGTTGTGTTCAGTATATTGTTCGCCATTGTGTTATCTATGCTTTTCGTTTCTTCGCTAGATTGGATATTATCAGTTCCATGGGACGATGATTGTTCGTGTTGTCTAAGTACTCCTAGAGCTTCCTTCTTTAATTTATTAAACTTTTCTATGTGTGTTTGTCTATATGATTCTTGTACTTCTGGATTCGTATAGCTTCTCTTTCCAATTTTTCTATTTCTTTTCGTTTCGATAGTAAAGTCTTTACCTATTTACACGTAAGCTTTACCTATTGATTTTCTTGCGTTTGTTATAAGGGTTTCTATTTGTTTATAAATGTTATCCATGAAAAAATTTTATTAAAGAAAATTCTCTTTTTGTTTTCAAGAAAGGGTTATTTTATTCTATATTTATACATATAATGATAGTTTTGCTGAAAAAAATTTTATTAAAGAAATTTCTCTTTTTGTTTTTATATATTTTTAAGAAAGGTTTATTTTATTCTATATTTATACATAAAATGATGGTTATGATTTTTTTGATTTTAACTTGTATTGAATTTAAAATTAAACATTATTGCTTCTAAAGTCTGTTTTTATTTTATGTCTATTTATTTGCTTTTTAATATAATTTCTTAAATATTTAATTATCATATTCAAAGTGAATATAATACATATTAAAATGCATAGCTCTACGCTAACGCTAATCGCTGGAGGTGCGTTGGATGTAGCCGTAATTACCTCTTTTACTTTGTTTTGGGTATTGCCCATTTAGAGAATTCTTTTTTTTTTTTAAATTAAATTCTAAATGCACTTAATTTACAATTTATTTCTGATTTTCTTTCTTTTTTTTTTTTTGATATTTTATTATATATTGTACAGTGTTTATTTCTGTGAAGTACTTAAATAGAACTTGTTTATAAAATTAAAAAAATTATTAAGACATACCCATTTAACTTTTGGTGTTGATGGTAGTGCTGTTCTGTTATCGCATCTTTGGTGTTGATGACAAAATCGTTGAGAGAAGATTCCTTGGCTTCTCCTTCTCTCTTCTAGTTCCGGCTATGAACTAGAATTCCAATGTTGGATTTAAGATTGTTGTAGGAGGCAAGATTGGTGGCAGGATCGGTGGCAGTATCGGTCGCAGGATCGGTGGCAGGATGGGTGTTCGATATTTACTTGAAAGTATTTTGGTGTTATTGGAGGTAGTAGTCTGTTGTTGTTTGTTCTTCGCCAATTGCGATCATTTGTATGATGTTATATTGATGTGCAGGCATTTAATTTAATTACACTTTTTTTTTTATATAACTTTTAAATTTGGCAGGATCGCCATGTGATGAGTTTTAACACTCAATAAAACTTAAACCAAGTTTTGTAAAAAGAAATTTAAATTTATTACAAGCATGTGTGATGAGTTTAACACTATAATTAACACTAACCTATTTTTAATTTTTACAACGACTTATATACTAAATTTATTTCATATTAAACTAAGTGCAGCAACAGCATTTGAGTGACTTAGACCACACCGATTGTGTTAAACATGTCTGTGACACATATGTTTCAAATATCATGCATGTGTGTCAAGTATTCTTTTGGGTGGTCAATATGTTAACCTTATTTCATTTATTGTTTATGGTGTTATCATAAAATGTACTATAAACAATTAAAAAGAATAAACAAAGTAATGAAATACCTTTTATTTAGTTTAAATGGTTTCAATTTAATTGTGCTAAGTCACCCCGTGCTCAGTATTCAAGCACTATTTGAATACTCTACAGTATGCATACACCACAATATGTAAATTTTGAAATTTTGTTGATGTTCGTCTAGTTGTGTTTTTTTCGGGGTTTTAAATTTGTTTCCAACCACTCAATATAAATAGTAAAGCATTAACCCAGAAACAGCATGGGTACTGAAGAGGGTTGTGTAGCGTCCCTAATAACAATTTTCATGTTTCTTTGTAATAAAAAAAACAATTTATAAAAAGAATATGATTATATGATCTAAAATCTTATTATTACAATTCATTTACCAAAATAACAGACCAACAATACAAATTTTTGAAAAACTGCCAAAAGGGGTCTTAAATGGATCTAGAGGGAGCCACATACCATGTATCGTGATACAATGTGCATATTTGAGATTCTGCGAAATTTTCCTTTTGAGTACCCGCACTTACATGTTACTACACGTATCAGTTTTTGGGGACTAGGGGGCCTTACATGCCCCGCCCCCAAAATTTGTAAGATAAATTTTTTTTTGTTGTTTTATACCAGAGGGGGTCATATATTTTATGGAAGATAGAAAATACTTTCTTTTTTATTTCAGACGGGTCATATTTTTTCTTTTCTTTTAGCAACGCTCGATTAAAACTTTTTTATCTTCTATTTTTGGGATGAGTACTGTGAGGCCATCTAGGACCCAAAAACTGGTACGCGTAGTAACATATGTGTGGATACTCAAATTAAAGGAAATTTTCGCAGAATATTAAATATGCATTTTGATTTACGACCCATGGTATGTGGCTTCCTCTAGATCCATTTAGCACCCCTTTGGGACAATACCTCCAAAATTTTTTTTGACTGCAACGCTTTTACATCAAAAAATCCTTTTTTTAATGATATATGGTTTGTGGCTCCCTCCAAAAAATTTTTGCTTGCGGCGCTTTTAGATCAAAAATTAATTTTGTTTCATGATCCATGATATGTGGCCCGTCTCGATCCATTTAGGACCCCTTTGAGGCGATTTCGAAAAAAATTACAAATTTTTTATAAAAAATTGCGATTTTTAGAAAAAAAATTTCCAAAAGTTTCGGAAAAATAAACTGAAAAAAAATTGTTCCTGTAATAATAATTATAAATTACACAGCAAATTTTAGCTTTGCCATAAACATTATGAAAGATTATTATTTTTTTGGCCTTTGATAACCATTATGTAAGATTATTTTTTTTTTGTCTTTGATAACCAATAGAAATATTAGGTGCATTCGTTTACTTTTCTCAGTCAAGTCCAGTAAGATTTACTCAGTAACGCGAACGGAAAATTTGCAATATTTTTTAAACAGCTGATTGTAAAACCAAATGCAAAAATAAATATAACTGGTCGATATGACAAAAAAAGGATTCTTGTTGTACCTTTTCTATAATTTATTTAACAATATTTGTTGCTTTGTATTTGCATAAAACAACTTAGTTGTAAAACATTTTTTTTTGTATTTACAAAAATTTAAACACATTTTTTCAATCATATGTTTTTTTTTTTTGCTTGTAAATTCTTGCTGGCAATAATTTGTCCAGTAAAAATTTGCAGAAAGAGGAAGAACTCAACATCAAAATGTCACTTTATTCTCTCTTTTTTCTTTATGTTTACTGAGTATTTGTGTAAACGACCGACATCCAGTAAAAATTTGTAGAAATTATTGGGTAAACGAACATACTTATTATTATATTTTTATTCTTATTCAGAGTATTAAAAAAACCGGCCTTTTGAAAAAACCGGTTTCAGTTTTCTTCGAAAAATAGAATTTTAAAAAAACCGGTTTCGGTTCTTGCAGAAAAAAACAGTCAACTGGTTTTTTCGTTTTTTTTATACCCTTCACCATAGGTGGAAGGGTATATATAAGTTTGTCATTCCGTTTGTAATTTCTACAATATTGATCTTAGACCCTATAAAGTATATATATTCTGGGTCCATATGAAGAGCGAAGTTGATTTAACGATGTCCGTCTGTCCGTCTGTCCGTCTGTCCGTCTGTCCGTCTGTGTGTTGAAATGGGTTTTCCGAAGAACCCAGACATGATGAGGACTTGATTCTTTTTTATTTCTGTTACATGTGATCCATTTCTGTTTGCTATTAAAAATCAGACAGATCGGTTAATAAATGGCTGAGATATTAGCAAAAAACCAGGACTACCTCTAATTTTTCCAGTAAAATCCCTTTGTTTAATAAGAGTGTGAAGATAAATACGTAGGTTAAATACGTTTCACAACTATTGTGAATGATATAAATAAAAAACAAATAGTAGTGTCGCCAACTTTTTTTTGCCTAGAAAATGCCAAATTTGACAAGAAAAGCGCTGAAACATATGGAAAAATATAAATTTGAGATTTTACATGACATATTATTTTGGATTAAAATTTTTGGACATTTAAGAAAAAATAAATGGGGATACCGCTTGTTTGTGGAGAGCTATGAGGTAGTAGATTCCAACGATGTATTCATCTCCTTCAGAATACCATGGTGAAGGGTATATAAGATTCGGCATAGCCGAATTTAGCCGCTCTTACTTGTTTTTTTTTAATTTGAATAAAAAGCTTATATAATTTGTTGTTTTTATAACAAAAAAAAACAAATTTAATATATAAACCAAAAAAAATAAAAAATACATTCTTTGAAAAAAAAAAAAAAAAAATATATATATATATATATATATATATATATATATATATATATATATATATTCATTTAAATTTATTTTTTTTATTGTATTTCATTTCAACAAAAAATTAACTTAAAAACAATATTTTTTAATATAATATCTTAAAAATTATTATTATAAAACTACCCTACAAGAATACGACCGGTTATATGACCGGTCATTTGACGGAAATACCCGTCAATGCGTAATACAGTTTCTATCAAGTTCTTAAAGACAATATGAAAAACTTGACCGAAACTTTATTTTTTTAACAACAAAAAATGCAATTTAAATTAGTTGTTTCACTCTTGCCTATATGCAAGAGTGAAATGACAGAAATAAAGTTTCGGTCAAGTTTTTCATATTTTCTTTAAGAACTTGATAGAAACTTTGTTCTACGCATTGACGGGTATTTCCGTCAACACTACCAGTCAAATGACCGGTCATATAACCGGTCGTATTCTTGTAGGGTTGTAGGGTATATTCCTTTTAAATGAATAGAGATCATTAAGTTTGTAAATTGGTAAAATTAGATACGTTAGTAATGTGAACGTTTAAAACTTTTGGCATTAAATAAGTTTTTTTAATATTACATTTTAAATATGTAAAAAGAAAACCTATTTTCGGTTCTAAAATAATATTTTAGAAATAATATACAATTTAAATGTTTCGTTTTAAGACGATTTTTTTGTTTGCTTTTGATAAAGCTAGAAGTGGAATATACTCTTTCACTAATAGTAGAAGTGTCCAGCAAGACACATATATAAATTGTCCAACTTTTCAGTTCTCTTGTCGCATTTATCAAGATAAATGAAATCATCATACAATGATGAATGATTTTGTAGTCTCTTTTTTAGGATTTTGAATACTGTTTATTGTGTTATTTAGATCAGAAATTAAACTATTTGAATTTGGAATATCCAAAGTTAAGTCTTCATCGGAATCTATCAGACTTACATCTAAATCTTCATAACCAACCAAACGATTATAAGTGTCGGAAAAAATAAGAGACCAAGTAACCCAGTTGGTGATGTAATTAAAAAAACCGGTTAACCGAACAAAAAATACCGGTTTTCGGTTTTCTTCGAATTTACAAAATATTCGAAAACGATCGGTTTTTAAAAATAAAAAACCCGGTTGACCGGTTTTCGGTTTTTGAATACTCTATTCTTACTGGTCCTCTATAACCATTATAAGATTTTTATTTTTTCTGTCTTATATTACCTCGCTACAGTTCGTTACTTATAATTAAAATTTCTTTGAATACAGGAAGACCGAAAAAAAAATCTGTCATAAAGGTTACACAATACCACAAAAAAATAAAATCTTTTATAATGGTCATAGAAGACAAAAAAATAAGTCTTTTGTAATGGTTACGGAAGACCAAAAAAAAAAAATAAAATCTTTTGTAATGGTTATGCAGACCAAAAAATATTGGTTATTTGTAACTATTATTCAGGGAGCATGTTTTAAAAATTCCTTTTAAATTATTATTTGAGGATTTTTTTAATATTTGTTATAACAGTAATGTCCCTGTTTAAAACATTTCTATTTTTTTGAGGTGGGGGCCTGTGGGCCGAAGTTAAAAAAATATTTTTTGATATTCGGAAAAAAATGTCCTTTCATTTGAGAACCCACACTACGCGTGCCAGGTTTTAGGCCCTTCGGGGCTCAGCAAAGGGGGCCTTTAATGGATCTAGAGGGAGCCACATACCATGGACCGTGAAACAAAATGCATATTTGAGATCCTGAGTAAATTCCCTTTCATTTAAGTACCTACACATATTTTACTACGAGTACCAATTTTCGGTCTTAGAGGGCATCACAGGCCAACTCCCGACAATGCATTTTTGCAAAGTGCATTTCAGCCAAAACAATTTATGTATGTATTTGATTGCCAAAAAGTAACCAAAATGGCTGCATTTCAGCCAAAAACATTTATGTTTTTATTCCAGAGTGGTCAAATAATCCATAGAATATAAGTTTTTCACTATGTGGGTCGAATACTTACCATGTACTGCTGTCCAATCATTCATATTTTCTCCATCAGGTAAGCGGACAACCTGACGCAAATTAATTCCAGACTGAAGACTAGCTTGTGCTTGTTTGTGTAATGAATATCGTATGGTACCAGCAGTAAATCTCTTTTTTGGCCTAAATGTCTGGAATTAAATGGATGTATTAGGATATTCATTTATTACACACAAAAGCTATACTTTTTCCTTTTGAAAAAAATCGAAAAACCCATTTAAAGACATGTTAACTGAATATTTTAAGGAAAACAATAATAGATTATAATTTAATCCCAAATGCCTGATTCCACAGGGTATACCAGTGATGTCAAAAGTGACAACTGTCAAACAAGTGATCCAAAACCGTATGGTGAGGGTTGTTGTTGTATTTCATGTCCTAGGCGAGAAAGAGATTTAAAAACAATGTATACAAAAAAAATAATGTGTAAAAGTGAACAACTACACAGCATGTTTTAAAACATATGATCGCCAAAAATATCAAAGAGATACCATAGAAGTGCAACATGACTGTATTTACTAAAATTGTTGTTTCATAAACTTAGTACAAACTCACAACAAATTTTATACTTGGGATACATATTGTAATAACAAAAACTGTTTTATGTTTTTATAGCATTTTTGCACATAATTAATGTATTTTTTTTATTTTATCTCAGTATTCAAAAGAACAAAACATACAACAAAGTTTCACATTTATATGATCTGTGAAATGTATAAGCAAATAAACACACCCACAAAGCACATTTAATTAATCGTCAGCTTATTATTAGTTTGCCCAAAGATTTAAAAGAAAAACAATGAAAATGGTTTTCATTCTTAATTTTATATCTAGGTTGATATTAGTTATCTCAGTTATGATGCCAGATATCGAAAAACGGGTTTCAGAATTAGAAAGAGGATATTGATATTATATATAATCCAATCGCCTCTATTATTACAAAAATGGTGATTGGGCCAAACCAATAATAAGCAGACGAATTGGAAAATCAGACGCAAGGAAGAAAGACAGAATAATTGTCATACAGTTGTTTCACCTACAGTTTTTCATAGCGCAGTTGCTTTTATAGCCTATTAAAATAGTAGTTTTCACGTAGTTTTCTAAAAGGCCGTAAAAAAAGGCGCTCTAATCACCGTGTCTTCACTGTGTTACATTGTGCCTGATTCTATTTTCTTTTTTTTCTGAGCAGTGCTGCCAAGCAATTTGGTTGAAAAATCGTTAATTTTGGTAGAAAATAATCGATAAAAATATATTTTCTAAAGCGGGGTTTACATAATACCACAAGTCATACGTTCTGTCAGCAAAACGAATCAGATAGCAAAAATACTATGGTGTAACACTATGTTTCCATTATGACCAAAATAACATGTTTTGAGGAAAACATTTCAAACCACTTCCATGAGCAAAAATGTGTTTTGAGTGTTCGAATTTTCGAAATTAATTTGGCGTTTCATATTCACATCAAATAAAATAAAAAATGTACTTTTTGTAGCCATATGTTTCGTTAGATATATTACATTTTCTTTTTTATATATATTTAAACTTCTTTATATTTATTACCACTACCTTGGCTGACGCTCAAAATATTTTTTTCGAACTTGCCAAATGCACAATTCAGTGTTGATCAGACTATTTTCGATATGTTTTGAAATGAACACGTTGTTTGAGATTAGAGTATTCAAAAACCGAAACCGAAAACCGGTCAACCGGTTTCTTTATTTTTAAAAACCGATCGGTTTCGAATATTTTGTAAATTCGAAGAAAACCGAAAACCGGTCTTTTTTGTTCGGTTAACCGGTTTTTTAATTACATCACCAACTGAGTTACCTGGTCTCTTTTATTTTTTCCGAAGACATAATCGTTTGTTTGGTTATGAAGATTTAAATGTAAGTCTGATAGATTCCTATGAAGACTTAACTTTGGATATTCCAAATTCAAATAGTTTAATTTCTGATCTAAATAACACAACAAACAGTATTCAAAATCCTAAAAAAGAGTCTGTACAAAATCATTCATCATTATATGATGATTTCATATATCTTGATAAATGCGACAAAAGAACTGAAAAGTTGGAAAATTTATGTAATTGTTTCTTGACTATTTGTCCAACATCAATTATTAGTAAGAGTATTTTCCACTTCTAGCTTTACCAAAAGCAAACAAAAAAATTGTCTTAAAACGAAACATTTAAATTGCATATTGTTTTTAAAATATTATTTAGAAGTGAAAAACTTATTTAATGCCAAACGTTTTTAACGTTCAAATTACTAACGTACCTAATTTTACCCAATTTACAAACTTAATGATCTCTATTTATTTGATATGAATATAGTTTTGTAATATTAATTTTTAAGATATAATATTAAAAAATATTAAAACCAATGAATGAAATGTTAAAATGAAATACAATAAAAAAAATTATTTTTTTTATTCAAAGAATGTATTTTTTTATTTTTATTACTTTATATATTAAATTTCTGTTTTTTATTTAAATTAAAAAACCCGGTTGACCGGTTTTTTCTGCAAAAACCGAAACCGGTTTTTTTTAATTCTATTTTTCGAAGAAAACCGAAACCGGTTTTTTCAAAAGGCCGGTTTTTTGAACACTCTATTTGAGATGTTTTGCGCATGTTTTGCTCGCGTAAAAATATATTGGAAAATATGTACCAAAACAAATATTTTGAGCAAAACATGTAATTTCGCTCAAATCACATAAATGCAGTATAACGTGCGTGCCATTAGCCTGGCAGAGTTATGGGCTTTTTACACTGAACAATATCTTTGTGAAGCGCATGGAAGATGTTGAAAATGTAAAACAAGTGTTTACATGGCAACATCTTTCATCTGTTATTTATTCAGCTGTAAAAAAAATAAATGAAAAAGACGCATATTTTTTGTTAAAAATAAAAAATGGATTTAGAGAGAGCATTAATCATTGGAGTAGTTGTTGCTTTGCAAGAACAAACCCGAATTTTAATGCAGAACATTGAAATATTAAAGGTCATTCTGGAAGAAATGATGATGAAGAAAAATTTTTGTAGACATAAGAATGAAATTCTTACATGTGCCGCTCATTTTCCTTTGTTGAATCATTTTTTTTTTGTTTATTTGCTAGCGATGGCACAAAGAAAATCGTTTTTTCTGTCATTTTTTTAGTGATGACACTTAAAATAACGAAAGATGTAAAATGGAACAAAATGAGAAAGGATCATCTTTTGTAGATGTAGAAAGATGTAGAATTTTTTGCCTGTATAATTCTTATAGGCTTTTTACACTGACCAACATCTTTGTGAAACGCGTGGAAGATGTTAAAAATATGAAACAAGTGTTTACATTTGCAACATCTTTCATCTGCCATTTATTCAGCTGTCAATAAAATAAAAGAAAAGGACGCATATTTTTTGTTAAAAATAAAAAATGGATTTAGAGAAAGCATTAATCAATGGAGTAGTTGTTGCTTTGCAAGAACAAACCCGAATTTTAATGCAGAACATTGAAATATTAAAGGTCATTCTGGAAGATGATGATGAAGAAAAATTTTTGGTAGACATAAGAATGAAATTTTTGCATGTGCCTAGAGTATTCAAAAAACCGGTTTTTTTCAAAAAACCGGTTTCGGTTTCGGTTTTTGCAGGAAAAACCGGTCAACCGGTTTTTTCGGTTTTTTTTAATTTAAATAAAAAGCTTATATAATTTGTTAATTGTTTTTTATTACAATATATATATATATATATTTATTAAGTAATAAATATATATATATATATATATATATATATATATATATATATATATATATATATATTTTTTTTTTTCGGTTTTTTTTTTTAATTTGAATAAAAAGCTTATACAATTTGTTAATTGTTTTTATATAAATAAATTTAATATATAAAGTATACAAAAAAAAAAAATATATATATATATATAGAGATCATTAAGTTTGTAAATTGGGTAAATTTAGGTACGTTAGTAATTTGAACATTTAAAACGTTTTTTTAAGATTACATTTTAAATATGTAAAAAGAAAATCCATTTTTCACTTCTAAAATAATATTTTAGAAATAATATGCAATTTAAATGTTTCGTTTTAAGACGATTTTTTTGTTTGCTTTTGATAAAGTTAGAAGTGGAAAATACTCTTTCACTAATAGTAGATATTGGACAAAAAGTCAAAAGACAATTATATAAATTGTCCAACTTTTCAGTCGCATTTATCAAGATATATGAAATAATATTTTTTGAAGACATACATATATTTTGGAAATATAAGAAGAAAACAGTTTTTGCAAAAGTACAAAAATTTCAACTAAGTGTAGTAAGTATTTAAGTTTAAAAAGTACATTGTAGCCACCCAAAAGTCTTCAATAAGTTGATTAAGTATTTGACAGACTTTTCGTTAATTTTTGAGAGTAGCTTAAGTTGCAAAAGTATAATATAGTTAGCCCATAATGTTTCTTATGTCAAACAGTAAAGGGCTAACTATATTATACTTTTGCTAACTTAAGCTACTGTCAAAAATTATGAAAAAGTCTGTCAAATGCTTAATCAACTTATTGAAGACTTTTGGGTGGCTACAATGTACTTTTTCAACTTAAATACTTACTACACTTAGTTGCAAATATTTGTACTTTTGCAAAAACTGTTTTCTTCTTATATTTCTAAAATATATGTATTTTTTCGAAAAATATTATTTAATGTGTTCAATTTAAAAATTTTTTACAATTAACAAGTAAATCTATATTAATTTTTAATAATTTAAAGAAACAAATGAAAACATAAATAAAAAAGTACCAAAAAATGCAACAGTGCTTGCATCTCAATCGTAAAACAAATACAAAACCCACCCCTTTTGTTATACATGCACGTTTGTTTTTTAACATTTTCAATTCAATTTTCTATAAAAATATTTTCCGCGTACATTGCAATTTGTTTTTTTTTTTTCATAAACAGTAAATGAACAAACTTAAAGCATGATTTTCACTATGTCATTTTTAATGTCAATTTGTCCAAATTGTTGGCAATTGTATGAAAACGGGTTGTCATATGGTGTCATATGAATTTGCAGTCAGTTATGCACACGAACTGCCGTCTAAAATGACATACAAGTGAAAACGTCAAATTTCCGTTTGTCAGCAGATATGGCAGCATTCTTTATCTAAAATAAAATTCACAACAAGTTGTCATTTTTTTTTTTGTTTGGCGATCGCAAAGCTGTTATTTTTTTTTTTTTTGTGCTGGAAGAATAAATTTCAATGCTTCCTTTTATTTTTCCAAGCCCTTTAGTGTTTTATTAACTCAAAGCGCCGCACTAGCTACAGCAATTTGTTTGTTTTTTATTATTTTTAATTTTTTCCACTTTTTATTCAACTCAAATTAATATTTTCTAATCAGCTGTTCGCTCGCCAAAAGTTTATGCATCACATTTGACCTTTGTAATGAAAACGACGTGTCAGTCAACTGACACCAAAATTTGAAATAAGTCTTTGACACGCTCTACTTTATCGACTTATTGACAGTTTTTAAGATGTAATGAAAACGCATTTGACACAAAATGACGAGAATTTGAGTCATTTTTTGTTGTCAGTTCATATGACATAATGAAAACCAGGCATTAGATAGAAAAACCCGTAAACATCGATACAGACGATGAAACAATGTGTTTGGAAACATAAAATATCAAAAAATTTGATATTTGAGGAACCAAAAACGAAACATGAATTTCAACAGGAAACATTGCTACATACATCCTCATGTTTCTACTAATTTTTCTTTGTCTGTTGCCAACATTAATGACAGCTGTCGTTTTTAACAAGTTATAACTCCTAAGTGCATGCAATTTATGAAGAAGTGTAGAAATAGCCAAATAGATATAAAGAAAATTGTAGATACAACAAATATTCTGGAAAAGATTAGGCAACAACTAGGACTTGTCCTAAAAATCGTGGTATGTACAATGGTAGCTAATGGCATGAAGATTCTTAAAATATTTATTGCAAATTTTCAAAAAGAACATATTTTGAGAAAAATGGCCTTTTTTATGAACATTTTTATTTGTTAGTTGTGGTACCAGAAATTCTTGGGGGAAGATTGTGCTACAACTTGGACTTGTCCTAAAAATCGCGGAACGCACAACGGTAGCTGATAACGTGAGGGATCTAAAAATCTTAATTGCAAGTTTTCAAAAAAGAACAGTTTTTGAGAAAATTAGCCTTTGTTATGAACATTTTTATATTTAGTTTTTTACCAGAAATCCTTGGGGAAAGATTGTGCTACAACTAGGATTTGTTCTAAAAATTGTAGACCGCACAATGGTAGCTATTGAAATAAGGATTCTAAAAGTCTTTATTGCAAATTTTCAAAAAGAACAGTTTTTGAAAAAATTGGCCTTTTTGTTAACATTTTTATTTTTTAGTTTCGGTACCAAAAATTCTTGGGGGAAGATTGTGCTACAGCTAGGAACGCCCAATGGTAGCTGACGACATGAGCATTCTAAAATTTTTATTCCAAATTTTCAAAAAGAACAGTTTTTGAGAAAACTTTCCTTTTTTTATGAACATTTTCATTTTTTAGTTGTGGTACCGGGAATTCTTGGGGGAAGATTCTGCTACAAGTAGGACTTGTCCTATAAATCGTGGAACGTACAATTTGGGTATGTTCAGTGGATATATTTTGTAAATATACCACAGTGTCACCAGATAAATTTTGTACAATTGTAGGTGAAATTACCAAAAGTTCATGAAATTACCCACGACTTAAATATTTTCAATGAATAAATTAAAATAAAAAAGTAAAACTAATTAGTTCCTGATACAAAAAGCTATACAAATAAGTATGCTGCAGTTTTCATTATATATATATATATATATATATATATATATATGTATATATATATATATATATATATATACGTACGGATTCATTAATCAGGCTTCAACTACATGTTTACGGACCGTAAATACGTATCCGTCAAAGCTTGTACGAAACATAAACGGACCGTATAATTGAATTTTATTTTCGAAGACAATACGTCTTGACTTCGTTTTGGAACATCCGTTTCTGTATTGTCAAATACGGACTTCCTCGGATTTCATTAGTTTTTCTTCCGCTGCTTTTGAATTCGTTTTGGTGTCAAACGCGAATAATAAAAACATGTATCTGATCATTATACGGGTCGCGCGCTTAAGTTTAGTAAAACAGATGCTCTCTTACATCTCACACCGAAAATAAATTTAAGTGATATTTATGAGGTAAATATTTATGGAATTTAGAACATGTTTTACGGTGATGTGCGAAAATTTATGCAATTTTGAAAATACAAATATTGTCTGCCAATAGATTTAAAAAAAAATGTGCAAGTTTGATTTGTATGCTACATCATTTCGGAAACGCCATTAATTAAAGCTTAATTAAAATTTTGTTTTATTTGTGCATGATATTCAATGGGCCATAACCGCAGTGATGGATAGAGATGCTAGTTATGCTGGAGAGGAATATTTCATTTAATTAAATTAAAAGTTTTTTTTTGTTATTTTATTTTATTACATATCCTTATAAATAAATTAAAAGAAAAAAAAAACTATAATTCAAATTAAAAAGTTTAGTCATTTACATAAATCCGAAATTTCAAGAACTTTTGGTAATTTCATCTACAATTGTACAATATCTATCTGGTGACACTGTGGTACATGTACAAAATATTTCCACTGAACATACCCAAATATTAGTTTTTGAAAGTTCGTGAACTGTTCTTTTTGAAAATTTGCATTGTGCGTTCCACGATTTATAGGACAAGTCCTAGTTGTAGCAGAATCTTCCCCCAAGAATTCCCGGTACCACAACTAAAAAATAAAAATCTTCATAAAAAATGAAAATTTTCTCAAAAACTGTTCTTTTTGAAAATTTGGAATAAACATTTTTAGAATCCTCATGCCGGTACCACAACTAAAAAATAAAAATGGTCATAAAAAAAGGCAAATTTTCTCAAAAACTGTTCTTTTTCAAAATAAGCAATTAAGATTTAAAGAATCCTCATACCAACCATTGGGCGTTCCACGATTCTTAGGACAAGTCCTAGTTGTAGCACAATCTTCCCCCAAGAATTTCTGGTACCGAAACTAAAAAATTAAAATGTTCATAAAAAGGCCCATTTTTCTCAAAAACTTTATTTTTGAAAATTTGCATTAAAGATTTTTAGAATCCTCATTACAACAGCTTCCATTGTGCCTTCTACGATTTTTAGGACAAGTCCTAGTTTTAGCACAATCTTCCCCCATGAATTTCTGGTACCACAACTTAAAAATAAAAATGTTGATAAAATGTGCAATTTTCTCAAAAACTGTTCTTTTTGAAAATTTACAATAAAGATTTTTAGAATCTTCATACCAATAGCTACCATTGTGAGTTTCGCGATTTTTAGGACAAGTCCTAGTTTTAGCGCAATCTTCCCCCATGAATTCCTTGTCCACAACTAAAAATAAGAAAGTCCATAAAAAAGTGCAATTTTCTCAAAAACTGTTCTTTTTGAAAATTTGCAATAAAGATTTTCAAAATCTGCATGCCATCAGCTACCATTGTGCATACCATGATTTTTGGGACAAGTCCTTGCTGGTGCCGAATCTTTTGGAGAATTTTTAGTGTATCTACAATTTTATTGGAATTATTTGGCTATTTCTCCTCTTCTTCATAAATTGCATGCACTGAGGAGTGTTAAGAGCTAACTATATCATACTTTTGCTAGCTTAAGCAAATGTGCGAATACATGTAATCAAATGTGTATAACTATTGTACTTAACAAACTTTTCGTTAAGTTTCGTCAAGTGTCATTTGCTTAAGCAAACAGCGAAACTGACCGCACTTTACTTAAGTAATCATGTGTTTTTAGAAAAACTGAAAAAAAACAAATGCAATGTACTAGAGTATTCAAAAACCGAAACCGAAAACCGGTCAACCGGTTTCTTTTTTTTAAACCGATCGGTTTCGAATATTTTTTAAATTCGAAGAAAACCGAAAACCGGTCCTTTTTGTTCGGTTGACCGGTTTTTTTAATTACATCTCCAACTGGGTTACTTGGTCTCTTTTATTTTTTCCAAACACTTTTATAATTGTTTTTTTTTTTTTTGGTTTTGAAGATTTAGATGTAAGTCTGATAGATTGCGATGAAGTCCTGATTTCGGATATTTCAAATTCAAATAGTTTAATTTCTGATCTAGATAACACAATAAGCAGTATTCGAAATCCTAAAAAAGAGACTGTACAAAACAATTCATCATTATATGATAAGATATATGAAATCTTGATAAATGCGACAAAAGAACTGAAAAGATGGAAAATTTATATCATTGTCTTTTGACTATTTGTCCAACATCTACTATTAGTGAAAGAGTATTTTCCACTTCTAGCTTTATCAAAAGCAAACAAAAAAAATCGTCTTAAAACGAAACATTCGAATTGAATATTATTTCTTAAATATTATTTTAGAAGTGAAAAATAGATTTTCTTTTTACATATTTAAAATGTAATATTAAAAAAAATTATTTAATGAAAAACGTTTTAAACGTTCAAATTACTAACGTACCTAATTTTACCAATTTACAAACTTTATGACCTCTATTCATTTGATATGCATATAGTTTTATAATATTAATTTTTAAGATATTATAATAAAAAATATTAAAACCAATAAATAAAATGTTAAAACGAAATACAATAAAAAAATATTATAAAAAAAAATTTTTTCAAAGAATGTATTTTTTTATTTTTATTACTTTATATATTAAATTTCTTTTTTTTTTGTTTGTAATTAAAACAATTAACAAATTATATAAGCTTATTATTCAAATTAAAAAAAAAACCGAAAAAACCGGTTGACCGGTTTTTTCTGCAAAAACCGAAACCGGTTTTTTTTAATTTCGATTTTTCGAAGAAAACCGAAACCGGCTTTTCCAAAAGGCCGGTTTTTTGAATACTCTACAATGTACGCAGAAAATATTTGTATAGAAAATTTAATTGAAGATGTTAAAAACAAACGTGCATGTATGACAAAAGGGGTTGGTTTTTTATTTGTTTTTCGATTGAGATGCAAGCACTGTCGCATTTTTTAGTACTTTTTTATTTATGTTTTAATTTGTTTCTTTAAATTATTTAAAATTAATATAGATTTACTTGTTAATTGTAAAATATTTATATCTAGTACACATTAAAAAATATTTTTCGAAGACATACATATATTTTGGAAATATAAGAAGAAAACAGTTTTTGCAAAAGTACAAAAATTTCAACTAAAGAGCTAACTATATTATACTTTTGCTAGCTTAAAAATGTGCGAAAACATGTAATCAAATGTGTATGACTATATTGTACTTAACAAACATTTCGTTAAGTTTCGTCAAGTGTCATTTGCTTAAGCAAACAGCGAAACTGACCGCACTTTACTTAAGGAATCATGTGTTTTTAGAAAAACTGTTTATGAAAAAAAAAACAAATTGCAATGTACGCGGAAAATATTTTTATAGAAAATATTAAAAAACAAACGTGCATGTATAACAAAAGGGGTGGGTTTTGTATTTGTTTTTCGATTGAGATGCAAGCACTGTTGCATTTTTTAGTACTTTTTTGTTTATGTTTTCATGTGTTTCTTTAAATTATTAAAAATTAATATGATTTACTTGTTAATTGTAAAAAATTTATAAATTGAACACATTAAATAATATTTTTCGAAAAGATACATATATTTTAGAAATATTAGAAGAAAACAGTTTTTGCAAAAGTTCAAATACTTGCAACTAAGTGTAGTAAGTATTTAAGTTGAAAAAGTACATTGTAGCCACCCAAAAGTCTTCAATAAGTTGATTAAGCATTTGACAGACTTTTCGTTAATTTTTGACAGTAGCTTAAGTTAGCAAAAGTATAATATAGTTAGCCCTTAATATTGCATACACAGTGTTGCCAGCTAATTGTTTACAATCCAAGGACAACTCTGCCAGGCTAATGGCACGTACTGAATTCAAACTGCTTCCACTAGCAAAAATGTGTTTGAGTGTTCGAAATTAATTTGGCGTTTCATAATCATAACAAATAAAATAAAAAAATTATCTTCTTGTAGCCATTTTTTCGTTCGATTTATTAAATTAAATTTTTTTTAACTTGTCAAATGCAATGCATTTTTTTCGAATTTATCATTCTCCATGAATGGATAACACAGAGTTGTATAGACACAATTCAGTGTTGATCATACTATATTCGATATGGCTTGAAGTTGAACACGTCGTTTGAGATGTTTTGCTTGCATAAAAATATATAGGAAAATATGTACCAAAACACAAATTTTGAGCAAAACATGTAATTTCGTTCAAAACACAAATATCAAAAAAATTTGATATTTGAGGAAACAAAAATAAAACACGACTTTTAACAGGAAACATTGCTACACACGATGGAACATAAGTGGAACACTCTCATGATTCTACTAATGTTCCTTCGTCTGTTGGCAGTATAACGTTACTTATGACAAATTTTTATAGTTGCTGCAGTTGGTTGATATGCCAAAAACAGTTGAATGAAACAACGCAAATTTTTTGTACAAAATAAATCTTTAAGTATATGTATATATGCATGTACTTTTAAACAAACACAAACGAAAACACAATCAACTTTTGACATTTCTCTCCAATAATGTAAAAAAAATTAGCTTAGCTCTGTAAATTCCAGGTGATGTAAATTCGCCTTGGGAGTCAACGTTGAAAGCTTGCCGCACAAAGCGGCTGTTTACAACTAACGTAGTATAAACTGCACTGTGTATTGGCATCACTGAGCAAATATCGAAGTGTGAAGTATTTTTGTCACCATAAAAACAGTCAAATCTTAAAAGCATAAAAATACATTTTTGTACCAACGAAACATTGGAAGAAAATTTCAGGTATATTTACTAGTAAACATATTTTGTTATCCGAAAAGTATGACAAAATTACTTAAATCCAACTCTTCTACCATTTAATCGGGATGGGGTTAAATTCGCTATTCGTGTGTTTTGGAAGTCTTAATTCCTCAACATGTATTGATTCTGTATTTATTACATTGTGTGTGTGTTAGTATTATTAAAAAATGAGTGAAATTTGTAGCAAAACGAAAGGCTAAAATTTTTTATTTGCATAAGAGTGAAGAATAAGGTAAAATATGAAAATCAATCTTGTTAAATTGACCAATTTTTTATACGCACTGGTGATACTACTAGTATAATCTAAAAACTGCGATACAAAAATCCTTCGAAATCATATCGCATGGAGAAAATATTTTTACTCCGGTTCTCCCTCTGGAAGTAAATCGCTAGATATTCAGCTACGTTAAATTATGTGCCAGACAAAAATATGATATCACTATATAAACTGTTCCAAAATCAACATTTTGTTTGTTTCCTTTTTGGGCTTTAAAGAATAGATGTGTTTATGTGGCAAGCTACCAAAGTTGGCTTGTCATTCCCGTATAAATTTGACAAGACAATGTTAGTGTTAATGCTTAACCCTCTAACCGGCAAGACCGTACAAATAATCTGATCAAGCCAATATTTTTTTTCCAGTTGATATGTATGTATAGTCAAAAGAACCGTAAGTTTTAATTTTCCGATGAAAAAAACATTCTGAACGAACGCCAGGAAAAAAATAGGGAAGATCGTCTGTAGACGGTCTTGCCGGTTTGCATGTAAAAAAAACAGGTAAATTTTATCTATAAAAAAAGTTTTATTGAGAAAAAAGAACAAAAAACTTAAAATACTTATTAATTTCGATTCCAAACAATTTTTGTCGATCTGACCGCATTTGGAACAAACGACTTGAATGTCAGATATTTTGGAATATTTGCACCTTTCTTTTTGGCTTTTCTATTCACCTTAACAGGAAAATGATCGACACTATCGATGTGAACATCAGCAACTGGAGGAAAAGCTCTTTTCCCAAACCTGATATACGAGGCTGTGGTGATAAAGGCTCATCGAAATTTTGAGCAGCAACTATTTCCTCACTGAAATCTGTAAGCTGTAAGATCAGTTCTTCATCGTACACATTTTTGAAAGTATTGGCCTTTTCCTCGTGCAAACGTTTGTTTTAAAGTAATGAATTTGTATAAGCCATTTCAATAAAATGGTAGAACAATCTAATCATAATATTCCGAGTCTTAGCTCGAATATGGTATCGACCCATGAGACCATCCATAAGATCTGCTTCACCCATGTGAGCATGTTATTCTCGGATAATTTGAGGGCAGTTGATTTCGATAAATTTCTTTTGCTTTGATGGGTGTTCATCAGGATTTGTCGATGTCAGACGGTTGCACTTGTTATCCTTCCATAAAAGAGAGTTCACATCGACTCCTTGGATTGAGGTCATGTATTGTACGCTAAACGTTGTTTATATTTATCTCCAGAGCACAACGAGTTGTCTCTACAACTATGTATTCATAATATTATCAGTGAAAATAGAATTGTAGAATTCCATTGGTATTTTGAGCTCTTTTACGGCCAATGGAAGTGACGAATCGCCTCGAAAGGCTACATCGTAGAATGTAAACACATCGAGTGTTTGCGCCATACCAGTTTTTAGCTATTGCATTCAGGTCTGTTTATAAAAAACAGAAAATGCACAGAGAAAAGAGATTCGTGCTGACAAACGAATTTGTAGCCAATCGAATGGTTCAGTTGTGGTAACCAAATTTTTTGGTTGTGACGACAGAAAACCAATTGAGGCAGGAGTAATTTGTTGCCTCAATAACAAATCGGTAGTCACAACCGAAAAATTCTATTGCTACAACTGACCCATTCTATTGACAATAAATTCAGCACGAGTCTGTTTTCTGGGTGTAAATACTTATAAATAAGCTATGACACTACTCTAATGAAACCGCCAGGATTTCGTTGAACTGATGGTCCAGCAGCTTCAGCTATTTTGAAAGGAGATAGGGTTCTTTTGCATTTGGAGGATGCTTTCGTTTTGATTGCAGTTGATGTCGACGGTTCTTGTATCTCAAGGGTTTTTACCGTTGCTACATCTTCAACGAAAGTTGAATAAGTAGATGAAATGTCCATTGTGCTGAAATTCAGTGTCAAATTTATTGCCTCTACAAATGCATCCATAGTCTCAGCTACACACATATCGTGAACACATTCCGCTATGGCTCGATCTGCATCCTCTGGCAATGAATCGGTCTCGATATTACCGAAAACATAAGTGGGATCATCAACAATGTTATCACTGTCAAAATTTTCATCTGTGCTCTTCACAGAACTGTACAGAATCGATGAACTAGAGCAATTGTTTATCAATCATTTCCTCCAGCCTGACATTTATATCCTTCACCACAGGTGGAAGGGTATATAAAAGTTTGTCATTCCATTTGTAATTTCTACAATATTGATCTTAGACCCTATAAAGTATATACATTCTGGGTCCATCTGAAAAGCGAAGTTGATTTAACGATGTCCCTCTGTCCGTCTTTGTGTTGAAATGGGCTTTCCCAAGACCCCAGACATGATGAGGACTTGATTGTTATATATTTCTGTTACATGTGATCCATTTCTCTTTGCTATTAAAAATCAGCCAGATCGGTTGATAAATGGCTGATATATTAGCAAAAAACCAGGACTACCTCTAATTTTTTCCGTAAAATCCCTTTGTTTTTTTTATATGTATGTTGAATACTACGCATAACAAACACATCCAGTTGTTGAAATTCTTTTCTTTCACCTCTTCACCTTTTATACACAAACAACAAACCAATAGAAAGATTTGTCATTTAAAAAAAAAAACCAAAAAACCCTATTGAACGAAAACTGTTTATTTAATTCTATTAACGATGATTCTACATGACCTTAATAGCTCAGTTGTCTAAACGGCATGTCACAAATACTTTTTTTCTCTAAGGCGCGGGTTCGATTCCTACACCCTTCAATTCAATTTTTTTTGTACAATTTTTTTTTTTTATTTTCTTAAGACTTTTTTTGTTTTTTTTAACATTTAATAATTAATTTAAATAAAATTTTATATTAATAATTAAATAATCCATTAATAGGCTAAAAACATCGAAACTTTTATAAAAACCCTCTGATACAAACAAAATACCGTTTTATTTCTATTTTTGCTCCGATTTAAAGGAATTTATAAAAACCATTTTATTTCTCATATATTAAGAAAATTTTATACATAATTCCCCTTTGAAAACAACTATTTTAGGTCATAACTTATAATAATTTACAAAACAAATTTATAAACTATTTTCCTTCAAATTTTTAAAATTAAGCTAAAAAAGTTAAAATTATTTTATAATAAAAAAGCGAAATAAAATCCCAAATACAAATTTGGCAGCTAAATCAAACGTTTTTGTAGAAATAAAACACATCTTCATCTTTTATACACGTACAACAAACCAATACAAAGATTTGTCATTTAAATAAAAACCAAACAAATCTCTATTGAACGAAAACTGTTTATTTAATTCTATTAACGATGATCCCACATGACCTTTGAAAGCTCAGTTGTCTAAACGCTATGTCACAAATACTTTTTTCCTTTTAGGCGCGGGTTCGATCCCCGTCTATTCAGCTTTTTTTTTGTACAATTTTTTTATATTTTCTTAAGACTTTTTTTTGTTTTTTTTTAATATTTAATAATTATTATAAATAAAATTTTATATTAATAATTAAATAATCCATAAATAGGCTAAAAACATCAAAATTTTATAAAAACCCTCTGATACAAACAAAATACAAACGGTTTTCTTTCTATTTTTTGCTTCGTTTAAAAAGAATTTATAAAAAGACTTAAACCATTTTATTTCTCATATATTAAGAAAATTGTATACATAATTCCTTTTTGAGTGAAACTATTTTAGGTCATAACTCATAATAATTTATAAAACAAACTTTTATAAACTATTTTCCTTCAAATTTTTAAAATTAAGCTAAAGAAATTAAAAACATTTTTTAAAAAGGCGAGGTAATATCCCAAATGTAAATTTGCAAGCTAAATAAAACGTTTTTGTAGAAATAAAACACATCAGTTTTAGTGAAACGTTTTGTAAAAAAATATTTTTTTAGTCGAAAAGAGCTTTTTTAGAACTAAAAAGATTTTTGAAAAAAAATATGACAACACTGATTGGCATTATGATCGTGATTGTTGTTGTTTTTATTTTATTTGTTTAACTTTTTTTCTTTCACTTCTTCACCTTTTATACACAAACAACAAATCCATACAAAGGTTTGTCATTTAAATAAAACCCAAACAAAACTGTTTTAAACGAAAACTCTTTATTTACTTCTAAGCGCTTTGTCACAAATACTTTTTTTCTTTTAGTCGCGCGATCGAGCCCCATCTATTCAACTTTTTTTGTTTTTATATTTTTTTAACTTTTAACTTTTTTTTTTTGATTTTCTTAAGACTTTTTTTTTTGTTATTTTTTTTTTTTTTTTTAACAAAACAAATACGTCCAGCACAGTTGGCTAAACGATGTCGGTCAGCTTTTCTGTATAATTGGAGAACGGAAAGAGGAAAAGTTTCCAAATAAGGTGCAAGCATCTTGGTTATCAATACACAACATCTGACCAAATGTGGGCGGGATCCTTGAATCGGGCGTGTCACAAAATAGATTAATTTATATCTTAAGAACGGTAAGACCGTAATTAAATTCTCCATAAATGGGCTAAAAACAAAAATTTTTATAAAAACTAAAATTTTAGAGCTGTAATATGACCTATGGATACGTCTTATATATCCAAATATCGAAAATCTTTAGTAGAACATATTTGCTGAAACTACTCATGACCAAAACATACATTTTTTTAAATACCTATTTTCGGGAACCATAAATCTTCCCGAGTCCAAGTTTTATCACCAAACTAAATGGTAAATAAAGATGTCCGTATATAAATCTGTCCATTCCATATATGTCCATATATAAACTTCACTATTTTCCCAACCATGGTGAAGGGTATTTTTGTACACACAAACCGGCAAGACCGTCTTAGGACGGCCTTCACTATTTCATTTTGCAAGCACTATTATGTTTCCTAATTCAATTAAAATACATTATTAAACTCAAATATAATATGCAAACAACTTACGGTAAAATTTTGAAGTCGATCACTTTATTCTGAATGTCGTTTTTTAATAGTTGCTAATAATGGGGAGTATAACATTTTTAAGGCATTTTCCACTATTTTAAAGTGAACAAAATTATAATACTGCACTAGAGCCCAAAACTTGAAGACCGTCTGGAGACGGTTTTGCCGGTTAAAGGGTTAATGTTACTTATGTCAAATGTGTATGGCAGTGACAGACGCCAACGCCGAGAGCTTCCTGTGTGCCTTCCTGTATAACCACATCTAATTATTATGTTGTGTTCGCCACATTCTTATTTTTCTAAACAGTTGATGTGCCGCAAAAGTTCCAAAAAAATTGTGTCGGCGGTCCACATTTTCCTAGTCATATGCCTCTAAATTTATAAATAAATAAATTTATTTTAATTAAGTATATATTTTTAACTTTGGTAATGGTTATCGAATGGTAGATAGATATATATAAATTTATTAGTATTTTCAATACTTTTAAAATTCTCACATTATTTACATTCCATTTTTACAATATTTCTTGTTTTGCTCTATATATAATTACATAAATTTAACAAAATTTGTACATTCTTTTCCAAATAAATAATCATTCTCTCATTCTTTATATTAATTAATAGTGAGTTACATAATTTAAGTCCTCTGTAAAAAAGAGATAGTTGCATTGCCTTTGTGGTAGCTTGTTTCAGTTTGAAATCATCCGAGTTTCTGAGTCTATACGGTTGTACACCACCTACATATATTATTTGTTCGCAAAGGTACTCAGGCGCGCATTTTTTTGATAAACAGTAGTGTATTTAGTTCCAAACGTTGCCTTATATTTAACCATTTAAGAGTATTAAGCATTAGATGTATGGGCGTATATACACTATTGGACAAAATAAAGTGCAACTCTACATATGTTTCCTATCGTTGAAGAAAAAATAATTATAATGAATTCAATTGTTTAAAATTTAACTGAATTTATTTATTTAATCAACTATATGATACAAAAAAGAAAAAAACATAAATATTAAACTTCAAATTTTTTCATAAATTCAACAAAACTAAACGGTAAAAGATTTTGTTGGACAAAATAAAGTGCAAATTCAAAATATTTTAATATAAAGCATAAACATAATAAAATATTAATACTTTGTTGCTCCTCCCTTATTGATAATGACCTCTCTTAGTCTGTTGGGCATACTTGAAGCCAGATTTTTAATAATATTTTGTGGAATCACCTTCCATTCGGATTGCATTTTTTTCCAAAATGTTGGAATGTTGGTACGTGATACCATTGGAATTTTATAATCGAGAATGGTCCATAGGTGCTCAATAGGGTTCAAAGCAGGGCTCTGTGCCGGCCAAACTAGTTTTTCGATGTTATTATCCCTGAAATAATTGTTTGCCACCTTACTCGTGTGCTTGGAGTCATTATCCTGCTGAAAGATAAGATTTTCTTGCAAAATGTTAACGTAATGCTCTCCAGTCATTTTGAAGTCGACTTTGACTAGTCGCCCTACACCTGCTGAGGAAAAACACCCCCATACCATTAGGCTTCCCCCTCCATGCTTAACAGTATGTGTTAAGTTTTTAGACTTTAGCCTCTGAGAAGGCTCACACCACACACGCTTTCGACGTTTTTCATTTTTCAACTCAAATTCCGACTCGTCTGACCAGATAACTTTATCCCAAAATGTTTTTGGCAAAGTTTAATCGCTTTTTTATATTTGCAGGACGTAACAGTGGTTTTTTCTTTGCAAAGGTGTTTTTTAAACCGACTTCATTTAGCCTTCTGCGTATCGTTCGGGATGAAACGCTTAATTTTAATTCATCTTAACACTCTGGATGAAGAAAATGTTTTTTTTAATCAAAATTGCGATATGATGGTCGTCGCGATGCGTAGTATTGCGTTTTCTTCCACACAGTTTCTTCAAACTTTCATTTGAGTTCCTGGTTTCGTACAATTGAACTATTTTTCTTGCTCCTGACGAAGAAATTTCATATTTTTGGGCCAGATTCTTGTATGTAAGACCATTTTTACGGTCTTTTACTAATAAATCCTTCACTTCTTTAGATAACTGTTTCATTTTATGTTGTCTGAAGCTGTTTGGATTTTTGGGCTATTGTTTTGTACTTTAAAATAATAATAGAAACAAAAAATTAAGATATGAACGTATTCACATTTTAAAAGAGTTTACCATTAATTTTTAATTCAATATTTGGACAATAAAAAAAATAACTGTACAGTAGACCGTACCACCTTACAGGCAAAAAAAAAAAAAGTTCACCGTACACCCTCAAATATAAAGTATTTTAACAAGAAAATTTCGAAAATGTTTTTTTTTTGGCCGAACGTAGGGGTCGCCATTTTATATTTTTCGTTATATCTTCGCCATTTACCGTTGGATCTTAAAGTGTTGTATATCAATGTTTTTTGTCTCGCGGAGACCGATGTTTTCCTCGAAGGAGCCATTGACCTCAAGTAACCTGTTTTAACCCACCAGATCTCAGTTGCTACCACCTTAATGTATTACCCTAATATTTTAAAATGAAAGCTCGCAAAAAGGCAATAAACTTTTGCTAGAAAAGTATTCCAATAATTCCAGCGGAACTATTATTTTATTTTTTTTTTTAATTTTTTTTGTTGCCGAATGTAGGGCATTTTTAATTTTTTTGTCATATCTTCTGTATTTACAGTCGGATCTTAAAGGGTTATATATCAATGTTTTTGTCGCAATGATACCAATTTGTTACATCGAAAATCATTGACCTCAAGCACCCTTTTATACTACTTAAGGGGTAAAACCTACGTAAAAAGCCTATATATAAAAACTTCCTTTTTTTATTTTCTTTATTTACGGAGATGTGTTAACAAAGATTGGTTGACACAAGATTTATGAAGGAGTACAAAAAAATATTTGTTTTACACAAAGTTTTACAAAATGATAGTATATTTACAAAAGAGGTCCACGGCACGCAGCATTACTTAATTAATTTTTTATGGATTTCTCTGAAATTTATAATGCATATGGAAAACTAAATTATCTATGGATGCGCGTAGGAGTTTTTGATAGGTCAAATACTTTTTGACTTAGAGCTGTTTCTTTACGAGTATAAAAAATAGATATTTTGACTTTAACACTTCGCTGTCAAAAATTAATATACCCAAAAACTCATACCCTTTTCTTTAGATAATTTAGTTTTCTATATAAAGTGTATGTTTCAGAGCGATCCACCTCAAATTGGTTAAATTATGCTGAGTGCCGTGGATCACTTATAAAATAACACAAATTTTAATCGATCATATTTTGGCGTGATTAAAGTTGGCTGTATTATTTGAGTCAAGAGAACTTCAATATGGACTTCTTAATAGCTATTAGTTGCGATGGAACTCCTACCAACACTGGCTACAAAAATGGAGTCATTGTAAGATGGAACGCCATTTACAGAGACCTTTGCAATGGTTCGTATAATTTAACCAAATTATCTAAAGAAAAGCGTATGAGTTTTTGGGTATATTAATTTTTGACAAAACAGCGAAGTGTTAAAGTCAAAATATCTATTTTTTATACTCGTAAAGAAACAGCTCTAAGTCAAAAAGTATTTGACCTACCAAAAACTCCTACGCGCATCCAAAGATAATTTAGTTTTCCATATGCATTATAAATTTCAGAGAAATCCACCAAAAATTTATTAAGTAATGCTGCGTGCCGTGGACCTCTATACTAAATATACTATCATTTTGTAAAACTTTGTGTAAAACAAATATTTTTTTGTACTCCTTCATAAATCGTGTGAAAACCAATCTTTGTTAACACATCTCCGTAAATAAAGAAAATAAAAAAAGGAAGTTTTTATATATATATGCTTTTTACGTAGGTTTTACCCCTTAAGTGGTATAAAAGGGTGCTTGAGGTTAATGATTTTTGATGTAAAAAATTGGTATCATTGCGACAAAAACATTGATATATAACCCTTTAAGATCCGACTGTAAATACAGAAGATATGACAAAAAAATTAAAAATGCCCTACACTCGGCAACAAAAAAAATTAAAAAAAAATAAAATAATAGTTCCGCTGGAATTATTGGAATACTTTCCTAGCAAAAGTTTATTGATTTTTTGCGAGCTCTCATTTTAAAATATTAGGGTAGTTCATTAAGGTGGTATCAACTGAGATCTGGTGGGTTAATACTAGAACGGGTTACTTGAGGTCAATGGCTCCTTCGAGGAAAATATCGGTCTCCGCGAGACAAAAAACATTGATATACAACACTTTAAGATCCGACGGTAAATGGCGAAGATATAAAGAAAAATATAAAATGGCGACCCCTACGTTCGGCCAAAAAAAAAAAAAAAAACATTTTCGAAATTTTCTTGTTAAAATACTTTATATTTGAGGGTGTACGGTGAACTTTTTTTTGAGGTACGGTCTACTGTACAGGAAACAAAATTGCACTTTATTTTGACCAACTGCAAAATAGCCCCACTATTTTATTTTTGTCTCCAGCGCAGCAAGATAAGACTAAACACATTTTTTATTTATTACAAAGTAAACAAAACAGGTCTAGGAATAAAGGGATAGTATACATTTTGGTTGAAAAGTTCCTGCGCTCGATATGAAAGAATACTGTTTTTGTTACGAAATATATTTTTTTATTCAATATAATCTCCTAGAAGCTCAATACACTTTTTCCAATGATCTTCCAATAATTTATCCCATCCTTATAATGGTTTTCCGGAAGCTCTGCAAAATAACCGTCTACGGCTGCTATGGGCTCTTCATTCGACGAAAAATGCTTTCCACGAAGGAATTGTTTGAGATTTCTGAAGAGATAGTAGTCACTGGGAGCCAAATCTGGGGAATACGGTGGATGTTCAAGCAATTCGTACTTTAATTCTTTGAATTTAGCCATCGTCAAAACACTTTTGTGAGCAGGTGCATTGTCTTGATGAAAAATGATTATTTTCTTCTTTAAACCAGGTCTTTTCTCACGAATTTTTTCATCCAGCTGATCCAAAAGGCTGCAATAATTTTCAGAGTCTATTGTTTTACCTTTCTGAAGATAATCAATCAACAAAATTCCTTTTGCATCCCAAAAAACTGATGCCATAACCTTCTTTGCTGATCGTTATGACTTCACCTGCTTTGGAGCTGAACAACCAGCTTCAGTCCACTGTAAACATTCTTGTTTCAATTTAGGATCATGGTGGTAGATCCTTTCCAAACAACTTTTACATTAGCAATTTCACGCTTAGTCAAACTTGGATCTTCACTAACCATATTATGTACCTGCTCAATGATTTCTGCTGTGGTTGCAGTTTTTGGTCGTCCTTCGCGTGGATCGTCTTTAAATCTGGTACGACCACGTTTAAATTCACCAGCCCAAAATTCAACGGTGCGTTTTGAAGTTGAGGACTCCTTATACACTTCTAACAATTGTGCATAAATTTCCTTTGTATTTAAACCCTTCAAAACAAAGAATCTAAAGACTGCACGATTTTCGATTTTTTCCATATTAAAAAAAATCAATGACACGTCAACTTTAAATGGCTTGTAAACAAAGAACGAATTGACAGAATGACTTGCAACTTTGCATGTGTTCTCAGGACAGTTAAAAAAAATTTTGGAGCTAACAGTGCCATCTCTTGGTGAGCGCAGGAACTTTTCAATCAACCTGTACGTCTTTTTTTAGATTGTTGGCAACCCTGCTAAAAAAAACAAGTGAAAATAAAAGCTTCTTATAATTAAAGAAATATAAATAAGAAATAAATAAAAACAAGTCTTTAAAATAGATAGTGACTATTGAAGAACATAAAATAAACGATAAATTTTTAGTGACAATAAAAATTGTTAATAAAATATTTTGAGAAATCAAAGTTGTGTAAATTCACTCAGCTATGGCTGAAAGCTGCAGTAAATGCAGATCATCAATTAGGGGTCAAACTGGTATTAGATGCCAAGGAGTATGCGGCAAAGTTTATCACTTTACAAAGAAATGTGCCGGTATAGATGAATACTCGGCAAAAGTTATTGATGAGGATAATTTTGTACGCTTTATCTGTGATGATTGTATCCAATACATCCAAAATGTAGACCTAGTCTTGCGGGAAATTCAAGATGGAGTAGACAAAAATAAGAAAAATTTATTGGAATACAAATATGAGTTCCAGAGCTCGTTGAAGCAAAATGAAGGTGAAATAAAGGCTTTATTGGAAGCAATAGAGAAACGTTATGATGAAAGATTTAGAAAAATAGACAATATGCAAAAACTTTGTGAAAAAAATGTACAAGAGGTAAAAAACCTTTATGGAAATGTAAATGAAGTTGAAAACAAAAACAAAGATTTGTGTGACAAGATAGAGAAAAATAATATGAAAATGTGTAATGAAATTAAGAAAGTGATCAAAGAGACAACAGTAAAAACAAAAATGTCATATGCGCAGACAGTGGCGAATAGCATAGTGATGCCAGATGTTTCGAAAAATGTCCCCTTAATTATAAAACCAAGGGAAAAGCAAAGTGTTGAAAAAACAAAGGCGGAATTAAATAAAAAAGTGGACCCAATAAATTTTAAAATAACCAATGTTGAAAATAGAAAAAATGGCACATTAGTTATTCAGAGTGAAAATACAGAAGAGAGAGAAAAAATAAAAAAGGCAATACAAAATGAAATTAGTGAAAATTATGAAATCAAAGTCCCAAAAGATGTTAGTATGCAAATTATAGTATCTGATATGAATTTTAAAATGCCTGAAAAAGAATTAATAGAAAAATTAAAAAAACAAAATGAAATATTAAAAAACAGTGAAATAGATTTGATAAAAATATTTGAAACAAAAAGATATAATAGATCAATATTTAATGCTAAACTAAAAATTTATAATGAAACATACCCAAAAGTTATAGCATGTCAAAAACTTAATGTTGGTTGGGACAGATGTAGAGTTTTCGATGGTACGAATATAGTACAGTGTTTTAAATGCCAAGGATACAACCATAAATCATCAGAATGTAGAAATGAAGATGTATGTTACAAATGTCACGGAAATCACACGAGTAAAGATTGCAAAAATCTGATATGAATTTTAAAATGCCTGAAAAAGAATTAATAGAAAAATTAAAAAAACAAAATGAAATATTAAAAAACAGTGAAATAGATTTGATAAAAATATTTGAAACAAAAAGATATAATAGATCAATATTTAATGCTAAACTAAAAATTTATAATGAAACATACCCAAAAGTTATAGCATGTCAAAAACTTAATGTTGGTTGGGACAGATGTAGAGTTTTCGATGGTACGAATATAGTACAGTGTTTTAAATGCCAAGGATACAACCATAAATCATCAGAATGTAGAAATGAAGATGTATGTTACAAATGTCACGGAAATCACACGAGTAAAGATTGCAAAAATGAAATAATAATAAAATGTGTTAACTGTATAAAGGAAAATAGAAGACTTGATGAAAATCACGCCACAAATAACCGAGAATGTCCCGTATATAAAAATAAACTTAGTTTAAAAAAGAGAAGGATAGGTTTAACTGCCTAACAATCAAAGCTAGTAAAAGGATTATATACGAATATTCAAGGACTGATTAATAACTTTAGCCAATTGGAAATTATAGCTGAAACCACTAAACCAGATTTTATAATTCTTTCTGAAACCCATTTAACAAAGGAAATAGAAGAAAGCGAGATAGAAATTAAACATTATGACCACTACCCTACGTTATCAAATTCGTCTAGAACAGGTGGAGTAATTATTTATTTCAAAAAAACATGGAATATTAAAAAAATTAAAGTTGATGTTAAAGACTCAGAATATTGGATTAGTGCATATGTGATAAAAGGTGAAAAGAGGTTATCATTTATAATTGTAATATTATACAGATCACCAAGCAGTGGAAAGGCGGAATTTTGTGAAGCATTTCAAAACTTTATAAAAGATATATGTGATAAAAAAACAAAGAAATGTGATAAAAACTGTGATATTTAGCCAAATAATATATAATGACAATTACCAAATAGCTGAAAATTTTAATAATTATTTTGTTAATAGTATTAAAGAAATAAGAATGTCCATTGATGATGTGCAATACGAAAACCAAATACCTGTGATAGATTCAAAATTTAAATTTAGTGCTATATCTTTAGAAGAATTAAAAATCGTTTGTAAAAATATGAAAAAGAAACCTACTACAATAGAATATCGAATAATATAATATTAGATAACTAGGACATATTAGGAAATATATTGCTTAAAATAATAAATAAATCGCTAGAAACGGGAGTTTTTCCTAACAATTGGAAAGAGTCGATGATTACACCTGTTGAAAAAGTAAAAAATACAATGTTATGTGAGGAATACCGTCCAATAAACACTTTAAAAACTTGTGAACAAATTATTGAACAGATTGTGAAAAATCAATTGGAAAACTATATGGAACAACACAAATTACTATCCAAATGTCTGTCTGGTTTTAGAAGAAATCATTCATGTGAAACGGCGGTCAATTATGTTATAAATAGATGGAAATACATAAAGAAAAATAATAAAATAATATAAATTTTTTTAGATTTTAAAAGAGCTTTTGAGACAATAGATAGAGATATTCTAATAAAAAAACTGTTAAAATATGGCATTCAAGACAATGAACTAAAATGGTTCCAATCCTACTTAAGTAATCGTAAACAAATAACGAAACTTAATGATATTAAATCAAGCGCAATTGATAACAATTTTGGAGTTCCACAGGGCTCAATTTTTGTTTATTATATATATAAATGACATGGAAAAAGTTTTAAGCAAGTGTGAAATTGTTCTATATGCTGATGATACTCTGATTTTCACAGAAGCATCGACGGAGGAGCAATGTTATGAAAACCTATCAAATGATATGTGTAATATAAATAAATGGTTAAAAATTAATAAATTGAAATTGAACGAAAGTAAAACCAAAATAATGGAAATAAATATGAACACTAACATAATATTTAAAATAAATAATGTAATAATAGAAAAAGTTGATAATATAAAATATCTTGGCTTTTTAATAGACAATAACTTAAAATTCAAAGAACATATTGATTATACATGTAAAAAACTTGCGAAAAAAATCGGATTTTTTAAACGCATAAGAAACAAAATATCAATTTTAACGGCAATAAATATATATAATACAATTATTAAACCACATTTTGAATATGGATCAACTGTGATATATACCTGTTCAGAACAGCAAATAACAAGACTGTAAAGACTACAAAATAAGGCTATGCGCGCAATATTAAAATGCAATCGATTTACCTCAATAAAATCCATGCTTGACACTCTAAATTGGATGAATATACACCAAAGACTGGAGCTAAATACAATTGTTTTTATACGAAAAATGAAAATGGGATCCGCTCCTGATTATCTAACTGAACAACTACGGTATGTGGGCGAGTTTCAACCTTATAACCTAAGAAATGCTCTAGACTTTAGGCTACAACGAGCGGATACTAATGCTGTGCAAAAATCTTTATTCTATAAAGGATTGGGTGTATATAACATGATGCCAAATGATGTAAAGAATGAAATAAATACTTATATGTTTAGAAGAAAAATTGTAACATTTGTTGGATATCGTAATTTGAATGGAAGCTTAACTATATAAAATGTAAAATCAATCTGAAATGTTGAATGAAAAGTATTGATAATACTACTAATAAATAAATAAATAAATAAATAAATAAATAAATAAATAAATAAATAAAATAAATAAAATAAATTCTCTTAGAATTTTTTTAACATTTCTTTTACACCGTACTCAATTGCACTTTAAATTGTCCAATAGTGTATGTTACATTTTAAAGTTGTTTGCATTGCCTTATTTTTTAATTTTTGAAGTCTGTCTAATTGCGTTGATTTGCAGCAATCATAAATTTTTGTAGATCCAAACTCAAAATTTTTTATCATCGTGTTGTATATGTGTATGGCTGTCAATGTTGATACTTTATTTCGAATTCTTTTGAAAAATCCATTTTTTTACCTATTTTCTTGCACGTGTATTCTATGTGTTCAACCTTCTCTGGTCATATTTATTTCAATTATTTTTGCTTTGTTTTCGTTTTATTTTAATTTGTTAATTTTTAACCAATTATTAATATTATTAATATCATACATCATATATTTTTTACATTGTTCTTCTGTATCCCCTTCTGTGTATATTAAACTGTTATCCGTATACAAAACTATTTCACTTCTGGTTATAATATTGGGCATATCATTTATATAAATGCTCAACAATAACGCCCCAAGTATGGATTATTATGGAACACCGAATTCATTATCAATTGATTTAGATGTTGTCCCATTTACAGTTGTTATTTGTTTTCTGTTTGATAAGTAGGATTTAAACCATTTAAGTTCAACACCTTGAACTCCATATTTATAAAGTTTTTTAATAATTGTTTCTTTATCTTTCGTTTCAAATGCTTTTTTAAAGTCCAAAAAATAGCCATTATTTTCCTTTTGCGTCCAATTTGTTTCCAACGATTTATTACAAAATTTACTGCTGTTTCGCATAAAAAGTTTTTTCTGTATCCAGATTGATATTTCGATATTAATGAGTTGTTCTCCATATACTTTTCTAATTGATCTTTCACAACTTTTTCTAAAATTTTTTCACATGTCTTTAAAGAGTTTATAGGACGAAATTCTTCTCACTTGTTGATCACTCTTTCAATCGTTGTTACCATTGGTTCTTTCCAAACTTCAGGAAAAATTCCATTTTCTAGAGATTTATTAACTATATCTAAAAATATTTTTCCAGTTATGCTCCAATTATCGATTTTTTGATATTTTACCATAGTCAGTTTTTTTGTTTAAATGCATTATGATATTCTTAAGTTCTAAAATTGATATTGCACGAAAATTAAATTTTTTATTTACATCTGATACATTGTCTACATATTTCACTTGTTCGATCGAGTCCCTTATATGCATAATAGTGCTTACAAAATAATTATTAAAACGACTGGCTTTTTTTATTATCCTTATATTCTACTTCACCAAATATCACATTTGTTATCACAGATTGTTTTTTTTTTTTTAGAACTAAGTTTTTTTCACTTTAATTATTTTGCCCACTTTTAATGTTTATATTTAATGCTTCATGATCCGCTATTTTACCAGTGTAACTATATTCTACCGACATTTTTGGCTATTTGTTATAACATAGTTAATTAGAGTTTTTGAGTTATTTGTAATACGTTTGTAATCATTTACAATTTGTTTTAGACCATTATCATTTAAACTGCTTTCAATTTTATTTTTATAAATACTGTTTTGTGTCCAATCTATATTTAAATCTCCACTTATCAAAATATCACAGCTGTTATCACAGACTTCACCTAAAATTTGATCAAAACCCATACGAAATTCCGCCTCCCCACAGCTGGGTGATCTATATACTGTAGCCATAATCATACGTGTACTATCATGTTCAACTATGCAAGCTGCAATCCAATATTTTGATGGTACCACTTTTTCCAAACATATTTTCACTTTCCAAATTTTCTTATAATATATAATAACCCCTCTATTTCTTGTTGAGTTTGAAAACGATATTATCTGATTGTAGCCTGGTAAAATTATTTCACTTTTTTCGATGTTTTCAGTTAGATGTGTCTCCGGGAGTATAATAAAATCCATATTTTCTGTTGCAGAAATAACTTCTACCTGATTAAAATTATTAATTAATCCTTGTAAGTTTGTATAAAGAACCCATATAATTTTTAATTCTTACATTGCTAAACCCATTCTTCTTTTTTTCATATTTAATTTGTTTTGATACACTTGGCATTCTTGATTATTAGTTATATGATTTTCATCTAATGCCAAATTAAGTTTGATATTCATTCTAACACAATTAATGTATTTAACAATTTGTTCCTTATTGCACTTCTTTGTTTTCTGATAACCATGACATTTAAAACATATTTCCTGGTTGTATCTTTTACATTTAAGGCACTGTAAAACATCCGCACCATCAAAAACTCTACACCTTTCCCATTCTATATTAAGTCGTTGTGCGGTAATCATTTTTGTAGACGTTTCATTACCACATGCCTAGAAAAGTTAATTGGGACCTCCTGAACACGAAAAATGCTGTTATTTTTTTTCTAAGTACCGTTTTTTAGATAACGATACTTTTGTGTTTGTCGGTGTATGGTCCCACTCAAACACTTGTGGAGTCCAACCGAAAAGTCTGATCGAGATAAGTGACATATCGATGGAAAGGTAATTGAATGCCTTTTCAGTCGATATGCTGCAAAATCTGATAAGAAATGGCTGAGATATGGCACCTCAAAGTTCAAAATTTGCATATTTTTTATGTTTTTTTTTCAAAATTTTTCATTTTTTTTCTACGTTATATTGAAGATCTGAAATGTTTTATTTTTTTACCAAATAGTTTATTTAATTACCAATAAGCGTAATTTGAAAAAAATCAGATGAAAATAAAGTTTTTATTAAGGATTTTGTGGAACGACAATATTTTCATTTTCATTGCTCGGCGTCCATCAGTTTTAACGTATTTAAAAAAAAAACGGAATTTGAATCTCTGTATATGTTGGTAGCCCTGAACGAAATATGACATTTTGCTCTCTCTCTCTCTGTCACAGTAAACACATATCAGTTTGGCTTTGTACGTGCAAAAAATAAAATGTGTTCAATCGATTCCAACGAATTTTGTTATGTTTGTGGTGTTCTTGTGAAAAAGAAATCACAACATTTGATGCGTAAAATTAATACGAAAAATTTATCTGAAACGTATAAGAAGTATTTCGGCTTTCGACCTGCGTCTCTCGACAAGCCGTGGACAATGAATAGTGCATGTAACAACTTTCTTACATTTGGAAAGCCAATGCAATAGAGAAACCAGATCAACCATACAACAGATTGTTATTTCTGTTTAACGGAAAAGACTATCGGACGTAGAATTCAATCAGCTTATCCAGTTGTTAGCTCGGTGACGCTGCCAGTGCCGCACTCAGTATCGTGCCCCACAGAAATACAAGAAAGAACAATAACAAATGATTCATCAGATGAGTGCAGTGAATCAGAAATGCAATCAAATAAGAAACCCCATTTACTTACTCAGGCCGAGCTCAATGATTTGTGCCGAGATTTGTATTTGCCGAAATCGAAACCTGAATTACTTGCATCACGATTGCAACAGTGGGGATATTGTGCTCCTGAGACACGTGTTACATATTACCGTGATTGCAGCAAACAACTTGCACAGTTCTTCGCAAAAACGGCAACCTTTTTTTTAGTGCCAACATATGTGGTCTTTTCTACGCCCTCCAACAAAATTATGACCCAGAGAAATGGCGTCTTTTTCTGGATGGAGGCAAGGATAGTTTGAAGGCAGTCTTCCTTCATAAAGGGAATACGAAACCATCAATTCCAATCGGATATGGAAAATACATAAAGGAAACATATGAAGCAATGAAAGAAGTTTTTGATCTCATACATTATGACTAACATCAATGGAAAGTTTGCTCTGATTTAAAATTAGTTGCCATACTATCTGGATTGCAAGGGGGCAATACGAAGTTTCCCTGTTTTCTATGTCTATGGGACAGCCGTGACCGTCAGAATCACTACACCCGAAAAGTTTGACCCGAGCGAGTGGACGTACGCATGGAGAGTACAATATCAAAAATGACCCACATTCCTCAGGAGAAGATAATACTTCCTCCATTACATATTAAGCTTGGGTTATTTACAAATATTGTGAAAAAGTTGCCATGAATTACCTTAAACAAAAATTTCCGAGAGCCACAGCGAGCAAAATTGAAGCTGGTATATTTGATGGACCTCAAATTTGGGCTCTGTATGGTGACCAAGCATTTAATGAGTGTTTAGGTCCAGCTCATTTGGAGGCATGGGAAGCATTCCAGGACATCGTTCACAACTTTTTCTGAAACTACAGAAGTTTTGATTACGCTGAGAAGATCGATACATTACTGCAAAAAATTCAATGCCATTGGTAAGCGTTGAGTGAAAACATGTATAACAAAAAGGCCGTTATCATTTGAAAATTTATTCTTTTTAACTTTTAGGTTCAAATATGACACCTAAAATACACTTCATATTCAGTCATTTGGATATTTTCCCCACGAACTTGGGATCCGAAAGTGATGAACAAGGTGAAAGATTTCACCAGGAAATGAAAGAAATCGAGAGACGTTACAAAGGCTGGTGGGATGGACAAATGATGGCAGACTATTGTTGGTTCCTCATTCGCGAAGATCCATACGAAAAAAAAAAACGCAAAAGTTCAAGTCGCTTGTCATTTTAATTTTTTGAATTTACGCCGAATATAGTGTGTGAGCAATGAAAATGAAAATATTATCGTTCCACAAAATCCTTAATAAAAACTTTACTTCTCATCCGATTTTTTCCAAATTACGCTTAAACTATTGGTAATTAAATAAACTATTTGGTAAAAAATAAAACACTCCGGATCTTCAATATAACGTAGAAAAAAATGAAATAAAAATGAAAAATTTTGAAAAAAACGTAAAAAATATGCAAATTTTGAACTTTGACTAAAATTAAATATTAATTTTAACCCTTAATATCTGCTTAATGATTAAAGTTATATATAAAATTAAAGCTTAAATACTTCGATACAATTATATAAAAGTTATTTCGTACTCTAACATCAGTGAAATTTGAAGAAAATTAGCATTTTTTCTAAAAATCGGGTAAAAAGAGGGATTTTTGAAATTTGACTCTTAATGGGTTAATGAAATAAAAAGAAAATTTTTCCTACATTCGGTTAAGGGGTACCGGTACGCGGTGCCGTTGTACCGCCCCATCTAGATCCATTTAAGACAACTTGGGGCAGTTGACTAATTGTAAAGTTGTTAAGTGTGTCACAACAACAAGGACTTGCTCACGACAACAATTATGAACATTGATTTAAAATACAGGGAATACACAGTGCTTAATGCAGTGAGCAGTCTTGAATTTGATTGGTTTTTGGTATTTGTGTTAAGTTTTGGGTTTTGGTGTATTCGGACATATAAGTAGAATTTTATGGCCAACATTTTTGTAAAACATTTCATCCCCGCCTTCCCCTTTTTCAGGGTGTTTTTTGGTCTCCTTAACAAGAATTAATCGTCGGAACCCCGTATTTTTTTTTGTGTTGAACTGTGTAATTGACATTAATATTAGAAATGAAAGTAATAACCACCCAAAGACATGTAACAAGCAAATAGAAGTATTTAGATATAGTAAAGAACTGTTTCATAGAGAAATAAATTCAATATTAAAATAAAGACTTAATCGAAAATGTATGTATACGAAAATGTATGTATACGAGTATGTGATAAATGTTTTGAGCAAACAATAAACAAATTTTTTGTAAACAATTTATTGTAAAGGAAAAAAATAACGTTAAGGGTATTCATTTCAGTTTTAGTTAGAAAAATGGAAAAGTGGAAAAATGCAACTTTTGTTACAACAAACACAAGGAAAAAAATTTCCACCAAAAGTTGTATTTTTAACAACCTATAACCAAGTGTAAAAAAAAACTGGATAAAAAGTTGTAATTTTCCACTATACACGTCAAACGAAATGATGTTGCCACTTTTAACCCTCCGATGAGTGACAGTTCTGAACTTCACGGCCGTGTGAAAAGGTCCTGTTTTTTTTCATATAAAATTTTTTTTTTGATTTTTTTTGTTTTGTTTTTATTGTTTATAACTAAATTCTACATACAAAAATAATTTTTTCAATTTTTTTAATTTTTTTTTTTGCTTGAATTTTCTTAAGACTATTATAAAAAAGTTTAAAAATTATTGTTGTTGAGCGTGTACTTGTCCCCCGCCATGTGCGCAAGTGTTGCAGCGATGTAAAAGTGTGCTATGTTCTCCGCAAACAGCGTTGCCGCAGCCGAAGCAGTATGCCCGCGTTTTCCGCTGCCGCCTGTACTCAGAACGGCAAAGGCGACATGACGGTCTACGTGACCTAGCCGCAAACGACGGTTCATTGCCTTACATCGGTCTTGGTAATACCTGAAATGAAAAGAAAAATAAAAAACAAATAAATATATATTCTATTCTTGAATTTGAAGATGTTTTTCTTACCCTGACCCTGGATATGAGGTTATATATTTGGTGTGGCCAATTGTTTCGTTAGCAGTAACAAGAACGACCGCCGTCTGTCACTCCTTTTTATAGGCTTCATTTCGTTGTAAATCGTAAAAGCAGCCAATGCAGCGACGTCCAGCATATTATAAAACATGGCCAACAGCCATCGTTGTGTTGCTCTTTTGCAGCTGTAAGTGCCTAGCATTTGATCCATGGTATCAACGCCGCATTTGTTGGCGTTGTAATCTAATATGGCATAGGGCTTCCGCTTCTCGGTTTGCTCGTCAACGCGGTAGGTGTAGTGCATTGTGGAGAGCACGTTCACCACTTTATTTTTTTTCGGCACATATGAGCATAACGCTATATCCCTTTCGTTGAACCCAAATAATGTACTATTGATGGTGCGCTTCGGGTTCTTCTTGAACTCCTGTGGAATGAATGTTTTGTTGTAGCGCACTGTACCAACATATGCGGCCTTCCTCCTCATCAAAATACGCGCCAAGTCAAGAGTGGTAAAGAAATTATCTTTGATTTGGCAACGCGTCGCGCCCCATAATTCCATAGCTGGTTCATGGTTTGATCTTGTGAGTCCAGCATACAAAAGAATAGCTACAAAGGCGTCAAACTCTTTCACTGTACTGGCTTCCACTCCTTTTTCTTCGTGGGATTCGCCAAATTCCATGCAGCTGTAACCTCCCTGCCTTTACGATTTGTTTCACGTAGCACTAAGTGTATTATTTCCTGTGTCATGATTAAACGCATTATTGTATAGGGGTCGTATATATTTCCTGTTGGTCCTGGTTTCTTTCTTGTGAAGTCGACCACGTTATGATTACGAGTGCGTAATGTTGGTGGTGCTTTTTTACTCCATTGGGTGCCATCTTTACCAATATGGTAACTTTCATTCGTTTCCTGTCCATCATTTTCTTCCTCTTCATCATCGTCGTCATCAGTATCTTCATTTAGCTCGAAGTATCCTTCAGTTTCGGCATCTGACTCTTCAGCAGGTTGGTATGTGCGATCTTCATCATCCTCAACTTCATAATTATCAATTGCAGCAATATCAATTTCTTCATCCATGGGTTGTAGTGGCCGAAGTAGGAGTAATTTCAGTTTGAAAAGGCAAAAAGGTTCCTAGGGACCTTCTCACTCATCGGAGGGTTAAGAAAATCGTTAATTTGTACGAAAAATTACATCTCTTTTTGTAAAGCCCTGAATTATACAAATATGATTTTAAAAATGATGTGCTATTTATATTTCAAATTTGATTTTCTCTCGTTCAATTTAACCGTCATTTTAAAATAAGTTCTATCAAAAAAATTATCCAAAGGGTTATGAATAGGTGTTTCGGCCAATTTAAATTCTGTGCCATCTACGTAACCAATACAGTGCGGTAATTCACTTCACAATATGAGCTTTTTCGTCTCTATAAACGCCTGAAATACTCGTTTTGTTATATTTTGTATAGTGCCCCCATCTCCATCTCCTAAATCTCCTGAATCTGTATAGAACTACAGCAAGTTTAAAATCAACACTTGCTTTCCTCACTAGAACTTATAAGTGATACAAAATGTTGAACTGATATTTATTGCATCGCATCATTTGACGAAATCGGTTGTCATCGAACCGCACGCCGCAAAAACATCAGTAGGCTCAAATCATCATTAAGAATGTTCAATTCTTTTTCCACCAAATTCCTTCAGTTGCTAAATCATCATCTGACGTAAAAGTTTCTAAAAACTAATATTTAAAAATTTATGTTGTATTGTTTTTTGGAGAAATTTATATACCGATATATTCATAAATATTATCAATTTCCATTAAAAATGCGGTAATTAAATAATCAATCAATTCACTTTTAAAACTTCTATTCGGCATCTTGAAACATATGATTGTCACATCATTGGCAGCTTGTTTCAAATATTTTTATATTTTATTTCAAAAAATGATCATAAGAGTGTAATTTTTCATTTTTCCAACCAAAAAAAAAATCTGAAATGAATACCCTTGTTAATAAATGGTTTATAATGGATTAAAACTTTTAAAAAATAAAAAATATCAAATAGCAAAATTTTAAAATACAAATGAAACATGGGAAAACTATAAAGCAATTAGAAACTATTAAAAAATTAATACGGAACAAGCCAAAAATAGTTATATCAATAATCAAATAAATAATGCAAGCGACCAAAAACAAATGTGGAGAGAGATAAAAGATTTAGTCCTTAAAAAACCCGAACTGTTATAAATTCTGTGATATTTGACCAAATAGAATATAAGAATTATAATCAAATAGCTAGTCATTTTAATAAATATTTTGTTAATACTATTAAGTCAATAAAAAACTCAATTGAAGATAATATACATATGACAAACAAAAAAATAAATTCTGAGCAATAACAATACTAGAACATAAGAATATAGTAAGAGAAATCAAAAATAAACTTGACTATAACAGGATCTCCACAAAAATCATACTTGACAGCTGGAAAACAACGGAAAAGATTTTATTGAATATAATTAATAAATCTTTGAAAACTGGATTTTTGTCTGAAAATGGTAACACCAATTGAGAAAGTTGCGAAAACAAATGAAAATGGAAAAATATATTCAGAAGAATTCTCCTTTATCCAAGTACCAATCTGGTTTTTGAAAAAAAATTTATGTGAAACTGCAGTAAACTACGTAATAAATCAGTGGAAGAGTATTGAAAAAGTAAGAAAATTATAGCAATATTTTTAGATTTTAAACGGGTATTCGAAACAAATCATATCTGAAAATAGAGACAAAGTACTAAAGTAAATGCTTTTAATTCAACAACAATAATGATTTGTGAGTTCCCCGAGGTTCCATTTTGTCCCGTTATTATTTATTATATACAAAAATGATGGTATTTAATAAGATTTAATAAGATTTAATGTTTTAATATTTTACACAAATTAAATTCATAAAGTATTTCAAAATACTAATAAATAAAAAAATATTGGATGTTGGAAATTGTTATCTCTTTGGGTATGCGGATGATATGCAAGTTTTATTTTGTGGTATAAAAGATAATTTAGATGTACCTCAGTCTGTGATAAATTATTCCACAAACTATATATCAAATTGGATGATTAATAATACCAATTAATACAATGAAGACAAAGGCAATGTTATTTTCGACCTCACACAATTTTATTCAGGATGTATATATATTAATGGAACTAATATTGAGTTTGTACACCATTTATCTATCTTTGTGTCCCAGCAAAACCACACATTACCAAATAATGGATAAAGTAATGTATAGCCATAGGGGCCGATGGATTACATTACACCCTACTTCATTGATGAATTTTATAGGCGATGAGCCTCAAAGTAATGTATATACCCATTACTTTAGAGGTGATAATGTAAGGGGTTACTTATATGGTTACGAGAATGGAAAAAGTAATGTGTCTAAAAATAGATTTTTTAAAAAAGAGGAATTTTTATTAAAAAAAATTATTACAAATATTTTATTTAAAATATTTGTAATTAAAAATAATGTGGTCAAGATGGGAATCAAACCAAAACCTGGTTGCCAGCCAAGAACTCTACCTACTGACCTATCGACGCATATAGTATTTGATTGCTTTAAACTTAAATGAATTGTTGCGCTTCGTTTTTTCGCTAGTGTTATCAAAACAAACATACATTACCCTTTTGCTTACAAAAAAACACAAAGTAATATATCTAAAAATAGATTTTAAAAAATATTTCAATTATTACTTTACATTTATAAATCATATATTACGTAATCAATGATGAGTAACTTATTACTTTATGCTTGCAAATAATGAAAAAGGTAACGAGCTATCATTACAAGGTAACACATGAGAATATCGCACCCATTACCAAAGTTTTGCTGGGGTAGTTATTGACTGCAATTTGACAAATGAATATCATCTTATATATCTTAAGGGTATTTTTTATTTTAACTTTATAATCCGGATTGCCTTAAACATGTTGTGTAATGTTAATCTCTATTAATTGTTATAAATATAATAATCATTCGATATGTTATAAATATAATAATCATTCGATATGTGTGTTTGCCGTAAATGCGAAAAATTGAAATAAAAAGACAAATTTCAAATAAATTCAATGCCATTGGTAAGCGTTGAGTGAAAACATGTATAACAAAAAGGCCGTTATCATTTGAAAATTTATTCTTTTTAACTTTTAGGTTCAAATATGACACCTAAAATACACTTCATATTCAGTCATTTGGATATTTTCCCCACGAACTTGGGATCCGAAAGTGATGAACAAGGTGAAAGATTTCACCAGGAAATGAAAGAAATCGAGAGACGTTACAAAGGCTGGTGGGATGGACAAATGATGGCAGACTATTGTTGGTTCCTCATTCGCGAAGATCCATACGAAAAAAAAAAACGCAAAAGTTCAAGTCGCTTGTCATTTTAATTTTTTGAATTTACGCCGAATATAGTGTGTGAGCAATGAAAATGAAAATATTATCGTTCCACAAAATCCTTAATAAAAACTTTACTTCTCATCCGATTTTTTCCAAATTACGCTTAAACTATTGGTAATTAAATAAACTATTTGGTAAAAAATAAAACACTCCGGATCTTCAATATAACGTAGAAAAAAATGAAATAAAAATGAAAAATTTTGAAAAAAACGTAAAAAATATGCAAATTTTGAACTTTGACTAAAATTAAATATTAATTTTAACCCTTAATATCTGCTTAATGATTAAAATTATATATAAAATTAAAGCTTAAATACTTCGATACAATTATATAAAAGTTATTTCGTACTCTAACATCAGTGAAATTTGAAGAAAATTAGCATTTTTTCTAAAAATCGGGTAAAAAGAGGGATTTTTGAAATTTGACTCTTAATGGGTTAATGAAATAAAAAGAAAATTTTTCCTACATTCGGTTAAGGGGTACCGGTACGCGGTGCCGTTGTACCGCCCCATCTAGATCCATTTAAGACAACTTGGGGCAGTTGACTAATTGTAAAGTTGTTAAGTGTGTCACAACAACAAGGACTTGCTCACGACAACAATTATGAACATTGATTTAAAATACAGGGAATACACAGTGCTTAATGCAGTGAGCAGTCTTGAATTTGATTGGTTTTTGGTATTTGTGTTAAGTTTTGGGTTTTGGTGTATTCGGACATATAAGTAGAATTTTATGGCCAACATTTTTGTAAAACATTTCATCCCCGCCTTCCCCTTTTTCAGGGTGTTTTTTGGTCTCCTTAACAAGAATTAATCGTCGGAACCCCGTATTTTTTTTTGTGTTGAACTGTGTAATTGACATTAATATTAGAAATGAAAGTAATAACCACCCAAAGACATGTAACAAGCAAATAGAAGTATTTAGATATAGTAAAGAACTGTTTTATAGAGAAATAAATTCAATATTAAAATAAAGACTTAATCGAAAATGTATGTATACGAAAATGTATGTATACGAGTATGTGATAAATGTTTTGAGCAAACAATAAACAAATTTTTTGTAAACAATTTATTGTAAAGGAAAAAAATAACGTTAAGGGTATTCATTTCAGTTTTAGTTAGAAAAATGGAAAAGTGGAAAAATGCAACTTTTGTTACAACAAACACAAGGAAAAAAATTTCCACCAAAAGTTGTATTTTTAACAACCTATAACCAAGTGTAAAAAAAAACTGGATAAAAAGTTGTAATTTTCCACTATACACGTCAAACGAAATGATGTTGCCACTTTTAACCCTCCGATGAGTGACAGTTCTGAACTTCACGGCCGTGTGAAAAGGTCCTGTTTTTTTTCATATAAAATTTTTTTTTTGATTTTTTTTGTTTTGTTTTTATTGTTTATAACTAAATTCTACATACAAAAATAATTTTTTCAATTTTTTTAATTTTTTTTTTTTGCTTGAATTTTCTTAAGACTATTATAAAAAAGTTTAAAAATTATTGTTGTTGAGCGTGTACTTGTCCCCCGCCATGTGCGCAAGTGTTGCAGCGATGTAAAAGTGTGCTATGTTCTCCGCAAACAGCGTTGCCGCAGCCGAAGCAGTATGCCCGCGTTTTCCGCTGCCGCCTGTACTCAGAACGGCAAAGGCGACATGACGGTCTACGTGACCTAGCCGCAAACGACGGTTCATTGCCTTACATCGGTCTTGGTAATACCTGAAATGAAAAGAAAAATAAAAAACAAATAAATATATATTCTATTCTTGAATTTGAAGATGTTTTTCTTACCCTGACCCTGGATATGAGGTTATATATTTGGAGTGGCCAATTGTTTCGTTAGCAGTAACAAGAACGACCGCCGTCTGTCACTCCTTTTTATAGGCTTCATTTCGTTGTAAATCGTAAAAGCAGCCAATGCAGCGACGTCCAGCATATTATAAAACATGGCCAACAGCCATCGTTGTGTTGCTCTTTTGCAGCTGTAAGTGCCTAGCATTTGATCCATGGTATCAACGCCGCATTTGTTGGCGTTGTAATCTAATATGGCATAGGGCTTCCGCTTCTCGGTTTGCTCGTCAACGCGGTAGGTGTAGTGCATTGTGGAGAGCACGTTCACCACTTTATTTTTTTTCGGCACATATGAGCATAACGCTATATCCCTTTCGTTGAACCCAAATAATGTACTATTGATGGTGCGCTTCGGGTTCTTCTTGAACTCCTGTGGAATGAATGTTTTGTTGTAGCGCACTGTACCAACATATGCGGCCTTCCTCCTCATCAAAATACGCGCCAAGTCAAGAGTGGTAAAGAAATTATCCGCGTATATAGTACGGCCAGCATCTAAATATTTTTCCACAAGATCCAGCACTACGTTCTGCCCTTGGTTTATCTCCCGTTGTTGGTTTGGCAGTTTTCCAGAATATATCATTCCCTTCACAGGATAATAACTCTGTGAGTCGCATAACCACCATACTTTCAAACCATACTTAACTGGCTTTGACGGAATATATTGCGTGAAGCGGGTGCGGCCTCTGTAAGGGAACAACTGCTCATCAACTGTTAGTGCTTCATGAGGAGTGTAAGCTGCTGCCAAGTTATGTTGCAACATTTGCCAAATATCGTCAATAGCCGCAGTTTTGCTGTTGATGAGTCGCTGTTGTCGAGTATTTCCATTGTCGAATCGAATAAATTGCTTTATACACATGATTTGGCAACGCGTCGCGCCCCATAATTCCATAGCTGGTTCATGGTTTGATCTTGTGAGTCCAGCATACAAAAGAATAGCTACAAAGGCGTCAAACTCTTTCACTGTACTGGCTTCCACTCCTTTTTCTTCGTGGGATTCGCCAAATTCCATGCAGCTGTAACCTCCCTGCCTTTACGATTTGTTTCACGTAGCACTAAGTGTATTATTTCCTGTGTCATGATTAAACGCATTATTGTATAGGGGTCGTATATATTTCCTGTTGGTCCTGGTTTCTTTCTTGTGAAGTCGACCACGTTATGATTACGAGTGCGTAATGTTGGTGGTGCTTTTTTACTCCATTGGGTGCCATCTTTACCAATATGGTAACTTTCATTCGTTTCCTGTCCATCATTTTCTTCCTCTTCATCATCGTCGTCATCAGTATCTTCATTTAGCTCGAAGTATCCTTCAGTTTCGGCATCTGACTCTTCAGCAGGTTGGTATGTGCGATCTTCATCATCCTCAACTTCATAATTATCAATTGCAGCAATATCAATTTCTTCATCCATGGGTTGTAGTGGCCGAAGTAGGAGTAATTTCAGTTTGAAAAGGCAAAAAGGTTCCTAGGGACCTTCTCACTCATCGGAGGGTTAAGAAAATCGTTAATTTGTACGAAAAATTACATCTCTTTTTGTAAAGCCCTGAATTATACAAATATGATTTTAAAAATGATGTGCTATTTATATTTCAAATTTGATTTTCTCTCGTTCAATTTAACCGTCATTTTAAAATAAGTTCTATCAAAAAAATTATCCAAAGGGTTATGAATAGGTGTTTCGGCCAATTTAAATTCTGTGCCATCTACGTAACCAATACAGTGCGGTAATTCACTTCACAATATGAGCTTTTTCGTCTCTATAAACGCCTAAAATACTCGTTTTGTTATATTTTGTATAGTGCCCCCATCTCCATCTCCTAAATCTCCTGAATCTGTATAGAACTACAGCAAGTTTAAAATCAACACTTGCTTTCCTCACTAGAACTTATAAGTGATACAAAATGTTGAACTGATATTTATTGCATCGCATCATTTGACGAAATCGGTTGTCATCGAACCGCACGCCGCAAAAACATCAGTAGGCTCAAATCATCATTAAGAATGTTCAATTCTTTTTCCACCAAATTCCTTCAGTTGCTAAATCATCATCTGACGTAAAAGTTTCTAAAAACTAATATTTAAAAATTTATGTTGTATTGTTTTTTGGAGAAATTTATATACCGATATATTCATAAATATTATCAATTTCCATTAAAAATGCGGTAATTAAATAATCAATCAATTCACTTTTAAAACTTCTATTCGGCATCTTGAAACATATGATTGTCACATCATTGGCAGCTTGTTTCAAATATTTTTATATTTTATTTCAAAAAATGATCATAAGAGTGTAATTTTTCATTTTTCCAACCAAAAAAAAAATCTGAAATGAATACCCTTGTTAATAAATGGTTTATAATGGATTAAAACTTTTAAAAAATAAAAAATATCAAATAGCAAAATTTTAAAATACAAATGAAACATGGGAAAACTATAAAGCAATTAGAAACTATTAAAAAATTAATACGGAACAAGCCAAAAATAGTTATATCAATAATCAAATAAATAATGCAAGCGACCAAAAACAAATGTGGAGAGAGATAAAAGATTTAGTCCTTAAAAAACCCGAACTGTTATAAATTCTGTGATATTTGACCAAATAGAATATAAGAATTATAATCAAATAGCTAGTCATTTTAATATATATTTTGTATTAATATTTTGTTAATACTATTAAGTCAATAAAAAACTCAATTGAAGATAATATACATATGACAAACAAAAAAATAAATTCTGAGCAATAACAATACTAGAACATAAGAATATAGTAAGAGAAATCAAAAATAAACTTGACTATAACAGGATCTCCACAAAAATCATACTTGACAGCTGGAAAACAACGGAAAAGATTTTATTGAATATAATTAATAAATCTTTGAAAACTGGATTTTTGTCTGAAAATGGTAACACCAATTGAGAAAGTTGCGAAAACAAATGAAAATGGAAAAATATATTCAGAAGAATTCTCCTTTATCCAAGTACCAATCTGGTTTTTGAAAAAAAATTTATGTGAAACTGCAGTAAACTACGTAATAAATCAGTGGAAGAGTATTGAAAAAGTAAGAAAATTATAGCAATATTTTTAGATTTTAAACGGGTATTCGAAACAAATCATATCTGAAAATAGAGACAAAGTACTAAAGTAAATGCTTTTAATTCAACAACAATAATGATTTGTGAGTTCCCCGAGGTTCCATTTTGTCCCGTTATTATTTATTATATACAAAAATGATGGTATTTAATAAGATTTAATAAGATTTAATGTTTTAATATTTTACACAAATTAAATTCATAAAGTATTTCAAAATACTAATAAATAAAAAAATATTGGATGTTGGAAATTGTTATCTCTTTGGGTATGCGGATGATATGCAAGTTTTATTTTGTGGTATAAAAGATAATTTAGATGTACCTCAGTCTGTGATAAATTATTCCACAAACTATATATCAAATTGGATGATTAATAATACCAATTAATACAATGAAGACAAAGGCAATGTTATTTTCGACCTCACACAATTTTATTCAGGATGTATATATATTAATGGAACTAATATTGAGTTTGTACACCATTTATCTATCTTTGTGTCCCAGCAAAACCACACATTACCAAATAATGGATAAAGTAATGTATAGCCATAGGGGCCGATGGATTACATTACACCCTACTTCATTGATGAATTTTATAGGCGATGAGCCTCAAAGTAATGTATATACCCATTACTTTAGAGGTGATAATGTAAGGGGTTACTTATATGGTTACGAGAATGGAAAAAGTAATGTGTCTAAAAATAGATTTTTTAAAAAAGAGGAATTTTTATTAAAAAAAATTATTACAAATATTTTATTTAAAATATTTGTAATTAAAAATAATGTGGTCAAGATGGGAATCAAACCAAAACCTGGTTGCCAGCCAAGAACTCTACCTACTGACCTATCGACGCATATAGTATTTGATTGCTTTAAACTTAAATGAATTGTTGCGCTTCGTTTTTTCGCTAGTGTTATCAAAACAAACATACATTACCCTTTTGCTTACAAAAAAACACAAAGTAATATATCTAAAAATAGATTTTAAAAAATATTTCAATTATTACTTTACATTTATAAATCATATATTACGTAATCAATGATGAGTAACTTATTACTTTATGCTTGCAAATAATGAAAAAGGTAACGAGCTATCATTACAAGGTAACACATGAGAATATCGCACCCATTACCAAAGCTTTGCTGGGGTAGTTATTGACTGCAATTTGACAAATGAATATCATCTTATATATCTTAAGGGTATTTTTTATTTTAACTTTATAATCCGGATTGCCTTAAACATGTTGTGTAATGTTAATCTCTATTAATTGTTATAAATATAATAATCATTCGATATGTTATAAATATAATAATCATTCGATATGTGTGTTTGCCGTAAATGCGAAAAATTGAAATAAAAAGACAAATTTCATATATTTTAAAAAAGAGAATAAAGATCTCAATTTATTATTAAATATTTACCTTCTAAAGGAACAAAATTAGCAAAGAATCAACGTACTGGCAAGATCGTAGTCAATCGAATAGATCACTTATACAGAAAAAGTATAACATAGGCAACAAACAATGCTTAAAAAACCGTTAACGGGCTTACTCGTTAAATTCGGTGTAATTACTGCCACCTATGTTATAATGAGAGAAGTAAAAATTAGACTCTACCGAATAATTAACCCTACAAGGGTTAACATTAAGACTCTACCGAATAATTAACCCTACAAGGGTACATTAAATAAAATTAAGCGAAATTGAAGATTTATGTTTAAACAATGTGTTTTAAACATGGATGGTAACCGAAACAAATGCGGTTATCGGTAAGGGTAACGCTATTTTCTACTATTTCGGTAACTTTATTTTAAGGATAACGATTTTTTCAGTTATTTCGGTAACGGTATTTTAGGGATAACGATTTTTTCAGTTATTTCGGTATCGGTATTTTAGCGATAACGGTATTTTCTATTATTTGGGTATCGGTATTTTAGCGATAACGTTATTTTAGTTATTTCGGTAACGATATTTTAAGGGTAACGTTATTTTTATTATTGCGATATGCACACCGATATATTTAACCCCATCATGATCAGACTTTTGGAAGATAGATTTATGTCCAGAGAATATATTTTTGAAACTTGTTACTTCGCAGCGGCCCCTTGCAGAAATACAGTGGTTGTCAGCTTATTTGATGCAAGCATATTCAAGAAATTAAATTTTTAAATTTAAAATTTTTTTTTAGGGGATCTAAGGAAAAATTTTTAAACACATTTTAAAAATCGACATTTCATTTTATATGTAAACATAAATTTAATTAAAATTTTTTATTTAAATCTAAAAAAAACAATAAAAAAAAATTCTTCATTTTTAAATCGATCAGCTTATTTGATGCAGTTACATTTAAATTTTAACATTATATGGGTTGGCCTCAGGAAAATTTTTTTAATATTTTGTATGATAGCCCTTTTGGTCTATTACTGATTTCAACCGATTTTGCATGGATTCAACAAGTTTTTTTTGTTGTTTCTGGGGTTATTTTATTCCATTCTTCTATCAAAGCACTTTTAAGGGTTTCTTTACTTGAAATATGGTGATTTCTGATTTTACTTTCCAGCAACGCCCATAAATTTTCAATAACGTTCAAGTCGGGAGATTGTGCCGGTGGCTCCATCAAATGCGGGCAATTCCATATAAGCCATGTCTGTACACTAGCAGCCTTGTGTTTTGGGTCGTTGTCTTGATAAAATCGAAAATTGTCCTTCAGACCCAGTTTTTCGGCACTTTGAACTAAGTTTTCTTTAAGAATGTTAAGGTACATTGTTTTGTCCATGGTTTCCTCTATAAAAACTAAATTTCCTACACCCGAAGCGGCCATACAAGCCCAAACCATAACGTTGCCGCCACCATGTTTAACGGTCGCACGCAGGTTCTTCAATTGCAGCTCTGTATTTGGCTTCAGCCAAACGTAAGACCGTCCATCTGTTCCAAAAATATTAAATTTGGACTCGTCAGAAAAAATCACGGTGTTCCAGAAGTCCATATTTTTTATTATGTGGGTATTAGCGAAAGTTGATCGAGATATTTTATTTTTTTTGCTTATGAATGGTTTTTTTTTAAGGTACTCCACCATGAAAATCATGGGAACGTAGAACTCGTCGAATCGTAGACGCACTACAGTTTTTACCAATGCCACTACGCACTTCGTCAGCTAGTTTTTGTGCTGATAAACTTGCATTTTGGTTGATTTTTCTTATAATCCATCTTTCGTCGGCAGTACTCAGAATTTTATTTGGTGCGATTCTGCCTTTATTATGCAATCTATTTTCTTTCAGAAAGCGTTCAATGATGTGCTGGACAGTAGATGAAGGTATATTTACCATTTCTGCAATTTTTCGCTGACTTTTTCCAGTTTTAAAATGATGAATTACCAACTCACGTTGGTCCATTGCGTTAATGCATTTGAACTTTCAAGAAAATACAAAAAGTCAGCAGAAAGTAATAGAAATCACATGCAAAGATTAAACCAACAACTATTTGCATTTTATTTTGTAACGTAACGGTGCATTTACAGCTAGAACTTCGCTGCATCAAATAAGCTGAATGATTAAAAAACAAATTTTTTTTGTTTTTTCATACTACAACTAATAATGCAAAAAAGTAAACTATGGTTTTTTGGAGCACCAATGTTGCCATTAAAAACTTTTTTTTTCAAATTGTTTGTATTTGGCATTATTTAAAATTAAAAGCGATTTAAGTCTGTGGGCACTTGCCTTGCTGAACAACAAAACGTTTGTAATGATCTTCAAGAACTGATCGGATCAAATAATACTTCGTTACAACACAAACACGTCCAATTACCTCAATCAAATACTACAATTTTTTGTGATGTTTCCGGAAACACTGCTCGGCCTTATATTCCGTCGAGCTGTCGTTCATCAATTATTTCAAAAATCCATAACTTAGCACACCCGGGTAGAAAAAGTACATGTCGTCTAGTCAAAGAACGTTTTGTTTGGAAAAATATGGATCAAGATATCTCAAAATTCGTGAGAAATTGTATTCCTTGCCAACAGTCAAAAATAAGTAGACATATTTCTTCTCCTTTATCGAAATATACAATGCCATCTCAACGATTTGAACACATTAACGTTGATCTTATTGGTCCCTGAGATACGAATCTTTTCAGCGCCATATTTCGCGATTGCCCTAAAACATCAGGAATTTCTTTAAATGGAAGTTTTACAACAATTCTACCAGAAGATTCACTATAAACAGTATCATCAAAAAATTTTTCACAATCCGTTTTTTCCTGAGTCATCCTATTTTGAGCCAAATCGATTTCTTCTATTTCCCACAAACGTTGTAATTTCATATCTATTTCTGAATCAAGGGACATCAAATAAGAAGAACCTCCGGTATCAGATTGCTTTGAACCATATCTTCCAGCAACAATCCATCCAAAAAGTGTTTTGTGTAATTTAGGCAAGTTGGGACCAAGTATTATTCGTCCAACTGACAAACTATCATAAAAAGTATCAGCAGCAATGAGTAAATCGACTTCATTTGGCTTAAAAAAGTTTTCATCAGCAAGTTTAAAATTTTCAGGGATATTCCAGGTTGATATATCTAGATCAGATCCAGGTTGGTACGAAATATGTGGGGTAATGCGAAAAGAGAGGTCGACTTCAAAATTTGTTAAATTAGATTTGATGTTACTATAAGTCCTTTGTTTAGTTTTAGTGCAAGAATATCCAACACCACCAGCTTGAGCATGATCTTCTAAACGAGGAAGTTGCAATCGATGGGCAAATTCATTAGTTATAAAGTTGATTTGAGAGCACGAGTCCAAAAACGCGCGTCCCAAATGATAGGAGCCAGCGGCATCACGAACCAAAACCATAGCAGTAGCAAGAAGCACCTGTTCCGACGATGTCTTTTCCACATGGGTGTGGACCGAAGCTATAGATTCATTTAAGGCAGCACGAGAAGTTGTAGGATTATCTTCAGTAGCAGGGAGCGAGGGTCCGACAGCTGACTGAGGTCTATGGAGCAAACTATGATGAGATCGAGAACAAAATCTGCACTTAAATGTTGAGGAACAGTTGTTGACTTGATGTCCTTTTGATAAACAATTGAGGCAAAGACCTAATCGTTTAGACATTTTCAAAACGTTGGGCCACATTTGTTGGATAATATGATCTATATATATATCCTTTTGGGTTAAAATAATTACACAGCGGTGTGATTATAACAAATAAGAAATAAATTATGTTTATTTGACAACAATAGAAAACGGAATAAAATTAAAAAAATGAAAAAAGTATTTAACATTTTTCTAACAAAAAATTCAAATACAAAATGATTATTTAAAATATTTTACAAAGTGTTTTTACTAAACAAGTATAATTAACATTTTGTTCAACACCCCTTCTCAATTTGTAAAATAGATAAGACCAATCATTTTTCTGAATTTAGAAATCTTGATATTTTGCAATGGCTTTGTTAAGAGATCTGCCAACATTTCTTCAGTAGAACAATACTCAAATTTAACTTCTTTGGATTGCTTGACTTCACGAATAAAATAATATTTAACATCTATGTGTTTTGTACGAGGATTAATTTTTTCAATATCTAAAAGTTTCAAACAACTTTGATTATCCTCCTTTAGCGTAATATCAGTAATATTTAGATTCAAATCTTTAAATAATATTCTTAACCATAGCAACTCTTGAGTAGCCTCCGCTAATGATACAAATTCTGCTTCAGTAGAAGACAGAGTGACATGCTTTTGTTTTCTACTAGCATATGAAATTGTTGCACCATCAAGTTGAAATACGTATCAGCATCTGCATATCCAATTAATTTCATATCTTTACAATCTATACAGAGTTTGCAATTTTTCGTACCAACTAAATATTTGAAAACTCGTTTAACTTCATTCCAGTCTCTTTGTGTAGGACATGATACCTTACGACTAAGAATTGAAATAGCAACAGTTATATCCGGTCTTGTATTATTTGATAAATATAACAATGATCCAATAGCACGTCTATATAATTCGTTGGATTCCAATTGATCATCTGATAAGTCTTCTTTTATATAACCAACATCTAATGGGATTTTAGACACTTTAGAATTCATCATATTGTAGTTTTCTAAAACCTTGTTAATGTAACTTTTTTTGATGAATGAAGAACTTGCCATCTATCTTTTCAACCTCTATTCCCAGATAAAGTTTCAAAGCACCTAAGTTTGTGATGTTGAATGATTTCGAAATATTCTTTATGTATTCATCTAAAAGTTTTTGATCTTTTGTAAAAATTAAAATGTCGTCTACGTAAACCAGCAAATATAATATTTTATCATCAGCTCCTTTAACATAAAGACAGTAGTCAGATTCTCCCCTTCTGAATCCTAAACTTATTAAAGCTTCATTAAGTTTTTGATTCCAACATCTGGCTGACTGTTTTAATCCATAAATGCTTTTGTTTAGCTTGCAAACTAAATTTTGTTTTGTTGTCACTTCAAATCCGGTAGGTTGTTTTAAATACATTTCATTATTCAGTTCACCATTTAAGAATGCTGTCTTGATATCAATATGATGAACTAGCATACTTTTATAAGATGCAACTGCCAAAAGCGTTCTGAATGTTGATTGCTTTACCACGGGCGCAAATATTTCGTCATAATATTGACCATATTTTTGTGAGAATCCCTTAGCCACAAGACGAGCCTTGTATTTTGTAGAACCATCTGCTAAGGTTTTGATTTTATAAACCCATTTGCATCCAACAGCTTTTCTCCCACTAGGCAATTCCACCAAATCCCAAGTATTATTTTCATACATAGCCTGGATTTCTTCTTCCATAGCACCAATCCAATTATCACGATCAGGACTTTCAATAGCTTTCTTGTATGTAGTAGGTTCACATGGGGAACTTGCTTTACAACCATATCTTGTTTGTTCTTGAAGATTTTCGAATACAATGTTGGGTATCATCCATTTCTTTTTCGTTTCCAGGAGAATCATTAGTTAGTAAACTATTAGTTGATAATTCTATTGCCTCCTCAATTTCGCTATCAGCGGTATCATAATTTTCTTGATTATCACGAACCTCATCAACGGTAGTATTTTCCGATTCATTTTGCGAAGAATTTGAAAAAACTATGGGAATCAAATTGAAAGAATTGTTATTAGTATTATTTTTTTGATCACCCTTAAGTTCTTCAATGAATTTAACATCTCTTGAGATAATTATCTTGTTAGCATCTTTATCTAGAATTCTATAAGCTTTCGATTCATCACAAAATCCAACCAGCTATCCCTTTTTAGAAACGTTGTCAAGTTTTTGACGTAGCTTTTTATTTATATGATAATATACTTCACATCCAAACGTTCTAATATGTTTCATGGTTGGTTGTTTAGAAAACCATAAATCATAGGGAGTCTTAATAATCGATTTTGAAGGTAGCCTATTCTGTAAATAGTTTGCAGTATTTACCGCCTCCGCCCAATATTTTAAATCTAAACCAGAATGTATAATCATGCAGCGTGCCATCTCTATTAGACTTCTATTTTTTCGTTCAGCTACACCGTTTTGTTCAGGTGTATATGGTGCTGTGAACTGCTGACTAATACCCTTACTTTTCATAAAATTATTTAAAGCTGTATTCATAAATTCCCCTCCTCTATCTGTTCTTAAAACTTTGATTCGTTTTTGAAATAAATTTTCAACATATTCAACATACTCCTTAATCTTTTGAAAAGCTTGGCTTTTATTTGTTAAAAAATATATAACACAGTACCTGGTATAATCATCAATCATCGTTAAGAAATATCTATTTCCACTTGGAGTAACCTCTTGCATAGGTCCACATAAATCAGCATGTACCAAATCTAAAATATTTGCTGCTCGATTTTGCGTCATCTTAGGAAATTCTTGTCTAGTCATTTTACCTTTACAGCACGCATCACAAAAGTTAGAACATTCACATTTTTTTAATTTCACGTTTGAAACTAAATTGTTATCAACAGCATATTTTATAGTCTTCATATCACGATGACCAAATCTTCGATGAAATGTGTGGATACATTCGACTTCATTTGATTTTATCAAATTTGCTTGATGATCTTGTTGAAGGACATACAAATTGTTGACTAGCTTAGCTTTTACCAGAATTTCTTTGCCTTTCGAAATTTCACATCTGTTGTCTTTAAATAAAACTTGCAAACCATTTTTTACCATTTTTGACACAGAGAGTAAATTGCCATCCAGTTCAGGAACAAATAAAACTTTCTTAATTTTAAATTTCTTACCATGACTGTAGATAAAACCTTCACCAGAACCTTTAACACATATCTTTTTACCATTTGCTAGGTAAATATCACCGCGATCATCAGTATTCAGAGTTGTAAAGAAATCTCTATTGCTGCTCATGTGAGAACTTGCACCAGAATCTACGTACCATTCATTTTGAAATAATTCGTCACCAGAATTCAAACAATACTCTGTATCACTTCCATCACTAGAATTGTTAGAAGTTTTCTTGGCTTTAAATTTCGATGTTTTATTATGTAAAGTGTTCTTATAACGACAATCACGCAGGATGTGCCCAGCTTTACCACAACCATAACACTTTTTGGTTGATGAATTTTGTAGCTTCAGAGCTAGATTTGAGGAAATGGATTCTTTATCACCATCTTGTTTACGTTTATATTCTTGTATTAGTTTTTCTTTAACAAGATCCAATGTTAAATCCTCGTCTGATCGCACTTCTAAAGCAGTAATAATAGCATGGTATTCATCCGGCAAACTTCCAATTAAAAATGCGACTTGAAGATGATTAGCTAGTGGCTCACCTAAACCATTAAGTCTATCGACTGTTTCAAGCATTTCTGATATATGTGATTCCATTTCTTGACCATTCTTTAACTGCATACGACATAATTTCTTCAACAGCATGACTTTGTTTGATAATGTTGACTTTTCATGCACTTTTCTCAACGCTTCCCAGTATTCATGTGCAGTTTTTAAATTTCGAACATGTATCAGTTGAGAATCTTCCACCAAAAGTCCGATGGTAGCACGAGCTTTACCATCCTTTGTAGCCCAAAATGAATTTGGAGTTTCAGGTTTATCATTGGAAACTATATCCCACAAGTCCTCTTTTATTAATAAGAGTTCCAACTTGTATTTCCAAATTTGATAGTTTTCACCATTCAATTTCTTGACACACGACTTCACGTCTTCCATGTTTTATGAAAATTTTACACACAATTAGCACTAATTCACAACCACAAACGGACAAAGGCCCATAACCTGTTGGATAATATGATCTATATATATATCCTTTTGGGTTAAAATAATTACACAGCGGTGTGATTATAACAAATAAGAAATAAATTATGTTTATTTGACAACAATAGAAAACGGAATAAAATTAAAAAAATGAAAAAAGTATTTAACATTTTTCTAACAAAAAATTCAAATACAAAATGATTATTTAAAATATTTTACAAAGTGTTTTTACTAAACAAGTATAATTAACATTTTGTTCAACAACATTCATATCTTTAAAGCGAGAACAACGACTAATAGTATGGTCTGACTTCGAGCAAATAGAACAAGTTGGTTTGGAAATGTTAGAAATTGAAAATGTTGAACCATATTTTGAATTTGGATTTACTTAGATGAAAATCTGTTTTATTTGAAACAGTATGACTATGATTTGAGTCTACAGATTCTAAAAACTGGCAATGCCTATCCAAAATTTTAGAGCAATCATCCCATAATGGCAGTTTAGTAAAATCCAAAGAGTCTTTCCATTTTCTTTTCGTTTCACTATCAACCTTTTCCATAACTATATAGATTAACATAGAATGGACTATATCGTTGGCAGATCCAAAGGACAAAAGTGAAATAAAAATCGCAGAAACATTATCGACTAGACTTCTTAATTGGTCAGAATTATTTTGGGCCATGGAGGGCAGTTCAAAAATTGAGGTTATATTTTCCAGAAAAATCAAAGAATTATTATCGTATCGATTTTTTAACCTTCCAAGAGCCTTGGGATAATTTTCATTGGTAACTTGAAAAGCTTTCACTGTTTCTAATGCTTGACCCTTCAAACAATTGAGCAAATGGTTAAATTTTTCGGTATTTGAAAGACCATATTCACGATCAATTATTTGATTAAAAGTGGTTATAAAATTTTTGTACTCACTGTACTTACCACTAAACGTCGGCAATTTGAGCTGGGGCAACTTATGGTTGTGGACAGGGAAACAAAGTGAAGACTCGTTAGCAGTAGCATTATGTATATCCTCACCAAGCTGAGACTGGATACATAATTTTGTTGCAACATATAAATCTTCAACTTCGGGCCTTCCGTTGTCGTCTGGGTCATATTTTTCAATTTGAGTTTGAAATGTTAACATTTTCCTAAAATATGACTCCAAAATTCCCAAGTGTCCTACCTTCACCCCTTGCATTGGCTTCGATTTGATTTTTGATGCGCGTGATACTTTTTTGTATTAGCGCGTTGTTGTTTTGCTTCCTCCAATGTCATCTTTTTTTTTATAGATGAACCACAAAATTTTCCAAAGGCACAATAAATTTTTCCAAAACTTCGAAAATATTTTTTCGTTCAAAAAGTCAATACTTTTTTCAAACTATTCGATATTAAAAATTGTCCAAAGATTGAATAATAAATTTTTCAAAAGTCACAAATTTTTATTATATTTTTCCAAATCCAAAGCTTTTTTTTTGGCACAAAATGGTCACAAATTTTTGTTATATTTTTCCAAATCCAATGTTTTTTTTTTTGGCACAAAATGGTGTATTAAACACTCACGAGAACCAAGACGATAGAATTTTTCACGACATATATCGCGAACCACAATTTTTTATTTTTTTATTTAGCAAACGGTGTTTTACACGCACTGTTAAAAACGATAGAAATTTTCACGGGACGCACCGAAAACGACAATTTTAATTTACACTGTCACGGTCGCCAAAATGTTCGATAAGGAGCTTTTTCGTTACCGGCAGCAATGTGGAGCAATTATTATTTTATAAGAGTTATCCACAAAGCTGCTGGAAGATTCTTATGGACAGTGTAAAAATTGAATTTAGAAAATTACGCCCGTGAAACCGTGTTAATAAAAACAACGATCGCTTCAAATGCCAAAATACAATAATTCTCTTTATTAATAATTTAAAGGTTTAAGGGCTACAAAACAAAAGAAAAAGTCTACAATGTATTTACATATGTACATTGCAGTCATGGAGCCAATACAATTGTTGTTGCTTGTTTGTCTCTACTTTATGAAACAAGTAAATATTAACTATTAACAAGAACAACGATTAAAATATTCTGTTGCTGCATTAACTTAGAGACAAACAATCAGCAAAAAATAAAAAACTAACGGACAGTTGATAGAAATAAATTAGGGTGGCCCTTAATTTACAAAAAATACAATTTAACAATTATAGCATTTTAAACCCATATTAAAATACAAAATAAATAAAACAAATACATTTATACGGTGACCTAACAAGTTGCAAAGACCTATGTTTATGGTACTTCCAAAATTGAAAAAAAAAAAAATAAGTTATGCAACTTTTTTTATATTAATTTAAAAAATGAATCAAGTTGTAATGTAGTGTATAATTTTAATTAAATAGCGACAAAAACTTAAAAAAAAAAAATTAAAGAATAATATGTTTTCTGGCGAAAACCCTACAATTTAATTAAAAAAATAGCGATTTTTTATTTTTCAGTTAGACACTTTGTTAAGAAGTCGAACCATTAGAAAGAAAAAGATTTAACAATTTTGCTGGAAATTTGAAATATTGTATTTTTTGAAAACATCTATATTTTTTTAGTTTTAGAAAGATAAAAAATATGTTTATATAATTTTTTTCAAGTAAACGGCTCCAAAGACTTACATGTTCAATTAAATTTTTGCAAGTTGTGCAATTTCGTGAATAAAATAATATTGCACCATTAAAAAGCTTTGAAAAATTGAGCAATAATTTTGCGCGTCTGTGGGGCCCTTAAAATTGATACATTTGGCTGATGTAAAAAATACAAAAACAAAGAATCGATTACAAGAAAAACGATAATGAAGGTTTACAAAGAGCAAATACGATACGATACGAGATATTAAAAAAATTGGTTTCGAAAAGAGGATATTTGCATTATACATAATCCATACATATTTTTTTTTTCAAAAATGTTCAAACTAATAATAAGCTGGCGATATGCCTTGTCATTTACATTTTGCTATTTTCCGTTATTTTTTATATTTGAACAAGATATGGGAGCGTGTTAATTTCAATTTAACGTGATAATTTTTTAATCACCCTTATTCTAGTTTCGTTATCAATGTCGTCGTCGTTTTTGAGTCAACATCACTTTGCTTCGACGTCGACATCACTTCGACACCAAATTGGTATTCTAAAACAGTGTTGTAACGACGTCGACAGTTTATCGATTTAAACAAAAACACATCTCTAAAAATTGAATCGGCTGATTTATTTTGTTTATTATTTTTGCGAAAAAATGTTTTTTATGTGTAATTTAAATTCTGATACCAGTGATGAAGAAAATAAAGAAAATCTAGTAGTGGAAAGAAGGTTTCTCATACAGAAATCCAATATCTTTAATCTGCCGGATAACAAGTGAGTAGCTGTTACTTTAAAGAATGTTAATCTTCTAATTTTTTTAAAAGGTTTGAAAGTTACTTTCGGCTGAATAAAACAGCCTTCAAAGATGTGCTGGAAACAATAGCACCTAATTTGAAAACCGGAATCAAGTCCACATTTATTTCCAAAACAATAAAGTTGGCCGTACCTCAACAGAGGCGGACATTTATCTGATATTGTATTCCATACATAATTGCCGACATTAAATAAAACATTTTTCAACATAAGATCCATTCTCTCTTATTTAATCAAAAATTCTAAAAAAACAAACAAAGTAGTATACCTTCCCGGCGGAAACCCTGTATTTACATTATAAATGTCCCACTGTAAAGTGATCGAGTCAATTATAGATATTATCTCCTTAAAGTCCTTAAGGTCATTAGCATACAACAAGAAAGTTAAGCCTTTTATATAATGTCCAATATCATTTATAAATGATAAAAATAATAATGGCCCTAAAATACTACCCTGGGGGACACCAGAAGTAGCAAAATAAGAATAAAGGACATAGTTATCAATAACAACAGAACATTTTCTATTATTAAGGTAAGATTTAATCCAATTCAAAAACGTACCGTAAAAACCCATTCTCTTAAGCTTAAGACACATAATACCTGATAATTCTTTTAGTTTTCCTCGATCTTCTTTATTTGTGTAATATTTCTCATCGAGCTAAAGATCTTTTATTTACAAAAAATTAATTATAAATATTTATAATTCAGGGGACATTGTTTTTTATAATTAAAAAATATCATCTTTATAATTAATAAGTATCATCTTTTCTGCCATCGAATGAAAACGCCAACAAATTGGTATCATCTAACCGTTTGCGAAGCACTTTTTGTCTGCATTTCTCTTTTTCTCTGCGAACTTTCGATTTATCCATGATGAGAGGTTTGCCATGCTTATCTTTCATTTTAAAATCTTGGAAAAGAGCGGTTCCTAATGCTGATGCTACTCTATCAGGCACATCAAATATCTTGGCAAAGTTAAAACCATCGTATCTTTCTGTGTATTGTGAACTTGTGCTTCTATCCATATCTTCTTGAACCGATGGCGGTGCGTATGTTGAATCATCGATATAGACTTTGCTCCTTGCTCTTCAATTTCCATCATAAATGCATCCATTAGTCTTCTCTGATTATGTTGATCGCGTATAAACTCTTTGAGGCGTTCTGGAATCAAGCCGCATGCACATGGAGCTGTCTTTAAATAGCATTTACATGTTCCAATGTAAAAAATTTTTCCAGAGATTTTAGAAACTCTGGAAAGTTTGGGTTTTTCTTTTTGCTCTTGATTTGGTCAAGCAATCTATACAATTTAATAGATACACAATTTTTCGGCATTATTTCCATACCAAGTTTTTCCAAATTCCAATCAACTTATTTTGTACTTGAATAGTGAATGATTTATTGGAAAACTTTTTTTGGTCAGTTTTAGCACGTTCGCTCAAGTAAAAATATTATCTCAAGATATCCAGATGGGTTGGTGAATTAAGATCAGTCAAATCAGTAGACACACCAAAAACAGTAACATCATGCTTGGGTATATGACTCATTGGGTTTTCGATAGTTGTTGTGGCTTCATCTTGCGGTGTGGAGGATGGTGGATTCATTGAAATAGGATGATAAATGGATTTTTTAAATAGTACCAACAAGTTTACTTTCTTTGACAGTCGAAAACGTGTCTACTTATTTATACTATTTTTTACTCCTTTATTCTACCTGCAATTGTGTCACAGTGATACCTTAATTGTTAAAATGCTTGCAAAAAAACGCGCATTTCTTAAGAAGGTGCCATAAAAAATCCACAAAAAGGGTTGTAAAAACAACGTTCATTTCTTAAGTAGGTGCTATAAAAAAACCACACAAGTTTACGACATGCAGCTGTGTCTTGTGGTGGCTTAAAAAACCCACACAAGCAATTTGACGATCTGCAATTGTGTCACAGTGATACCTTCCTTTTTTAAATGGGTTGAATAAAAAACCCACACAAGTAAGTTTACGATGCAAATCCATCACACGCTAATTTGTAATAATTTGTAAGTTGAATTAATTTTTTCATTTACATATGTTCTGACTAAATAAATTTCTAAAGAGAAAAATAAACTCCAAAAAGAAAAAAAACATAGCCATTTCGCTGAATTTTTCATGTAAAGTGCCAAAAATGGTGATTTTTTGAAATGTTTGTATGGTGAACCCCCCAGGGGGGTTCCAGGGGTTGTGCCACTGGCATGGGTGGGTCGGCCCTACAAAGTTAGTGGGGGTCGGTCATACATTTGGACTCGATTGGGGCACTCTAAATGGGTCAAAGTGGGATTTTTCAAAATTTGACCCTATGGGTCAAAAGTCGGGACATCAGAATTCGTTTATTTTGATCCCTAGAATACGATTTTCCTTGTACGTTGAGCGATTTGTTTGCCTCCCTACAAATCGACCCGCCCTAATGTATGCGTTTTATAGCATTAATAACTTCTATAGCTTCCTTTTCCGAATCAAAACAATCGACGTAGTCATCAACATAATGTTTCTCTATTAGACCAGCAGCAGCTCGAGGATCTTTATTTTTAAAATCTTCTGCATTACGATTTCTTGCAAACTGAGCTGTAGTTGGCGATCATGTTGCTCCAAAAATCATTCTTTGCATGACATATGTCTTCGGTGGTTGAGAAGGGTTACCATTTCTCCAAAGAAATCTTAACGCATCTTGATCTTCAGGAATAATGCTGATCTGATGAAACATCTCTTTTAAATCTACACAAACTGCTATAGGCGCTTGGTTACTTTAAATAAAATTTTTAATAAAGGTTGATTTAAATCGGGACCCGGGAGGATGGTTTTATTTAATGAAATATAAGTTTCAGCCGCAATCTCAAATACAAAACGGAGTTTCTTTTTATTAGGATTTTTACTCCGAAATGTGGTAAAAAAAAGTTATGTTTGAACGTCTTGACGTTTCCTCCTCAGAAAGAATCCGAGCATTACCCTTTTTCAAATATTTCTCAAATTTATCGCAATATTCACTAGCATTTTCTGGGTCTAATGACATTTTCCTTTCGACGATGTTTAACCTTTTTAAAGCCATATTATAAGAATCAGGAAAAGCTGTAAAATCCTTACGATACAACAGTCCTACTTCGAATCTTTTTCCCTTTCTTTTTAGTGTTTCGGTTAATATACTAAGAGCTATTTCATTATCCGTTGACATTAAGGGTTCGTAATGACGGATTTTAAAAGTTTCCGTTCCACAACAGCTTTTCATTAAAACTTCTAAATTGTTATCAGAATTGGAGTTGTTGGATTTTCGAAAATGACATGAAAGCAGACCTCCATAAACCAAACATCCCAATCTGCATTTTGTAATTATAAGGCCCGATGAAGACATTGTGGTATTTCAATCGGGACAGTCAAGCGTGAGACAAACTAATAACCATTTTGGCGCATTATGTTAAATTTTTGTTGAATATTGTCGAATTCAACATTCCTGTAAGATTAACTCGAAATTACCAACAATTACATTTAAATTTTATTACGAAATAAAAAACCGACCACTTAATTCTGTTCGTCCTAAACAGACTTTAATGATTGGTGATCGCCATGTAAAGTTTTCCGTTACCAGGCGGTTTTGCCACTTAATTAAATAAATTATTACCAATTTGAGGTTTTCATTTTTTAAACCTGTTTTATTTCAAATTCTTTCTCCTAATATAGCTATAATGAGAATCATGCTAAACTTAGAATTTAATTATTTCCTAAAGTCATCCGATAACTTAAAATTAGTAAAAAAAAATGCATTTAGATTTGAAACCATATGTTGACATGCATTTGTATTAATATCCCATAAATTTCAGCAAGTTAAAATAATTTATTAATTTGATAAAGATTGCACTTTCAAGTATTTATGTTAAAATAACTCAAGTATCCCAAGTTCATTTCTAAAGTAGAGATTTGTTTTGATTTCAAACGAAGTCCAAGACATTCGCCCCATATAAGTTATACATGTTATAAAACTATAACATAGAGCGATGAACTGTGTTCTCTTTCTAAAGTTCTTATTTTAACAAAAGTAATTACTGACCTATGATATTCAAACAATTATGCATTGGTTTCATTTGCTTTCTTATATTTATATTTTATTATTACTTTATTAATATTACATACAAACACAATGCAACTAAAAGCATACAGCTATGCATGACATATTATAGTTTGTTTACATTCGTATACGTCATGCATACACTAAACGACAAAATTTTCATTATAAAATAATATGATGTTTGACACGTTTGTTTGGTAACGTTTTCGGGTTCTCACGCGAACTATTTCCTATCTATTTCTATTTCAAGAAATGTTAACTTGTTGCGATATAGCGAATATATCAATACAACGAATGGACCTAACAATATATCATTCGTTATACCGAAATACTCGTAATATCGAAACAAAATGTACTAATTTTATTGCACATTATCAATTTCTGTAAATTCTGAATTTATTGAAAATGTAAAATATGAAAGGCTTACAAGCAAATCCTTTTATACTTATTTTTTTATATTTTCTTCCAAATTGTTTAATAATTTTTGTCAATCAGGTGATCAATCCTAATTTTGGGTGTTATATTCTGAATAAAGCGCGTTTTATAATCGGTTTTGTTGTTTATTATTCAGTTACTGATACCAAAGTACCATGACAAGTTACACGATCGAGCAGCACTTCCAAATGATAAAACTTCATTATCCAAATTTTGAACAAAAAATCATCTTTAGCTATGAGGCGCATTTTTGGATGACGCCAACCCACTCGAGGTTCACCAGGTGGCAATGCATCTACAAAAAGTTACTGTTAGGAGCGGATGTTGCGCTGGCGACGTCATTGGTCAGTATTTTGAAAACGACGTTGGTGGGGCCATTACCGTTAATGCGAGCGCTACGATGATAACCGATTTCTTTTGGCCCAAATTGAACGATATGGATGTAGGTTACATGTGGTTCCAGCAGGATGGCGCTACGTGCCAGACAGTGGACGCCACGATGCGATCTACCCGCCCTTATTCAAAAACCATTTAGGATGAAAAATACATAAAATATAATATCAATTTGTAAATTTTATAGCATTTATAAACATATATAAACGGTCTTCTAAAAATTAAATTACTTCTGATAAAAAATTTGCTAGTTTTTCGGCTAAACGACAATTTTTCCCACTGGAAGCAAATTAAATCTGGAACAAATTTTTCTATGCTAAACATTTTAAACACTATATTGCAAATCTTTCAAGATTTTATTTAAATTTTTTAAAGTCGTTCAAATATATTTTAATGCCGTTTCTTCAACAACCAAACGCGAAAACGGGTTTTCTAAAAACAATTTTTCTGTTAAACGGAGACCCGGTTTTTTGAAAAGGCATTTTTTTAATATCATACTGTTTATATCTTATTTATAGCACAACAAGATGAAAATCTTATAAATTATAATGCTAGTGTATAAGGTGCGTTTCATAACTATAGCACAGTGCTTTATGTTTAACTAATTGAGCTAGAATTCTTATTATATTTGCTGAAGCTTTATATTTTTTATGCAAAAACAACAACTTGTTTGTGCTCTTTTAAAAACAACAAAATTGCATATATATCAAGCTTCTATTTTAAGTCCCGTTATAAAATTTATTTGTTGTCAAATTATGCACTTATTATAGCGTTTCATAACTATAGCACATTTACTGTTCATTGTGCAAAGTCTAGGAAATATTGTGTTATTAAAAAAAATATAGTGTTATTTAAAAAAATATTGTACTTAAAAAAAAAAAAATTTATTAAAATAAATCATGCCACGAGCAGCTCCTCTTAATGATATGGAAAAGGGCAAGATCTTAGCTCTACAGGCTGAGGGTTTTTCAAAGGCACAGATCGCTGAAAAAATAAAAAGAAGCCGAAAGGTTATTTATAATTTTCTAAAAAATAAGGAAGGGTATGGCAAAAACCGATCTGGAGGCCCAAAGAAGAAATTAACCAAAAGACAGCAAAGGATAATAATAAATAAAGCAAGCAACTCCATGCTTAGTTGCAATCAGTTGGCTGAAATTGTTGGAAGTAATGTGTCCAAATCAACCGTGTGGAGAGTTTTAAGGGATGCCCCAAACATCGTGCGTCGTAAACTTAAAAAAGCACCATGTTTGCTTCAACGACACAAAGAGGCTCGCTTAGAATTTTGCAAAAAAAATATGAAGACAAACTGGAAACAGGTAAGTTTTAATTCCGTGGATTTTTGATTAGATAATATTCCTTTATTGTTATTCAGGCTATTTTTTCTGACGAGAAAAAATGGAATTTGGATGGCCCAGATTCAATAATTATTGGCGCGATTTAAACAAGGAGCCGATGATTTTATCCAAGCGTAACTTTGGAGGAGGCAGCCTTATGACTTGGGGGGCTTTTCACGCAGATGGATTGCTAGAACTACAGATTCTGTCAGGTCGAATGAAAAGCAGAGACTACATTGCAGTCTTGGAGTGTAGTCTATTGTCCTTTTTGCAGCAACACCCAGAAAAATATTTTATTTTTCAGCATGACAATGCGCCTGTACATGCAAGTAGGGAGACCGCAGAGTGGATACGGTCAAAAAATATTAATTTGATGGAGTGGCCAGCGTGCTCGCCAGACATGAACCCTATAGAGAACATTTGGGGCATTCTTGCGAGGCGTGTTTATGCCAACAACAAGCACTACAGCAGCGTGGAAGAGCTCAAAAGTGCAATTATTAGAGAATGGGAGTCTTTGGAGCCGTCCATTTTAAAAAATTTAATAAAATCAATGGATGAAAGACTATTTAAATGCATTAAAAATAAAGGAGGTATAATAAAATAAAAAAAAGGACAAAATTGTTTTTTTATTTCAAATAACTTAGTCATATTTTGCTTTTGTGCTATAGTTATGAAACGCTATAATAAGTGTATAATTTGACAACAAATAAATTTTATAACGGGACTTAAAATAGAAGCTTGATATATATGCAATTTTTGTTGTTTTTAAAAGAGCACAAACAAGTTGTTGTTTTTGCATAAAAAATATAAAGCTTCAGCAAATACAATAAGAATTCTAGCTCAATTAGTTAAACCTAAAACACTGTGCTATAGTTATGAAACGCACCTTATATACAGTGCTGTTCTTACGCTAAGCAACTCACACTGTATTTGAGGAAACTATAATTTTACTCTGAAATAAGAAGTCCTTACGTACTTAATATAATATATATTTATGACTTACATGATAACAAAAAAATTTATAAAAAATATATTAACAAAAACATTTTTGGATATTAGAATAATAAACAAAAACAAAACTAACCCTATGAGAGGCTGTGCCTACGCTAAGAAGCATTAATATTTTGTGTATGACTTTGATTTTTATAACTGCTGCACATCTTTTGGGCATTGAGACAATTACATTTTGTAATGTGCTTTTGGAGATGTTTTTTCATTAATTTTCAAACCCTTTTAACAAATTTTCTTTATTTGTAAATCGACTCGATCCGAGACGCCGTTTCACAATGGCAAACAAATTTTCATTCAAGTCGGGTTATTGTGTGAATCCTTTTCGTCTGAAACCATTCCTTGACCAACTTCGATGTGTGTTTCGGGTCATTATCCTGCTGAAACACCCATCGAAATGGCATACTCCATTCTGCATAAGGGAGCATTTTCGTTTCTAAGATTTCCTTGTACATTTTATACATTTTATCGCTTATTTTGTGCACAGGACCAAGGCGTTTCCCAGAGAAACATGCCCACACCATGTTTCCCCCACCATGTTTCATTGTTTGCTTACAATAGCGTGGATCGAGCCGATTTCCTTTCATATGCCGCACTGTGCACATGCCGTCAGAATTGAAGAGGTTTACTTTGAACTCATCGCTAAACAGCACACTATTCCATTTTCTGATAGGCCAATTAATGTGTTGCTTTGCAAATTCAAGACTAAAAATAACAAAAATACTATTGAATTTGTTGTCGAAGTAAATTAAAATTCATTTACCGTTTCTTCATGTGTTTTTTTATACCCTCCACCATATATGGTGAGGGTATATATCAGTTTGTCATTCCGTTTGTAACATGTCGAAATATTGGTTTAAGACCCCATAAAGTATATATATTCGTGATCCTTATGCAATTTTAAGTCGATTTAGCGGTGTCCGTCTGTCTGTCTGTCTGTTGAAATGGCGATCACGACGCGAAGACGCAAGCGGGGGTGCCTATGATGAGCGAAATCGGTTTAGCGGTTCAAAAGTTATGAGTGAAAATGTGAAGGTACCTCTAAATTTTCCATACAAATTTGTACAATTTAGTCTTCTTCTTGTTCGATTACACTTATTGTCTTTACATACTATGAGAATAATAACATTCTTAAAGCTATATGTTTGTTACTCTAATAACTATGTAAACGTAAAAAGCAACAATGTTAAAGTCGCTAACAGAGCAGACCTCTGTATATAACATTACTAAAACTAAATAAATAACATTACTAAAACTAAATAAATAACAAAAGTTCGTTACATAAATTGACAAAACATATTCATATTACAGTTCATGCAAAATTTAGTATATACGTATATCATCTTCAGCCCCTATGATTGCCGGAATCTGGGCCCATATAGAATGAGGTAAGGTCCAGAGGAGCTGGATCGTCGTTAATACGTCCATTAATTATACCGACAGGAGAAAGATATGTAGATCCAGCCCAGATGGTGTTTTTCTCGCTTTCGTATATTTGGCAGACAAGCATATTATCGTGTAGCCCAAGTTTCTCAACAAATCTGGTTTGCAACGACATGGAGGAACATCGGCATTTTCATAGACGTAACTATTTGAAAATCGTTTTATCGTTCCGATGCATTTTCTTAGGATTTTCCTTTCAAATATCTCCAATTCTTTGGCTTCTATAGGAGATATAGTAAACCAGATTGGGTTTTTCTGTTAAGCTTTGTTGGTTTTTCGTTTCATTCAATAAAATGTATATTTTGTTTTTGTAACCAAAGACATATATATCTAATGAATGAGCAAAATACATAATTGCTTTAGTGCTCCTACTTTTGAATAGGTGGCGCTGAATTAACTAAAACAATACCCTGCCCCATGGCTAGGTCCAAAGAAATTTATATATAAAGAAAGAGCATAATGCATAATTGCTTTAGTGCCGCTACTTTGGAATAGGTGGCGCAGAATCACATTAAAACTATATCATGCCCATGGCGATATAGCCTTGGATTAGGCTTTCAATTAATTTATTTACCAAAAATATTAAATTAACTACATACTTTAAATTATAATGCATTCAGATAAATTTTAAAGTTAACTTTTCAAATGTTTGACGTAATAAAAGCATTTGTTTCACATTTTTATGTCAAAAAATAAATTTTCATAGAGGAAAATAGTATTTATTATTCCATTTGTATTTTTGAGAATTGAGGGATTGGAAAATGTATATTTATGTTAATATTTTCTTTTATAAAAAAAATACACATGAATAAAGTGCAATATTGTGCTCTTAAAAATCTAAATGAATATTGATTTAAAAAATTAAGGTATAATATGCACATAAAACATATATTTTTTATAGTTTTTGGCAAATATTAATTTATGTTACGAAGAAAATATAAAATCAATAATACTCTACTGCATATTGTGTAGCACAATATGGCTAATGGAGACTAGCTCTGCAGCAAAATATGCTTAATGGAGAGAATGTACTCTGATGGGCCATCTATTGACAAATTGTTACAACTCATGTTCTTTCTTTAACAAATTAATTTATTTGCTGTATTTTCTCGATTAGGCATATTGTCCTACAAACACACTTCAATTTTTTAAAGAAAGAACATTCGTCCAACTATTTATCAATACGTGGCCCATCAGAAAGTGCATTCTCTCCATTAGGCATATTCAGCTGCAGAGCTAGTTTTCATTAGCCGGAACAAAATTGAGTATTTGACAAAAACTATGCTTTAAAATGTGTTTTTTGTGCAGTCCATGTTTAAAAAAACAAGCGAAAATGTAAAGGTGCCCCTAAATTGCCTATACAAATTTAGTACAATTTCATAGTAGCGCATGGTACATAACATATTTTCTCATATTTTTTCACCAGTCGCTTGGCAGTAAATATTTTGTATTCACCTCAAACTTTTTTTCACCACAAAATTTTTTTTTCACCACAAAAATTCTTTTCACCTTAAAAATTTGTTTCACCTCTAAATTTTTTTTTCCACCAAAAAAGTTATTTTCATATCTAAAAAAGGTTTTCACCTCAAAAAATGTTTTCACCTACATAATTTGACTTCAAGAGTTTTTTTATATTATTTGTATCAAAAACAGAAGAGAACATCTTTTTAGGATATTGGTGGAGGGTATTCAAAGATTCGTCACAGCCGAATTTAGCCCTTTTTTACTTGTTTTTGTCAGCATTGGTTTTTTGACAGCCCTATAACTTTTTTAACCAAGCTTAATAATATGTTTTCTAACTGTTCCAGCACGAATTCAAATTGAGTGATTTCACTGGTTCTTTTGAAGTAGTAAATGTTTTTTTAAATTAATATTTTAATTAGTCTCTCGTCGCGGTCGGAAATCTTGCGTGGAGTTGCGCCTGTATTTGGTTTTACGACAGTGCCTATCGATTTATAATTTTGAATCCACCGTTAAACCATTGATTTATTATTGTTTAATATTAATTTGATTTTTATTATTGTTTAATATTAATTTGATTTTGCCCTGCCTTCCACAATGATATAACGGTAGATTTAAAGCTATTATCGTAGATTTAAAGCTATTATGAATTGAAAATTGATAGTTTGAAAGCAAATGAACTCTTAATAGGACTAAACTGCATTGATTTAATTTATTTGCAATTCAATCAACTCAAATCCATTGCAAAAGAGGGTTAAAAGTTTGGTTGAAAAGTTTCTGCGCTCGAAATAAAAGAATACTGTTTTTGTTACGAAATATATTTTTGTATTCAATATAATCTCCTAAAAGCTCAATACACTTGTTCCAATGATCTTCCAATAATTTTATCGCATCCTTATAATGGTTTTCTCTGCAAAATAACCGTCTACGGCTGCTATGGGCTCTTCATTCGACGAAAAATGCTTTCCACGAAGGAATTGTTTGAGATTTCTGAAGAGATAGTAGTCACAGGGAGCCAAATCTGGTGAATACGGTGGATGTTCAAGCAATTCGTACTTTAATTCTTTGATTTTAGCCATCGTCAAAACACTTTTGTGAGCAGGTGCATTGTCTTGATGAAAAATGATTTTTTTTCTTCTTTAAACCAGGTCTTTTCTCACGAATTTTTTTATCCAGCTGATCCAAAAGCCTGCAATAATATTCAGAGTTGATTGTTTTACCTTTCTGAAGATTATCAATCAACAAAATTCCTTTTGCATCCAAAAAAACTGATGCCATAACCTTCTTTGCTGATCGTTGTGACTTCACCTGCTTTGGAGCTGAACAACCAGCTTCAGTCCACTGTAAACGTTCTTGTTTCAATTTAAGATCATGGTGGTAGATCCAAGTCTCATCCATAGTTATAAAACGACGCAAGAATTCGGTTTTATTCGGCTTAAAACGCTCCAAATTACGCTGAGAAATTTGTTTTCGATCCAGTTTTTGTTGAATTGTTAATGTGTGCGGCACTAACTTTCCAAACAGTTTTTTCATACGTAATTCTTCATTTAAATATGGAGTACTCGTTCGTCTAATATGCCTATGGCATTAGCAATTTCACGCTTAGTCAAACCTGGATCTTCACTAACCATATTATGTACCTGCTCAATGATTTCTACTGTGGTTGCAGTTTTTGGTCGTCCTTCGCGTGGATCATCTTCAAGGCTGGTACGACCACGTTTAAATTCACCAGCCCAAAATTCAACGGTGCGTTTTGAAGGTGAGGACTCCTTATACACTTAAGTTTCCTTTGCTTTTAAACCCTTCAAAACAAAGAATCTAATGACTGCACGATATTCATTTTTTTCCATATTAAAAAAAATCAATGACACGTCAACTTCAAATGGCTTGTAAACAAAGAAAGAATTGACAGAATGACTTGCAACTTTGCATATGTTCTTAGGACAGTTATACCAACTTGAGAAAAAAAAAGTTTGGAGCTAGCAGTGCCATCTCTTGGTGAGTGCAGGAACTTTAAACATATAATAAGTAAATTTGTTTTCGAACAGTTGCTTAGCGTAGGCACAGCCTCTCATAGAGTTAGTTCTGTTTTTGTTTATTATTGTAATATCGAAAAAGGTTTTTGTTGCTATTTTTTTTTATAATTTTTTTTGTTATCACATAAGTCATAAATGAATATTATAATGAGTATTATTTCAGAGTAAAATAATAGTTTCCTTAAATTCAGTGTGAGTTGCTTAGCGTAAGAACAGCACTGTATATACATATTAAATAAAAGAAAACAAAGTTATAACTTAATATTGGATATTGGATAATGGATCATATATTATTTTATTTCAAATATTAGATAGCATATATAATTATATATGATTTTGTATAAGTCATATATAAGTATATATTTTTTGTTAAGGGAAGCAACACAGGAAATTCTTCCTACTTATTAATGTGTTGCTTTCTTCGGAAAGGGGATATATAAGAAATTAAAAGTGGTTAAAGATGAAGGGCTTCAAATATGGAAACACTGTTATATCTGTTGATGTTTCCCACCATCTGATGGAGAGTTGGCGAAATTGTTGGATTTGTCCAAAAACCTTGTGTAATTAATGGCAAATGAAATATTTTAATATTATTTTTCGTTTTAAAATTTTCAGCAACTTAAACCATTCGCTAAAGGCTCGAGGCAAACTTATTAACTTTCTTATTAATCACGATGAACAACTTAAACAATAGTGTAGATGATGTTGTCGAATGCCCATTGTGCATGGAGCCCCTTGAAGTTGATGACCTTAACTTTTTCCCATGTACTTGTGGCTATCAGGTATGATATTGTAAACTGATAAATAATTACCTTTTTTAAACGAAAAGTTTTCAGATTTGCAGATTTTGCTGGCACAGAATTCGAACGGACGAAAACGAGTTATGTCCAGCATGCCGAAAGGAATACCCAGAAAATCCTGCTGATTTTAAACCTTTAACACAAGAGGAAGTAAGTTGATAAATTACACTGCTACAAATTTAGAATAATTGTTTCAAGACAATACCAAACCAACGTGGTTCGGAAGTGTATGTGTATGGTTTTAAAACCACCGCTGGGTTTTGCCCCACATCACAATTGTTTTTATAGCCTCAAATAAGTTGCACTTCTAAGTGGGTTTATTATTTTCTAAATCATATCTATTAACTAACCTTATAAAATTTTGCTTTCTTGTCTTTAGCAAAGTTTGAGCCCCCATTCTTGACAAAGATCATTTAAAAAATGATGGTTGAGCCGCGAAAATTCGCCAAATGTTGCAATTATTTTTTAATTTTACTTTTTTTTTGTAAATAACTTCCAAAGCATAAATAATAAATACCTTCAGCAAAATAATGTCCACATTATTTTGAACACATAACTGAAATATATGAAATTAAAGAGGAATCTTCAAAATGCTAAAGCTTTTCATTGAAATATAAGATAGTATATGAAAACAAGAAAATAAATACATAGATAACAGGTCAATTGAGAAGTCCCCGATCTGACACATAGATGATTTTTAGTTAGCCCTAAGTTTCAAAAGACACGTGTATAAATTTGACAGCTGTCGAATCATTAGTTTACGAATTATAGCATTTTGAGAAGCAACTTTTGTTATTGTGAAAAAAATGGATAAAAAGGAATTTCACGTGTTGATAAAATATTGCCTTTTGAAGGGAAAAAATACAGTTGAAGCAAAAACTTGGCTTGATGACGAGTTTCCGGACACTGCCCCAGGAAAATCAACCATCAAGGATTGGTATGCTAAGTTTAGACGTGGTGAAATGAGCACCGAAAACGGTGAACGCAGTGGACGCCCAAAAGAGGTTGTTAAGGACGAAAACGTCAAAAAAATGATTTCGAATGACCGTAAATTGAAGTTGAATGAAATAGCAGGTACTCTAAAGATATCAACTGAACGTGTACATCATATCATTCACAAATATTTGGGTATGAGAAAGCTCTGTGCAAAGTGGGTGCCGCGCGAGCTCACTTTTGACCAAAAACAAGTCAGTGAAAACGAAGGCGAAAATCCAAGAATTGGGCTTCAAATTGCTTCCGCATCCACCGTATTCTCGAGATCTGGCTCCCAGCGAATATTTTCTGTTCTCAGATCTCAAAAGAATGCTCGCTGGGAAGAAATTTTCGTCGAATGAAGAGGTGATCGCCGAAACTGAGGCCTATTTTGAAGCAAAGGACAAATCGTACTACAAAAATGGTATCGAAAAGTTGGAGGGTCGCTATAATCAGTGTATCACCCTTGAAGGGAACTAGAATAAAAAAAATGAATTTTAAAAAATAAATTTTTTTTAATTAAATTTTAATTTTGCCAAAAAAAATGTGTTTTAGTATGGTAGGCCGGGGACTTTTCAATTGACCTGTTTCATATTTATATGTAAAGAAATGTAACTAAAAGCTAAAAGTATTTGCGTGATCTTTTTGCAGAAGGTACATCTAAATCATCACTATCATGTTGAAAGGAGTCTGAATTCATTTCTTCATTTTGATCTTTCTTTCCTTCCCAAAAAACAAATCTCAGCTTATCACCCAACATCCTTTTTACAGCATCTTTGAACGATTTTTGCTTTAAAATTTTTTAATTACGTCTTTTAAAGCAATCCAGCCAATTAGCTCGTTACCCACCAGTACTTTATAAAATTATTCACCCTTTAACTTTATGAGTAATAAATATTAAGACTCAATATATAACAGTTTGGCTGAAAAGTTCGTAGGCTATCAGAAAAAATTTTTTTTATTTTGATAAAATTTGATTTTATTATTCAATATAGTTGCCTTCAAGGGCGATACAATGATTGTATTTTTCGATACCATTTTTATAGTACGATAAGCCTCAGTTTCGGCGATTTCTTCTTCATCGGCGCTAAATTTCTTTCCAGCGAGTATTCTCTTGATGTCTGAGAACGCTGGGTGGATGTGGAAGCAATTCGAAGCCCAATTCATATAATTTTGCCATCGTTTTCATTGACTTATGATACGGTGCAATGTCTTGATGAAACAGCACTTTCTTCTTCTTTAAATGGGTCCGTTTTTCTGTGATTTCGTCCTTCAAACGCTCCAATAACGTTATGTAATAGTCTATGATTCTTTCCTTTTCAAAATAGTCGATGAATATTATACCATGCGCATCCCAAAACCTTGCCAGCCGACTGTTGCGCATTTCCACGCTTAGGAGTTGGTTCATCACGTGTAGTCTATTCGGCTTACTGTTGATTGGACTCCGGTGTGAAATGATGGAGCCATGTTTAATCCATAGTCACATATCGACGCATAAATTCGGGTTTATAACGATTAAAACAGATTCAAACACAGCTCAGAATCATCAATTCGTTGTTGTGTTTGGTTGATTGTCAGCTCGCGCGGCACCCACTTTGCACAGAGCTTTCGCATAGCCAAATATGCATTCACGGTATGTCTAACACGTTCCGTTGATATCTTTAGAGTCTCAGATATCTCGATTAAATTCATTATTTTGTGCATTTTTTTTTGATGTTTTCGTCGGTAACACCATCTTTGGGGAGTCCACTACGTGCATCGTCCTCGGTGCTCATTTCGCCGCGTTTAAACTTAGCAAACCATTTCTCAGCGGTTGATTTTCCTGGTGCAGAGTCCGAATAATATTTATCAATCCCAGCCTTGGCTCGGCAATGCTTTATTAACACGAAATTCTTTTTTATCCATTGTTTTTAAACTAACAAAAGTTGCTTCACCCAAAACACACAAACTAATAGTCCGACAGCTGTCAAATTTATACACTTGTCTTTCGAAGGCTAGGGCTAACTAAAAATCATGTGGATTTCATACTAGTATGAGTCACCCTACAAACTTTTCAGCCAAACTGTTATGTATAGAAAACATTCAAGGATCGCCGATGCTCCAAATTTAGGCTCAATTGGACCTGTTAATAGACTACTGTCAAATTTTGAGCAAGTTCCGTCATTTACTTTGCGTTCAGTAGCTGTTCAAAACACACAACATCGTGGGTTTTTTTAAAAATGGAAAAAAGTGAATTTCGAGTGCTCATCAAACATTATTTTTTGCGAAAAACCCGTGAATCAAACCAAGGAAAAGCTTGATAAATACTATGGGGACTCAATGATGTTAAAAAGTGGTTTACTGACTTTTGTTGTGGTCGCACAAGTACAAACAATGCTGAACGTCCTGGACGACCAATTAAGGTCAATACACCCGAAAATGTCGAAAAATCCATGATATAATGTTGGCCGATCGAAGAGTAAAAATGCGTGAGATTGTTGATGCCATAGGCATTTTATATGGCAGTGTGGTTTCGATTTTAAATGATCAGTTGGATTTAAGGAAGCTGTCTGCAAGATGGGTGCCGCGTTTGCTCTCAATTGACCATAATGCACGGGTGCACTTGGGTGTAGTCTCAATGGCAAAATTCCATGAATTGGGCTACGAATTGATACCTCATCCGCCATATTCTCCGGATTTAGCCCCTAGTGACTATTTCCTATTTCCAAACCTAAAGAAATAGCTCGGTGGAAAGAGATTTGTTTCATTCAAAAAGTCACGGACTTATTGATCCGCCCTCCTATTTACCGTTATAAAAATCATAAGTTTTTAACTACTTGCGTGATATATTTATCAATCTATATTCACACGCATATAAAAAACAATTAAATTTTTTTCATAATTATAATTTTTTTTGCAATGCGGTTTTTTAATTTTTGCAAATTTTAACAAAGTTAGCAGACATAATAAGAGCTTCAACTTTGCAGAAGAATACCAACCAATATTTAAAAAATTATTGAAAAATAATTAAGAAAAACCTCTACTTAAAGCTGATACCTATTTGTGGATATAAAACAAATATCATGAGGTGGATCAAAACCCCGCGACGGTTTTACTACCACGTACAGATACTTTTAAATCCCGTTGGTTTCGTCGTGTCTTTAAATATAAGAAAAGTTAGCTGTGCATATTAGAGCTATAAATTAATGTTGGAATAGTATAACGTGGTGGGAAATGTATTATTAATGAAAATAGTTTTTGGAAAATTTTTTTGGACAAACAAAAAGTAAATAAATGCTCATGTGGAATTCGAACAGGATTTCCTAACGTATGCTCGAAAAAATATCATTCCTAAACCTCTGATTGATTATTGGGTGTAAAACTAAAAAAATGTGGTATTTTTGGAAAATTTAGGTCGTTAATTGTGAAACATTGGTACAATATAAATTTATTTAAAGTATTGGCCATCGTTAGGTATGACATTTTCCCATCTTTTTGGCAACATATGGATTCCGCGCCAAAAGAACTGGCTGACCTGGGCGGTCTTTATCTTCCGTGTGAAAATCACCACTTCTGAACCCCACCAACTCGCACGTTATAATCAATGGAATATATTAAGGATAAGCTTCGGTGAGCAATCTACGTGCTTTTGCTGCACTTTTTTCTAATTGAACAAGTAATGCAAAACTTCCCGCAAATGACGCATTGTTGGCACAAAATTATACAATTTCGAAGCAAAAAAATAAACTGTTGTCTACAATGATTAATTGAGAATTAGTGACAGATGTTGAAATGGTGCTTACCTGTAAGAGTTTTTGTAATAGATAAAATAAAAGTAATCCCTTTCAAACCTGTTTAACACATCGGTTAAAAAGTCCGTAGAATAACCAATTAAGCAAAAATTTTTTTTTTTTTTTTTTTGGCAAAATTCGACTTTATTCATCAACACATAGTCTCTTTCAAGAGCGATATAATCACTCAACGAATAATATTTCGATACCTTTTTTATAGAATGATTTATCTTTGGCTTCAAAATAGGCGTCTGTTTCGGCATGGTACCAGTTGGGCCATGTACCGATCGTTATTGATGGTCTGGTGAAAAGTCCCCCTTTACGGCCTGCGAAAACCGGTAGACCTAGGAAGTTGAAATTTGGTATGCAGGCTTCTTCTCCAGTGTAGACAATAGCTAAGGTGTGATTTTTGGAAGATTCAACGGTAAATTTCACCCCCTTGACTGCCAAAACCGCTGGAGCTGGGGTTGATATTTGGTGTATTGGTTCCACCTTAGGTGCACACCTCCACCTAGATGGAATTTTTGTAAATTCCTACGGGGAGTGGCAAAAAGGGCCTGCCGGCACTGAAATAGAAACCTGAAATTTGAAATATGTATTACCTGGGGTATGGTCTAACTCCCTAATAAGCTATATTTCTGCCCAAACTGTTGGACCTAGGAAGTTGAAATTTGGTATGCAGGCTCCTTCTCCAGTGTAGATAACAGCTAAGAAGTCAATATTGGAAAAGCGAACGGGAAGGGGCAGAAAAGGGGAAAATTATACGCCTTGACGGCCAGCCAAAACAGCAAGAGCTGGGAACTTGAAATTTGGTACACAGGTTCCTCCTCCGTCGTAAACATTCACCCAGGTGGAATTTTTGAAAATACCTGTGGGGAGGGCCAAAAAAGGGGAAAAGTTACCATAACGGCCTGCCCACACCGGTTTAGCTAGAAACCTGAAACTTGAAATAGTGTTACCTGGAGAATAGGCTAACTCATTGATAAGGCGCCTGCCCAAAAAGCTGGAGCTAGGAAATTAAAATTTGGTATAAAGGTTTTTTCCGATGCAGACATTAGATAATTCTCCCCCTTGATGGCCTGCCTAAACCGCTGGAGCTGGAAATTCCTACGGTAAGGGGAAAAAACGTGAAGACTCACGGCCTGCGCACACCGATTTAGCTAGAAACCTGAAATTTAAAATATTTGTTGCTTGAAGTATGGGCTAACTAAATGAGCAGGTACATTTTAAAATTTTAGCCAGGGACACGGTAAAAATGCGGGTCAAAATTCGCTGAACCACGGGGTTGTATTTTCTGAAATTTCTAAGTAGTGGGACAACTGTTAAGACGGGATTTTTGGAAAACATAGTTTGGGGGGTGCCCCCCTTGACGGTTTGCAAAAACCGCTGGAGCTAGGAAGGCAAAATTGGGTATTAGGTTCTTCATCCAGCGTAAATACCAGTTAAGATTGGATTTTTAGAAAATTCTACGAAGGACAAAAAGAGGAAATGGTGCCCTTTAATGACCTGCCAAAATCGCTGGAACGAGGAAGTTAAAATCCACTAAGACGGGATTTTTAAAAATACCTAACAGAAGGGGCGAAAAGTCTCCCACTGGTGACCTCTCGAAACCTTTCGAGCTAGGAAGTCCAAAGTTTTGTTTTAAAGATTCCTCCTCCGGCGTAGCATCAGCTAAGAGGGAGACATCAGTTAAGACGAGATTTTGTAATTATCTGGGAACTCCGTGTAGTCCCGAGCGCTTGACTTGTCAATCCCGGTCGTTAGACCGGGCAACATTTTTCTACGCTCACAACGTAGCGGGCTGTGGACGCTAGTACTTTTATATATTAATGCATTACTGAACTCTGAACTTAGTCTATGTCGTTGTTGATATAATTTTATAATTTTTGAGTGTGATAAGGAGAAAACTAATGTACGTGTCCAATGATTTTTGATTGTAACATACAAAATAGTATTGTACCTGTATACAAACTTACAAATACTATATATGAAATGTATTTAGTTCTTTGCCTTGTTTCTGTATTTCTCGCATCGATAAAGATTTCGCAAAATACATGTAAAATGCAACCTTTTTCTGCTTTCTATAGTGTGAATGAGAGGCAATTAAATATATTTTTATATATAAAAATTTCGTGCCACGATGTATGTTCGTGATAAACTCCCAAACTACTGAACCGATTTTTATCAAATTTCGTAACCATCAGTAATTTGGTCCAACTTACGAGATAGAGTAGTTTTTAACTCAATTATTTATATCAATATTTGATATTGTAAATTAAATGTTTATTATCTTCGTACCACATCGAAAACATGTAAGTATTTCTTGACTGCGTTGTATTTTATTTTGATTTTATAAGATAAATGAAATGTAAATTCAAGAAGTATATGTTGGTTTGTGCTTAGTTTCAACATTTTATACATTACCTATCACTTTCAAATTTTGGTGGAACTTTTTATTTTCAATCCCATATGATTTAATGTATTTTCAATTTTTGTAGAAAATGTAAATTTGATTGTATCAAGTTTTGGTTAGCGATTGTAGCCCTTTCCTTTAGAGTTGTGAGTTAATAAGAGATAATTAATACTTCAAGTGGCACGAGTAATGTTGACGAAGACGTAGCTGTCCAGAGAATGCATTCCATTCGGTAAGTGCCTAATGTATTCTCCATCCTGTGTATTCTCCATAATTACAAATAATAATAATAATAATAAGAAATGTTTCATTTGAAAAATTTTCCGTGATCACGAACCAGAATAAAATCATATAAAAAATTCATAAAGATCAAATTAAAAGAAAACTTCACAGTTTATAAAGGGTAGTTTTTTTGCTATTTGGTTTTTCAGTGTAAAAAAAGATTCGCGCCATGTGGCAACGCCAAAAATGCTCGGTCAGGTTTGCCATTTCACTATGAATAGACTAACAAATGAACAACTCTTGCAAATCATTCATTTTTTTTTTTTTCAAAATTCGTACCGTGTGAGAAATGTGTTTTAAAATTACGTCCATTTTATGGTCATCATAATCGACCCATGGAACAAACTAGTCATGCTGGACATTAATCAACCAACCCTTATGCGAAGAGTGCGTACCGATGAGAATAACATATTGCTGATGTATCCGCCAGTGTCAATGAAGATCGCGATATGTTAGTTCGTCGCCGTTGTCAACAATTAGGCTTGTGTTATTCGACCACCTGAAAGATTTTACATAAGGACCTCGGTATGAAACCATACAAAATACAGCTGCTGAAAGATCTGAAGCCAGGCGACGTACCACAACGTCATTTGTTGTTGAATGGGCCGTAGATGGATGAAGATCCATTTTTCGAAAAATTGTCTTCAGCGACGGAGCTTATTTTTGGCTCAATAAGTACATCAAAAAACAGAATTGCCGAATTTGGTGTGAAAAGCAGGCAGAGGCAGTTCAAGAGCTGCAATGCACCCTGAAAAATGCACTGTTTGGTTCGGTTTGTGGGCTGGCGGCATCATTGGATCGTACTTCTTCAAGAACGATGAAAATCGCAACGTTACAGTCAATCGGGCAAGGTACCATGCGATGATACCGACTTTTTTTTATCCAAAATAGAAGAATTGGAATTGGTTGACATGTGTATATACATTTTATGTGATAATATCACAAAAAATGTATATTGGGGTCAAATCGAATGATCTTGGCGGCCAATGGACTGCTCCTAAACGTGATATTAATTGATCACTAATCTCGCCTCTCAATAAGTTGATCGCGTAATCAACCTATTGAGAGGCAAGTAAAAAAAGGCTTAAATTCGGCTGTGCCGAATCTTTGAATACCGTCCACCAATATCCTAAAAAATGTTATCTACTGTTTTTGATACAAAAAATGTAAAAAATTATGGAGGCGAAGAACATTTTTTGGATGTTAAAAGAAATTTTTGATCTTTGCCTGGCTTGGGTATAATTTTAACGAGTGAAACTTTCCATTCTGGGGGATAGTATTCAATAGCATTAAAAATAAAGAGAATTATCTTTAATGCTATACGGGGAACTTCAAGAGCATCTTGTTACCGATTCCATCGATACCAGGAGCTTTTTTGGGGTTTAGTTCAAAAATAGCCTTTTCGACCTCTCTCATCTCAAACGTCAATCGGGTAGCTGCTCGGTGCTGGGGTAAAATCGGTGGCAACTCTGTTACAGAAATTGTTATATTTGGCGTGAATACTTTTCTTAAATGTTCTACAACAGATCTCCTTTTTCAGTATCATTTCTAGCCCAACCTCCATCTGATTTTCTCAAAGGAGGCTTACATAATCGAAATAAAAAGTTCTGGTTCGGTTCAAGGTTTGGGTTCAACCTTTAAAAAAAGTAAAAATGTTTAATTAATATGAAATTTATTTATTTTTCAAAGAAATTTTCGTTTAATTTTATAATTCATATATTTTTTAAATTTGTTCTTTGTGGAGACAAAATGAGTTTCAAGGCTGAATGGGGCCTCTCTTTTGAAGAATTTGATTTAGAAAATAGTTCCTTCTTTTTTAGAACTTGTTCAACCATATCTTCATCATCTTCTGAAGAAAAAGATATTGATTCTCTCATAAAATTCTCTTCTCTTTCCATTTTCAAATTTTTGAAAATTTTAATTGTTTTTAAAATATGTTTTTTAGTATTTTCAACTTACTTGGGACTTAGCATTAAATCTGGTACCTGAAAAGTGGATTATTAATGCATTGGTTTTCTATTTTTATAATATTTAAATATAATTCTTGTGAACATGTTTTTGTTTTGTCATCTTCTGTTAGCTCTAATTTAAAACTAAGCCAGATTCTATAAAAATCGCCTAAAGTCATCAGTTCTTCTTGTGGTTTTAAATAAGGCTTGAAACATGTCATAACTGAAATTCCATCTAGTTTAACAGTCTAGTACGGCTTTTTTGAAGTTTTCAAACATTCTCACGCCATGAAGAATATTTTTTATATTTTGAACCCGTACCTGGTTAAATTTTTAGGTTCAACGGTTTCGGGTTCAAAGTTTTTATAAACAGCGATTCTGAACTCGTTTGGGTGCGGGTTCGGTTTCACCCCCTGATCTTAACTAATTAATTATATGCAATTTGTTTTCTATTACATACAGTCAAGGAAAAAAGTCTACATACACCCTACAATTTTGAAGTTTTAGAGAATTAGTAGCGATAATTTAAAAAGATTTTATAGCAATGTTTAAGGCATGTATTGTATAGAGTATTTAAAGAAAAAAAGATATGAAAATAATATAAGATAAAAATTATTAGGAAAAAACATAATAATTAGCGGGAAAAAAGTCTACATACAGCGTAGCAGCTCCTAACATCAAATTGAAAATTAAAAACAAAGAAAAAGGAATAACCGTTAACTTTGTCAATTTATTAAATTTACAAGCTTTACAATCGTTTACGTTGACAAAGTGATAACTAAAGAAGATATTATTTAAATTTGTATCCTTAAAAATGGAAAATCGGAAAGATATTCATATTTCAGTTAGAAATATGGTTGTAAATCTCCGAAAGGAAAATAAATCTTATCGAGAAATTGCTAAGATCGATAAATTAAGTCGTGCTACTGTGCAGATGATCATTAGAAATTGTGATAGTACCAATAGTACCGAAAATAAGCCACGATCTGTTAGACCCAAAAAGCTTTCGAGACTCGATGTTATCAGTAATATTAAAGAAGTCAACCAGGATCCGAAAATAAGTGTCTCAAAATTGGCGGTACACATCGAAAAATGTTCCAATATAATTGTTACTTCACGAATAATAATAAACCTTTTGCATGGCAATGGTTTTAAAATCAGATTAGCACGCAAAAAACCACTTATTTCAGCGATGAATCGTATGCATTTTTGGAAGCCGACGAAAGTAAGTATAACATTTATAGAAGTGATGGCCGATCCATAGTTTCGAGAAAACCAAACACTGCACTTGACCCAAAGAATATTATACCTACAGTTAAACATGGTGGCGGCAACGTTATGGTTTGGGGCGCCATTGCGTCATCTGGAGTGGGTAGTTTGGTTTTTGTCGAAGGCAATATGGACCGCTATCAATATAAAAACATATTGGAACAAAATCTAATGGCATCTGTTGATAGCTTGGGTGTAGGAAATCAATGGATTTTCCAACAAGATAACGACCCTAGGCATACTGCACACGTAGTTCAAGACTGGCTTCTTTACTATGTCCCAAGGCATCTGAATCACCACCCCAGTCACCGGACATAAACCCAATAGGACATATAGGACGTTTTGGAAAAATTGCTACGAAAATTCGACATTAGTAGCCGTGAAACATTAAAAACGGCCCTTATTCGTGCATGGGCCGAAATAACACCCGATATTACAGAGAATTTGGTGACATCAATGCCCCGTAGTGTTCAAGCAGTAATTGATGTCCAAGGTGGGCCGACCAAGTATTAAAAGTTAAAATCTTTTCTTTTTATTTGCAAAATTTTCGAATAATATTAATTTTTTTGGGCTGTATGTACACTTTTTTCTTATGAATTTTTCATGTTTTTGTTATTATTGTTTTTATTATAAAAATTAATTACTTTTTTATTTTATAAATAAACTTATTTATTAATTTGTATAAACATTTTTTCTATTTTCTTCGCAAACTCTGTAAAACCCATATATCAAAGGGTGTATGTAGGCTTTTTTCCTTGACTGTAGATAATATTTTGAAATAATCAGCATTTTCTGGAGATACACTTAAAAAAATCTTGAATTCAATCATACCGAGATTAGTTTTCAACAATTATTCTTACGATTTTAGCTTTTAAAACCGCTGATTTATTTCATAATTACATAACTCGGGTCGTTTATTTATATATGTGATAGCGACATCTAGTGGCAAGTAATAGAAATAGCCAGACTTATCCAGGACCTGAAGTTGGCTATGCCATCAGATGCCAAGATCGTGGAAGGTTTTGGTATTTGCTATTGTCCAACTTCCTAGTGAAGAGTTGCCAACTGAATTGAATAACAGTTTAGTGCTGACATACGGGGATTTCTATTTCTACGGGTAAATGGAAATTAATGAATCGATTTTCCGAACCAATATATTGTTTTATATTATTGTAAACGTACTTTGCATGGTATAAATTTAATGAGAAATTTTTAGATTATTCTATTTAAAATATTGTTACAGAAATTCGATTCATAAATTTCTATTTCCTCGTATAAACACAAATCCCCATATGTTAGCCCTGAAATATAAAAAAGTTAAATGGCAACTCTTCACCATAACTAATATTTCTTCTGTCAAACTTCAAAAGAACATTCTCAAAGCTGCCAGTATTCAGCTTGCGGATGGTGCTGCCACATTCTAGTTATTTTAACGCGCACATATAAAAACGTCAGCAAGATGGCATGGCAAATTTAGTTGATAATAAAACTCTAAAGAGAAAGCATTGACGATTAATTGAATTATGTATTCTGTGGAAGCGTAAACTTAATGGAGTTTAAATAAAGTCTCTTGTGTAATTGTTTTAAGTTTGTATTTAAATAAAGAGTAGCTATAAAAGAATTCCAACGGTGTTTATTATTTGCAATAAGAAAAGAACTAGATTTATTTAAGGAAAATAAATTAAGTGTCAGAAGTGGTAGAAAGGTAGTGTCAGAAGTAAGATTGCAATATAATAAGACGTCATGAAATTGGAGGAGCTTAAAGTGGAACAGCTCAAGAAGGAATTGAGTAAGTTGGAGCTACCGACAGCAGTTATTAAGATGGAATTGGAAAAGAGGCTAATAGAGGAATTCGAGCTCCGCAACATTGACGTAGGCACTTATGAATTTGACGAAAAACATGAAATGGAGGTTACTACCCGTAAAACGGAAGGTACATGGAGTTAAGCGCAACGTTGGCTGCTATGATGCAAAAGATGGAAGACAACAAGAAACTCCTAGAAACTTCTAAAGCAGACAACAAGAAGCTATTACAAACTTCTATAGCCGACAACATGAAAATTATAGAAGCTTCAACAGCAGACAACATGAAAATGAAATGAGAAACTGTTAACCAAGACATTTGCGGCCAGAAATGTATAAAAAAATCGAAGAAAAAGCCATAGAATTGATTTTTTCCTTAAAAGGAAACGCAGCAGATATGCTAGAAAGTGTGCCAACCACCTGCCGAAACAATTATGATGACATAATGGTGGCTCTGCAACGAAAGTATGGTGGCGAACACAAAAAGAAATTTACCGAATGGATCTAAGAGGTAGACTGCAGAATGCAAACGAGTCGTTACAAGATTTTGCAACAGAAATTGAACGGTTGGTGCAGCTGTCTTCTCCGGGTGAAAATCATCCATTATTAGACGAATTCAAAATTGAAGCGTTTTGGAATGGAATTCACAGGAGACAGCCGCAAATATTTAATGTGCAAAACCTCGGAGTAATTGATGAAAAAGAAAAACATACAAGCAACATGTTAGCAGATGGGTTCAACGAGGTGCTCACAGAGCTAAAAGAAGCAGTTATGCGGGCATCAAGGAGAAAGCAAGTCAAGTCCGAATGCTACAACTGCGGTAGAGTGAGAAATTTTCAGCGGAACTGCGGAGCACCAAGAAAAAGCCTCCGGCCTGTTCATCAATTAGCAAATCAACCACCGTTAAAACTAAAAAGAGCTAGCACTGCGGGACACGATCCAGCTCCTACCAACGAGGGCAACACAATCTCCATATTCTTAATACAACAGGAGAAAAGCAATCTTACTGCTTACTGATATATCAACGGCAGAAAGCGCATTTGTACCATAGACACAGGAGCATCACAGTCTGTCATCAGGCCCGATTTAGTTACGATTTACGATGTAGTTGGGATGAGTAGTCTGTATCTCCAGCACCGCGACCAAGTAGATCTATTCTGCACCCTCTAGCGTTTTAGAAGGTTAAGGAGGCAATTAAACCATTATATGGGTTGAGACTGCGCACAGCTACTGGGGAGACTGGTACTGTCTATGGCAAAGTGATTAGTCACGGCATTAATCTGCATATGGGGGAAAAGTTATGATTTGGCGGAATGTGGAAATACCCCTTGACCTTGGATAAGAGCGCAAGGCTCAAGTTTTAAAGCCGATTGAGTATAGCATGGGAAAATAACGTATTGTGGACATTCTACAGACGCATATGGCGTCGATTGAAGCCTGGTCAGTGGCTCAACGAAATGAGCCCATGTTGGCAAAAATTATATCAGCCAAAGAAGAAAACTGGAGGCCTACCTGCGATCAGGTGTCAGAGGAAAGTCCACTGATAAAGGTATATTGGGCCCAACTTCAGGAGTACAAATCGACCGTTCATGATCTCACCTCCTGGACACCTGCACCAGGAACGGAATCCAAATTGCCCGGCGATTTAGAATTTGGTGTTAAGCCTGCCGCAATACACAGTGAAAACGACAACTTTTCTCGGCAACAAGGAGACATCAACGTACTTCATAAATTCGTCCGCAATCGAATTAAAATGGTCAGCGATAAAATGAAAGCGTGGTACGATCGAGCAGCGAATTCTGAAGGATTTAATGAGGTTCTGCTGTTTAACCCGCGACGACGAAAGGAAGGATTATCTGCCAAACTACAAACACATTTGAACGGACCCTACAGGGTGATTAAAAGGTTAAATGATTTGGTCTATAGAATACAAAAATATCAGAGCCCAAGGTTTAAGATGAAGGTTTGTGCATCTGAAACGACTAGCTGATTATGGGAAGCGGAAACCTATGTCGCTCGGAACGAACTTAAGTGGGCGGCAGTGTTACAGAAATTCGATTCATCAATTTCCATCGTAAAAACATAAATCCCCATATGTTAGCCCTGAAATATAAAATAGTTAAATGGCAACCCTTCATAACTAATGTTTCTCCTGTCAAACTTCAACATTCTCAAAGTTGATTTGTGTGTTCTGTGGAAGTGTAAACATAATTGAGTTTAAATAAAGTCTCTTGTGTAATATTTTTAAGTTTGTATTTAAATAAAGAGTAGCTATAAAAGAATTTTAACTGTGTTTATTTTTTGCAATAAGAAAAGAACTAGATTTATTTAAAGGACATAAATCAACGATTTTATAAGGTAAAATCGTAACAATATTGTAATAAAGTTGTGCATTTTTGATAAAAATTTTGTGGTGATCATAGTTATCCTATGATTATTCTACTTGGTCAATTTAAAAGATCAAAATCTTTTTTTTTGGAAAGAGTTCAGCCTTGATATTTATAAATAAATTATTATTTGAGCTTGAATGAAAAAAAGCTCAAATAATAATTTATTTATAAATATATATATAAGGTGCGTTTCATAACTATAGCACAGTGCTTTATGTTTAACTCCTTGAGCTAGAATTCTTATTATATTTTCTGAAACTTTATATTTTTTATGCAAAAACATCAACTTGTTTGTGCTCTTTTAAAAACAACAAAAACTGCATATATATCGAGCTTCTATTTTAAGTCCCGTTATGAAATTTATTTGTTGTCAAATTATGCACTTATTATAGCGTTTCTTAACAATAGCACAAAAGCAAAATATGACTAAGTAAATTGAAATAAAACAATAATATTATACTTTTTTTATTTTATTAAACCTCCTTTATATTTGATGCATTTAAATAGTCTTTCACCCATTGATTTTATCAAATTATTTAAAATGGACGGATCCTAAGACCCCCATTATCTAAATATTGCACTTTTAAGCTCTTCTACGCTGTTGTAGTGCTTGTTCTTTGCATAAACACGCCTTGCAAGAACGCCCCAAATATTTTTTATAGGATTCATGTCCGGCGAGCACGCTGGCCACTCCATCAAATTAATATTTTTTGACGGTATCCACTCTGCGGTCTCCCTACTTGCATGTACAGGCGCATTGTCATGTTGAAAAATAAATGGTTTTTCTGGCTGTTGCTGCAAAAAGGGCAATAGACTACACTATAAGGCTGCAATGTAGTCTCTGCTCTTCATTCGACCTGACAGAACCTGTAGTTCTAGCAATCCATCTGCGTGAAAAGCCCCTCAAGTCATAAGGCTGCCTCCTCCAAAGTTACGCATGGAAAAAAATTAACGGCTCCTTCTTTAAATCGCGCCAATAATCATTAAATCCATCTGAGCCATCCAAATTCCATTCTTTCTCGTCAGAAAAAATAGCCTAAACAAAAATAAAGGAATATCATCTAATCAATAATCCATGCAATTAAAACTTATCTGTTTCCAGTTTGACTTCATATTTTTTTTTTTTTGCAAAATTCTAAGAGAGCCTCTTTGTGCCGTTGAAGCAAACCTGTTTTTTTTTTAAGTTCACGACGCACGATATTTGGGGCATCCATTAAAACCCTCCACACGGTAGATTTGGACATATTACTTCCAACAATTTCAGCCAATAGATTGCAACTTAGCATGGAGTTGCTTTCTTTATTTATTATTTTTCTTTGCTGTTAATTTCTTCTTTGGGCCTCCAGATCGTTTTTTGCAATACCCTTCTTTATTTTGTAGAAAATTATAAATACCCTTCCGGCTCCTTTTTATTTTTTCAGCGATCTGTGCCTTTGAAAAACCCTCAGCCTGTGGAGCTAAGAAATTGCCCTTTTCTATATCATTGAGAGGAGCTGCTCGTGGCATGATTTATTTTATTTAGTTAATATTTTTTAAAATACAATATTTTAAAAAAAAAAAATTATATTTTTGTTTTAATAACACATTATTTCTAACACTTTGCACAAACAAGTTGTTGTTTTTGCATAAAAAAGTTAAAGCTTCAGCAAATGCAAAAAAAATTATATATATATATATGTGCACGCGCATGTTGCGGGGACGGTTTTTCGTTCCACAAGTTACTATGAAGACATTTTGGTTCTTTGGGGACTGTCCTTAAACTTTTCGTTATTCCAATGTTTACACTAAAGACATTTTACTGGATACAGCGCATATTATATATATATATATATATATATATATATATATAATGAATATATATATATATATATATATATATATATATATATATATATATATATATATATATATATATATATATATATATATATATATATATATTCATTATGCATACTTTGAAGACATCTGTATATACAGCTAAAAAATGTCTTCAGTGTAAACAGTAGAATAATGAAAAGTTTAAGGACAGTCCCCAAAGTAACAAAATGTCTTCATAGTAACTTGTGGAACGAAAGCCCGTCCCCACAACATGCGCTGTGCACATATATATATATATTCATTGTGCATACTTTGAAGACATCTGTATATACAGCCAAAAAAGTCCCTATAATATGCCCTGTATCCAGTAAAATGTCTTCAGTGTATATAGAAGATTAATGTAAAGTTTGAGGTCAGTCTCCAAAGAATCAAAATGTCTTCATAGTAACTTGTGAAACGAAAAACCGTCCCCGCAACATGCGCTGTACACATATATATATATATATTATTCATTGCCCATACTTTGAAGACATCTGTATATACAGGCAAAAAAGACCCTATAATATGAGCTGTATCCAGTAAAATGTCTTTAGTTAGTTTATACAGTAGATTAATAAAAACTTTGAGGACGGTCTCCAAAGTACCAAAATGTCTTCATAGTAACTTGTGTGGAACGAAAACCTGTCCTCGCAACATGTGCTGTGCACATATATATATATATATATATATATATATATATATTCATTATATATATATATATATTCATTATATATATATATATATATTCATTGTGCATACTTTGAAGACATCTGTATATACAGCCAAAAAAGTCCCTATAATATGCCCTGTATCCAGTAAAATGTCTTCAGTGTATATAGAAGATTAATGTAAAGTTTGAGGTCAGTCTCCAAAGAATCAAAATGTCTTCATAGTAACTTGTGAAACGAAAAACCGTCCCCGCAACATGCGCTGTACACATATATATATATATATATTATTCATTGCCCATACTTTGAAGACATCTGTATATACAGGCAAAAAAGACCCTATAATATGAGCTGTATCCAGTAAAATGTCTTTAGTTAGTTTATACAGTAGATTAATAAAAACTTTGAGGACGGTCTCCAAAGTACCAAAATGTCTTCATAGTAACTTGTGGAACGAAAACCTGTCCTCGCAACATGTGCTGTGCACATATATATATATATATATATATATATGTGCACAGCACATGTTGCGAGGACAGGTTTTCGTTCCACAAGTTACTATGAAGACATTTTGGTACTTTGGGGACTGTCCTTAAGCTTTTCGTTATTCTAGTGTTTACTCTGAAGACATTTTACTGGACACAGGGCATTTTTATGGGGACTTTTTTGGCTGTATATACAGATGTCTTCAAAGTATGGGCAATGCATATATATATATATATATATATATATATATGCACAATGAATATATATATATATATATATAAATATATATATATATATATATATATATATATATATATATATATATATATATATATATATTTATATATATATATATATATTCATTGTGCATATATATATATATATATATATATATATATATATATATGCATTGCCCATACTTTGAAGACATCTGTATATACAGCCAAAAAAGTCCCCATAAAAATGCCCTGTGTCCAGTAAAATGTCTTCAGAGTAAACACTAGAATAACGAAAAGCTTAAGGACAGTCCCCAAAGTAACAAAATGTCTTCATAGTAACTTGTGGAACGAAAACCCGTCCCCGCAACATGCACTGTGCACATATATATATATATATATATATATATATTCATTGCACATATATATTTTATATATATATTTTATATATATATATATGCATTGCCCATACTTTGAAGACATCTGTATATACAGCCAAAAAATGCGCTGTGTCCAGTAAAATGTCTTCAGAGTAAACACTAGAATAACGAAAAGTTTGTGGACAGTCCCCAAAGTAACAAAATGTCTTCATAGTAACTTGTGGAACGAAAACCCGTCCCCGCAACATGCGCTATGCACATATATATATATATATATATATATATATGCATTGCCCATACTTTGAAGACATCTGTATATACAGCCAAAAAAGTCCCTATAAAATGCGCTGTGTCCAATAAAATGTCTTCAGAGTAAACACTAGAATAACGAAAAGTTTAAGGACAGTCCCCAAAGTAACAAAATGTCTTCATAGTAACTTGTGGAACGAAAACCCGTCCCCGGAACATGTGCTGTGCACATATATATATATATATATATATATATATATATATATATATATATATATATATATATATATATATATATATATATATATATATATATATATATATATATATGCATTCATTTTGCATACTTTGAAGACATCTGTATATACAGCCAAAAAAGTCCCTATAATATGCTTTGTATCCAGTAAAATGTCTTCAGTGTAAACACTAGAATAACGAAAAGTTTAAGGACAGTCTTCAAAGTACCAAAATGTCTTTATAGTAACTTGTGGAACGAAAAACCGTCCCCGCAACATGCGCCGTGCACATATATATGTACATATGTATATATATATATATTAAGGTGGATCAATTTTTTTTGTAAGTAGGCGTATAGCAAGAACGTAATTTACAATAAATTCTAAGAAAACTTGACTAAGAAAGTATGGGTCTAAAATCAAAACCTAGCTCCCGCCGAGAGACACAATCGAATCTTGAAGATTGGTTTCAAAAAATAATAAATAATGAGGGCAAAATAATGTTTTATGCAAAAATTACACATTTTTAATGTTCCGTACTCAAAGAGTAAAAATAGAACCTTATTACTGAGACTTCTTTGTCCGTGCGCCCGTCCATCCGTCTGCCCGTCCGTCACAGTTCCCATTCTTAGGTTAGGTGGCCGCTACAACAACAAACAATGAAAACAACAAAAATAGGAAGTCTAACAGGTGTCCCCATAGAAGAAACTGTAAATTTTAAACCGTTAGAGGTAGAATCTTCACAGAATATGTAGTTGCATGGGTGGTACAGGAAATACTAAAAAAGTAAAATGCTAAAAAATAGAGGGTGCCCCAAAACAAAAAAACGTATCTTCAAATATCATTTAATCCATTTTGTAATTGCACGGTACTCGTAGTACAGAACCCTACATATGCGAGCCTTATACTTGTCTCAATTTATTTAATAATTCTGGGCTTAATTCTGCTTCATCTTTTCGAGCCATTTTTAAAACACCTTTATTTATCAAATTTACCTAAAACTTAAGTTTGTAATGTTATTGGACAATAAGTAAGAACACAATTTTTTTTATTTAAAGTTTTATTTCGTAATTAAAACAACAGTACCCAAGTCTTTTTTACAATCCATTCGGGGTATTTGGGTTCGACATTCTATGGTCACTGCCATAACACTAACACGATTTTTTGCAATTACTCGTCGTGAGACATGCGTTAGAAACTGCACACACCGCTCGGTTTCCTGAATGTGCGATGGAATTCCTGGATCTGGCAGTGGTACATCATCAGATTTAACATACTCCCATAGGTGCTCGTGTGGGATGCTTGCAGTAAATGGAGGCTCAGATAATATGTTGTCATTATCCAAGTCGACTAAATTCATATAATCTGTGCAATTAAAATTAATTGGATGCTTTTTATAAGTCCTGAGTTTAGTTGAGTCATACAATTGTTCACGACAATACAAAATTTTGTTAATGGCTCTTTTACGGACAAGTTTCCTTTCGTCGAAAAGCATTGTTAACAATATATTTTCGGGATGGGCGAAAAATGCATTTGACTTTTCTTTTTCGCGTTCACTTGAGAAAAAATAATACTTTAAAATATCACAATAACTTGGCAAATTGAATCCACTAAATTCACTAGGCATGCCAATGATACTAGCGTTCTGATTAGTCAGAAAACTTGACACGTTAGAGTCAATCGACATCGCTGATGATTCCATAATTTAATGGTTAGTTTTTTTAAAAAAGAAATTAACAGACGCTTACTTTTTGAAAGTTAACTATCAAGTGCATAAGTCAATCAAAACAAATGTTTAAAACGACGTTTTTATAAAATGCATTAACGGTAAATTTCTACAATGACTAGAACTATTAATAACATTGAATTCTAATTACTCTTTGCTAATAACTTTCATAGCAGATTACTAAATTATAATTTCTAAAAGAGAAGAGCGGGGCTTGAAAAAATCATTCTCTTATTAAATCTTCGTAATTCGTATAAAAATTAAAACATAATATCGATGCAACAACAAGGTTCCTTTTATCTTGATCAATAGTTAGTGGGCACATAATAATTTATTTGTAATCAAATAAGGTTTAAAAAAATGCAATAAAAAGGTCCAAAAAAGCAATTATATTGGTGTTTTGTATATGGATATACCAGAAGTTGCTACTTTTTTCATTTTAGACCCATACTTTCTATGGGTAATTTTCTTAGAATTTTGTGTAGATTTCGATTTTGGTATACGCCTGTCACGTTTGTTCTCACCCGAACAAATTGACCCACCCTAATATATATATATTAGGGCGGGTTAATTTTTTTTTGATGAAGCGTATAGCAAAAACGTAATCTATAGGTGATTCTGAGAAATTTTTCTATACGCCTGTCACGTTTGTTCTCACCCGAACAAATTGACCCACCCTAATATATATATATTACGGCAGGTTAATTTTTTTTGATGAAGCGTATAGCAAAAACTTAATCTATAGGTGATTCTGAGAAATTTTGCTCAAGAGACCATAGCTCTAAGTCGGATTTGGAGCCCCCCAAAATTTCAAAATATATATTTTTCCATATATACATAGAACAATTTAATTAAATTCGTTATAAAATCGGATAGAATTATAGTAGATTTCTAATTTTGGCCTTGTTTGAAAGGTATTTTTTATTACCTTTCAGAATCTGTATTGATACCTGGCAGCATTGTTCAATTGAACAACTTTGTAACACTGAATAATGACGTTTACCAACACTAAACGTTGCCAAGTATTGATTTTCCTTCTTCCTTAATCGTTCATCGTGCAATGCGCACGCAATTTGCCAAAATACTTAAATAAAAACTCGGTTATCACAATACCAAATTTTTTTTTTATTTTTAAATTTAGTGTGACACAATCAAAGAGTGCAGTGATAATATCAAAGTTATTATGGATAATCAAGAACCATCAACATCCTCTGCGGTGTCTTCGCAAATGGAAGCAACAACATCAACAAGTTTTGACTCTAGATTGACTAACATGCCTCATCAAGATATTGTTGTTTTTGTTTATCAAGTGATTTAAATGATCTTAGTTTGCCTACTAAATGTGACATTTTAAAATATTATTTTTTTTAAGTGATCGTGCTAAATTTGAAAACAAAATGTTCTCGTATAAAACTTTTACTCCTCACGTAACAGATAAATTGATCCAAATTTGGTGTAAGTTAAATATTGAAATGATAAAACAATCCTTAACAAACTAACCAAGGAATTAAAGGATCTTTTGAAAAAGTACAAACAGGATTAACTGAAAAGTTATCTTGAAAACCTTGATTCAACCAAGACAACAAACTACTCATTATGGAAAGCCACAAGAAAAATTAACAATGCTATTATTCATCAACCGCCAATCCAAAAATCTGACTTAACGTGGGCCAGAAATCATAACGAAAAGGCTCAAGTATTAGCTGGTCATTTTTACAGAACTTTCTCTAATGAAATGGACGAACAAAATATTACTCTGCCAAATATCATTTCATCCACAAACTGCCACATCAAAAACGTTTCTCTACATGAAGTTAAAACTACTATTAAAACAAGAATTGATGCTAAAAAATCCCCTGGCTATGACAGAGTAACGGGCAAACTATTAAAATAACTACCAATGAAGGGACTTATCTACATAAGAAATATCTTTAACGTTATAATAGCAATGAAATATTTTCCTAAAGTATGGAAAGTTGCAGAAATAATCGCTATTGCAAAGTCCAACAAGGACGCCACAAGGGCTACTTCATACAGGCCAATAAGTCTATTACCACTTTTATCTAAATTATTTGAAAAACTTATTTTTGATCGATTAGAACCAATACTTATAGAAAGAAATCTTATACCAGCGCATCAGTTTGGTTTTAGACCCATGCACTCTACGATCCAACAAATACATAGAGTAACTAACAAAATCTCATCTGAAATTGATAAAAAAAATTTTTGCGTGGCCACATATCTTGATGTAGCGAAAGCGTTTGACAGTGTGTGGCATGCTGGCCTACTTAATAAATTGGAAAAAACTCTACCAATGGACTTTTTTCTTATTCTACAAAGTTATTTAACTGACAGGCTCTTTTATGTTAAATATAAAGATGAATGCTCAGCATAATTAAAATTGAAGCGGGAGTTCCGCAAGGTAATGTTCTTGGCCCTATCCTATACCTTCTGTACACAGCAGACATTCTTTCTCCAACAAGAAACACAGATATGATTGCAACATTTGCAGACGACACTATCCTTTTGTCATCAAATAAAGATATAACTTTGGCCATATCAAACCTTCAACAATTGCTGGACAATACTCTAAACTGGTTTAAAACCTGGGGTATTTTAGTAAATAGTGAAAAAACTTACACAAATAGGAAGATAAGTGATCATCAAGCAATTACGATAAACAACACTCCGATTCAAAATGATAATAAAACTAAATATCTTGGCATGATAATCGACTCTAAATTAATCTGGAAAGATCATATCATCCGTAAAAAAAACGAAGTAAAGTACAAATTTGGACAACTTTACTGGCTTTATCCTTACAAAACAAATTGCTTATATACAAAACAATAATAGCTCCTATTTGGAAATATGGCGCAGAGCTCTGGGGCACTGCAAGCAACTCTAATATAAAAAATCATCCAACGAGTTCAATCAAAAATACTGAGACCTATTATAAACGCCGAATGGTACATATCCAATGAAAATATATATCGTGATCTTAACGTCAGCACAGTCCAAGAAGTCATAAGGAATTCCAGCTTAAAACATACATTTAAACTTACAACTCATTCTAACAATGAAATTAGACAACTACCCTATAACGAGCTCTCAGGTTCAAGAAGACTTAAGCGATGCACTCCATCGGAGCTATTTGTCCGATTCTTATAATTGATAATTTGGCAAAATATATTTTATATAATTTAATATAAATGTTTACTTACACTAAATATAAGTTATCTAAAGTGTTGATTTAAGTTAATTAATACCCAAACCTCAAAACTAATTACTAATTGTCATATAAAGACAGGTGTAAATAAAATGGGATGTTAACAAAAAAAAAAAGAAATCATTAATAGAAAGAGTGTTTTAAAAAATTAACTGGTTTGCTTGATAAATACCAGAAACATGTACAACATAGAAACAAAAGCGATGAATTTAAAGCATTTGTTGATTCAATAAACGCATTATTTTATATTGGTAAATGTAGTTGCCAACAGAATGCTCGTGTGGATTGATTCCAGAACATCTAAAAGAATTTATGATGGACCAGCATAATGATAGAAAATTCACAATACCTGAATATACGGAAGACGTTGAAGAAGTAGCTACAACAATACCAACACTTACAACTGGTACCGAATATCCAAGTTACGAACCACCTGAATTACACATGGATGAAGATGAAAATGAAGCAACAACAGAAGTTCCAGAAGCAACTGTTCAAATGAGACGAGGTCATTAACTCAAAGATACGATGTCTTAAGTTTTGCTATGATGTGTGATAGATTCGGTGTTTCAGATAGAGTCGCTTCATGTTTAGCAACAGCTTTATTCGAAGATATAAATTTTAGAGATGTTCATGGTAATCTTGTTATTATGGATAAATCAAAAGTGGCTAGAGAAAAAGTTAAATCTAGAGATGCAGTGCTTCGTACACGACATACAAATTCTTCCATAACTGCATTCTCTTTCGATGGTAGAAAAGATGACTCATTAACTACAGGGAAAATTAATGACAAATTTCATACCACTATGGTAAAAGAACCGCATTTAGTTGTTCTGAAAGAGCCCTTTAATGAGTTACTTGGGTATGTATATTTGGGTAGTCAAGAAGATGCAAAAACTAAACACAGAAAACAGAATGAACTCTTCAACAATAAAACATTAACAGTTGATCAATTAATTGGCATGCAGTGATGGTGAGCCAGCAAATACTGGAACAGAAAATGGTGTTTTACGATTATTTGAAAAACAGTTAAATAGACCATTTCGTCATTTATATGGAGAATTGGACAAAACAGTCACCAGTGGACCACGAGCAGCAAGTGGAAAGTTATTCAAAGCTATTAAAGAATGTGAGGAATTGATGGTATGTTACACTTTATTTTATTTAATATCATCATTTATTATAATTTATTGACATTATTTTACTTTTTCGATTGGAATAAAGTTAAAATAAAATAATTGCATTTTAATTGATCTAAACATTTCATTTTTCAGGTAGTAGCTCATCTTGATCCAATACCACTGGAGAATATGCCTGCAATTATGGATCATGAACATGAGCTCGAACTATCAACAGATGTTGAATATTTATATCAAATAGCTAAAGAAATTTTGAATGGTATTGTTCCAGTTGATTTAGCTAACATTAAACCAGGACCAATTGCACATTCTCGTTGGATAACCAAAGCAAGTAGATTACTACGATTATAACAACTAATAACAACTAGTAACAACTAATACACCATCGACCAATTTAAAAACTTTGGCAGTTTAAATTATTACAGTTTATGTGCCAATGTACTTCAATGTGAAGTTTTATAACTCTGTTGTGAACGGCAGTGCACTTTTATTAAAATTTATACGTTGGACACGATACTTACAACCAAACTTTCGTAATATTGTAGATGGTGTAATTCAAAACACAATGCGGGATAGAGCTATCAAAAAGATTTTCACTATCGAGAAAAATTGTACGATCCAACTTAACTCAGAGTTTACAAAAAATATATCTTAAATTTCTATGCTACCGATTATGTCAATATGGTTGATATGAATAACGACGATATATTATTTGAACCAGCATTTACTCGACAGATTCCATATGATCACTTGGTAGAATACTAAGATTTCGATGAACCACCACTGGCTGATCCACAAATTCCAATGCACATACAAGGAACAGAAAGACATGTACAATTATTAGCGAGTGTTGCAAAACGAGTTATAGAAAAAAATCGTGAAGGAGTTATCGCAGTGACATTAGAAAGTCGTAAGAAAACTCCTCGAATGGAAAGTAAAAAGGACCTTAAAAAATAAAACATTAAATTGTAGGTCGAGAATAATATTTAAAAATAAATTAAATAAAAAATGTAAAAATAGTGTTTTTTGTTAAAACCTTGAAAATGTTGATTTTTTCAGACCGATTTTCCTACAAAAAGGAGTTCAAAAACAAAAAAATTGATAGTAATAAAAGTTGTTGGAAATTATCTGAACTTTCATAATCTGCAAAAAAGAAAAAAAAATCTCAAAAAAAATCGAAGAAAATTCAGAATTTATTAGTTTAAAGTTTATTTTAGGCTATTTTTCGACAAAAAATTCCTAATATCAAACAAGCCCAGACTGAGAAATATACTATAATTCTATCTGATTGTATGACGAAATTAATTAAATTATTCTATGTATATATGAAAAAATATATATTTTGAAATTTTGGGGGGCTCCAAATCCGACTTCGAGAAAAAAAAAATTAACCCGCCCAAATATATATATATATATATATATATATATATATATATATATATATATATATATATATATATATATATATGTATTCAAAGATTACTTGTTTCTATGAACAAATACATTGTGAGACTCAAATTCAATGGCAGACGGTGCCCCTAGTGGTCGCCGACTTTCTACCCATAAACATACAGTCACAGTATTGAACATTTTTTAGGATATTCTAGAAGGGTATTCAAAGATTACTTCTTATATTGTTCATCATTTCCTATCCCATTTGTTTTTATGAACAAACACATTGTGAGACTCAAATTCAAAGGCAGACGATGCCCCTAATGGTCGCCGACTTTCTACACATAAACATACAGTCGTGGTCATACAATTAAGTCATTAAACTTATATTTTTTTCTGAGTACATTTATAGCGGTTCCTTAAGGTTTTGTTGATGCCAAATATATCAAATATATAACGATTTTTACCCTTTATAAAATCGTTGATTTATTTACCTTTTAAATAAATCGAGTTCTTTCAATATCGAGTTCTTTCAATATTTCAAATAATAAACACTGTTTGAAATTATTTATAGCTCTATTTATTTATAACAGGTACTAAAAATTACAGAAAAACACTTTAATAGCACACTTTATACACACGATGTAAATAGACTAAACGTTAGCCACACTTTAGTTCTTAACACAGAGTTTTATTATCAACTGAACTACTGCATCACCAAGTACCCGTATTTATATGAGTAGTCAGGTATTCTAGTTATTTCCAGTTATTACTACACTAGATTTTTCAGCTGTCAAAATTCGTGTGAAGAAATTTCTAGTTACAGAAATTTCTTGTAACAATATAAACCTGTTAGTTTGCTTTTTAAACTCAAAAAGAATTGAGCGCTTGATGTCGAAATGTTCCGACTAGCAATTAGTAAGTCTTAGAATATTGAGTCTTAAGTGGACACATAATTAAGTCACTTAAGTTTAGGTAGATAACTAAGCTCAGAAAAATAAATATTTTATTACAAAATGACTGTATTAAAATTGCAGCACCTTCTAAGCCATTTATAGTGTTTTTTTAACTAACGGGCAAAACCAGAAGTACTACCCCGCAGGGAGGTTACTCATTTGGAAATGCTTTTTAGTTCGGTGGCTAATTGTGTAAAAAAACACTGTCATTATCGCGTGGAAAATTATTCAATGCAATTAAACATTATAAAAAATATAAGACATTCAATAATTTTTAAAGAAAAACTCCGAAAATCGGGTATGCTGCAGACAGTTTAATTACTCGAATGAGTAAAAATTACAATTTCTTAACATCTACGCAAATAAGTTCTACAAAGGAGTCAGAATATAATGTTAAAATATCAACTGGAATGGAAAAAAGGTGTTTGGCCTAAAATAATTTACATGATCGCATAGAAAGACGAAAACCTAATGTGCAGGGTTTAGAGTTCGCAAAACAATATATCCACTGTGACCAAAATTTTTTGAAACTGGTTGTCTGAAGTGATGAATATAAGTTTAATGTTCTTGGTAATAATGGCAGACCGTACGTAAGATCACCACAAAACTCTCAATTAAATCTCAATTTAACAAAAAAAGAACCACCGACGACCCACAGTGCTGATGTTATCAGGATGCTTTACCTCATCTGGAGTTGGTTCGATATTAAAAATTTACGGCAAAAAGACAGGTGAAATGCATAGGCGTATCTTAGAAAATAATCTGGATAGTGGTATTTTAACAACTTAACAACCTGAAGCATAAGTCTCGGATTGTTAAGTTTTGGTTGTATTAGAATTATATTAAGGTTATCAAGTGTCCAAACATTTAGTCTATATCTTAGGATATTTTACGTTCAACTAGAGTATTTCGTAAATCGTTCTTTTAAAAAAACTGGTTGTCGGTTTTACCGAAAAATCGTTTTTTAAAAAAATCGGTTTCGGTTTTTGGATGAAACCGGTTAACCGTTTTTTTTTATTAAAAGTAATTCAATACATTAAAGCTTTTGTTAAAGGGAATTTGTTTTGGCGTTTTCTTAAAACTTAGAATTTGTTTAGGATTAGAATTAATAAAATAAGTGGAAAGCATTTTTCGTCGAACGACGATTATTTTGCATAGCTTCCGGAAAACCATTATAAGGATGGTATAAAATTATTGGAAGATCATTGGAACAAGTGAATTGACCTTCTAGGAGATTATATTGAATAAAATAATATATTTCGTAACAAAAACAGTATTCTTTCATTTCGAGCGCAGGAACTTTTCAACCAACCTGTATGTTATATCATATAAGAAAATATTTCTTATATAACATATTGTTACAGAAATTTCTGTTACTAGAAATTTCATCTTTGACTGCTGGAAAAATCTAGTGTAGTAATAGCTGGAAATAACTAGAATACCTGATTGATTACTCATATAATTACGGGTACTTGGTGATGCAGAAGTTCAGTTTTAAATAAAAAGCTGAAGTGATAAGAACTAAATAAATAAAGTAAATAAAGTGTGCTTTTAAAGTGTTTTCTGTAAATAGTGCTATAAATAATTTCAAGCTGTGTTTATTATTTGCAATATAGAAAGAACTCAACGATTTATAAAGGGTAAAATCGTAACAATATATTAAACCATATATAATTATATCTAATACTATATTAAAAAATATTTTTGATAGTGGACCATATATTTTATATCTCAAATATTATATAGTATATATAATTATAAATGGTTCTGTATTAGCCATCTATAAGTATATATGGTTCTGTAATAATATATACAGTCCCGAGTAATTCATTTATAATTATATAATATCTATAACATATATTGTCATATAAATCATATCTAATTTTATAAAGATCAATATATAACCAGATATGGTTATATATGACAAAATGTAAGGTAATGCTGATAAGGCCCAATCTGATATGCAAGTATATATAACAATATCTTAAATTTCTTTGCAAATATTGTACCATATATAAATTATATCTTAGACTATATCTAAAAAAATGTCTTGTATTGGACTATATACTGAATCGTGTATATGTAATTATATATGGTTCTGTGTAATGGTTCTGTGTATATATAGTGTTATATATAATTTTATATTATAAAATGAATACCATATTATATACATCACAGACTACCCAGACAGGAAACAGCTGATTGCATCAAAATGGCGACAAGAAAATGAGTAAAAGGAAATGTCAAAACTGCAGTGTTACACAGAAAGATATACAAAAAAATGTGCCACACAATTTATATGGAGTTTATTTTTCTTTTTCATTTTGCAAATCACTGCAATCTCAAAATAACCATACGGTTCGAGAATTCTTGTTTGACATATGTCATTGGTAACCTGTCTGTGTAGTCAGTGATATTCATAATACCCAATTTTATAAAGATCAACATATAACTAGATGTCGTTATATATGGCGCAATATAAAGTGATTTAAAAAAGAATTATGTAATATATAATTAGATATGGTAATGCATACTGACATATGTAAATATATATGATAATGTCTAAACTTCTTTTACTCGGGTTGGTAATTTCGGAACCAAAATCCTTCGACCAATGTGAAGCATTTAACACAAAATTTACAGCTTCATATAAATTTTTTATTTAAAACTTATCACATTGACGGAGTTTTAATGTAGACATTTAAGATTGAACTTATAAATTAATATGACGATTTTTCGACATAAAACTGTCAACAATTTTTTATGGGTCTACCTCTCCACAGACATTAGGTCTGTACTAGGTAATTTTGGGTAAAGTCTGGTAAAATGAGTGTAAGCAATAAATTCTCTCACAAAACCATAAAAATGCCCAAAATACTGCGGACGCACAAAACCACATTTCATACCCAAAACTAAACGTCAAATTTATTCATATTAAAAAACAGCTTAATTACTAAATATATTTTAAATGGCAAATATCTATTTACATTTTAAAATGTATTTGTCATTATTAAGAAGGAAAAGTTGTTTATAGTAAACTTTTATTTAACTTAAATTTTTTTTCAAAAATACAGAACAGTTAATTTATTAGCAGCAGCTGATGGTTTGACAATTTTACCCAAACAAAAAGTACGGGTAAGTTCCGGTAAAAAGAGAAACACAATTACTCTCTCATGAACGCTTTTATTTACCCAATTTTTGTTACAAGAAACGCTTTCTGGTAAGATTGGATTTCCGCGGGCACCCGCGGTAACGTACGTCGAACACACCTATTATAGCCAATGCAGAAGGTAAGACCATTGCATTTCTTAAGTACGTTTTGATTCTTTTTGTGTTGTACAGCTTCTATGAGGCTACAAAATTCTTTTGACGAAAAGTCAACGACCCACGGCCAGACAGTCCGCCCTTTCGTTGCCCCCGTGCCCTTCATGGCCAAGAATCCACCCCAGGGTGAGGGAGTTGTTTCGACCAAGTCAATCTAGCGCCTGAATGCACTCCATCACCAGTCTAGAAGACACCTCTTGACTGTCAGAATGTAGATACCAGATCTAACTAGACGCCTCAGCAGGCACTTCGCCGCACAAAAATGGAGGAATATTTGCCCATAGGAAGAGCACGCTGGAACCCGGGTTCGAAAACGCCCGCACCCGTGTCCATGTTCGTCTACTTCGAGCCATCCGTGTACCATACCTGGGCTCCCCGTTCACGCTCCCAAGATCGATTGGTCCACATGCTCCTGGAAAACAACTATTATATCAAAATTCCTGACGAAAACTTATTCCGGTAACATCCTGTCCGCGACCCCTGAAATCGGGTCGTCCACAAAGATTTTGGTGATCCTCATGTGACCCTTTATGTCGCCATATTTCATGCTGCCGAATTCCCTTAGTCTGGTCGAGCTCATAATGACAGCCTCCCACATCTTTAACTGTTCCACCTTTGGCCTGCATGGTGGCATAGGTGATCATAGGTTTAAAAATAGTATTGAATGGCCAATATACCATACGCGGTCTCACACCCCATGTCCTACCAAAGAGCCTATGGCAGGCATAGAACGCCCTGTTGGCCTTTTTGGATATCGAGTCAATATGATCATTCCAGGTGAGGGATTTGTCAAGAATAACTCCTAGGAACTTCACCCAGTTCTTGAAATCTGGTGTCGTACCCCCTACAACAAGCGTGGGCAAATTAACCTTCCTTCTATTCGTTAATGGTATCAGTATGGTCTTTGATGGTTGATGGTTGATGGATAAGCCCTTTTCCTGACACCACGAAAGAGTAAAGTTCAGCGCCTGCTGCATACGTTCCGAGATCGTCCTGTCATCTTATTCGACGACGATATGACAAGATCATCTGCGTATCTATAGGTTTGGAGGTCCTTCTGCAGCTCATCAATGACCAATGTCCATAGTAATGGCGATAAGACACCGCCTTGAGGACATCCTTTGGTCGCATTTACGGTCCTTTATGTATTGCCTTTACGAAATGTGATTACCCTGGTCCCGAGCATCTAAAAAGTTCAAGCCACTAAGACTGGAGAGATATCCTTTCTCAACATGGCCCTTCTAATCACATCGTAGGACGTGTTGTCGAAAGCGCGCTGTGTATCTATAAATGCACAAAGGGCAATGTTCTTCGCCTCTCGTGCCTTTTCTATCATCGTGACAACATGATGAACAGCTGTTTCTGTAGACTTGCCCCGTTGATACGCGAACTGAAGCTCGTGTATCGGTTTCCGACCGAGGTAAGTATCCCAAATATAGCGGTCCAAGACTTTCTCCATTGTCTTCAGGAGAAACGAGCTGAGGCTAATTGGTCTATATGATTTAGGCAGCTGTTCGGATTTCCCCCAGCCTTGTTATAAAGACCACTCACCTCCCGCCAAGGTGTTGGTACATGACCAAGTAAAAGACTGGATAATCGTGTTCATTCCGTTCTGCAACAGGCACGGATAGACCCTGTCCGGACCTAGAGATTTAAAGGATGAAAACTCTATTGCCCACCTTACCCTGTTCTACAGAAAGATAGCACCCGATAGCCGCACATTCCTCCTTGTCAGGATTGGTACTCTCTGAGTAGCAACCTCTGGCGGTATAGTGCAGCCCGGGAAGTGCTTGTTTAGGAGAAGTTTGAACCGTCCGGTCTCTTAATAGTGCAGAGACTTCGTGTGTCAGGGCTCTTTGAAGTCGCACAGCTTCTGGGAGATCCGAGATTTTCTCACAATAACTGCGCCACGTGGACCTTTTGGATCTACGTAGTTTCCTGTTGTATTCAATAAGCGCAGCCCTATAGGTGATTCAGTTACCTGTTTGCTTGGCCTTATTGAACAATCTTCTGGCTTTCCTTTTGAGCTTCTCCAGACCATCGTTCCACCATTGAAATCCCTCCTCGTCCTCCTGATCTTTTGAGGCCAGCTCATGGAGTAAGCAGAAATTGAATTTGATTGAATCTCCGATGCCTCATAATCAATCCCACACGAGCCCAGGATGAGCTCCTCGGAAAGGTTGGTATCGCTTTCCAAATGATGACGGAAACTTTCCCAGTTCGAACATCTGCGATTACGGTAAACCTGACTTGAATCCAATGCGCTGATAACTTTAAAAACCAGATGCTGATGGTCAGACATTGATAGTTCATTGGAGACATGCCAGTTAGAGATGGCAAAAGAAAGATTGGAACTAGTAAGAGTTAGATCCAAGACTTTTGACCTAATGGCGTTCCTAAAAGTCGGTTCGACACTCCTATTCGCTATGTATATATTATTTCCGCAAATAAATTCTAACAAGTACTCATCACATTTGTTCACATCGGTACTTCACCATGCAGTATGATAAGCGTTGGCTTCGCAACAGAGAATTCAACAGACTCCTTCGGCAATATTCCACCAAGGCCGAGACCTTAGCAGTTGGTGCCGTGTCGGAGTCGCCAGGTAAGTACACTAAGGCAAGTATTAACTCATGTTCTCTGGATAAGGAGGGAACCTTCGCACAGATTGCGAGCAAGTCTCCCAAGATAAATTCTGAAATTGGAAGAAAAGTTAGGTTGTTCTTCACAATGATGGCCGCTCTAGGCCGAATATAATAGGAATGGGCTTGCATTGAGCCCTTTTATGATTCCATCGTCCACCCATGGCTCCTAAATGAAAACTATATCCAGGGCATCTATTGTGAACCTTCTGTTGGCAGTGTGCGATGCCGCTTTGGCATGGTAAAGGTTTACCTGTAAGCACCTAAGGTGCTTCGTTATTTTGTCTTTCTTGGCGACCATCAACGTTTTTCGTGTTTGGCAGCACGCTTTGCCACCTTTCTGCCCCGATTAGAGTTCAACTGCACAGCTTCCTCTGCCGAGTGCCTCTCCCGCTTTTTCCTCCTGTTGGGAGCTTTGGCTATCACCTTTTTGATTTTGGGCTCAGTAGAACTCGGCTTAGCACGTGATTGAGAATGCCAGCTGAGATCGGGTCAATAGATAGGGTGGGTTCAACTATACCACCCTTGATGACCCTGTTGAAAACCTTCCAATACTCAAACAAAAGTTCGCAATTCTGGCCCTCCACCAGTCTAAAAATCAAATCGTTAGACGTGTTCTTCTCGGGAAAATATCCCACGAACATTTGGGCCTTCGGCACGTTTTCTTTCACCACTATCTTCGAAACAGCGTAGTGAGGACATTGGTCTACCGCCAATGCGCTGTGTCCTTGTCACGACAAACAAAACTGAGTCACCCTGGCTTAAAGGAGCACCTGTAGAAACTGAGCTAAATAGTTCCCTTGCTCAGTTCAGCTATCTTATACAGCACAGCTCTCTGGATAGAGTATAGCTGCTCATCTGCCCATCTTGTTGCCGGGAAATCAGGTGGGACAACACCAATTTTTGTGGTGGCAACAGCATCCTTGTTGGCTGCCACTTATTTATGCTGCCTAGATGGATATGGCAGGGTCTGTTTCGGCAGTGTCCTGCCTTCGACCATGCAAGGTGTACCATCTGCAGCCATATCAGCTATGGGCTTTGCAGGATGCCTGGTGTCAGGTGGTGTTGAGCCATCCGAACGCACCCTCTTTCTGCTACCTTTGACCTCTTTTCTGGCCTCGCACATAGGCAGCTGACAAAGCCGCCGCGCTGCCTTACGGTCAATACCGCAGAGCTTCACTCTATCAGTCCTTGTTTTCGACTGTACACCTGGGTCCTCATCCACGGCACCTTTAGGTTGGGAACTAAGTAGTTCATCTTCCTCGTCCATTGGGACGTTAGTTATTGTATCAAAAGCTGGACCCGAGGGGACCTCAGTTACAATAATAACGCCTACAGGCTTGTTAACATTGGGATACAAAGCATCCCTTGTCAACTCAACCGAGTCATCTCTATAAATAATAACAAACTCCTGAGGATTTCTCCGCATCAAATTCAACACATCAATTTCTAAATTGATATGTTCATATGCCTTTAATTTATTAAGATAATTAGTAATTATTTAGTAATTAATAATTAATTAGTAATTAATCAGTAATTAATAATTAATTAGAAATTAATAATTAATTAGTAATTAATAAGTAAATTTAATTAGTACATTTATTTATCTAAACATCATTTTCTTTTAAAAAATTGAACAAAAAAAAAATCAAAAAGTCACATTTTAAATTCATACAATATTATTTAAAATTAAAAAGACAATTTGAAATTCAAAAAAATATCAATTGAAATTAAAATATATGAAATGCTTTTAAAACAAGTAAAGGCTTAAGTTCGGCTGTGCCGAATCTTTGAATACCCTCCACCAATGTCCTACAAAAAATGTTCTCACTGTTTTTGATATCAAAAGACTTTAGAAGGGAAATTATGGTGGTGAAAGAAATTGTTTGAGGTGAAAAGCTTTTTGGATGTGCAGTTTTTGTGGTTGGAAAAAAATGTTGGGGTGAAAAAAATTTTGTGGTGGAAAAAAATTTTGAGGTGAAAATATTTGAGATGAATATAAAATGTTATTCAATTCTAAGGGACCGGTTCAAAAACAAAAGAAAATATTTTATTTGACCGTCTATGAAATTGTACTAAAAAACACCAATTTGTATTGAAAGTTTAGAGGTAACTTCACATTTTTTCTCACAACTTTTTATCCGCTATAAAGGTTTTGGTAATTTTCAATAACTGCTCTGGGGATGTACATTAAAAATGAGGTAAAAACGAGCACCTCCGCATGCGTCTTCAAGCGGTGGTCGTCATTTCAACAGACAGACGGACATCGCTAGATCGGCTTAAAATTTTATAACGAATATATATACTTTCTGGGGTCTTAAACCTATATTTCGGCATGTTACAAACGGAATGAAACTGATATATACCTCACAATATATGGTGAAGGATATAAAAATGGACATCAATAAAAATTTGGACTCGTTTTGGTTTTTCAAAATTCACGATGTATCAATGCTAAAAGTTGAATACTTTTAGCGGCTCAAAGTCAGATAAATACCTCAAGGTTAAACTGATCTAACTTTTTAAGCAATTTTTTGACAAATCGTATCTCATATGAAAGCTTAGATCTTTAACTGTTTCAAAAATAAGCCGTTTCTTAACAGAAACATTGCAAAAATGTAAAAGTTATTTATCCGCGAATATTAAAAAAGGACATCTTCGATTTAAAAAAAGTGACCAACTTTGAGCCATGATACACCGCGAACTAAGTACATCGAATTTTGAAAAACACAAAACAGCACAGATATCATGAGAACGTGGAGTAGCCACGTGCAAATTTTTAGTCGAATCCGAAGACCATTTCAAAAACGAGTAGATTGTTTCAAAAACTTTTGCAATGACTCCAAATGTAATTTATAAAACACCAATTGAAATTAAAAACCACAAAATTAAATTAGATTAATATATGTTGAATTTGAACAATTTTGTTTAATTGCGTTTTTTATTTTTTAATTTGAATTGATCTTTTTTAAGTATCAATTGCGAATTTTTAAATTTTATTTGCAGTTTTTTTAATATAAATTTTGTTATTTATTTCGGATTTTTTTTTTAATTTTATCTATAATTTTAGGACAATTTTAATTATGGCAACACTGACTCAAATATTTTCTTTTTATAAAGAATCTGTTTTTTTCGATATTTATCTCTATATCTATAACTACTTGTAAAGAAAACGACTATCCATACTTAACTTACTTTCTTTTTTTTGTAAACAAATACAATTAAAACATATTGGTCGCCTTTGTGCGAAAGCTGTTTTCGTATATGGACTTCGCTGGAACGCGAAATATAGCAATTATATTGTATGCCCTTTTGTTGTTTTTAATATTTTATCAAATTACAAATAATTTTATAACAAATAATTTTGTTTACATTAAAAAGAGAAAAACCAAAAATTTGCCAGACTTGGCGGCATTTTTATAAACTCTTAATTTTTAAGCAGATATATCTATAAATATTTAGAAAGTATATATCTACTTAAATTTGTTTGGAATATATTTGAAAATGTATTTTTAGTCTGGTTTGAGATTATAGAAAATTTGTTTTTCCAATGAAAAAATTTTCTTATTTTTATTTAGTAATCATGGAAAATACACAGAAAAAGTTAATAGACACACATTGTTTAAATAATAATTTAGGTGTCATAGAGGAAGGATAAGAATAGAGATTTCATCGTAAGCAGCGGCCAAATGAAATTTTATACAGATTACAAAGGTTCGTTAACAGCAAATTTTTCCCCTTTCTGCACAAATTGTGCAAATTTCCTTGAAATCTGCGAAAACTGAATTGGATTTGCAAAAAAATCATTTGGTCTTGCAAAAAAATCAATTAAAATTGCAAAATTATTAAAAAAATGCCCAACCTTTGTAATCTGCACATATAAAAACCAATGGTACGTTTTTGCATCGTGAGAGACAGCATCATGGTGTGGTGAGTTTCAATATTTTATATCCTCGCTTCAACTTATTTTTGCTATTTCAAAAGATAATACGTACACTCTAAAAAATTTTTGTAAATGTACTACAGTTAAATGGGTAAAGTTTTATGTAATATTACGAAAATTCGATTAATATAAACAAAAAATGCCTAAAAATGTTTCGTACACACTTTCATATACAATAATACACACAAAAATTATTTTTAGACATAATGTGTTTAAAATTAAACACTATGTGCCTAAAATTAGTATTCTTTTGTTAAATTAAAATTTTACGCACAAATTTTGTAAATATACTAACTAGAGTATTAAAAAAACCGGCCTTTTGAAAAAACCGGTTTCGGTTTTCTTCGAAAAATTGAATTTTAAAAAAACCGGTTTCGGTTTCGGTTTTTGCAGAAAAAACCGGTCAACCGGTTTTTCGGTTTTTTTTTTTAATTTGAATAAAAAGCTTATATAATTTGTTAATTATTTAAAAAAAAAAACAGGAATTTTATATATAAAGTAATAAAAATAAAAAAATACATTCTTTGAAAGAAAAAAAAAAAATTTTTTTTATTGTATTTCATTTTAACATTTCATTAATTGGTTTTGATATTTTTTAATACAATATCTCAAAAATTAATATTATAAAACTATATTCATATCAAATGAATAGAGATCATTAAATTTGTAAATTGGGTAAAATTAGGTACGTTAGTAATTTGAACGTTTAAAACGTTTGGCATTAAATAAGTTTTTTAATATTACATTTTAAATATGTAAAAAGAAAATCTATTTTTCACTTCTAAAATAATATTTTAAAAATAATATGCAATTTAAATGTTTCGTTTTAAGACGATTTTTTTGTTTGCTTTTGATAAAGCTAGAAGTGGAAAATACTCTTTCACTAATAGTAGATGTTGGACAAATAGCCAAGAAACAATTATATAAATTTTCCAACTTTTCAGTTCTTTTGTCGCATTTATCAAGATATATGAAATCATCATATAAAATGATGAATGATTTTGTACAGTCTCTTTATTTAGGATTTTGAATACTGTTTGTCGTGTTATTTAGATCAGAAATTAAACTATTTGAATTTGGAATATCCAAAGTTAAGTCTTCATAGGAATCTATCAGACTTACATCTAAATTTTCATAACCAAACAAACGATTATAAGTCTTCGGAAAAAATAAAAGAGACCAAGTAACCGAGTTGGTGATGTAATTAAAAAAACCGGTTAACCGAACAAAAAAGACCGGTTTTCGGTTTTCTTCGAATTTACTAAATATTCGAAACCGATCGGTTTTTAAAAATAAAGAAACCGGTTGACCGGTTTTCGGTTTTTGAATACTCTAATACTAACTTAGCATGGAAAATTGGAAAATATTAAGAAAATAAAAAAAGCTAAAAACGAAAATTAATTTTTAAAAGTTTATAAATATAATATTTGTGAATATTGTGAATTTAAATTCAAGATGACCATCATCACAGTAAATACCCATCAGAAATATATTATGTATTATATTTATAATTCGTTATTATTAAAACATACATACAAAAAAATTATTCTTTCAAAAAAGATATTTTTCTGCAGTTTAATTTAAACCATACCATATTTAGGCATTTCATGCGTATATTTACTTTTCAAATAGGTTTTTCACGCACAATTTTAGTAAATTTTCGAATTACTTTTAAAATTTCATTTAATTTATACGCATTTTCAATGTAAAATTACCAATTACACAGTTCAACACAAAATAAAATTACGGGGTTCCGACGATGTAAACTATCAAAACGCCGACACACGTATATTTTTTTTTGGTCTCCTTAATAACAATCAATCATCGGAACTCCGTAATTTTGGAAAAAGTTTGAAATTGTTGTGCAGTGTTATGTGTGTACCAACTTACGCATAATGTGTGTCTTTTTTTTGGGTAACGAACATTTAGTAAATTTACCCCATTCATAGTAGGAGTACAGTTTCCTACTATAAGTTGTAAATTTCAACAGAAATTTGTTAGAGTGTACTTACTTACCCTTACTTCTTTAATAAAAAAAAATATAAATTATATTTGATTCTATCACACCATGACGATGTCTCTCTCGATGCAAAAAACGTACTTTTGGTTTTTATATGTGTAGATTACAAAGATTCGGCCTTCCCCTGTAAAAAAGAAAAATATTAGACCAAACTTTGTATCGAACTATCTATAAATTTACAATAATTTATCTTCGTTTATACAAATCTATAGAACCAATATCGTGATCAAATCATATCAAGTAAGATATGTGACGATATCAAATAAGATAGAATCGTATATAATTATATGTAATTATATCTTATATAATACAAAAAATTTCTAGGCCTTGTCCCAAAATAAGTTAAAATTTTAATGTCTGGGATTCAAAACCATTGAGATTTATATTCATAAAGATTTATACCTAATTATATGTTATATCATATTAAAAAATTTCTGGGGCTTGTCCCGAAATGGGTTAAAATTTTAAAGTTTTGTAAAAAAAATATAAATAAGAAAAAATAAAAATAAATTAAAAACCAACAAAAATGTATTATTATCTCCCTGGCTAGGATTCGATACCATTAACTCAAGAATACTTTAGATATTAATGGATATTATTTTGGTATATCTGAAATATGTGATAGCATAAATATAAATATTTATGGTTCTGCTGGCCAGGATCCAGGGGTGTGGGGGATGAGGGTGATATATCCACCCCCAAATCGTTTTTTAAAGAAATAAATAATTAATATAATACACAACAGATTTTGCGCCTTAAATTTTTTTAAACTACGAGTAATTTAGTTATTTAAAATTTTAAGTAACATCTTAAAGGATTTGGTTTTGAAAATGTGTTAGTCTCTTACCATCATATAGTAGTGAAATTCTAAAACAGCAAAGATAGTAAATATGTCAAAGCTTTTAATTTGAGAAATTATTATTCCGAGTTTTTTTTACTTAGTGTTCGGAGAGCAGAAAAACTTTTATTTTGTCTATTCGCAACATTTTTTAAAAACTTTTGTATTTTTCCTTATCCTATTTAATAATATTACGCCTTGAAAAAAATCTTTTGGCGTTTTGGAGTGGTACAAGAATTTAAGAAAAAACTACACATAGGTTATTTTGTTTCCGACTTTTTTAAAATGTAATTATAAATATATCTAACAAGAAATGAAGAAGCTTTATTAAAATTATAAGTGTTTCAGTGAATACTGCTCCATTTCCAAATGATTTTCAGAAAATATGAGTTGTAATTGTGAATTCATAATTGAAATTCAGAAAAAACAATTATAATTTAGAAAATACCAAATGTAATTAAGATTGAAATTCAGAAAATTCCTAATGCAATTTTGGAAATAAAATATTTTTGCAAGGCAATTTCGAAACAAAATTCCTTTGCCGAACGTAATATTTTCGGCATTTACAGTCGGATCTTAAAGTATTATATATCGATGTTTTTGTCTGGAAGATACCAGTAATTTGCTCTAAAATTTGCCGAAAATATAAAGAAAAATTTAAAAATAAAAAGTTTCAATGTTCTGCTGGAATTATGATATACTTCTTTAGGAAAAATTTAATAATTTTTTGCGAGCTTTAATTTTCCAATATTAGGGACGTGCATTTGGGTTGGAGGAGCTGAGATCTGGTAGGTAAATAGTAGAACGGGATACTTGGGGTATATTGCCCCTAGAGAAAAATATTAGTCCCCTCGAGCAAAAACATCGATATATCACATTTAAAGATCCGATTGTAAAAAGAAAATCGAAACTGTCTTTCAAATATAATTTGGATTCGAAGCTAGATGTACGGCGAAGTTTTTTCTGGTATAAATAGCAATATATTTTAATTAATAAAGAGCAACATCAGAAGTTTTATTTAAAAACAGAATTTAATAGGCTGCAAAATTTGTTTTTGCACACACAAAACTCTTCCGCTTGCAGGTGGTAAATATCAGTCAAAATAACATATATTTTTTTCGGTTTACCGAAGTTGGCCTTTTCCTTATTAGATTTTAAACATAATAGGTAAATTCCAAGAATATTTAAAGTAATGAGATGTGGGACACAATTTGGGTTTTACTTTCCTGGCTCTTTTTCGTCCATATTTTTTTATTTTTAAAAAATAACACAGTGATACAAAATCGAACTTTCCGAATCGGAATGAAATGAAACCAAAAGCAAATAAAAGTTGACATTTTCCATAACAAAACCCTCAAGGGCTTTTTTTAGTTTAGTGCGAGATTTTTTTTACACGCTTCTGAAGTTGGTGAGTTTGGAACGCTGTTTAACGAGAAAAAATCATCAACAATTTTATAAAATAATGCTTATTTATTTTTATCATCCTTGAAAGTTGTGGTATCTTACTGTTTTTGGGGTCGAGGAATCCATTTTTGATATTTGTTTTTACCTAAAACTCACGCTAGATGGCGCTGTCATGCAAATTTTGCTATTTCATGTAGATTGTCATAGAAAAACGATGTATTTACTTCTTTGAGGCTCATGTTGGCTTCATTATAAAACATATTTATAATGATATTACGAAGTATATTTTATTATTCTCAGTACGTTTCTATTACAAAAATGGTACTTTATAAAAATATATGTATGTTATTCTATTTATCTTAATGATATTTCGTCTTTTTGGATTAGCTAAATCATCATAACTATCACTGTCAATTTCCATGTTTAAAGTAGCAAAAGCTCCAGAAACAGCATATTTTGAAACTGTGTATGTTTCTGGTTCTTGTTGTGTTTGTGGTTCTCTATAACCACCAGCATAAATCTTCTAACATAAAATCTAGTTTCCTTTCTCTGTATCTAGTTTCCATGGTTAAAGCTATTTGGTGAAAACGTTCACTTTGCTTATCAGATTCGGTGGAAAATTGGTTTTCAAACCAATCCATATGGTGATGGAGAAAATGAATTTTTAATATTCATACCAAGTTTCTCAAAGGCTTGCAAGAGACGCTTAACTCTTTGTGTACTATCTGCCTCTAGTTTTTCACCAAGGACATTCTCGATTACGTCCTTCATTGCATTCCATGCAATTAATTGATTTTGATCCAAAGAATTATCAAATTAATTTTTTTTAATCAATCTTCTAATGTCTGGACCATTAAACATACCTGTAAAATTAGGAAAAAAAATATTTTGAATACATTTTTTAAAATTACTTATTTTATTTGTATACAATACCTTATTTTAGTTTGCTAGCACTAGTAAAAGCTGGTCCATTTTTTACAAAATTATTGAAATATGAAGTGTTGGTAGCCAACACTTCAACGTCTCCAACACGAAAAACGTGTTTTTTCCCAGTCACGTTTTGATATTAATTTCCTGTAGTGTGTTCCACAAGCATATAAAACATATTTCTATAATACTTATTCTTTTAAATAAAAAAGTTGATTTTGTAATAAAAAATCGGGTTTTCCCATAAAAACCACATTTTTTTTTCAATAAAAATACCATTTTTGTAATAGTAACGTACCAAAAATAATAAAATGTACTTCGTAATATCATTTGAAATATGCCAGAATAATTAATTGATTTTTTAGCCTCAAAAAAGTAAACACCGTTTTACAAGAAATAGCAAAATTTGCACGAAAATTGGGGGCTGTCGTGCAAATTTTGAGTTTTAGTAAGTTTTAGTTAAAAATAAATATCAAAATTCCACGACCCCAAAACAGTAAAATACCACAACTTTCCAGGATAATAAAAAAAGCATTATTTTATCGAATTTTTCATTTTTTTTATTAGACAGCGTTCAAAAATCATAAACTTTAAAAGTGTGTAAAAAAAAAATGTCGCACTAAACTAAAAAAGAAAAACCTTTGTGGGTTTTTTTATGGAAAACGTCAACTTTCATTTGCTTCTGGTTTCATCATCTGGTTTAATATTTATATGAAATTGACGAATCAGAATAAAGTAGCTCAAACCTATTGCAGTTAATGCAATTAATTTTTACGTTCGTTGGCCAAATAAAATTAAACAAAATTAATAGGATTTACTAATGTGTATTTTATTAGTAATAATTATTAGGTGGATTCACATCTTATAAATATTCCCCCGCGTTGAACGGATGTTCAAAAAAATTGTAGTGCGTTGCCATGGCGAGATTCGGGTGAGTATATTTCATTAAACACCCAGGTTGAATCTACATCCTTGTTGACGTGGCATTGTTGTAGGTGTCGTTTTGTTGTTGTACAAATTGATTTCACACCTGCACACTTCTGAACCATAATTATAGCGAGTCTCAACACTGGAACACAAAAAACATGTCTTGTTTTCGTATATTATTTGAAAGACCCCACTTTAAATAATTGGATGAGATGGATCTGGACTAATACATTATTGGTGTCCTGCATTGCTTCCGAATAAGATTAAAATGTTTGCTCTAATTGTTTAAATCTTGAGTTAGCTGCCAATTGACTTTGACGTAAGATATTAATTGTTGAATCAACAATTGATGTTTGCTTCTTGAACAATTTTAATAAATGTGACACATTTTTCTTTACTTGTTATATTGTATTGGATATCTGTCTGATCAGCGTTTTCAGAGTCCAATATGCTAAATAATGAATAAGCAACATTACCAACTATTTTGAGGGCACCTCTTTTGCCCTTTTGATCATCTTCCATGAGTTCAAAATGGTCAGTAATGCTGAGGCATGATTCGTTTAACTCTAATATTTTACAAAGATTTCGTGGCATTTATCAAAATTGATGTTTCAGCCCAGTATGTATCTAAATCGAAGTATACAAGAATGTTCCAGTAATTGGTTAAAATGGCCGTTGTGCTAATTTCCTAAAACTGGATGCCTAATTGTGTTCCAAATTTTTTGTGTTTGACAAGAGTTCCAAATGCCAATGGTAACAGCAAAAGTTTTTTTAACGCAAGATTGAGATGGGTTGATAGTGTTTGCTTTTTATTAGCCCTAGGTTCTTCAAGCGCCTATTGTTGATAGTTGGATTGTTGTCAAGAGAGAAGCTGGTTTCATCAGAATATAATTCGATGGGTAACAGAGCGAGTTGGGTGTATTGGGCGTTTGAACAGTCCATGAGCTGTTTAACTTTCACGACTCTGACCACATTATCATTTCCATTGTGAATTTTGACTACTCCCGCCAAGGGCCATTTCATGACTGGTAAATTATCTTCTTTAATGATTAACATATCGCCAATCTTAAGGTTATTAAATTGCTTACTCCACTTTTAGCGCTGCTTCAATTGATTTGTATTTGTATTTATTAAAAATTGTCTACCAGTGCAGTAAGATATATCTTTTAGATTTAGCACTGGACTTATAATTAAAAAGAAATAAAATTATAATTTAGATTAACAAGAAATAAAATTATAATTTCAAATTATAGTTCAAATATTCAATGGACCATCTTTTCCAAAAGTCCTGTTTTAGATGATCCACGAGCTTCAAGTGAAATAGTCCCGATACCTTTACTGGTGCTGCGCTTCTAAAATGACCAGGAGTCAACGCCTAAAGGTTGTTGAGATCATTCTACGGCTGATAAAGCGTTTTAAAGCACCAATGAATGCCTCAGTTGATAAATCAGTTACCAATTTAACATAAATAGGTTTTGTGGCAAAACAGAATACAGCTATATTTTATTTCTGGTTAATTATTCTTTTGGTGTTCTTTTGCCTCTGACTTTATGATGAATCAAAAATGGGCCACAGTAGTCAACCACAGTGGTAATGAAAGGGCGTACTGGAGTCAGTCGAGCGTGAGGTAAAGTGCCCATAACTTGTTGGCACAGTTGCGGTCGTGCCCTGGCACATCTAACGCATTTTTTAACAGTTTAACATGCCGTAATTCTGCGTTGTTTTGGCCAGAATCATTGTCGTATTATGTTTAACAGTGCTTGTGGTCCACAATGTTTGTTCTCTTCGTGAACGGTTGTGAATAGAAGTTTTATGCGGGGATAATTATATGGGATCAATATTGGATTCCCCAATTCGTAGGATATTTGTTTCATCTAGGAATGGAGAAAAACTGATGATAGAGCTGTTTTTCTCGATTTCCTTATTTTTTTGATGTTGGTTGATTTCTGGTGAAATGTCAGACTTCTGAACGGTTCTAATAATTATGCACAGGGCATTGTCCAGTTCAGGCGGAGTTTTTAATTTATGTGCAGGACGCTGTTTTTTATAAATCTCAGCATGGAGCGACTCGAGTCTTGGTACAAAGTAATTGTACAATAACTCTTCCATCCTTAAGAGTTGCTCGAATATAGGCAACTGCATTAAAAGCCTTTTCCAAAGCATATGTAGATGATTCATTTTTACCTTTAAGCAAATATGGTCTTTCTTAGGCATCCATAATAATCCTAATGTTTTTATAGTGTTAGCGTTGTTACTATTCAAATCTAAATCCACATCCTGATCGCCGGGTGCAATATTTTTCAGTAATTGTAGGCCATGACCTCTTAGAATCGTAATAAGTTCCTTTTGTGTTTCAAGTGCAATGTTGAGACTATCTGAACCTCCAACACCATCATTCACGTAGAAATTATTTTTCAGCATTTATGAACCATATGGAGTTTATCGAATTTTCATCAGCAATTTTTTGTAAGCAGTTCGTAGCTAGATAAGGTGCTGTTCGCGTCCCATAATCGTGTTAAGTTTTTAATAATTAATAGGAAATGATGGATCTTCTCTCTAAATAATTAACTGATATTGTTGGTCGTCTTGATGAATTTTGGTACAATTTTTGATGTCGGTGGTAAAAACAAATTTGGTAATCGAAAACGCAGTAATATTGAAAATAATTCTCTTTGGACAGAAGATTGGAAGAAGATCTATGTCTTCTTCCAATGAAGTGGTGTCGCCAAATATTGCCGATTACACCACCCACAATCCAGCCAAGTACTGTATTTTGGAATGTTTGAAAATCGTCAGCAAGGTGTGTAGTGCTATTTTGAGTTAGTTTGAAAAAGAATTCTGCTCCAAGTAGCAAATCAATTTTTTCTTGTTGGTAGAAATGAGGATCTGTTAGATGAATGTTGTTGGGAATATCCCAAGTTAAAATGTCAATTTGCTGATTTGATTGTGCGGGAATTATGCAATTAATTAGCGTTCCTTTAACGTTTTCCGGGCAGCATTATAATTGTCTCAAGGAAATTTTGTCTTATTATATGTTCAGCTTCTCCTGACAAATTACTCTTCAACATTTTCTGAATAGCGGGAATCGGTTACTTATCCACCATTTCAGAAAATAAATCATGTAACTTTCGTCATTTTAGGTAATCGCCATCAAATTTTGGTATAGTCACTTTTCGCAAATGTACTAAACCAGTACTATTCGTCACAGGTACTATCTCCCCTGTTTGTGTAGGAACACCATTCTGCTCTAGTTTGTCAGCTTTCACAGAGAGATTAACCAACTGAATTTGAACAGCGTCATCCAGTGCGTAAAATTCCTCAATTTTAAAACCAGCTCTTGATGGATCTTAAATTTTTTCGCAAATATCGTCGCATAAACCTTGGATTTGGTTCCAAAGATGTCAATTCTAAGATCATAGTATTGACGGCGTTCAAATTCTTCGGTAAGAGTTATCCTATTTAAAAACAGCCCCAATGCTGTCATTCGGTTTTTTGCCTTGCGAAGCAGGTCTTGATGATCATTGGGCTTATGGTGTGGTCTGCTGAATCGAGGCTTGAGCACCATTATTTTTAATCTATGGTGGCTTCTGTTGGATTTCGAGTAATGCGTGCAGCCAATTAAACTCTGTAGTGATTTTTTTTATTTATGTGGTTGTTAATTCACTGATTTTTGAGTAATAATCTCCCGTAAATTAATCATGCTCTATTCTCAGCCTTTGAGCATCGTCGTGCAAGCGTAATTTCGAGTTCTGGGCTTCAAATTGGCTCTAGGCCTCTTTCAACCGCCGTATACGCTCCTCAAAGTATCGTGCGGTTGGTTTTCTGTCGAAAGAATCCTTCTTGAAGTTTCGGATAATCGGTTGAATAGAATCCTCCTTATTTTACAGAGAATCCAATAGTTGTTGTGAAGTCTCAGACACGGTTTTACGTATTATAGTGAGAACGCACTGGTGTATCTAACTGGATGATGGTTGCGTGAAGTACGTTGAAATGGTCACTAATGTTATGGTGCCTGTTGTTTGTTCCACCTGGAACTGATGATTATGTTGTATGGGCTGCGTTTTGTCCACCTAAGAATGCTTTTAAGCGCTTACCACTGGTGGGGGAAATTTAAAATTCAATGGTGGTTTTGTTCAAAGATGGTTGCGTGCAATACGATTTTTAGGTTGTTAAAATCCCCTTACCACTGGTGGGGGGAAGCTTAGATTGAGTCTAAAACCGTAGTCGGGGTCACCAAAATGTTTATGAAATTAGTATGACTTAGTTCAACCACATGAATTTGAACTGTACTATTTTTGTTTTGTACCGTCAAGCACTTGTAACTTGAAGATAATAGGCTCAATAATTACAAACGAATTTTGACTACTGAAAAATAATTTAAATTTTTATTGTGGTATTTATACTAAATTAGTAAAAAAAAGTGCTGCGTTTTGTCCACCTAAGAATGCTTTTCAAGCGCTTACCACTGGTGGGGGAAATTTAAAATTCAATGGTGGTTTTGTTCGAAGATGGTTGCGTGCAATACGATTTTTAGGTTGTTAAAATCCCCTTACCACTGGTGGGGGTAAGCTTAGATTGAGTCTAAAACCGTAGTCGGGGTCACCAAAATGTTTATGAAATTAGTATCAGTTCAACCACATGAATTTGAACAGTACTATTTTTTTATTTTTTTTTGTTTTGTACCGTCAAGCACTTGTAGCTTGAAGATAATAGGCTCAATAATTAAAAACGAATTTTGACTACTGAAAAATAATTAAAATTTTTATTGTGGTATTTATACTAAATTAGTAAACAAAAAGTGCAGACATAATGTCTACAAATAGTAGTGCAACAAACAAATTTACATGAAATTGACCAAACTAAAGTAACTGAAACCAATTGCAGTTAATGCAATTGTATGGTGATATGATTTTCACGTTCGTTGGCCAATAAAATAAAAAGTTAACAAAATAATAGTATTCACTAATGTGTATATTAATATTGATAATTATTAGGTGGACTCATATGTTCGTAAAAATTTAAAAAAATGCAAACGCAGCAGAAATGTGAACAAAAGAGGGGTTTTTATAACTTACTTGGAAAAATTGTTCGTGTTAACTTATATGTTATTTAATGTAGAAATTATGAACTTCGTGATTTTTATAGAAATAATTTGTTTGTGCACTTAATTTTTAGTTTTTTGTTATTGATGATTTAACATTTTTAAATTAATATATTTTTTTAAGATGATTGCTTTCAAATCGCAAAAACGTCAACGAGATCAACAACGCAAACAAAAAATCACGGAAAATCGTAAACATTTGGCCAACGTTCGTGTGGTTCAAAAGAACTTGGTCTTCGTCGTTGGATTACCTCCGAGACTTGCTGATGCAGATGTAAGTATTAACATTTATGTTGGCATATTTACAAAAATTCATTTATTGTTTTCCAATAACTACGTATTTATAAAAAAAAAATTTAATTTCTCTTGTTTTTGTTTTATTAAACTTTGCGGGCGGAAAAGTTATATTACACAAAATATAATTATAATATTAATATAATTTTATTCTTATGCCAAATATTTGTCAAAAATGGCTGGATCAGAAGCAAAAATCGCGAGAAAACTGCCAGGTTTAGCTATATGCTAAATACAAGGGCGGATCAACAAGTCCGTGACTTTTCGAACTTCCCTCGTAGTTATATGAAATGCAACACTGCTCCCATCAAGTACCACCTTTTAATAGAATACTGTAAAATTTTGAGCAAGTTCCGTCATTTACTTTCCGTTTAACAGCTGTTCAAAACATACAACCTCGTAACTTTTTTTAAAAATGGAAAAAAGTGAATTTTGAGTGCTCATTAAACATTATTTTTTGCGAAAAAAACCGGACCAAGGAAAAGCTTGAAAAATACTATGGGGACGCTGCACCATCGATTTCAATGGTAAAAAGTGGTTCACAGACTTTTGTTGTGGCCTTACAAGCACGGAAGATGCCGAACGTTCTACACCCAAAAAAATTTAAAAATTCACGATATGGTGTTGGCCGATCGGAGATTGAATGTGTTATAGATTGTGGAAGACATAGGCATCTCACATGGCTTAGTGGTTTCAATTTTGAACGATCACTTGGGTATGAGATAGCTTTCCGCAAGATGGCTGCCGCGTTTGCTCACAATCAATGAAATTATTTATCAAACAAAGGCCTATTTTATGGACCTCGAAAAATCCTGCTGTTAAACGCAAAGTAAATGACGGAACTTGACAGTAGTCACGGACTCGTATGTTTCGGGACTCATTAAAAGTTCAAAACTTTTAAATGATGATTATACGCTTAGCAACGGAATAAGCAAGACGTATTTTTCGCAATGCCGTCAACTAAAAAATTAATTTGCGCTTAATGTTATAATTCTGTTAGAAATTATTCTTTAATAAAATTTAATATTTGTAATTTAAATTATAATACAGTTTGTGGCAACATTAAATCAGAAAATGAGTAATGCTTTAAAGCACTGCGATAACTGTTTAAGTACATCAAGTAATTTAATAAAAACAATGAGTCGATTATGTCATGAAGTTAATGATTTAAAGTCAATGATCGTTAAATTTAAAACAAAGTAAACAACAGTGTCCTGTTGATGTAGAGAATGAAGTGTTATGACTATCTTCAGGTAAAATTGGAATTTTGTGTAAATCCTTAGCTAAATCTAGCGAACTAAAATATTGTTAATTTCCTAGCATTTCCTTTACCTGTTTTTCTACTTCTACTTTGTGAATTTCTAGAAAACGGTATGTCCTTGAATATAAAGGAATTTCATTTATTGTTGGTGTTTTATATCTACAGTTGGAAATGAAAACTGTAGGGTGTGTTTCAATTGTGTAGGTATAAATTTTATTGAGGTTCCTTTTTGTGCTTTTAATAGAAATAATAACTGTAGGAGGTTTCAATTATGTACTTGAGTATAATCTTTTTTATTGATATTCTAATTCCACTTATAATTGACGATTGTACTTGGTATTAAGTTGTAGGTTGATCGATTTTACTTATTAGACAAATTTTCCTTTTAGGGCAAATTGCGTAGAGCACTGTGTAACTTAGTTCAATTTAGCTTTAAATTTTACGTTAGCAAATTTTACTTAGATTTAAGTTTAACAAATTCTATTTCAATTTTAATTTTATGTAGGTAGATGTAAGTTTAGCAAATTCTATTTAAATTTTAATTTTATGTAGATTTAAGTTTCGCCAATTGTATTTAGATTAAGTGTAGTAAATTATATTTTAGGTTTAAGTACAGCAAATTTTACTTAAATTTTAACAAATTTAATTTAGATTTAAGTATAGCAAATTTTAAGTAGGTTTATTTAACTTTTTTATGTAGCAAATTTTATAGCGGGTGAAGTTTAGCAAATTTTAATTAACTTTTAAATTTTATGGGGTTTTTAATTCACGCCCTATGTAGAAGAACTGAACTTGTCAACTAGCAGGTCAAAAATCAAGTGCCAAAAAAAGCAAAACGTAAATGGCAAGAAGCCGCGCGTTACAGATGGAATCGGTACAAAAACCGAAAGTATTGATATTTGACATATTCTAAATATAGGGTTTACATGTATGCTATTCTAGATTGCAGGGTTAGGAAATACAACATGTAAACCGGAACGTATGTATTTTAATAAAGTATTTAGAATATGTTGATAAGATAAAATAGAAATATTTCAATTAATTCATTTTAATATAAATATAATAATTATAAATGGTTTTATATACAAGGCAAATAATATACATACAATAAGCTTAAATAATTTGTAAGTGTTCAAACTTCGTTTGGACACACATAATTGTCATAGATCCTTCTATCATGATAAAAAAATATTAAAATAATTCTTTAAAAACTTTTTGTTTTATTTACAATTATCATCGGGTGGTCCAAACCCTTTAGTTTTGAGTTTTTTTTTTGGCATTGAAGTCAATTTTTCGTTCATATCATAGTTTAACCCTTTCACTACAACTTGTTACTGGGTAGCTAAAAATTCCAATTTTTTTCCATTTTGTTTTCATTGGTCCCAGGAGTAATAACCAATACATGATTTAAATAAATTTTTACCCTACATATGTTTTAAGAATGTATCCATAAGGATAAAAATTTCGTGTTTGGTAAAGAAAAATTATAAGAATTGATTTTGTTTCATATATGAGTTTTTATTTGTTTTAATTTTAATACATAAAATTAAACATTCTCCCTCCGGCAGAATCAAATAAATTATATACTTAAATATACACAGATATATAAAAAAGATTCATCGCTACAACTGAATTTCGTGCCAACTAAATATTTTGGTTGCAGCAACCGAATTATTTAGTTTTCCCAACCAAATGTTTTCCTGATACAATTGAAATATTTGGTTTCAACCGAAGTTCTGTTGCATTTACCGAATTTTGGTTGCGACAAAGAATTATATCTGTGGTTTCAACCAAACCATTCGGCCTTGCAAAAAATTAGCATCGGTCCTAAAGTTCGCAAAAGAGATTACAAGGGAAAAATATGACTTTTTTTAGAATTTCTTTATTTTTATTTGTCTTACAACAAATATGTTATGCCATATATAGATTTAGATATTAATCATATTGTAAATTATATGATTAATAATTCAACTAATGAAATAAAAAAGATATAGCAGACTACAGCAGTAAATTAGTGTAGATTATATAAACTTTTTTTTACGGTAAAATCTACTACTAGTGTTGTTCTTTAACATTAGTTAGAATAAATATAAAAGCATACTTATTTCATTTGTGCACAAAATTAAAAATAAAACATCATAAAAATAAAACAAAAAACTTTTCAAAACAAAAAATAAATCAATATAAAATTTGCCTAAACTACAAAACGACAACAAAAGAAAAGGCAAAAAAATGATCACTACAAAGCGCTAGTGATCATTCTTAAAACAAAACAGCTGAACAAGGATTGAAACAACTGTGTTACCAGAAATTGTTTTGGTTGAAATCCCCATCTAGTGAGCAGAAATCCCCAAAAATCGTTAAAATCAATTTATATTAATTTCTAAAATATAATTAAATAAAAAATGACTGGCATTAAACGTACTAAAAGAAGCGCAATTGAAGCTAATTTGAGCTCTGCATCTGAACTTGTGTTTTCAGGGTCAAACTTCTCAGCCACTCGCTTGAATAGTTGGCTCGATGCGCAATTTGCCAAGCAAAATGAAATTATTAGTGAACGTTCGGATATTATACAAATAATGATTGACGAAACCAAAACCAACATATTTATTGAAATTGAAAAGAGATTCAATGATTTGAAAAACGAGGTAATAAATGATGTACGGAATGAAATTAGCGAATTAAATGAAAGAGTAAAAAATCTAGAAGCAGTGAACGCTGAAAATGCACATTTAAAAGATGATGTAAAAAATTTAAGTAATAAAGTACTTAAACAAGAAAACTGCGGTAGCATCAGATCTACGCATAACTAATATTCCATGTTATGATAATGAGGACCTGCATTGGATTTTTGAACGTATATGTCGTAATATGGATATTCCAATGCCATTTTTTAAATAAATTTTTCGCGTAAAAAATTTTAAGAACCAACGTGATGTTGATAATTCTCCTACTGTTGTTAAATTAAACTCGCCATACGAAAAAAATTCTTTTTGAAGACCATATGCTTATCGTCGTAAATATAAAACATCACTTCGATTATATCAAGCAGGATTTGACAGCGATAAACCATTTATATTAACGAAAACTTAACTCCACATAATTACCTCATATTTAAAAGAGCGCTTGCTTTAAAGAATGATAACATATTAACAACAGCTTATACACATCGTGGGATTGTATATGTGAAGAAATATGATGGCGATCAGCTCCTGAAAATAGAGTTCCTTCAGGAACTGAACCAGTTTTTTCCATCTTCAAGTTAAAATGTGTGAATTTTTTATATGCCACGTTACATCCTATTTCTGCCTGATAACAACAATTGAAACTTTACTTATTTTTATATTTTTATTTTTATTATTATTTTTATATTCGAAACCAAAAATATTTTCTATTGTTTATAAAACTTTGATTATTATTTTAAATATTTTTATTTTTTTAATGTGCCCTTCTTTTGCTGTTCTTAAAAAACTTGCTGCTAATGATTGTTGCGTTGTTGTTAGGTATGGTTGTTTTGATGAAAGTTATTTCCATGGAAGATTTTGTTAGTCCAACTGGAAGATCCAATGATGTGACAATGCATACGGTCAAGATATTTGTCACAATAGCTCATATAAATGCTCAAAGCTTAAATAATAAGGTCGACGAATTTAGATTGGTCTTTGAGAATTCGAAAGTTGATATCGTCTGCGTCTCTGAGACCTGGCTTTCTGAAGAAACACCTGACAGTATTATTTGCCTAAATGGCTACAAGACCTTTAGGGCTGACGGAGATGGACACGCTGGCGGAGTTGCCATTTTTATTAAGGATAGTATATAGAGCAATTCCATATGAAAACGATCAAAATTGGCAAATTTTTGGACGACCCCTCTCCGATTTTAAAATAAATAGTCTCAATCGATTGCCCAGCAAAAAATAATGTACCTACATATTTTTTTTATAGTGACTGGTTTAGTAGTGGTTTACACCACTGTCATGTGACAAAATTGAAGAATTCTTCATAAGGGACCTCATTGAAAGTTGTTTTAAAAAAGCGATCGCAACGAGTGATAGCTCGTTGGAAAGGTATTGGGCTTTAATTGAAAAATAAAATTTTCCTAATTTTTCTCAGAAATTTACCTTTTTTCCCATGAAAATTAAATTTTCCGATTTTCCACAGAAGCTCCTAAATTTTCCGGCTAATTTTATTTTTTTTGGATTCCTCATAATTTTTGCTTTAAGAATCAGCAATAAAAAAATGGGCCCCGACTCCTTGTTTGGACAGGAGAAGAGCATTTAAGAGACCACCTTGTTCTCATTGTTTTTATATTTTTTATAATTGAATTATTTTTAATTATTTAACATTATTTTATTTTATTATTAAAAATACATTTTAAAAATTATTTTACAGTTAAAAATACATTTATGAAGAAAAAATCAATTTTTTTTTAAGAGCCCCAAGTTGAGTGTGTAGTGAATATGGTCTGCCTGCCTTCACAAGATCGGCCATAAATCCATGGATAATAGCAGCAGTGGCATGTAATGGCACACCAAACCCGACTGAGGCTACAGGTCATAAAATGTTTTGTAAATTTAATCTCTAAATTTCTTAAACCATAAATATCATTATCAGAGCTAAAATGTCCATACACTAAAATTCATGTTTTATCTAAATAAAAAATTAACAACAAATCGAAAAATATGCATCTACAAATTCAAAAAATATGCACTTATGTATGTGAAATGTTCTTTTTCGGTTCGAAGTCATGAACACTTTTCTTTTCCAAATTTGCAGAAAAATTATAATATTTTTATAATAATGGGAAATACAAGGAAAAAGTTGTTCATCAACATTCTTATTCTCGTATTGTGTTTAATTGTAAATATCTCTTTTTTAAAAAGCTGTTAAAGCTAACCCCACGTTGCATTATTGAGTTTATATGAAATTTACTTTCCATCTGCCTGCGTTTTTATAATTCCCACCAATAATATATGTCAAATCCGCTATCAGCTGATATATGTGTTTGTTTTTATAAACTTTTTGCTGTAAAGCAGTGCTGTTCAAAAATAAAAATGTAGTTGTGTTGGTGAGAAAATAAGAATTGCACTGTAAGAAATGGGTTAATAGCAGTGTTAGTATCTGTATGAATTTATTTTTTATTGAAAATATGAAACTGTTATGTTTTGTGTAAAACAGTTTTAAAGAAATATGAATTAAACAAAAAGTAAATTTTTGAAAGGAAAATAATAAATACATTGGCGTGCCTTTTTTCCATTTTATAAAAAACAAAAAGTTGTACATTTTTTCCATTAATATTAATGATTTCATTATATTTACATATTAATAAAATATCTGTAATATGTATGGATTTATTATGATATTCTATTAAAAAAATGCTATTTTTGGAAGGAAAAAAAAATACAATACATTCGACCGGAATAAATGAATGAACGATCGGATCGGACTCCAATTTTTAAAAACATTTCAACTTTTATATTAAAAAAATGCGTTTTTTTATTAGGTTTATTAAAGATTTTTATAGATCTTGTATTATCATAAAATATTTTTCTTACATTGCTATTAATTTTTCTCAGTGCATTAAAGAAAAATCAGCATACATCCGCCACGCGTGTTCATTCGTCGCTGTTTCAGTGACGACTAAAGGCAAGAGCGTAAGAATACATGTGAGTTGAGCAGGGGACAATTGTCCCATGCAATGAACATCACTGATCTAAATACAATTTATCTATGGGCTACTGGAATGGGGTTTTGTCTGAATCCGCGTAAATCTAAATGTCTTATAATTCATAAGCAGCGAACTGTACTAGACATCGAGGATGTTATCGCAATCGAAAAGCTAAAAATCTCGGCATAACTTCTGACAAACATTTAACTTGGACAACCCACATTAACCCACTGGTTGGTCAAACTTATGCCAAGTTACGATCGCTTATTTGATTCCTGGTTTGATATATGGCTGCGAACTCTTTAATTGTTGTGATACTGTTAGCAAGCGTAAACTAAATGTATTTTACAATAATATTACAAAATATGTCTATGAGTTAAGGAGGCTTGACCGCGTTTCATCATTTGCGATGAAACTATATGGCGTATCTTTTGATAGTCTACTAAAGATAAGGGTGCTCTTATTTTATCACAAAATAATTTATACGAATATCTATTTGCCATTATTGAATTTGCCACATCCCCAAGGGGTAGAAAGACAAAAATACCAAAACATAGATATCATGTGTCTAAATGGCCGTTTTTTATAAATGCTGCACGTCTTTGGAGAATTCTTCCAGCAAACCAACAACTCAACAGCAACGCAAACACCTTTAAGCATTTTTTATTTATATTCTTTGCCCAATAATAAGTTTTTATTTTATCTTGCCAAGTTAACTTTACTTTACCATACTTAATTTTATTTTTTTCCCAAATGCTTTATTAAAAATTGTGATATATAAATAATGTAATTGTTAAGGTATTTTTAAGTCATAATTATGCTAAATATGTCAACTTATTTTTAACAAACTGCTATCCTGTACTTTAATTTATATGATTTAATCTTGTTGTACAGGATATGGAACATTAAATAAAAATAAAATAATTAATTAATTAATTAAATATGCACATTCAAAATCTATTAATAAATAAAAATAATAATAATTTTAGAACGAGTTTGAATTAAAATGATTCAAGAATTGTAATTTGTAGTAAATTATCTTTTTTAATAAGGCAATAAAAACCAAAATCAGTTAAAAGTTATTAAAACTTCCTCCGGCAATTAAGGCGTCACAGACCGCTTGATCAACAAACTTGATCACAAATTTTAAAAATTTATTGAAATTATCTACCACAACAACATTTATGCATTCTTTTTATTCCAATGTACTAAGGTGAGAAGTTGTTTTCATCTTGCGTTTTGCTAACTTGTTTTAAATTAATTCCATATAGATAAGAACTTTTAAACACTGGTTTCAAATCTCTAATTTTAAATTTTAAAATTTTTTTAAAGAAATTTAAACAAATTAACTATTGGACTTTAAAATTTTATTAAGCACATATAAGGGATTAAAAATGCAATTTTTGTCACTTATTTAGCATTTAGGCAAGTTTTCCATTTGGTTTTACAAATTCCATAGGGTTTTGACCGGAATATTTGAAAAAAAAAATAGAAAATACCTCAATCCTATAAATTATAGTAAAATGGAGATATAATTAATCACCACTGTTTAAAGCAAAATTTTGGGAAATTTTCATTTATTAGCATATTGACATAACAGATATTTTTGAAGGGATACTGTTTGATATTATTTTCCTAGGTTTGAAAATAATATTTTTGTTTTGTTGCAAAAAATTAAAAAAAAAAAAAATGAAAAAGGTTTTTTTTAAATGCTATATTTTACGATACACGCAAACATAAAAAGAATTATTTCTTGTATTAACTATTGATTCAAATCAGTTATATTAAAATATCTAAGATGTAGGCGTGTAAAAAAGTTTAATTACTTTTGTTATGTGTGTGGGAAATATACAATAATGCCCAGTCGCTGTAAAATCGCTATTGGAATAATTAACTTGTATGAAACATATTTTCCTTCGTGTGTATACAACATGCATATCCCGTTTTAATAAATGGAAAAAAAACGGCTGTATCAACCGTTAAACACCACGATTTCATGCACTCACAATACAATCACGCAAAATCTACTGGATATAATAGTACGGCGCTTAAAATTGTCGCAAAGACAGAGCATTCTCTTGACAAAAGACTTAAAACAAGCTAATATTTTGGCACCAGATGTACAAATATACAGGGCAAAATACGCGTATTGTACTGACATCCGTGGCTTCGTTTTCAAAATGAATATATTGATGCATTCAAAAGTAGCTTAAAAACAGTTTTGCAACATGCCCCTAATGTAAAAAGTTCAATTCCGATAGCACTGAACACAAATACTAAAGAGACATACGCATGAATGAAAAAAATAATGGAGTTATTTAACTATGAAGACCACAAGTGGAAAATATGCGCAGATTTAAAAGTTGTGGCTCTTAAAACTCAAATTGTCCCAGTGTTCGATTATTCGAACACTCGTTTTTATAATTTTGTTTTCATTAACAAACGATTAAACTTTCAACAATAGAAAACACATGTTTTTGTTTTTTCATTTGTATTGATGTAATATGCCTCCAAAATACAGTGTTCGAGAAATCGAACACCATTTTTCTCAAAAACAAAAAATTTCCTAAACTACCAAGTTTTTTAAAGTTATAAAAAAATAATCTTTGGGACGATATGAGTTAAGAGTCTTTCAATTGGGCTATACCAAAAATATGTGTTTCATGCGCTTATGGAACACGCGGTTTGATGGCGACCAGTACAATACACGGGATTGGCCTTTACGTGCAAAGAAATAATATTGAATATCCGATAGAAAGGGTTTTGTTTCTTCCACTCCAATCAAACTGAGAATTGTAAAAAAATTATAAAACCATTGAAACCAAATTGGAATGCTTTCACCGAATTGCGCAGCATTTTCCCACGGTTAAGGAAAGTAAAAGAAGGTATGAACTATAAACTGCTTTATTATATTACATATCATAATGTTTTTATTTTACAGGAATACTTAATAGACCGGACATTCGTTGTCTAATAAAGGACCAACAATTTGAAGTTGCATTGAATGACATCGAGCTATTGGCCTGGAATTGTGTGCAATCAGTAATTGAAAATGTTTTAGGAAATCATCGGTCTGAAAATTGGCGAATTTTAATTTATAATATGCTAACCGCATTTCAAAATTTAACCGTCAGAATGTCATTGAGAGTCATTTTTTGCATTGTCATGCAGAAAAATTGAATTAACAATCACCAACCGAGTCTGATGAACATGGCGAGAGATTTCACCAAGTGACAGCCAGACTCGAACACTGGTAGAGTGGCAAAATACTTGATTCGCTTTTAGGAGATATTTGTTGGAACTTGCAGGAGAAAAAAGAATAAATTTCTAAATAAAAACTTTAACTTTAACAAAAATACAAGTTTTTAATTTTTGAAGAATAAGTGAATAAATTTTATTTTTCTTTAATTTTATTTAAATGTATTTAATTTTTCTTAAATTTCTTTAGATTGAATTAAAACAAGTAAAAAAATGTTCTCTGAATTAAAATTATGGAGATGAAAAAAATTTTTAAAGGTGAACATTTTTTTGGAAGCGAAACAAATTTTTTTGGTGAAAAGAAAAAATTTTGAGGTGAAAAAAAATTTTTTGTGGTGAAAAAAAAATTTTGTGGTGAAAAAAAATTTTTGAGGTGAAAAATATTTAAGGTGAATACAAAATATTATTAATTTATAAGCGACTGATGAAATAATATGAGAAAATATTTTGTGTACCAGTCGCTACTATGAAATTGTACTAATTTGTATGGAAAATTTAGAGGTTCCTTCACATTTTCACTCATAACTTTTTGACCGCTGGACCGATTTTGCTCATTTTCAATACCAAACTGCTCGGGAGGATGTCCAATAAACTGAGTAAAAATAGGCGCCCCGCTTGCGTCTTCGCGTCGTGATCGCCATTTCAACAGACAGACAGACGGACATCGCTAAATCAACTTAACCCTTCGTCAGGCACATATTTTGAGCCCTTAGTTCTGACACATGGTGTCTGGCCAGACCCCTATACATTTACATGCATTTGTATGGAAATAAGGGCTGTTTGCCGTTAAATTTTTTACTAAGATGGGAAAATATTTGTTATATTTTGTGTTTCTATTTCTTTTTACTATGTTATTAGCTACCTGAGGAAGAAAAAATAGACCTGAAAAATTCTTTGGAATGAAAAGGGCAACAATTTTTTTTGTTCTATATATATTTCTCTTTATTATGGGTAAATTAATAAATGTTTATGACAAAATAGAAAATTATTATGAAGAATACATTGATTGTTTTATTCAGAATTTTGCGGAAGGCAACAAAAACATAAATAATCTACTTTTGAATGTTTCTGACAAACAGGATTGTTGCATTTGCAGCAAAAAAAGCGTGTCTTACGGCGTATTTTGTCACCTTGTTGCAGGCAAATTCGGCAATCTTTTTTGGCAGCTAGTGTGTCTGGACCACTGAGTGAAGCCACATTACGGTTTGAGAGGTCTCCCAAAGTACGCTTCAAATGCTATACGAGTTGTTGGTTGAGCCACAATGTGCGGATTATTGATGCGATTTTCAACGTTGGCCAGTACCAATTGCTTTGCAAGTTTATATAAAAATATGCGTCTTCTTTCTTTTCTTGTATTTTCATCATTTAGCTTACATATAATGTAACTTGCCAATGCCATCACATCAATCATGTTGCAGAAAAACGCGTATGTCCAGCGTCTGGTTGACCGTTTTGTTGTGTAATGAGCATTTGATCCATCGTATCGACTCCGGCTTTAGTTGAATTATAAAATAAAATTGCTTCCGGTTTCATGGCTACGCCTTCAACATATTTCGTGTAATGCACGGTTGAAATTAAATTGACTGCCTTATTTTTTTTGGGCACGTAGCTGCAAAGTGCAACAGAATTTTCATGAAAACCAAACACACTTGAAAGAATTGGTCGTCTGGTGCTCTTCATAACTTCCTTAGGAAGACATCTTTTGTTTGCTCGAATGGTGCCAACAAATGCCAGTCCCATAGCAGTCAGTCGTTTAGCGCCGTTCAATGAGGTGAAAAAATTATCAGAAATAATTGTTCTGCCGCTGTTTGCGTAACAATTTGCGAAATACATTAGACGTTTTCACCTTGATTTATCTCCCGATTATCTCCTTCCTTTCCAGTGTATAGTTTTCCTTTCAATGGAAATTTAGTCTTAGCATCGCATGCCCACCAAACTTTGATCCCATATCTTGCAGGTTTTGATGGGATATATTGGGTGAACTTTGTGCGCCCACGATACGGAAACAACTGCTAATCGATGGTGATATTTTCATAAGGTTCATAATAATTTTGCAGATTTTCATTGAGAAAATTCCAAAGGTCCCGGATAGGAGCTGCTTTATCTGTTTGCTGTCGGAATGCCCGCGTACGACTATTATCGAAACGAATATATCTGGACAGAGTAATGAATCGTTTGTGCGACATAGCCGCATGGAATATGGGCAGCGAATCAGAACGCCACAATATACTGGAGTCTTGCATATTATTATGGCCAACAAAATCCCAATGAATGCATCTAGCTCAGAGCTTGACAAATCAATCCATTTTCTTTGGGTAGACTCTGGATGTTCTTCATTCCATTTTCTAATTGATTCTCGCCCATGCCGATTTGTTTCACTAATGATGACGAACGTAATATTGGTTGAGAAAAATAGCTTGAATACCTCAACTGGATTGGTGAGCCTTGTTTTTGTTCCAGATCGAAAACGCATGATATTATGCTGGCGCAAACGAGATGCAGGGGGTTTAGTTTCGTTCCATTTAGTACCGTCTTTACCATAAAAACAGCCTGAGTCGACTTCATTTGCTGCTTCAGCGTCATTTCCACTTTCTTCTTCTTCATCTACGTCTTCATCGCTATCATAAAGTTCGTTAGGTTCAATTTCCAAATCATTTTCTATGTCTGATGCATCATCTTCTGGCACATAATCAGCAGTGTCGTCACCATCGTTTTCAAAAACATCATAATTTTCATCAGCGTCTACCTGACTTTGAAAATCACGCACTAATGCGTCTGACAATTGGGGTTGCAAATTCGCGCTACGCAAGCGTGTATTATAAATAAATTCCAGTTCATCAGCCATAATATACTAACAACGCAACAAATCTACCTGCGTAAAATTATTCACAAGTTCAAAATTATCGCACAAAAACTAGATTACTTCTTCACTGTTCAACGTTCAATGAATAAATAACTCACAAACAAAATCAGAAGAAAGAGAGAAGCATAAAAGAATAAAGTAAATACAAATTTCCAACTCGTGCCATGTGCTTTGCCTATGCGTTCATACAAAATGCATAGGGGTCTGGCCAGACACCATGTACCAAAAGTAAGGTGAAGATTTTTTATTTGGCTTTTTTGTCCTGTTCCAAGGACTTTTTTTAATTATTAATTTTTACATCGAAAGTCAACAATATTTTGGGAGATTACCTGAAATTACAGCCATGTACCTAAAATAGAAGTATGCTAAATTGAAGCATGAAAATAAAATATGTCTGGCAGAACCATGTGCCACTTCGAGGGTTAAAATTGCATAAGGATCACGAATATATATACTTTATGGGGTCTTAGACCTATATTTCGACATGTTACAAACGGAATGACAATCTGATATATACCCTCACCATATATGGTGGAGGGTATAAAAATTATAATTTAGTAGTCCTGACACTTTAGCACCTAAGAATTTAAATACTTATATGTACTAAGGGCCAAATTTAGCATTTACTTGGGCTAAGAAATTTTCTTAAACAAATCCTGATCAGAATATGATCATACCTTCTTAATCCATAGATGGACCTAATAATATTGTTGTATAAAGCATAGAGTTTAGTCTTGCTTGTGGCGTTGCAACTGGAAAAAAGTTCACAGCCATAGGTAAGCCCTGGAATAAGATAAGTATTTGCTCAAAAGAGTATATGCATGCGTTCTCAATTTCACGTATACAATATGTAAACTCATATTGTATACGTAAAATAAGTGATAAGACCAGATAAAATTGTTATTATAAAATAAATTCAGACTGTTTTATCTATTTCTAACAAACGAATGTGCAAAAATAAAAAAACTAATACATTTTTTAAATTTACAACGGTATCGGTTCTTTTCTATTGCACGCACATGTTAAATTCATTGATAGAAAACCTAAATTTTAACTGCTTTTTTTTTCATATTTGTATTTTTTTATTTTGAATGTAGGAAAAAAAGTCATGCTTAGGAATTTGCATGCTTTCTGTTTGTAGCAACATTACATCAAAGATTTCAACTTTAGTTCGAAATATTTACACAAGAGGGCTCTGTTAAGATACAACATAAGCAAAAAATAATTGCTTTGCATAGATTTGTGTTCCGATAAAGTACACTAAACAAAAAAGTCTGTAATAGCTCCTGAAAATGATGCTGTTATTACGGGAAATTCAACTATTTCGAGCCCTTCGGTATTTTTTTTGATATTTTTTAGCACTACATGTCTCCTGACTTTTAGTACAATGAATTTAGTAGAAAAAGCAGGCAGCCGCTATAATATTTTATTAAAATGATTGTAATCTGCTATTTATAATATATTAGATAAAATCATCAAAAAAATTTACTTACCCAGGTGAAAATGTTCATAAATGGTAATATATGGGTTCATACATATATTGTTCCATATGTGCTCGGATCCGTAATTTGAGGGTATATAGCCGAAAATATTGTTTTTTTTTTCATCAAAATAATAAAAAAAAAACAAAATATAATCAAATATACAGCGGTCAAAAAAAGTATTCGACAAACTGCTTGTTTTTCATAATCATGAAAAATATGTTAAAAAAATTCTACAAAATGAAAAATATAAAAATGCAGATTATTAGCTTAAAGTATTATCTCGTTATTTATGAAACAAAAAATACAACAAAAACAATATTCTGGAAAAAAAATACAAAAACAAAAACATGTAATATTTCAACGCAAAAAAAGTATTCGACAACGTTGCTCTGGTTGTGATTAACGGAAAAAGCACCGTTTCTTTGAAATTTATATTGATGTCTTTCATTATTACTAATATTTTTTAATGTCTTAATTTCATTTATTGAATTAATTGTTAACATGGGTCGAAAGGGTGCAGAGATTTCTTTAGATGTTAAAGAAATAATAATTACAAATTTTAAAAAGGGAATAACTGAACAAGAAATAGCAGAAATTGTTGGAAGACCTAGAACAACTATTCACTACATCATAAATAAATACAAAAAAACTAAAAGTATTGAAAATGTACAAAGAAGTGGGCGTCCAAAAAAACTTAATGAAGTAAACGAAAGGTGGATCTTGCGTGAAATAAAAAAAAAAATCCTAAGATCAACGCTACAGTTTTAACAAAACAGCTAGAACATGATCTTAATATCAATGTTACACCTCAGACCGTGCGTAATGTTATACACAGTAACGATTATCACGCAAGATCAGCTAGGAAAAAGCCGCATATCTCAAAAAAGAACAGAAAAGCTCGAGTTGACTTCGCAAAAGCGCATGTGAATAAGCCTATGGAGTTTTGGATGAAGACTATTTTTGCTGATAAGTCTAAATTCAACCTATTTGGATGTGATGGTAAGGTTCTGGTGTATAGAAAGCCTAATTCCGAGTTGGAGGAGCGAAATATGGTGCCTACTGTAAAGCACGGTGGTGGCGGTGTTATGGTCTGGGGATGTATGGCGGCTTCAGGCGTGGGTAATTTAGTTTTCATTGATGGAATAATGGACCATCAGTACTACATAAACCTACTCAAGGAAAATCTTAAGCCAAGTGCCGAAATTTTGGGTGTTTCAAGTGATTTTCATTATTATCAGAATAATGATCCAAAACATATGGCCCTAAATACAAGGTTGTGGATGTTGTATAACTGTCCAAACGTGATTAAACCACCTGCACAGTCCCCAGACTTAAACCCCATCGAACACCTATGGGCCTGCTTAGAGCAAAATATAAGGAAAAGAAATTTCAGGAGCAAAAACCAGCTTAAAGCAATCCTTCTAGAAGAGTGGCATAAAATTGACCAAAATTACATTTTAGATCTTGTTAAATCAATGCCAAAGCGTTTAAAAGCCGTTATAAAACAAAAAGGAAGAGCAACTAAATATTAATTATTTATTTTTAATCAATATTTTCCCGTTAATTACAACCAGAGCAACGTTGTCGAATACTTTTTTTGCGTTGAAATATTACATGTTTTTGTATTTTTTTTCCAGAATATTGTTTTTTGTTGTATTTTTTGTTTCATAAATAAAGAGATAATACTTTAAGCTAATAATCTGCATTTTTATATTTTTCATTTTGTAGAATTTTTTTAACATATTTTTCATGATTATGAAAAACAAGCAGTTTGTCGAATACTTTGTTTGACCGCTGTATATAAAATATAATAAAATATGCAGTTTAAAACTAGCTTAAAGTAAATTTAATGTATTGTTCAAAAACTGAATTAATAAAGAAAACTTATAAAAAGTATTAAAAAATTAATTTTAAAAAGCATTAAAAAATTAAAAAAAAGAAATGGTGTAAAAGGTACAAAGTTGATTTTTGCGTATACTCACAAACAATGTATATTTTTTCTTTGACATTTAATCATCCATTTTTTGCCATTTGCGCTCTTGACCTTGGGATTTCGGAGACTGACCTGTCTTCTCAAAATTTCTTTTTTGTAAATTAACATTTCTTCAATAACAAACATTTTGAAATCTGGTCAAAAAGAATGAAAATTACTAAAAGTCTTATGTCCACACCAATTTTCGCTTAATAATTCGAACTGGATCTTAATTCGGTAGAACAAGAGAAAAATATCTTAGACACGAATTTAAAGCAAATAGGAGGTGGCAAGCAACGCTTAAGTGAAATTTATTACTTATAATCTATAAGTGAAATTTATTACTTATAATCTTATAAAGAAGTATAAACGGGGGTAAAATATATCATAACGCAAAATTAACCCAAAAAGGGGCCAGAGTTTACTTAAGGGACAAAATATATAAAAGTAGTTTGTAAAATGTAAATATCAATAAATTTTTACCTAAAACCAGTACAAAAATATAAAGTGGTAATGAAAAACGTTTATAAATTTGTCTACTAAGATTTTTCTGAGTGTAAGGGTTAAAGACAGCATTTTAATTCGGTCTCGAAATGGTTAAAAAATGTACACTGCAAACTAAATAAATATTATCGATTTTTATTTATTTTTAACTATTTAACTTACACGAGCAGTTAAACATTTCTCATTTAAATTTCATATAACAGGTCAATTAAAAAGTCCCCGGTCTACCATAGTAAAACACATTTCTTTTTTTTTGGCAAAATTAGTTTTTTTTATTCAACATAGTTCCCTTCAAGGGTGATACACTGATTATAGCGACCCTCCAACTTTTCGATACCATTTTTGTAGTTCGATTTGTCCTTTGCTTCAAAATAGGCCTCAGTTTCGGCGATCACCTCTTCATTCGACGAAAATTTCCTCCCAGCGTGCATTGTTTTGAGATCTGAAAACAGGAAATAGTCGCTGGGGGCCAGATCTGGAGAATACGGTGGATGCGGAAGCAATTCGAAGCCCAATTCATGAATTTTCGCCATCGTTTTCACTGACTTGTGACACGGTGCATTGTCTTGGTGAAACAGCACTTTCTTTTTCTTCAAATGCGGCCGTTTTTCGGCGCATCCCAAAATACAGGCGCCATAACCATGCCAGCCGACTGTTGCGTCTTTCCACGCTTTGGAGTTGGTTCATCACGTGCAGTCCACTCGGATGACTGTCGATTGGACTGCGTAGTGAAATGATGGAGCCATGTTTCATCCATTGTCACATATCGACGCAAAAATTCTGGTTCATTATGCTTGAACATCTCCAAACACTGCACCGAATCATCAACTCGTCATTGTTTTTGGTCAAAAGTGAGCTCGCGCGGCACCCACTTTGCACAGAGCTTTCTCATACCCAAATATTCGTGATAAACACGTTCAGTTGATATCATTAGAGTACCTGTTATTTCATTCAATTTCAATTTACGGTCATTCGAAATCATTTTGTGGATTTTTTTTTTGATGTTTTTGTCCGTAACAACCCCTTTTGGGCGTCCACTGCGTTCACCGTCTTCGGTGCTCATTTCACCACGTCCAAACTTAGCATACTAATCCTTGATGGTTGGTTTTCCTGGGGCAGTGTCCGGAAACTCGTCATCAAACCAAGTTTTTGCTTCAACTGTATTTTTTCCATTCAAAAAGCAATATTTTATCAACACGCGAAATTCCTTTTTATCCATTTTTTTCACAATGACAAAAGTTGCTTCACTCAAAATGCTATAATGCACAAACTAATGATCCGACAAATTTATACACGTGTCTTTTGAAGGTTAGGACTAACTAAAAATCATATCGATTTAAGTCTAGTAGCGTCATCTATGTGTCAGGCCAGGGACTTCTCAATTGACCTGTTATGTAAGTCTGCGTTACCAACATTTTTGTAAAATGAAACATCCTGCGAGTTTGGTATTTATGCCATACGTACCGTGACGTATCTCCATATGCTTATCTCTCTTTAAACTCATTAACTTAGATTGCAGACTATTTTCATAGGCAATGTGATTGTCTCTTTTTACAGATTCATTTAGATGGAATCAGCTGATGCGTCACTTTACGTATGTGTTATTCTAGCTGATTCGTAACGTTCTGTAATTCTAGCTTCAAAAACCGCCTGTTACTAAAAATTGTATTATGAAACATACAAAAAAAAAATATAAGCGAGAAGAAACCTCCACTTTAGTAATTTGTTAATAAACAAATTTTGTTTACTCGACATCTACACGCGACATAAAGTAAATGTTAAAAGATGAAAAAACATGTAAAGCAATAACACTGTATTTATGGTGTTATTGTTTTGCATAAATTTTTCATTTTTAAGATTGATTTTATTTTTTTACTTTAGACCAACACTCAGGGGATACCTCTACTAATGCCGCGCATTGCGTTGGCGAAAAAAAGATATGTTCGAGGCTAGAGGAAAGAGGGAGTAGTGTCTGTGAACATTTGACTTAAATTTCATAAAGATGTGACAGGAAAGACCTCTGCGTGGGGTCTATTCCACATACGGATAGTATGACTAAATAACGAATTTTCCCTGTAATGCGTCGTGCGATACACTGGCCAATCGACAACAAACGGATGTGCTCTGTTAGACAAACGAATATTTCGAACAAATACCCGGGCCCGGCAGAACACCTCTCACGGTAATATCGATAAAACAGTGTAACACAACCCACGTTTTGACGATGCTCCGATGAGTCAATTGAGCTGGTTACCCCACTGTAATTGATAAGCGCTGACGCCCTCTTTTTACCACGGTCCACAAGCTGCAAAATAGATAGTGAGATACAGTGAATAATAATGTCCAGAACATCAAGACATGATTCCTCAATGTCGATACAGAAAGACCTTGAAAAAGATAAATCTTTATTAAATTAATTCGCGAAAAAAATAATTCTTTTTGTATATCAGCGAGTTGATTTAATATTTCATAAATCAGATTTAAAATCATAGTTGATTAATCAATTTCATTTTAATCTTTTTTGATTCAATTGAATTAAATCATTTCAAACATAATTCTTTTTTTATTCGCGAATTAAAAAAAGATTGATTTGATTTGCGAATTAAAAATTGCGAATTAAATAAAATTCATAAGAAAAATAGTCACCCTGTGGCTGTTTTCTAAAGATTCAATGAAACTCTTCGGGTACCAGCCGAATATATTCTATCGAAGGTTGATCGTTTACTAGCTTTGCAAAAATTTTGTCCGTTTTGCGATATCTTAGTTTCCGAGATATTCGCCATTTTATAAAATGGTCATACAAAATTTTTGCTGCGGATGAGTATTAATATACTGCGATAATAAAAATAAAACAGGTCCGGAAGACATCCCGAGGTATCTATTTTTATAAAACAGCCACAGGGTGACTGTTATTAGATTATTAGATTTTACGACGGACATTCTGGAGATTAAACCGAGGAAACTTATTAAATACGTTGATGATTTATTCGCAATATTGAAAATTGACTTTAGAAACACTTAACTCTTTTAACCTACAAATACAATTTACTATGGAAACAGAAGTTGACAACAAACTACCATATCTTGATTCGGAAGTTATAAGACGAGAAAACTTACTTAAATTGGACTGGTATCAAAGACCAACGGCATCTGGAAGGCTCATCAATTTTTATTCAAAACATCCTAAACGAATTATAATTAACACTGCGACAAATTTCATAAGAAGAGTGCTTGAAATAAGTAATAAGGAGTTTCATCAGAACAACAAAATAATAATTACAGATATCTTGAGAAAAAGTATATTCCCAAAAAAGACTATTGACGACCTAATAAAATATATTACGACAAATCTTAATGTAGCGGCTAAAGATAGAGAACCACCAAAAATTTATAAATCCATTACATATATACCTGGATTGTCGGAAAGACTAAAACATTCTGATATACATATAAAAAGATAATGCGAATTGTCGCTAAAGACTCATAATTCTCTAAACAGATTATTCAGTAAAACCAAGACAAAACTTGATAATGGGGAAAAGTCAAACTTGGTTTATGAGATTACCTGCAATGAAGACGGGTCCAACGTATGCAACAAAGTATATGTTGGTACAACAAAGACGAAGTTAAAAACTAGAATATCTTCTCATAAATCGGACAACGAATCAATTGATAAACCAATGGAGCAAAAAACGGCCTAGCAGCCCACTGTACTATAACTGGGCATATTCCAAACTTTAAGGAAGTAAGAGTTTTACAAGAAGAGAATAATTACAGTAAGATACATGCTAGAAATGCTCCATATAATCAATGTTCCATCGCATAAGAGATTAAATTATAAGAGTGACACAGATAAATGCGCACAGATATACAGACATACAATTGACAAATATAGACTATCGAGGGAAAGATTAGTTGTTAATAAGCTTACAAAAAAGCAAGAGCTTTTCAACTCACAGTGACAGTCAAGTATATTTTTAAATGTAATTATTGTTGTGTTTATTATTAATTTATTTGTTTTAACAACTAAATTATTAAAATTATATTTTTATGTATCTTTGTCAGATCCCTTGAAGATGATTTGCGATGCAAATCAAAATATCGGAAAAATAAAATAGTAAAATAAAAATACAAAATATTTGGATTTTTATTTTATAAAAAATTTATGACCTAAAGCCAAACAATTTCATAATATAACAACACCAAAGGTCAACAATATTAAATATAACACAAAAAAAATTTTAGATGTTTCACAAAAAAAAATTTAAAAAATTTCGTTTTTCAAAAAATGACTGCAAGTTCTTTTATTTAATTGTTCTAGTATATTTATAATAAACTAAAAATATAAATTTTATTTTAAATTTTAATATAAATCTTTTAAATATTTTTTTTGTGACTTTAATTTATACATTTTATTTTGTTGAAAGGCCAAAATTTACAAAACTTTGATTTTCATAAATTTGATGCAATTTTATAGTGTTAAAAAATATAATTATGTCAAATAAAATAAAGTTTATAAAAAACATATTTTTAGATAGATTATAAAGTGTTGTGTGAAAAAAAATCGATTTGACTGTTATTTGCACCACCAGAGGGCGCTCAATACGTGGAATTTTAAGGAAAACTTGTTAACAAGAAATCGGGTTTAATTAAAGGTATGACGAATAGTGTATTCGAGTGTATTCGTCACGAATATTCGGCCTAGTAAAAAACCAAATTCCGAATAAGAAGTGCATATTCATAACTTTTTTAATAAAAAGATTACACTTAGGCAACAAATAAACATTTTTCGACTATAACACTTCATTTTCACTAATAGAGAACCCTTTTTTCATAGTCTATAATAACACTGTCCAACAGCATTTTTGGAACAGAATAGCGACCCTATAATTCTGAAAGGGTATGTTGAGTAGATTATTTTTGGAGAACAAACTTATGGTCCAGCACGTCTGAGTTTTTTTTTACAGTGGGTCAAAGTTTTCATTTTTCGGTCGAAGGGAGCATTATACTATATGAAAAAAATGCTGTAAGTTAATGTCTGAGAGAATTCTTATGGTCAGAGTTGTATTGTGGAATTGTATGAGGATTATTTTTGTGGAAGATCTTAACCCTCTAACTGGTCTCTTTATGGGTCAATTTGACCCTTTTTTTCGAGAAAATCAAAAAATATGCTTTAAAAAAGGACATTTAAGGATTAAAATATTCTACGAAAATGTTTGCCGGAAAATTTCAGTGGGGGTCACCAAAGACACCATTGTTGTAAATAAAGCTCTTTACGATTAATTGGCAAAATTACACGCCAACTTTTATAAAAAAAATTATAATTTGGTTTTAATAGTGGTTTATTATTGTATGTACATATTTATTTTTTTGCTTCAAATTTTCGAGTAAAAGGGAATTGGGAAATAGCAGTAGTACGACAATGGATTAAAGATTAAACTTAATATGCTTTCCTGTATTTAGCTTGACGTGAATGTTCCGATGGGTCAAGGTTTCTGTACAAGCCCCATACGTATTCAGCAAGCATTACACTTTGGGATTTCCCTTTGAATCTTTCTTCCAATAATTTTATATCCTGATGAAACCTTTCACTGTGTTCATCTGAAACCGCTCCAAGGTTTTCTTTAAAAAAATTCAAAATGAGAGTGCAGAAAATGCAGCTTTAGTGACATCTTAAGGCCAATATTGTTAAAACCGATTAGCATGCTTTCAATATTTTCTGCATAGTTTTTGCTTTTGAGTTTCCAAGGTCTTTTGCATATCCGACAGATGACCATAAAATTCTTCATCTTGTAATAATTTTCTTATATCGGGTCCAACGAGCATTCCTAGAAAAGGTAATTTACATTAAATGAAATAAATTATTTCTTAAAACCGTATTTTACCTTCTTTTAATTTTGCTGCAGATAATCTGGAGAAAATTGTTTGAATGCGTTTGAAAGCATTTCCTTGTGTATTTAAGCTTTTAATAAAATTTTTCACCACGCCCAACTTAATATGCAGTGGTGGAAGTATGACCTTATCTTTTGGGACAAGGGATTCATGGATTACATTTAAGTCACCAATAATATTTTCTTTACGTTCTTCGAAATATTTAATATGATAATGGCTGCTGATAGCACGTGAATTCCATTTACAAAGAAAGCACATATATTTTATGTATCCTGTTTGCATTCCAGTCAAAATTGCAATCATTTTAAAGTCTGCGCATACTTCCCATTTATATTTATAGTATTCAATTTTATTTAAGAGATTTGAAATATTTGCGTGTGTTTCCTCCTTTTTTGTGGAATACGCAACCGGTATTGATGGATTTCCATTGTGCAGTAAAACTGCTTTTAAGCTGTGTTTTGAACTATCTATACAAGTTCTTCTGATTTTTTAAAATAACTTTCCAGATTGGCGTGTCTTTTTCTTGGAAATGTAACTTCCAATCTGGAACATAATATTTCAGCTTTCTCTTTTGTTAGTCCTAAATCTCTTACAAGATCTTCAAAATAAGCTTTGTCTATCAAATTAGGACATACGTTTAAACCATCAAGAGGCAAGTAACTTATGTCTGATATTTTTTTTTTTTTTTTTACGTTAGACTAACACTCAGGGGATGTCCCCTACTAATGCAGTGCATTGTGTTAGAATTAGGAAAATATGTTATGAGAGGGAGGAAAGAGGGAGTAGTGTTGAAGAGTACAGACAATATGCAATATATCTGCAATAGTACAACAACCGAGTACACACTTTGTTGCTGAATTGGTTACTCAGTGATCAGTGCTATGCCTTCATCACTAATTGGCCCAACAACAAAAAGAATACAAGGCGGTTGTACCATGCAAAATAGAGAAAAAAAATTAAAAAAGGGAGAGGAAAGGGAAGGAAAAAAATCTAGCAACAATAACACAGGCAAATAGAGACATTAAAGCCCTTTGCCCCTTTCAGTTTTTTTTTTATTTTTTTATTAATTAATTTATTGTAATTATTATTATATCAACACTGGACAAAAAAACGGCGCGTTTAAATTCGATTTAACGACACTAAAAACATAAACGATATATGCGGACAAAATGCGTGTTGACAGTTTAAAAGACAGAACACAGACAGACCGCCGCTGTTATTTCTGTATTGGCGACTGTCATATTGGCCGAAAATGTATGTGTAGGCGGTTGAGGCACCGGAACACCTTCACAGCGCACTTCTGGTAAAATGACATTATTTGTTGCTTCGTATGTCATTATCGCGTAGTGCCTTTGGCTTCTACCAAATTTGTAATTTACGCAGAAATAGCATGTATCTGATTTGTGATCTTCAGGTTCAATCCATGTAATAGGCGCAGAAAATGGCAGCGCCTTAGTACCGCCTTTGTACCAGGTCAAAAGACCACTTTCGCAAGTAGTACATACGGTTTTTGGTACCCAAGCTTCAGACAAAAATCGTATTCCAAAGAAAAGAAAATATGGTTCTTCAATTGTAGGGAATATCTTTCTTCTGCTTTGATGGTGCGTAAAATGTCCACAAATAAAACAAAACCAATCTATATGTTGGTGTATAATTTTACTAATTAAGCGTAAAGAGCTTTATTTACAACATTGGTGTCTTTGGTGACCCCCACTGAAATTTTCCGGCAAACATTTTCGTAGAATATTTTAATCCTTAAATGTCCTTTTTTAAAGGATATTTTTTGATTTTCTCGAAAAAAGGGTCAAATTGACCCATAAAGAGACCAGTTAGAGGGTTAAGATCTTCCACAAAAATAATCCTCATACAATTCCACAATACAACTCTGACCATATGAATTCTCTCAGACATTAACTTACAGCATTTTTTTTCATATAGTATAATGCTCCCTTCGACCGAAAAATGAAAACTTTGACCCACTGTAAAAAAAAACTCAGACGTGCTGGACCATAAGTTTGTTCTACAAAAATGATCTACTCAACATTCCCTTTCAGAATTATAGGGTCGTTATTCTGTTCCATTCAAAAAGTCTTAATTTGTTGAACAGTGTAATCTTAAACGAATTTTATAAAAAAAAATTTAAATTTTGGACTTTTTCGATTTCTTTTAAATAAATGTCATCGATTTTATCACATTTTGTATTAGGATGAATAGTAGCAATATTCGGTAAATAGCCAAAACATGCCGAATACCGAATAGGGGCCGAATATTCGTGAAATCTCTAGTTTTAGTTGTTTTCTAAAAAATCCAAAATTATTTTTTTAATAAAAGTATTTCATGTTTGGTCTTTTAATTCTATAGTTGATTTTTATCAAACCTAAAATATACATTTATATATAAATCTTCAACAAATTTTGTTTCTGTCTTTGAATGTTAATGTTAATTTTGAAGTGTAAGAATTTTTTTTTATACAACAGTATAAAAATAATTTCAACAGTTACGAAATTGAAGAAATGTAAAGTTTGAGCAAACAAAACAGCAGTATTAAAAATAACTTTTGATAATAAAGTCAATCGTCAACTGATTTTATACATCAGTAAGAGACTAATTGATGGATATAATAGTGTTACCAGTATTAATAACAAAAATAAATAAACATACCAGGGTTGATGAATTTAAAACGTTAGTACTTTTTTCAATACCTTCTTTTGAAAAATGTTAAAAATAATTAAGAGTCATATAATAAACACAGAAATATTAAAATAAATAGAAAGAATGAAATGAAAATAATGAATGAAAAAAAATTATAAAAATGGGGATCAAGATTTAAAAACTAAAAAACTTTTCGATCTAAATGAAGCTCAATATTTATTATTATTTTATAAAAAGTACCATCGATTTTAAATTTGAGTATAATTTAAAAAGCTCCATCCCTGACAGTACTTGTTTAGTTTTATTATATTAACATTTTATTTACTGTTATTAAAATGTATTAAGTTATGTATGCGAACGACATAGTTTTTTAATAAAAAGTTTCATAAAATTTAATCTCTGATTTCTAACATGGGTGGTAATCAAAATAATGCCAGGTTCGGTATTTCGATAACGAATGTTTGTGAGTTTCAGTATTTTAAGGGTAATAAGAAACAAATTTATTCAACTTTAGTGTTAAAAATAATTTTCAATGACTGCAAAGTAACAGTATTTTAGGGGTAACGCTTTTTAAAATTATTACAATATTTTTGGGGTATTGTTTGTATATCCTATAATTATGAATTTTATGGTACAAAACCGAATTCAACGAATTTTAGTATACATGTTTGTTATATTTATTTAAAATAAATTGATAAGTTTGAATGCAATCGGCCTACTTTTAAACGTTTATAGCATTTTTTAAAATAGGATTTATGACAGGTAAGCGAGTCCGAAAGAAAAGAAAATTGGCACGCACGTTAATAAAATGTTTTAATAACAATTATCAATTTTCGTTATGTTCTGACCAAATTTGAAGATGTTATTACATTTTTAAACTTCAGAATATATGAGAGGTAGGCGTGTCTTTGCACCAATTTTCTAAAATTTTGTTTATCTTCTAATTTGCTCAAACTAAAATTACGTACCAAATTTCAGTAAGCTCGATAACTTCTTCTATTTTTGTCCACTCGTTATATGGGAACAAAGCACTGTGCATCTGTGGATCAACAAACAACATTGGGTCTTGCGTGCATTAAACTCGACCCAATTCACACGAACCCACGCCGACATTGTGGAAAGTTTTATATTTTGCCTCATGCCCCCAACCTCAAAGGGCCTATGATCAAATGAATATGAATGACAGATGACCCAAAAGGTCATTTAAGATAAGAAAAAGTGAGGGAAGAAGAACGGAACCTTGCGGTACCCCTGAATTCAGTTGAAACACGACGGATGAGACCCCATCTATAACAACTTTTATAGTGCGATCCCTGATAAAACTCGATATGAATCGAGAGAAGTCATCATATACTCCAAAAGCATTAAGCTTTGGCACAAGTGCTTTATGCCACACACGATCGAATGCTTTTCTAGAGCAACCACTTTGTTTTCACCAATTCGGTGAATGGACCGAAGAGCACTGTTTGAGCACCAGTGCTGGTATATCATCCGAGCCTGTTAACTTGTCTACGCTAAACAATTTAAAATGTTCCCAACGAATATTAACACTATAAAAGTTCATAGAAGTGAAGAATCTGCATTAAGGAATGTTAGTATTAATTTGAACGACCTAGAGTTAGACGGAGAAGAATATAAAGTGAATGATCAAGAACAAATATTAAACGTAATTGGGTCTTATCTCGAGTTAGTTCACTCTTATAAGGAGATTGATCCAAACAATAATTTACAACTAGAGATAAACGATTACTTCGCAGGTTTTGTAAGAACAAAATCTGAATATGAAGCAAATCATATCACAATTACAGAGTTTGGTAACAGCAAAAAGGCTAATGAGCTTAATGATATCGAAGCCGACGACGACTTTGTCACATTAGATTCACTAATATATATTTTCAATAATTTGAACAACAAATTTTCTTTTGGGATTGACAATATACCGTATATCATTCTGAAACATATTCCCAGGAAACTGATCTGCGAATACTGCACAATCTTTAACAATATTATAAATTACTCATATTTTCCTCTGGCGTGGAAAACCGCTAAAAAAGTAGTAAAAGTTAAAAAAGACAAGGATCTAAGTATATTAAAAAACTTGCAACCCATAAGTTTGCTTCCGAACATAAGCAAAGTTTTTGAGATATGTATCAACAACAATTTACTAAAATTTTGCGAGAAACAAAATCTTATCACCGAAAAGCAATTCGGTTTCAAATATAAACATATAAACACGCAATTCAATTATTAGTGCCAAATATTCATTAGAACTGGAACAGAGCTTTATATACTGGGGATTGTTAAATAGATTTTGAAAATGCATTTGGCAATGTCTGGATACCGGGTCTGATTTATAAACTAGAGAAATACAAAATGTCTCTTCACTTCAAAATACTTATACATAATATGTTACATGAAAAAACATTTATAGTAAGTAAAATTGGTAGGTCAAGCACCAAAACATTCACTATAATTAATGGTTTAAGGTAGGGTATGGTAAATTCACCAATTCTTATACTTGTATGATCTATTATTATGACATATCATTGCATTTGCGGATGATTTAATAATTTATCACTAAATATGTTTCAAATTTAAGATTATATGATACAGCGAAAATAAATAGAATTGATCATTTCATAATTCATTTATGTGACAGAAAGAATTTAATATTAGCTTCAATTTACTGTAGCGAGAGTTATGTTATTTTATGTTTAATTAGTGGGTACATTCCTCCAGAAGCTTTCATATTCCTCGATAAAAAAGGGTATATCCAAAACAATTGCGGTACCCCTATACTATACTATATACGATAATCAAATAATAGAAAATAGCAGATTTAACGAAGCTATTTTCCTTAAAGACAAAAATACATTTCCAAATGTAAATATCAATAAATTTTGGTGGCTCACCGAATAATATCTATCTTTTTTTATCTCTTTGACATTAATTTTTAAACTTACATAAATATATAATCAATGTTTTTTTTATAATTTTTCATTGCATATTGTTAAAAATTATAGTAATAATATTATTCACTTAGTATTATATATAACATAACTGTATTTAAAAAATAACGAATTAATAATCCTAATTACTGTAAGTACTAGAGCTCCTACTAGAGTGTACTAAAGTGTATATAAAAAAATATATATTAACAGCGGTATTCATAAAAAAATCTTAATTCAAGTTTCAAATACATTTTAGTTAAAAACATTTTCAGCCTAAAAAAAGGTTTATTAAAAATTCGTATTCATAATCAGTATTTTAACTAATAAGTTTTTTTTTAACTTGAGGATGGCAACACTGTAGGTTTTATTTGTCACATTTATCGTAATGATGCAAATCAATGATTACTTAACCATACGGTACTCGTTTCTATGTATTTTTTTTTGTCGTTTTACAGAAAAATATTGTTTTTATAAAATAAAAAATTTATAAAAACTTGTTTAATAAAGAGTCAAAACAAAATGCCCAATAAAAGTGTTACATAGATAATGATTTTATTGTAGATAAAAAACTATTCAAATAACCGGTTTTATTTTCTTTGTTTTGATTAAACAACACACCACTAGTTTACTTTCAATAAATAATATCAAAAAATTATTATCTTTTATGCTTAAATTCTTTATCCTTAATTGAAAACGGGTCGCTACAATTATTTTGATCAAATATAGAATGTCTATTATTTATTAAACAAAAACAAATAACTTTTTTTGATTAAATGAAAATTTTTTGCAAAAAAGTTTAACATAAAAATAAACACAAAGCAAAAATGTCATTTTAAAATAGGTTTAAAATTGGGTCAAACCAATTTTAAAATTCATTTATTTACACAAGGTTTAAAAAAAGTATTTTAAGCTAAAATTCGTTTATAAATACAATTTTAGAAAATTTTGCTTAAAATTGATTTGAAATGCTGTTTAAAATTTTTATGAATACCGCTGTAACTATTTGTTTATTTACAGTGTAAATATTATATAAATTTCTTTTTAAATAAATAAATAAAAAAAACTTGTCAACGCTGAGATTCTCAAGAAAGAATATCTTGGGCATAGTATAAGATACTCTCCCTAGCGCTGGTAGTGGTTAATTTTTTCTTAGAGAAACCCAGCCAGAAGTTTGGCTTTATTAACCGGCTAAATGAATAATTGGTCATACCTTATAAAGTTGGAAGCGGCTTAGTAGTCGGGCACATTTAGACCTCGCCTCTTTGCGTTGCAGAGAAATAATGGTGTTTTTGCTTTTACGCCAAATACCAAATGCTTCCTCTCTGGATCTGACTGCATCCTTGCATGCCTGGTTAAACCAACACTTATTTCATGGTTTAGCCGAAATATGTTTTACAGAAATAAAAGACTTCATTCCAAACAAAATCACACTTTAAATCACTTTCGACGATGTTCGTCTAGAAAACAAGGTTTAAATTAAATTGATAAAAATCGTTGAGGTCTACCCAACGAGCTTTTTCATAAATAACAGCTGATCGTTTCGTGGCAAAGGATGCGAAAGAGATAATATGATCCGAGTTACCAAGAGGTACAAATGTCCTCACTTTATACTTTTTAGGGTGTATGGTAAGAAAACGGTCAATGGTATTCTGAAACTGCCCTTTAACACACGGAGTGTGTGTTGGACATTCACAAATTGCACAAGATGATTGTGCGCCGCGAAGAGCTCAACGTAAGTGCCAACCGAAGTTGTCTCACTCGAATGGTGAAGCCAGGTAGAGTTGTAAATATTGAAATCGCCCGCAACCACGATTTCACTATTCTCCATGATTCTAAAAATGGAATTTTAAAGAGAATCAAAACAATTTTAAGTTTTGATCTTTTCCATGTTTGGGCTTCCCGAAATGCAAGAAGTGTGAACTGTTTTGAATTTAACCCGGAGACAGTTAAATTCAGTATGATAAGTGGTCAGTTGATGCTGCCACTGGTACACAACATCATTACGAATGTATATCGTACACGGAATATGTGTGGGCTCATGTCATGTCAGTCATGTTTTACCTTTGTCGTCTTCAGTCAACAAAATTGGTCGGCGTACATCTCTGGTGTAGACATACTTAAAATGTTCTTGCTGTTAAAAACTGTTTTTATTTTCGATGTGTGGATCAAACTGAAGTTCTTAAAAGTATAACATCAATTAAGTCAAATGCTGTGGGTTAAGATGAAATAAATCCTAGATTTTTATAAATTATCGTTCCCAAACTTCTGCCATTTTTTACGTGTTTACTTAATACAATATTAACAAAATCTTCCTTTCCTGATATGTGGATAAAAGCCAATTGCAGTACTACCATTTTAATCCAAGGTGATGTACTGGCAAATTAATGAATATTTAAAGAATCAACAACTTCTTACTGATAAACAATCTGGTTTTAGACAGGGCAGAAGCTGCATTACGGTTCTACTCGATGTGGTAGAAAAAATTAGGTCCAAACAGGATATGAATATGGTATAATTTCTTGTGCTTTTAGATCACAGTAAGGCTTTCGATGCTGTTGATCACTCGGTTCTACTCACCAAACTCAAAAAAATCTTTAATTTCTCTAATTCGGCTAAAAAACTTATTTCCTCTTACCTTATTAATAGTAAACAAGTGGTTACTTTAAATGGTGTGACTTCTAATGCAGTTGCTGTTGATATAGGAGTGCCACAGGGGTCTATTCTTGGTCTATTGCTTTTCTTTATGTACATAAACGATTTGCCTGAAGTTCTGAATTACTGTGGTGTTCAAATGTATGCTGATGTCGTACAGTTGTACTTAAGCAGCAGAATGTAAAATGTTCAGAATTGTATTGACTTTATTAACAGTGATTTGGATAAAATACACATATGGGCATGTGATAATGGCTTGTGTATAAACCCTGATAAATCGAAATGCATTTTCATATCAAGAAAAAATAAAAAAAAAAGATTGAACGGTAATATTTTTCTACATATTAACAACTCAAAAATCGACTTTGTTCAATCATCCTCGAATTTGGGACCCACTGGTAGAGTTCATGGGATGCTGAGAAACCTGTGGGCTGTAAAATCATCAACGCCGTTTAAAATAAGAATGCTTTTGGAAAAAACTTATTTAATACCAGTTCTGTTGTACGGGTGTGAAATATTTGCCAATTGCGACACTATTGACAAATCGCCTTGAGGTCACATACAACAATATAGACAGATAGGTTTTCAATAGAAGTATACGAGATAGTATATCACCATATCCATATCAGTTAAATGATATAAGTTTTAAGGATTTATTAAAATATAAAAGTCTTATAATGATGCATAAGATTATATATTTCAAGGAACCAGAATATCTTTATAGCACAATTACTTTTGCCCAATCACCAAAGGAAGAAACTTGATATCACAAAAATACAAATATATTATGTCTACGAGACAATTTTTCAATTATACAACGTGTCTTTGGAACGACTTACGATCATACATCCAAATACAAAGCAACGCATTACATTTCAAACAGGAAATTTTAAAATTATTTTTAAATTGTTTTGAATCTAATTAAACGTCAATTTTATTATGTTTATATTTATTATGTTAATTTCTATGATTAAACTTATTATTATAGCCTGTTCCTCCATTTCGAAAGAACTCTAGTGTTCGGAGCAAACAAATTTTCCGCAGAGGAGGAAAATTTGACCAGAAAACTAAACTCCGTTTCGCCCCCTATTACGCTGTTGCTGAGTGGTAAAAGGTATGTGTATGTTGTTTGTGGCTTACGTTTGCCCAAGAAGCTCATATTTACATTTTTTATTTTACATCTTTTATTTGACAAGGACTTTAGCAGTGACCGCACCGAACAGACAACAGGCAACAGAAAAGCTCTGCAAACAACAATTTCACCCACAACCAATCGATAACAAAAATTTTCACAAATAAACACACTCCAAATAAAAATTGATTTGTTTATGGTTATTTTTTTATTTTATTTGTCATATACAGCTGATCACTGTTAAACAGAGTTGTTTTTGTCTTTAAGCAGTTTAGTAGTATTTTTGGTACTTCTAAAGAAAATTGTAACAAATGCTCAAAATATATGATCTGGCATCTCTGTGATTTGTAAATGCGTAAGAAACAAAAATTGACACACGTAAGTCAAGTCGATCGAAGGCTTTGGAAATAGAGAAACCCAAATTGATTCGAATTCGAGTGACTTGCTTTCGTTCGACTAGTTTTTCGTTCGAGATCGAGGAACAGGCTATTAATAATTAAAACTAAAATGTATTTGACTTAATGTTTATATGACAAATGCGCATTGCTATTACTGTAATTTATAAGATTTATTCTTGTTGTGATAGTAATTCAACCAATAAATAAATAAATAAAATATGTATAATATAGGGTGTTTTTTTGCTATATAGTTTTTTAGTGTAAATTTTTTCAGTGTCCAAAAATGATGCATGATATGTGACAATGCCAAAAATGATCTGTAAGGTTTGCCATTTCACCATGAATAGACTAGCAAACGAACAACGCTTACAAATCATTGATTTTTTTGTATCAAAATTCGTGCTGTGTGAGAAATGTGTTTCGTAAACTACGTTCATATTATGGTCTTCATAATCGAATTACCAAACAGGTTATTCAAGCTGTTGTGACCAAATTTCGCACCAGTTTGACTTTATTAGACATTAATCCACCAACCCGTATGCGAAGAGTGCGTACCGAGGAGAATATTGCTGCTTTATCGGCCAGTGCCAGTCAAGATCGCTATATGTCAATTCGTCGCAGTTGTCAACAATTGGGATTGTGTTATTCGACGACCTGAAAGATTTTACAGCTGCTGCACGAACTGAAGCCAGGTGGCATACCATAACGTCATTTGTTTGGTGAATGGATCTTTTTCCCCAAAATTGAAGAATTAGACTTGGTTGGCTTGTGGTTTCAACAACAAGGCACGCGATACCATAAACCTATCGAGAGGCGAGTTTGGTGAGAAATTAGTTTCACGTTTTGTAGCAGTGTACGGGGACAAGGTGGCCACAATTCTAGGCATGGAATACAACATTACAGCTGCCATTGGTTAGATACCGGCCGAAATGCTGAAAAAAGTATGCCAAAATTGAAGCTCACAGATGGACCATCTACGGCGTAGCCGCGGGCAATATTTACATGAAATAATCTTTAAAAAGTAAATGGCAGGCATTCATTTACCGCTTCAAATAAATAATTCATTCACTTTTGCAAATTCTGTTATTTTTTTCAATTTTAAAACCCAAAGGGTTAAAAAATTACCCTTTATGACGTATTTTCAATTAAACTTTTGAAATTTTTAAAGTAAACATTTTTTAAAGACAATACAATTACTTATTTCTCATATATATTTATATATAATATAACTCTCTCATACATTTTTGTTGCAGATTTTAAAAAAACACGAGTACTTCGGCAAGTATGGCAAAATTCATAAAGTTGTAATCAATCCAAGCACTACTTATGCAGGTGTACAGGTAAGTCACCAATAATTTTGTAGCAAAGAGGGCATTTCAAGGCTATAATGTCAACTTTGTTTTCCAATTTCTTCCTAAAAACTGAACCGATCGCTTAGACCTTTTTGATAGCTTTAGATTGATCTAAAGTTGTTATTGTAACATTAAAAGTGGCTATTGTAACATAAAAAGTTGTTATTGTAACATAAAAAGTTGTTATTGTAACATAAAAAGTTGTTATTGTTGTCGGCGAATTATGTAATTTTCTTTTCACAATTATATGTCATCGTAAGCAAATTGCAAAAACACCGTATTACGATTTTCAACTCCTGATCTCACCTATGGAATAATTGATACGTGAAAGTAGAGACCATGAATAGTAAAACTGGGTACTAAGTTTTTCTTGATCACGTCGGATGTTGTTTTTAAAGAACTTCAAAAAAATTACGAAGAATTTTTTTTTTTGAAAAATTTTCAATAGCCTTGAAATGGTACAATTTTTATCTTTAAAACATACAAATTCAATGGACATTTATGACATTTCGTTATGGAAAAAAACTAAACATCATCATCTGTAAAATACTAAAAAACGAATTCATTCGTTTCTTGAATTAGTGAGCACCAGCGAACTGCAACTGCTGATTGCAAAACGTTCATACGCAATCAACACAAGAAATAATATGTGTTTGCGTTCAAACGCTGAATATACTCCAACACACATATTTGTTGATGCAAATTGTTGCGTCATTGATTTATAATCATAGGTCGTTTTCATACCATTGATTTTATTCTGTTCGTTCGAGTCAACAATAATTATTTTGATGTTGAATAAATCAGAAAAACAACAACGCGTATGTGTGTATTCATAATTAAAACAAAATAGTTTCTTATCTATAAAAAGGGTTTGTTTTGTAAAAACACATTTCATAAATGGTATAATGTACATACATTGGGGTGGGTGTAAAATCCGTTTTTTTTTTAGAATTCTTATAAGTAATACCAAAAATATTTTTCTTTGTGAATTTTTTTTTTTAATTTAGGTCGATATCTCAGGCTCTCCCAATCCGGTTAAAGTTAAATATTGCCTAATTTTCCAATCAAAATAGATGAAAAAAAATTTAGACAATATTTAAATTTTTCCTGATTAGGCAAGCCTGAGATATCGACCTAAAATTTTTTTGCAAAAAATATTTTTATTTCAAAAAGAAGAATATTTTTAGTATTGTATTACTAATAAAAATTCTAAAAAGCGGGTTTAAGTCCCACCCTAATGTACATATATGAAATGTGTTTCTATTTTGTTGTAATTATAAATACACTCATATGCGTTGTTTGTTGTTTTTTCTGATTTATTCAACTCTGACTTTTTGTTGAGTGATTAAATTTGCAGTAAACATAATCGACATTTGGTTCACACTGATCCCAATTACGCGTTCAGTAACATGATGCTGATTTTATTCTACAGTGAATTTTGTTGAATTATTAAATGTGAACAAGAATTTTTGTGTATGATTAAATCAAGAAAAAAGTTGATTTTGCAGTTCTCTGGTGCACACACATTGAGTTAAGGAAAGTCGAAATCAACAACGTCATAAATTCTATAAGTTATGAGTATGATGAGTACTACTTTTGCCCTACTCATTGCAGATCTCTGGTGCCGATTTTTGTGAACTGCATATTTAGTTTTGGGAAATGAATTCGAACCATTTTTTTTATTATATTGTTATTACCAAATAATGAATTAGAAACATTTCTGTTTTTTTATTTTTTATATAAAATAAATGAAAAATATATTTTTTGTGTTGTTATTTCAAATCTTGAAACCATTTTTGCAACCATTTCAATTAGAAATATCGCTGCATACTTACTTTTGTGATACACTGTTAGACGGGACTGTATATATTTATATATGATTTATAGAGAACCATATATTCTTATATATGGCTTATACACTAAAAAACAGATATGAACTAAAATGTAATAAAAAATTTCCTTCAAATAGTTTATAAATTGTCCTCAATTAAAGTAAAATTTTATTAAAACTTAGAAAATTTTTCTTAAAAAGAATAAAAATTCCTAAGTTTGAAGAAAAACAAAATTGTTTATATACTCAGAAATAGTTCATATTTTAATATTTCTTGATTTTAGGAAAAAAACAAGTCAATTAATTAAAAATTTATTAATTTTAAGAATAAACATCTTAGTTTTAAGAAAATTGCATACTCAAATGTAATAAAATTAAGTTTAGTTCAAAAAAAATTTTGGACATAATTTACTCCCATTTAGTTAAAAAAATGTCTAACTTAAATCGAGAAAGTATTTTTACTTAATGTGTGTTCATTTTTTGTTCGCGAGTAGTAAAATTAACTAAATTTTAGAAAGCCATTTCCAAATTCTGTTTTTAAGTATACCACTTACTAATTTTGAAGAATTGTTTTCTAAAAATTAGTTCAGACAATTAAAAACAAAAAGTAATAAATTTTTTCCCATGTAATAATAAAAATTTACTTGATTTTAGAAACTGATGAACCATTTCTAAGTAAAATTTTCATGCAACTTAGTTCAAATAAATTTTAAAAAATTTTAATAAAATATTCTTTTTTTCAAGGAAAAGTTTTCTAATATTTAAAAAATATTAAAATTTGGTATAGGATTTTTTTTTGTTGGAAAACATTTAAATTATTTTTAATATTCTATTCCAAAAACACAATCACTTAAAAACAAACCAGCTAGTTTTCCTAATTTAAAAAAAAAAAATATTATAAAATAAAAGAAATTAAAGTAACCATTTAAAAAACTATCGTGCATGATTGTAACTTTTGGTTCGTGATCGTGTGTAAGCGTGAGTCAAAAATCTATCACGTGCCCATCTCTATTCTTAAGAGTCTTAAATATTGAACTTAAAGTAGCTTAAAATATATTTTAAAATTTTGTTAGCAAAGGGTAAAAAACTTCGAATTTGCGCTTTTATGTACTAAATTTGTTTGTTGACTACAATACAAAATATTGCAGGCACATTTTATACATTACGGCATAATGGATCTGACTTTGTCACAATTTATTACGTTTCAGGATATCCTGCAGTATACTATTTAAATTTGTTTACCTTTTTGCTAATGACATTTAATTTTTATTTTAAACACATGAATTTAGTGTAATTCAATTTAGTTTTAAGACAAAATTGTATAGCAAAAAGTTTGTTAAGAGCGGAAGTCCTCCGAACGTGGGAAAATACTTACTCAATGAGTGTAAAGTACTTTAAAATATATGGTAAAATACTGTTACACGAAATTTCTACACCTAGAAATTTCTTCACACTAATTTTAACAGCTGGAAAAATCTAGTGTCGTAATGAACTGGTACTCGGTGACGCAGTAGTTCAGTTTATAAGTAAAACGCAGAGTGTGAAGAACTAAAGTGTTGCTAACGTTTAGTCTATCTATATCGTGTAAATAAAGTGACTGTTATAAATAAATAGAGCTATAAATAATTTGAAACAGTGTTTATTATTTGCAATATAGAAAGAACTCGATTTATTTAAAAGGTAAATAAATCAACGATTTTATAAAGGGTAAAATCGTAACAATTGGTGTCAGAAGTGGGATTGCAAAATAATAAGCAGTCATGAAATTGGAGGAGCTTAAGGTGGAACAGCTCAAGAAGGAATTGAGCAAATTGGCGCTACCGACAGCAGGAAATAAAGTCGAATTGCAAAAGAGGCTCATAGAGGAATTCGAGCGGCGTAACATTGACATTGCAACTTACGAATTTGATGATAAAGAATCAATGGAGGTTAGTACTCGTAAAACTGAAGGTAGTATGGAGTTAAGCGAAATGTTGGCTGCTATGATGGAAAAGCTAGAAGCTTCTAGAGCAGACAACATGAAAATGTTAGAAGTTTCTAGAGCAGAAAATGAGAAACTGTTCGAAACGTCTAGAGCAGACAACATGAAAATGTTAGAAACTTCCAGAGCAGACAACGAAAAATTGTTAGCAAAACTTCAGGAAACTTCTAGAGCCGACAACGAGAAATTTTTAACCAAGATGGAGACGAACGAGAAATTGCTTATGAAGATGGAAGAAAAGTTTCAAGAAACTTCTAGAGAAATTTCCGAAGTTTCAAAAAGAGTGACCGACTTAGAGAATGACGTCGAGAAAAAACTGCAAGACCTGGAAAGTAAAATAAATAATTCTCAATGTCAAGAGGGCCCAGTACGAATTATTTCGGAAACTTCTAGTAGAGCAAAGGCCCCTACTTTTGATGGCAGCATACCGTTTAATGTTTTTAAGTTCCAGTTCGAGACAGTTGCCGCCAGAAATATGTGGAACAACGAAGAAAAGGCTATAGAGTTGATTCTGGCCTTAAAAGGAAACGCTGCAGAAATTCTAGAAAGTGTGCCAATCACCTGCAATAATTATGACGACATAATGGTGGCACTGCAGCGAAAGTATGGTGGCGAACACAAAAAGGAAATTTACCGAATGGAACTTAGAGGTAGACTTCAAAAAGCAAATGAGTCGTTGCAAGATTTTGCAACAGAAATTGAACGGCTAGTGCAGTTGACTTATCCGGGCGAAAATCATCCATTCTTAAATCAGTTCAAAATTGAAGCATTTGTGAATGGAATTCGGGATCGACATTTTCTGAAACTGTCTCATTCGCGCTGGCCCAGGAGACTGCGAAGGTGATTTCCAAGCCACAAATATTTAAGGTGCGTAACCTTGAAGTAACTGCTGAAAAAGATATAAGCACCAAGTTAACAGAGTTGACAGAGGCAGTTATGAAGGCATTAGGTGAAAAGCGCAGCAAACCAAAGGACAAATGCTACAATTGCGGTAAAGTGGGACACTTTCAGCGAAACTGCAAAGCACCCAGAAAAAGCCTCAGAGCCGATCAGCAATCACCTAAAGAGTCACCGTTAAACTAAAAAGAGCTAGCACTACGGGACATGAGCTAGCTCCCACAAACGATGGCCCCACAATCTCCATATCAGTAATACAGCAGGAGAAAAGCAATCTTACTGCTTGTGGATATATCAACGGCAGAAAGCACATTTGTACTATAGACACAGAAGCATCACAGTCTGTCATCAGACCTAATTTAGTTAAGGAGGCAATTGAACCATTATATGGGGTGAGACTGCGCACAGCTACTGGGGCGACTGGTACTGTCTATGGCAAAGTGCATGTAAAACTAACGATTTCCAACGTAAGCGTCAATCATGTATTTATTGTTGCCGATATTGTGGACGAAATAATCATTGGTGCAGATTTTATGATTAGTCACGGCATTAATCTGCATATGGGGCAAAAAGTTATGATTTGGCGCAATGTTGAAATACCTCTTGATGTTGGATATGAGCAAGCGGATCAGGTAAGAAAGCTAGTTACCATCAGCCACCAAAAACTACCAGCACGAGCTGAAACTTTAGTATAAGTGCGTATGGAGGGAGATTGTGAGGACAGCAGCTTGTGGGTGGTAGAACCATCAGAAATAAAAAGTGACCTTATAACAGCGAAAGCCCTCGTGAAAACCAGCAAAGACAAACGAGTTCCTGTAAGAGTACTGAACCTATCAAATTGTGAAAAAGTTGTCAGAGCTAACTCTGAAATAGCCAAATGTACCGCGCCAGAAGCAATAATCAGTTGCGAAAAGAACTTGGAACCATCCAGTGCGTCCGTTAACCCTCGAAGTGGCACATGGTTCTGGCCAGACATATTTAATTCTCATGCTTCAATTTAGCATACTTCTATTTTAGGTACATGGCTGTAATTTCAGGTAATCTCCCAAAATATTGTTGGCTTTCGATGTATAAATTAATAATTGAAAAAAAGTCCTTGGAACAGGACAAAAAAGCCAAATAAAAAATCTTCACCTTACTTTTGGTACATGGTGTCTGGCCAGACCCCTATGCATTTTGCATGAACGCATAGGCAAAGCACATGGCACGAGTTGGAAATTTGTATTTACTTTATTCTTTTATGCTTCTTTCTTTCTTCTGATTTTGTTTGTGAGTTAGTTATTCATTGAACGTTGAACAGAAATCTAGTTTTTGTGCGGTAATTTTGAACTTGTGAATAATTTTAAGCAGTTAGATTTGTTGCGTTGTTAGTATATTATGGCTGATGAACTGGAATTTATTTATAATACACGCTTGCGTAGCGCGAATTTGCAACCCCAATTGTCAGAGGCATTAGTGCGTGATTTTCAAAGTCAGGTAGAAGCTGATGAAAATTATGATGTTTTTGAAAACGATGGTGACGACACTGCTGATTATGTGCCAGAAGATGATGCTTCAGACATAGAAAATGATTTGGAAATTGAACCTAAAGAACTTTATGATAGTGATGAAGACGTAGATGAAGAAGAAGAAAGTGGAAATGATGCTGAAGCAGCAAATGAAGTCGACTCAGGCTGTTTTTATGGTAAAGACGGTACTAAATGGAACGAAACTGAACCCCCTGCATCTCGTTTGCGCCAGCATAATATCATGCGTTTTCGATCTGGAACAAAAACAAGCTATTTTTCTCAACCAATATCAAGCTATTTTTCTCAACCAATATTACGTTCGTCATCATTAGTGAAACAAATCGGCATGGGCGAGAATCAATTAGAAAATGGAATGAAGAACATCCAGAGTCTACCCAAAGAAAATGGATTGATTTGACAAGCTCTGAGCTAGATGCATTCATTGGGATTTTGTTGGCTTCTGGTCTCAGCCATAATAATATGCAAGACTCCAGTATATTGTGGCGTTCTGATTCGCTGCCCATATTCCGTGCGGCTATGTCACACAAACGATTCATTACTCTGTCCAGATATATTCGTTTCGATAATAGTCGTACGCGGGCATTTCGACAGCAAACAGATAAAGCAGCTCCTATCCGGGACCTTTGGAATTTTCTCAATGAAAATCTGCAAAATTATTATGAACCTTATGAAAATATCACCATCGATGAGCAGTTGTTTCCGTATCGTGGGCGCACAAAGTTCACCCAATATATACCATCAAAACCTGCAAGGAATGGGATCAAAGTTTGGTGGGCATGCGATGCTAAGACTAAATTTCCATTGAAAGGAAAACTATACACTGGAAGGGAAGGAGACAATCGGGAGATAAATCAAGGTGAAGACGTTCTAATGTATTTCGAAAATTGTTACGCAAACAGCGGCAGAACAATTATTTCTGATAATTTTTTCACCTCATTGAACGGCGCTAAACGACTGGCTGCTATGGGACTGGCATTTGTTGGCACCATTCGAGCAAACAAAAGATGTCTTCCTAAGGAAGTTATGAAGAGCACCAGACGACCAATTCTTTCAAGTGTGTTTGGTTTTCATGAAAATCTTGTTGCACTTTGCAGCTACGTGCCCAAAAAAAATAAGGCAATCAATTTAATTTCAACCGTGCATTACACGAAATATGTTGAAGGCGTAGCCATGAAACCGGAAGCAATATTATTTTATAATTCAACTAAAGCCGGAGTCGATACGATGGATCAAATGCTAACTCATTACACAACAAAACGGTCAACCAGACGCTGGACATACGCGCTTTTCTGCAACATGATTGATGTGATGGCATTGGCAAGTTACATTATATGTAAGCTAAATGATGAAAATACAAGAAAAGAAAGAAGACGCATATTTTTATATAAACTTGCAAAGCAATTGGTACTGGTTAACGTTGAAAATCGCATCAATAATCCGCACATTGTGGCTCAACCAACAACTCGTATAGCATTTGAAGCGTACTTTGGGAGACCTCTCAATATAGCAAACCGTAATGTGGCTTCACGCAGTAGTCCAGACACACTAGCTGCCAAAACAGATTGCAGAATTTGCCTGCAGCAAGGTTACAAAATACGCCGTAAAACACGCTTTTTTTGCTGCAAACGCAACAATCCTGTTTGTCAGCAACATTCAAAAGTAGATTATTTATGTTTTTGTTGCCTTCCGCAAAATTCTGAATAAAAAAATCAATGTATTCTTCATAATAATTTTCTATTTTGTCATAAACATTTATTACTTTACCCATAATAAAGAGAAATATATATAGAACAAAAAAATTGTTGCCCTTTTCATTCCAAAGAATTTTTCAGGTCTATTTTTTCTTCCTCAGGTAGCTAATAACATAGTAAAAAGAAATAGAAACACAAAATATAACAAATATTTTCCTATCTTAGTAAAAAATTTAACGGCAACCAGCCCTTATTTTCATACAAATGCATGTAAATGTATAGGGGTCTGGCCAGACACCATGTGCCAGAACTAAGGGCTCAAAATATGTGCCTGACGAAGGGTTAAAGATCGAGAGATACTGGCAGAATATGAGGAAAAATGGGTAAAAGAACTGGCGCCGCCTGATAGAAATAAAGCCAAACAGCTAATCAGGAAATACGGCTCTGTCTTCGCATGAAAACCCATAGTCAAGAAAGAACGGCGATTGTGAAACACCGAATAAATACTGGTGAAGCGAGGCCAATAAAGCAGGCGCCCAGAAGTATCCCTCTAGCAAAACGAAATGAAGTTAAAGAGTTAGTCAACGAAATGGAGCGTAGTGGAGTAATCGAACCATCTTCTAGCCCATGGAGCTCGCCTATAGTTTTAGTTAAGAAAAAAGATGGCAGCACCCGATTCTGTGTTGATTACAGAAAACTAAACGATATCACGAAGAAGGACAGCTATCCACTACCGAGAATTGACGACACTCTAGACACGCTAGCAGGAGCCAAATGGTTCTCCACATTGGACTTGCAAAGTGGTTATTGGCAAGTATAAATTCGTGAGCAAGACAAGGAGAAAACTGCCTTTAGCACAGGTGACGGATTATGGCAGTTTAATGTGATGCCCTTTGGACTCTGCAATGCTCCAGCAACATTCAAGCGGTTAATGGAAAATGTGCTGAAAGGACTCCACTGGGAAACTTTCCTTGTGTACCTTGATGACATAATTGTCATGGGAAAAACTTTCGATGAACACCTGAAGAACTTAGCAGAAGTTTTAAGGCGAATATCTGCGGCTGGACTCAAGCTTAGCGCAAAGAAATGTACACTGTTCCAGAGGGAAGTCAAGTATTTAGGGCACCGCGTAACTGCGGAGGGTATATCAACCGATGAAGATAAGATTCGGGCTGTAAAAGATTGGCCTCGCCCGAAAAATCTGCACGAGTTGCGCAGCTTTTTAGGTCTCTGCACATACTACCGACGATTTGTACCAAATTTTGCCAGTGTGGCTGCGAGTCTTCATGAGCTGACTAAGAAGGCGCGACCATTTCATTGGGGTGAAGCCCAAGAACAAGCATTCTTATGTACGGCACCGATTCTTGGATATCCTGTGGCCGGGGAAAAATTTGTGCTGGAGGTGTGCTTCGCAGGTTATCAATGTAACCGAAAAAGTCATAGGTTATTACAGTCGAGTACTTTCGAAGCCTGAAAGAAACTACTGCGTAACACGGCGGGAACTCTTGGCGGCGATAGAATGTGTAAAGCACTACCACAAGTATCTGTATGGTCAGCACTTCCAACTAAGAACCGACCATTCTACACTAAGGTGGCTGCTGCAATTTATACAACCAGAAGGGCAGCTAGCTCGTTGGATTGAACGACTTCAAAGCTATGATTTCAGCATCGAGCACAGGAAAGGCACAAAACATTGCAATGCGGACGCCCTTTCAAGACGCCCCTGTAATTTAGAGTGCAAACATTGTTCGAGGGCTGAAGGAAAGGAGTGCATCGTAGATATAAGACTAACGCATATTGAGTCAAGAGAAGCCTGGTCAGCGGCGCAACAAAATGACTCCATACTGTCAAAAATTATGTCAGCCAAAGCAGAGGATAGGAGGCCTACTTGTGAACAAATATCAGCAGAAAGTCCACTAATAAAGGCGTATTGGGCCCAGTGGAACAGTCTGAGGGTAATTATACCGTATATGGGAAAGTGCGGATGGCAAAACTGAGACAAAGCTAATTGTGGTGCCGTCAAGCAAAATAGACGAAGTATTAAGAGAGTTCCATGACGGTCCCAGTGGTGGTCATCTCGGTGTCACAAAAACCCTAGAGAAGTTAAAACAACGATTCTACTGGGTCGACTGCCAGCAAGCTGTAAGCGACTGGATAGCAAATTGCACGCAATGCATCGCAGCTAAAGGACCAGTAAGGAGAAGTCGTGGGCAACTTCAACAATACAACTCGGGTGCCCCATTTGAGCGGATAGCAATGGATGTAGCAGGCCCTTTCCCTGTCAGTGATTCCGGAAACCGTTACGTTCTTGTGGTGATCGACTATTTCAGTAAATGGCCTAAAGTATACGCTATACCGAACCAGGAAGCCAGAACGATAATAAGCGCATTTGTGAACAACTGGGTGTGCCGCTACGGTGTTCCATTAGACTTACAGAGTGGAAGTCTAATGGGACCAGGGAAGGAATTTTGAATCTGCTATCTTCAAGGAAATGTGTGAGTTGTATGGAATAAGAAAGACAAGAACCACCCCGCTGCATCCACAATCTGATGGTATGGTCGAAAGATTCAATCGCACTTTAGAGGAATACTTAAGAAAAGTGGTCAGTGCAAATCAGAAGGACTGGGACGAACACATCCCTAAATTTCTGTTGGCATACAGATCGGCTGTTCACGATTCCACCTCCCGGACATCTGCAAAAATAATTTTCGGAACAGAACTTAAATTGCCCGGCGATTTAGAATTTGGAGTTAAGCTCGCCGCTATAGATAAAGACAATGCTTCCAAGGAACAAGAAGACCTTAACGAGCTTCATGAGTTTGTACGCAATCGAATTTAAATAGTCAGCGATAAGATGAAGGCTAGGTATGATAGGGCAGCAAATTCTGAAGGATTTAATGAGGGTCAGCTGGTACTACTTTTTAACCCGCAACGAAAGAAAGGATTATCTCCCAAACTACAAACGCATTGGGACGGACCCTATAGAATGGTTGAATGATGTGGTATACAGAATACAGAAAGATCAGAGCCCAAGGTCCAAAATGAAGGTTGTTCATCTGGAACGACTAGCCAACTATGGAAAAGGAATAGCTATGTCTGTTCGGGACGAACAGGCTTAAGTGGGCGGCAGTGTTACACGAAATTTCTACACCTAGAAATTTCTTCACACTAATTTTAACAGCTGGAAAAATCTAGTGTCGAACTGGAAATAACTAGAATACCTGACTACTAATATAAATACTGGTACTCGGTGACGCAGTAGTTCAGTTTATAAGTAAAACGCAGAGTGTGAAGAACTTAAGTGTTGCTAACGTTTGGTCTATCTACATCGTGTAAATAAAGTGTACTATTAAAGTGTTTTTCTGTAATTTTTAGTGACTGTTATAAATAAATAGAGCTATAAATAATTTGAAACAGTGTTTATTATTGGCAATTTAGAAAGAACTCGATTTATTTAAAAGGTAAATAAATCAACGATTTTATAATAGGGTAAAATCGTAACAATATATCACCTTTACCATAGAAGCAGAATAAGGATAATTTTCACTTAAAAGAAGTGTTGAATAGCTGTTAAATTTTTTTTTGATTTTTAGGGAGTTAAGTCCTAGTTTTTAGTAAAAAAAAAATATCTAATGAACTTAAATAAAATAAAATTTTTCTTAAAACCAAGGAAACATTTCCTAACTAACAGTACAATTTTAGATGATGTATAAACTAATTAGGAGGAAATTTTACTGTTTTCTAATAAAAATTTATTTCTCAGTAGTAAAATTTTCTATAATTTAGAAATTTTGACAAACTTTAAGTAAAATTTGTTTTTTAATTTCAAGGAAAATTTTATTAAGTATTGCTAAAAAGTGTCTTTGGCGCCGTTTTCATTTCAATTTTTCCTCTAAATAAGTTCATTTTTCTAAATTCTAGTTCATTTTTTTTGAGTGTACAGAACATATGGTTCTTTCTAATATGTTATCTAATTTTTGAGATATAATAATATATGGTCCATTATCAAAAATATTTTTTAATATGGTATGAGCTATAATTATAAATGGTTTAATATATTTTCCAATATAAGAAATATTTTTTGATATGGTATAAGGTATAAACATATATGATACAATATGTGCAAAAAAATTTGAGATATTGTTGTATATAGTTCCATATCTAGATTATTTTTGATATAAAAAAAGATATAGTTTGAGTTTTAATAGTCAATGGTTTCGAAACCCAGCCGTCATTAATACGAATTTTTTGCTCAAAGTGGATTTTCATCACTTTTTCTATATTTTAACACGGTTATATCTCGGTATACGGTACGGAATTGGCTATTTTGTGTTTTGTTTTGCACATTAACTTTTTACATACATACATCATACATACATACATACATACATACATACATACATACATACATACATACATACATACATACATACATACATACATACATACATACATACATACATACATACATACATACATACATACATACATACATACATACATACATACATACATACATACATACATACATACATACATACATACATACATACATACATACATACATACATACATACATACATACATACATACATACATACATACATACATACATACATACATACATACATACATACATACATACATACATACATACATACATACATACATACATACATACATACATACATACATACATACATACATACATACATACATACATACATACATACATACATACATACATACATACATACATACATACATACATACATACATACATACATACATACATACATACATACATACATACATACATACATACATACATACATACATACATACATACATACATACATACATACATACATACATACATACATACATACATACATACATACATACATACATACATACATACATACATACATACATACATACATACATACATACATACATACATACATACATACATACATACATACATACATACATACATACATACATACATACATACATACATACATACATACATACATACATACATACATACATACATACATACATACATACATACATACATACATACATACATACATACATACATACATACATACATACATACATACATACATACATACATACATACATACATACATACATACATACATACATACATACATACATACATACATACATACATACATACATACATACATACATACATACATACATACATACATACATACATACATACATACATACATACATACATACATACATACATACATACATACATACATACATACATACATACATACATACATACATACATACATACATACATACATACATACATACATACATACATACATACATACATACATACATACATACATACATACATACATACATACATACATACATACATACATACATACATACATACATACATACATACATACATACATACATACATACATACATACATACATACATACATACATACATACATACATACATACATACATACATACATACATACATACATACATACATACATACATACATACATACATACATACATACATACATACATACATACATACATACATACATACATACATACATACATACATACATACATACATACATACATACATACATACATACATACATACATACATACATACATACATACATACATACATACATACATACATACATACATACATACATACATACATACATACATACATACATACATACATACATACATACATACATACATACATACATACATACATACATACATACATACATACATACATACATACATACATACATACATACATACATACATACATACATACATACATACATACATACATACATACATACATACATACATACATACATACATACATACATACATACATACATACATACATACATACATACATACATACATACATACATACATACATACATACATACATACATACATACATACATACATACATACATACATACATACATACATACATACATACATACATACATACATACATACATACATACATACATACATACATACATACATACATACATACATACATACATACATACATACATACATACATACATACATACATACATACATACATACATACATACATACATACATACATACATACATACATACATACATACATACATACATACATACATACATACATACATACATACATACATACATACATACATACATACATACATACATACATACATACATACATACATACATACATACATACATACATACATACATACATACATACATACATACATACATACATACATACATACATACATACATACATACATACATACATACATACATACATACATACATACATACATACATACATACATACATACATACATACATACATACATACATACATACATACATACATACATACATACATACATACATACATACATACATACATACATACATACATACATACATACATACATACATACATACATACATACATACATACATACATACATACATACATACATACATACATACATACATACATACATACATACATACATACATACATACATACATACATACATACATACATACATACATACATACATACATACATACATACATACATACATACATACATACATACATACATACATACATACATACATACATACATACATACATACATACATACATACATACATACATACATACATACATACATACATACATACATACATACATACATACATACATACATACATACATACATACATACATACATACATACATACATACATACATACATACATACATACATACATACATACATACATACATACATACATACATACATACATACATACATACATACATACATACATACATACATACATACATACATACATACATACATACATACATACATACATACATACATACATACATACATACATACATACATACATACATACATACATACATACATACATACATACATACATACATACATACATACATACATACATACATACATACATACATACATACATACATACATACATACATACATACATACATACATACATACATACATACATACATACATACATACATACATACATACATACATACATACATACATACATACATACATACATACATACATACATACATACATACATACATACATACATACATACATACATACATACATACATACATACATACATACATACATACATACATACATACATACATACATACATACATACATACATACATACATACATACATACATACATACATACATACATACATACATACATACATACATACATACATACATACATACATACATACATACATACATACATACATACATACATACATACATACATACATACATACATACATACATACATACATACATACATACATACATACATACATACATACATACATACATACATACATACATACATACATACATACATACATACATACATACATACATACATACATACATACATACATACATACATACATACATACATACATACATACATACATACATACATACATACATACATACATACATACATACATACATACATACATACATACATACATACATACATACATACATACATACATACATACATACATACATACATACATACATACATACATACATACATACATACATACATACATACATACATACATACATACATACATACATACATACATACATACATACATACATACATACATACATACATACATACATACATACATACATACATACATACATACATACATACATACATACATACATACATACATACATACATACATACATACATACATACATACATACATACATACATACATACATACATACATACATACATACATACATACATACATACATACATACATACATACATACATACATACATACATACATACATACATACATACATACATACATACATACATACATACATACATACATACATACATACATACATACATACATACATACATACATACATACATACATACATACATACATACATACATACATACATACATACATACATACATACATACATACATACATACATACATACATACATACATACATACATACATACATACATACATACATACATACATACATACATACATACATACATACATACATACATACATACATACATACATACATACATACATACATACATACATACATACATACATACATACATACATACATACATACATACATACATACATACATACATACATACATACATACATACATACATACATACATACATACATACATACATACATACATACATACATACATACATACATACATACATACATACACAATAACCAAACCAACAACCAGAAAAACACAATGAAGAAGAATGGAAGAGATATGGAAAGAAACGAAACACACCAAAGAGACGTACCGGAAGTAAACCCCTTCTCTAGGAGTTCCATACTTAGGAGATCGCCTACTACTGTGGCACCTTCCTCACCGGTTAATAACCCACGGAGGATTTTTGAACCACCGCAAAATAGTGAAAGACTAAATGACAAGGAGATTATGTTGCCACAGGATATACACAAGTTGAACATCAAACCGCAAACGGAAAAAGAGTTTCAAAGTACTTACATCGGAGATGCTCCGCAACCTATAACGGAGGAAGAAAAGCACTTAATGCAACTCAAACAGGAAGAAGAGAAAGCGTTCCTTGAACTGGGAAATAAACTGAGTACACTAAATGGTATCCTCTCCACTGCGCGTAATATACACAAGACCGTGCGCGATAACCTGAACTCTGCTTTCGCACTCTACCAGGAACTCAGAGAATACAAAGAAGCAATTGGTCATAACCCTGTAACCAGGCAGTTTCGGATGCATATGGCAGCAACATCTTTTCAAGTAGCTGCTGTTGAGGCAGACGGAACCAGCAATATGAGAGAGGAAAGAAGCAAGAGGCTTCCATCAAGATCACCTGCTCAAGAGAAAGTGCAGAAAAAACCTAAAACGGTAGCCACAATGAGGGCGTTAGATGTACAAAGAGAAGTAGAATTTGTGGACCATCCCCAGACAACAAAAGACTGTGAAACGGTGGAACATCACAAGAGGAAACGAAAGAGTCAGGAGAATAAAAAACCTGCTGTAAGGGACCGAGGTGAAGCTATTACTATTAGAGTTGGAACTTCGGAATCGTATGCAGAAGTTATTAAACAAATGCAGAAGTTATTAAACAAATGAAGGAAAATATAAACCCAATAGAAATTGGAGTAGAGGTAAAGGGAATTAGAAGAACAAGAGCTGGAGAACTACTTGTTAACTTCAGAAAAGGTGATGGTCAAGCCGAAAAACTCAGAAGCGCGCTTAGTAATACATTTGGAGAGGACGTAACTATACGATCACTGGTCAAAAGCCATATCATTGATATTCGAGATATGGATGAGACCACAGATGAACAAGAGCTAATTATGTCTCTTATGTCAGCAACAAGTGAAGAGAATGGCAAGATTTTCAAGATACGCAACATGAGAAACGCATACGGTAGTACAAAACAGGCTTTGGTGCAGATGCCAGCGCAACATGCGAGAAAATTGATTAAAATGGGTCGAGTTAAGGTGGGCTGGGTCAGGTGCAGACTCAAGGCTAAGATCGAAGCAACCCACTGTTATAGGTGCTTCGAGCATGGTCACTTGGCTAGAAACTGTACTGGCGAAGATAGATCAGGTATATGTAGAAGATGTTGTGGCACTGGACATCGGTCCAAAGATTGCAAGGAAGAGGTAAGGTGTATAGTCTGTAAAGAGGCCGGACTTAGAAACATAGACCACTACATTGGCAGCTCCATATGTGTAAACAACAGGGGAAATCGTACACTGCAATGACCTGGAATATAATTCAGATAAACCTAGGGCGAGGAAGGGAGGCTCAAGACCTCATGATACAGAAGGCTAGAGAGGAAAAGGCGGATATAATCCTAATAAGTGAACCGTATAGGAAAACAGATTCTCTCATATGGTACGAAGATGCAGGTAAAAAGGCGGCAATCATGATAACGAATGGAACGATGAGAATTGATGAGGCGTGTGAGGAAAATGATGGTTTCGTTTTTGCTACTGTAAACGGAGTTCGCTTTTATAGCTGTTATTTCTCCCCTAACCTGGACTATGACGCCTTTGTCCGTATGATCAACGTGCTTGAGGCAAGTATTGGATCGGCTAAAGGAAAGGTTGTAATTGGGGGCGATTTCAATAGTAAGTCCCCCGAATGGGGTTCGAGCAAACTGGACGCAAGAGGAGTTGTGCTTGGAGAACTTATAGCATCGCGTGGCCTGATAACATACAATGAGGGAAATATACTAACTTTCGGTGGAGCAAATGGTGGTAGTGTTATTGACATCACCTTCGGGAGTGAAGCCTTTTGTAATGGCGAACTGGCTTGGCGCGTGTTGGAGGATCTCACACTGAGTGACCACCAATACATAACATTTAATATCAAGCCGACGGAAACTGTGGCGAGCACAAGTGTTACACTGCCTAGGTGGAATGTGAGAAAGCTAAATACCTTAGAAGCCACTGACTGTATTACACAAATCAAAGAGAGAACCCCACTACCAACGTACCATACGGATGTAAACGTTGAGAATATAGTTGGCAAGACTTTAGATTGCATCGTTCAGGTATGTAATGCCGCAATGCCAAAGTCAAAAAAGTATCAGAATAAGAGCCCTGTATACTGGTGGACATCGGAGATCGGCGAGCTGAGGGCTGTATGCCTCACAGCTCGTAGAGCTTCAACACGTCACCCAGATGATAGATTGAGAAAGGAAGAGTACAGAAGAACAAGAAAAGCTCTAAGATTTGCAATCAGGAGAAGCAAACGTAAATGCTGGAACCAGCTATGCCAAGATGTAGATAAGGACCCATGGGGAAAACCATACAAGATAGTTATGAAGAAGACTGGTGGTATCAGAAAACCTATACCAGGTATTACGGAACCAAAATGGGCAGCAACAATAGTTCAAACATTGTTTCCAAATGACGATGATGCATCTACGAGCAGAACGAGGCTTGTACCGGCTAACATTTTTCAGCCTTTTGACGTAGAGGAATTATGTATCGCATGTCGCAGGCTCAAGAAGGGGAAGAGTCCTGGCCCGGATGGCATACCAAACGAGGTAATAATATTACTTGGTGACCAATTTCCGGAACTATTGCTCAGGACTTTTAACATATGTTTCCGGAATGGTGTTTTTCCAAGTCGGTGGAAGAGACAGAAACTAGTGCTTCTGAGAAAGGGTGCTAAGCCACTGGATGAACCTGGCTCATACAGGCCACTATGCATGCTTGACACAATGGGAAAGCTACTTGAGACCCTGCTCCTACATAGACTGAAGCTGGATGTTAATGAGCATGGAGGATTGTCCGATATGCAACACGGTTTCCGCAGGGGAAAAGGCACGGTCGATGCCATACGAGAGGTGATGGAGATGGCAACTGCGGCAAGAGATAGTCTTGGCTTTTGTGCCATCATCACATTAGATGTCCGAAATGCCTTTAATACGGTGAAATGGAAAGTGGTACTGGATGCGTTCATAGAGAAGAGAATAGATGGTCATCTCTTTAACATGATAGCCGACTATCTGGAGAATAGAGTCCTCCTATATGACACGGAAACTGGAATAAAGGAATACCAAGTCACATCAGGGGTACCTCAGGGATCAGTCTTAGGGCCCTTCCTGTGGAACGTAATGTACGATGGACTGCTAAACCTCAAAATGCAGAATGGGGCCAAACTCGTAGGATATGCTGATGATATAGCCTTGGTTGTGTCACAGTCCACTACTGAGCTTATTGAAATAGTGACAAATGGTTGTTTGAGCCGATGTGATCGGTGGTTAAGGCAACATAGCCTCCGGTTAGCGGCTGCGAAAACGGAGGCCATACTTGTGACCAAACGGAGAGTGTTCAGGAAACCAAATCTAGTACTTCAGAACAACATCGTTGCAATAAAGAAGAGCCTGCTATACCTCGGAGTACAACTCGATGATAATCTAAGTTTTACGGAGCATATGGAAATAATTCGGGCGATACGCACAGCAAGAATATTGGCCGGAATAATGCCAAATTCCAGAGGTCCAAGGGCTACCACGAGTAAAATGATAAGTAGTGTAGTCCATTCGCAAATTCTGTATGCGGCACCGATTTTTGCTTCAGTCATGGAAATTAGGAGCAGAGTGAAAGAAATAGAGAAACCTCAGAGGATCAGTGCTTTAAGGGTAATATCAGCTTACCGAACAGTGTCAACAAGTGCTGCACTTGTACTGGCAGGAATTCCACCAATTGACCTCCTGGTGATAGAGCGCGAGGAAATTTATAATAGGGTTAAACTTATAAATCCTAACGCGTTGGCGGTCGAAAGGAATAGGAAAATAGAGGAAGTAAAAAAAACAGCAAGTGAGGTTCTTATAACTAGATGGCAAACAAGGTGGTTGAATGATCAAAACGGAAGGTGGACTTTTAGGTTGATACCAGACATAAGTGTGTGGATAAATAGACGCCACGGTGAAATGAACTACTATCTGACACAGGCGTTTACGAATCATGGTTGCTTTAACAGCTACCTGGAGAGATTTTGTCTGAGAACATCGAAACAATGCGACTACAGCGGTGCAGATGATGACGACTCTTACCACAGTATGTTTGAATGTGCAAGGTGGAACGAAGAGCGTCAAGGGCTAAATAGGCAGGTCGGCTTGACTGTTACAGTGGAAAATCTAGTGGATGTGATGCTTGCATCGGAGCGTACATGGCAATTTTGTGAGGGCTTTATAGTACGTATACTAAAGACCAAGGGTTTGATGAATACGAACCCCTAATCTCATATGAGGACGGGGGAGGTAGTAGGAAGGAGCGGCCTGTTTAGGCATAAAAAACTAGCCACCCTGATGAAATGCTGCACGTGGTACCGGGATGGTTGGTGAAGTTCGTGGGGCCACTAGATGATAGCGCGCTATCACTACGTCCATAAAAAAAAAAAAACACATACATACATACATACATACATACATACATACATACATACATACATACATACATACATACATACATACATACATACATACATACATACATACATACATACATACATACATACATACATACATACATACATACATACATACATACATACATACATACATACATACATACATACATACATACATACATACATACATACATACATACATACATACATACATACATACATACATACATACATACATACATACATACATACATACATACATACATACATACATACATACATACATACATACATACATACATACATACATACATACATACATACATACATACATACATACATACATACATACATACATACATACATACATACATACATACATACATACATACATACATACATACATACATACATACATACATACATACATACATACATACATACATACATACATACATACATACATACATACATACATACATACATACATACATACATACATACATACATACATACATACATACATACATACATACATACATACATACATACATACATACATACATACATACATACATACATACATACATACATACATACATACATACATACATACATACATACATACATACATACATACATACATACATACATACATACATACATACATACATACATACATACATACATACATACATACATACATACATACATACATACATACATACATACATACATACATACATACATACATACATACATACATACATACATACATACATACATACATACATACATACATACATACATACATACATACATACATACATACATACATACATACATACATACATACATACATACATACATACATACATACATACATACATACATACATACATACATACATACATACATACATACATACATACATACATACATACATACATACATACATACATACATACATACATACATACATACATACATACATACATACATACATACATACATACATACATACATACATACATACATACATACATACATACATACATACATACATACATACATACATACATACATACATACATACATACATACATACATACATACATACATACATACATACATACATACATACATACATACATACATACATACATACATACATACATACATACATACATACATACATACATACATACATACATACATACATACATACATACATACATACATACATACATACATACATACATACATACATACATACATACATACATACATACATACATACATACATACATACATACATACATACATACATACATACATACATACATACATACATACATACATACATACATACATACATACATACATACATACATACATACATACATACATACATACATACATACATACATACATACATACATACATACATACATACATACATACATACATACATACATACATACATACATACATACATACATACATACATACATACATACATACATACATACATACATACATACATACATACATACATACATACATACATACATACATACATACATACATACATACATACATACATACATACATACATACATACATACATACATACATACATACATACATACATACATACATACATACATACATACATACATACATACATACATACATACATACATACATACATACATACATACATACATACATACATACATACATACATACATACATACATACATACATACATACATACATACATACATACATACATACATACATACATACATACATACATACATACATACATACATACATACATACATACATACATACATACATACATACATACATACATACATACATACATACATACATACATACATACATACATACATACATACATACATACATACATACATACATACATACATACATACATACATACATACATACATACATACATACATACATGCATACATACATACATACATACATACATACATACATACATACATACATACATACATACATACATACATACATACATACATACATACATACATACATACATACATACATACATACATACATACATACATACATACATACATACATACATACATACATACATACATACATACATACATACATACATACATACATACATACATACATACATACATACATACATACATACATACATACATACATACATACATACATACATACATACATACATACATACATACATACATACATACATACATACATACATACATACATACATACATACATACATACATACATACATACATACATACATACATACATACATACATACATACATACATACATACATACATACATACATACATACATGCATATACACTAGGATGTGCCTTCGTTATATGGGCCAACATTTTTAGGAGATTTAGACCTTAACTCCCACTATAAATGTTCCTATTAGTGTAAAAATACATTTTGGAAAAAATTAGGCTGATCGAATATCGGGAAGGCGTGGCTCAAACGTCATAAATTTGCTAAAATATATAGAAAATTTGCAAAAATTTTAATTTTGAGCTAGACCTATGCAACAATTTACAATATTTTAAAGTTGATCATAATGTATAATTTTCGCTGAATCAAAATCTGCCAGTTAGATTTTCATAACACTTCGATTTATGGTATTTTTTATTTGAAAAAAAAAAAAAAATTGATTTATAAAAACTTTTTAAAAAGTAATAAGGCAAACAAACAACGATTCTGCTAAATGTAAGCATTAAAAATATGTTCATATTTACAAACATTATACAAAATAAGATTATTTATTACTTGTTTTATTATGTTGAACTTTACAATTCTGAAGTTTATATCTTATTTTCAAATCTATACATAAAATGTTCACTATTTATAATAAGTGTTTAATATTTATATTTATGTACATCAATTTGAAAGACCTGATTTGGTTGAATTAGGATATGGTTTCCTATAATCTGCCACAATTTGCACAATGGTTTGACTTGTTACATTTCGTAAAAGGTATATTTTTTATGAAAAATAACATCACGCAAAAAGTTGACGCGCTATGATAATTAACAAATTCGGATTCAGGGAAAAATTTTACATCATGATCCATCTTAAAATATTTCAGTTTGTGGCATAGGCGTAGCGCAAAATTAATATTTGTGCAAATTTTATTCAAATTTCACATATTTTAGCAACTTTAGGGCGTTTAAGCCTCGCCTTTCCGATATTCGATCAGCCTAATTTTTGGCAAAATATAGTTTTTTGCTAAGAGAAACATTTCTAGGCGGAGTTACGGTCGAATTTCGCAAGTTGAAAAATAAGGCGCACCCTAATATACATACATATATACTTCGCTTGGCTCTCACGCGCTACTGTCTCCGTTACATACATACGTATTTTGTTAGTGCATGTCAATGGTTTCAACACCTATCCAGGGAGATACATTTTTTTGTTGTACCCTTCACCATATATGGTAAGGGTATATATTAGTTTGTCATTCGTGTAACATGTCGAAATATAGGTCTAAGACCCCATAAAGTATTTATATTCGTGACCCCATAAAGTATATATTCATTTTAAGTCGATTTAGCGATGTCCGTCTCTCTGTCTGTCTTTTTTTCTATCTGTTGAAATGATCACGGCGCGAAGACGCAAGCGGGGTTAGCCATTTTTTTCTAGATTAATGGTCATCCTCCGGAGCAGTTTGCTTTTGAAAAGGAGCAAAATCGGTCCAGCGATTAAAAGTAATGAGTGAAAATGTACCTCTAAATTTTCCATACAAATTGGTGTATTTTAGTACAAGTATTTTAGGCAAGTAAAATATTTCTTTAAAAAAATATTTCATATTAACCTAAAATATTTGTCACCTTAAAAAATATTTTTCACCACTAAAATTTTTTTCACACAAAAAAAAAGAAAAGTTTTTCACCTCAAAAAATTCTTTTCACCTCCATAATTTTACTTCTAAAGTGTTTTAAATTATTTGCATCAAAAACAGTAGAGAACATTTGTTTAGGATATGGTGGAGGGTATTCAAAGATTCATTACAACCGAATTAAAGCCGTTTTTTACTTGTTTTTAATTTTTTTTTATATTAATATTTTTTTAAAAAACTTTAAAATTTAAACCCATTGCGGGGCAAGACCTTAAGTTGTTTTTTAATTTATAATAATCCAGTACATATCTCTATCACCCCAATTCTAAATAACAATTCCCTGGGAATTTTTTCCCTATGCCCTGTTCCCTTATTCTAAATAAAATCTCCCCGGGAAATTTTTCTTTTCCCTTTTCCCTTATTCTAAACGAACTTCGAAAACGGGAAACTCTTCCCCGGGAAAAAAGTAGGTATTACGAATGTCAATAAAAGGGAGAATGTGATCAGAACTTTTGAGAATAATTCCGCCAAAAAATTGCAAGGGAGTGTTGCGAAAAAATGTAAGTATTTTATATTTTTATAAACAATGGTAATATATCAGCATTTTAAATTTGTTTATTTGTTTATTATTATGGCATTATTGTTATTTTCAGGTCAAAAACAACAAATAAAAAACAAATGCATATTCTTTTGAGCACTATGGAATCTAACCCTGGTATTGCACGCGGCATGTACAAAGGGAGCAAAGAGGAGCTAAACCGGGTATGGCGCAATTTGGAGGCGGAATTGAATTCAGCAGGGCCACCATCAAAAAGTGTTACTGAGTGGAAGAAGGTATGTATAACAAAATTCGTCGCTTACAATGGACACAAATGTTAAAAGTGCAAAACGTTTTTCAGGTATGGTGCGACCAGAAGAAGTATGTGCGGCACAAGGCGGCGCTGAACCTTAAAAACACAAAAGGAACTGGTGGAGGCCCCAATATGGAACTAAGGTTTTCCTCCAACGAAGAGGCAATATACCATTTAATTGGTATGAAGGAGTCTGTCGAAGGTGTGGCCAAAACTTTTGGATTAGGCTCTTCCATTACCGCCTCTTCTATGGAACGTGATGAAAATGTTCCACCTACATTGCTGGAGGATTTATTGGCAGACGATGACATTGATGTGTGCAATGTGCACGAAAGTGTCAAAGTTAATGACCAACAGCCACCGGCGAAAAAAATAAAACGGGCACAGATTGCATTGTCCTCACACATCTCTCCTACTGACGCCCTTGCAGAGGAGATTTGTATACAGAAAAAGATGCTGGAAGCAATAAAAGACCTGCAGCAAAATACCAAAAAAATTATCGCTCTATTGACCGGCTGCATGACGTATTAAAAAAACAATTAGAAGAGCAAAAGCGGCTTAATAATTTAAAGATGGAAGCATTAGAGGAGCAAAAGCGGCACAATAACGTGATGGAAAAATTGAGGCTTAGGGAAGTAGAAGATAAAATAGAGAAGAACCGTAGACTGCTGGAACAATGTAAAAATTAAATAGTTTTGTAGTTTTAAGATTTATATTTTGTTTTTTCTTTTTACTGTTATTTTTTTTTAACTTGTGCTGTGAACATGAAATAATTTTGTAGTTTTAAGACTTATATTTTGTTTTTTATTTTTATTGTGCTGTGAATATGCAATAGTTTTGTAGTTTTAAGATTTATGTTTTATTATATTATATTTTGTTTTTTCTTTTTATTGTTGAATTGTTTTTTAAGTTGTTTTTTAATAAAATGTAAAAATGTTTTTTATAAATTATTGCCAATATTGTTTCTAATATTTTGGGCAAGGGACAAATATTGGGGTGAGGCTAAGGACACCACAGCACTCCCTTGTGGGGCAAAACAGTCTGGAATTTGTAAATCATTTACATCAGTAGTGCATTTATAATAAATGCACATGTTATGCAATGCACAACAAACATTTGTTATTTTGGCTGCCTTTTTTGGAGCGTAGTGCAGCTCTCTAGCACCAAGAAGGCACCTCCATCTATTTTTCAACACGCCATTGGTGCGTTCAACTACATTGCGGCTCTTCGAATGGACTTCGTTGAATTTCATTTCAACCGACCCGTCCTCTGGAGATCTGTGAGGGGTTATAAGCCACGGTTCCAGAGGATATCCTGCGTCTCCTATTTAAAAAAAACAGTTAATGCATGAATATTTACGTTGTTGTTTAAAACATTACCAAGAAGCCAATAATTGCTGCTTCCTCTGAGATACTCTTGTTCAAGATGAGCTCGTATGTCGCTGGAATTCCAAATAAACGAATCATGACACGCACCAGGATGGGAGGCATCAACGTACTTAATCCTTAGCTCATGATCACAGACCTATAAATATTTTTCATTTTTGATTTAAAATTAGTTATTGATTATTCCGATGAGAGTTCTATAAAGCATATTTTCAAAAATAGAAAATCCTTACCAGCATTACATTCAAACTGTAGTACTCCTTCCTGTTGTAGTACAAGTGTTTATTGTTGGAAGGGGCAATAATACGGACATGCGTCCCGTCAACGCATCCTATAACGCTAGGAATGCCATGCTTTACATACATTGATAAAGCTATTTTTCGTTTTTCCTCATCCGGTCTGCAGAAAATAATCCACCTTGGGCATAGATGCTCTTCAAATATATTTATAACTTCCGTCAGAACTTTGCTCAGGGTACATTGGGCCACAGACACGTCGCAATCTTTCCCAATACCCGTTTGGTACCCACCTTCGGCAAAGAAACGTAAAGCTGCACTTAATTTCACGAGGGGGGATATTGCGAACGACTTATGGTTTGGCTGAATGTGCGCCGATAACACATCTAACAAATATTTAAATGCCGGTTTGTTCACCCTATAATACTTTTCAAACCTTTGAAAAGTAAAATTCTCATTAATAAAATGAACAAATAAATATTAAAATAGCTTCTTTATGTACTTACAAAGTTTGCGGCAATCCAAGTGGGTTGCTGGCATCACGTAACTTTCTTCTTGCCATCCTTTGCTCCATAGTGTCCTGCTGCTGCTCTTCTGCTTCAGCTACCATCAGAAACGCTACACTGAACATTTTTATTACTTTTTTTTAATTAAAAAAGTTTTATTTTTTACTTTTATAATGTTTTTCACAAAAATTTGCAATATTTCACAATATTTTTCACATAAATTTGCAATCAAAACAAAACAGCTCAAGAAAAACAGCTGACTTCGAATATTCGAAATTCCATCTCCCTTACTATTCTTTTCCCCGTCTGTTTAGAATAGGAGGATTTTATTCTCGGGAAAAATAATTCCCCGGGAACCCAATTCCCTGGGAATATTTAGAATCGAGCTGTATATATAAAGGAATAACGTTACTGACTGACTGACTAACTGACTCACTCATACAACATCGTCCAGCCCAAACCGCAAGAGGCAGCAGGCTGAAATTTGGTATGCAGGTTCCCCCTCCGGCGTAGACGGGGTTTTTGGAATTTCATTCGGGGAGGGACAAAAAGGTTGAAAAGCTCCCCTTTCACGTCCTGTCCAAACCTCTTTAGCCAGAAACCTGGAATTTGGGACTATGTGCTAACTCCTTGATAAGGTATATTTTAGAATTTTGGCCGGTGACATTATAAAAATGAGGGTTTAAAGGGCGAAAAGTCTCCCCTTTACGGCCTGTCCAAAACGTTGGACCTCGGAAGTTAAAATTTGGAATGCAGACTCCTTCTCCAGTGTAGATAACAGCTACAGGTTGGTTGAAAAGTTCCTGCGCTCACCAAGAGATGGCACTGCTAGCTCCAAACTTTTTTTCTCTCAATTTGGTATAATTGTCCTAAGAACACATGCAAAGTTGCAAGTCATTCTGTCAATTCTTTCTTTGTTTACAAGCTATTTGAAGTTGACGTGTCATTGATTTTTTTTAATATGGAAAAAATTGAATATCGTGCAGTCATTAGATTCTTTGTTTTAAAGGGTTTAAAAGCAAAGGAAATTTATAAACAATTGTTAGAAGTGTAAAAGGAGTCCTCACCTTTAAAACGCACCGTTGAATTTTGGGCTGGTGAATTTAAAAATGGTCGTACCAGCCTGAAAGACGATCCACGCGAAGGACGACCAAAACTGCAACCACAGCAGAAATCATTGAGCAGGTACATAATATGGTTAGTGAAGATCCAAGTTTGACTAAGCGTGAAATTGTTAATGCCATAGGCATCCCAGACGAACGAGTTATGCCAAAACAAAAACTGTATCGAAAACAAATTTCTCAGCGTAATTTGGAGTGTTTTAAGCCGAATAAAACCGACTTCTTGCGTCGTTTTATAACTATGGATGAGACTTGGATCCGCCACCATGATCCTAAATTGAAACAAGAACGTTTACAGTGGACTGAAGCTGGTTGTTCAGCTCCAAAGCAGGTGAAGTCACAACGATCAGCAAAGAAGGTTATGGCATCAGTTTTTTGGGATGCAAAAGGAATTTTGTTGATTGATTATCTTCAGAAAGGTAAAATAATCAACTCTGAATATTATTGCAGCTTTTTGGATCAGCTGGATGAAAAAATTCGTGAGAAAAGACCTGGTTTAAAGAAGAAAAAAATAATTTTTCATCAAGACAATGCACCTGCTCACAAAAGTGTTTTGAAGAGGCCATAGCAGCCGTAGACGGTTATTTTGCAGATCTTTCGGAAAACCATTATAAGGATGGGATAAAAAAATATATTTCGTAACAAAAACAGTATTCTTTCATTTCGAGCGCAGGAACTTTTCAACCAACCTGTATGATGTGATTTTTGGAAAATCCAAAGCGGAGCCAAAAAGCGGAAAATTCTCTCCCTTGACGGTCTGCTAAAACGCCGGAGCTGGGAAAATAGAATTTGGTACATAGATTCCTTCTCCAATGTAAATGTGAAAATGTTCAAATTCGCAAAAGTGAAAATTTGTAAATCTGTATATGTGCAAAACGGCAAATGTGCAAATTTGCAAATGTGCAAAAATTAAAATTTTATGGTTTGCTGGATTGATGGATCGATGGTTTGAAGGTAATGTAAATGTGCAAATTTGTAAATGTGCACATGGGCAAATGTGAAAATGTAAATGTGTAAGTATGTAAATATTTACAATATTTTTTTCATTCAACATCGCCCAGCCCAAACCGCAGGATGTAGGACTCTGAAATTTTGTATGTAGGTTCCCCCTGCGGCGCACATTGGTTGAGGTTCATAGAACGAGCGGCTAAAAATAGAAGAAGTTGTCGAAGGACAATGAGACTTGGTACATAGGCATTTTTTATTTAAATCAAGAAAAAAATGGAATAATCAAAATCACCTGCCCACTTTAACGCCCACTTCCCATACAAAGTGAAAATTAAATTTTGACCTACGGCATTGTTTTTTGGCACATAGCATTTTTAAACACACAATCATTTGTGTGAAATTTGAAAAATATCCGCCCACTTTTACGCCCACTTCCCATACAACTTGTATTGAAAAAGTGGCATAACTCCTTTGATTTTTAATGCATCAACTCAATTTTCACAAAAAATAAATATTATAATTGTAGAATGGGCTCCTGAAAATATATACCTGATCCGCCCTCTTTTACGCCCACCTCCCATAGAAAAAACAAATAGAAAAACAAGAATAAGTAATTTAAGCATTGTCTTTTAATAATTTTTTAACCTCATTATCGTACTCCAACTTTTTGATTTGCAGCTTTGAGCGAAATCAATTTAAAATTGGGTCTGAAGACAATAAAAGATTTTGCATTACGTCTTCATTAGTGGCTACACGTCCGATTCTTCGCGAATGATGTAATCTATAGGCTCTATAGTCTTTATTCCTCGCTTCCTGAGATTCCTCGGACAGCATATAATCGTGCTTAATCTTCTATTATTGTTATCAAACAGTATCAGTAAACAACAATTCAAATTCAATTGAAGCTTTTTCTTTTTTCAACAAAGAAATATATAACAATTAACACTATTGACTAGTTGTATATTACATTATGTAATAATTTTAAACATTAAAGAATTATGGCAACAACAATAAGCATGAACGAAAATTCATGTTTTATTACTTTATCACTTTATCACTTTATAGTTTTTACTGTTTTTTTGGAAAGGAGCAGGTAGGAGCAGCTGATTTTTTTTGAACTTTTAGCTGAGATTTCAAGCTGTAATTTGACATCTTTCGTTAAACAGCGCTCCACAGCGCCTAAAAGATGCAGTCCACTGAAGTTGATGAACATTGAAATTTTGATGTTGTTTACATTTTATTCTACGAAATTTTTTATATGGCACCTTTTCCAACTTTTTTTGATGCAAATCTCATCTATGACAATTGTCATTTACGAAAATATACAACAAAGTCAAATGATAAGTTTACTGTGATTGTACCAAAAGAATAAATATACAGTAAATTTTGCATGCCATTTTAAACAAGCGAACATATATGAACTTCGAGCGTTTCTGTCCAAACAAATAATAAATATATCAGCCTAATATTACGGAATCATAATATTCAGATATCTGACAACAAAATACCAAAAAATTATCCAAATCGGCGAACATGAAAAAAATGAATTTCGGACATTCTTCAACCTATATGGGCATAGACATTCGCTAAAACGAGGTTCTTGGAAATTCCTTCAGGGAAGAGCAAAACGGGGTAAAACCCCCTTTCACGGCCTGCCTAAACCCCTATATCCAGAAACCGGAAATTTGAAATATGCTTTTCTTGAAGTATGTATGTGCTAACTCATCGATGAAGTCGCCCCCTTAACAGCCTGCACAAACCGTTGGACCAAGTTGGAATTAAGTATGCAGGCTCCATCTCTAGTGTAGATAACAGTTAAGACGTAATTTTTGGAAAATCCAACGGGGAGGGGCAGAAAAGGGAAAAATTCTGGAGCTGGGAAGTTGAAATTTGTGTGCATTTCTGGCAGCCCAAGATCAAATCCTGGCAAAGGCAATGTTTTTTCAGAATTTTTGTTTCTTAAACGTTTTTAATAAACTAAATTTCGTATATATTATATTGTTGGATCTAATCTGATACAATTCTGACATTTTTCGGATTAATGTGGATCTTAGTTAATCCCTAAATATATTGCTGGATCTAATTTGATCTGCCATTTTTAGGAATAATTGAATCAAATAAGATCAGCTACATATTAGAGAAGATATTAAAGTATATCAAATTGGATAGGCTTAAATATTGCGCCAGATCAATATTTTTTACTCGACAAACCAATATCGTGATCAAATTATATCAAACTAGATATGTGACCATTAGGGTGGGGTGAAATTTTTTTTTCGAATTTGGTTTCTCCTGTACTATAAATTTGGAGCCTTAAACATACTGAAAAAAATTAGCTTCTTAGGTAGGTCAAGGTCTTGAGGTGGAGCAGGGACTTACATTTTTTATTAGATCATTTATTGAAATAAAAGTAATTTGGTTCAAAATTGTTTTATATGAATTTAATTAAAATTTATTTAGTCTTTTATTAAGTCACATAGAATACATTTAATAAAAATAAGTTCTATTAAACAACAAAAAAATTAATTTTTTTCCCTTTATCAGGAGTCTTACTGGTGAAAAAATTGGGATTTGGTTTCAAAAAATGGTATATCTTGCCATGCTTTTATTCTGGACCGAATGAAACCATCTCTTGCTTCCGATCCAAAGACAGAAATTGAAGCTTCAGTGACGAGCTTGACACACCTTTCTATTGCTTGAGTATGGCAAGGAAACTTTTCAAATTCAAGGAAGCTATTTTCTGTAAAATTTCTGTATCAGTATATTTTATTATCATTGGGGGTTCTGTTACTTTCACATTCACCCAATCTATCAAATTATAGTAATTTGTCGCATTTACTTGAAGCTCTGGAAGACAGAACTTTCGAACTTTATCTGTGACAGTTTCTTTTCTGAGCCGTAGGAATTTTTTTCGCAACCAATAGAGTTAAGCTCTGCGCACTTTTTTTCTTTCTCGAAGTTTATTACTTCGGTCTATTACACTGGATGAGTTCTTAGTACCTATAACGTTTAAACCAAGCATTGCTGCGTTAACAATATATGCTGCAGATCGATCTAAAACTCCAATCCTGTCACATGCTAATGCAAGATTTGGCAAATTATGTTTCATCTGCTTATTTTCTTTTTGTTTTTCTTTTTTTTGGCATTTTTTTGCCGATTCATTTAGGCAAATATCATTTTCTTCCGATTATAATCCGCTTGAAGAACTACTGTCTGACCAATTTACTACTGGCATAGACGAAGAAGCACTTGCAGCAATGGTTTTATCCACAAACTCATCATACTTTCGTTTTCTAACTTTATTGCGTCGTAAAGATTTTGCTGTCACCAATATACATTTTACGCTCATTTCGTTTGTTCCTTAAAAAGTTTTCCTCAGCAGCAGGTACTCTGATAATACATTTACATATTTTTCTGGATGCACAATTACATGTTGCGATGTCAAATAACTTTTTTTGGGAATCCTTAAAAAAATGTTGCTTCTTAGCGTCATTTCGCAGTTTCTTTATACTTTTGTACTTGCTGTAATACGAAACCAATCATGCGACAACTTGTTGATGACTAATAGTTGAAATCGCTGCCCTTTTCCATATTTGCTCGATATCAGTAGCAATTATTTCACATATAAACTTTATTGAAGGATCTTTTCCATTATTCAATTCAAGCAAATTATTTTTTATCCACAGGTAATATTTAATTACATGTCGTTAGCACATTCGAATTTAATTTAAGTGGTTCACCAAATACATACAACGCAAATCCTTCGAAGTTTTAGGCATTTTAAAACTTTATGTACTTAGCAGTTACCTTTTAACTATTATTATTTTATTTTTTAAAAATTAATAAAGTCAATTTATCGTTAATTAAACTTTTGCTTTGTTGTTTAACGGGTAACACTTTCACTTTGACAAAGAAATTTAAGACAACGATAGTAAAATAGAAAAATAACATAAGCACAAGGGGATTTCCCTACTTCGTTTTACGCTAACACTTTCTTCAGTGGTGGAAAATAACGATTTTTATATGGTACTTAACTTCGAGTACAACTTAAAATGTAGTAATAATACGAGTACCTTTTATTTTTTTCAAACTTCACCCTTCGTGCCACACCTCTAAATAACGTCGTACGGCTTTGATATTTTGCATGACTTAAGTTTTTCTATAGGGTCGCCGATTAGCAATACAGGAGTTTTAAAAAAATAAAAAAACAAATTTTTGTAATTTTTTACTCCACCTAGTGACCATATTAAATAAGATGTCATAATATGTGGCAACATATGAATTTGTATTAATGTTTTAGAAGTTAGGACAAGGTGTGTAATTTGGGTGTACCGCACGTGTTGTGTACTTTTTCCCCTATTCTGATTAGAATAAATATAATTTAACCATGGATGGTAACCGAAACGATGCGGTTATCGGTGAGAGTAACGCAATTTTAGATTACTTCGGTAACGGTATTTTAAGGGTAACGATATTTTAGTTATTTCGGTAACGGTATTTTAGTGTTAATGGTATTTTAGTTATTTCGGTTACGGTATTTTAAGAGTAACGGGTTTTCAGTTATTTAGGTAACGCTATTTTAAGGGTAACGTTATTTTAGTTATTTCGGTATTTTAAGGATAACGATAGTTTCAATGCACAAAATTGTTGAAGCTTTTTAGTTCATGCCCCTGCTATGACATTTTACTTCGGTGGGAATACGTGCTATGGGAACACCGAAGGAGGACGTTGCGATATGTTTGAGGGAGAGAAAACTATATTTCTAAATTGATGAAGTCGTCGCTGTGCATCGAATCCGCAACCTTCTGCGTAACAGCCCAACCTATAGGAATACTTTTAAATATTTTTATAAGTATTCCTTTTTGGTGATAGGGTAAATTTAGGAAGTTTATTGGTCATTGTCGGTCCAGAACAAAACGTGATGTATTGACAATTAAAACGCGCCGAGCGTTGCGTTGTAAAACTAAACTAAAAAATTGTTATCCCTAAAATACCGTTGACGAAATAACTGATAAAGTCGTTATTCTTTAAATAACGTTACCGAAATAATAGAAAATAGCGTTACCCTTAAAATAGCGTTACCGAAATAATGGAAAATAGCGTTACCCTACGGTACTCGTTACACTAAAATAAATATGACAGTTTGTGCAGTCACTGTCGTACGTAGTTTTTTAGGAGCGTTTTTTCTCATGGCAACAGTCGTTGCATGTCACGTTCTTATTCGGGGCCGACACTATTCATTATTTCGGTAACGGTATTTAAAGGGTAACGACATTACGGTTTTTCCGGTAACGGTATTTTACAGGTAACGGTATTTTAAGGATAACGATATTTTAGTTATTTCCTCGAGAATATTTTACGGGTAACGGTTTTTTAATTATATCAGTAATGGTATTTTAGTGAAAATGGTATTGTAGTTATTTCGGTAACGGTATTTTAGGGGTAACGATAGTCAGTTGAAGGGGTTTTGAATCGATAACGGTATTTAGCGGTATTTCCTGCCAACCCTGAATTTAACACAAGTAGAATTGTGATTTGATTTTTAAATCTGAATGTTTCGAAGAATTATGTTGTCAAAATTATCAATTTGCATTGTAGTTGAAAAATTATACGCTGCAATTTAATTTAAAATTAACTGTTATACACACAAAAAACAAATTCATACTATTTATGAATATTTTATGAAAATTTGCCAATGCACTAATTTAAGAACTTTTTCATAAACTCAGGTTGTATTTATGAACAGCTTATTAAAAAAAATACTGGGAAACTTTGTGTACTCGTTTATTATGAAATGGTTCTTAAAATGTCTGAAGATGTACTTATTATTTATGAAAAAGTACTTAAAAAATTTGCCAATGTACAAAATCTTATTATTAAGGAACGAGTGCATAAATACATATAATACTGGGAATTTAGTTAGGAAATAATTCATAATATAAATAAATTTTAAGAACCTATTCATATATGCTATGAAACTCTCCATAACATAAATCAAAATGCTTTGTGTATGAATTTGAATTTAAAGTTAAAAAAATTGTTAAAATATATATATGAAAACAATAAAATATGATATATTATATGAAGTATTTCATAATATTTTGTAATTCTGAACCCGTTCTTAAAACATATGAACATGTTTCTATTATGTATGTCCGCCGTCAACGACTAACGTAAGGAAATTGTACAAACATTTTTAAGTTATGAAATTTTCATAATATTTAAGAATTAAGACATATTAAATATGATTTTTTTCTTTATGAACAAAGTTCCTAATAATTATGATCGGATTTATAAAAACAACACTGGGAAGTTAGGAACACTTCATAAATTGTAAGTAAGCTTCATATATAATATGAACCTTTAAAATTATGAACAATTTTCATAAATAATTATGAATTTTATTTCTTTTGTGTGTATGTAGTAGTTAAAACTACTGCAAAAACAGTCCATTTTGAATACAATTGCACTGTTCACTTTTTATATCTGCAATTACAGTTGATTTTACCAACTTTGTTCTCTTATACCCCATTCATACTGAACCCCAAACTAAGTATTTTCGTTTTTTTAAGTGTACAACTTTCAAAATTTAAATCGAAAACTTTAGAATAACGAAAATACGTATTTTGGTGCTCAGTGTGAATAAGGTATTAGTGTATGTTTATTTATATTCATCATTACGTCATAACCATAACCATTAAAAATATTCTTCTTTATAAATATCTTTATTTACTTAAAGGGCCCATCGGCTTCAGCTTACGTGACATATGTAAATAATACGGATGCTTTGCGTGCAATACAAAGTGTAAACAATATTATGATTGATGGTCGCCTTATAAAGACTAGTCTCGGAACAACTAAATATTGCAGTCATTTTATGAAAAATCAGCAGTGTCCCAAGGGTGATTGTATGTATTTACACGAATTAGGTGATTCTGAAGCTAGTTTTACTAAAGAGGTAAGTTAATTTCAAAAACAGTTTGGACGCACTACGTTTTTCTTAATTAAAAAAAAAACTGAAAGGAAAAAAAATAATTTTATTTTTACAGTACAATTTGTTTACTTATAAAATTAATTAATTTCTTGAATAATTGAGTACGTGCCATTAGGTTTTTATATTTTATATTAAAATATCTTATTCTGTGTCATCGATATTTCGTCATTCATTGAATGACAACAATAATTTTGTTTGATTTCTGTAGTTGTTTTCATAAATCCTGAAATAATAATTTATTTTTGTTTGCGTTATTTATCTGAAAAATCTTAAAATTTGGGTGATACACTTTGTATCAATAATAAAAAACTAATTAATGTTATAAAAGTTTTCTTATGATATTTTTGTATTTTGTAACTAATATAATAATAAAACATGCAAATAATTTTTCTCTTCTGAATTTATAAAATACTAAGGAACATCGAAACTGATTCGAATTCGTTGCAATATCGTCAATGACGAATCGATTACGGATCGGTATCCCGTCCATATTCGTACCGTGGTTTTCATCATAAACAGATTTGTGTAAATGCCTAAGTTTTTAATTTTAAATACAAAATTTTAGTTTTTTTTTATTTCAATTTATTTATAAAGATATTAAAAAGTATATATATATTAGGGCGGGTCGATTTGTAGGGAGTGAAAAAATTCACCAATTTCCCTGATTTCCGTATTCTATGGGTTATTCCATGAAAATTTGCCGAAGGAACCATACCTCTATCGTTAAAATCGAGTCCCCTACTTTTTGTTGGTAGATTTTTTCCCAAATTGACGTTCGTATGAAATATTACCTACACGTTAACATCCATAACTCAAAAACTTAATCGCCAGTAGGCGCGTTGGAAAGGTGAGCTCATTTTGATAAATTTACAAAAAAAATCTCCAACATTGGTCCAACGGTTCAAAAGTTACGGGCATTTTTGTCCAAATTTTGGAGCCTTTTTCCATTTTTTTCATGATTTTGTCCAAGAATATTACTTTCATGGCCATTTTTTTGGCTCAATCCATTATTTAATTCAATTTACAATTAAAAACGAAGAGTTTAAGCCCAAATTTATCGAATTCGGTTGATTAATTCATGCGATATTGCTAAAACAAAATAACACATAAAACCAACTTTTTGATTTTTTTTCGCTTTTTATTTTTTTTTTTTCTACAAAAATTCAAATTAAGAGATAATAAAGTATCCATCAACCTATTATCAAAAAAAAATATTCAATTTGAGTGTAGTAAAAGACAAAATGTGAAAAAAAACATTATTTTTTCTGAAAGTCTTGTTTGCTTTCAAGTCTGGGTGTTTTCGTACGGCTCTCTAATGTCGTCGCCATAGCGCCTTCTACATTCTTTCCTACAACTCGTTTAGCAGTGGCAGCCAGCAATTGGACATGTCTTTCCGTTCCTTGAATGTGTAAAGGAATTTGTGGATCATCGAACGGTGGCACTTCGTAATTTAAATATCCCTCCAAATGTTCATACGAATAACTTTGCGTAAACGGTGGTTCGAATAAAATGGTATCGTCATTTAAATCAATCATATTTGTATATTCCGTTCCGGAACTCTAAGTTCCGTTGGGTCGACAATATCTCTTCGGTAATGTAAAATCTTTTTTATAGCAATGTTTCGTTTTTCCATTCTATCATCAAACAACATAGATAGCAAGATATTTTCTGAGTGTGCAAAATATGGATTATCTTGAATTACTGTATTTACAACTCCAAGTAAATTCCGTGGTAAAAATCGTGTCCAAGTAATAAATTTAAAAAGTAATGTACTACCGTATGCGGCAGAGCTATAATACTTAACATTGAAATACATTGGCGTGTATACTTTTATTATATAGTTAGCCAGAATTTTTAAATTTTCAGTTGGATTATTAGTTGTCACATACAACCGTAATAATCTATTGGCTTTGGTCAGCCAACGAGAATGTGCAATTGGCCCTGGTTTTATGTGAGATAAATCCGCAGGAACCACACCATTAGAAATTGCATTGGCCATTAACATCAAGTACCTCGAATCAGTAGATAATTCTTCTGGATTTAAATCACCAGGAGGCATATTTTCCAAAGCGATTTCCTCAAAATCGGTTACCACCTGAAAAGAAAACATAAAAGCTAAAAAATAGAATAAAAAATGGTAAAGAATTAGCTATAAAAATTACATACCGGAAGATTTTCACAATCAGCAATTTTTGAGCTCAACTTTCCGGTAGTTGATCGTGGTCCAGTGGTGGTTGATTTGTCTAAAGTGTCAAACAAATGTCTAAACGGAAGCTCGTTAAAGTGCAGAAGACACACAAACCAGTGCAGTGGTCTCTTTAACTGTTTTTCGAATAGTCGCAAAATTCCACCGTGTACGCCAGTATTTGTTGGTTCACCATCAGCGCATATGGCAATTAATGAATCGAGAGACAATTGTTTTTCTTGGAAGAATTCGATCAATTTGTTGACTTTGCTTGCCGCAGTTTCACTTTCTAGTTTTGTGTAGCCTATCAATTGAGAATTTGGTTCCCTCAAAACAACTAGATGAGGTTCTTTCACCATCCTTGGATGCAACTTCTCATAAATTTTTTCTACAGTTAGAGCATAATTTTTCCTGCCGTCGAATGAAAATGATATCAAATTCGAGCCATCATACCGCTTACGAAGTGCGTCTTGTCTCCATTTTTCTCTTTCTCTACGAAGTTTACTTTTATCCATGATGACAAGATTGCCATGAGCATCTTTTACGCCCAGGTCTTCCATCAGAGCTGTTGCCAATGCTGATCCCATTCTATCATGCACACCAAATAAAAAATAAAAAGGGAAAAAAAATCAAAAAGTTGGTTTTATGTGTTATTTTGTTTTAGCAATATCGCATGAATTAATCAACCGAATTCGATAAATTTGGGCTTAAAGTCTTCGTTTTGAATTGTAAATTGAATTAAATAATGGATTGAGCCAAAAAAATGGCCATGAAAGTAATATTCTTGGACAAAATCATGAAAAAAATGGAAAAAGGCTCCAAAATTTGGACAAAAATGCCCGTAACTTTTGAACCGTTGGACCAATGTTGGAGATTTTTTTTTTGTAAATTTATCAAAATGAGCTCACCTTTCCAACGCGCCTACTGGCGATTAAACCCGATGGATAGTTTTTGAGTTATGGATGTGAACGTGTAGGTAATATTTCATACGAACGTTAATTTGGGAAAAAATCTACCAACAAAAAGTAGGGGACTCGATTTTAACGATAGAGGTATGGTTCCTTCGGCAAATTTTCATGGAATAACCCATAGAATACGGAAATTGTCGAAAAATAAATCGACCCGCCCTAATATATATATATATATATATATATATATATATATATATATATATATATATATATATATATATATATATCAACTCCGTACTAACTTTAAAACTACAATATAATAATATATACTGCATACATATATTAAACTTAAATAAAGCAGTAAATTTATTATTATTTGTGGAGTTTGTAATACTGATACTACTGCGACACGTTGTTTGCTATGTAGAACCTGTGGAAATTGGTACCACACCAAATGTGAAAATGTTTCTGCTAATGTGTTTAATATGCTAGATAAGAATTGTAATTTGGCATTCAAAGCTGAAAATTGAACAAGCAGAAATTAATACCAAATTCGCTCAGAATTGTCTAGTAATTTGCAAGAAATTTAAAATGAGGTTGAAAATTGCAAATTAATTATAAATTTCAACGTGATTGTTAATAAAGACAAATTTTATCAACTTGAGTTGCATAATCATATGTTACAATACCGTTTAAATAGACAAGACATTGTCATAACTGGCCTACCTAGTAAACTGGATAATCTTATCATAACAATAAATGGTTTATGTGCTAATTTAAATCCATCCCTTTTAAATTTAGACATATTGATCAACGAGATAAATTGATGTCAGCATATTTTAAATCAAAATCCCTTATAGTTTCTGATGTTGCTGGTGCTGCCGATAATGCGCGGTTATATTTAAATGACAACTATTCATGCTGGGCTAATACATTTTTAAAGATCTGCTGGAAGTGATGTAAAAACTGTTAGTATACAAGAATGTATAGATTTATTTCATCTAAATTCCTAAAACATATAGTGTATTTTATATTAATGTATTACTTTTATACATTTTTTAACATTAATACTTTTTTTACACTTTCCTTGTTTGATGCGGCTTTACCCATTAATTTTTATGTAATACTATGTTCATGTTGAGCCCTTAATACGCATTCCGAGTTTTTTCTTGTTTTCAGTTTGAAATGTTTATAATATATTTGAGATGTTTATAATATATTAATTGTTAATTCTCAATCATGAGTGTAATTTTAACATATTCAATATGTTCTTAATTATAGAAATTTTACAATTTCAATATTTTTTTAGGTATATCGGTTTTGTGATTATTAGGCTTCCCCATATATAGGTATTGCTTAAATATTGATGTCTTATAACTGTAATCTTTATCCTATAGCTAGAGATAGCTCTGGATTGAAAAATTCACTGGCACCATTTTCTGAAAATTAAAATATTGGACATGTTCAAAATTCAAAAGTATTTTTAATAATTCTAGCCTTGACATTATAGGAATATCAGAGACTTGGTTTAAGCCTGAAGTTTTTTCTCAGTCATTAGCACTTCAATGTTACAATCTTGTTAGAAATGACCGTATTGGTGAACAACATTCTAATATAGATGGTATGCCTAGAAGAGCTGGTGGTGTCCGATTATTTGTATCTGACAAACTACGGTACAAAATTGTTTTTCGAGGTAAACAATATGGAATATGTGAATCTTTAATCGTGGAAGTTTTTGATAAAAATGGTTCAATGCTGGTGGCTGTGGTATATTTGCCAAATGGTGATATTATTTCATTTGAAAATTTTCATGGAGATTTGTTTGATAGTTTTTCTAATATAACTGTTATGGGAGATATTAATTGTAATCTACTTGATGTTGTGAAGGCTAACAATTTACGGTCGCTAATATCACGTTGTGGCCATGTTCATTTGCCAAATTCTGCCACCTCTAATTAATTATTTTCTTCTATGCCAGACATCTTTAGTTACCTATAATAGTCAAATTCTTTACTCTTTATTTTGTTCCCATCACAGTTTTATTTATATTTCCGTAAAATTTTCTTATCAGCTGCATAATAATTGGATTGAGTTCAAAGATTATAATAAATAAAATTATGATCTTCTGCTTCAACATCTTGAATATTTTAATATATTTTCAATATTTTGCACTAACGATGTTGATTCACAGTTGTCTACAATAAACGATTTAGTTAACGGTCTATATAGTTTTGTTCCTACTTCTATAACTAAATCTAAATCAAATGATTCTGAATGGATTAATTGCAGATTGTTCTAGCTAGGTCTAAGAAAGATCTAGTTTATTACATATATTTGAGAAATCGTACTGAACTTAATTGGAAAGCGTACTGTAGGTTAAGGAACAAGGTAAAATCCGTTATTAGAAAGCTCGGCGTGAATATGGCAAGTCTTTGTTTACTGGTACTGATGTGGAATCTGTAGCCTCATCATTTTTAAATAATCTGAGCTCAAATCATCTTTGTGATTTTAATTTCGAAAACTTTATTGAGAATGCTGAATTTTTTCTTTTACTTGCATCACTGAATATGAACCTTACTCTTGCATTGTATTCTATTTAAATCTAACGCGTCAGGTTATGATTATATTCCAATTAAATTCATTAAAATTATCTATCCTCTTATTTCATCAATACTGCTTAATCTAGTTAACACCATTTTCAATGTTTTTAAATTTCCATATGCTTGGAAATTTGGTCGTGTTGTGCATATTTCTAAAAAAAATTGTAATTACAATATTTATAATCTAAGACCTATAAGTATCTTACCAGCTATGTATAAGATTACTGAAAATATTATGAAAATGCAAATACTGTCTCACTGTGAACGTTTCTCTCTTTTTTATACAAGTCAACATGCATTTCGACGAAATCACAATACAACTTCTTTTACTTACTGACTCCATTCGTCTAAAACTGGATAAGCATATTAATTGTACAAAAGCATTCGACCGTATAAATGACAATTTTCTTCACTTCAAGATAAATTTAATTTTTTAAACTGGTGTATTCATATTTATTAGGTCGATCTAAGTATGTGTCTATTAATGGAGTTAATTTTTCTATTCGAGCTGGACCTATGCTTTTTTTAGCACGATAGTTTAACTCTTATGAATATCAATTTTTGTCAATCGTTCGTATTTGCTGATGACATTTTATTATTATACTCCTTAGAACTCTTCAGTTAATGTCGTGAATAGCCATATTAACTTAATTATAAATTGGATATACTTAAATTGTCTTGAGCTTAACTCAACCAAAAGAAAAGCGATGCATTTTTCTTTGCAGAACTCAAATTTTATTTATCCGAGAATTTTTATAAACGAACAAGTAATAGAATGTCGCTTAAAGAGTTTGAATGGAAGAGAGCTTACTCTAAATATACATCTATTTTTCTTAAATTTATCGCGCTAATTCAAAAGCAATGGAAGAAAACTGATGAAAATCGGTGAAGTCCGTATTTGACGGTACATAAACGGACACGAAAAAAAGAAATCAAAACGTATTGTCAGTTAATGTTCCGTTTACGTACAAGCTTTAACGGATACGTATTTATGGACCGTAAACCTACAGTTGAAACCGGATGCATGACTCCGTACGTTTCGGAGAGTCCGTAAGAATGTTTCTTGGGTATCCAGTCATCCGCATTGTCGTCATGATTTAACTAAAAATATATACAAATAATTCTTTTTATATAAAGGAATAACGTAACTGACTGACTCACTCGTTCAACATCGCCCAGCCCAAACCGTCGGAGGAAGCTGAAATTTGGTACGTAGGTTCCTCACTGAAGATGATTTTGCAATGAAATTCATCATCTTGGCGCATCTTCTTCAGACCCCAATCGGAAAACGTACGTCGCGTCAAATGGTCCATCGGCTTTAATTCTTGAGTAAGCTTGATCTTGTATGGGTGTAAACCAAGATCTTTACGCTAAATTCGCCATAAAGTGGTCTTGGCGAAGCCCAGTTCTTGAGAACGCCGCGGAATCGACTGATTTGGATCGTTTGCTATGGACGCCTGAACGGCAGCGATATTTTCATCACTTCGACTAACCCGTTGTCTCGCTGGCACGGCAGCATCACACAATGAATATGTAGACTCAAATTTTTGCACTAAACTTGTTATTACTTGTCTACTAGGGCGAGAATATCGACCAAAAATTGGAGTTAACGCTCTTAAAGTTGGGGTCGCAGACTCCGAATTTCGGGAGTACATTTTTATAATTTGCATACGTTGTTCGTGTTGAGTTTACAAAGGAAAGTAACAGATGATCAGTGAAATAGTGCGTTCACAAATGACTTTCAAAGTTGTCAAGTACCTATTGGAAAACCCTTTTTAACATTAATTACTGTATAAATATTATCACGCAAAAAAGGGGCAGTCATATAACTGCCACGCCCACTTTAAAAAATGAAATGATAATTACATGAAATTCTCAATAACTGCAGAAATGATATAACGAAAAAGAGGGGGTGGTCAGATTACTCCCACGCCCACATTAATAGCAAAATAAAGTATTAATTGCATCGACTTAAAATTTTGTATGTATGTTTTAAAAGACTTCAAAAATAATATAGACACAAATGCTGTTTTTTCAATTATTTGGATTTTTAAATATTATAGTGTGCTTTAAAAATTTTAAAAAATGATAGAATTTTTAAAAATTACAATAATTTGTAAACAAAATTAAAGATATGTAAAAAATATAATTTTTTTTATCAAATATATTTATTTAATAATAAGTTTAAAACACATTGGTACTTATTCATATAAATTAATTTAATACTGTAACTCAAAGGCAATGTAGTAACTAATACTTATTTCTAACTTAAAAACTAGTTCAAATGGGAATCACTTTCATATTCCACATCAGAATCGTCAACATAGACTAAATCGGAAAAGCTTTCATATTCATCGTAATAATTTTAGAACTTCTGACGATAGTATTCCGCTCTTTGTTTTTGATTATTTACGTAGACCACATATGTATAGGTCAGAATTTACAACAAAATCTTTAGTTGCAATATTTACAGTTGTTGGTTTCAGTCCTTTAATTTGGTCCTAAACGAATTTCATTTCTCCAGAAATACGTTGTCGTTATTCTTTTGTCAAGCGAAATATGCCAAATAATTTTTTTTTAAAACATTTGGATAGGTACTAATGTTGTAAAGAGATTTTTACCCGTTAGACTTGGATCCATTTTAGTAAAAGTCTGAGGTCTTTGTTTTCTGTGTCATTTTCCTGAAAAACACTTTCATGAGCCAGACATAATCTTCTGACAGTGTGATCAATCAATGAGTGTAAATTTATGTCTGCGATTTCTAGAATAACGGTTAGTTTTGTAGGGTAACACACATTCTTTAGCCTTTTTTATATGTGGAATACCAGTAGGAATAAATGGTCTGAAATGACCTCTTAAGTCCTGGTATTGATGTGATGAAAGCCTTCCAGTGGCATGTCTGCGGATATTTTCTTTACTTTTTCAGTAGACAATCTAGCTCGTTTCATTGAAGTGCCTCTGGAAGGGGAGCCTTGAAAAAGTTCGGCAACAATTTTGGCAGAATGTCTTTTTCCTTGGCTATGGAGTTTCATTTTAATGAATGGTAAAGAACCCTCAGTAAACCATTTTGTCTCCCACGAATGTTGCTTGCTTACACCAAGAAGAAACTGATAACCATTCCTAACTCTGTGAGCAAAAACGTACTTTATTTCTGAACGCGGCTTTCTATTTTAATTTCATTTGCGCACATTTTGAAATTAAAATTTTTTAATTTTTAAAATCAAAATCATTACCGATAATATCTTTAATATAGTTTAATACACAATTTAGTTTATTATCAAAAATTAATGAATTAGATACTTGATAAGTCATTAAAAAAATTATTACTTTTTTAATGTCAATTTGAGGTCACGGTCTTTTTTTAAATTTAAAGATTTACTATTGCTTACAATAGTAAATCTTTTAACGTGAGAGGAAGAGACAGCTTTTCGAAAGCATAATTTAGACGATTGTTTCATACGAAATTTTTTTAAAATGTACTTAAAACTTTAGATGTTGACGTGATTTTCTTTATTAATCCATCTTCACTTCGAGACACAATTTTTTCAGAAAAATTGCTCATATTCTGGGAACCTTCCTTAAGCCGTAGATTTAAGAGAAAAGTTGTGTTATTTCCTTCAAATATGTTAAAAATTCCTTAGGGAAAGTAATCTTTCCTAAGGGAAAGTAATCATATATGACCATATATGAACATTCATATATGTCCATATATGATCATATACGGCCATAAACCTTCAAATTACGGATCCGACCATATATGAAATAATATATGAACCCCTATATGTGGCCATATATTACCATGTATGAACATTTTCACCTGGGTTGACAAAAAACAATTTTTGATTTCCCGCCTTTTTTAAAAAAAAAAATTGTTTTATATATAAGTTTTTAATTTATTAATTATACAAAAAAAAATTCCACCCAATGTGGTGACAAAATATTGGGATAAATAAATATTTATAATTAATTTTTATACAGTAGAGAACATTCGGCACAGCCGAACTTAAGCCTTTTTACTTGTTTATTTTTGTTTTTAATACTGGTAACACTATCAAATTATGTTCATCAATTAGTCTGTTACTGATGCATAAAATCAGTTGACGATTGACCTTATTTTTAATACTGCTGTGTTATTGCTCAAACTTTACATTTAAAAGAAATAATAAGTTGCATTCTGTCTTGCAAAATTTATCATTTTTAATTTTTTTTTGTTTATTTACACGTCAACATTATTTTGTTTCCAAAATTAAAATTCAAAGCCATAAACAAAATGTCTTGAAGGTTTATATTAAAAATTATATATTAAGTTTGGTAAAAACAAAGTATAGAATTAAAAAAACCAAACATTAAATACTTTTATTAAAAAAATAATGATGATGAGCCTGGTCGCTCAGGTCGAAAGTGTGCAGTCCCTCTAGCGCTGACACTTACAATTTTTTCCATCCTCTTACATTAATAGGTTAGTGTTTACTATAAATTAAACATTTAATTATGTTCTCGAACCTGATAATCTATAAAATGTATAATTAAAACATAGAGATGTATAATTAAAACATAGAGGACGAATACAGAATATACATATAAAAACATTACGGTGTAATTTATAATCTAACATGAGAAACAACATTCTATATGTTGTATTTTTTTTTACTCCATCAAAGTTTTGTAAATTTCGATTTTTAACACAAAATAAATTTGTTATAAATTTTTTTTTAAATTTGTTGACCTTTTTGAAGCATTTAAACAAAATTTACATCTTTTAAATTCATAAACAATTTTTATTTAAAACTTTTTTATCACATTGACTGAGATCTGATGTATACGTTTAATATAAAGTACATTTTGAGTGTTTTTGTGTTGTAAAGCTTCTTCCCGCTTTTAGATCATTTTGATAAAAATCTTTTATGCTACAAAATTCTTTTGACGAAACGTCAAAGACTCGGCTTGGTGCAATATATTATAAATTCCTTACCACATAATGGTGAACGGAAAATTTATTTGTCAGGCGAATATTTTAAACCAAAAATCGCGCGATTTTTGTTAAAAAATTTTCATTTGGTTTTTCGTTTATTAATAGTAGTAGAAGTTGGCGCCGCAGAGGAAAATTTTGTTATTCATACATTAAGAACGAATATAATTCTTAACAAGTTTCAAAATTGCCAAGCTAAGACGCAATGTCATAGAAAACCATTCGCTCTAAAATTTGATAAGATCGTCGGATGCTGCAAAAACCGCATATCGGAAATTGTTGGCTCTTCCATTGTTACCAGCTAAGAACTGGCCGGGAGGACACACTCATGGACGGAGAGCAGAAAGTTACTTAATTTTTTAACTATTTTGAAAGGGCGCATCACTAAACAATTGGAAACACGATTTTTTTGTTTAAAAATAAATATAAAAATTAAATAATTTCACTTAGGCCCTGTGCGAGGAAGCTAAATAAATTATAAACTAAATACAAATTGACACAACATTTTTAAATTTTTTTGACAAAATATTTGAAAAATTTTTAAAATTTCATATAAATTTGGATACCTTAATTTAGTTTATATATTATTTAGCCAGCTCACACCCACATAAAATACAACATTTAAAAACAATAAACTACTATATTTTTTTCTAACGTTTTTACTATTTTGTTGTTTTGCTGATTTTTAAACCCAATACTGAGTAATAGCAGATAGGGATAGTCGACGTGTTAATCAACCTTTAATTACTCCTTTTTTAAAAAGCGTTTGAAAAAAGATAAAAGGCGTTAAATTAAATAAAAAAGACAATTGATCGGCTTTTAAAAACTTAAGTGGATTTTTAGTTGTTTCTACCCAAATAATATTACGAGTGTGGAAACAATAATAGAGGAATGATAAGTATAGAGATTTCATTGAAAGAAGCGACCAAATAAAATTGTGTACATATTACAAGGTTCGGTAACTGAGAGAAAATTGAGACAATTTCCCTGATTTCAAAGCAAACTTTTCTCATTTCTCTACAAATTTCAGCAAAATCTGTTACAACCCAATTGGACTTGCAAAAAAATCAATTGGGCTTGCAAAGAAAATCAATTGGAAACAAAAAATACAAGCTATTTTGTATATCTGTATACTAAGCATAGAAAAATGGCGTGCCCAGGGCCCTCCCCCATGGGCACGCCACTGTTCATGACCAACACTTTATTTTTGTCTATGAAACAAAGTACTGTGAGACAGGGGCAAAATGGCTGAAAATTTTCTATCTTGGAGGCCAACCAAAACCGCTGCAGCTGAAGTTGAAATTTGGTACAGGTTTTTATTTTTCAGGTCGATTTTTTTTTGACCGCCTTTTCTGTTTGGTTGACATTTATCAGTTTGTATTTGACGGTTGTGCAGAGCAGTCGGTAACAATTTATTATGGAGCATATAACGCACCAACAACGTGTTTTAAGTTATTAAAGAATAAAAAAATATAAAAACTCCCAGTTTTCGAGAAAAATCAATATGAGCGACAAAGCACATTTTGACTTGGCTGGCTTTGTTAATAAACAGAATAGCCGCTACTGGGGACCTGAAAATCCTCAATTAACACACAAACGGCATTTACACCCTCTTCCCTGCCGCATTTGTCAAAAAGATGAGATTTCGATTTGCCCCTTGATCTCCTGATTTGACTGCCCCCGACTACTACAAGCCAAATGCCAAAGAACAGCATTATTGAGCCATTACACCCGTAATATGCCAAAATATTATGCGAACATTTGCGCAACGTCCAAAGCCGGTCATTAAGCCGATATAATATTTTTCATACATAATTGTTATAAACCAAACTTTCATGCAATAAAATATTATTAAAAAATATTGTACCGTTTAAGATTTTTTCAAAAAAACCATCGGCCTTGAACATAAATAACAACCAGTATATTGGTTCGTCATACGGCGCGTACTGGCCGAAAATAGTTTTTCATTGGCCAAAATTCTGTTACTTTGGAACCGATCAAAATATTTTAGGAATTTTCATTGGCCAAAATTCTGTAACATTGGAACCGATCAAAAGATTTTTTATAATTTTTAATAGATAGATATTTATTATGTGATTTTTTAAGAACTTTCGCATCTGATAAAAAAAATAACATTTAGACATATGTATGAAATCTTTATTTGAGTCGATAGAACGGTCTATATAATAATATTTAAAGATGATTTCATGTGAATCTTGACCGTGGCTGCGCCTCAAATGGTTCATACGCTGGGTCCAATTTTGGCATGCTCTCTCCAGCATATCGGCCGGTATCTCACGATAAATTCTTCAATATTTGCTTCTAGTGCGTTGCGGGCTCCAAACGTGAAATAAACTGTTCAATGAACTCGCCTCTCAATATGGCCATTGTTTCGCGTGCTGTGTGGCATGTGTCACTGTCTTGTTGAAACCACACGTCAGCCAAGTCCGCTCTTTCATTTTGGCCAAAAAAAGTTTGTAATCATCGCACCGTAGCGCTCGCCATTCACAGTAATGTTCCTGCCTTCGTCGTTTTTGAAAAAATACGGTCCACACCGACCAGTGCATTTTCCGGAAGGCATTGGCAGTTTCTACAATACTTCTGGCTGCTCGTCACACTAAATACGGATATTTTGTTTATTCACGTGCCCATTTAACCAGAAATGAGCTTCGTCACTGTACACAATTTTCCGATAAAAAAAGTGGAGCTTCAACTTTTTCAGCGCCCACTCACCAAAAGTTTGCCGTTGTGGTAGGTCGTGTGGTTGAATTACACTGTACAACAATTTCAAACTTTTTTCAAAATTACGGGGTTCCGGCGATTGCTTCTTGTTAAGGAGACAAAAAAAAATACACGTGTGTCGGCGTTTTGATAGATCACATCGAAATTTCATTTTAGAGGCGGTTAAAGTTTCCCAGCTCTGGCCTATTCTTGCAGCATATCGGTGTATACAACTATGTTTTCTTCACATCTGAGGTGTAGGGGTTCAGCAACTTTGTAGATAATGGTATGGCAAATATTTTTGTAGAACATATTAACCCTCTAACTCCCCCTCACAACGGCATTTTTTGGCTTTATTCTAACAAATTGTAAAAAACACCCTGAAAAAGAGGAAGGGCGGGTATGAAATGTTCTGTTGGCCATAAAATTCTACTAAATATATGTCAGAACACACGAAAACCCAAAACCCACGATTTTCCATCCAAGTTTAATTTAGTTATTGTCCACATATGTATGTCATCCCATCTCAGACGAGAAGGTGTGACACTCAAATACCGAATACTTTTGTATCTACGTCACTATGCCTTTAGTTTTGTTGCTAACGTTTTTCTTGTTACCATCATTTTCCCACTCAATATTGAAGTAAGGGAATTTGATCTTTTTTGTGTTTTCATTGTCGCACAAGGGAATTTGTAAGAATAAAAATGGCTGACTGTTTGGAAAAACCTGACTGCTTTTGATATGTCTGCGGCAAGCATGCCCTTAAGGAATACCAGGTTTCATTTGTCAATAGTAAAGTGGAGAATATATATAAACTATATTTTGAACTGGAAGTTTTTCCAGATGAGCCATTGGTGCCAAAACATATCTGCCGAATTTGTTATAACAGTTTGATACTGTGGTCTAAAAGTAATACAAGTTTTGATCGATATTCTTAGCTCGACAATAATTTTGTGGAATTATTGGTTTAGGTGAAAGAAACTCAATGGACTTTGGGATTCCGATGTGTTGGCTAGAGCCAGGGGAGCACGACGCACAGTGCTTTGTTCCATAGACAAAAATCAAAAATAAAATGTTGGTCATAAATAATATATTTTTGGAAAGATTATAAGGCAACTAAAAGATATGAAAAAAATTTTGGTTTGACTCTTTTTGGCGCCATGAGAGGGGGCTAAAGTTGGACAATTTTAAGCAATAATGGTATAACAAAAATATGGGTTTTAGTTGTTTCACGAAAAAAAAAAAATAATTTTTTAAAAAATAAATTTAGTTTGGTTTTTATTTTGTCTTAATATATTTGTAATAGACTAAAAATATACTTTACAGTATAAATATTTAGTAGAATTATTATTTATGGATCTGAAAATTACTTTTTTTGTGTTAAAAAATCAAAATTTACAAAAATTTGATGGAGTAAAAAAATAAGAAAAATAAATAAATATGTCTATTTTCTAAATTTATATTAAAATTAGCTTCAATTTTTTTAAAGCGCCGAAATTTAAAATGACGTAAAACATAATAAATATTTACCATAAATATGAATGAAAAATATATTTTTGGAAAGATTATAAAGTAGCTTAAAATCGTGGAAAGGAATATTTTGGTTTTACCTTTTTTTTGGAGCCACGAGAGGGCGCCAAACTTAGAGAATTTGAAGCAAAAATAGTTAAACACAAAAAAAAGTTTTAGATGTTTCACAAAAAAAAAAAATAATTGTTTAGTATATAACTAAAAATATAAATTTTATTTTAAATTTTAATATAAATCTTTTACGTATTTTTTTTTTTGTGGCTTTAATTTATACATTTTGTTTTGTTACAAACCCAAAACTTACAATATCTTGATGGAGTAAAAAAATACGAAAAAATGGTATTTTTTGACTTTTTCAAAGTTTATACTATTATCTCAAAGATACGAGGGCGGATCAATAAGTCCGTAACTTTTCGAACTTCCCTACTAGTTATATGAAATATAACACTGCTCCCATCAAGTACCACCTGTTAATAGACTACTGTCAAATTTTGAGCAAGTTCCTTCATTTACTTTGCGTTTAACAGCTGTTCAAAACATGCAACCTCTTGGATTTTTATCAAAATGGAAAAAAGTGAACTTCAAGTGCTCATTAAATATTATTTTTAGCAAAAAAAAAAAAAAACCGTCAATCAAGCTTGATAAATACTATGGGGAAAAGCTTGATAAATACTATGGGGACTCAATGGTAAAAAAGTGGTTAACTGACTTCGTTGTGCTCGCACAAGTACAAATGACGCTGAACGTTCTGGACGGTCATTTGAGGTCAATACATCCGAAAATGTCGAAAAAATCCACGATATGGTGTTGGCCGATCGAAGAGTAAAAGTGCGTGAGATTGTTGATGCCATAGGCATTTCATATGGCAGTGTGGTTTTTATTTTAAATGATCAGTTGGATTTAAGAAAGCTGTCTGCAAGATGGGTGCCGCGTTTGCTCTCAATTGAGCATAAATGTAATCGTGTGCCAACTTCAAAGGATTGACAAAATTCAATGAATTGGACTACGAATTGGTAACTCATCCGCATTATTCTCCGGATTTAGCCCCCAGTGACTATTTCATATTTCCAAACTAGCTCCAACGATAAAATTATTGATGAAACAAATGCCTATTTTATGGACCTCGAAAAATCCTATTTTTTTAATGGATGCAAAAATTGGAGAAACGTTGGACTATGGCCCAATATTATAACTTGCCTTTAAGGTGCGTGTTAGTTAAAGGTAACTTTAGCTAAAGTGAGAAATAAAGTGACCTCATAAAATAAAATGAAGTTTTTTGAAAATATGGCATTACCAGAGCAAAAATCGATTACTTTTGACAAATTAAAATGGTTCTTTAAAACACGTAGTGGCAACGTCGTACTTTTATTTTTTTATTTACTTACAACAAACAAAATTTCTTCGAATTGTGTAAAAGATAAATAAATATTTGTTGTAAAAAATTTACATTGTCCACGCCGAACACAGAAATAAATCAAACAGCAAAGATACGGTCAAAAAACTACACGGCAACTACACTGCAGAGCAGAAAATGTGGCAACTTCAAATGCTTAAACCTTACGTTAAAAGTTAAAGGTAAGATGAACTTACCTTTAGCTTATCGGTCACTTTTGGTTAAAGTATACTTATAATAACGAAAAACTAATAATCTGTCCGTTAACATCCTTACTTTAGCTATCGGCAAGTTATAATAATGGGCCTAAGTGTATTAAGCTAAAAGAAGATTATGTTGAAAAATATTTGTATTTTTTTTTGCAAAAAAACTGTGTTTCATTCGAAAAGTCACGGACTTATTGATCCGCCCTCTGAATAGAAGAATATAACCAATATTTTGCCACAAATTATAAAAAAATCATGTTTTTAAAAATTTCTATTTTCATGATTTTTTCATAAATTTCATGCAATTTTGTAGTGTTAAAAATTAAAATTATGTCAAATAAAATAAAGTTCCCCGATAATATATTTATAAAAAAAACTTATTTTTAGAAAGATTATAAAGCGTTGTGTGAAAAAAATTTAGATTTGACTCATATTTGTACCACTAGAGGGCGCTAAATACGTGGAATTTTAAGGAAAACTTGTTAGCAAGAAATCGATTTTGATTAGAGATATCACGAATTATGTATTCAAAATTCCGAATAAAAATTGCATATTCATTACTTTTTTAATAAAAGGACTACACTTAGGCAACAAATAAACGTTTTTCTACTAAAGACTTCATTTTCGTTAAAAGAAACCCCTTTTTAAATATATCAATTATAATCTTAAACAAATTATATAATAAATTTTTATCAAACTTAAAATATAATTTTTAATATAAACCTTCAACAAATTTTGTTTCTGGCTTTGAATTTTAATGTTAATTTTGACGTGTAAATAAACAAAACAAACAAATTTTTTTTTATACAACAGTATAAAAATAAATTGAACAATTACAAAATTGAAGAAATGTTTCTATAATATTTTCAAAAAAATATTAAACAAACAACTAATTATTTCTTATAAATGTAAATTTTGAGCAACAACACAGCAGTATTTAAAATAACTTTTAATAATAAAGTCAATTGCTAACTGATGTATAACATCAGTAACAGACTAATTGATGGATGGATGGCCCCGGTAGGCTAGTTGATAGCGTGCTAGCTTATCAGTGCGCGGGTCTTGGATTCGATTCCCACCAGACGCTCTGGTCTGTTTTCGCTACAACGAGCCGATGGCCTTTGTTGGTAGTGCTCGGTTAGGGTATTGGGATATAATTTGTAATTATATGATTAATATAAAATAAAAAAATAAATAAATAAAATAATTGATGGGGTCAGTTGGGAATTGGAACCTGTGCCGGGATAGGTGAAAACTGAACCGGTTCCGAAAAAACATATCACGTGAAAAGAGGACCGGTTCCTAATGTACCTATCACTTGACCGGTTTAAAAGTCACGACTTGTTCTTTTAGGCCAGTCCTGTGATATGTTACAGAGGGCAATTGACCCCCTCCTAGGACAAGCCCATGTTAGTGATCGGTCCCGTGACCGGTCCCTATCACAATGAACCGGTCATGTGACGTGTCCTGGGATAGGTCCTTTTTCCGCAGGGTAGTGTTACTAGTAAATATTAATAACAAAAATAAGTAAACATACCAGGGTTTAAGAATTTAACACTTAAGTATATTTTTCCATACCTTCTTTTGAAAAATGTTAAAAATAGACACAGAAATATTAAAATAAATAGAAAGAAATAAAAATTGGGGAAAAAGATAAAAGTGGGGGAAAAAGATTAAAAATTCGTTACAGCTAAGCGAGTCCTTGCTCCGATTAAAAAGAAAAAATGGCAGGCACGTTAATAACTTTGTTTTAATAACAATTATCAATTTTCGTTATGTTCTAACTAAATTTGAAGATGTTATTATATTTTTAAACTTTAGGATATATGGGAGGTAGGCGTGTCCTTGCACCAATTTTCCTAAAATTTCGTTTATCTTCTAAATAACTCAAACTAAAATCGCGTACCAAATTTCAGCAAGCTACTATAACTCCTATTTTTGTCCACTCGTTATATGAGAACAAAGCACTGTGCGACGAGACTACATGCTATGTTTGCCAAAATAATGGCATAATGAAATTAAATAGGCATAATCTAAAAAACTTTTTGTATAAAGGTGTGCCATCAGCTTTGCTTCCAGTGCCACATTCGGATATGCTTCCGGTACATGCACTACCTGCTCGCAGTCCAAGTCTTCTTTGGGAAACCGCCGAAACCGGAACGACCGTCTCTAATTTTGTACAATTCGCAGCAACATCTAGCCCAAAATTAATATCACAAAAGCATTTAAATGCTTAGGTGAGAAAATTGGGACTATCAAAAAATAATGCAGAAATATTAGCCTTTCTCTCTGGAATGCAGTCTGGATATGTAAAGTATCCATGCTTTTTATGCAAATGAGATAGTAGATAGCGTGGTAACCGGTATGCCAAGAGTTGGGAGTCCAGAGTTGGGAGTCCAGAGCTCGCCCTCAGTACCAACAGAACAAGTACTTCTGCCACCACTACATATAAAACTTGGTGTGGTGAAGAACTTTGTAAAAACTATCAAAATGCCTACACACGTATATTTTTTTGTTTGGTCCCCTTAACAAGAAGTCGGATCGCCTTAATTTTTTTTGTGTTGAACTGTGTTATAGACCAAACTGATCATGTTTGACAGTAACATGTTACACGAAAACAGCTGGGCTGCCAAAAACAGTGTTGCCAAAAAGAAATTTGCTAAGAAATCACCCTTTAGTTGAATATGACTCAGTTTTAATTTTATTAAAATTTATTGATTCCTTTTTGGGAAAGTTGAACTTCTGAATTTTTTTTTAACTTTTAGCGTGAATAATGGGTTTTTTTATTTATTAAAAAATGTCATATTTGGTTTTTTATAATAATTATTATATTTTTTTGTAATAATGGGATTTTTTAATGTTTACACTCAAAAAATTTTAAAATCAACTGGAAATTTTGCTATTCTTACTGCAAAATTAACCATTTTTTGCTGTCAAGTTTGCAAATTTCTTTACACTCAAAAAATATATTAACACTTACAAACACGTTAGTAATATTATCTAAAAATCTTGCTATTACTACAGAAAATTTTTTTATTTTTTGCTGTAAAATTTGTTAATTTTAGTAAAATAAATTTGCTGAACAGTAGCGCAAGGATTCTGATTTTTTTTAAGTTTGATATAAAAATATGGGTTTTATTTTTTTAATCTTTCTTTTTTATTAAATCATTTCATACATATGTGGATAAAAAAACCCTTTTAAAAATAAAAACTGTAATAGATTTTAATAGCTTTTGTATCAATGAGTGGTTCTGTTTATTATTATTTTTTCTAATATTATGTTTTTCGTACTTAACAATGAAAATCCATTATAATTATTATTCATTTGATTCAAATATTGATTGCAAATATTAATGGCCGTATTTATAATGAAAATTTTGTTGCTGCTAATACATCGCACACAACGATGTACTAACTAGTATACTGATTAGCCTTAGTAGCTAGTTGGTACAGAGTTTATTTATAATCCCTTTTCTTCTGTCGAGTAAATATTAAAAAAACAACTCTGAAATAATGCCACCTGTTTTAAAGAAAATCAACTTTGTGGTTTACATTTCCCTTTCCTTTCAGTTCGTCCTTCACCATATTTATTATATTTTTTTGCATTTTGTTTCGTAAAACTATATTTTTTATGAAACTCAGCTTCGGAATATTTAAAAAATGGATTTGTTCTCTTTTTATAAATTTTAGGAGAACGACGGCGAACTTTACTTCTTAAAAGGTCCAAATCAATTTTTTTGTATTTTTTCGCAAATTTGAACACAAAGTTTTTTATTGTATTTTTCACTTTTGTATACAAACTTATTTTGACACAAAACAGCTGATTTTCAAACATTTAGTAAGTGTTTGGTGGTTCGTTAACTAGAGTTTAAAAGGTGGATAAGAAATTTATTATAAATAGAACTCATGATAGACGCTAACTAATTTTTCATTATAAATACGGCCGTAAATATTCTGTTTTGTGTTATTACTGTTCTTTTGTAGTTTTTTGACTTCTTCATCTAAAAATAAATTTGATGAACAGTAGCACAATGATTCTGATTTTTTATTAAGTTTGATATAAAAATATGGGTTTTTATTTTTTTAATCTTTCTTTTTTGTTAAATCATTTTATACATATGTGGATATATAAAAACCTTTTAAAAATAAAAACTGTAAAAATTTAATAATAATGTCTTTTGTACTTAAATAACAATGAAAATCAATTATAATTATTATTCAGTTGATTTAAATATTTATTGCAAATATTCCATATTCTGTTTTGTGTTATTTCTGTTCTTTTGTAGTTTTTTGACTTCTTCATCTAAATCTTGATGTTCAACTTTCCATTGATTTCGAATACTGGAGATAAATGTATCTGACGTTGCCAATAATATATTAAATATATCTTCCTTTGTGGAATTTCGTGAAATTTTTCTAGTATTATGCTCTATAAAATCTGTAATCCTTATTCCTTTTTTCCTAAACTTCCTCTGATAGATCTTCAAGTGGCACCAAATGATATTTAATGACATCTTCTCCATGATAAAGGATTTTTTGAACTGTTACTGACATATTTCTCCATGGGTACTTGGTTGTATACATTTTTGCAGTTTAATTAGCACAGTCTCCAAATTTTCTAGAGTCAATTACTTCATTTTACACAAGTACTTCTAGGATTACTTTAAATCAGAAAATAAGGTTTAAATCCACTCCTGTTATTTCAGATGCTGTTACTGGATCTGAAAATCTTCTTGTGGTATTGTTATCATTTGTATTGCCTGACCCTTGCTTAGCTGATCTGTAATCAATCCAAATTTCCGATATTCATCTTGAACATGTGTCTTTTTTGAACTTGTTAACTTCTTGTTGGTTTCGTTGTTTCTTATTGATCCTGAAGATCCGAAATCCAAATCATAACTGATTTTTAGTATGTCTCCCATAAATCGTATTCTTGCATGTAGTGATGATAATCCAAATTCATGTGCATCAGTATTATCTAATGATTTTGTCGGAACTTGGTTTCATTGGCTTGATGCTGCTTGGCATATGATGCAGCCTTCGTGTTAAAGCCTGGCCTACTTTTCATTCTATCATTGTTAGCTTTAATTTGTTGCCCATCTAACTGTAATTGTAATGGATGTAGTGTTGCAATTTGGGCGTTGATTTCAGTAACCTCTTTGTTAATGGCATCACGAGTTTCTTTTTTGAATGCAAATTTGTTTGGCCTGCAGTATTTCGTAGTCATTTTTCCAAATATCTTTTGTTTGCGTTGTACTAGTCAAAGGCTCTAAATTTCCAAAATCTTTTTCAATCGCAATGGTACAAATAATACAATGAATATATCTGATTGCGAAATATTTTCACAAACTACGTGTTTGTATTGTTTTTGTCCGGAAGAACCATGAATCAATCCAATGATTTGCATGGTCTTCCAGCCTTATCTTGATTTGTTGTTTCTGAAGCGACAGTAAGTTGGCCTTCTAACCAGTTTGCATTTTTTATATACAACTTTTGTTTACTGTAGGTAACTTTTTTCTAGCGTTTTTTTAGTGCTTTGACGAAATTAGATAATTGCTCTTGTATTTCGGTGCTACAGGAATTTAAGTTTAATTTTATTTTAACGTTACTAAGAACATTTTTCTGGTTTTTGTTTCTAAAATACTCTTCGGCCAAATTTTCATAACTGAAGCTCTCCATATTTTTCTGAATATTTTTATTTGCCGCTGTTACTGCAGAAATATATTATAGCAATTGAGTTTGTTTTCAATGTCACTTTCTTATAAGCCTTTTCATAAGCCAGCATACTATGTTTCTAGGTAAAATAAAAAAGAAAGAAAATAATATATTAAAAAACCCACTATAGAAATGAATCACCTTTGTGTATTTTCTTTATTACTTGCATTCGTGCATTGCTACGTAAAGTAAAAAGGTATAAAAAGGGTTAATAAAGAACCCAGTTTACAAATTAATTACATCCTCTGTGTATTTGCATTCTTACTTACAAATATATAAAAAGGGTGTTGGATGTTGTAAGCAGATATCATTACTGGTAATATATCTTATAATGAATATAATAAGATATAAAATGCCTAAAGCACAAATTTAACTCACCATTGTTATACCTTTAGGGCTGTTTAAACTACCGTAATTTGAAATTTTTAAAATAATTTGATTAAAATGAAAACACTCACTTTTTTACCGGGTGGTATACGTTTCTTGTTTCCTTTTGTTCCCTAGAAGTTATATTCCACTAAAGTTGGAATTTGACAAAAATATAGTAGTTTTATAAATATTCCAGAACACTCCTAATAATAAACGATAGCGCTGTGACCACTTACAACAACTGGAGACTACAATTCTACAAACCTTGTAAAAATTACTGCATGTCGTTATCGATGATAACTTGCGAGTAGTAACGATTTATTTTTGATAAAAAACAAACAAAAAAAAAAACACATTTTTCTGAAATTAAAAAAACAGTTGAATTTGACGGCATGCCATACCCACAATTAGCAACAGTTTAACCTAATTTTTTTGCTGCTTTTATTTAGATATATATTAGCTACAAAGTTTTAAAAATCGGTGACAAAAAAATTGGACTTTTGGCCAATGAAATCAAATTTTCAGTCACAGTGCGGCGTGGACATCCACCTATGTGGAATTTTTGCAAATTCCTACACGGAGGAGAAAAATCTCCCCTTAACGGCCTACCAAAACCGCTAGAGCTGCGAAGTTTAAATTCGGCATATGGGTTCCTCCTCCGTAGTAGATATCCGTCCAGAAGGTACATACTCATTAAAATTCCTTCGTGGAGGGGCTAAAAGGAGCTAGGAAATTTAAATTAATTATGAAAGTTTTCCACCGATGTAGACATTAGCTAAGACAGAAAAGCCTAGGGCGCGGGGCAAAACTCCCCCTGGCAAAACCGCTAGAGCTTCGAAGGTGAAATTTGGTATGTAGATTCCTCGTCCGGATCTTCGAAAATTGTAGAGGGACTGGCGAAAAAGACGGACTGCCAAATTTGGTATATAGGTTTTTACCTCCGGCGTAGATATTCACTCTGAAGGAATTTTTGAAAATACCTACCAGAAGGGACAGAGGCGAAAAGTCGCCCACAGATGGCCTCCGAAACCTGTCGAGCTAGGAAATTAAAATTTGGTAAAAAGACTCTTCCTCCGGCGTAGACATTAGCTAAGAAGGATTTTTGGAAAATCCAATGGGAGTGGGAAAAAGGGAAACTTCTCCCCTTGCAACATCACCTACAATATCATCCATACCTAAGATCAACACAGAAATTACATCAACATAAACACTCTTATGCTGGATTTTTTTTCTTTCATTTGTTTTAGCTTTAGGACTTTCAGATACATGCTTATCATCTTCTATCACTTTTACAATATACGTTCGCAATGATGTTGTGTACCAGTGGCAGCAACAACTGACCATATATGATACCGAATTTATCTGTCTCTGGGTTTAATTTAAAATCAGTTCACACATCTTGCATTTCGGGTTTCTTTATAGAAGCCCAAACAGGGAAAAGATCAAAACATTTAATTGTTTTGATTATCATTTTACTTCCATTTCTTGTATCCTGGGGAGTTGCCCGAATAGTTTAATCGTGGTTGCTGGTGATTTCAATATTCACAACTCTACCTGGCTTCGCCATTCGAGTAAGACAATTTCCGTTGACACTAACGTTAAGCTTTTAGCCGCTCATAATCACCTTGCACATTTAGTGAATGAGCGAACACATATTTCGTGTGTTAAAGGACAGTTTCAGAATACCCTTGACCTTTTTCTTACTTTTCATCCTGACAAGTATGAAGTAAAGACATTTGCACCTCTCGGTAACTCGGAGTTTTTATTCATTTTCACATCCTTTTCATATTCTGAACTTCGTACCGTTTCAAGAACAGCCACGATACGATCAGTTTTTATTTGTAAAAAGGCTCAATGGGTAGACCTCAACGATTTTTTTATCGGAAATTTAATTGGAAACTTTTCTAGACGACGATTTTAATGCCGCTGCGAAAATGATTAAAAGTGTGATTTTGCTTGGAATAAAGTATTTGATTCCTGTAATGCATATTTCTGCTAAGCCAAGAAATAAATGTTGGTTTCACCAGGCATGCAAGGATGCAGTCAGATCCAGAGGGCAAGCGTTTGGTAATTTTTGTAGAAAAAAAACACCATTACTTCTCAGCAACGTAAACACACGAGGTCTACATGTGCCAGGGTACTTAGCCTCGAGAAGTATCTTTACGAACAGCGTCTTCGTGCCGAAGTTCTTTCTGCTCCTCGGGGTAGCAAGACCTTTAGGTCAGTTGTTAAAAGAGTAGTATAAGGGATGACCAATTATTCACTGAACCGGTTGATAAAGCCAACCTTCTGGCTAAATTATTCGCTAGAAATGCGTTCTTGGTGGAAAGCAATTAACCACTGACCGAGCTAGAAAGAATAACCCATACTATGCCCAAGATTTTTTTCGATTCCGGGTCGTCAAAAGTGTTCTTGCAAACCTCAACGTAAACGAGTCAGCGGAGCCGGCTGGCACACCAGCACTGGTGGTGAAACAGTGCTCTTCGACGCTATCGCGTCCATTGGCCACCTTATTTGAACCGCATCGGTATATTTTCATCTTGTTTAGTCAATCCCAGATAGAGTGCGGCTAGTAACCCCGACAATTACCGCCCAATTGATATATATTTTGCGCTCTCAAAGATTATGGGGAGCATGGTTAATAACCATCATGTAATTCATCGAGAATCCAACTTACTTTTTAACGATCGACAGTATGGCTTTTGTAGAAATCGTTCTACGTGAGACCTGATGAGTCGGTCCATTCTCCGACTTGGTGAAAACAAAGTTGTTGCTCTAGACATTTCCAATGCATTCGCTCGTGTGTGTTATAAAGTTTAATACTTTTGGTGACGGTGATGACTTCTCTCGATTCATATCCAGTTTTCTCGATTCATATCCAGTTTTCACAATGCTCCGTTTTTGCTTCCTCACTTTTTCTTACCTTTATAAATGATCTTTTGGGTCAAACTTCTAATTCTATCTATTCTTTTGCAGAATACAGCAACATTTTTCTTTGATCATAGGCCAAGCCCTTTGGAGCTTTGGGGGCATGAGGCAAAATATGAATGACAAAATATAAATGCACGAAAAATCTAATGTTGTTTGTTGACTCATAGACGGGCCGTGGGGTCGCTTTCCTCACGTAATGGTCCATCCCGTGTATTCTACTGGTCGCCATCAAACCGCGTGTTTCATAAGCGCATGAAACATATATTTTTGGTACAGGCCAATTGCACGCCTTTTAAAAGAACCACAACTTTTGAATCTGCGCATATTTTTCCACTTGTGGTCTTTATAGTTAATTAACTCAATTATTTTTTCATTGATGCGTATGTCTCTTTAGTATTTGTGCTTAGTGCTATTGGAATTGAACCATTTAAATTAGTGACATGTAGCAAAACTGCTTTTAAGCTACTCTTGGATGAAGCAATAAATAATCCCCAATCTCCAGGATTATATTCATTTTGCATTGTTAAAACCAAGTCACGAATGTCAGTACAATACGCGAGAGAATTATTCTCAATATATCAAAAAAATGTCGTTAATCGACGATGGCGATTGATTGCCCTGTATATTTGTACATATGGTGCCAAAATATTAGCTTGTTTTAAATCTTTTGTCAAGAGAATGCTTTGTCTTTACAACAATTTTGGGCGCCGTACCATCATATCCACACGATTTTTCATGATTTCGTTGTGAGTGCATGGAATCGTGATATAGCCGCTGCACAGCTTTGAACAGATTGAAATATTGAGGGAATATCTTCTGTTGGCTATTCGGAATATGAATTTCATTAGATTGTGGCAGCATTGAGCATATGTTGTTGCAGTGTAAGATCTGTTCATACTGGCTGTCTGATTTATGCATGCATAACACTCTCCTTCAACATGGAGTATGGAATCTCTCCAAATCATTGGAACACCAAATGGAATGGTGTCTCCGTTTTTTCGTTTATTAAAACGGTAAATGCACGTTGTACACATATAACACATAAAGAAAAACACCTTTTATACAAGTTAATTATTTCAATAATTGTATATTTCCCACACACATAAAAGTAATTAAACTTAATAAACGCTTAAATCATAGATATTTTAATATAACTGATTTGGGACAAGAGTGTCAAAGACTTTAAAGTTAACACTCATTTTTTATGTTTGCGTGTATCGCAAATGTAAAAGTTTGTTTCGATCAGTGATACAAAATTTGGTACAATTGTACGATTTTAAAAATTACAATGGTACGCCAATGTCTAATTTGGTACAATTTACAAACTTTCTACAATAACACAAAAATTAATAGTAAAATCGGGTTCGAAAAAGAACAACTTCATAAGCCCGTTAGTATTAAGATTCTATTTTTAAGATTCTAATTCTATTAAGATTCTAAATTTGCATTCCTGGTTACTATTTATTTTTTATTTAGATGACATAAAACAAAAGTTTTCGAATATTTAAAAAAAATTTTGTAAAAAATTGTGTTTTTGGAAAAAACAGTAAAGAAATACACCAAATTTGAAGCAGATTTTTTTTAACGATTTCTTAGACTTTTAAGTGTAATTTTGTTGGAATGTTTTGAATGGTTAGGGCCAAAAATTAAAAAAGCTAGTTCAAACTTGGAATATATTATTAGGATTACAAAAAATTTAATATGTTTGCGAACGGTCGTGTTTTCTGAAAAGTTCCGCAAAAATATTTTTGTTTATATATAATACATACATTTTTCGTAATAAATATTTAAAATAATTTTAATAACATATTTAAATACCATCTACCGTTTAAAATCTATATAAGAAAAGAAAAAAAGATTAAAACTATCGTACAAACCTACAAAATAAATAAACAATAAATAAATGAAAATAAACAAAAAAAATAAACAAACAAGAAAAAATATAAAAAGCAAAAACATGCAAGATAAAAATAATACTGAAACAACAACAGTTACAACAGAAACCATGGCATCAACACCAATAAATACTCCCGCGCAAAAATGTTTAAGAGAATTGCAAAACTCTTTCTTAGGCAATGTCTCTAAAACTCCGCACCTCTCTCCAAATCATTGGAACACCAAATGGAATGGTGTCTCCGTTTTTTCGTTTATTAAAACGGTAAATGCACGTTGTACACATATAACACATAAAGAAAAACACATTTTATACAAGTTAATTATTTCAATAATTGTATATTTCCCACACACATAAAAGTAATTAAACTTAATAAACGCTTAAATCATAGATATTTTAATATAACTGATTTGGGACAAGAGTGTCAAAGACTTTAAAGTTAACACTCATTTTTTATGTTTGCGTGTATCGCAAATGTAAAAGTTTGTTTCGATCAGTGATACAAAATTTGGTACAATTGTACGATTTTAAAAATTACAATGGTACGCCAATGTCTAATTTGGTACAATTTACAAACTTTCTACAATAACACAAAAATTAATAGTAAAATCGGGTTCGAAAAAGAACGACTTCATAAGCCCGTTAGTATTAAGATTCTATTTTAAAGATTCTAATTCTATTAAGATTCTAAATTTGCATTCCTGGTTACTATTTATTTTTTATTTAGATGACATAAAACAAAAGTTTTCGAATATTTAAAAAAAAATTTGTAAAAAATTGTGTTTTTGGAAAAAACAGTAAAGAAATACACCAAATTTGAAGCAGATTTTTTTTAACGATTTCTTAGACTTTTAAGTGTAATTTTGTTGGAATGTTTTGAATGGTTAGGGCCAAAAATTAAAAAAGCTAGTTCAAACTTGGAATATATTATTAGGATTACAAAAAATTTAATATGTTTGCGAACGGTCGTGTTTTCTGAAAAGCTCCGCAAAAATATTTTTGTTTATATATAATACATACATTTTTCGTAATAAATATTTAAAATAATTTTAATAACATATTTAAATACCATCTACCGTTTAAAATCTATATAAGAAAAGAAAAAAAGATTAAAACTATCGTACAAACCTACAAAATAAATAAACAATAAATAAATGAAAATAAACAAAAAAAATAAACAAACAAGAAAAAATATAAAAAGCAAAAACATGCAAGATAAAAATAATACTGAAACAACAACAGTAACAACAGAAACCATGGCATCAACACCAATAAATACTCCCGCGCAAAAATGTTTAAGAGAATTGCAAAACTCTTTCTTAGGCAATGTCTCTAAAACTCCGCACCCTATCAACGCAGATTCGCCTCTAAAGTTTATAACCATTATGGACAAACGTTTTGATAAACTTTCAGATCAAATATTAAATATGATGCAAACTAAATTTAGAGAATATAAAGATGAACTCTTAAGTGAAATTGATAAGAGACTTAACTTAATCCGTAACGAAATAAGTGCAGTAAAAGAAAGAGTGTCAAATTTAGAAACTGAAGCAATTCGTGAAATTAAGGAGAGCGTTAACAAACTGGAGACAGATAATTTCGAATTAAAACAAATGAAAAAAGAAATACATGAACTTAAAAGACAACAACTAAAACATGAAAACTCTGTTGTAGCTGGTGGTATACGAATACGTGGTATACCCTTTTATGAAAATGAAGATCTTTTTAAAATTTTCAGTGAAATATGTAAAAACTTAAATATTTCAACGCCTCAAGTTGAAAATGTTTACAGACTAAAAAAAATATATAGGGAAAATAAACCATACTCGCCGAGAGATGAAGTGGTAGTCGTGAAACTATTTTCACCATATGAAAAAACTTCCTCTTAAAAGCCATTGCCAAATATAGACGTGATATTAAAAAAACACTTTGCCTACAACACGCAGGTTTTAATAGTCTGGAGCCGATTTACGTTAATGAAAATTTAACACCACACAACCATTAAATTCTTCAATCCCTTAAAAATGAAAAATGAAAAAACGATAAAAACGGCCTATTCTCATCGCGGTCTGGTATATGTTAAGAAACTTAACTCTGATGACCCAATACCTATTAAGTTTTTGGATGAACTCAATCAGCTTTTTCACTGATAATTCATAACGCATCTATTTCAGTTTTCATTGTGTCATTTAGTTTGAATGCCTTTTTTCATTATTATTTTCATTATTATTGTTTTATTGCAAACTATTTTTGACTTTTTCATAATTAGTTTTATTTATTTTGTAATTAATATTATTTATTTTATCATTAATATTATATTTTTTTCATATGAAATTTATCTTTCAAACGAAACTGTTTACTTTTATTTTATTTTTGACAAATATGATCCTCTCACAATTTATATAATTAATTTCTACGGTGTTAACTTAAATTTATTTTTAATTTGCGTTGCTGTTAGGCTTTTTATTTATTTTTATTTTTTAGATAATGGCTTTAATAGGGGGCAATAGAATATATTCTCAAGACGTAACGGCAAACATGATAACAATTCTTGCTAAACAGAGAAGCGGCTTAAAAATTTGTCATATCAACGCACAAAGTCTAAGAAACAAAATTGACGAGTTTAGATTTATTTTTCAAAATTCTGACGTTAATGTCATATGTGTGTCTGAGACTTGGTTTGGCGAATACATCACAGATGATATGGTATCGCTAGACGGTTATAATTTATATAGAAACGATAGATTTGACAGCTATGGTGGAGTGGCAATTTATGTAAAAAAAGGGTTGGTCTGTACATTAAAAAGTAAAAGTGATGTAAAAATAAACCCTAACAAAGTAGAATATATTTTTCTTGAAGCATGTAGTTATGGAAGAAAATTTCTTATTGGTTGCGTCTATAGACCAAGGAATAATATTGATCTCACACATTTTTAAACAGTTTTGGAAGACATCACAGTATTATATAGTGACGTTGTAATAGCTGGGGACTTTAACTCAAATCTGCTAACAGAATCATGTCTAACCATCAATATGAAATCATTTCTGCAAATTCTAATACACCAACACATTTTACATCATCCAATAATACGTTACTCGACCTATTTTTTGTATCCAGTGAGGAAAAATCTTATTATATGACCAGTTGTCTGTGCCGTGTTTTTCTAAGCACGATCTTATATTCTTAATTTTTGACATTCCACTTGAAACTTCTACTACTAAGATCCAATTTCGTAATTTGAATCGTATTAACTATCACAGTCTTGAAGAAGAGTTTTCCAAATTGACTGGGATTGCATTTATTATATGCTATCGGTAAACGATCAATTGGCTTTCTTGGAACAAAGCATAACAACTTTATTTAATGCAATAGCACCAATTCAAACGAAAAAAGTAAGTTATCGTCAAAAACCTTGGTTTACAACTGAAATTAAGCGCCTCATAATAGATCGTGATCATGCTTACTCTCGATGGAAGCGATTTAAAACTGATGATCTAAATAATGTTTATCGCAATGCAAGAAAAATTGTTACCAAGACCATAAGAAATGCGAAGTCAACATACTATTCTAACAAATTCTCTAATTTAATTTCTACAAAAAATAAGTGGAAAACTATTAAAGAAATTGGAGTAGTGAATAATAAAAACAAACATGTTAATATCCTATCAAACCCAGATGATATTAATAAAATATTTGTTAATATACCAATGTCTCAAGCGGACCATACACTCACCAAAAAAAGTCTGTAATGGCAACTGAAAATGTTGCTGTTATTACGGGAAATTCTGCTAATTTGAGCCCAGCGGTATTTTTTGCTAATCTTAGCAACACATGTCTGCTGACATGTAGTACAATGAAATTAGTAGAAAAATTAGTAGCCGCTACTAAATTTTAGTAGACTTTTTGTAAAGTGGAATTTAAAATCCGTTTGCTAAAATCAGCAAAAAAAAATACTAAATACTATTAATATTAGTACAAAGTTTTAGATTTATTTTTTTTATCGAGCATCAAAAATTTTAATTATATTTTTTAAAAGATGTTTTATACAAAATGAAAAAGAAAATCAAAGGCTTAAAAATCTTAAAAATTCTTAAAACATAAACGAATTTATCATTTTGTTTAAATTTGGTAATTTCTGTTTTGAAAAATATTTTAGTCAATTTTTTTTATACTTTTAAGATGAAATTTAAATTGTTGTTAGGGCTGATTTTTAGAAATAAAAAAACTTTTTAGTGCTATTTTAAGTGGATGTCCTATTTTTAGACATGAGTCGGTATCTTTACTTCCGATCCCTTTTTTAATCCTATGTAACATTTAAGTTTGTATGTATAAGTTTAAATTATTAGAAATAACATTTCCATCAATATCGACTTTTTTAAAATTAGTAATTTTTTTTGCTAATTTTAGGAAATCGGTTTTCAAAAATTTGTAAAATGATTTTTGAAATTAGCAACGAAAATTTGTAAATATTCTGTAAAAACTCTGTAATTTGTAAAATGTAAATAGCAAAAAGATTTGCTAATAATAATTTTTTTACTAAAAATCAGTACAAAAATAGTAAATTGGGATTTTACAAATTTTTCTACTAACTTTTTTTTCTGAGTGTAGTCATTATATTAACTATCATACGGGCAATCTTCAAGATAGCTTATTTAATTTCGATAGTGTAAGTCAATTAGATGTACTTAAAAGCTGTCTATCCATAAAATCAAACGCTACAGGTATTGATGGCATCCATCCCGCTTTTATAAAAATTATTCTCCCGTCACTTCTACCAATAATTACAAATATATTTAACAAAATAATTATAACAAGCACTTATCCAAAAAGATGGAAGCAGGCTAAAATTCTTCCAATACCAAAAACAGCCACTGAGTTTCGGCCTATAGCTATATTGCCATATCTGTCGAAAGCTTTCGAAAAACTTTTACATTTGCAGATAACTAATTATATTAATCATCATAATTTGTTGACCGATAGACAATCTGGATTTCGGTCCAAACATAGTTGCGTTACTGCACTTACTGATGTGGTTGAAGATCTCAGAAGGGAAATTGACGTTGGCTGTGTGACAATGCTAGTGTTGTTGGATCATTCAAAAATAACGAATTTTTCCTCAACATCTACCAAACTAATTGAATCTTATCTAAAGGATCTCTATTTATGCAAACGATCTTCCTGAACAGTTGCTGCACTGTAACATCAGAATGTATGCAGACGATGTCCAATTGTACATAAGTAATGGACAAGGAAACATTGAACAATGTACTGCAAGACTAATTGATGACTTGAAGCGTGTTTCTCATTGGGCAGATGTGAATGGTTTAAGTTTAAATCCTAAAAAATCCAAATGTATAGTTATACATAAAAGGACAAATAGAATTATTAAAAATCCTAGTGTTTGTATTAACAACCAACGAATTGAAATCGTTAATAAGGCGAAAAATCTTGGTATAATATTCAATAAAACACTCACCTGGTCAGATCACGTAGCGGCTGCCTGTGGCAAAACATACTTCTTACTCAGAACTCTTTGGCCTATGCAATTTTGCACTCCAATAAAAATAAGGTTGTTGCTTGCTAAAACTTATTTGATACCAACTATAACCTATGGATGTGACATTTTTGCAAGTTGTGATGGCACTAGCAAATCAAAATTGAACGTTACGTATAACAACATTGCAAGATACGTTTATGGCCTTAAAAATCGTATTACTAATGGAGATTACCTCAATATAACTCCATACTCTAAGAGAATATTTGGTGTGCTGTTCGAAGACCTACTGAAAATAAAAACCCTAATATTTCTTCATAAAATTATAATAACCCGCGAGCCGTGTCATCTTTTTAATCGTTTGAGTTTTAGTCAACTAAGACGAAATTTGGTTCAAATTAGACATCGTACGTTGATATCTGAATGGCAATTTTTTATAGCTGCAATACGTCTTTGGAATAATATTCCTCCAACAATTAAAGAAACCAGCAACGCGTTTAAATTTAAAAGAAAATTGTTTGAATATTTTTCTTGATACCATATCTGAATATAAAATTTATAAGTTCATTAAAAACTGTTTAAAAAAAATATGTTTTATATATTGTTTTTAAAAGAAATTTCTCTTTTTTTGTAATTTTTTTTTATTTTTATTTTTATTTATTTTTTTCCGTATGTAATAGTTATTTTATTTTACTTTTGTTAATTGATATTATAACACCATAAGATTTCTACTTTTTAAAACAAATGTTTTGTTGTAGAAGTTACAAAATTAAATAAATAAATAATTTAATTTGAGGCGTAATAGTCCAATGCAATATAACAAATTTCGTCTGGTTATTAACTAAAATATTTCATCTTGCTAACTTTTTGTAAGAGCTAACCTTTAAAAACAGTTGGATTCAGCCCCCAAGCGGGGCACCTGGTGGGTAAAAAAAAGGTCTCAATTCTAGCACAGTGTAATTATTTAAAATTTCATTACAATTACACAGTACAACGTGACTAAGTGAAATGGGTTCTTCTATATTTTAAAGTTTGTAAACGAATGAAAATTTTATTGGATTTTTCGAACTTAAAAATAATACAAAATTCAGTCTATTTGATAAATTGTTTTTATAAAAATTTTAATTTTGTTAAGTGGCTGGTCCCTACATTACTCCCCTTCCAGTGATGACGTTCCCTGCAAGAACAGTACGGGTTATATCACGCGTTACATAAAAAGTAGTATTAGTTACTAATTCTAAAACTTTCAGTTATTTTGTACAGGACATTGGGAAAAAACTAACATATTCTCTTATGTACGTGTGAGCTGATATCTCTTTCTCTCGCATAATTGTTTAGAAAAGAAAACACTATAGTGCTCTCACTCGTGTATATAACTGCATAGTTAACCGTAGTAATAATAAATAACGTGTTGGTTAACCTATACACATATCCGTTATAACCACTTAGTAACTCGTTAGTTTGCCGATTCATATATCGGTAGTGGCACTACTGAATACTATCGGTTATTGTGTTCCTATAAATAACACATTAGTTGGTTATTGCTACTGAATTAATAAAAATCCTTTTTAATGTTTTCAATAAAATTTTATTTTAAGGAAAAACCAATATCATAAAAAGAAAATATAATGAAAATAAAAAAATAAATATAATAAAAACAATGGAATAATTCAGTTAAAGTTTCTTAAAACTACTAGAGATCACTTTGAGCTGATAAATTTGATTTTAAAGAAAAAAATATATAATATATAAAAAAATATATAATATATAAAAAAATATATAATATAAAAAATAATATATAATGTATAAAAAAATATATAATTTTTTTTATTTATTACATTTCTTTGGTACAAGGTGGCGCAAAAGTAATCCTCCTATCAGAAAATGCGATAAATTTTGCGATTGGCCCCTAATGTCAGTTCTGTTTTGACATTTGTGTAGTAAACACATGCGAAATACACGTTAATAAACAATGTTACGCTACACTGCTCCAGAACGCGGAATATTGGTGACTATTTATTTGAGCAATAATGAAGATGATTTTTCATCAAAAATAATCATGAGTGATGAGGCCCATTTCCATCTTAGCGGGTACGTAAATTAGCAAAATTTACGCTTCTGGGGCACTGAAAATCTACGTGTAACCCACGAAGAGCCATTACACCCGCTCAAAGTCACTGTATGGTGTGCTGTTTTCGCTGGAGGAGTCATCGGACCTTTTTTTTCGAAGACGTCGCGGGCCAAACGGTTACTGTGAATGGTGAGCGCTACAGAGCAATGATCAACGAGTAGTTTTTGCCGCAACTTGATGAATTGGGATTGGAAAACATGTGGTTCCAACAGGACGGTGCAACGCCACACACTGCACGTGCCACAACCGATATGCTGAAAGATGCATTTCCCGGGCGCCTAATCTCCCGTTTTGGCGATTTGCACTGGCCAGCAAGATCGCCTGATTTGAACGCTCCAGACTTCTTTTTGTGGGGCTTTTTGAAGTCGCGGTTTTATGTCAACAAGCCTCAGGCTCTTGAAGCTCTTAAAGACAATACCCGTCAAGAATGTGAGGACCTATCGCCGGAAATTTTGGCTAAAGTGATGGAAAATGCCATAAAAAGGGCTCAAATGACAATCAACTGTGGCGGCGGCCATTTACATGACATCATATTCTCGACTTGATGTAAAAAAAATTAAAAGACCAAATAAAAATAATCCACAAGAAGAATCAAAGTTTTTAATTTTTTTTAAATTACAGCCAAAAAACATCGGAAGGTTATTTTTGCGCCACCCTGTACCACTAAAACTTTTTTATTAGTTGCAAAAATGTATTATTTGTTATTATGTACTTAATTTTTAGTTTAAAATTTTAAATAATGAATATAGTACAATATTTGAACAATGTTATAATATATTCATTTGATTTTTCAAATAAATGAAGTATATGTTTATAAATAATATATATAGTGAAGTTTATATTTTATAGTTGATCTTTTTAATACTTATATGTATGAAAATGTATTTTTAGTTTGATTCGAGATCATAGGAAAAGTTTTTTCAAATGAAAAATTTTTTCTTATTTTTAATTTAAGTAAACATGGGAAATACACAGAAAAAGTTATTAGACTCTAGCCGAATGGAATGCATTTTCTGGTCAGCTACGACTTTCATCAACATTCTTTGTGTCGAAATACCAATTGTAAATATCTCTATTTAACTCACAAATCAATGGAAAAAGCTATTTATGCTATCATTCAGTTGAATTTTATTATTGAGTTTAGATGAAATTTACTAACTATTTTTGTGTTATTTATATTCTCCTTTGTTTACCGTATGTCCAAATTAGCTAATATTGGAGACATGTGTTTTTTTTAAATTGTTTTTTTTTACATATTTTTAAACAATTCTTTTTTTAACTGTGCCAAGTTATATTTTATTAGTGAAGTTTATATTTTATAGTTGATCTTTTTAATACTTATATGTATGAAAATGTATTTTCAGTTTGATTCGAGATCATAGGAAAAGTTTTTTCAAATGAAATTTTTTTTTTCCTTATTTTTAATTTAAGTAAACATGGAGAATACACAGAAAAAGTTATTAGACACTAGCCGAATGGAATGCATTTTCTGCAGGTATAGGTGATGTGATATCTTCCCGAACGGGTCATTAGCCTGCTGAAAGATGTCTTTGTAGTGGGATCTGGTCATAGTATCCGTAATTCGATGTAATGGACAGACGCCACACCACGAAAAATATCCTCAGACCATGATGTTGCCGCCTCCGCGCCATTTTTGTGCACCGTCCGGGCCGTACTAGTATGCATGAGTTCTTGTGAAGGCTAAATGTGTCTTCAAATTTTTTTGTCGTAATAAAGGAACTCGTCTCGCTATCCGTCCAGGTAAATTAGCATATTGTAGTCTGCTAAGCACCGTTCGGGAAGAGATCACATCACCTATATCTGCAGAAATGGCTCTTAAAGATACGAAAGGATCCTTTTTTTGCAAGAGTGACAATACAATTATCCGTCGTTGGAGATGTCTTTTTTTTTTGTCTTCCGCGGGTTTCAATTATTTTTTTTATTTTGAAAGCATTCTGCACAAAAATCAACGATCGGCCCAGTGTTTTAGCAATAGAACGAAGAGTTTGGTCTGCGTTTCTTAGCCTCAAAACTTTATTCCTTTTCTCAGAAGTACAATGCTTATTTCGACCAATCTATGAAATTATTTTCTCTTTATTTTGCTCTTAATTAATAAAAACAGAAATAAACTAACAATATTTTGTAAAAAATCTGAGCCAATTGTTAAAAAACCAAAAAAAAATAAAATGTACTTATTATTTTGACCAGGTCTCCAAAGCACTTCAGAGCAAAACACACAGGAATTTAAAAAAATCGGGGAAATACCGGTTTATTTTTATTTTCAAATACGTTGCTATATTATAAATATTAAAATAAAAAAGAAGTATCATGAATAATTTCGATAAAATTAAAAAAAAAAGTAACAAACACAAATAATAAGGTAGTGGACTTATTATTTTGACCATATGTCTATATTCATTTATTACAGTGAAAAGCAAGGAAAAAACATATGTCTTCTCATCTCCATCCGTATCTATTTCTTTAACAAGAGTTTCTTTTCTGTTCCTTTGCTTGTGTTCTACTCTACATTCATCTTCGGCAATGAAGCAATTTTCTTCCATATTATTTTCTTTAACAATAGAACCCCTATTTTCTTATTAGCATGATAATTTTAAATTTTTTTTCAATCGATCGGATCCCGTTTATATGTGCTTCATACAAATCTGATCAAAATCGTTTTCTGAAGAATTGAATCTTGACCTGAAGGCGTCTGCAAAACAATATAGTATTTAAAAAAATAAAATAAAATTTTTACCCAAAAACCGGACATTCTTTTAAGTGCAATAGCTGTCATTGTAGTTATTAAACACAACTTAGTTGAAGTTTCAGTCCATGCAAAGTTAGAGGCTAATTGATCCTTGAAAACCTTACGCCAATTTCGACGAATAAATTCTTTTGTGCTCCTATCACTGGATTGGAAAAATTATTTTTCCTGAAGAAAATAAAAATTAAATTGACTAAATAAACGCCATGCATCAACATTCAAAATATAGGATATTAGGATTATTTTTACTCTTAAATGCCAGAATTTTTGTCATTACTTACCAAAAATCGCATTTTTTCTTTATTTTCAATTAATTCTGTTTCGAGCGACTTGAATTGCTGAATATTTTAAAACGGTTGTGATGGAAAGATATAAAGTACAATCGGGAAGCAAACAATTTTTTTACTTCTCTTCTGCTTACATCACCAACATTTCTTCTGTAATATGGCGCATCAGTGATACTAGGTGGATCTCTGATTCTTTGATTGTTTTTTTAACTTCAGATAGAAGAGTTAAGAAAAGAGTTCAATTATGTAAAGAGGACAAAATATAACTGCTATATGTACAAATGTTTCTTACCTTCGCGTTTCATTTTGTTCATTCTTTATAGTTTCTGAGAAAGAATTTACATATTGTTGGAGAAAATTACGTTTCCCCAACCGTTTGCCTTAGAAATCATCATGTTGAAATATCATATTTTTATTAACAACTAAAAACATTGTTTCTCATTATCAATATTTAATTATTATTATTTTTTTATTATTACTATTATTGTATGCATTTTTGTAGCATTTTTTATATATTTACCCTAATCGTATTTAAATTAGCTCAAATATTATTAATAATTTTTAGTTGATTATAATTATTATAAATCATTTCATTTTATTTCATTATTGCTAATTATTACCTTTTGGTTGCCTTTTATCGGTGCCGCTATAGGGTTAATTAATTTTACTTTTGTAATTTCTCTTATACATAATTTGCTCAATTAAAGTACAAGTAATATTACATTAATAATAGGAATAACTGTAAAGCCATTCTCATTTGTTAAAAACATTTTTTTTGTATTTGAGCTTATTATCAATTATTACTATGTAAATTATAATTTTTTAGTATCGTTCTATTCTTTTAAAACTTTCATAGAAAGCGGACACATTTTGGGTAATTGATTAATAAAATCTGAGTTGTACAACAATTAAAAAGCTTGTGCCTTTATTTAATCTAAATTCTTTTTAAAGTCAAATCTTTGACTAAAATCATAAACACATATATTTGTAAAAGTTCCATTTGTTATGTTTTTATATTATGAAGAAAAAAGTGTTTTTGTTTTTGACAAGTTTTTCTGTGATGTTTATTTTGATCATTTTAATTTTATAATTTTTGAAAAAGTTATTCTTGCATGTTGACTTTTTTGCACTCAGAAAAAAAAAGTAAGTAGAAAAATTTGAAAACAATTTTCAATCCTACTTTACTATTTATGTAATAATTTTTAGTAAAACGATTATTATTTAGTAACTTTTTTTGCTTTTTTTTTTACAAATTACAGAATTTTTACAGAATATTTACAAATTTTTGCTGCTAACTTCGGAAATCATTTTACACATTTTTGAAAACTGATTCGCTAAAATTAGCAAAAAAAAGTTTACTAATTTTAAAAGAGAAATGTTATTTCTAATAATTAAAACTTATAGATACAAACTTAAATTGCCTTAATATGTTACATAGGTTAAATAAAAGGGATCAGAAGTGAATATACTTTTTACAACCGACTCATGTCCAAAAATAGGACATTCACTTAAAATATCACTAAAAAGTATTTTTAGTTCTAAAAATCAGCCCTTAAAACAATTAAAATTTGACCTTAAACTCCAAAAAATTTATTTTAAATATGTATTTTTTAAAACCTTAATTTTTTAAGGTTTGATTTTTTTATTTTGTCTAAAATAACTTTTGAAAAAAAAAATAAATAAAATAAAAATAGTTGCTCGATAAAAAAAATATAAATTAATATATTATTACTTAAAATCGAGTTCAAGATCCTTTTATAAAAAATAATAATAATGATTATTTATTATTTCTTTTCCTCCAATATTTCGTCACCACATTGGGTGACTTCTTCAAGGAAATTCAATTTCCCTGAAGAAGTCACCCAATGTGGTGACGAAATATTGGAGGAAAAGAAATAATAAATAATCATTATTATTATTTTTTATAAAAGGATCTTGAACTCGATTTTAAGTAATAATATATTATAATATTGAAGATCGAATAAAGGAGGATAAATATAGAGAAAAATATAAATTTGTATATCAGTATTCGTATAGCAATTTCAAGGGAAACGAGCAGCTTTAAAGTGTAACAAGTGTATTTAAAAATAATTGAGTTAATAATCATATTTTTTTATAAATTAAATTTTTGCTATATTTTACAATTCATTGAGTATATATAAAATATAAAAACTTAGTAGCGCTTACTAATTCCTACACTAATTTGGTTGTACTAATATTAATAATATTTTGTAAATATTTTTGCTGATTTTAAATTTCACTTTACAAAAAGTTTACCAAAGTTTAGTAGCGGCTACTAATTTTGTCTACTGATTGCATTGTATTACACGTCAGCAGACATGAGTTGCTAAGATTAGCAAAAAATACCGATGGGCTCAAATTAGCAAAATTTCCCGTAATAACAGAAAAACTTTCAGTTGCCATTACAGACTTTTTTTGGTGAGTGTAATGGTAAAAGCAGAAGATATTTAAAAACGGACAATTGGTCAAGTTTAGTCGAACATGTTTATAATGAACAAAAATAATAAAAGTTAATTGAAAAATAAGTTATTTGTTTCCCTGTATTAGTGGAATAAAAATGCAAGCTGTACTAATTTTGAAGTAAACCATTTTAAATACAATGTCTTCATGATTATTCGTGATAAATTCAGTAATAATTTTAGGAATTTGTGAACTATGAATTTTGAAATGTGATGAAACCATTAGATTTAAAATATAGTTTTCTAAATTCTCAACCTTGTTTCCTCTTATTAAAGGTCCATTTAAGCAATTATGTATTTTTTAAATTTTTTACACATCGTAAATTGCAAAATAATAATTGTTAGGAGGGTTGTTTTTTAAAAAGAATGCATTTGTTTTTAAGTGAGAATAACTTCGATTAATTTCGATACCTAGAGAATATGCATTTTGTTATGCTTAGTACTGTATAAATTTGCGTCTGTCATTATTTTATAAAGTTGTGAAGTAATTTGGTTTCCTTTTTAGTTGCTTTTTATCTTTTGAAGGTGGTTTTCAAAAGGAAATGCGCTAAATGATTTTTATGTACCAAATTTCTTAGCCCATATAGATCAGAAATATTAGACAAAAACATACATATGTAACATTTCTTTTGCTGAATTAATATCAATACGATTGCTATCCTTTTTTAAAAAAATTCTAATCAAAAGACTCAGCTGAAGAAAATGTTTGTTTCTTCACTTAAAACATTCTGCATTAAAAATGGTCCCGTATATAAGAGGAATTCTCTAAATTCCGATGCTTTCTACCTTTCAAAGTCAAATATCGAACGTGGTTTCCGACAAAACTAATTTGGAATTTGTACTTTTTATTTTTGTAAATTTTCCTCTAAAAGTTGTAGATTAATTTTGTCTAAAAGTAGACCCATCTTTTGCTTAGCCAAGCTGTCAGTAGAACTTTTATTACACCTAAACATACCGCATGGACTACATGCATTACGAATTGGGTTACGATATTAATGGGTAATTTTTCAATCGCAATTTCTTCTAAGGTGTTATGTGTAGGGGTATGAAAATACTAATTAATTTTATAATAAAGTCAAGGTTTCATTACTATAAATAATTTTATTAATCTCATTAGTTTTTAAATAATTTTCAATATAATTTTCATTTTGATCGATTGAGGTTGTAACAAAAATTTTGTAATTATTAAAAAGAGAATTGCTTTAAATTTGAATAAAATATAAAATATTGAGTTAAGTTTATATTTTATAGTTGATCTTTTTAATACTTATAGTATGAAAATGTATTTTTAGTTTGGTTCGAGATAATAAAAATTTTTTTTTTCCAAATGAAAAATTTTTTTCGTATTTTTTATTTAAGTAATCAAAAAAAATTGTTTAAACATTTGTAAAAAACAGTTTTAGAAACACATGTCTTTAATATTAGCTAATGGCTAATTTGAACATACGGTAAACAAAGGAGATAATAAATAACACAAAAATAGTTAGTAAATTTCATCTAAACTCAATAATAAAAATCAACTGTATGTTAGCATAAATAGCTTTTTCCGTTGATTTGTGAGTTAAATAGAGATATTTACAATTGGCATTTCGGCACGAAGAATGTTGATGTGGGTCGTAGCTGACCAGAAAATGCATTCCATTCAGCTTGTGTCTAATAAATTTTTATGTATATTCTGCTTGATTACTTAAATAAAAAATAAGAAAAAATTTTTCATTTGGAAAAAAAAAATTTTTTTTCTATGATCTCGAACCAAACTAAAAATACATTTTCACATATATTAATTAATGTTAAAAGCACCACATTATGGTGCTCCACTTGTACCTTTCTTCTAAACCCAATGTTAGTACGTGGCTCGTTTTTTTTCCAATTGGAAACTATTATCAACATATTCACCTTTTTCTGAAACATTTGATACATGAGTTATATCTCGCATAAACTTTAACAAAAAAAATTGGTATTAAAACGAAGACCATTTTCTACTAAATAATTTACTTCTGTCACAAAATCATTTAAAAAAATATCTCTATTGGGCGGTTTACCATCTCCTTCATAAACTGCAACTAGTGAAACATAGTTAGTATTATGTATATGTATGAATAAGAATTACCCAAAGTTGGCTTTAGAGCAATCGGACATCGATAAACCATCAATATTTACATTTAAATATATTTCCTTGATGTTAGTATGGTTATGTGTTAAAATCTCCAACAAACATGGTTCAAGTCCGTAATACAGGTAATAATATTAGGTATAATAATATTAGGTACTTTTCTAGGTGTGTGTCTTAGTGTGCGTATGTCTCTAGGAAGCTTTTCCGTATCTAAATGTTTGTTTGAAATAATTAGCAAATCATTAGCTGCCGCATTGGTAATTATGTGCTTAACTGACCATCGAGCAAGCTCGTCTGATATTGATTCATATGTTTCATAGCCAGGATCTTCATTTGTTCCGCAATCACGATCTTCACTTGCAAAAATCAAGCCACTGTTATTTTTACATTCAGAAATTTTCTGATCGCAATTTACAGCTTCGATAACATTACTTTCACAACATAAATATTCACCATATATAGCATTAATATATTTTGTATCTTATTTTATTTTGGTGTTAATAATTTTTTGTGATATATGCTTTCATTTAAATAAACAAAAATTGACGTATTTATGTATGTCAAACAAAGTACATAAACACAAATAGTTCTAAAATAGATTCCGCTGAGTATGGAAAATGAACCAAACTTTCAAACAATAAAAAATACGACAAGTTAATAAATTTTGCACAAATAAAGTTTTCAAATCGATTAATTTTTCGATTTAAAAATGTGTTCGAGAAATCTAAAAATTATGACTCTATTTGTTCTTGATATCTATAATATTTTTTCGAAAAAGCTTCGTTAAAATTTCGAAAAAAAATAATCGCTTCGAAGACGTGCATATTGGGAATAGTCAAACCATAAACTAATGGTCGATAGGGCCATGGCTTCAAGGCCTTGGGCTAAATTCAATTTTTAGTTCATTCGACCTTTTTGTTATGAATTCAATTAATTAGATATTCAAGTGCGAGGTCATGTGGATTAAATAATCATTTGCTTATTTACCAATATTTCGCTTTTGCATTGAATAACATCGTCAGGGCTACATAATGTTAAACAATATAGAATACATAATATATAAGTATTTTTAAATAAGTGTAAACATCAAACACAAAAAACCACATAATAGAAATAAGCACAAAAACTTACAAGTAGTTTATAACATAAAATCCCCATTTGTAAATGTAGTGTCACTACCATCGTCTATTATTGCACTGATCTAAGACTAAAAATAAATTGTACATATTACGATTGCTGTTGCTTGTTAACTACAAGTCCATAATTCTAAGGACATTTATAATTTGCAAACGGCTTGTTGCACAGTGGGCCGCAAGTGATGCTTTTGATGTCGGATTTTCGTCCCGTAATCTTTGAGCAGATTTTGATTTATTTTTTGTTGTGCCAACCTAAACTTTTTTACATTTTTCTTTTTCATACCCATTGCACGATATTTTGTATATAACATTAGATTTTTCCAAATTTTGTATTTCCTGTATTTCCTGTTATATGAACGGATTAAAGAAATTGTAATTCTTATTTTTTTTTAGTTTGTTTTAGCAAAATCGGACAAGTGGTTCTCGAGTTATGTTAAACTACGTTTTTGCCAAAATGTTACAACTAAGCGAAAAAACATCAAGATAAGGACAAAATTTAAAAGGTCATAAAAAAAACTGACACATACGAACGCCAAACCCTTTGAGGGTTTTACTATACTGACCTAGTACCATCACCCTGACTTGGAATTTCTCACCCCCCAGAATGGCTGTTGTACTGTGTTATTGTCTATTTTATGAGCTAACATATTCTATATATAACCGCGCCAATTATTTTTGACCCCTCTATTCTCTCGGATATCCCCGGTAAATATATGGGATATTTATATATACTAGGGGTTTTAGTGTGACATTTCCGCTTTTCCTTTTTCATAACTACATATCAATTTGTTTGTCAGTTTTAGCGGAAAGTTATTAGTGCACAATTTTCTTCTAATTTTATCTAAATTCGTCTTATGAAATTTTGCGTCACTTATGGTTAGAACTCTTCCAATAAGAAGAAGTTTATAACTCTACCTGAGGCAGTGGGCTTCCGGTACCAATTTTTTTGTATTCTAATGTTATCCCTTACGACAACCGAATTCAGATATAGAAGTTGGAATTGTATTCTACTTCCATAGTCTAAAGTAGTTCTCGAAAGTACAATAGATGAACTTATGACCAACCTTAACAATTTTCATAGTAATATTTGGTTTGTAAAGTGCGTGCAAACGAATGCCTCGGATTGTATGTAATCAAGATTGTTTTAATATCGTTTTGTTACTTTATTTATTCAGGAAATGCATCAAGGAAAGCATCAAGAATATGAAAAACGTTTACATGATATATTAATTGCAACATCTGAGGCGAGTGCGACTGGAGGATTAGTTTCTGCTGGTAGTGCAAGTTCTCTAAGTCACAATAGCAAAATTATTGAGACCCCTAAACTTACAGGCATCGTTCCAAACACCTTATCTATGACAAATACATCTTCATCATCTACTTGTACAACAAGTAACTCCTCGTCTTCTGGGGCAGTGACTGGCCAGCAAAAGGATGCATGGCCGAGTTTATCTGTTTCTCCAGTCAATCAAAAAGACTCCACATTAAATGCTGGAGTCAGCAGCAACAAGAGTAAAAAAGATCGCACCAAACAAGAAAAAAATAAAAATGAAAAAAATTCAAAAGCAAAAAATAAAACGATGAACACCAACATTATATCATTATCTAAGGAGGTGACTGTTTCTACACTTAAAGTGCCAGTGTCGACTTTAACTCTGGCACTTGATTGCTCTTCTTTAATTAATAATGATGTCGCTGAACAAGTGACAAAATTTAAAGTTGATAAGATTAAAGACAGAAATCAAACCAGTTTGTCAAATCGATCGAATCAAAGAAAAGAAGTTACGCCAACAACTAAGGAGAAAGAAATTAAAAAGTTTGATAAAATAACGATGCCGCAATCTATAACATCCCCTAATTTGGAGGGCATTAACGGACCATCGTCCAATCAGTTGAAAAACGACAGTACAACTAAAATTGATAGTCAACGTTCCCATAGCTCCAGTAGTAATAGCAGCAGTTGTTGCCTAATGACAACCAGTGACAATGTATCACCAATAAATGAAAGTGTAAGCGACAAAAGTTCTCCTAACAGTTTTCAAGGAAATCTTTTACTCGATGAACGCACGAAGTCACCCGTGAAATCCGAATTAAACGACACTGATGATACTATCATGGAAAATCTAATTTTGAATGGTGGTTTCTCCAAGACACTTGGATGTGTAGAGAATATCGTTAATAAAGATAATATGGTTTTATTGAATGCTTCAGATGACGATAGACTTACATCTAGTAATATAGAAAAGGGCATTTTTAGCGGAACCTCATTGAATGATAACAAAAGCGACGATATTTTAGCAGGTAAATAAACAATTGAATTATGTATATTATTTTCGTATATCCTTGTATGGATCAAACAAACAAAAAAAAAATGATTCACAGACCGGGATCTCTTCTAGAAAAATTTATTTTTATGTAAAACTACCACATCGCCCTGAAGTTTGAAAAACGGATTACAAGGGGAAACTATAAGTTTTTTTTTTTTAAATGTTCTTAAAATGTTAATATTTTAAATTCTGTTTTAATAAAAAGGATCCAAGAATCTCTTTTTGTAGGAAATCAGCTTTCTAATGAGGCAATAAAAACTTAAATCATTTAAAAATCAGCCAAGTTATTGAAATATTAAGATATTCAAACCCAAACTTAAAAATTTATTGAAATAATCTACTACAAAAACATTTTTGTGTTCTATAAGACGCAAGATAATCAAGAATGAGTTTCGAAACACTGTTTTTATTTTTTTACATAGTACAAGTTCTTTGTAAAGGGCGATTTTTAGCAACTTTCTTTTTGGCAACACTGTTTTTGGCAGCTCCGCTGTTTCCGTGTAACATGTTACTGTCAAACATGTTCAGTTTGGTATAAAATTTAACCATGAATCGACTTACCAACAAACAGCGCTTGCAAATCATTGAATTTTATTATTAAAATTCGTGCTGTGTAAAAAATGAGTTTCTATCGGAAAATTGTCTTCAGTGACGAAGCTCATTTCTGGTTGAATGAGTACGTGAACAAACAAAATTGCGGTATTTGGTTTGAAGAGCAGCCAGAAGCATTGCAAGAACTGCCAATGCATAACGAAAAATGCACTGTTTGTTGTCGATTATGGGCCGGTGGCATCATTGGACCGTACTTAAGTAAAGATGACGAAGGCAGGAACGTTACTGTGAATGGCGAGCGCTACGTGCGATGATTACAAACTTTTTTTGCCAAAATGGTTTCAACAAGTCTGTGCCACGTGCCACACAGCGAGCGAAACAATGGCCCAGTTGATAGGCGAGTTCGGTGAACAGTTTATTTCACGTTTGGGGCCGGTCAATTAGCCGCCTAGAACGTCCGATTTAACGCCTTTGGGTTATTTTTTGTGGGGCTATTTTAAGTCTCATGTCTATAGGGACAAGCCCGCATCGGTTGCACTGGACGCCAATATTGAAGAATTTATTCTTAAGATACCGGCCGATATGTTGGAGTATGTTAAAATTGGACCCAGTGTATGAACCATTTGAGGCGCAGCACAGTGGATAATATAAGGTGAATGCATCTTATAATTGATTTTTGCAAATGTTTGAAATTAACAAGTTCTATTGTAAAGCTAAGATGTCAAGCAATAATTTTTTGCAAAAATTATAATTATTATGTCAACAGAAGTATTCGAAAATGGCGACAGAACAGACTACTTTCGACTTTAAAGATTTGGGGAAATAAAATTATTCCATATTCAAGGGCGTATTTTTTATAATTATGTGTTTTAGGATTGTTATACCTTGTTGGAAAAGATACATATCTTATTATTCATTTGAAATATATAATTTTTTTGGCTTAACTACGCAACTATGACTTGGATTTTAACTGTTGGCGCCGTTTGCCACCTACCTAGTTTTAACATTGAATTAAAGTTTAACTTATTATCTAAAAGATATATCGAAACTAGCTACCTTTTTGTGCATGCAAAAATGTTGAGAAAATTTGTAAATTTAATTACCTTTTTTTTTATTTTGGCAGTTTTGCGTATCTTAATTAACAAGAAAATAATTTACGTGATTTGTCAAACAAAAACTTTATAATCAGTATAAACGATTTGGTTTTTCACATTTATTAAATTTATTAAAAATTAATAATTTTAACATTTTTTCTAATTTTAAATAAACTTGTGGAAAGATTTTACGTAATTCTTCAAGCTTTGTCGTCTGGTTTACCTATAGACCCTAAAAAATTTGGGGATTATGTACTGGCAAAATCATATGTTAAAAAATACCATTGGTATTACATGCCATTGTCAGTCCACAAAAATTTTAATACATGGGAAAATTATAATATCTCATTTCATTGGGCAACTTTCGGAACTGTTAAATATAGGGACTACAAAACAAATATAGGGTGCAGATTTGTTTTAAAGTTAAATATGTGATTTTGAACACCCCAAGAATTATTGAGTCAATACAAACTTAAAATCTAAATATCTTGTTGAAATGACCTCACTTAAAACGGGGTTTGCCACTGAATTCTACAACCCAAAATTAAATTTACGTGTCTGTGTTTTCGTATGTCATTTTATCGTAATTACTGTGTTATTAACCCTTTGACTGTCCCCAAACAAAAACATTTTTTTTTTTACCGTACGTCCACGTCCATAAAGGTGTTCACGGAAATAAGACAAATTGTGCATCACATATGATGCACAAGCGTATCAATCATGACGCCTGTGTATTATATGTGATACATTGGTCAGTCAAAGGGGTAACTCGGTTTAATACTACAATATATTTTATTACGTCACTTTAGTGTGCTTGAAAGTTTCTTCAGAAAATTTTAAATTTTTGACATATTCCGATTTTAAATACAAAACATATTTAATATGTGTCAGAAAGTAATAAACACTACAGGACAAAATGTTTATTTTTAAAAATTAAAGAGTTCTGACCATCAATTCTAAATATTTCGGTCATGCTGATTACAATGGTGTATTTTATTTTTTTGATCTAAGGTACAGATTTTCCGTGAAATGCCTTTAAAGTTTGGCGGTTTTTTTATTTAGTTTTTAATATACCAAATTTTTAAAATGAAAAAATATGAATTCTTTTTATTAAAATGCAAGCTCAAGACCTGTAACCATATTTACGTTATTAAATGCTTGCACAAAACCTGATATTAAAACTACTATTTCACGTCTTAAGTCGGTTTTTACAGTTTTTTACGATCGCTGAAAACATAATCGAACTTAATAAAGGGTTTGCTTTAGTAAAGAAGCAATTAGAAGAAAATTATTCCAATAAAAACAAAGTATCGTATTTACATATAGCATCTTATACGTTAAGATCGCGATTTTGCGAAAGCTTTATATGGCAACATAGCTTTCCGAGTTGTTCCCAGAGTCCAACTTTTAGTAAAATATTCGGGTGCCTCTAAAAACTGTTCTTGCAAAAAATCAAACAAAAAGTTTCCATTTGTAAAAGATATTGTAATAAATACATTCATTTTTTAATATTAACACTCTAATAAAAAAATTAAAAACTAAACAAATTGTGTAGTATATTTTTTGGATTTAACAATAAAGAAAACCTATCATAAAAATATTTTGGTCATTTAAATATTTCTTTACATAGGCAAGCGATATAACAACGCATACAAAGCATGTGGTTATTTCAAAACTTGGTTATTATATATCCCGTGGTTGCCAAGCAAAGATTAAAAAACAGTTTTTGTAATTTTTTATTGCACTGTTTTAAAAAATTGTTTTGATTTAAGAAGTAAGACCGACATCTTAAAAGTGATATGCTGATTTGGACATATGAGACTAATTTTTTGTGCAACATATACATTTGACAGTTTTTTTTTATAAAAAAACAGTTTTGCAATTACATATTTTTCATGGTTACTCTAAACTCAGAATTACCGTACTCAAGAAAATAAAAATGTCGATACCTAAATTTCCTATGTGGTGGACCCAGGTTTTTCATGTATTTGAAAATAATAGAAAAATGCTCTTTTAATTTAATGCATTTTATACAATTGAAGAACAATAAATTTCTACCTAATGGTAAGGTTGAGGCCCAATGATACAATAATTGAAAATCGGAAAATAAAAAAGCTCATGCAATGACACTGGTCTTGCTTCCATATTGATGCAATTAAAAATTAAGAAATTGTTTTTAATCATTTGTAAAACTATATAACAATGGTGAAAACTATATAACTATGGTAAAAACAATAATTAAGTCTTAAAATTATAATATGTTTTATATTGCGTTGCCTTTCGCCTACATATATTTTTGCAACAAAATTTTTTATAAGTACCCGAATATTATACTAAAAGTTGGACTACGGGAACAACTCAGAAAGCTATGCTTTTCGAAAAATCACGAATTTAACGTATAAGGTGCTATATGCAAATACATTATTTTTATTGGAATATTTTCCTTCTAATTGCTTATATACTAAGGCATAACCTTTTTTAAGCTCGAATGTGTTTTCAGCTATTGAATTCGTTAAAATCGTAAAAAAACTTAAAACTTTTTAATATCAGGTTTTGTGCAAACAATTCATAACGTAAATATGGCCACAGGTCTTGTGATTGCATTTTAATAAAAAGATATCATATTTGTTGCATTTTAAAAATTTGGTACGTTAAATACAAAACTGTAAAGGCTTTTCAAGGAAAATCTTCACCTTGGATCGAAAAATAAAGTACACCATTGTAATCAGCATGACAGAAATATATAGAATTGATGGTCAGAACTGTATTAATTTTTTCTGTGTCATGCCGTGTAATTACACAATGTAATTAAAGTCCCCAGGTCTGGAAATAATGAATACTGAATGTATTGAATAATGAGGTTTGGTTGGATGGAATCTAGGGATGAGATGCTTCGGTTACCTTTGAACTAAATCATCAATTGATTTGTTCTCGGTAATTGCCATTAAAAAATCCAAATGAAAAAGGAATAAAAATGCATACGAAATGGAATTAGAACAATATTTGAATTTATTATGTTCGGATGGAAATAGTACCTACGACCCTTGACTGTCTAATTTGACATTCGATTTATAGCATATTTGACATAGCAACAGTCAAATATGGTATCAAATTCAGAGAATAATATTTGGTAAAGCGGACAGATAGTTGTAGGGTTTTCATGACGGGGTTAATGAATTTTGGCATTAGTATCACCGCCATCTTGCAGCAGGCAAGCAATAGAGATTATAGGATAGTTTAGTGTCGTTGATACTTTTTCTGCGAACCTTTCTTAAACTATAATTAAATATAATTAGTTTATGTAAATCGAAATTCAAATTAAATTTACTAGTGTAATTTTGATTATTAATTATATTACAATTCATTAATAGATAAATATATACGAATAAAGAATAGATCATGTAAGGTAAGTTTCCTGTATGCATTTAACTAAGTAAGTTTGTATTTTGCCTATTTATTAAAAACTAGAATCGATTTTAAAAATGTATTTTATTTACTTTAATTCCTGAGATACTTTAACAGATACAAAATGTTGGTTTAGTTTGATTTAGTTTGAGCAAGAACCATATATTGTCCAACCGAAAATGGTGCTTTGAGCAGTCGGCAACCCGGTTTTTGAAATGACTCCCTCACAAATGACCTTCGGGTACAGATCGATTATCAGATCAATTCAGGCAGACTCATAAAACTTAGAATCGGAAAGGAAGAGTTCCAGGGAAATTCCTTTTAATTGACTCGGGAATTGAGTAAGATGGAGTTTGAAGGGTAAGTCTATTGTCTACATTGAAAACTACGTCTATCTTGGAGTCAGAATTGAATCTGGATTTTAGGGTTAATGGATATATGATCTCGTTTTCTAGAGTAAGTATTGTCAATTGGAACTTTTCAACACATTTTTTTAGAAATCCGACGTTTGGGTGAACCGGAGTCTAAAAGACATCGAACATGCGTGGCAGTTCTGCCTAGCTTGACCAGGACGGTCGGAAGAAGAATTTGACGATTCTGATGCAACAGAGCTGTTAGCGATTTAGTTGTACTTTGTATTAGGGTTGTAGAAGCAGAAGTCTGAGAGTGAGATGTCGCAGTGGTAGACTCTTTAGTTAGCCTTGGATTCATGTGAAGTAGTGTATGATGGAATTTTTTGCATAATCTGAGGGGATGTGGACTGCTACAAATTCGGCACATGTAGGCGTTGTAATGTGGAGTTGTGCGATCGCCGACGATTTCTCTTATTCTTGTTAGTGTTGTGGGTTTTTCTTCTCAAATCTCTAGGCATGATTACTGTAACGGATCAATAAAAAGTGTGCTAAGGACAGTCGATTTTAAGATGAATTTATGATAACTAGCTTGGATATTGGTCTTGTAATTGTGCCTTTTTGAGTGAAAATGTCGGCAACTCTTACTCGATGGTCAGACCCGAAATAAGTTTTCGTTATTCTGCCAAGACGCCAGGAGTTAGGAGGAAGATTGTCGTCTTTTATCACCACTAAGGTATGTTCCTTCAAGCTTTTTTCTGGCTTTTTTTATTTTATTCGCTTTTGTAACTCTTTCAAGTATTAATTTTTTCAACGCGTGCAAAATTTTTTGTGCACCAGTTTCAGCCTTTGCCAACGGTTTATTATGGATGCGGCGATATCATGAACTTCTGAATCTATAGGAGACAATATTGGAGATCCAGTAAGAAAATGTCCTGGAGTTAATGCTGATAGATCGGAGGGATCTTGAGAGGGGACAATGGACGTGAATTCAGACAAGCTTTAATCCTGGAAAACAAAGTAGTGAATTCTTCGAAGGTGTATTTATAACACCCTGAAACTTTACGAAAATGAGACTTGAAACTTTTGACTCCCGCTTCCCATAGCCCACCCATATGTGGAGCACCTGGCGGGATGAAATGCCAGGTTATATTTTGATGGGCATAATTGGCAGTAATCGCCTCATGTAAGGCTTGCAGAAACTCTCTAGCCAACAAAAGTAGTGGCATTGTCGGAATGCAAATAAAGGGGACAACCACGGCGAGATACGAACCTATTAAACGCAGCTAAAAATGTAGAGGTGGATAAATCGGATGTGGCTTCCAAATGTATTGCCTTTGGGGAAAAACAGACGAGGCAAACAGATGCGGCAAGCTCTACCGGAATAGCTTTTTGTATCGGTTACCTTCATGAAGAGTACCGTCATGAACAAATTTGACCAAAGGTCGGGTGTACTGACAGTTATAGGGAATTATGATTGGATGTCTTTTGTTAAAAGATAAGCCTGGTGAGGATTCAAGCCTACCACAAGATCGAATAAGGCCATCCTTATGTATGAACGGATTGAGATTTAGAATAGGACTGGAAGAAGATATGACCGTTTTGGATGATAAATATAAGTCACAACACGCAACGCTCTCGAGAGGGAAGAAAATCTGTGCAAAATATCTTCATAATTTTGAAAATATGCAAGATTGGCTTTGCTTTCGAGAACGGTGTCCTCAATTTGCGATGAGTCTAGACAAGGCCAAAGATCCAGTGAATTCTGAAGCCACAATGGCCCATACCACCATAAATCGCTCTCGAGTAAATCCTGTGAAGTCACTCCGCGTCTTGCTAGGTCAGCGGATTCGGATTCAATATGATGCCAATGTATCGCATCAGTTATTTCAATAATTCTGGATATTCTATTTGCAACAAATGTCATCCAAGAACAGGGTGGTTTTGCTAGCCATGAGAGAACGATAGTGGAGTCTGTCTAGCAAAAAATGTTGTTTTTAGCGACATCTAGTTTTGGAACAATAGTATCAAATATTTCAGCTAACAAAACAGCGCCACACAGCTCAAGTCTTGGAATTGACAAAGTTTTAATTGGTGGCTACCATAATCGATACGAATATATAATGAGGCCGCGTATGCGGCATCGCAGAACCCATGAAAATCGATTTTGGCGTCTGGAACATACTCAAGCCATCTATGAATTTTTATTTGATTTATATACGATTAGCTTGATTGGAAATTTTTCCATTGAGAAAGTGTTTTGGGAGAAAGGTTCCATCCATATCTTTTGCATAATAATTTTAGCTAGTACAATGCACGGCGAAAGCCAGCCGGCTGAATCAAAAAGCTTAGCAATTTGGGAAAGAAATTCCCTTTCAGTGTAAGTGCTGGACTTGGCATTCCAGCGAATCCCTAACATTTTTGCTGTGCTACTGTCATCGAAATCAAGGAAATCTTCATACAACAAATGGTTAGCAGGAATATCAGAGGATTTCCAATTGCGCAGGGAAAACCCAGCGGATCTTAGAGCCAGGATGAGTTCATTTCTAGACTTAATTGCCTTTGGAATACTATGGGCCCCCACAAGGGCATCATCAACATACATGGAATTTCGAAGAATATCGCTGGGAATTGGATAAATGGATTTTACGTCATCTGCCAGCTGTAACATGGTCCGAATGGCCAGATATCATACACAATTGACACCAAAAGTTACAGTCTTAAGTTCATAGTCTTGAACTCCATCTTTTGGATCCTTTCGAAAAATAATTCATTGAAAATATGTGTGGTTCGGATTAACAAGGATTTGTCTGAAAATCTTCTGAATACCTGCATTGAAAACATATCTAAAAAATCGCCATTTGTGTAGCAAGAGAGTTAAGTCAGATTGAAGAATCAGGCCGGTATGTAAAATATCGTGAAGACTTAAACCATTCGAAGAAGAAGCAGACGCATTGAATACTACACAGACTTTTGTAGTTGTGCTTTCTGGCTTAATCACAGCATGATGAGGCAAATAATAATGCATTGAATTGAAATTAGAAGCACCAACTTTAAACATATGGTCTAAGTGAATATACTCTTCAAGGAGTTTGTCGTATTCTTCCTTAAAGATTGGGTTCCGAACTAATCTGGCTTCGGTTCTAAAAAACTGTGCCAATGAACTATGTATAGACTGACCAATGGTTAACTTGTAGGGTATCCAACCTTAAATGTTAGAGAGGCAATATGTTTACCATTTTTTGTCCCTTTTTGTGGTCTTTACAAACAGTACCTCGCAAAATTTGTCGGATGAAGATGAGAAGTCTTTTCAAGGAGGATACTCCACATCCCAGAAGCGTCAAATCTCTTTTGCTAAAGAGATTTCACATGCAAATGAAGCAACCATGGAATACGAAGGAGATGAAGTTTCTTGAGCCATTAAAGAACCACAAACTTTGTGTTTTATTCCCTGACACAAAATAGATTGGAACAAGTCACCCCTATTAATATATCGACCGGAGAGCTTTTGTAAAATTGAGGATCAGCTAGTTGAATCCGAGGAAGATTCGAGAAATAAGAAGAGTCGACTGAACTGGATGGAAGATTACCAACCAATCTAGGGACAACGAGGGCACTCACAGAAATTCGAATATCGTCTTGTAAAGAATTAAGCACCAAATAATATCCGCGTTGAACTTTAGCAGAAATTCAATTATTCAAACCTGAAATTTGTGCACTTGTAGGCCTGGACGGCAATTTCAAAAGGTGAAAAAGGCGCTCTGAAAAGGTCCCCTCAGATCCCGAGTCAATTAAAGCACGTGCCTTGTATAATGGCAAATTTTAACCGAAGCAGTACTAAGTAGTACACCCCTGGAATCTGAAGCAAAACAAGAGTGAACCACGCCCCCTGAATCCGCTTGAGTGGACTGTGCAGAAATTTTATTATTAAAAGGTGCTGAATTTGTGTTCAAATTTTAATTGGGGTGGCTTTGGGTGGACTGGGCAATCGATGAGCTGGAACCAGGGATTTCCCTGTGGTGCAGTGAATTGTGACGTTTCCCACTGGTAACAGTTGTGTTTGCTTTTACAGTTATTTACTCCATAAGTTTTTGAGAAGCAATTTAAGCACAATGTTTGCCTTTTGACTTTACAAAATCTTAATCTTTTATCGTAATTCATTTGAAGAAAGCAAGGGCATTTACGAATTGTATGGAATTCATTTCAGCACAACGGAAAATTTGGCACCGAACTATTTTTCGATTGTATTGGAAAATTGTTTTTAGTATTAGAAACATTGTTCTGGAAAGAGTTATCCTTCTTTGAACTAGGAGCTTGTATATATCAAGAGCTTTGGAATTGTGCTATTTTCTAGATTCGGACACCGCCTCCAAAGTTGTGTATCGATCGGAAAGAAATGCATCAAGCGTGGACCACTTTGGAATGCTTGTCTTATTAGGTAAGCTTTGTTCCCAGAGATTGAGAGATACATCTGGCAGGCGGTCAGTACAAATTAGAACAAATAACGGGTCCAAGCTATCGACATCAATTTCGTATACTTTAAGACCAGCGATACACGAATTTATACTATTTTGGAGCTGCTTCATATCATTGGCTGACTCGGATTTTGAAAAGGGAAGATTTAAGAAAGTCCTTATTTGAAGGTTAACTAGGACCTTATGATTGTCGTATTCCGCACAAAGATTTTTTCAATCCAAGTCAAACCCACGATGGGTTAATGAACAATTAAGAACTATTTTTTGGGCCGCCCCGGAAGTTTTCTTCGTAAGGTGAAAAAGCTTTTCTATTGGACTAAGTCAACTACTTTTTATATAGACAGCTTAAACAGGTCACGGAAAGTGGGCCACGTTTGGTAACAACCGTCGGAAGTCGGAATATCACAAGGTGGAAGGTGGAAATTATTAAAAGTCGACTTCTGACTCGTATATGTCAGCTTATCTCGTTTTCGGACTGGAATAATGAGCCTTAAGTCTTGACGCGGATTGCAATGAATCAGAAAGCTCAGATAATTTAGTCAGGCAAGCACCATAAGTTATGTTAGTACTTTTGTACTTTTCCTTAAAAGCCTCAACGCTCACCGTGTCTTCTTCACCTTTGGCATCGAGCAAAAATTTCTCTTACGCGGTCTTCACCCGAGACCATGCAGACTCAATGGCACGAAGCGAATTTGTGGGATAACGATTAGCAGCAAGATTAGCTTCGAATTCGACTAAGCTATCGGTTAACCGGACAAAATTATCAAGAGACATCTTTGTCGCTATAAACTCGAAAAGAAAGATAGAATAAAGAACGAGAAACCATTGGATTGTAATACAATTCACAAATATTGAATATTATGCAGAAATTCAACGACCAGATCAGAATAGAGGTACAAAATTTCAGACAGAATTATTGATTTACCAAATTTTTAACAGAAGAGTTTTCGTTAAGAATAGGTTGTTTATAAACTGATTATGTTATTGAAAGAAAAAGGTTTCGAAAGGCAACTTAAGCGAAAATCAAATAAATAGTTGTATGAGTAACTAACAATTAAAAATTCAAAAATTTTTTAAAGGAATGAATAGAAAGTAGAAAGAAATGTAAATGTACACGAGCTTTTTTCTTTGATTTCCAGTAGAAACCGTTGCCAAACGGTAAAAAAACCAATATGAATCTATTGAAAAATAACCAATTGCTTATATCAAAACTTAAAGAGCGAAATTAATTAATTGATTATCCGTTTGTGAAGCTGTTAAACCAAACAAATGACTTTCAACCCACCGATCAGAAAATTGTTCGAATGCTGCAAAATGATTACAGTCTTTTAACCGACTGGATAGCTAACAAATGTAAAATGCCAATATACGCTATTTTTCCCCTTTTTTGTACAGTGTAAAAGTAGCGCACAATTTGTATATAATTCACAAGTTTATATAATTTGCATAAAAGGCTATGCATTTGTCGAAAATATTTACAAATCTTAAATGATTTGTTTCATAAAAATAAATCCCTTTATCACGAGATTTTTTTTTAAATTTCGCCAAAAATTATGTTTGTGTTAGAAATTTATCCGTAAGCACAAACTTATGAAATAACAAAGTTGGCGCAAATAGTTGTATGTGCACAGGAATAATTTGTAATGTTTAGTATGAAAGTGACAAATAGTCGTAGTGAGGAGAATTTCCTTCCCAAAATGTTACCCTGCTAGGTTGAAAAAACTATAATTTTTCGTTAAAACAAAGTGAAAATTTTCTCCAACGCGATGTATTTGTAAAACCTTAGCAGGTAAAAATTTCGTAATTTTCAAAAATAAAATTATTAAGAATATAAACTTAATATAAAATGTAAACCTAATATTGTAAACTATAATTATATAAATAATAAAAACAGTTTTAGTAGATCTTTTTAAGGGAAAAGGATTGGTATATATCTACAACGTCAATGCGAAAGTGTTTTTTCACTAATGCAGAAGTATTTAGTTTTTCTGATAAAGAGTCAAAAACAATGCATAAAGTTCGCTTCTTTTAACTTATTTTTATGCATTCTTATCAATTAAATTTTCATCAAAGCTTAAATTCTACAAAGTATATGAACAAAGTGATGCCTTTGCCATAGTAGTGTTGCTTTTATTGCTTCTTTGGCAGCCTCATTTTCGCTGGAATATTTAAGTGCGGTTCATGTACAAATTTAAATTTCCTCTTTAATAGATTTTTTACAATTATTTTTCGTAAAATTTTTACAAATGTACAATTTTATAAAATTTGTAGATTCAAAATTTATTCTTCCTCTTTGTTTTTGCTAGTTTTTAATATTTTGACTAGTTTTTTGCTCCTAAATTCGTTTTGGCGAGGAATTTAACACTTTTTAATGCAGTTGTTTTTAATTTTTGACAATTATTTCGATCTTTCTAAGTTTACTTTTTTTTACTAGAAATGTAAACAAACATCTGAATGTTACAATATCACAAGTCTTTTTTTCAAATACAATTATGTGTTAATCAAACAGCACTTAAATACTACCAAATCTCTAGCTATGTTCGGATCGATAATCATTGTGTACATAAACTATTTAACATATTAATTTTTTTATTTTTTGACTGCTTAAAATTAATTTGTGACATGCTCACTGTTGCCAAATATTACCCAAAATATGGTTAAATCTAAAATTACTAGAAAATATATAAATATTAAAAATTAAAAAAATTTGCTATAAGTTTCTAAATATCTTAATTTTTTCGATCTCTGTTTTAATTATATATTTTTACAATTTATCAGGTTCGAGATCATAATTAAATGTTACTTAGGCATAGTAAACACAATTTTTTTAATGGAAAAAATTGTAAGAATCAGCTCCAGGTCATCGTCAGCCTCCTTAAGAACCACCCAACCAACAAAAAACTATGGTTTGAACAGGCTTATATATCAAACACTCTAAGGAAAATTACTATGCTAAAATTCCTTTTCACAGTTAGTGAATGACTACCCGAACTAATGTAGTACTACCATTTACTAAACCACAACAACAAAATGTATAGAACTAAAATATATTAGGCTGTGGTTAAAATACAAGACCAAAAAGTATAGTAAATACATGTTGTACATTTACAAGACTAAAACAGCTGCTCGTTTAGCCGCCAAAACTATTGTTTGATTTTTTTATTTTTCATTTTGTGGTCACTATTAAAATAACGTTGAATAATAGATCAAAATAATGAAAAACCCAAAGATGGACCGACAGTGAAATTCAGCAGCTATTGGTTTCTATTATTACAAGTAATACCGTATCTCCAACCCCAGAATCTCTGGAATTCTATTTGGTTAATTGCATTTTGCTCTAAAAAATTTATAATATTATCTTTTTCTGTAATTATGGGCTTTTTGGTAACTTCAAATTCTTTTTGATATTTTAACTTTTCAAATTGATGAAAAACAAAACAAAAATCAGCTGATTTATTAATTTACAAAAGCTGTGTTTATGCGGGAAGCAAATACACGAAAAAGTCGTTCACGCTTTGTAGTATAAAATTTTGTAAATATACAAGGGTTGTAAATATACCACCAAGGTTGAAAACCGCTAATATTTCGTTGAAATACTAGCCAGAGGTAGTTCTTTTAAATGTTTGAATTTCGTAAGACCTAGGTGTAACCTGTTAAACTCAAACAGATTGTTTTTCGTAAACGCTTTATTACTTTAGAATTCTCTTCCTTTCTATTTAAAAAATATCACGAGATAAAGCAGCTTCAAAACAGAATTAAGAGAGTATATATTCAAATCAATTAAAATGCATTAATTTGAAATTCATTCTAAATTATTTTTAACTTTTCATTCAAAAAGCTAGTTAGCCAAATATATATTTATATTCAACTTTTTGTAAACAATAAGGTTGTTCACGATAGGTTGAATATCAGCTTATTTGGTTATAAAATTAAAAATAACCTCTGGGCACCGTGAACACCCTTTAATGTTGGTTATCTACTTATGTTTTTCAATCAGCTGTGCTTACACTCATAATAATCCATCCTTAAAAATACAAATATTTTTTTCGTACAATATATAAATATTTTGTAAATAAATATTACAAAACTTTCGTATATTACAAATTTCATAAATTTATAAATTTTGTAAATAATAAAATGATTTCGTAAATTATTTTCAGTATAAAATTTTCGTAAATAATTCAAAAATTTTCTTTTTGCACAAAATTATTTTGCATTTTAACAAAATATTTATCATTTTATAAATATGTTTAGTATGATTATGAAATTTCGTAAAATATAGAAATAAAAATTTGCTACTATTTACGATGTCATTTGTATATATTACAAAATTTTTCGTAATGTCAAAATAACCAAATCTTTGGAAGAATGAACCACAGTTTCTGTGTATTTTACCTGTGGATTATTATGAGTATAATTACTTATGGTAATTTTTATTGTTTTTATAAATAAAAACCAGATGAGAATACCAATGCTACCAACATTCATTGAGATGCCATTTACTGAAAAGTAGCTTTATTTTTGTGCTGTCAGTAAGTTAAATTTGTACTATTTTCCAACACTACAAATAAGCATATAGAGTAAAATTGCTATGATTCGTACCCCAATATTTCGAAAATCTTGATAAATCGTAACAAACTGTCGGTGCCTTGAGAAAACTCCAATAATTCGTTATATTTACATACATTTTGGTCCCCTCGGTATTTGGTATTTTTTTGAAAAACTATTAATATAAAACCTCATAAATCGTAATTAATTGTTTAAAATCTCTTACAATTCGTTATGCTGAAGCATAATTCTTTAGAATAACGGTTCAAAAAAACAATTAGCTGCCTTAAACAATGAATGTTTTTGTGCTTTCTGTTGATTAGTTTTTCCAGTCGCGTAAAAATGGAAAACAAGAGTAGTCTTACAAAACCATCTGTGTTGAAAAAGCAACAAATTATTTCTGGGTATCACAATGGATCCTATGGGTCTCCAAGTGTTAGTGTACTTTACACACAACTCTTATAATCTAATCTTTTCTATTATGGTTCACGAAACGTCGACATATATTAGAATTCCTTTAAGCGGTAGTTTTTTTTTTTTGCAGAAAATAAAACTTAAACAATTTTAAAACATCGACCGTTTTCAAACAGCGCAACAATATTTAATTGAAAATATTTTATTTAAATTTGCGGTGAAAGTGCTGCAGTTGATGATGGTATTTGCGCGGAATAGAGAAAAAAACTAAAGGAATTAATAAAAGATTATGATGCCAAGGACATTAAAAAAAATCCTTTAATTCGTATTTTTTTAATTTACCTCTATAAATCATCATCCCAACAAATCGTAAACCTCTCTAATTCGTAAAAAACTGCTGGTCCCTTGAGATTACGAATTATCGCCATTCTACTGTAACTACATAATCTATAAACAAGGGTATAGGTTGCACAAAGTTGGTTATTTTATTTTAATGTATTTTATTGTTGTTGACATAAACATTTAATCACATAACCTGATAACCAGCCTATCGTGAATAAATATTTAATAACATAACCTGATAACCAGCCTATCGTGAACAACCTTAATATATTTAGGCCCAATATTATAACTTGCCTTTAAGGTGCGTGTTAGTTAAAGGTAACTTTAGCTAAAGTGAGGAATAAAGTGACCTTTAACTTTTTTTGGTTATTACAACTTCCTTATAAAATAAAATTAAGTTTTTTGAAAATATGGCATTACCAGAGCAAAAACCGATTACTTTTGACAAATTAAAATGGTTCTTAAAAATACGTAGTGGCAACGATGTACTTTTATTTATTTATTTACTTACAACAAACAAAAAATACAAACGAAAAACAAAATTTCTTCGATTTTTGTAAAAAATAAAAATGTTTGTTATAAAAATTTACATTGTCGACGCCGAACACAGAAATAAACCAAACAGCAAAGATACGGTCTAAAAACTACACGGCAACTACACTGCAGAGCAGAAAATGTGGCAACTTCAAATGCTTAAACCTAACGTTAAAAGTTAAAGGTAAGATGAACTTACCTTTAGCTTATTGGTCACTTTTAGGTTAAAGTATACTTATAATAACGAAAAACTAATAATCTGTCCGTTAACATCCTCACTTTAGCTATCGGCAAGTTATAATAATGGGCCTTATAGTTATAAGCTAATTTTGATTATTTTAAATAATGACTCATGCTATATTTACTGAACTATAAAAGAATTTCATTCTTATTGTTCTTACAAAGTTAAATTACAATAAATTTGCAATTTAAATTTTATAAAGGAATAGTATACTATTTTTTTTTCAATAGAAAAAAATTGTGAGGATCACACTCTCGACCAGAACGACCAGGTCATCGTCAGCCTCCTTATGAACCACCCAACTCACGACCAACTCATTGTTTGAACAGGCTTATATATCAAACACTAAGGAAACCCTGTTCGCTCAGTAATCGAACATAAATCATATTTTATAATGCTGAATGTGTCCAACCACACAGTTCTGCAAAAAATGAAATCACTGGATTTGACTTGAAATAGTTTTATTCAACATTTCAATAATAATAGACTCAATAGTTTATCGATTATATTAATTAAATTATCAATTATTTGTTAATTCCTATCTCTATTTGTCTGCAAAAAAGGCAAACTTTAGACCAATGTGTGTAGATGTTGGATGGACCATGTGATACTGAAAAGGGATCATTTGTTTTGAATTGTGAAAGTTAATATTTTCTTAAAAATTATTTATTTTAATTTTTCTTATATTTGAATATTTTAAATATTACTTATTTGAGCCTTTTTTCAAAATTTTTCAAATTTTTTCTTTTGTAATTGGTTCTTTTTAACTTGAGAATCGAAAATGAATTTTTGTGTCAAAGTTTTAGTTTATGTAATAAGCGGCTAAAGTATTTTGAAAATGGGCTGGTTATAAGATATTTTTTGAAATATTTAAAATTCTAAAAATGTTTGTAATTTTTATTTATTTGCAAAATAAAAACATTTTCTATTTATTATTTAGCTATGTATATAACTACACTCATAGAAAACAGTTAAAAATTAGTAGTGCATTTATTAATTCAACTTTTTAAAATATTTCGATTGTTTTGGGTATTTCCGAATTTCAAATGTTTCATAATATTTCGAGGATGTGGCTGGGTATCTTGCCTGGCTACGTGTTTCGTATGTTCCGAGGTATTCGTAATTTGGCTTTGAAGTATTAATGTATTTTCACACTGTGTTTGAGGTAAATGGGAATATGTTAATCTCTCGGAGCTTAAGTATGATTTTTTCTTTCGGGTTGAATTTATATTTTGCATTGATATATATATATATATATATATATATATATATATATATATATATATATATATATATATGTGCACGGCGCATGTTGCGGGGACGGTTTTTCGTTCCACAAGTTATTATGAAGACATTTTGTTACTTTGAAGACTGTCCTTAAACTTTTCCTTATTCTACTGTTTACACTGAAGACATTTTACTGGATACAGCGCATATTATAGGGACTTTTTTGGCTGTATATACAGATGTCTTCAAAGTATGCATAATGAATATATATATATATATATATATATATACATATATATATATATATATATATATATGCATTGCCCATACTTTGAAGACATCTGTATATACAGCCAAAAAAGTCCCTATAAAATGCGCTGTGTTCAGTAAAATGTCTTCAGAGTAAACACTAGAAAAATGATAAGTTTAAGGACAGTCCCCAAAGTAACAAAATGTCTTCATAGTAACTTGTGTAACGAAAACCCGTCCCCGCAATATGTGCTGTGCACATACATACATATATATATATATATATATATTCATTGCTCATACTTTGAAGGTATATACAGCCAAAAAAGTCCCTATAATATGCGCTGTATCCAGTAAAATGTCTTCAAGGACAGTCTTCAAAGTAACAAAATGTCTTCATAGTAACTTGTGGAACGAAAAACCGTGCACGGCGCATGTTGCGGGGACGGAATTTATATGCTTTTGAAGAATCAGTTGGAGATTTTTTATTAGCTTATTATAATGTTTGCATTATTTGAGATTTTAATTCAAACATGTTTTGTTCTGGAAAGTCAAATTTAGTCCGTGCAATGTGTCAGGCTGGACTTGACATACCACCATAATTCTATTCCAACTCACTTCGGTATCTCTACGAATTCGACTTCCCTTATTGATTTCTTTATTTTGAGTCATTCTCTTTCCATAAGTGGTTCTGGACAAATGCAATGTCCTGGAATTTCACGACATGCATTTATTTTTATTTCACTTAATATTACTACACGGACAGTTCCAAACTTTGTATCATATCCGGATTACAATTTATTGAAGATACAGGATCTTCGTGAATCATTATGCTTGTGTGATTTTAGCGGTATGTACTCTACATCCGATGTAAATATTCAGCTGGCAGTTTTTATGCATAACGTCTGGTTCCCATTGTTCGTAGAAGGGTTTGTTTTGAAACGGATAACTGGTTTAACTCACCCGATATCGCTTACCACATTTCATTGCGTGATCTTTCGTATAGGCACTACTTACAGAATAGGAACTCTGAAAATTGGTCTATATACTGTGTGCACAGAAATCGTGCGAAAAGGGTAATAAGAGTGGCTAAAAGACGGGCGCACACAAGATTATTTCAGAATCTTAACACCAGACAAATGTGGAGTTTCTTAAGGAATAATGGATGTTTAGAGTCAGATGACCATGATGTGGTCAATAATCCTGATGAAGTTAATGATTTTTTTGTATCTTCTCAAACCAGTGGCATGCCAGATAGTTTTGAACTAATTGGTGATACATTTGGGACAGGATTCTCATTTCGTACTGTTAATCAGGAAGAGTTGTACTTCGCTTTAGGAAAGATAAAATCTAATCCTTTGTTTCTTCGCATTTCCTTCACTTAGTAAATAGTATAATTATGACTTCATCGTTCCCTAATAATTGGAAAAAAGCTAGAGTGGTGCCCATTCGTAATGAAGGAAATTATAATGAGTTTGAGAACCTTCGTCCAATATCTGTTCTTTCAGCTCTTTCTAAAGTGGTTGAGCACATTCTCAAAGATCAGATGACTTTGCATTTGGAAAACCGCAATCTAATTCATTCATCTCAGTCTGGTTTTCGGAGAGGTTACAATACAACTTCTCTTTTGATTGGGCTTACTGATTCTATTAGGGAGCTACATAATGTTAAAAAGGCTGCGGTTTTAATTTCTTTGGATTTATTAAAAGCTTTTGATAAAGTTATGCATTCGAAACTGCTGATTAAGTTGCGTGAGTACTTTGGTTTTTCTTTGCACGCTTGTAAACTCGTACAATCTTATTTTAGTGGTAGATCTCAATTTGTTTCTATTGGAAACTCCGTTTCTCAAATACGCCGTGTTACTAGTGGCGTCCCTCAGGGTTCTGTTATTGGACCACTGCTTTTTATGTTATATCTGAACGACCTCTTGGAAATTTTTAATGGAATTTCTTGTTTGCCTTTTGTTTATGCGGATGATATCCAATTACTCTGCTATGCTGATGCTCAGTTTGAAGATGTTGTTGAAGAGTCTGTTAATTTTGTTCTTCGAGAAGTCGTTAGATGGACCTCTGAAAATGGATTATGTATAAATCCCAGTAAGACAAAGCTAATGGGGTTTGGAACATCAACTGAAAATATCGTAGTTTCTCTTGACAAGTTAAAGTGCCTTGGTATCATTATCGACAATTCATTATCATTTTCTTCACACATTGATTGTATTTCTAGTAGAATATCGTTTTTGTTAAGGAGACTGTATTCACTGAATTTGTATTTACCTCTTTCTATGAAACTGAATATTGCTAAGTCTTTACTTATGCCACATATTTTATATTGTGTTGAGGTATTTTCTGGTACTACGAAACACATGATTAGGAAGTACACTGTAATTTTCAATAGAGTTATTAGATATGCTTTTGGTTTAAGAGCAAGGGAACATGTATCCTTATTTGTAAACAGATTTCTTGGGTGCTCTTTTTTTAACTTTATTTGTACACGTTTATTATTATTTATTTTACAAATTTACGAAAAATGGATTCCCATTATATTTAGTGCAGTCTTTTGATTTTTCACGTTCAACTAGAAACAGGCAAATACAATATCCTCGGATTAATACTGTCTCTTTTCGAAGATCTTATCGTTTTAGACTGTCCAAAATTTGGAACGGGCTTCCTAGAGATTTAAAAAGTTTCTCTTTCTCTATTAGAGTTTTCAAACATAGGATTGCAGTTTAAAATGTATTTTTTTTTAATATTTTAAAATAATCTTTATTATAATTATATTTTTTATACATATATATTACTATTATTTTTTGTATAAATGTATTTATTAGCCTTTTTAACCATATATGGCCTCATGGGCTCGGTTATAAATTTATTGAAATAAAAAAAAATTGCAAATGTCAAAAGTGGAAAATATCGCAAGCTTATTAAAGTAAATGGTTCGTGCATTGTTTTAAATATTAAACACCGGTTTATATTGTGCACACAAATTTTGTATTTTTTTGCGCTTTGTTTTCATACTAAAAAAGTACGTAAAATTAAATAGTTTTTTCGATTTATTTATTTGTAGTTTAATTTTATAATCTTGTATTATTTAGGATTTTAAATGCTCAAATATAACCTTAAAAGACACCAAATTGTGGAGTTTTGTATTTTACGTTCAAAATCTAATTGGAACCTTGCGGTCGGGCTGATTCCCCTAACAATAGTTTTATTAAAAGTTGCTAGTTATCGCAGGTAAATAACATTTTTGCTGCTACACACTGAAATATTTAGTGCCAACCGAATTGTGAAGCATATTTTGGATGCTGCAACAAATAAATTCTGTTAGGTTAGGTTAAGAAGAGTTATGCGCCCAAAGGCGCATTTCCATCCGGAGACCAATGCGGTCCATTGTGAGTCCCTTCAGTATAGAGGAAGAAGAAAGAGAGAGAGAGAGAAGTAAAGAAGAAAATAGGCGACAGGTTCGAGACAGTAAAATTAAATAAAGATACTACGTTGGACGAGACTCCCCCTACAGTCCCCCATCAGAAACAGTCGTCTTATTTCCCTGACAAACCCCTATCATCGTGAAATCTATCCCCTAGCCATTTCTGCCTAAGACCCTGCATCTTAGGACAGTGGCACAGTACATGCTCAATCGTATCTAGTTCCTCAGTATCCCCGCACAGTCTGCAAAAGTCCGGTATGGCATCCCATTTACTCGTAAAAACCCTAACAGAGCAATGCCCCGTCAAGAACCCTGCAAGGGTCCTGAAACCATCCCTTTCCAATCCTAAAGGAACCCTGGTCATAACCCCGGGCCATAACGCCCTCGACACACTGCAATCCACTCTATCCCTCCAGGACCGGTTAACGGCATCACGGAGCTTTTCCCGTATCACCCAATAGTAATGAGATAAGGGGGGCTTACCCCCCTGTCTCTTACCCCTAAGTCCAGATTCGAACCCTCCTTAGCGAGTCCGTAAACCACCTCATCCACCTTGCTGTGTTCGGGTACCCAACACAGCCTTACTGTGAATGCAAACATTAGTTCCCTTATAGCATTCCTACACCGTGCGACCAGGCTCGATCGCACCGTATAATTCGTCAATGCCCTTAGCGCAGCCTGACTATCGACGTAAATTGTCACCACAGACCCCGTCGCCCTCCAGATCGCTAGGATCACAGCCTGGAAGACACTGCACTTATTCTGGAGACTGAATGACCTTTTCACGTCAGTGTCAGCAATATAAACACCGGCACCAGTGCCAGTTTCCATCTGGGACCCTACCCCACCCCTCAAACAGTCCGGATCCACGCCAAACTTCCCTATCCGGAAACCGGTGGTGTTATACCGAAGTCCAAGGTCATACTCCTATGATCCGAAATTCCCGCCGGAATACTACCTTGACCAAGCAGACCCATTTCTTATAGAATTCTTGTGTGATCATCCCGCCTAGGTCTAATCAACGAAGACTCGTAGAGTCTAAGTAAGCTCCGATCAGCCACACTCCTCACATAATGTTTAATGGGGGACAGATGTAGTAGGATATCCAATGCTGCCTGTGGCGTGCTTCTCCTTGCACCTCTGATGCCAAGATATGCACTCCTCTGAGCCTTATTGAGCATCTTTCTATAGCTATCCACTCTCAACGCATCCCACCAAACAGTGCATCCGTAAGTAAGGACAGGCCGTACCACCAATGTATAAATTCAGTTTACCATATCCGGTCTTAGCCCCTTTGCATTGAGTCCCCTTTTCATTCTCTCCTGTGTGTTTCTCCTCAAGGAAGTTACCCAAATACTAAGCACTGTCAGATAGAGTTAACTCGACGCCATCCAACACTGTTAGGGGCCAGTGTTGGATGGCCCCTGTACCTTCTGGTAAAAAGTACCAGTTCAGTCTTCGCAGGGTTTACACCCAGCCCTATATTCTTCGCCCATGCCGAGAGTTCGCCCAACAGCACCTGCAAAATTTTACCGATCGTGGACAGAAATTTTCCCCCGACTAGCAGAACTATGTCATCCGTATAGGCAACGCCTTTCCTACCTTTGGAATTAAATGACCTGAGAATCCCATTGACTGCAAGCAACCACAGTAGAGGAGATTGAACCCTCCCCCTGTGGTGTCCCCTCTGGTAACCTTTCTCCTTATACTATGATCCCCCAAGCTCGAGTTGATAATCCTGCTGCTAAGTATGTTATTAAAGGCTCTTTCTATGTCCATAAACGCAGCGAGAGTATATTCCTTGTGCCTCAGGCCGTGCTCAATACAACCCACCACCTCATGTAGCGCACTATCAACAGATTTACCCTTAAGGTAGGCATGTTGAGCGTTGCATAAGAGATGGGTATCAATATTACTCCTAAGATATAGATCTATCAGTCTCTCAAGTGTCTTCAATAGAAATGAAGACAGACTAATAGGCCTGAAATCCCCTGGCTTTGAGTGTCCTGCCCTGCCAGCCTTGGGTATTAAAATTACCCTGACCTCTCTCTACCCCTAGGCAGATACCTCCCACTGAGGCGTTTCCTAAATATATTCACCAGCAGAAATAATGCGTTGTCCGGGATATTGCAGAGCATGGCCGGAAAAATACCGTGCGGACCCAGTGTGACTATTCCTCGACGCAGGCGGACGGTTTCGTCCGGTTTCCGTACACCCAGGAAAGTGCACCTCCATGAGTAAGGCTAGGGTCTTAGAGCCAGACTCAGTCCATGAGCCATCATACCTTTGGACATACCCCAGGGTCCTAGTATCCTTGGATAAAATCCGCGGGAATCTAGACAGCTCGTTGACGATATCGATGGATTCACAGAACTGACTCCATGAAAGCCGCTTTGCCCTTTTTAGATCCGCCTTATACCAATTAAAGTGCTCGCTATGGATGCTTCCGTGAGCTTGGCCCTTTGAACCTGGTCCACCATTTAGGCTGTTTACGCCTACCCGGAAGTGTAACCGGGCAGGACAGCTCATAGCTCTCTCTTAGCAGATGAGTGAATCTATTCACATCAGTCCGCAGCAAGTCGCCCAGGGCCCATTTCGTCTCCCTCGGGTTCCTAAACGGATCAACCCTAGACTGGCAAAATTTAAAGTAAAGGCTACACGACTATGGTCTGAAAAGGTACAGTCCGTTGCCACCCTCCAATCCACAACAAGTCGCTCGCCACGGTTCACTAAAGTCAGATCTATCATTGCCTGCCTATCCTTTTTCCTGAACATCGGAGTGTTACTCATATTACAGATAATAAGATTGTAAGTACTTATTAAATCAAACATTACTTTACCCCTTTTGTTAATACAACCCCATTGGTTATGATGTGCATTTGCATCACACCCCATAACCAGAATGGCACCTCCTTCTTGTATACGCCACCAATTCTTCCACCTCTGCGCCAAGTGGATCTACTGCCTCGTACGGCATATAGACCGAAGCCAGTGCAAGAGTGCACTTACCTTTGGCTTCTCTATTAACGACGGTCAAGTCATCGCACCTGATAGAATGAGAGATAAGAAAATTGAATTCATTCCTCGCTAGTATACACATTCTTACCTTGTCCTCTGTGGACGGGACAAACAGGGTGTATCCCGTAACCCCTAACCCGCAAACCTTATTCCTATTTATGCAAGGCTCTTGGATAAGGGCTACGTCCGTCCTTGTGTTTGTGAGGAAAGTTGCTAGTTCGGCTGAAGCTGCTTCACAATGGTGCAGGTTAATTTGCACCACTAACAGCTTCTTTGGTCCTGTCATGTTTCGGATACCGGAACCTGACACTACCCAAACCGAACTTAACAACCCCCCAAACCTCCTCCGGGAATTTCTTCCCGGTATTCCCTTAACAAACCAGTCAGGTCACAGGCCTCCATTGGTTGGTAAGAAGCCTTCCGTACGCCGCGCGTACGGGTGGTGGAATCCATACTGTCACTATCGAGTGGCAGTTCGGAGGCTTGTATGACTTCAAGCTTTGCTTCCGCGTTAAAGTCGCTGCACTTGCCAATCGTTGTTCTTAAGAATTCCAAGGAATTCTTGTTACCACAGTTGACAATTTTCACTTCCTTAGCCCAGTCTGTACCATTGAAGGATACATCCTCCTCTTTGCCACTAAATACAACCTTCAACTAGCTGCCACAGATCGGTGCTGATCCTCCCATCTGCATCATTCCGATCGATGACGATGAAGATGATTATCCAGGCTCGTCGACTTCTTCACCCTCTTGTTTGATGAAGAAGGCTGATCATCTCCAGATCTGACTCCCTTAATGCTCTCCTTGTTGTTGGGACCCTTAGGAACTTCAGCCGGTGGTGCATCAGACCTCTTTATTGTATTCGGCACCCCTGGTTTGGAAGACTTGTTTCTACCCGAGCCTTTTCCCATATTGGCCTCCTTACGCGAACCAATAGAGGAATCGGACGGAGGATTACTAGCCTTCTTTCCCTTATCCGTTGCCTTGACCACTTTTCCCACTACTAGCTTGGGTGTTGCTCCTTTGCCATTCGCTGCTCGTTCCGAAGACATGAGCGCCTTGGTCATGGGGGCAGCACCCTCCGTATTGCCTACCATGCGGCAGGTGGATGAAGCCACCCCCTTTACTCTTCTGAGTAATGTCAGGGTTGGCAGCTACATCCACCTGCTTCTTCCCGGGAGAGGACCAACCCAGAACGGTACTGACAGGGCCGTAGATTCTTTCGAATTTCGCGACGCTTTGTCGGTGCCGCCTTAGAAGGTACCTGTCCCTCGCGGAGAACGTAGAAGGATCTCTCTTTGGCATCTTATCCAGATACACCAGAGAATTCCTCGTCCCGCTCCGCGCCTTCTCTTTCGTTCGGCCGGTGGAGGGGCGCTTGCCATCTTCACGACGCCCCGCCACTGTGAGCAGATATACTTTAGATATCATGCTCCTCGTCAGAGAGCTGAGTTAGCCTCTTCAACCCCTGAGTAGCCCCAGTTTCACCACCGGAGTCACTCGACAGTCCTAGAAGATCATCCAAATATATGTCGGTCAACAATTTCCGTTCATGCTCAATAATACTGTCATGAACGATTAAAAGGGTCAATCCCCCCTTACAAGTACTGCCCCCCTTACAAGTACACCTTGACCATGACGTCAGACCGACCCTCGTCTCTACCCTGGCTGATCACCCTGTCTGTCGCGTCATCTTGTTCTTATAATTGCTTTTGTTTTTATTCTCAATTGTGTTCCCACGAGTAAGACCGTAAAAAACGGACCATCCACACAGTGACGCCGTGCGTGGACTAGGCAACTAACATACAACAGCGCTTTGCCCTGATGCTGAGGGGAGCTGTTAACGACTAGTTCCTTTTTTTCACTAACTAGCCAAGTGTCACGCACTAGCCTCTGGTAAGGCCCCCACCTTGCAAGAGGCGAACTCACGTACTGGCACGTCGTGTTATATGTACTGATAATGGACCAGATAGCGTACGTTCCCACTACCGCCACATTATCCTGACAAGATGAGTAACCTTTAGTTGCACATTCCTTCAGTACTCTTGACACCCTGTGAAGACGTATCAAGCGCATACCTCAGCACAGGGGATCAGAACCGTAGAGTGCACTTAAGCCCTCGCATCTCGACAAGATTGTTACTCGACGAAGAAATAAATTCTGTTAGTACAACCATATTTAAATGTGATTCCTGATAATTTTGGGTGGGATTCCTGATAATTTTGGGTCGTTGTAAAAATTAATACTCAGTTGTAGTAACCGAATGCAGAAATTTTTTATTAAGTTTATACAAAAATTAAAACAGGTAAGTCATTGTTGCTTCGATGACGATATATATTTTGCAGACCTGCGCGATCTCAATTACATTTGGAACTTATTCACTTGTGTAATTTGTTCATAATAATAATTCTATTAAACCCCCCATAATCACATTTGTTGAATTAAACGCTTCCTTGCAAAATTTTGGGAGAAAGGTTCCATCCATATCTTTTGCATAATAATTTTAGCTAGTACAATGCACGGCGAAAGCCAGCCGGCTGAATCAAAAAGCTTAGCAATTTGGGAAAGAAATTCCCTTTCAGTGTAAGTGCTGGACTCAGGAAATGGTTTTGCAATAAAATAGAACGTGTCTGACTTGGCATTCCAGCGAATCCCTAACATTTTTGCTGTGCTACTGTCATCGAAATCAAGGAAATCTTCATACAACAAATGGTTAGCAGGAATATCAGAGGATTTCCAATTGCGCAGGGAAAACCCAGCGGATCTTAGAGCCAGGATGAGTTCATTTCTAGACTTAATTGCCTTTGGAATACTATGGGCCCCCACAAGGGCATCATCAACATACATGGAATTTCGAAGAATATCGCTGGGAATTGGATAAATGGATTTTACGTCATCTGCCAGCTGTAACATGGTCCGAATGTCCAGATATCATACACAATTGACACCAAAAGTTACAGTCTTAAGTTCATAGTCTTGAACTCCATCTTTTGGATCCTTTCGAAAAATAATTCATTGAAAATATGTGTGGTTCGGATTAACAAGGATTTGTCTGAAAATCTTCTGAATACCTGCATTGAAAACATATCTAAAAAATCGCCATTTGTGTAGCAAGAGAGTTAAGTCAGATTGAAGAATCAGGCCGGTATGTAAAATATCGTGAAGACTTAAACCATTCGAAGAAGAAGCAGACGCATTGAATACTACACAGACTTTTGTAGTTGTGCTTTCTGGCTTAATCACAGCATGATGAGGCAAATAATAATGCATTGAATTGAAATTAGAAGCACCAACTTTAAACATATGGTCTAAGTGAATATACTCTTCAGGGAGTTTGTCGTATTCTTCCTTAAAGATTGGGTTCCGAACTAATCTGGCTTCGGTTCTAAAAAACTGTGCCAATGAACTATGTATAGACTGACCAATGGTTAACTTATAGGGTATCCAACCTTAAATGTTAGAGAGGCAATATGTTTACCATTTTTTGTCCCTTTTTGTGGTCTTTACAAACAGTACCTCGCAAAATTTGTCGGATGAAGATGAGAAGTCTTTTCAAGGAGGATACTCCACATCCCAGAAGCGTAAAATCTCTTTTGCTAAAGAGATTTCACATGCAAATGAAGCAACCATGGAATACGAAGGAGATGAAGTTTCTTGAGTCATTAAAGAACCACAAACTTTGTGTTTTATTCCCTGACACAAAATAGATGGGAACAAGTCACCCCTATTAATATATCGACCGGAGAGCTTTTGTAAAATTGAGGATCAGCTAGTTGAATCCGATGAAGATTCGAGAAATAAGAAGAGTCGACTGAACTGGATGGAAGATTACCAACCAATCTAGGGACAACGAGGGCACTCACAGAAATTCGAATATCGTCTTGTAAAGAATTAAGCACCAAATAATATCCGCGTTGAACTTTAGCAGAAATTGAATTATTCAAACCTGAAATTTGTGCACTTGTAGGCCTGGACGGCAATTTCAAAAGGTGAAAAAGGCGCTCTGAAAAGGTCCCCTCAGATCCCGAGTCAATTAAAGCACGTGCCTTGTATAATGGCAAATTTTAACCGAAGCAGTACTAAGTAGTACACCCCTGGAATCTGAAGCAAAACAAGAGTGAACCACGCCCCCTGAATCCGCTTGAGTGGACTGTGCAGAAATTTTATTATTAAAAGGTGCTGAATTTGTGTTCAAATTTTAATTGGGGTGGCTTTGGGTGGACTGGGCAATCGATGAGCTGGAACCAGGGATTTCCCTGTGGTGCAGTGAATTGTGACGTTTCCCACTGGTAACAGTTGTGTTTGCTTTTACAGTTATTTACTCCATAAGTTTTTGAGAAGCAATTTAAGCACAATGTTTGCCTTTTGACTTTACAAAATCTTAATCTTTTATCGTAATTCATTTGAAGAAAGCAAGGGCATTTACGAATTGTATGGAATTCATTTCAGCACAACGGAAAATTTGGCACCGAACTATTTTTCGATTGTATTGGAAAATTGTTTTTAGTATTAGAAACATTGTTCTGGAAAGAGTTATCCTTCTTTGAACTAGGAGCTTGTATATATCAAGAGCTTTGGAATTGTGCTATTTTCTAGATTCGGACACCGCCTCCAAAGTTGTGTATCGATCGGAAAGAAATGCATCAAGCGTGGACCACTTTGGAATGCTTGTCTTATTAGGTAAGCTTTGTTCCCAGAGATTGAGAGATACATCTGGCAGGCGGTCAGTACAAATTAGAACAAATAACGGGTCCAAGCTATCGACATCAATTTCGTATACTTTAAGACCAGCGATACACGAATTTATATCATTGGCTGACTCGGATTTTGAAAAGGGAAGATTTAAGAAAGTCCTTATTTGAAGGTTAACTAGGACCTTATGATTGTCGTATTCCGCACAAAGATTTTTTCAATCCAAGTCAAACCCACGATGGGTTAATGAACAATTAAGAACTATTTTTTGGGCCGCCCCGGAAGTTTTCTTCGTAAGGTGAAAAAGCTTTTCTATTGGACTAAGTCAACTACTTTTTATATAGACAGCTTAAACAGGTCACGGAAAGTGGGCCACGTTTGGTAACAACCGTCGGAAGTCGGAATATCACAAGGTGGAAGGTGGAAATTATTAAAAGTCGACTTCTGACTCGTATATGTCAGCTTATCTCGTTTTCGGACTGGAATAATGAGCCTTAAGTCTTGACGCGGATTGCAATGAATCAGAAAGCTCAGATAATTTAGTCAGGCAAGCACCATAAGTTATGTTAGTACTTTTGTACTTTTCCTTAAAAGCCTCAACGCTCACCGTGTCTTCTTCACCTTTGGCATCGAGCAAAAATTTCTCTTACGCGGTCTTCACCCGAGACCATGCAGACTCAATGGCACGAAGCGAATTTGTGGGATAACGATTAGCAGCAAGATTAGCTTCGAATTCGACTAAGCTATCGGTTAACCGGACAAAATTATCAAGAGACATCTTTGTCGCTATAAACTCGAAAAGAAAGATAGAATAAAGAACGAGAAACCATTGGATTGTAATACAATTCACAAATATTGAATATTATGCAGAAATTCAACGACCAGATCAGAATAGAGGTACAAAATTTCAGACAGAATTATTGATTTACCAAATTTTTAACAGAAGAGTTTTCGTTAAGAATAGGTTGTTTATAAACTGATTATGTTATTGAAAGAAAAAGGTTTCGAAAGGCAACTTAAGCGAAAATCAAATAAATAGTTGTATGAGTAACTAACAATTAAAAATTCAAAAATTTTTTAAAGGAATGAATAGAAAGTAGAAAGAAATGTAAATGTACACGAGCTTTTTTCTTTGATTTCCAGTAGAAACCGTTGCCAAACGGTAAAAAAACCAATATGAATCTATTGAAAAATAACCAATTGCTTATATCAAAACTTAAAGAGCGAAATTAATTAATTGATTATCCGTTTGTGAAGCTGTTAAACCAAACAAATGACTTTCAACCCACCGATCAGAAAATTGTTCGAATGCTGCAAAATGATTACAGTCTTTTAACCGACTGGATAGCTAACAAATGTAAAATGCCAATATACGCTATTTTTCCCCTTTTTTGTACAGTGTAAAAGTAGCACACAATTTGTATATAATTCACAAGTTTATATAATTTGCATAAAAGGCTATGCATTTGTCGAAAATATTTACAAATCTTAAATGATTTGTTTCATAAAAATAAATCCCTTTATCACGAGATTTTTTTTTAAATTTCGCCAAAAATTATGTTTGTGTTAGAAATTTATCCGTAAGCACAAACTTATGAAATAACAAAGTTGGCGCAAATAGTTGTATGTGCACAGGAATAATTTGTAATGTTTAGTATGAAAGTGACAAATAGTCGTAGTGAGGAGAATTTCCTTCCCAAAATGTATACCCTGCTAGGTTGAAAAAACTATAATTTTTCGTTAAAACAAAGTGAAAATTTTCTCCAACGCGATGTATTTGTAAAACCTTAGCAGGTAAAAATTTCGTAATTTTCAAAAATAAAATTATTAAGAATATAAACTTAATATAAAATGTAAACCTAATATTGTAAACTATAATTATATAAATAATAAAAACAGTTTTAGTAGATCTTTTTAATGGAAAAGGATTGGTATATATCTACAACGTCAATGCGAAAGTGTTTTTTCACTAATGCAGAAGTATTTAGTTTTTCTGATAAAGAGTCAAAAACAATGCATAAAGTTCGCTTCTTTTAACTTATTTTTATGCATTCTTATCAATTAAATTTTCATCAAAGCTTAAATTCTACAAAGTATATGAACAAAGTGATGCCTTTGCCATAGTAGTGTTGCTTTTATTGCTTCTTTGGCAGCCTCATTTTCGCTGGAATATTTAAGTGCGGTTCACGTACAAATTTAAATTTCCTCTTTAATAGATTTTTTACAATTATTTTTCGTAAAATTTTTACAAATGTACAATTTTATAAAATTTGTAGATTCAAAATTTATTCTTCCTCTTTGTTTTTGCTAGTTTTTAATATTTTGACTAGTTTTTTGCTCCTAAATTCGTTTTGGCGAGGAATTTAACACTTTTTAATGCAGTTGTTTTTAATTTTTGACAATTATTTCGATCTTTCTAAGTTTACTTTTTTTTACTAGAAATGTAAACAAACATCTGAATGTTACAATATCACAAGTCTTTTTTTCAAATACAATTATGTGTTAATCAAACAGCACTTAAATACTACCAAATCTCTAGCTATGTTCGGATCGATAATCATTGTGTACATAAACTATTTAACATATTAATTTTTTTATTTTTTGACTGCTTAAAATTAATTTGTGACATGCTCACTGTTGCCAAATATTACCCAAAATATGGTTAAATCTAAAATTACTAGAAAATATATAAATATTAAAAATTAAAAAAATTTGCTATAAGTTTCTAAATATCTTAATTTTTTCGATCTCTGTTTTAATTATATATTTTTACAATTTATCAGGTTCGAGATCATAATTAAATGTTACTTAGGCATAGTAAACACAATTTTTTTAATGGAAAAAATTGTAAGAATCAGCTCCAGGTCATCGTCAGCCTCCTTAAGAACCACCCAACCAACAAAAAACTATGGTTTGAACAGGCTTATATATCAAACACTCTAAGGAAAATTACTATGCTAAAATTCCTTTTCACAGTTAGTGAATGACTACCCGAACTAATGTAGTACTACCATTTACTAAACCACAACAACAAAATGTATAGAACTAAAATATATTAGGCTGTGGTTAAAATACAAGACCAAAAAGTATAGTAAATACATGTTGTACATTTACAAGACTAAAACAGCTGCTCGTTTAGCCGCCAAAACTATTGTTTGATTTTTTTATTTTTCATTTTGTGGTCACTATTAAAATAACGTTGAATAATAGATCAAAATAATGAAAAACCCAAAGATGGACCGACAGTGAAATTCAGCAGCTATTGGTTTCTATTATTACAAGTAATACCGTATCTCCAACCCCAGAATCTCTGGAATTCTATTTGGTTAATTGCATTTTGCTCTAAAAAATTTATAATATTATCTTTTTCTGTAATTATGGGCTTTTTGGTAACTTCAAATTCTTTTTGATATTTTAACTTTTCAAATTGATGAAAAACAAAACAAAAATCAGCTGATTTATTAATTTACAAAAGCTGTGTTTATGCGGGAAGCAAATACACGAAAAAGTCGTTCACGCTTTGTAGTATAAAATTTTGTAAATATACAAGGGTTGTAAATATACCACCAAGGTTGAAAACCGCTAATATTTCGTTGAAATACTAGCCAGAGGTAGTTCTTTTAAATGTTTGAATTTCGTAAGACCTAGGTGTAACCTGTTAAACTCAAACAGATTGTTTTTCGTAAACGCTTTATTACTTTAGAATTCTCTTCCTTTCTATTTAAAAAATATCACGAGATAAAGCAGCTTCAAAACAGAATTAAGAGAGTATATATTCAAATCAATTAAAATGCATTAATTTGAAATTCATTCTAAATTATTTTTAACTTTTCATTCAAAAAGCTAGTTAGCCAAATATATATTTATATTCAACTTTTTGTAAACAATAAGGTTGTTCACGATAGGTTGAATATCAGCTTATTTGGTTATAAAATTAAAAATAACCTCTGGGCACCGTGAACACCCTTTAATGTTGGTTATCTACTTATGTTTTTCAATCAGCTGTGCTTACACTCATAATAATCCATCCTTAAAAATACAAATATTTTTTTCGTACAATATATAAATATTTTGTAAATAAATATTACAAAACTTTCGTATATTACAAATTTCATAAATTTATAAATTTTGTAAATAATAAAATGATTTCGTAAATTATTTTCAGTATAAAATTTTCGTAAATAATTCAAAAATTTTCTTTTTGCACAAAATTATTTTGCATTTTAACAAAATATTTATCATTTTATAAATATGTTTAGTATGATTATGAAATTTCGTAAAATATAGAAATAAAAATTTGCTACTATTTACGATGTCATTTGTATATATTACAAAATTTTTCGTAATGTCAAAATAACCAAATCTTTGGAAGAATGAACCACAGTTTCTGTGTATTTTACCTGTGGATTATTATGAGTATAATTACTTATGGTAATTTTTATTGTTTTTATAAATAAAAACCAGATGAGAATACAAATGCTACCAACATTCATTGAGATGCCATTTACTGAAAAGTAGCTTTATTTTTGTGCTGTCAGTAAGTTAAATTTGTACTATTTTCCAACACTACAAATAAGCATATAGAGTAAAATTGCTATGATTCGTACCCCAATATTTCGAAAATCTTGATAAATCGTAACAAACTGTCGGTGCCTTGAGAAAACTCCAATAATTCGTTATATTTACATACATTTTGGTCCCCTCGGTATTTGGTATTTTTTTGAAAAACTATTAATATAAAACCTCATAAATCGTAATTAATTGTTTAAAATCTCTTACAATTCGTTATGCTGAAGCATAATTCTTTAGAATAACGGTTCAAAAAAACAATTAGCTGCCTTAAACAATGAATGTTTTTGTGCTTTCTGTTGATTAGTTTTTCAAGTCGCGTAAAAATGGAAAACAAGAGTAGTCTTACAAAACCATCTGTGTTGAAAAAGCAACAAATTATTTCTGGGTATCACAATGGATCCTATGGGTCTCCAAGTGGTAGTGTACTTTACACACAACTCTTATAATCTAATCTTTTCTATTATGGTTCACGAAACGTCGACATATATTAGAATTCCTTTAAGCGGTAGTTTTTTTTTTTTTGCAGAAAATAAAACTTAAACAATTTTAAAACATCGACCGTTTTCAAACAGCGCAACAATATTTAATTGAAAATATTTTATTTAAATTTGCGGTGAAAGTGCTGCAGTTGATGATGGTATTTGCGCGGAATAGAGAAAAAAACTAAAGGAATTAATAAAAGATTATGATGCCAAGGACATTAAAAAAAATCCTTTAATTCGTATTTTTTTAATTTACCTCTATAAATCATCATCCCAACAAATCGTAAACCTCTCTAATTCGTAAAAAACTGCTGGTCCCTTGAGATTACGAATTATCGCCATTCTACTGTAACTACATAATCTATAAACAAGGGTATAGGTTGCACAAAGTTGGTTATTTTATTTTAATGTATTTTATTGTTGTTGACATAAACATTTAATCACATAACCTGATAACCAGCCTATCGTGAATAAATATTTAATAACATAACCTGATAACCAGCCTATCGTGAACAACCTTAATATATTTAGGCCCAATATTATAACTTGCCTTTAAGGTGCGTGTTAGTTAAAGGTAACTTTAGCTAAAGTGAGGAATAAAGTGACCTTTAACTTTTTTTGGTTATTACAACTTCCTTATAAAATAAAATTAAGTTTTTTAAAAATATGGCATTACCAGAGCAAAAACCGATTACTTTTGACAAATTAAAATGGTTCTTAAAAATACGTAGTGGCAACGATGTACTTTTATTTATTTATTTACTTACAACAAACAAAAAATACAAACGAAAAACAAAATTTCTTCGATTTTTGTAAAAAATAAAAATGTTTGTTATAAAAATTTACATTGTCGACGCCGAACACAGAAATAAACCAAACAGCAAAGATACGGTCTAAAAACTACACGGCAACTACACTGCAGAGCAGAAAATGTGGCAACTTCAAATGCTTAAACCTAACGTTAAAAGTTAAAGGTAAGATGAACTTACCTTTAGCTTATTGGTCACTTTTAGGTTAAAGTATACTTATAATAACGAAAAACTAATAATCTGTCCGTTAACATCCTCACTTTAGCTATCGGCAAGTTATAATAATGGGCCTTATAGTTATAAGCTAATTTTGATTATTTTAAATAATGACTCATGCTATATTTACTGAACTATAAAAGAATTTCATTCTTATTGTTCTTACAAAGTTAAATTACAATAAATTTGCAATTTAAATTTTATAAAGGAATAGTATACTATTTTTTTTTTCAATAGAAAAAAAATTGTGAGGATCACACTCTCGACCAGAACGACCAGGTCATCGTCAGCCTCCTTATGAACCACCCAACTCACGACCAACTCATTGTTTGAACAGGCTTATATATCAAACACTAAGGAAACCCTGTTCGCTCAGTAATCGAACATAAATCATATTTTATAATGCTGAATGTGTCCAACCACACAGTTCTGCAAAAAATGAAATCACTGGATTTGACTTGAAATAGTTTTATTCAACATTTCAATAATAATAGATGTCACCGCTACTGTCACTCAATAGTTTATCGATTATATTAATTAAATTATCAATTATTTGTTAATTCCTATCTCTATTTGTCTGCAAAAAAGGCAAACTTTAGACCAATGTGTGTAGATGTTGGATGGACCATGTGATACTGAAATGGGATCATTTGTTTTGAATTGTGAAAGTTAATATTTTCTTAAAAATTATTTATTTTAATTTTTCTTATATTTGAATATTTTAAATATTACTTATTTGAGCCTTTTTTCAAAATTTTTCAAATTTTTTCTTTTGTAATTGGTTCTTTTTAACTTGAGAATCGAAAATGAATTTTTGTGTCAAAGTTTTAGTTTATGTAATAAGCGGCTAAAGTATTTTGAAAATGGGCTGGTTATAAGATATTTTTTGAAATATTTAAAATTCTAAAAATGTTTGTAATTTTTATTTATTTGCAAAATAAAAACATTTTCTATTTATTATTTAGCTATGTATATAACTACACTCATAGAAAACAGTTAAAAATTAGTAGTGCATTTATTAATTCAACTTTTTAAAATATTTCGATTGTTTTGGGTATTTCCGAATTTTAAATGTTTCATAATATTTCGAGGATGTGGTTGGGTATCTTGCCTGGCTACGTGTTTCGTATGTTCCGAGGTATTCGTAATTTGGCTTTGAAGTATTAATGTATTTTCACACTGTGTTTGAGGTAAATGGGAATATGTTAATCTCTCGGAGCTTAAGTATGATTTTTTCTTTCGGGTTGAATTTATATTTTGCATTGATATATATATATATATATATATATATATATATGTGCACGGCGCATGTTGTGGGGACGGTTTTTCGTTCCAAAAGTTACTATGAAGACATTTTGTTACTTTGAAGACTGTCCTTAAACTTTTCATGATTCTACTGTTTACACTGAAGACATTTTACTGGATACAGCGAATATTATAGGGACTTTTTTGGCTGTATATACAGATGTCTTCAAAGTATGGGCAATGCATATATATATATATATATATATATATATGTATATATATATATTCATTGCCCATACTTTGAAGACATCTGTATATACAGCCAAAAAAGTCCCTATAAAATGCGCTGTGTCCAGTAAAATGTCTTCAGAGTAAACACTAGAAAAATGATAAATTTAAGGACAGTCCCCAAAGTAACAAAATGTCTTCATAGTAACTTGTGTAACGAAAACCCGTCCCCGCAATATGTGCTGTGCACATACATACATATATATATATATATATATATATATATATGCATTGCCCATACTTTGAAGACATCTGTATATACAGCCAAAAAAGTCCCTATAACATGCGCTGTGTCCAGTAAAATGTCTTCGGAGTACACACTAGAATAACGAAAAGTTTAAGGACAGTCCCCAAAGTAACAAAATGTCTTCATAGTAACTTGTGGAACGAAAACCCGTCCTCGAAACATGTGCTGTGCACATATATATATACTTTGAAGACATCTGTATATACAGCCAAAAAAGTCCCTATAAAATGCGCTGTGTCCATTAAAATGTCTTCAGTGTAAACAGTAGAATAACGAAAAGTTTAAGGACAGTCCCCAAAGTAACAAAATGTCTTCATAGTAACTTGTGGAACGAAAACCAGTCCCCGCAACATGTGCTGTGCACATATATATATATATATATATATATATATATATATATATATATATATATATATATATATATATATTCATTGCTCATACTTTGAAGGTATATACAGCCAAAAAAGTCCCTATAATATGCGCTGTATCCAGTAAAATGTCTTCAGTGTAAACAGTAGAATAACAAAAAGTTTAAGGACAGTCTTCAAAGTAACAAAATGTCTTCATAGTAACTTGTGGAACGAAAAACCGTGCACGGCGCATGTTGCGGGGACGGAATTTATATGCTTTTGAAGAATCAGTTGGAGATTTTTTATTAGCTTATTATAATGTTTGCATTATGGGAGATTTTAATTCAAACATGTTTTGTTCTGGAAAGTCAAATTTAGTCCGTGCAATGTGTCAGGCTGGACTTGACATACCACCATAATTCTATTCCAACTCACTTCGGTATCTCTACGAATTCGACTTCCCTTATTGATTTCTTTATTTTGAGTCATTCTCTTTCCATAAGTGGTTCTGGACAAATGCAATGTCCTGGAATTTCACGACATGCATTCATTTTTATTTCACTTAATATTACTACACGGACAGTTCCAAACTTTGTATCATATCCGGATTACAATTTATTGAAGATACAGGATCTTCGTGAATCATTATGCTTGTGTGATTTTAGCGGTATGTACTCTACATCCGATGTAAATATTCAGCTGGCAGTTTTTATGCATAACGTCTGGTTCCCATTGTTCGTAGAAGGGTTTGTTTTGAAACGGATAACTGGTTTAACTCACCCGATATCGCTTACCACATTTCATTGCGTGATCTTTCGTATAGGCACTACTTACAGAATAGGAACTCTGAAAATTGGTCTATATACTGTGTGCACAGAAATCGTGCGAAAAGGGTAATAAGAGTGGCTAAAAGACGGGCGCACACAAGATTATTTCAGAATCTTAACGCCAGACAAATGTGGAGTTTCTTAAGGAATAATGGATGTTTAGAGTCAGATGACCATGATGTGGTCAATAATCCTGATGAAGTTAATGATTTTTTTGTATCTTCTCAAACCAGTGGCATGCCAGATAGTTTTGAACTAATTGGTGATACATTTGGGACAGGATTCTCATTTCGTACTGTTAATCAGGAAGAGTTGTACTTCGCTTTAGGAAAGATAAAATCTAATCCTTTGTTTCTTCGCATTTCCTTCACCTAGTAAGTAGTATAATTATGACTTCATTCTTCCCTAATAATTGGAAAAAAGCTAGAGTGGTGCCCATTCGTAATGAAGGAAATTATAATGAGTTTGAGAACCTTCGTCCAATATCTGTTCTTTCAGCTCTTTCTAAAGTGGTTGAGCACATTCTCAAAGATCAGATGACTTTGCATTTGGAAAACCGCAATCTAATTCATTCATCTCAGTCTGGTTTTCGGAGAGGTTACAATACAACTTCTCTTTTGATTGGGCTTACTGATTCTATTAGGGAGCTACATAATGTTAAAAAGGCTGCGGTTTTAATTTCTTTGGATTTATTAAAAGCTTTTGATAAAGTTATGCATTCGAAACTGCTGATTAAGTTGCGTGAGTACTTTGGTTTTTCTTTGCACGCTTGTAAACTCGTACAATCTTATTTTAGTGGTAGATCTCAATTTGTTTCTATTGGAAACTCCGTTTCTCAAATACGCCGTGTTACTAGTGGCGTCCCTCAGGGTTCTGTTATTGGACCACTGCTTTTTATGTTATATCTGAACGACCTCTTGGAAATTTTTAATGGAATTTCTTGTTTGCCTTTTGTTTATGCGGATGATATCCAATTACTCTGCTATGCTGATGCTCAGTTTGAAGATGTTGTTGAAGAGTCTGTTAATTTTGTTCTTCGAGAAGTCGTTAGATGGACCTCTGAAAATGGATTATGTATAAATCCCAGTAAGACAAAGCTAATGGGGTTTGGAACATCAACTGAAAATATCGTAGTTTCTCTTGACAAGTTAAAGTGCCTTGGTATCATTATCGACAATTCATTATCATTTTCTTCACACATTGATTGTATTTCTAGTAGAATATCGTTTTTGTTAAGGAGACTGTATTCACTGAATTTGTATTTACCTCTTTCTATGAAACTGAATATTGCTAAGTCTTTACTTATGCCACATATTTTATATTGTGTTGAGGTATTTTCTGGTACTACGAAACACATGATTAGGAAGTACACTGTAATTTTCAATAGAGTTATTAGATATGCTTTTGGTTTAAGAGCAAGGGAACATGTATCCTTATTTGTAAACAGATTTCTTGGGTGCTCTTTTTTGAACTTTATTTGTACATGTTTATTATTATTTATTTTACAAATTTACGAAAAATGGATTCCCATTATATTTAGTGCAGTCTTTTGATTTTTCACGTTCAACTAGAAACAGGCAAATACAATATCCTCGGATTAATACTGTCTCTTTTCGAAGATCTTATCGTTTTAGACTGTCCAAAATTTGGAACGGGCTTCCTATAGATTTAAAAAGTTTCTCTTTCTCTATTAGAGTTTTCAAACATAGGATTGCAGTTTAAAATGTATTTTTTTTTAATATTTTAAAATAATCTTTATTATAATTATATTTTTTATACATATATATTACTATTATTTTTTGTATAAATGTATTTATTAGCCTTTTTAACCATATATGGCCTCATGGGCTCGGTTATAAATTTATTGAAATAAAAAAAAATTGCAAATGTCAAAAGTGGAAAATATCGCAAGCTTATTAAAGTAAATGGTTCGTGCATTGTTTTAAATATTAAACACCGGTTTATATTGTGCACACAAATTTTGTATTTTTTTGCGCTTTGTTTTCATACTAAAAAAGTACGTAAAATTAAATAGTTTTTTCGATTTATTTATTTGTAGTTTAATTTTATAATCTTGTATTATTTAGGATTTTAAATGCTCAAATATAACCTTAAAAGACACCAAATTGTGGAGTTTTGTATTTTACGTTCAAAATCTAATTGGAACCTTGCGGTCGGGCTGATTCCCCTAACAATAGTTTTATTAAAAGTTGCTAGTTATCGCAGGTAAATAACATTTTTGCTGCTACACACTGAAATATTTAGTGCCAACCGAATTGTGAAGCATATTTTGGATGCTGCAACAAATAAATTCTGTTAGGTTAGGTTAAGAAGAGTTATGCGCCCAAAGGCGCATTTCCATCCGGAGACCAATGCGGTCCATTGTGAGTCCCTTCAGTATAGAGGAAGAAGAAAGAGAGAGAGAGAGAAGTAAAGAAGAAAATAGTCGACAGGTTCGAGACAGTAAAATTAAATAAAGATACTACGTTGGACGAGACTCCCCCTACAGTCCCCCATCAGAAACTGTCGTCTTATTTCCCTGACAAACCCCTATCATCGTGAAATCTATCCCCTAGCCATTTCTGCCTAAGACCCTGCATCTTAGGACAGTGGCACAGTACATGCTCAATCGTATCTAGTTCCTCAGTATCCCCGCACAGTCTGCAAAAGTCCGGTATGGCATCCCATTTACTCGTAAAAACCCTAACAGAGCAATGCCCCGTCAAGAACCCTGTAAGGGTCCTGAAACCATCCCTTTCCAATCCTAAAAGAACCCTGGTCATAACCCCGGGCCATAACGCCCTCGACACACTGCAATCCACTCTATCCCTCCAGGACCGGTTAACGGCATCACGGAGCTTTTCCCGTATCACCCAATAGTAATGAGATAAGGGGGGCTTACCCCCCTGTCTCTTACCCCTAAGTCCAGATTCGAACCCTCCCTAGCGAGTCCGTAAACCACCTCATCCACCTTGCTGTGTTCGGGTACCCAACACAGCCTTACTGTGAATGCAAACATTAGTTCCCTTATAGCATTCCTACACCGTGCGACCAGGCTCGATCGCACCGTATAATTCGTCAATGCCCTTAGCGCAGCCTGACTATCGACATAAATTGTCACCACAGACCCCGTCGCCCTCCAGATCGCTAGGATCACAGCCTGGAAGACACTGCACTTATTCTGGAGACTGAATGACCTTTTCACGTCAGTGTCAGCAATATAAACACCGGCACCAGTGCCAGTTTCCATCTGGGACCCTACCCCACCCCTCAAACAGTCCGGATCCACGCCAAACTTCCCTATCCGGAAACCGGTGGTGTTATACCGAAGTCCAAGGTCATACTCCTATGATCCGAAATTCCCGCCGGAATACTACCTTGACCAAGCAGACCCATTTCTTATAGAATTCTTGTGTGATCATCCCGCCTAGGTCTAATCAACGAAGACTCGTAGAGTCTAAGTAAGCTCCGATCAGCCACACTCCTCACATAATGTTTAATGGGGGACAGATGTAGTAGGATATCCAATGCTGCCTGTGGCGTGCTTCTCCTTGCACCTCTGATGCCAAGATATGCACTCCTCTGAGCCTTGTTGAGCATCTTTCTATAGCTATCCACTCTCAACGCATCCCACCAAACAGTGCATCCGTAAGTAAGGACAGGCCGTACCACCAATGTATAAATTCAGTTTACCATATCCGGTCTTAGCCCCTTTGCATTGAGTCCCCTTTTCATTCTCTCCTGTGTGTTTCTCCTCAAGGAAGTTACCCAAATACTAAGCACTGTCAGATAGAGTTAACTCGACGCCATCCAACACTGTTAGGGGCCAGTGTTGGATGGCCCCTGTACCTTCTGGTAAAAAGTACCAGTTCAGTCTTCGCAGGGTTTACACCCAGCCCTATATTCTTCGCCCATGCCGAGAGTTCGCCCAACAGCACCTGCAAAATTTTACCGATCGTGGACAGAAATTTTCCCCCGACTAGCAGAACTATGTCATCCGTATAGGCAACGCCTTTCCTACCTTTGGAATTAAATGACCTGAGAATCCCATTGACTGCAAGCAACCACAGTAGAGGAGATTGAACCCTCCCCCTGTGGTGTCCCCTCTGGTAACCTTTCTCCTTATACTATGATCCCCCAAGCTCGAGTTGATAATCCTGCTGCTAAGTATGTTATTAAAGGCTCTTTCTATGTCCATAAACGCAGCGAGAGTATATTCCTTGTGCCTCAGGCCGTGCTCAATACAACCCACCACCTCATGTAGCGCACTATCAACAGATTTACCCTTAAGGTAGGCATGTTGAGCGTTGCATAAGAGATGGGTATCAATATTACTCCTAAGATATAGATCTATCAGTCTCTCAAGTGTCTTCAATAGAAATGAAGACAGACTAATAGGCCTGAAATCCCCTGGCTTTGAGTGTCCTGCCCTGCCAGCCTTGGGTATTAAAATTACCCTGACCTCTCTCTACCCCTAGGCAGATACCTCCCACTGAGGCGTTTCCTAAATATATTCACCAGCAGAAATAATGCGTTGTCCGGGATATTGCAGAGCATGGCCGGAAAAATACCGTGCGGACCCAGTGTGACTATTCCTCGACGCAGGCGGACGGTTTCGTCCGGTTTCCGTACACCCAGGAAAGTGCACCTCCATGAGTAAGGCTAGGGTCTTAGAGCCAGACTCAGTCCATGAGCCATCATACCTTTGGACATACCCCAGGGTCCTAGTATCCTTGGATAAAATCCGCTCGTTGACGATATCGATGGATTCACAGAACTGACTCCATGAAAGCCGCTTTGCCCTTTTTAGATCCGCCTTATACCAATTAAAGTGCTCGCTATGGATGCTTCCGTGAGCTTGGCCCTTTGAACCTGGTCCACCATTTAGGCTGTTTACGCCTACCCGGAAGTGTAACCGGGCAGGACAGCTCATAGCTCTCTCTTAGCAGATGAGTGAATCTATTCACATCAGTCCGCAGCAAGTCGCCCAGGGCCCATTTCGTCTCCCTCGGGTTCCTAAACGGATCAACCCTAGACTGGCAAAATTTAAAGTAAAGGCTACACGACTATGGTCTGAAAAGGTACAGTCCGTTGCCACCCTCCAATCCACAACAAGTCGCTCGCCACGGTTCACTAAAGTCAGATCTATCATTGCCTGCCTATCCTTTTTCCTGAACATCGGAGTGTTACTCATATTACAGATAATAAGATTGTAAGTACTTATTAAATCAAACATTACTTTACCCCTTTTGTTAATACAACCCCATTGGTTATGATGTGCATTTGCATCACACCCCATAACCAGAATGGCACCTCCTTCTTGTATACGCCACCAATTCTTCCACCTCTGCGCCAAGTGGATCTACTGCCTCGTACGGCATATAGACCGAAGCCAGTGCAAGAGTGCACTTACCTTTGGCTTCTCTATTAACGACGGTCAAGTCATCGCACCTGATAGAATGAGAGATAAGAAAATTGAATTCATTCCTCGCTAGTATACACATTCTTACCTTGTCCTCTGTGGACGGGACAAACAGGGTGTATCCCGTAACCCCTAACCCGCAAACCTTATTCCTATTTATGCAAGGCTCTTGGATAAGGGCTACGTCCGTCCTTGTGTTTGTGAGGAAAGTTGCTAGTTCGGCTGAAGCTGCTTCACAATGGTGCAGGTTAATTTGCACCACTAACAGCTTCTTTGGTCCTGTCATGTTTCGGATACCGGAACCTGACACTACCCAAACCGAACTTAACAACCCCCCAAACCTCCTCCGGGAATTTCTTCCCGGTATTCCCTTAACAAACCAGTCAGGTCACAGGCCTCCATTGGTTGGTAAGAAGCCTTCCGTACGCCGCGCGTACGGGTGGTGGAATCCATACTGTCACTATCGAGTGGCAGTTCGGAGGCTTGTATGACTTCAAGCTTTGCTTCCGCGTTAAAGTCGCTGCACTTGCCAATCGTTGTTCTTAAGAATTCCAAGGAATTCTTGTTACCACAGTTGACAATTTTCACTTCCTTAGCCCAGTCTGTACCATTGAAGGATACATCCTCCTCTTTGCCACTAAATACAACCTTCAACTAGCTGCCACAGATCGGTGCTGATCCTCCCATCTGCATCATTCCGATCGATGACGATGAAGATGATTATCCAGGCTCGTCGACTTCTTCACCCTCTTGTTTGATGAAGAAGGCTGATCATCTCCAGATCTGACTCCCTTAATGCTCTTCTTGTTGTTGGGACCCTTAGGAACTTCAGCCGGTGGTGCATCAGACCTCTTTATTGGATTCGGCACCCCTGGTTTGGAAGACTTGTTTCTACCCGAGCCTTTTCCCATATTGGCCTCCTTACGCGAACCAATAGAGGAATCGGACGGAGGATTACTAGCCTTCTTTCCCTTATCCGTTGCCTTGACCACTTTTCCCACTACTAGCTTGGGTGTTGCTCCTTTGCCCTTCGCTGCTCGTTCCGAAGACATGAGCGCCTTGGTCATGGGGCAGCACCCTCCGTATTGCCTACCATGCGGCAGGTGGATGAAGCCACCCCCTTTACTCTTCTGAGTAATGTCAGGGTTGGCAGCTACATCCACCTGCTTCTTCCCGGGAGAGGACCCACCCAGAACGGTACTGACAGGGCCGTAGATTCTTTCGAATTTCGCGACGCTTTGTCGGTGCCGCCTTAGAAGGTACCTGTCCCTCGCGGAGAACGTAGAAGGATCTCTCTTTGGCATCTTATCCAGATACACCAGAGAATTCCTCGTCCCGCTCCGCGCCTTCTCTTTCGTTCGGCCGGTGGAGGGGCGCTTGCCATCTTCACGACGCCCCGCCACTGTGAGCAGATATACTTTCGATATCATGCTCCTCGTCAGAGAGCTGAGTTAGCCTCTTCAACCCCTGAGTAGCCCCAGTTTCACCACCGGAGTCACTCGACAGTCCTAGAAGATCATCCAAATATATGTCGGTCAACACTTTCCGTTCATGCTCAATAATACTGTCATGAACGATTAAAAGGGTCAATCCCCCCTTACAAGTACTGCCCCCCTTACAAGTACACCTTGACCATGACGTCAGACCGACCCTCGTCTCTACCCTGGCTGATCACCCTGTCTGTCGCGTCATCTTGTTTTTATAATTGCTTTTGTTTTTATTTTCAATTGTGTTCCCACGAGTAAGACCGTAAAAAACGGACCATCCACACAGTGACGCCGTGCGTGGACTAGGCAACTAACATACAACAGCGCTTTGCCCTGATGCTGAGGGGAGCTGTTAACGACTAGTTCCTTTTTTTCACTAACTAGCCAAGTGTCACGCACTAGCCTCTGGTAAGGCCCCCACCTTGCAAGAGGCGAACTCGCGTACTGGCACGTCGTGTTATATGTACTGATAATGGGCCAGATAGCGTACGTTCCCACTACCGCCACATTATCCTGACAAGATGAGTAACCTTTAGTTGCACATTCCTTCAGTACTCTTGACACCCTGTGAAGACGTATCAAGCGCATACCTCAGCACAGGGGATCAGAACCGTAGAGTGCACTTAAGCCCTCGCATTTCGACAAGATTGTTACTCGACGAAGAAATAAATTCTGTTAGTACAACCATATTTAAATGTGATTCCTGATAATTTTGGGTGGGATTCCTGATAATTTTGGGTCGTTGTAAAAATTAATACTCAGTTGTAGTAACCGAATGCAGAAATTTTTTATTAAGTTTATACAAAAATTAAAACAGGTAAGTCATTGTTGCTTCGATGACGATATATATTTTGCAGACCTGCGCGATCTCAATTACATTTGGAACTTATTCACTTGTGTAATTTGTTCATAATAATAATTCTATTAAACCCCCCATAATCACATTTGTTGAATTAAACGCTTCCTTGCAAAATTTTATTTTTGTTACCAGACATGGGGAATAAAAAGTATTTCTGTTAAATTCAAAACTTGTAAATTTATTATATTAAAAGGCGGTACCACTTTGGTACCGACTGGCCCACCAGGGGTAATCTTAAGTTTTTGTACTAGCTACATTTTTTCTGTATCGTTTTGGCTTTACATACTGCACGACGTGCTACATACTCCAGCTACACTTTGTAAAAGGTAACCTTATATTTAATAAAGGATTGAGAATTTGTCTCTTTATTAACCATTGAACTTTTTTGTCTTTTTATTTTCTTTCCCGCATTTACGGCAAACAGTTTCTATTTACCTAATTATAGGACAATTACTCAATTACATGTAATTGAATTCAATTGCATGATATTTAAGAACACAAAGACATTAAATATTTGCTATGTCTGGTATCAAATTTTGCAAGGAAAAGTTAAATTCCACAAATGTGAGTGTAGGTCTGATAAAATTAGTTTTATGGACAAATTACACAAGTGAATAACTGAGATGGGTCAGGTCTGAAAATTTGACTTATCTAAATATGATGCGGCTCTTTATGATTTATGGAAAACCTCAATATGGGTGTTCGTGATAAATGCGTGTCCTCCCCTGTTGTATTGCTTGCAATGAAATCTTTTGTTCCTACTAAGCGCATTTGGGCTAAGCCAAAAGGTAAATGTTGGTTTAACCAGATTCGCAGAAACGCAGTCAAGCCCCGAGAGTAATTCAGTAATTTCCGGCTTAACAAAAAAACAATACTGAACTGCTTTAAAAACAGTCGAGAAACTAGTGTTCGAGAATACTTAAACATGAAAAATTTCTTCACGAACAGCGATTTCGTACTAAAGTCCTTTCTTGGCAGTAAGCACTTATGATCATTAGTTAAAAGAGTAAGGTAAAATGCTACTTCAGCATTTCAGGATAAACAAATATTCACTGAACCAGTTGATAAAGCTATTCATTGTGCTGAAATGGTTGCAGGAAACTCATTCTTGCCGAAAAGTAATCAAACACTACCCGAACATGAAAGAGTTTTGTGTACTTTGCCTAAGATACTTTTCCGCACTCGAACAGTTTAAAGGATTCTTGCGGATCTCAATGTAAATAAGACTTGGGCCGGATGGTATATCAACACTGGTGCTGAGGCGGTGCTCTTCCATCCTAGCCCGTTCATTGGCTAACCTTCACAGCTTTTCATACTGTGCGGGTGTCTTCCGTCATGGTGGAATGTTCAGCCAATCTCCAAAAAATGGTGCAGCCAATGACCCGCAATTACCGCTCAATCGTAATATGATCTGCGCTCTCGAAGGTCATGGAGAGAATGGTTAATTACCATCTTGTAAATTATCCATAGTTGAATTCACTTTCGAGCTAACGATAGTATGGCTTTCGTAGAAGCAGGGAGGTTATCGTGTAATTCGATTCGTAAGAAAAACCATACGAATTCGCACAAATTGTATTTTGTATTACGATTTTCGAAAATTTATTTACGAACAAACGGAAATTTTTCCCCCTTTCGAAAGCCAAAAAGTACCCTTTCATAAATGCAACTATGTAATACGAAAGCAATTGTCAAATTTGCCAAAAATATTGCAATTTCATTCGAAAGTTATTTTCTTGCGTAAACAATAAAAAATGTAAGTATTAAAAAAAAAAATTTAATAAGTGTAAAATAAAGATAAAAAATTAAAAAAAAATCATGCACATTGAGAGTTGTGTCTGCCTTAAAACCACAATTTATTTTGTGTTTGTTTTTTCAACTCGGATATAGTGGTTTAGTGAAAAAATTGGTTTTCTTTTATTATAATTTTGTTTTATTTTGGGTTGTCATTCAAAGGAGCACCTCAAACAAAACCTCATTTACAAAACCCAGATAATATGAGGTAATGGTTAAATTTATGGTTCAACATCCCGATTTGGCTAAAGGACTTCTCAACGTTTCAAATGCTAAAATCAAGTCTAAGGAGTTGTGGCAAGGATTAGCGAAGGACCTAGATGCTATTGGTCCACCGCATCGTGAAGTAGAAAAGTGGAAAAAGTACGTTTTCAATTAATTTTTTGTGAACTTTTTTTTAGAAATCCGTATGTATTTGTAGGTATGGGCAGACTATAAGCAGCACGTTAAAGTTAAATTTCGGCGAAACGCATTAGGCATTTCAGGGACTGGCGGAGGCCCAAGCACTTTTTGCTCCCTAACACCACTAGAACAACGACTGAGTGAATTGCTATCCATTCATGAGACTGCCAGTGGCATGAACGGAACATTTGAATTTGGGGCTAAAACTAATACTGCCATAGTAACAAATTCGGTTGATAAAAATCCAGAAGCTTGCGATGGAGGCTGTTTAAATATAATCATACCGAAAATGTTCCCAAGAAAGAAAGTCTTTTACAAAAACAAGTAGATCACCAAATACTATATCTAGAGAATTCTATAAAACTTCAGAAAGAATGCGACCTAAACCAAAAAAAATACACAGAGGTTCTGAAAGAAGTGAATCAAAATCTTGTTGATGTTTGTAAATATTTAAAAAGGAAATGTGATTGGGAGGAACGCAAATTCAAACTTTCGAAAGAAAAGTTGGAACTGAAGGAAAAAAGTTAGAATTGAAGAAAGAAAAGTTTGAATTTAAGAAAAAGAATGAGATACAATAAACCAAACGCAAACTGGAACATCCACATCATTTGTTTTTGTAACAAAAAATTTCTTCAAAAATAACGTAATCCTCCACCGAAGTGTTTACAAAAAACTCTTAAATGAATTACCTTGTTTTAGGTGATATACCGTTTTAAATGAATGTATTTATGTTTAAATGAATATTTTTAGTTTTCCTAAAAGCTAAAGCTACGTTCAAACTGAACCCCAAAATACGTATTTTCGGTTTTTTCAATTTTTTGATTTAAAATTTGTATGGATTGAAAGTTAATAACTTGATACAAATGAAAATACGTTTTTGAAGCTCAGTTTGAATTTGGTATAAACATTTCTGTACACGCAATAAAAGTGTAATATTAACTTAGCGCTTGCATATTATACAACTACAAAACTTTTTTTGTTGGTTTAACTGTTTTCTTGTAAAGTGTATATAATCGGAGATGTCATGAAAAACGATTGGATTTGAATTCGATCGTTTTTGAAATTTCAAACCTTAATATTTCATGTTATTTTTAATTTAAATAGTTGAAAACTATGTAAATCTATATTCCGTATTCAACTGTAGCGATTACGATTGATTACAATCCTCTGTGTCTTTTCTATTCACTTTTTTAATTTCGATTTTTAACCAAAACGATCGAAAGCAAATCCGATCGTTTTCTATGACATGCTCGAATATATTCGTAACTTTACCTAAACATAAGTATAAACTTTATTAGGAAAGTTAATCCAACAAAAAAAAGTTTGTAGTTTTATGATATACAAGCAATTAGTTAATATACACTTATGAAAATGTGCAACATATTTTTAGTTTTATACTCTTCAAACTTTTCTTAAATCAATTTTTTATCTTTTTAGTTTTAAAATGTAGGTACCTAGTTTTTTAAAACACTTGGATGAGGTGTTTTACAAAAAACTCTTAAATGAATTACCTTATTTTATGTGATATACCGTTTTAAATGAATGTTATCTTTTAAGTTTTTGTATTCTTTTGTTTTTATAAAATAAATAAAATTTTATTGACTTTGCATATTATTCATAATTTCATTTCTTATATTTTTTGCAATATTCGTTAAGTTACTTGTGGCTGAAGTAGTTGGCGTATCTTCATTGGTAGAAGTTGTAGATATATTTTCATTGCATTTTTCATTTATTTTTTCTTTTGGTTTCAGTTTTTATTAATATAAAATTTCTGTAAAAATTTTTGACGTTTATCGAAAAGTGCCGCCAGTCTTGACAGCCGCTGTCAAATTTAACGATATAAACTTGGCAGCATTTTGTTTGAGCCCTTTTTTTCACATATACAACTCTGTGTGCAATTCGATGGTAATAGACAATACGATTACATTTTCGAAACGGAAATTGCTTTCGAAATTTTATTCGTTTCGAATCGAATTACACGATAACCCCCCAGTTCTACGGGAGACCTGTTAGCGTTCCTTTCGGAACATTGGACTATGTCCATTAACCGGTTTGGTGAGCGCAAGTTGATTGCTTTAAATATTTATAAAGCATTCGATGGTGTGTGATACGGTGTTTAAATATTTTCATAGCGTTCGATGGTGTGTGGTACGGTGCACTTATATCAAAACTAATTGCTTTAAGTGCCAGTAATGATTTCTCTCTAATTATTTCGAGCTTTTTCAGAGATCGCTCTATACGTGTTGTAATAGATGAGATCTCATCCGACGAGTTTTAGCTAAATTAAGGGGAACCGCAAGGTTCTCCTTTCTTAGTCTTTCTTAATGACCTTCTTGCAAACGTTCTACCCTATCTCTTTTGCTGATGACAGTAACATTTGTCAATCATTTTGCTTCGGTAGTTGTTAAGCCTCTTGTTGCTTAGGGATCCTGCCCCCAAATGATACACTTAATCGGAACATTTTGACAAAATCAGAGAGATGTTTTGCAAACAGGTTCGATTTTAATGCAAGTAAAACTTAATATTGTATAATGACTCATATGCATGTTGAATCTTCAACGCGATCTGTTCTAATGAAAGGAAACTCTAAATGTTCTGGGCATGAGAATTCAGTGTGATGTCCGTTGGAATAAGCACGTTTTTAAAGTGTCGAAAGAAGCATTCAAATGTCTAGATTTTTTAAAACGGTGCAAGAAGTACTTTACCCAATTAGGTCGGATAAAAGTTTTCGGCAGCTCTGAGGCTTTAAACTGGTGGTTTGCATCTCTGTTCGCGACAGGCATCAAGTGGACAAAAAAATTTCATACTTAAAAATTGTTCTTTAATATAAACAGCCATATGCATAAACATTTTGTTGATAATAGTCTTATAAATCAAATTTGTGGTTTTTACATTTGATTTATAGGTCTGTTATAAAAATCAATAAAAGGTTTATACATAAGGCTATAATTTATAAAAAAAATGCATATTTAAAATTATAGCGCTATAAAACCGAATTGACTAATAAAAATACGGAGTGATTCGGTGTTACCTTTTTAAATACAAATAGGGTATTAGATAACAATTTACATGACTTTGCATATGACAAACTAAAAATAAAAATACTCATTTTATGTTAACTTTCTTTGCAGATACAATATCAAAGCTGAATCTTTTTGATGAGAATAGTTTCTTCAGTGCAACGCCTGGTGTTCTTCAACATTCAATGCTTATGAAAAATAAACATAGCGAAGAAGCTATTCCTAATCAATTGAATGGTGGTACCATGCCCAATTTACCGGATTTGATTAATGGTATGAAACTGTGTTTAGCGTAAATTAAATTATTGTATCTTTCATAAAATTTAAAAAAAATGTTCTTAGCAAAGATACCAAATATTTCTGGAATTCTTTGACAAAAGCAATTTAACGTCTCAGGAAATTTTTAATATTTTTGCCTGCCCTGTTAAAAATCGACATACAGTATCGCCAAAATAAAGAATAAAACTGTAAAAAATAAAAATCGTAGCGTGATTTAAACTATGCGAAATTTGTTAAATTGATCTGAAAACACGTAAATGGCACAATTCATTGACAGAACGGGAACAAGCTTATAAAATTGTCTTTCAGATAATATAAATAATATTTAAATTGATTCATAAGACTCATATCTAACGACAATTGAATTAAGCATTAAAATTTTGCACATAATGACTAAATCCAGTACATGGATATGATAAAACGAAAATGTTCATATATATATATATGTTTATTACTGAGAATTGCACGTGAAATAAAAACTTCTGCATCATTCATTTTGTCAAGTTGGCTGCATTAATACCTTAATGGATTTTTATCACTTTTTTCTATATTTTAACACGGTTATATCTCGGTATACCGTACGGAATATCTCTTTTTTGTCTGAAGCAAAGTTGTAGATATTGAATAGGAGAAAAAAAAGCGGAACAAACTTACCCGAAAAAAGAGCATCCTGTGCCTTAAAAATCGCAAAAATGTCCATTTTCCCCCATTTTTCACCTTTTCTGCACAATAACTGGATTACAAATCCACAATATGCTGTTTTTTATCACTCAATTGGTTTGGCTATATTGTGTTTTGTTTTACTCATTAACTTGTTTTTACATACATACATGTATACTTCGCTTGACTCAGAAGAACATTGAATATTTCAAAATGGAAAATAACAAGTGCCCAAAATTGGATGTTTTTTGTTACGTTTGTGGTCATATCGTCCCACAAATAAGCAAACAGGATCGAAAATCTTGTTTACTGAGGAATTCAAAACAGCGTATTGTCATTATTTTGATGAAACCGATTAAAGTGGCGAAAATTTTACGCCGAACACAATGTGCAAAGGTTATTGTAATACCCTTATAATGTGGATACATGGAAAAGGTGTACAGTTTTCTTTTATGAAGCCAGTAATTTGGGTGCAATACCAAATTGGACATGATGAATCCAGGTGCTACGCATGCATAAATTCCGGTTATGGATTGGACAGAAAAAAAATGAAAACTGAAGTAAACATTTCCGCTTTTACTGCGACACTTCCAGTACAACGCGATGCTGTTACCGATCCACCTAAACCTCCGAGTCTGGATATAGTGTCCCTGCAAGCCGAAACCGTTTTTACCAATCCGACTAATGTGAATGATGCAGATTGGACGCCCGATATTGAAAATAATGCACCACAACCGCTAACACAAATCGAAATAGATTACATTGTGGCTAAGATAGGACTATCACAAAAAATTTCACAATTTTTGACATCATTTTTGAAGCGTAAAAGACTCACAGAGCAAAATGTCAGTGCAACATCATACCGAAAACGCCAAGCTGATTTTCAGAAATTTTATTCCGTTGAAGAAGCAAATACGTTCACTTACTGCCATGATATCCCAGGTTTAGTGTAAAAATGGGAATGGATTATATCGCTGGTTTTTTGAAAAAATTAATGCATCCATGACGTTAAAATTACATTTCATGCATTTCCACCTTGATACCTTCTTGGCACAATTACCTCAGGAATCGGACGAACAAGGAGAGAGGTTCCACCAGGTTACCATGCCAATAGAAAAGCGATTCAAAGGCAAAAAGTTAGATGCATTGCTTGCAGAAGTTTGTTGTTGGAGTTCTAAAATTATGCAGTTTGAAGATGAAAGCATCGTAAATGAAGATGACACTGAAATTGGTGGACACACTGAAGAAAACATGCCTTTGAATAGTATGTCTAACTCGGATGATGATGCAGACTCAGAACAGGAATATGAACAACCTACGAAGAATATAAGGTCTTCAGAACCACAACCGTCAACTTCAACGAGGATGCTTATTGAGAATAATTGAAAATGTTCTAAATTTTGTTTCCATGCATAGATAACAAATAAAAATCTCATATTTTCTGTGTAAGAATAGCTGTAATATGAATCAGAATTTTTATTTTCATGCAAAATAAAGTTTATGAAGAATAAAAAAACAGGATATTTGTGGATTTGTAATCCAGTTTTTGAGCAAAAAAGGTGAAAAATGGGTATTTAAGGCACTGGATGCACTTTTTTCGGGTAGGTTTGTTCCGCTGTTTTTCTCCTATTCAATGTCTACAACTTTGTTTCAGACACAAAAGAGATATTTCGTACGGTATACCGAGATATAACCGTTTAAAATATAGAAAAAATGATAAAAATCTACCTTGGGCAAAAAAATTCGCATGGCCATTAAATTTTTAATGCAGCCAACTTGACAAAACGAATGATGCAGAAGTTATTATTTTTGGGGCTACTTTCACGTGCAATTCTCAGAATTGAGTCCCAAATAAATGAGCTGGAAAATGTTGAACTGTGTTAAATAATCTTTAAATCCTTTAAAGATAAACTTATTAAAATTTGTTTAGCTTCTCTCAGAAATATATATGTATAATGGTTTTAACTAGATTACAAACTAACGAACAAGACGCCACACCACATTCCTTTTGTTACTCCTGAACTCATTTTGAAACATTGGCAAAGAAAACTACCTGTATTAATTGTTAATGTGTATTAATTGTTAATATCACTGAAAGTTTGCCTAGTGATTTTATTCTCAATTTTACACAATTAACAACAGTATTAAGCGAAAATATAAATAAATTAAATTAAAATATTGCGGAATTAAAAAATACAAATTTTAATGGTTCTTTAAAAAATAATTCTTTACGAAAATCTACATATTCTTTTCAAAATCCAAAAAATAATTCTGAAAATATTTGTTGGTATCATTCCCATTTTGGTAATGAAGCGCTTAAATGTGTAGAACCATGCAAATTGTTCAGTGACTTTCAAACTTTCCACCCTTTTATCAAAATACCCCTCCATAACTTGTGAACCAAATTATAGAAAACCTGTAGCACACAACACTATTCACAAACTTGAGACTAAAGGTTACCTACCATTTAGAAAGCCTCGTAGACTGGACCCAATTAAATACAAAATCGCTAAAACTAATTTGATAATTTAGTCAAAATGGGTATATGTCGCTCTTCAAATACTCCCGTCTGTTCACCACTTCATATGGTCCCAAAAAAAGATGCAAATGACTGGAGACCGTGTGGAGATTATAGGCGTTTGAATTGTGTAACTACTCCAGACCGTTACCCACTTCCTCATATTCATGACATTTATATTGATTTAGTTGGCCGAAAACTGTTTTCGAAAATTGATCTTATCGGCGCTTATCACCAGATACCCATGGCTGAAGAGAATATACATAAAACAGCCATAACAACTTCTTTTGACATGTACGAATTTGTTAAAATGCTATTTGGTCTCCGTAATAGTGTTCAAACCTTTCATTTATTTATTAATGAAGTATTTGATGGACTCATTTTCGTCTTTACTTATATAGATTATATTTGTTGCTAGTAGGAATGAAGAAAACACATACAACATATACATCAAGTTTTCAAAACACTTGATAAATATGGCCTAAATACATATTAAACTTACTAAATGTATTTTTGGAACACCTAAGCTAGATTTTTTAGGTTATAACATTTCGGAATACGGTATGAATCCTTCGAAAACAGGAGTATATACTATTTTGCAACATGATATACCCAAAACAGTAAAAAAAACTGTATAAATTTTTAATTATATCAATTACACTAGTTGACAAATTTTAAAAAATTTTGTGCGACAAGCGTGCGACTATTGTTATTGATTTGGGTCTCCTGAATCCGAAAATCGCATTTAAAAATTTGGTTTCTGGAGTAGTTTTTGAAAAATTTTGACTTTTTTGTTTTTATATTTTAATTTTTGAGAAATTTTGCTATTTTGACTATATCTCTTTTTTTGTTTTATATTATTATGAAAGCATGCCCAATAATTTTTTAATATTGTTTATTAATTTTCTTTAAATTTATTTTTATTTTAGTATTAAAAATAGTCGTTGCACCTTCTTTATGTTTGTTTTAGTTGGGGACCGTTTCTATTAAGAGAAACCAAATGTAATCTCCCATCATTCTCTCATCCCAATATCCCTGATATCGCCTCTCGATGGATTTGATTTTTTTGGGGGAACCTCTCTCCGTGCTCATCACTTACATCACTGAGATTCTCTGGGAAAAAGCTCAAGTGCGAATGTAAAAAATTAATCTTAAGTGACATATTAACACCTGTTGAAAAAGTAAAAGAGAGAAATTAAGAAATAATATGTATTTAATTAGAAAAAAGTATTTTATATCCATTTTTCATAATTCTTAATCAAATCAAAAAATCAGAAACCACCAATTTAAATAATTTCCAAGCTGCAGTCTCATGTGGGGACAAATATTTCTCGAATTTTGTATCTTTTATAAGTTTTTTTTATTTGTGGACCATTAAAAATTCCTTCCTTGATTTTTGCAAAAGAAATACTTTTAAAAATTTTACTCAAATAAGCGAAAGCTTGGCCTTTCTTTTTCAAGAGTCCAAGTTTTATATACAATGGTGGAAGAATAATGTTTTCTTTCCTAATAGGAGGCAGATACTTTATGTTGTCTTGGCCCACTGTAATGGCTAATCTTTCCAGCCAATGTTTTCTCTTATAATGAAAATCACGAGCTCGACTTTCCCAGAGGCATAAACCAACAATATTTTGTGTATCCACGTTGCATTCCACATAGCATACCCACCACATTTAAATCGGAACAAACTTTCTAATTGTGATCTAATAGTTATTAAATTTTTGCAATTTATTATACGATTCTTTTTTGTTTACATGTGCAATGGGTATAGATGGTTTCTTGTTTCCGTTATGTAAAAGAACTGCTTTAAAACTTTCTTCACTACTATCAACAAACAGTCGCCATTCAACTGCATTGTAAGCCTCTCCAAGCTCCTCGAATAAACCGCGAATGTCCCTGCAGAATCATATCTCATCTTGGGTTGAATAATACTTCGCGTAAAGAAAATCGCGGCTTCTGTAGTATGATACTTTTACATTTGACTCCAAAAAGTTGTATTGTTGTAAACGAGATGCAAGTACTTCTGCTTTTTCTTTTGTAAGCTCCAAGTCTCTGACCAAATCATTTAATTGAGCCTGAGTAAGTAAGCCGCTCTCTACACTTGTGTTATAATTGTCATCAGATGAGTTTTGATTTACAAATGATGAGTCGGTGGTGGTAGTTGATTTTGAATATTTAGGAATGGACAATACATCCGAATGAGGAACTGGAAAACCGATAGAGTCTACATTAGCATAAAACCACCTTTTTTTGGCTTAAAATCCAGAATTCTTGCATTGACAAAAATAGCAATCGTCGATATGGTTTTCTTCAAATCATTTATACTCTGAATTTTATACATCGGCTAATAAAAACAAATTTTAACACATGAGGTATTTATATTCATTAAATCAGTAAAAAATAATTTTAATTTCGTGCCAAAAGCCCATCCTGTAAGATTTTTATAGCACGAAAGACATATGATACTTGGTGTCCATCTTTCTTGCAAATTTGTGACAGGCATTACAAAGTATTTCTGATAAATATCTTTAAGTAAATTGCTTACCATCAACACATTCTCATTTTTTGTGGAACATAATTAATACATTCTCATTTTAAGACTTCTCTTTTTTTGGCAATTTTGTCATTTATATTTATGAGGGCACTTGCTTTCTTGTCTGCATAAGAAGTACAAAAATTTCACAATTTTTCCTCCCAAAATAGATTTTTTAACTGTCCAATATATTTTTTGTAGTAATTCTGTAAAAATAGTAATATATAACAAAAAACAGAAAAATTTAAAATTTGGGTACCTTTACATAAATGATCATAACTTTGGTATATATCCATAGATTTTCTTTAAAAATGGCTTATTTTCTTTGTGGAAGTGCAACATTTAAGAAAAAAAAAAATTATTTCATATTTTATCATGTAAGACGAATATTTTTTTTATTATTTTGAAATTTCAAAATTTGTGTTTTTATCAAAAGAAAAGTATTTTTTCGCGAAATTTTGACCCATGTCTTCTAAACTACTTAACGGATTTAAAAACCATATTCACGAAACATGTTGTGCCTTTAATTGGTTTTTCGTTTGCAATTTGACTGATAAAAAATTTTAAGCCAAACTCGAGATAGTCAAAATGGTAAATTCACTAATAATTTAAAATAAAAAAAATATCAAAAACTAGCCCAGAAAAAAAATTTAATGCGATTTTCGGCTTTAGAAGGCCCTAATACATGAAAAAAAAATAGTCGCATGCTTGTCGCATTTGGCTGTAAACTAGTGTTATTATCACAGATATTATTACTTAGGCAAACAAGAGAAATTTAAAAAAAATCTCTTGGACCGAATATACCATTAAGGCATTTCAAGACGTTGCTGTCGATGCTTCTCTAGTTGCAGTTGAAGCCGTTCTTCAACAATACAGTGGAAATCATTGGAAGCCTCTGGCTTATTTTTCAAGAAAATTGAGTCCTACTGATATAAAATATTCTACGTTTTATCGTGAATTATTAGGGTTTTACCTTACTATTATTTTCACTGATCATAAACCATTAGTCAATGGTGAAAAGTCACCTCGTCAAACTCGTCATTTAGAGTTTATCGCACAATTCACAAATGATATCCGACATGTTTCTGGAAAAGACAAGATAGTCGCAGACACATTATCGCGTTTATCGGAAATTAGTTCTTTGAGTTCTTTAGATATAAATCTCAATAAATTATATTCGGAACAACAGAAAGATGATGTATTAAGGAGTACAGTTTTAACCCCAAATAATTTAATTTAAACAAATTATTATCCTGAAACAAATTTAAAATTGTGGTGTAATGTTTCTGGAAATATTTATCGCCCCTACATTCCTGTCTCACTTAGACAAATTATTTTTAAGACTGTACATTCTTTGTCACATTCTGGCATTAGAGCAACTCGAAAGTTGCTAGTAAAAAAAATATTGATTTCATATTCGTAATATACACCCAAAAATATATTGGATTTGATAAGTCGCGATCCTAATAATTATATATAATTTTTCTTAATTTTTAATTTATTTAAAAAAATAGAACAAGTAAAACTTTGAAGCTTCAATGGCCATGTGCTACTAGTTGCCTCAAAGCTGACGAGTAGGGAGTAAAATAACTAGTTAATAGTAAGGTTAAAATAACTTGTATGCAGAAATAACATAAAATAATGTAATTAAAACTGGTTTTTGTTAATAATCTGAAAAAAATAAAATTAAATAAAACCTAAAATAGATCAATGAGCTGCTACTACTACTAAATTTTTCCTGGGACATAAAATCATTAAAAAAATTTTGCGCAGAGGCAAAGGGTGTTTTTAAACCTTTTGGATTTTGAAAATAAAAAAAAAAAAAAATAGAAAATTTGCAAAAGTAAATGAAATATATATTTGGGGCGATATATGAATACCTGCCATTTTCTTTTTAAAGATTATTTCATGTAAATGTTGCCCGCAACTACTGTAATTTTGGCATACTTTTCCAGCATTTCGGCCGGTATCTCACCAATTGCTGCTGTAAAGTTGTCTTCCAGGGCTAGAATTTTGGCTGGCTTGTCCCTGTACACGAGAGATTTCACGTATCGCCACAAAAAATAGTCTAGTCTGGTCAAATCGCATGATCTTGGCGGCCAATGGACTGCTTCAAAACGTAAGATTAATTGCTCACCAAACTCGCCTCCCAAATAGGTTCATGGTATCGCGTGCAGTGTGGCACCGTCTTTTTGAAAAAACATGTCAACGAAGTCCAGTTCTTCCACCAGAGATTTCACGTATCGCCACAGAAAATAGTCTAGTGGGGTCAAATCGCATGATCTTGGCGGCCAATGGACTGTTCCAAAACGTAAGATTAATTGCTCACCAAACTCGCCTCCCAAATAGGTTCATGGTATCGCGTGCAGTGTGGCACCGTCTTTTTGAAAAACATGTCAACGAAGTCCAATTCTTCCATTTTGGCAATCATCGCACGGTACCTTGCTCCATTAACTGTAACGTTGCGATTTTCATTGTTCATGATGCCGCCGGCGCACAAACCGCACCAAACTGTGCATATTTAAGTGTGCATTGGCAGCTCTTGATTTGCAAGCGTTGTTTGTTTGTTAGTCTGTGTATTCATGGCGAAATGGCAAACCTTACTAGGCATTTTTGGCATTGCCAAAAATTCAAACTGAAAAAATTCACACTGAAAACCCAAATAGCAAAAAATCACCCTTTATAAGAAAATTTCTTGATCAGTTTAATTTTGATTTCATATTCATAAGGTACATCCAAAAATATATTAGATTTTATGAGTCAATAACTCCTTTTTTCTTTAGCAAATACAACTTTATTTAGAATGGCGATGTGCTGCTTCTAAATAATTTTTTTTTTAGATTTTTTTTGGCAGACCATATTGTCTATAATGGCATATTTGCAGGGTTGTGGAGCTCGAGAATTTAAACTTTTTTGGACACATTAATGTATATATTATTGTATTTTATACTTCAGTCTATTGCATGTGTATTTTAATATAAAAAATTTATAAACCTAACTTCTAAAACATTGTTGTTAATATATAGTATGTTGTTATAATGCCTGTAATAGTAATATTGTTTAGTTGTAATTCATAATCATATTTATATTTTTTTTGTCTTTAATCTAAATATTTTCTTGGAAGTTCAGAAATTCTTTCACTTCTAGTTACATAAAGTGTGGTTAAATTTTAAGGGCCGATGTTGATTTTGAATAAATCACAAATTATTTGGAAATTATTGTCATTTCTTTTTATTATGATAATATATTATGCTCCAATTATGTATGGAACAAAATATCGGCGAAATGGCTGCCGCGACAACGGCACACCTCCATCCGATTTTCGAAGACGCTGAGGCATAATTGAGGTTCTATGCCGTTAATGTGCCGAATTATCTCATCCTTTAGCTCTTGAATTGTTGCTGGCTTATCGACGTACACTTTTTCTTTCAAATAACCCCAAAGAAAGAAGTTCAACTGTGTCAAATCACATGATCTTGGCGGCCAATTGACATCGCCACCACGTGAGATAACACGGCCATTGAATTTGTCGCACAAAAGAGCCATTGTTTCGTTAGCTGTGTGGCAAGTGGCACCGTCCTGTTGAAACAGATAAAATACCCTTCCCATTCCCTTCGTTCTATACTGTAGCAAAGCTGTGTACGGATCATTAGAATCATCCTGGCATTTCTGTAGCAACTTCTTAATGGTTTTTACTAATCCATTAGACCTTGAAAGACAAGGACTTGACGTGATATGTTTTATTCCCCAGTCTTTACAAAATTCCGCAAAATCTTTGGAATTCCATGCCTGGCATATATAGATTTAAGTTTCGTTGTAACTTGATTACTGTTGTGCCCTGAACTTAGAATGTCAATTTCCACAAATTTTGAGGAGTAGTCTACAACTAACAAATTAGTTTTTTTATTGAATTCAAAAAAGTCACGCCCAATCTTGTACCATGGAATGGTGACTATTTCATGGAGAAATAACTCTTCTCTCGAATTTGATTTTTTATATTTTTTTTTTTTACAAATTTCAAAACTAGTAACGATGATGTTATTTTTGATATTCGGCCAAATTTTGACACCTTTGGACTCCCATAAGTCCCTCGTGTAAATATGATATCTGTTTTCTCAGGCTTTTTGGAATTAAAATACGATTATTCATAAGTAAAATCCCATTCAGTTGTGAGAAAACGAATAGAAAAATATGGAAGTATTACTTCATCTGCCTTCTTCCTGTCATTTGGCCATCCATTTTGTATAGACTTTAATAGAATTTTAAAAATTTTATCTTCTTTTGTGACTTCCTTTATTTTATCTACCGCAATGTCGGGGTAAACTATTTTGTGACAATGAAATTACAATTATCTAAATCTAGTAACGTTGTAGCGTGCGTCACGGAAAATAAGGTTTTTTTATGTTGTGAGTAGTATGAAATTTTTTTTGCAAGTCGGCTTTAATTTTAAATCAATTTTATATTATATTAAAAAAAATTGCATATTAATTTCTGTAGCGTCCGTTACGATTTGAGTTTTTTCAAAAATTGCATTAAAGTTTTTCCAATTATTCGACCCTGTCGGTTAACCGGTTAGGGCATTATTCGAAAAATGAAGAAAATTGTTTATTCAGTTATTCGGGTTGATTAAATAAACCAGAGCTGCCTTAAAACACTATTCAATAAATAATTTTTAAAAATATTGTATTGCTTTTGCGAAATTTACAAAGTTTGATAGAACTGTCGCTGCCACTTTAATTTTCTGGTTTGGGTTTAAAAGTTAAAAGGGGTTTCTTTTAAAAATACTCAGAAATCCTCATAGTCGTTAAAACTTTTGAATACGCATATTCCTGCCAGATCGTTACCTAGTAACTATTTCTTTTTTGGGCTCTACTTAAGCTTTTCTACTCTTTCCAAATTTTATGACAAATCAACTTTTTTCAGTTCTTAAACATTTTGTTATTTCCAATTGCAAAAAATTTTAATATGTTGTTTTGGTGCTGAGGCCAAAATAATACTGAATTGTAACTGTACATGAAATGTAATTATAAATAAATAAAAAACGTCATAGTGCTTTCTAGAAAAATACTTTACCACGTGTTCGATTTATTGGCAGAATTAAAATAATAATTTAAAGATAGTTAAAATATTAATTTTCTGTTATGACATCGAAAACAAATGCAACCTTGTCTTGAAATACATGAAAATAAAATTTACATTATTTAGAATTTTTTAGGGAATTAGAACAAAAATTAAAAATTGTCTATTATATGTCCTAAAGCAAGAGTGTCCAAGCGCTATGCTCTTGATGCTCATTTGTTTTTGTAAATGCTCTTAGCTATAGGCTGTGTGTTTTAATACACATAGAGCACTCAGCAATAGCAATACGAAATACACAAACAACTTTGCCTTATTAGTTTTTTTGTCGTTTGCACGCAAGTGCAAAGCAACAACACTTTCGTATGCTTTGCTGGTAAACATTGACGACAGCGATCATCAATGTAGATTTTGTTTTTGTTTAACGTATGATATGAAATATTTTTTTTCTTTTTTCTTTATATGTATTGGTTTTTACAATAAAAAATATTGAATAAAAATTAGTTATTCTTTAAATGTATGTATTGGTGTTTACTCTTCCATAAGAAACTTTTTGGCACCCCTGTCCTAAAGGCTACACAGCACTTGCTTTGAGTTGGTTGGTTAAAAATGTGTATTAAGAAATGTTATTAAAAAATTAAATTAAGTTTTTGGTTAAAATAAATTCAATTGTGTTAATTTATAAACTACTAGAAAAAATGTAACGTGCGTCAGGTAGCGTGTATCACAATGATTTCACGGCTTTTGCTTAAAAACGATATAAAATTCACTTAAAATTACTAAAACATTCTTCAACATTCCAAGTTACTTCCATTTTTTGTAGCGTGTCACAAAACTTTGTGATTAATTATTTCGCAACAAATACCTGTTAAAAAATTATGTTTTATGCCATTCGAAAGCACACTTAAATCCCACTAAACACTATGTTTAAGTTGAAGGTATCTTATTTGAAAGACCAAAAAATTTCTGTATATTAATCCAAAATCGCGTACGAATGTACCAGTCTTGTAAATGACTGTAATGTTGTACGTCAAAAGACATAACATAAATCTTTGTAACCGTGCTGGTATTTTATGAAGAGGTTTATTAAAGAAAGATACCAATGGTTTATGGTCAGTTTCTAATGTTACGTTTAAACCGTGTACATACTGATGAAAACGATTGCAAACAAATAGTATTACTCTTTTTCTCTCTGAGCGTAATTTGATTGGTACTCGGTCAATGAGGCTGAAGCGTAGGCTATTGGATTTTGTTCTCATGCATTATTGTGGCTGCCACAGCAAATTTTGATGCATCCACTGAAATTTTCAGTGGTTTCTTTAGGTTCGAAGTATACTAAAACTGGCGAATCAGTAATTTCCACTTTTAAATTGTTAAATTCATTATTTTGACACTCATTCCAATGCCATAAAACATAATTTTTGAGAATATCTCTCAAATGTTTGGTTTTAGATGACATATTTAGAATGAACGAACCCAAATAATTCACCATCCCTAAAAATGTTTGCAATTCCGCTACAGTTGTGTATATTGGCATATCTAAAATGCCTTTAATTTTGTCTGTATCAAGTTTAACACCTTCACGATTGAACATATCGTCTATGTAGAACAAAAAGTCACTATCTACATTAACATGGTTTCGGGTTATGAGGCATTTTGTATTTAATTTATTATTAAAAAGACAATATTTCGGTAAAAAATCTTTTGAATACTAAAAGTTGCTTATTAATAATTACCACATTATATCCACCTAAAATTTTTAATAAATAATCAGAATTTAGAGTTAATTTTACTAAATTTTTTCTTTGAACTGATTTTTTTCGAATACAATTAGTGAGTTTTTATTGCATAAATGATGGTTTAATGGATAAAAATAAGATAAATAATGGAAAATATAATACATTTTATTAATATTATCGAGTTTAAGATTCATTTTAAATTGTACATTTCATTCCACGCATAGCACAACGCCTTTTTATCATTATCACTTTTATACACGGTAAAGGTATAAAAATTAATCTTGCGACTATAATACATTTGAGATGATGCTGAGGATGGTATCTGCAAGACTCTCTGGAGATCAAATGTTTGAAAATTGTCCTGTGTTGTTGATCGTTGTTTGTCTGAATTTTTAGCATGTAACAGTCATCTTTTCGGTTGATATGAAAGTCATATTCGGCTTGAAGTTGTTCTTTTCTTTATGAATCTGCCAATTCAAATCGTGTACAAATGGTGCACTGGTCTTTCGTTGATCTAAAGATAAGATAGATTGTATTGTGTGCAAAACACTTTCCTGTACACATTTTCTTTCACTGGCATCGCATTAAACTTAGAACAATAAATTTGGTATAGCTTATACATTTTGAGGATGGGAAGATTGCTGTCAAGTTATTTTTTTTTTTTTTTTTGAGATCACTGGCGAATGTAATGCCCCGGTACGGTCCAAAAACTTTCAATGTGTCGCTTTACTATATTTATGGAATGATTGCTTGTTTTATTGCCTGAAGTTTTTTCCACGTTTGTTATCGCCTTTAAAAGTGCCACAAGCATTGATTGAAGACAAAGCTAGTTTTTTAAAAAATGTTGCACCACCCTTCATAATTGTCGTTGACCATTGAAAAGATGGTATGCCTTTGATTGGCTACGCGAACTAAGATTGTCCTAAGTAGTTCTTCGTTTCACAGAAGAAACTTTTCAAAATAAAATCTTTTTGACATTTATAATTTTTCATTGACCACTATATACCGCAAATTTTTATTCGGTCCTGTTCTGTAAAATGTAACTTGCATTTGAAACGACATTTGATACAGTCAAATTTCTTCGCTTTTACTAATCCAGAGTAAGTTTCATAAGGCAACCATTTGGCGCAATTGTTATACCATCCACCATATATGGTGAGGGTATATATCAGTTTGTCATTCCGTTTGTAACATGTCGAAATATAGGTTTAAGACCCCATAAAGTATATATATTCGTGATCCTTATGCATTTTTAAGTCGATTTAGCGATGTCCGTCTGTCTGTCTGTTGAAATGGCGATCACGACGCAAAGACGCAAGCGGGGGTGCCTATTTTTACCCAGATTATTGAACATCCTCCCGAGCAGTTTGGTATTTAAAATGAGCAAAATCGGTTAAGCGGTTCAAAAGTTATGAGTGAAAATCTGAAGGTACCTCTAAATTTTCCATACAAATTTGTACAATTTTTCTGTATCTTTTTTTTTTTTTTCTGTTAAGTAAAAATGTTATTAAGTCTTCTTATTGTTCGATTACATTTATTGTCTTACATAGTATGAGAATAATAACATTCTTAGAGCTATATGTGTGTTACTCTGATAACTAAGTTAACGTAAAAATTAACAATGTTAAAGTCGCTAACAGAGAAGACCTCTGTAAATAACATTGCTTAAACTAAATAAACAACATTACTAAAACTAAATAACAAAAGTTCGTTACATAAATTGACAAAACATATTAATATTACAGTTCATGCAAAATTTAGTATATATTCGGCACAGCCCAATTTAGCCCTTTTTTACTTGTTTTTTATTATGTTCACCTTCCGCATCGCCAGATTTCGCTGTTTCCAACGATATAGGGAATTTTTATTTTTCCCTTGATTTTCAGTATTTCAGGTTTCTTTTCCACACGAAGCACCGTTGTCACCGTCGGAATCAATGTAAAAATCCTTTACGCTATGACATGATGGCGTTGGTGATCGTTATTTAATTTCATTATCACTCTGATCGCTTGTATCTGAGATTTCAATACTTCTGGGCTCCTTTCCATACGGATAATCCACTAATTTTAATTTTTTCCCCCGTTTTCCAAACATCCTTAGAAAAAAAATAGAATGCTTATTTATAGAACAATTAAAAGTATTTACCTTGATAATAATTACAGAATAGTTTTCCAAAAGCTTAAATTTTTGTTTTATAAAATTTGTTACACAAATTCAGTTCTTATATTGATGGAACCCCCGAATTAAAAAATATGAACAATAAAGAAAAATCAATAGTGTTACCATCATAAGTTGTATATTGTTATATCGACAAAAATTGTACTAGAACATACATAGCAACAACTGATGTACATCATGGAAAGGCATACAGTTAGATAATGATGTTTTCTTCACAAATTTTATCGCGAACCTGCAGTTCATAATTTCTTAATTTCTAAGTAAGTAAAAATAGCTATGCGCATATCGTCTTCTACAAAAGATAAATAATGCAAAATTATGGAATAAAATGAAAAAACTAATTTTCGACGTATTTAATTTCAGTATTTAAAATTTGTTATTTTTGTTTATTAAATTTTAAACCGACAACTTTGGCTCTTTTGAAGACTTTTACCAATATTTCATTGTGCTTTTCTAAACTAGACGCATGTATTAGAAAATCGTCCATGTAAATCATAAGACCCCAAAAAGTCTAACCATTTCTGAATGGAATATCTCTGGGGCTGCATTTATACCAAACACAAAAAAGATAACGGTCCTGATGCGTATTAAACGTACATAATTTTGAAAAAGTTTTATCCAAAGGGATCATCAAAAATCCGGAATTAGCGTCAAGAGCACTGAAATATTTAGATCCTGTTAATTTCGGTCTAAATTCATCAATATTTGGAAAACAAAAACGAGGTCTCACTATAACTTTGTTCATATTTCTTGGGTCAAGGTGTAGACGCAGACTATCATCAGGTTTGGTAACCAAAACCATAGAGTTGACTCCCTCAGTTAGCTCAGTTTCCTTTACGATTACATGTACATTAGACCGTACCTCAAAAAAAAAAGTTCACCGTACACCCTCAAATATAAAGTATTTTAACAAGAAAATTTCGAAAATGTTTTTTTTTTGGCCGAACGTAGGGGTCGCCATTTTATATTTTTCTTTATATCTTCGCCATTTACCGTCGGATCTTAAAGTGTTGTATATCAATGTTGTTTGTCTCGCGGAGACCGATGTTATCCTCAAAGCAGCCATAGACCTCAAGTAACCCGTTCTAGTATTAACCCACCAAATCTCAGTTGCTACCACCTTAATGAACTACCCTAATATTTTAAAATGAAAGCTCGCAAAAAAGCAATAAACTTTTGCTAGGAAAGTATTCCAATAATTCCAGCGGAACTATCAATTTATTTTTTTTTTAATTTTTTTTGTTGCCGAATGTAGGGCATTTTAAATTTTTTTGTCACATCTTCTGTATTTACAGTTGGATCTTAAAGGGTTATATATCAATGTTTTTGTCGCAATGATAACAATTTTTTACATCAAAAATCATTGACCTCAAGCACCCTTTTATACCACTTAAGGGGTAAAACCTACGTAAAAAGCCTATATATAAAAACTTCCTTTTTTTATTTTCTTTATTTACGGAGATGTGTTAACAAAGATTGGTTTTCACAAGATTTATGAAGGAGTACAAAAAAATATTTGTTTTACACAAAGTTTTACAAAATGATAGTATATTTAGTATAGAGGTCCACGACACGCAGCATTACTTAATAAATTTTTGGTGGATTTCTCTAAAATTTATAATGCATATGGAAAACTAAATTTTCTTTGGATGCGCGTAGGAGTTTTTGATAGGTCAAATACTTTTTGACTTAGAGCTGTTTCATTACGAGTATAAAAATAGATATTTTGACTTTAACACTTCGCTGTTTTGTCAAAAATTAATATACCCAAAAACTCATACGCTTTTCTTTAGATAATTTAGTTTTCTATATAAAGTGTATGTTTCAGAGCGATCCACCTAAAATTGGTTAAATTATAGGCATACGAACCATTGCAAAGGTCTCTGTAAATGGCGTTCCATTCTTACAATGACTCCATTTTTGTAGCCAGTGTTGGTAGGAGTTCCATCGCAACTAATAGCTATTAAGAAGTCCATATTGAAGTTCTCTTGACTCAAATAATACAGCCAACTTGAATCCCGTCAAAATATGATCGATTAAAATGTGTGTTATTTTATAAGTGATCTACGGCACTCAGCATAATTTAACCAATTTTAGGTGGATAGCTCTGAAACATACACTTTAAATAGAAAACTAAATTATCTAAAGAAAAACGTATGAGTTTTTGGATATATTAATTTTTGACAAAACAGCGAAGTGTTAAAGTCAAAATATCTATTTTTTATACTCGTAAAGAAACAGCTCTAAATACTCGTAAAGAAACAGCTCTAAGTCAAAAAGTATTTGATCTATACAAAACTCCCACGCGCATCCATAGATAATTTAGTTTTCCATATGCATTATAAATTTCAGAGAAATCCACCAAAAATTGATTAACTAATGCTGCCTGCCGTAGACCTCTATTGTAAATATACTATCATTTTGTAAAACTTTGTGTAAAACAAATATTTTTTTGTACTCCTTCATAAATCTGGTGAAAACCAATCTTTGTTAACACATCTCCGTAAATAAAGAAAATAAAAAAAGGAAGTTTTTATATATAGGCTTTTTACGAAGGTGTAACCCCTTAAGTAGTATAAAAGGGTGCTTGAGGTCAATGATTTTTGATGTAACAAATTGGTATCATTGCGACAAAAACATTGATATATAACCCTTTAAGATCCGACTGTAAATACAGAAGATATGACAAAAAATTAAAAATGCCCTACATTCGGCAACAAAAAAAATTAAAAAAAAAAAATAAAATAATAGTTCCGCTGGAATTATTGGAATACTTTCCCAGCAAAAGTTTATTCCTTTTTTGCGAGCTTTCATTTTAAAATATTAGGGTAGTACATTAAGGTGGTAGCAACTGAGATCTGGTGGGTTAATACTAGAACGGGTTACTTGAGGTCAATGGCTCTTTCGAGGAAAACATCGGTCTCCGCAAGACAAAAAACATTGATATACAACACTTTAAGATCCGACGGTAAATGGCGAAGATATAAAGAAAAATATAAAATGGCGCCCCTACGTTCGGCCAAAAAAAAACATTTTCGAAATTTTCTTGTTAAAATACTTTATATTTGAGGGTGTACGGTTAACTTTTTTTTTTGCCTGTAAGGTGGTACGGTCTAATGTACATAGTTCCTCCATTCTATTTAATAATTTATTTAATAAGAGCCCGATTGGAACACGATGTAGAGGTTCCATGACAGGCTCACTACTTTCCTCTTTTTTCAACTGTCATAAACCACTGTAGTTACCCAAAACTGTACTTAAATTTACAGAGTTAATCATCCTAACTAAATTTAGTTTAATAGCTAAATCAAGACCAATAACGTTCTTACAGTTAATTTTTAATACATATAAAGTAGTAGAACAGTTTAATTTTTCGAAATTATTGTACCTAATACCGGCAGTTTTTCTCCACTAAATGTAAGTATATTAATAAAATTGTTACAGTGGTATTCATAAAAAAATCTTAATTCAGGTTTCAAATACATATTAGTTAAAAAACATTTTAAGCCTATAAAATTTTAATTAAAAATTCGTATTCATAATCAGTATTTTAACTAATAAACTTTTTTAACTTGAGGATGGCAACACTGTAGGTTTTTTTTGTCACATTTATCGTAATGATGCAAATCAATGATTACTAAACCATACGGTACTTGTTTCTATGTATTTTTTTTTGTTCGTTTTTCAGAAAAATATTGTTTTTATATAATAAAAAATTTATGAAAACTTGTTTATTAATTAAAAAAAGAAAACGAGTCAAAACAAAATGCCCAATAAAAGTGTTACATAGATAATGATTTTATTGTAGATAAAAAAGTATTCAAATAACCGGTTTTATTTTCTTTGTTTTGATTAAACAACACAGTTTACTTTCAACATACATAGTTTAAACAACATAGTTTACTTTCAATAAATAATATAAATAAATTATTATTTCTGCTTAAGTTTTTATAATTGAAAACGGGTCTCCTTTTTTTTGTAAATTTTCGTCTGACGATTTTTTTTTTCATTTGGGCAATAGTTTCTATTATAAAAAATTCAAAATTTTCAAATAAAAATGGTTCTTACAATTCTTTTGATCAAATATAGAATGTCTTATTACTTATTAAACAAAAAATAAATAACTTCTTTTGATTAAATAAAAATTTTTTGCAAAAATGTTTAACATGAAAATAAACACAAAGCAAAAATGTCATTTTAAAATAGGTTTAAAATAGGGTCGAACCAATTTTAAAATTCGTTTATAAATACAATTTTAGCAAATTTTGCTTAAAATTGATTTGAAATGCTGTTTAAAATTTTTATGAATACCGCTGTTAGTATTTAGCTTACGTATATTTAAAATACTTATGGTTTCCTCAGATATGAGATTTACTTGGGCATAAGTATCCACTTGAAACGTAACTATATTGTTGTCCATAGCTTCCACATACCACTCACGTGATGATGACGAATGACCTTCTAAATTTTTCAATACGTCTCCAATAAATAAATTTGCACCATCGTTATTATTTTCAACAGGTTATACATATCTCTTGTTGTTATGCACATTTGCGCTTAATAGTTAGGCTTCACCCCTTCAGCAGGTCATTTGTTACGATGACTTTGACCACATTTTGTTGTTGTTGCTGTATATTTGTTTTAATATGTTGTTTATTATTGGTACTACGGTCATTGTTGTTGTAGCTTTTGTAGTTTGTTGATTTGTTGTATTTCCTTAACGACCCGACATAAACGTTTTTGTCAGATACCTGCTCCATTGTAGCTACATTTTCTCTATACTTTTTTCTCAATACTCTATAATTTTTTCTCAATACTTTTAGCTGAGATTCTATTGTAATCTCACCCTCACTCAACGATTTGTCTTTGATTTAAATGAAATTTGTCGATAAAACACGGATAAAAATGTCTTTTATAAGACTTTCTGTTAGACTTCCAAAATCACATGTCATACTTAAACTTTGTAGTGGCGTATTGCGTAAGTGGCGTATTGCGTAATTGACTCATCCTGAGTTTGCTTTCTCGAAAAAAATATATGACGTTCATTTTGGTATTCACTTTTGGTACAAAATATTCTTCCAATTTTGTCCATACACAGGTCTTTGTATTTTATGGTATCAGTATCAATATCGAAAGAATTGAGAATTTGTAACGCACTATTACCAAGATTATGTAATAGCAAGGCGACTTTACGTGAATCCACCTGATCATCTAACGTTGAAGCTCGCATTAAAATCTTAAATTTTTTTGCTCCAATTCTTCCATTCTAGGCATAAATTTGTTACCCTAGTATACAGCGGCGCCATCGTCGTTGATATTGCTGTTAACTATTTGAAGTCTCCAAGACTCACTGAGATCTTCAAGAGGCATTATAACACAAACAATTTTTTTTACCTTTTTTTAATTTTAATAATCACATATGTAATCTTTAAACACCTTTTTTAACTTTTTCTTCTTGTTTTATAACGGGACATACGACACCATATTGTATTTTATAATTCAGTGAATGTGTATTTTAATATAAAATGTATAAAGCTAAGTTCTAAAACATGGCTGTTAATATTGTTACGATTTTACCCTTTACACTTTAGTTCTTAACACAGAGTTCTATTATCAACTGAACTACTCTGTCCTTGCTGACGTTTTTATATATGCGGGTTAAAATCACTAGAATATGGCAGCACCGTCTGGAAGCTGCATACTGGCAACTTTGAGAATATTCTTTTACAGTTTGACAGAAGAAACATTAGTTATGGTGAAGGGTTGCCATTTAACTGTTTAAATAGAATTTCTGTAACACTGCCGCCCACTTAAATCTGTTTGTCCCGAACAGACATAGGTTTCCCCTTCCCATAATCAGCTAGTCGTTCGTAATCAGTATTCTATAGACTACATCATTTAACCTTTTAATCACCCTGTAGGGTCCGTCCCAATGCGTTTGTAGTTTGAGAGATAATCCTTTCTTTCGTTGCGGGTTAAACAGCAGAACCAGCTCGCTCTCATTAAATCCTTCAGAATTCGCTGCTCGATCGTACCTCGCCTTCATCTTATCGCTAACCATTTTAATTCGATTGCAGACGAACTCATAAAGCTCGTTGAGGTCTTTTTGTCCCTCGGAAGAGTTGTCGTTTTCACTGTTTGTTGCGGCGGGCTTAACGCCAAATTCAAAATTTCCAGGCAATTTGAGTTCCGTTCCAAAGATTGTTCTTGCAGGTGTCCAGGAGGTGGAGTCGTGAGCGTTCGATTTGTACTCCTGAAGCTGTCCATGACTTCGTCTAACTGGTGCTTTAGCTGCGATGCATTGCGCGCTTGTTGACAGCCGACCCAGTAAAACCGTTGTTTCCACTTCTCTATGGTTTTTGTGACACCAAGATGACCACCACTGGGACCGTCATGAAACTCCTTCAATACCTTGTTTATTCTAGATGCCGGATCCACAATTAAATTGGCCACATTTGTCGTCGGCACTTTCCCATGTACGGTATAAGCAACTACTTAACACCTGTAGGCTATTCCACTGGGCCCAATATGACTTCATCAGCGGACTTTCAGCTGATATCTGCTCGCGGCTATGGGGTCGCTTGCATGGGGTCACTCATTTACGCCGCTGACCAGGCTTTACTCGACTCGATATGCGTTCTTTTCCTTCAGCCTTTGAACTGTGCTTGCCATGTTTCCTACCCTTGCTGTGCTCAATGGCAACCGGTTTTCTTACTTGAGCCTTGCGCTCATATCCAACATCAAGGGGTATTTCGACATTCCGCCAAATCATAACTTTTTGCCCCATATGCAGATTAATGCCGTGACTACTCATGAAATCTGCACCAGTGATTATTTCGTCCACAATATCGGCAACAATAAATACATGATTGACACTAACGTTAGAAATCGTTAGTTTTACATTCACTTTGCCATAGACAGTACCAGTCTCCACAGTAGCTGTGCGCAGTCTCACCCCATATAACGGTTCAATTGCCTCCTTAACTAAATCCGGTCTGATGACAGACTGTGATGCTCCTGTGTCTATAGTGCAAATGTGCTTTCTGCCGTTGATATATCCGCAAGCAGTAAGATTGCTTTTTCACTGCTGTATCACTGATATGGAGATTGTGGGCCTCTCATTTACACAAGCTGGATCGTGCCCCGCAGTGCTAGCTCTCTTTTGTTTTAACGGTGACTCCTGGGTTAATCGGTGATCGGCCCGAAGGCTCTTCCTTGGTGCTTTGCAGTTTCGCTGAAAGTGTCCCACTTTACCGCAGTTGTAGCATTTGCCCTTCGGTTTGCCTCGCATTTCACCTAATGCCTTCAGAACTGCCTCTTTTAGCTTTCTTAACATAGTACTTATGTCTTCCTCTTTTTCAGCAGTTACTTTGAGGTTTCGCACATTAAGTATTTACGGCTTAGCAATTATTTTCGCAGTGTCCCGTGACAGCGCAAATGAAACAGTTTCCACAAAAGATGATTTTCGTGTAGCACACACCGCGTACCTTACATCAGGATCACGAATTCCAATCACAATATTGGATGATTTTCGCCCGGATATGACAGCTGCACCAATCGTTTAATTTCTGTTGCAAAATCTTGCAACGACTCATTTGCTTTCTGAAGTCTACCTCTAAGTTCCATTCGGTAAATTTCCTTTTTGTGTTCGCCACCATACCTTCGCTGCAGTGCCACCATTATGTCGTCATAATTATTTCTACAGGTGATTGTCACACTTTCTAGAATTTCTGCAGCGTTTCCTTTTAAGGCCAGAATTAATTCTATCGCCTTTTCTTCGTTGTTCCACATATTTCTGGCCGCAACTGTCTCAAACTGGAACTAAAAAACATTAAACGGTATGCTGCCATCAAAAGTAACTCCATATTACCTTCTGTTTTACGGGTACTAACCTCCATTGCTTCTTTTTCATCAAATTCGTAAGTCGCAATATCAATGTTACGCCGCTCGAATTCCTCTATCAGCCTCTTGCAATTCAGTCTTATTTCCTGCTGTCGGTAGCGCCAACTTGCTCAATTCCTTCTTGAGCTGATCCACTTTAAGCTCCTCCAATTTCATGACTGCTTGTCATTTTGCAATCCCACTTCTGACACCAATTGTTACGATTTTAGCCTTTATAAAATCGTTGATTTATTTACCTTTTAAATAAATCGAGTTCTTATTATATTGCAAATAATAAACACTGTTTGAAATTATTTATAGCTCTATTTATTTACAACAGGCACTAAAAATTACAGAAAAATACTTTAATAGCACACTTTATACACACGATGTATATAGACTAAACCTTAGCCACACTTTAGCTCTTAACACAGAGTTCTATTATCAACTAAACTACTCTGCCACCTTGCTGACGTTTTTATAAGCGGGTTAAAATCACTAGAATATGGCAGCACCGTCTGGAAGCTGCATACTGGCAACTTTAAGAATGTTCTTTTACAGTTTGACAGAAGAATCATTACCCAGCAAAAAAATGGTAGTCATTCTGTGACTATAACTTCTTTCATTGCTTCCTAAGCTTCAGTTGACATTCTTTTATGATTTTTTGGTGTTATTCTAAGGCACTTCCAAAAAAATTCATGTGTTCATATTTCAAATGCAGTGATCTGGATATAAACCCGACGCATATCTTAAAAAATCATTCTTCATTACTTCTAAAGCATACTGTCAGCGTCAAAAGAAGTTGTACACGTTGTTCCTCTATGTTTGCAGTTAAATTATACTCTTTTGCAATTCCCTTTTGTTTTACATTTTTGTTTTTTTAATAATATATTTTCTCCTCTCTTAATGTACATAATAAAAACAACAACAATATTACAATAACAAAAATTCATAGAACAAAAACAAAAACATCTTCATATTAATAGCGTCAAAAGAAATTGTACAACACGTGCACCAAATATTTTAAAGAATTTTAACGGTAAAAAATTACCGTTATTTTTAGTGATTTGACTTTTTATCATGTTGTAGGCAATATTAACTAATTATAATAATTATTAATTGACTTGATGTCGTGAGGATCAGTTCAAATCTGAAGATTTTTGAGTAACGAAATTTATTTTCAAAATGGGTAAACAAACCTCCCTGGATGTTCGCGAACTTGTGCTAAAATATTATAAAAAAGGAAAAACATTGCGTGAAATTGGTTTGATGATTGATAGAAGCCATAATACTGTAAAACATATAATTGATAATTACAAAAAGTTCGAAAATTTACAAAATCGTCCCAAATCTGGAGGACCCGTAAACTAAATGCGACTCAAATACGATCCATTGTGCGACGAGTTAAGCAAAATCCAACTGAAAGTGCTGTTAAAATATCCGAGAACATTTCAGAATGCTCAGGTGTTAACGTTAGCTCCAGTACTATACGTAGAGCACTACATGCAAATGGACTACGTGGACGAGTTCCAAGAAGCAAACCTTTCATATCAAAAATCAATCAACAGCGACGTCTGAATTTTGCTAAAAAGTATCAAAATAAACCAAATTCATTCTGGAATAATGTGGTCTTTACTGACGAGAGCAAATTTGAAATTTTTGGTAAGAAAACACCAACTAAAATTTGGAGATGCAAAAATTCAGCATTTGCCCAATAAAATGTAATATCTACCGTCAAGCATGGTGGTGGTTCGGTCATGGTATGGGGGTGTATGGCAGCCAGTGGTGTAGGTAACTTGGTTTTCATAGAGAGCACTATGAATAAAACAGATTACCTCACCATTTTGAAAGATAATTTGCAACCTAGCGTCGACAAATTGGGCTTGGATCAAACTTCGGTCTTTAACAAGACAATGATCCTAAGCACACTGCTAAAATAGTAAAGGAATGGCTGCTATATCATATCCCAAAACAGCTGGATCATCCCGCCCAGTCACCCGACCTTAACCCTATCGAGCATTTGTGGGAGCATCTGGACCGTCAAATTAGAAAAAGAACGATTACCAGCAAAGACTCTCTAAAATCAGTGATAATGGAGGAATGGCAAAAAATCTCTTCCGATGTAACCCGAAACCTAGTGGAATCGATGCCCAGAAGATTGCAAGCTGTAATCAACGCAAATGGAAAGCAAACAAAATACTAACCTCTTTAAAATTCTTTGAAATAATTTTTTTATACTTACTGTACAATTTCTTTTGACGCTGTGAATTTGAAGTATTTTAAGTTGTTGTTCTATAATTTTTTTTATTGTTAAATTTTTGTTTTTTTTTTATAAAATGAAAGAATATACAATATATTTTTCAAAAAACATAATATGTTGAATAAAATGATAAAGCAAACTAGTAAAATAAAGACAAAAACATAACAATACAATTTACAATTCTTTTGTACAATTTCTTTTGACGCTGACAGTATGTTATAGTATATCGTATATTTTTTTTCGAATCTAAAGCATTTATTCAAATTGAAAAAATAGTTCTGATGAAATTTTTTGATTTTTTTTTTACATCATTTTTTATATTTTAGTTTAAAATTTCAATAGGGTTAGAATTTATGCAGTTTTGTATTTTTTATAAAAGTTTTGAAATATCAAAAAAAACAGATTTGTTTTACCTTAAATTGAAACTAGCTGGCCTGTCATTTGCATTTTTTCAGCCTTAAATATTTATGACGACGCAATCTGTGCGTTTTTGCATTATGTTTATTATTTAACACTACACCATTTCCAGTTTTAATTCAGAATTTATCAAAATAATTTTAAAATTGTGTAAAAATTATTTCAAATTGCCCAAAAATGTTTTAAAATTGTGCAAAAATTATTTAAAATTGTTCAAAAATATTTTAAAAATGTCTAAAAATGTTTCCAAATAGTACAACCAGTTTTTATATTATCAAAAAATATTTTTAAATTTGTCTAAAAATTCATTAACATTTTTGAAAAACGTTTCAAAAATGCTTTTTTACTAATGCAGAATTATTTATTTATTTTAATAAAGAGTATTTGTATATCAGTGCATAAATTCCGCTTCTTTAAATTTATTTTTCTGCATTCTTATGAATTAAATTTTCATCAAAGCTTAAATACTACAAAGTATATGAACATTTTCCACTCATGTATGAGAATATCTAATCATTGTATTATCATTGCTTCCTCAGAGTAAAGTATAAGTAATGCTAGTAGCTACATTTGAATACTTCCATCCTATGACACGCTAATGTTAAATTCAAGTGATGCCTTTGCCATAGTAGTGATGCCTTTGCCATAGTAGTGATGCTTTTATTGCTTCTTTGGCAGCTTCATTTTTGCTGGGTAGTTATGGTGAAGGTTACCATTTAAGTGTTTAACATTTCAGGGCTAACATATGGGGATTTGTGTTTCTACGAGTAAATGGAATTTCTGTAACAATATATATGTATATTGTTACAATGATGATCTATTATTAACAATGCTGTAATAGATATATAAAAGTATTAATTCATTATCATAACATATATGCTCACAATATTATTTCGTTAAAAATAATCTAAAATTAATGAATTTAATATTAATTCAAAATATAATCAAAAAGAGGGCATACTGAGTTTTTATAATATTCAGCTATTTTATTGTTTATTTTCAATCATGGTTTAATAATCGACAAAAGTAGAAAAAACGATTATTGTGGTTTGTTTTTCAAATTGAATTTTTTTATTTGTATGTAATTTTACAAAACACAACACACACATATGTATTTATTTTAATTTTCTATGTGTGCATCTATATTTGACTAATTTCCTGTAATTTTTATTGAAATACTTTTGTATATAAACAAACAATTTTGGTAAAAAAACAAAAAAGGAATTATCTGAATTTCTATTTTTAGAAACAGAAAACATAAAATTTTACATTTAAGGGAAAACATCTACTCCTACTGAATGTCTTTAAATTTTTATAGTTTGTTTTTTTGAATGACTGATTCAAATATATAAAAAATGTATTTCTATTAATTTCAATTGATTCTTCATTTAAAAAGAAACTCTTCGTATTACTTTTTAAATAAACTACAGTCGGTAACGGAAAATATATTGTGAGTGTATATTAGACCGGTCGTTATTTTCCAAAAAAGTGTCTGATTTTGAAGTGCCGGGCAGATTTTATTTCCTTGTGGTCTAAAACCATTAAATTTAAAATTTGGGGCTGATCGGATAATATTTAGTGGCCGCGCCCATCAACCAAAAATTTAAATACATGAAATATATGGAAAAAATTTATATTTACTTAATTAACATAATATATAAAAGGCAAGGGAAGAAAACAGCAATAATTAAGAGATTAAACTTATTTCTGAGTTGAGTGTAGACTTGTTATGAGTCGGAAATTTTGTCCTATATGCTTCAACAAACTGAAAGACCAATTGTTTTTGTTCTTCATTCTTCGTTAGAATGCGGTTATAATCTTTCATAAATTTCACACCGCGTTCTGCATTATCATTGACAACAAATAACTGCCGACTTAAATCCAATGCTGCTTGAAAGTCTTCGTTTTCTACCCATGTTGATGGATCGCATTGCAAAAAGGCCGCAGATAAGTTGAATGCCGAAAAGAAATATTTAGTTTTATAAGAGACAAAATCTCTCAATGAGGTGAGGTGGAGCACTTTTGGGTCCGCAATTCTTCGCCCTTCCAATAGCTTTACATTGGGTTCTATTGATTGTAGACAATTCACCATTTCACGCTTTTCTTCTAGTGAAACATTACGGTCAAAGAATGCTAAGGATGTAGTTTCCGGTGTTAAGTACCACAAATGTGCTTTAAATTTCGACAAAATTGTGTCAGATACTTCTTTATCAATTTCTGCGTAGGCGATGGCATTTTTTATAAATTGAAGATCCTGGCTTGGAGCTTGGATGGCGTTTGGGCATCCGTACCAGTTTTTTATGTAAATCTTCACAAGAAAAATACAAATTTCTCGCAAAGCTTTGAATTCTGCTGCTGTTAAGCGAAACTGCCCTCTAAAAAGAAATATTTTCAAGCAATACAATCCTTTTCCCATGAACCTTGCATGTGATGTTGAACTGCATGTGAAAAAATTCATACCATCTTCTCCAAGAAATGTCAAGGTAAGTTGAAGAAATTCTTTATAATCTGCACGGATTTGCATTTGCTGCAGCTGATTATTGCAGAATATTTTTAGAGCTTCAGATTCTTCGTTACTTTTTTTAGAGGGGACAATTTTATCATCTAGACCACATTTGTACAACTCGTGATCAAGGTTATCCCAAACCGCAGCGAATCTGTTGAAAATGGGTACTTCGGGTGCACTTGTTGCGGAATATTTTACTTCAAATACACTTTTCAAAACAATTTCATACATGTGGTGGCGGCATGGGAGCTAAATCAATTTCCGTTCTAAAAAATTTTGTATGAAAACAGTTGCACCGCTTTTTGATCCGGTATTGGAGGAAGTTGTATCAAAGCTCATGGCGCCAACTCGATCAATAATGTTCCAACTGACCAATGCGTCACGAACAGCAGTTGCAATGTTTTCTCCCGTAGACGGTTCTACAGCGGTAGCACTGAGAAATTTTGACATACCATCATAACTGACGAGAATTGCGATTCTATCTACTTTTTTTTTACCAAGTGTTGATTCCATTAGTTTGCCATCCCAGTGAACCACCAACGATCGAGCATTGCTTATCTATAGAAAAAAACCAAATGGATGAAAAACAATGAAGAAAATGAATAAATTATCGAGATAATTACAAATTACATATAAATCATAAGAATATAAATTAAAATTAAAAGTTACATTTTCTTGAAAATCAGTTCGAATGTTCTCTTCTTCCATTTGTCGATGTTTCTTTCGCATTTCATGATTAGATGTTCTATTGATAACTAGTTCACTAACATCCACTTTCAAAGTTCTGCTGTAGCTATCAAAATATGTACGGCTTTTCCACTCGATACTTTAGCATCATCTAATGCAGCGGAAAGACGTGGCGTGATCCATTGGGTCCGGCCTCTTTTTTTACGTTCTTCTTTACTACTATTGACTTGGTCATCGGTAGCAAAGTCCATTGTGGGATCTAATACCTCATCATCATCATCATCCATATCATCATTATCTTCCCCTGCTATCACTTATGCCGAATGAAAAAAGTATTATTAAATTAAAAAAAGCACAAAATCATGTATGTATCTACCAATACTTTGCTTTAACATTTCTCAGTGTCTCCTCTTTCGCGCTTCCTCTTTATCTTTTCGCTCAATTGAACGTTTTTCTTGAGCGTACATTTTAAGATCGACACCAGCCATGCAACCCGGACGTCCCTTCTCTCTTTGTTTTAATAAAAACTGTCTGTCTTCTTCGACAGGAATCATTTGCAAAGCATTTGCATGGGCAATGTCGAAGAGATCATCCAATTTTCCAACAAATTCTCCTTGTTTACTGTGTGGTTTTCCTTTCGAAGAAGTTTTCCTAACACGGTTCCATTCATCATAAATTTTAATTAGTTTTTCACAACATTTGTGTTCTTCACGTATTGGTATTCTAGCTTGTTGCCAAAACACCGATGCCATATTTACAGATAACTTTGCACTCTCTTTGGATGAAAATTTTGCGATTCGCATATTATAAAAGAATACTTGCAAAACTTGACGATTTGAGGGTAATTTAGCTCCCAATATTTGGTGTAATATTCGAGTAGTAATTGAAGAAGATGTTGTTGGCAAATCCGCCATTATGAAATTTCCAATTAGTGTCGTGCTAACAAATTATGTATTAATATTTTTTTTTATATTTTCACACGAAAAACATGTAAACTAACTTACTTCTTTGAAATTCACACGATACACAAATTTACACAATATTAAATTCTTTTAATTCTTTTACCGTTTCTTTTTTATAATTATTTGCACTTTTTCCTTAAACAATATCTGACACGCATCAAAACTGAATGAAAATAAAGAATAAAGACTTAAAATACATATATTTTGTGTACTGAGCTATTCGCAACGGTACTTTTTTGTTTTGCTTTGCAACAGCAAGTGAAATATTTCAAAACGATATATATAGCCTTTTCATAAGTGTTTAAAATAAATAATTATGTTACTTGCTTCAACTTTCTTATTAACCAATTTTGGAAATTGATGACTTATTAGAAAGATAATTTCATTGCTAATCGTAATCAATTAGATTTTGTAGAAAATATTCTCTTTTGTGCACTTAACTTGAAGAATATTGGGTAAATATAAATTTTTTCCATATATTTCATTTATTTAAATTTTTGGTTGATGGGCGCGGCCACTAAATATTATCCGATCAGCCCCAAATTTTAAATTTAATGGTTTTAGACCAAAAGGAAACAGAATCTGCCCGGCACTTCAAAATTTATTTTTAACGACCGGTCTAGTGTATATTCTAAATATAAAGAATATCACTACTACTCAAATTTCGGTGCCAACAAATATTACTCTTAACTGAACAATAATCTCATCTTTTTTATATATGTCCCATTAAATATCAGGGTCCTGTAGACAAGAAATTATAACCTTTTTAAATATTTTGGTATTTCTGACAAGACAATGATCTATGACATCACATTAGTTTCTGCTATGTATATATTTGTTACTATTGATATATTGTAATTAAAATTAGAAAACTGTATTGTACATCTTCAGGGCATGGTAATAACTGGAATACCGTTCGGAAATTTGACTTTATATTTTAAGTAGGATGAAGTAATAAGACATTTTTTTTGTGACCGATGGAAAAAAAAAAATTTTTTTTTATAAAATACCAAAAATAAAAAATTAACTAAAAACAGAAGTTTTTTTTACCAATATTTGTCAGTTGATTCAAAATTTTTATTGTGAAAATGTGTCGAGTTATTTTTGCGACATTATTAGTTATTTTTACTGTACTTTGTTACTTGTTTTTTAACAGTTAAAAACATTCCTGGGCGATCTCAATTTCATTTTGCAATTCATCACTTGTGTAATTTGTTCATATTAACAATTCTATCAGACCGCTCACGTTTGTGGGATTAAACTTTTCCTTGGAAAATTTGAAAACATTTTAATACCAGACATGGGAAATCAAAGGTATTTCTGTTTACTTAATTACAGGGCAATTACATCCATTACATGTAATTGAAGTAATTGCATTTAATTGTCCTGTAATAAGGAAAACATGTCTGGTATTAAAAAGTTTTGAAATTTCCCACAAACGTGAGCGTAGGTCTGATAAAATGGTTAATATGAACAAATTACACAAGTGATGAATTGCAAAATGTAATTGAGATCGCCCAGGTATGGTTAAAAATAACTTAATTGTTGCATAAACTGTTATTTTCAGTAGATTTTACCGAAAAAAATGTTTGACTTGCATACACTAGTATATAAAGCTATTGATTACTATAATAACTATTTGATTATTTTTTATATTTTCTATAGGCATCGATGGTTACCAAAACAATACAAATGGTAATTACTAATAATATTTATAATGAATAATCACAATGTTAATAATACGTATATTATATTTTTTCCTTAAGATTGGCAAGAGGCCTTTAAAAATGTAATGCTTAAAACAAACAAACAAATGGAAGAAAAACTGCAGCAACAAAGTTTACACCATCAGCAGCTTCATCATGAACACCGCCACAATCATCATGACCAAATTAAACACCAAGAAGACTTGCGTAGACTTCAAGAGATCCAGAAACGAAATAGTCTTTTAAATTCATTCAGTCTATCTCAACTAAATGGAGCACAAAACGGTAAATCATACTTCTTATATTATTTTGACACGTTCGTAAATTTAATTAACTTAAACAGCTAATAGTTTTGCAAATATCAAAATTTTTGTGGTCACCTTCTGCCTGCAAACGGGAAATATACCATTTTTAACGCTTTCGGCACGGAATTTATTTTGAAAACCGAGATATTTTGGTGTAAATGTTTGCATATATTAAGAGATATTGCTAAAAAAAACTTATGTTCTGCATACTCAGAAATCCTGAAAACGAACTTTTATCCTGGGACATATAATCCCAATAAGCATATTTCGTGGGACATAAGATATCGATAAGCATTTTTCGTGGGACATAAGATTCCAATAAGTGTTATTAATGGGCAAGTGTTCTTAATGTTGTAAAATACATTATCAGCGTATGAACCGCGACAAGTACACTCAGAAAAAAAGTTAGTAGGAAAATTTGTAAACGTTTTTCAGTCTCATTTTACTATTTTTTTACAGACTTTTAGAAAATCGATTTGCTAAAATTAGCAAAAATATTACTAATTTTAAAAAAGTAGATATTGAAGAAAATTTTATTTCTAATAATTAAAATTTATACTTACAAACTTACCTTTAACTTACGAGGTTACAATTTTTAACATCTAGGAAGAGGTGGTAGTAAATTTTGCACTATTTTCTTAAGTATTATTATTAATGTTTATATATTATAATAGTATCATTATTACATTATTCAAGGTTAAATACTTCTTAATACAGTTAGAAAGAGCCCAGCAAAATTTTTTGATTTGTTTGAAAAACTTGTTTATTTCACAAGCCTTCTTTATATGAAGAAAAAAAAAAGATTTATTCTTTACTTGTACATTTGAAAAAATATAAGGTTAAAAAAATTAAATTTTTCGACAAAACATTTCAATATTGCTTATATGTAGGATATAGGCCTAATTTAACGGACTGGCATACCTTTGACAACACTGACGTACCAAAATATACAACACACGCGGACAATAAGAAGAGAACGATAATGCGGCATATAATTAAGAAAGAGACAGTTGTTTTGCAACTTATGAGGAAAGACATTGTAAAGTGGTTAAATCGGAAAAGTTGTACGAAGAAAATTGTCTTTTGAAAAATGTTAAGTCAAAACACATTGTCAATTAAAATAAAGTTGTGCGGACTGACATTTTTTCTAAAATCAATCTTGTTATAGTTGATATTAATTTTTAAACATATCAATAAATCCAACTGAATTCAAATATTTAATATAGAAACGTATGTAGTGTGTTATTATATTTTCCTACATACACTGCGCGTCATTAGGTTAGCGCCCCCCCTTTCGATCATATGTTTTTGCTTTTTTTATATTTTACCTATTACACGTAAATTTGTTATTTTTGTTTTGGTTTTGCAATCATTATGTGTGTCTTCAAAAATTAAAGGTCGATAGAAGAACCGTTATATATTATTTGCTATTTTGTTTAGTTTTGACGAAAAAGCTTGTACTTGTTTTGCGTCATCAGATAGCGCCCTCAAATGCATTTTTAGTTATCTCGCTTCTTTTTGCAATCACGGTTACTAAATTTTTTGTGCAAATTAAACTAGTATTTGTCTTTAAATAAACGCATAAAATGGGAAGAGGAACATTTGTTTCTTTGGAAGAAAGAGCAAAGATTGAAGCCTACTATGATTCCGGACTATCCTTCCATAAAATTGCAGAAAAAACTGGAAGTCACAGAAAAACGATTGCCAGTTTTATTCAAAATAAGGAAAACTATGGAAAAAACTTCAAGGGCAGTAATAATCGAGTGGTTTCCCAATCAGACAAGCGAGCCATACTGAGGCAAGCATCAAATTCGCACGACTGGTATAATTATTATTTTCATGACCAAGAAGGAGCATTATTTGGACCGCCTCCACAGCCGGGTGGGGGTGTGGGGAGCAGTATCCTACTATGGCACCTTCGAGTTGCATTTTTCAACATCGCCGTTTTCATAACAGCGTTATGAAAACGGCTTTTCCCCACTTTCAAAACTTATTTGAAAATCTGAAGTGGCATTTCCTGCACGATAATGCTCCAATCCACAATGCCCTATCTGTAAAATCGTGGATTCAGAGCCAAAAAGTCGACGTCCTTGAATAGCCCCCATACTCGCCCGACCAAAATATCATCGAGAACATCTGGGGATAGTTGGCTAGGAAAGTGTACGAGTCTGGAAAACAATAAAACACAAAAGCCGACTTAATCGAATGCATCAAACACGCTTGGTCCACCATTTAGTTGAACTAATTTGAACAACTTTACCATTCAATTCCCAATTATCCTTAAAACTGTTTAAAATATTGTTACAAGAAATTTCTACCACTAAAAATTTTTTCACATGAATTTTGACAGCTGGAAAAATCTAGTGTCGTAATAAACTGGAAATAACTAGAATACCTGACTACCTATATAAATACAGGTAATTGGTGACGAAGTAGTTCAGTTGATAATAAAACTGTGTTAAGAACTAAAGTGTGGCTAACGTTTAGTCTATCTACACCGTGTAAAGAAAATGTGCTATTAAAGTGTTTTTTGTAATTTTTAGTTATAAATAAAATGAGCTATAAATAATTTCACACAGTGTTTATTATTTGCAATATAGAAAGAACTGGATTTATTTAAAAGGTAAATAAATCAAAGATTTTATAAACGGTAATATCGTAACAATAAAGTATATAAGTATTAAAAAGCTATATAGTTGCTCAAAATACTAATTAAATTGAAATTATCGTAGATGGCGCAATCTTGCTGACAAATTTTTACTACGTTTTTTCTACATAGATTTTGTAATAAATATATTAAAATATTGACTTGAACGTTAAAGCTGTCATTGTTGTTTTATTTTAAAGAGAATTGATAGGAATCTACGAAATAAAAACTGCAAGGCTATGTCTCAATTGATTCATATAATATTTGACATTATTGATTAGTGAAAGGGGGGCGCTAACCTGATGACGCCCAGTGTATAAATTAAAAAATGGCAATCAGTCTTTTAAAAAAGTTTACAAGGTCAGAAACTGTTACGTATAGTAAGAGGTAGTGGTAAATTTTACACCATCTCTTTTTAAATACATATAGTTTGCTGCGTTTTTTCGAAATTGTTGTTTATTACACAAGCCTACTTTATATAGGCAAAGAAATATATATTTACTTGTACATTCAATAAATATAAGCTGTAAAAGAGTGTAAAATTTTTTGTGTAACAATAAAATATGAGTATGCAGAAAACAAGTGCAAACCCTATCAAGGAGAATCACATTGTTGGTTTTGATATTTTGCTTTAAAATTTTACCGTTATTAGCAAATATTAATATTAGTATTTTGATCGGTGAAGGAAATAATTATATGTGCAACAGTGATAATTCGTAGATAATGAAATTCAGGCCATTGTCGCACTAAAATTTTAAATAAAGAAGTTAATAATATTAGGCGAACGAAGCAAATATATAAATACTAAAATTTAATTATAATTGTTGTATTCAAAATACATATGCACATATAATTATTTTTAAATAATTATTTCCTTCCGAGCAAAAGACTAATATTCGCCCTTATTCCTTTTGGCGTCGTCAACACAAGACGACGTCGTTTTTTGTAGTGTGTTGTTAATCGGTATTCCCATTGTCAATATTGACTACTATCGATAGTTGCCAACATATTTTTTGTATTCTGTAAGAAAACGTGACAACGATGTTGCTTAGAATTGACTCTGATTTAGTCGTTAATGTTGTTGCCGTCTTGATTTTTTTAGTTTTTTTACAAAATAAAATAAAAATGGAAAATAAGAAAATAAAAGGTCAAAAGAGCATTTTGTCGGGCGTTGCTCAAAAAAAAATATGATCCCCTCTGGAATAAAAAAGAAAAAACTGGCACGCATAGTGTGGGTACTCAAATAAAAGAAACTTTACTCAGGATCTCAAAAAATATTTTTTCTAACTTCGGCCCCCAATCCAAATAATTGGAATGCTTAAAAAATCGCGCGATTTTAAAAATGGGGACGATTTCGCGCAATTTTTACGGAAAATTTTTCAATATTTTTGGGAAATCAGTCTAATTTTTTTTTTGTATATGGGGCACAGGAGTTATTGAAAGGATTAAAAGGCGCAGCAAGCAAACATTTTTTCGAAAAAATCGCGCGATTTTTCCTAAAAATTTTTAATTTGAAATCGCCTCAAAGGGGTCCTAAATAGATCGAGACGGAGCTACATATCATGGATCATGAAACAAAATAAATTTTGAATGTAAAAGCGCCACAGGCAAAAATTTTTTGAGAAATTGTCCCAAAAGGGTCTTAATGGATCTAGAGGCAGCCATTTGAGATTCTGCGGAAATTTTCTTTTATTTGAGTATCCACACTTATATGTTACTACGCCTATCAGTTTTTGGGTCCTGGAGGGCCTGGCAGGTCCCGTCCCCATAAATGGAAGATAAAAAGAATTTTTCTTTTTTATTAAAAATTTTATTTTTTTGAATAAAGTAAACATATTTGGGACCCCAAACAAAAGGGGGTCTTAAATTGACCTACAGGGAGCCACATACCATGGCTCGTGAAGCAAAATGATCCTGAGGAAATTTCCTTTTATTTGAGTGCCCACACTGGTACGCGTACCAGTTTTTGGGCTCTGTGGGCTCCACAGGCCCTGGGGCCGAAGATAGAAAAAATATTCTTTTTTGTTTTGATAAAGTGCATTTTAGCCAATAAAAGTAAAAAACTCATGCCAATTAGAAAAAATAGTGGAAGAATTGAAAAAAAATACTCCACTTGCAAGAGGATTTCGCAGGGTCACTGTTCTAAATAATTTAAAAAAAACAGTAAGAAAGTGTTTCCAAAGTGCCAGCCAGGTATTATGGTCACTATTTTCGTAAATTCAAATAAGTTTTTTTAAAAGGCACCAACAATGGAATTTGTAAATAGAAAAAACTTTTTGTTTTTTTTTTGTAACTTCCCATTTTTTTATAGAACTTTTATATGAAAAATAACAATTTAGAAACATTTCAAACAAAAATTTGTAGAATTCGAATTTAAATTTTACCAAAAATTTTAAATTACTTAAAACTTTATAATACTTTTTTCTAAGTAAAATACGATTATACTACAGATGCTGGTCTTATTTATTTGGGGCCAAAGTTTCGATGTGGGTTCCATCCACACATCCAATTAAAGCCAAACTACATTTTTTTCCAAAAAATGTAGTTTGGCTTCAGTTTTGACGACGCGAATAGCTAAAGTTAGGATGTTGACGGACAGATTATAAGTTTTTCGTTATTATAAGTGTACTTTAACCTAAAAGCGACCGATAAGCTAAAGGCAAGTTCATCTTACATTTAACCTAAGGTTAATAGAGTTGAAGTTGCCATATTTTCTGCTCTGTAGCGTAGTTGCCGTGTAGTTTTTTGTCCGTTTCCTTGCTATTTGGTTTATTTCTGTGTTCGGCGCACAGTGGTCAATTTCGCGAGATAGCGGTCAAAACTCTATAACTTTTAACCGGATTGGTATTTTTTACGCAATTTGTTTTGTTCAATAGGAGGGACTTTAAGCTTCAATTTGCGTGTTCAAACGTAAAAATCGTCTGATAGGAACGTAAGTAATGTGGAGTTAAAAATGCATTTTAATTTTTTGTTGAGTTTCCATGTAAAAGTTGAATATTTTGACATTTTAAATAGGTATTTTTTTTATAATTTCTTATTTTCTTCAATCGTATTTTACAACCAATACTTATTTATTATTCCTAAACTTAATTTTGGTCAGAAAATGCCAACATTTGGCCCCTGACATTTATTTAGTCTCAATATTCACAGGGGCCAAAGGTTGTTTTTTTGGAAGAAAGCTAATTCTTGTGAGGATTAAACTGAAAAATAACACTGAAATTCCCAACAATATCAATACCATTTGGATATATTATATACAGAACACAACATCGATAAAATTTTAAGTAAACTTTTACTATTGATTTAAAGTGCACATATATTTTATTTAAATGTATTAATAAAAATTTATACTAAAACTAGAAACAAATTATAATCTTTAAACTAGTATTAATTAAACAATATTAGTAAAAATTTCTTCAAAATAGCTTTGATTTTCATTTTGCAGTAGTTGTTTAGCTTCTTCATCTAACTCTAATGAGGTTGATTTCCATTTCTGTCGAATACTGGACATATATGGGTCTGATGTGCACAAGAAAATATTAATAAGATCTTCATTAGTACAATATCTGGAAATTTTTCTTGTATTGTGCTCGCGAAAGAATCTGTAGTCTTTGTTCCTTTTTTCTTGCGCTTCTTCTGAGAGATCTCCAATTGGAAGCATATTGTGCTGAATTATTTGTTCCCCATGGAACAAAATTTTGTGAACTGTGGTTGGCATATGTCTCCAAGAATATTTTTGGTTATAAAGGGTTGCTGTCTCATTAGCATACTGACCAAATTTTTTTGCATCTATCTTTTTGCTACATGCTATAACTTCTAATATGATTTGGAATCGTCGTATTAAATCATAATCTACTCCAGTTATAGAAGTTGCAGTTTCTGGATCGGAAAAAAATCTCCTTGCTGTGTTTCCATCATTAGAATTTCCTTCTCCTTGCTTTGGCTGGTCAATTATAAGGCCTATCTCACGGTATTTTTCTTGAATATTTTTTTTTTTTTTGCTTTCTTTTTTCCAAATTTTCTTTGTTGTTTCTCACTGTTTCGCCTAACGGGCCAAATTCCAAATCGTATCCCAATTTAAGAATATGCTCCATAAAACGAATTCTAGCATGAAGAGGTGACATTCCAAATTCATATGCTTCATTAAAACTATCGTCTTGTGTTGGTGGTTGGCTCAATTGACTTGATGTTTTTTGGCATATGGTGCAGCTTGACGAAGACTTTGTTTCGGTTAAAGCTTGTGCAACTTTTCCATCGATCATTATAAGTGACATTTTAAAGTTAACTTCGATGCATTGGTCATTAAATTCAAATATCACTGGTTGAAGTTCTTTAATTTCATCTCTTATTTTGCCAACTTCTTCAGTTATGACATCTTTAGTTTCTTTTTTGTAAGCAAACTTTATTGGTCTACAAAATTTTGTTGACGAGGGAATTTCATTTTTCCATACATCTATCTCTGCAGCTCTACTAGTTGACGGCTCTGAATTTTCCGCATTACATTGTTTGCAAATAACATTATTCTATTTATGTTTTAGGTCATTAAAACACTATTTTTCTTTATCGGGATATTCTCCAAATAAATACTTCATACAGTTTTATTAGCCAAAACATTGATCTATTACTTTCAAGAATGAGATGACGCGTTTCGGGGATTTTCTAGGTCCCCATCTTCAGATCTCTTTAGAAAGTAAAAAGATAACTTTAAGAAAATCCCCGAAACGCGTCATCTCATTCTTGAAAGTAATAGATCAATGTTTTGGCTAATAAAACTGTATGAAGTATTTATTTGGAGAATATCCTGATAAAGAAAAATAGTGTTTTAATGACCTAAAACATAAATAGAATAATGTTATTTGCAATATTGAAAGGTCAAAAAAAGCAATTTTAATTTTTAAAAATTAAAATTGAACAAAATACAAATTACATTTTTTGTATTGTTTCTGGCCAGAGGACCCATAACATCCCCATTTAGAAATTAAAGTCATGCTGCAATTTTTAAACTTCTTTAAATAGTCAGCATCAATGTTTTTAATAATCGTTCTGCAGTGTGTTCAAGAAGATCCTGCAATTTTATTTCTGCTGAACTTGAAGTTACACTAATAGCAGTTGGTGAAGGTAAGCAATCTTTTTTGGCAGAAACTATATCTCGATATGATGGAAAAATTCCACAATTTTTTCATTGGTTCGCTTCCGCAATTCTGTATATTGGTTTTTAGTCATTTTCAAATCCAAAAATAGTGCAAATGCTTCTTCTGGAGTAAATTTATTTTCTTCAGTTGGTGTCGGTATACTTTCTAAAATCCTTTTTGTGCGTCTGGGGCTTGCTTCCACTATTTTTTCAATGATAGCAATTTTACTCTTTTTAGTTTTCGATGGCTGAATTTGGTGCAGAAATGAATCCTTTATGATGCTACAAGAAACTTCTTCATTGATATGTTTAAGCTTGCGTCTTCGTGATCTTTCACTACAATTATCAATTGGCTTTGCTGGTCGACCACCTTTTCCAGTTTCCGTGGTAGTTACTGATGGCTTTTTAAAAATAAGTTTATTTCTTAGCCATTCTTGGTTGCGTGAGTAAAACAATTTCTTGTTTCTGGAACATTGATTGTACCGTTTTCTTAAAGTATTTAAAAAGTTTTTTATTTTTAAGTTATGAATTTTAATTTCTTGTTTGTCGCATATTTTGAAGAATGGATTATTCATTATATGTAAAATAATGTCGTTTTCATCTTTCCTTTCAAAATATATATCAGATAGAACACTATAACTGAATTTAGCCATTGTTTAAACAATAATGAAGAAAAAAAAATGAATGCATGGATTAATATACTATTGCTCGAAGTTTCAACATGATCTTTTTTACCTCTTTGAAACATAATATAACAGGTACTTGGTTTTACCAGTTATTTACATTGGTTTTAAATTTATTTGCAATTTTCAGGTATTTAAGTTATGTAATATTAGATGGCAATAAAATCATTGTTTACCTTTTCCAAATGAATTGCCAGATACCACATAATTTGAGAGTTCTATTGTCATTTTTGTCAAAATTTTGATAATTTTGGGTCAATAAGAACTCTTGTACAAAATTTCATCAAAATATATGCATAATAGCCACTTTCACATACAAATAACTTCTCAAAAAATATGACGTGCATTTGTACCGAATATCTTACCTTGGGTCAGAAAAATTGCTGTAGCTCAAAAAGTGCAGTCCCGATGCATGGACTGCACAAAATAGTAAATTTGTGTTTTGACTCAGCTTGACTCACAGGATTTGTGCTCTATGAAGTAGGAAATTTCCGAGAAATTTGACCTTTTTTAAAAAAAATATTTAAATTGTTCTGAAAACAGTAGAGCTTCAGTAATAGGAAATAAGTTAAGTTACAACTCAAAATTTATTTCGTCCAAAAATCTTGAAAAACAAAAAAGTTATGATCATTTAAACTTTAAAAATTAACTAAAAATATCATAAATTTACTAAATTCTGAAAAAGCCCATTTTGGACCACCCTGTTCTCAGTGAAAAAGTTGAAATAGAGTTCTAATTTTTTGGCTCCCGAGGTTTACTACTGTCTACTTTCATATGAGTCTAATAACTTTAAAATCGGAGAACAAAAACCAAAAGGAGTTTTGGCCGCTATCTCAAAATATTGATCACAGTGCGGCGTCGACATTGTAAATTTTGTACAACAAAGATTCGAAGAAATTTTATTTTTCGTTTGCTTTTTTTTGTTTGTTGTGAGTAAATAAATAAAAGTACGTCGTTGCCACTACGTATTTTTAAGAACTATTTTAATTTGTCAAATATAATCGCTTTTGGCTCTGGTAACGCCATATTTTCAAAAAAATTAATTTTTTTTTATTAGGAAGTTGTGATAACCAAAAATATTTAAAAGTCATTTTATTGCTCACTTTAACTAAAGTTACTTACACGAACTTTAATGGCAAGTTATAACAATGGGATTAAGGCCCAATATTATAACTTGCCTTTAAGGTGCGTGTTAGTTAAAGGTAACTTTAGCTAAAGTGAGGAATAAAGTGACCTTTAACTTTTTTTGGTTATTACAATTTCTTCATAAAATAAAATTAAGTTTTTTGAAAATATGGCATTACCAAAGCAAAAATCGATTACTTTTGACAAATGAAAATGGTTCTTAAAAATACGTAGTGGCAACGACGTACTTTTATTTATTTATTTACTTACAACAAACAAAAAATACAAACGAAAAACAAAATTTCTTCGAATTGTGTAAAAAATAAAAATGTTTGTTGTAAAAAATTTACATTATCAACGTCGAACACAGAAATAACCCAAACAGCAAAGATACGGTCAAAAAACTACACAGCAACTACACTGCAGAACAGAAAATGTGACAACTTCAAATGCTTAAATCTTTAGCTTATCGGTCACTTTTAGGTTAAAGTATACTTATAATAACGAAAAACTAATAATCTGTCCGTTAACATCCTAACTTTAGCTATCGGCAAGTTATAATAATGGGCCTAAGGGTGATTAATATTTGCTAATAACGGTTAAATTTTAAAGCAAAATACCAAATCCAACAAAGTGATTCTCTTGGTTTTCTGCATACTCATATTTTCCTGTTATTGTTACACAAAAAAATTTACGCTCAAAATATATAAAAATTCATTATGCACATATAATAGCTGGGTATTTGCATTAACTGCACTTATATCCACTAATCTGTAGAATAAATCTAAAGGCCAACGTCATGTGCGGCGACTGCATGAGTAAATTGAACACTTTTTGTCTATCACTCCTTCTTAAGTGTTATTACCCAGCAAAAAAAGACCTTGCCAAATAATGGGCTTTAGAACGAGCAGTAACTGGTTGAAATTTGCCTGCTAAGCTCATTATTTTAACATAGGGTAGCTAGCTACCCTATGGGAGTAGGGAGTAAAACAACTAGTTAATGGTAAGGTTAAAATAACTAGTTATAGGTAACATAAAAATAACTGGTTGCAATTCATATAATAAAAACTGGTGGCTTGAAGGTATTTAACAACAGGTTGCTTATAAAAACCATAATACGTTAAATAAGGGGTGCAATTAACGCATCATCAATAGGTACTGAAAGAGTGGCTACACATAACTAGTTTATAAGTCGTTACAGAACTGATAACAAGGAAGGAAATGAATTACTACACCATATCCATTTTAATTTCAGAAAGTACCAACTATTTTAAGAAACTATTTTTTTTATTTCAGATATTAAGAATTTTATTTCAGGAATTGATATAATAATAACTGGAATTAAATTAATATTTGTGAAATTAAATTGATAGCATCTAAAATGAAATTAATAACTTTTAAAATTAACTGTTGAATCTAAAATTAAATTGAGAATTTCTTAATTGTTATTTTCTAAAACTAAATTGAAAATTTCTGCAAATAATTAATGATTTATGATATTAAATTGGAAATGGTGTATGGTATAAAGAAATAATATATTAGGTTTTTTTTCGAATGTTATATAAATATTCCATACAAATATAAGTAGATATATACTTGCTAAGTAGTTACAGATATAGCTATTCAAAAATTAATAATGTATTAAAATGCTGCCAAGTCTTAGAAATTATTGGCTTTTCTCTTTTAAATTTAAACAAAAATATTTGAAATTTTTAATTTGATAAAATATTAAAAACAACAAAAGCTAACAAATGCATTATGTCTTTGTAAGTAAAGGTAGAGCAGGACTCTGCTCTTGCTCTATATCGCTTCCCCGCGAAGTCTATATGCGAAAACAGCTTTCGTACAAAGGCGGTCCCAATTGTTCAAATTGTGTTTGGTAAGTCAGGTAAGTAGGTATAGTCGTTTTTTTACAAGTAGATATAAAAATCAAAAAAAACCAAACCTATTATAAATATATATTTTTTTTTATAAAATTTATTTTATATTTATAATGGTAAAAAAACTTAAATACAACATATGTACATGTATTTTATAAAATTCACAAAAAAATTATCTTTCAGATTAATTCATTGAAAATTCCAATTCAAAATGGTATTGGAAAAATCCCATTTTCAAATCAAAATCTTTAAAACACAGAAATATTTAAAATCAATAAACTATTTTTTTATTAGGTGTCAATTTTCTTTCTATTAATTTTTTATTTGCTTTTAATTTGAATTGATTTTTGATAACAATTTGAAAAAAAAATTTATAACAAAACCAAAAATTTATTATAACTGCCAAAAATACGTAGTTAAAACACATTATTAGTAACTCATTATTTTCACATTGAAAGTAATGTAGTATGCAAGGAGATGACATGAAATATCAATAGCTGTATAACACACTTTAGAAGTAATGCAGTTGGCAGGGGTAGGTCAATATTGGTATTGCAAAAAGCACTAAGCTCCTAATACTAAATTTTTTCTGGATATAGTCGGCTGTCATTTCTGGCTTATTAGTTAATGGATCATTTGATTTCTGATGATACATTGTAGAAAATAAAATTACTGAACGATTTTTCTTGGGTACGTAAGATAAGAGTGGAATATCTTTTGTAAATACAACTTTCAACTAACCTTTTTCTGTTATCTGCAGTAATGTTTCTGTTACTTCCTTCAGTTATACCGCATAATCTCAATACTGATTGAGTTGGTACTGCAAGTTTTTTTCATCACATGTAAGGTTAATACCGTCTGAGTTCCTTTTGTGGTACATATAGGCATTTGCAAGATAGTGGCTACGTGCATCCGTTAACGCCATTATTTTCATGTCATATTTTTACAATTTTCCATTATTTTCTTAAAAATTTCTGAAATTTCGGTTTGTTTGATAATTTTTCTTTTTAGCCAGAAGAATTATCAAATGGTAAAAACGAAGGTATGGTAGAAATCGACGCCTATACGATGTTGCTCTAAAAATATTTCTGCCGGTTCCATCAGTTGTAAATACAAAATCTATGGATTATCGATTAGATTTGAAAACAGATGAATAAAGCCATAAGCTGAAAAATTTTCTAAATTCAATTTTATCCAATTTGTTTATTGGTTGAAATTTTTTTTATCTAGCTTCCTGATGGTGTGTGTTAAATGATTATATTTTCAATAGAGTCATCAAAAAATTGTGACCAATATCGACACATTATAATTTGCGATTTGGCTTGACTATTTTGGGAACCCATTGAAGTTTGTAATCTTATGATATTATGTAAGGGATTTCTACTTAAAGGTTGTGCCGACCATTTAAATCGATTTTTCCATAATAATAACGATATTCAGAAATATAGTTATTATTTATTTCAACTTCGTTTTGCCGCGCTTCGACGATCTTTCCTGCAAATAGAGTCGTATATATTTATTCTTCCTTATCCGTTTCCGATACTTCCGAGTTACTGTCACTATAAATTTCAGAGAAGAAATTTGGGTCAACCACTCGTTTATCAACTTCACTTCCATCATCATAAATTTCGTCATCGTAAAAATTCACTTCTTTTTCTAAATTCTAGTTCATATTTTTTGTCAGCAGCAGTACTACTTATATTGCCCCAGACAATGCTTTCTGCTGTAGACATTTAACATGTGCGTGTCATTGCGAATCTACACAACTACTGACTAGGTGTTGACATTGGAACTAGAGATTCACTAGTACATTTTAGTAATTCTAGTCTACACTTTTCGAACTTTTTACTAGATTTCTAGGAAGGAAATAAGCTTAAACAAGTGCATTTATTTTGTTAAATTATATATTTTATTAATAAAAAATTGCATTAAAGTAAATAAGGTACAAATTGTTTGTTACAGTCTTTTTGTTTTTAAATTAAACTTTATGTGCTACAAGTTTTTTAGTACAGCAACAACTTAAAGTTTATCATATATTGTTTTATACATAAAATTAAAAAAGCTAATTTATCCAAGGGTGGCTTAACCTTTAATCGTTGTGAATTTATAATATTATTTGATCAAATTGTTAAAAAAAAACATTTTTTTCAAGTCTGGCTAAACCTTTTATTTTGAAAAAGGTACAAGTTCTATAAATTCTTTTTTCTTCTTCTAAAATAAAAAGCTTATTATTTTAAAGTTTTTTTAGTACCTAATCAACAAAACTTAATAGGAACTTATTGGTTTATACATAAAATAAGAAAAGCTAATTTTTTCAAGGCTGGCTAAACCTTTATAAACAATATTTTATCAAATTGTTTAAAAAAAAATGGCTCATTTTCTTCAAGGCTGGCTAAACCTTTCAACATTTTGAAAAAGGTAAAAGTCGTGTATAAGATAAAAAATCGAATTAGTATAAAGGTGGCTAAACCTCACAGCGTTTTCTTTATCGAGATAGTCACCTTCGTTTTGATGTTGTTCCTTATTTTTGGCTTTGCTGCGACTGGTCTGCTTAAAATATTTTTTTTCTGTCTGGAAAGCTGCTCTTAATGTTTTGTCAGAAGATTCGCTGAAAGTTGATATAGCATATGGATATTGAAAAAATATATATGTTGAAATATTAAACAAAAAAATTAAAACTTCGTTTAACAAACTGTTTACCTTTCATAGCCGTAAGCACATTGCCGTAAATCCGTGATCGCTTTTTGCCGAAAGATCCATCAATATTAAAATTCATTATTATATCGTGACCAAATATCTGATGTAAATTGTGTTCAGCATTACCACCGAGAAGCAACTTGATTTGCCGTATCTATCAAATATAAAGCAGAAATTTTAAATTCTTTATTGATTTCTTACCACAGAAAAGTAAATTACTTACATTTGGATGTGCTTGCGTCGCTAAAATAACATCAAACTCTTTTAATTTTCCCTCAGTACTAATTGGAAATATGCTCATTATATTTGTGGCAACTGCGATTTGGGTAACGATGCGATCCAATAAAACTTTGTGTTCCGCCAAAATATCGACTAATGTGCTATATTGCTTTTGAGCAGCATCTGTAAATATATGTATATTCATAAGATATATACGGTTTCTCACAAAATTTATTTCGACCCGAAATAAAACCAATAGCCAAATTTTGAACGAAAAACTTTTTTCAAAGTTCATATTGCAGGAATTTTAAAAAGAAATCTAAGATCTAAAAACCTATGCGAAAAGCATAAAGTCTGCGTCAGAAATTAAAGTGTCACTAAAAGTACTATAATTTTGATTGTGCTTAACTATAGGGAACCTATAGTGAGAGGCCAATTCTTTTGTGAGATTAATTTGGTACTTTTAGCAATGCTTTCTTCAATACGATCGTTCATATGCGTTGACTGATCGTCCCTTTAATAAATTCATATACGTTGAATTTAAAAAGAAAAAGAAAAGACTTGTTTGTTTCGAGTGTAAATTGAATCTATCTATTAAAGTGAAATTAAACTGGTATTTATACATGTTTCTTATCTTAATAATATTTGGGTGTGGTGCTTGTTTGCAAAGGACTCTTGAGTCATTTGATAATAAGTTCTTTGTTTAATATATGAGTCTTATGATTCACCAGAAAATGTGTTATAAATACATTTCCAAAAAGCGACAAAAGAATATTGTTTTTATACATGTCGAATAAGTTGGTACTGATAAAATATGTGTTCAAAGATAAGTGTTTCGGTACAGTTTATTCAAATGGTAATTTGGTTCGTAACTGTCGGTCTTGAGTGGATAAAACCCTATATGTTAGCACATTACCAACACGCACATTGAGACTTGTGTGCACTTCGTGCAACCATGCGATGCAGTATAACCAGGAACACCACAAACGAAAGCTTTAGCTGGTGTGTCGCATGATAAACAGCGGAACACAATGTTAATTTGCTTATCATTAAAAATAAATCCATCTTTTAGCGAAAGCTCTAGTATGCAAATCTTCAAAAGACTGCACAAAATCTTCATCAGGCTCCAAAAAATCTCTGGAGTTGCAATTTTCACTAAAAATTGTTGCCTCTTTCTCGATATTTTTATTTTTATACAAAATTGATTGTTTTTTCACAAGTCTTTTGTAATTTCTTTTGCTCATTTTATGTTTTGTTTAAATTATATGTAATTTACCTTTTAAATTTTCTTTTCTTATATTTTTATAAAAAACTTTAACTTTGCACGCGGCACATGTGTTTTCAACAAAATAAAGAATAATCAAGAAGAAGCACATCTGCAAAAAAGGAATGTAAAAAGTGTAGTAGACGCTTTGTTGACATGTCACAAAAAATTTACCCAAAATAGTCGACAAAAGTGGTGACTTGTAGACACTTCCTACAGGGATACTTTACTGCAGTGATCCACACACACACACACATACATTCACATTTATGTTTGTTTTGAGCTTAATTTATTTTTTCTCACTCTGCCAGGGTTGCCAAGACATATTTGTCGCTGTCCCCAAAAAAAATTTGTAAAAAACCCACACAATCGCCACGTGTGATATAAATATATTAAAAATAACATTATTTTATATTCAAAAAAACACAACGTAAAATAAACATAACATGAAAGCTTAGTTCTATTTAATTTTTTTAAAAATAAACAAAAATAAACTTATTCTGTAAGATTCTTGTCAATAATTTATTATTTTTTCATAAAAAGTTTTTTTAAATTTTAAACTCAAATAATGAGTTTTAATTATTTGATAATTTTTCATACTCGTCATTCTCGTAAGCGACAATGCCTTTCTTTTAATCGTTATCTTTTATCTTTATCTACATTAAAGGACATAAATAAATTTGAATAATTAAATTTTAAATCAAAGAATCAAATCGACTTTGATTTGATTCCCGTTTAAAAAAAAATTATTTTGATATGATTTGATTCGCGAATTAAAACATATTTTTTAAAATACAATTAATTTAATTTTAAAACCGAAGGGTTTCATGGAATTTTTATAAGACAGCCTCCTCGGGATGTCTTCCGGACCTGGCCTATTTTTATTATCGGAGTACTTTAATACTCTTCTAGAGCAAAAATTTAGCCCTATTTCGCTTAGTTTTCGAGATACCGGTTATTATATGTTGAAAAATAAGCGCGATTTGCAAGTCAATTTTAATGTTTTTTTTTTTATTTTTTTTATTCCCAAATTAAATTAATCTTTTTTTAATTCGCGAATTAAAAAAAGAATTATGTTTGAAATGATTTGATTCAATAAAATAAAAAAAATTCAAATGAAATTGGTTAAATAACTGATTTTAAATCTGATTTAATAAATTGAATAATAAAATATTCGCTGATTTACAAAAGGAATTATTTTTTCGCGAATTAATTCAATAAAGATTTATCTTTTTCGAGGTCTGATCACACATCACAGTGCGTTGGCATACTAGTCACTCAGATTTACCGAAGTAATTTTCGGCAAATAAAAAACCATTTTTCCTTTCTATATTAAAAATTTGATCAGATTTGTCTAATAACAAGCGACTACACAACCTGCTTCTATGAATAATCTAAGATCATAATGGCAACCCTAAATATAAGCAACAAGCGACTACACAACCTGCGCACATGAATGTTTGAATGAGACTAAATGTTTTTATTTAATAAAAATACATGCTCTCTTCATTTGTGAGAGAGCATTCGCACATGTGCGGTGTTTTGAGGATCACTGCTTTACAGCCACATTCAATTATCTCTGTGAGACTGTAACCTTCGACAACACAAACAGTACTGATAATGAGAGCACAATATGAGGGTACTGAGAATCAGGGATGGAAAACATGGTACAATTGTACTTTTTTTTTTGTACATTTTTACCTTGGTTGGTACCTAGGCACTACCGCGGCTTATTTAGTACAATTTGAAATTTTTTCAAATTTTCAATTTATAACTTGATAAAATAACATAAAGTCGACTTTTTTTAAAAGCAACTTTAAATTAAAAACCTGCTTTTATTTATTCAGCTACTATAAATGAAAAATAAAGTCAGTTTTGAGTTTAAATGTTTGTATACATATTGTACTAAAATATTCAGAAGTGGCAACATTGAACAGCTGTTTTTAAATTACCTCTCAAAACAAAAAAATAATAAAAAAGTGTGTTATTGTTAATAAGCTATTAAATGCCTTTAAATTTTTTAATAGCGAATCCTGAAAAGGTTAAATTGCCCTCGAGGCAGACACTCAGAAAATAAGAGTAAAATTTTACAAAGTTTTGTGGTAATTAAACGACTACATAAAATTAACGATAAATATTGTTTCACCCCGTCAATTTAAATTTTTTTAAGTCTTTTTAGTGTCTAAGCAAATCTAACTCAATACGATAAAATTGTTAAAAAAAGGCGGAAAAAATTTTAGTACCGTGAGGATCGAAAAAGTACAATTTGTTTGTCTTGTTGGTACAATAACAGAAATCATATTTTCCATCCCTGCTGAGAATATAAAATTATTTGCGTTCAATAGAGAAGTTTTTAAAAAAATAAAAAACAGTGTCAAGTTAACTACCACGTCATAAATTAAAGATTAAATTGCCTTAATATACAGCAAAGTATTAAAATAAAATGGATTTTTTTCTAGGCTTTAGTAGGAAGAATACATTTTTTACGCTACCTGTAAATGCAAAAAAAAAATAAATTTTTGCTCTTCTGGGAACAGTTCCTCTCGGCGAGGCCTAAAAGATTAACCCACAGGGGTCCTGTAAATTCAATAAAATTTGCTCCCTATTAGATGTCTACTCTCCTGAAAACAGTTCAGAAGGGATTATCGACAACTTTGGACAGTATTATAGCTCTCTGGGAGAGCTAAAGGAATTACTCAACTCACAAGTTTTACTCTGTTGGTGTTTTACTCTTTTGGAAACAGTTTCAAGAGGACTCCCAAGTACTTTGGACAGACTTATAGCCTTCAGGAAGACATGTAAGATGAACAGACTTGTCAAGTTCTTACTCTAATGGGGGTTCTTTAAATGGAAAAATCGTTTATATTTCGACTATATATATAAAGGGTGGTTAAACTTTAAGGGCCGATGTTGATTTTGAATAAAACAAATTATTTAGGAAATTATTCTCATTTCTTTTTATTATGATAATATGGTATGGTTCAATTATGTATGGAACAAAATATCGGCCAAATGGCCGCCTCGACCTCAGCGGCACACCTCCATCCGATTTTCCAAATTGTCGATGACGCTGAGGCATAATTGAGGTTCTATGCCGTTAATGTGCCGAATTATCTCATCCTTTAGCTCCTGAATTGTTGCTGGCTTATCGACGTACACCTTTTCTTTCAAATAACTGCAAAGAAAAAAGTCCAACTGTGTCAAATCACATGATCTTGGCGGCCAATTGACATCGCCACCACGTGAGATTACACGACCACAAGTGGCACCGTCCTGTTGAAACCACATATCGTCCAGGGTCATATCCTCAATTCCTGGCCACAATAAGTTCGTTATCATCTCGCGATAGCGAACACCATTCACAGTAAATGCTTGGCCGACCTCACGACACACTATCGCGAACAACAGCAATGTTTTCCGCAGAACGAACTGAGCGAGCATGCATAGGTGTTTTCTCCCGATTGTGCACATTTGGTCGATTATGCTGACCAAAAAAATCACGAAATGCATTTTGATTTGAACGCCCATTTTCATAATAAGCCTGAATAATTTTTACGCGTTGCTCGATTGTGTACCTTTCCATGGTTCAAATTGAGTTAGTCTGAAATTGAGAAATATCAAATGAAATGCAGAAAAAAACTTGACGTTTAGGTGTGGTTCACATTCAACATCGGCCCTTAAAACTTAACCACCCTTTACATACTTATATGGTGGATTATAGAAGTCTCCGTACAAGCAAAAATAATGTTTTTCCAAATGATTAATTCGTTAATGTTTTAACAATTTTAATGCCTTTTATTTTTGTATAAAATATTTTTTGAAAAAAATAAAATAAAAAAAATTTGGTGCACGATAAAAAAAATAAATTTAACATTTTGTACTAATATTAATAATTTTTAGTAATTTTTTTTGCTGATTTTAGCATTTAGATTTTAAATTCCACTTTACAAAAAGTATACTAAAATTTAGAAGCTGCTACTTATTTTTCTACTTATTTCATTGTACTACACGTCAGCAGACATGTGTTGCAAAGATTAGCAAAAAAATACCACTGGGCTCAAATTAGCAGTGTAGGAGAGCACAAATGAAATAAGTGTAGGAGAGCACAAATGAAATAAATTTCCGTACAGGCGAAAAAAATGTACGAAGTGGGTTCATCTAATGGTATCCCCGAGAGCTAAAAGAATGTCCAAGTTTGTCGGAAAGCCCTTTAGAACTTTTCTTAGGAGAGCACAAAGCGAAATAAGTTTCCGTACTGCCAAAAATTAAACGTTTTTCGGTTATGTGCTTCTTTGTAAGGGATGCATTTTTGTTCTTTACGCGGTGAAGTTTGTTAGTGTTTCTTTTCCTACTCTGTTTTATTAAAATTTGATATTGTGAATATAAAATATGAGTTACAACACAATAAACCAAAGTTATGTTTAAGCATCTAAACAAAGTTATGTTTGTCCATTTTTAATAATTTTGGTTTCCCAGCTGAAAATGTTCATATATGGTAATATATGGGTTCATATATTATTCCTTATATGCTCGGATCCGTAATTTGAGGGCCGTATATGCTCATATATGGACATATATAAATTTCAATATATGGGCACATATGAGTACTTTTCAGTAAAATGAAATGAATTGTTTGGAAATACCCGACCGAATTTATTTATGTAATAAAAACACTATTTCAAAATATTTTTTATTAATAAAAAATGTTAAGATAAATTAAAAAAAAAAAAATACATTAGCTTAAGATGATAGAAAATATATGTATGTAAAAAGATGTAAGAAATATTTAAAATTTAGTCCATAAGAAGAAGGAACTCTGATCTAAAAAAACGATCGTCTTTGAAAGCTTTTTCTCACAGCAAAAATCAGCTTAGAAAACTGTTTGGTTTTTCCATATAAAAAACTCCAGAATCTTGAGAAAGTTTCTATGCATTTTTTAGCATATTTTTTTTACGGCTTAAATTACTTATTCGCTGTTTTCCAATTTCGTCAAGCGAAGAGAAGGCATTGGATCCATATTAATTTGTTACCAGTGATAAAAGTTTTGTCTACATTGAAAATTAATATTTGGTTAAAAATAATGAATTAACAGATTATCTTTTTTCTTAAATTATCTTTAATTTGTTTTTTGTCAACTGCATTACACATTACATATCCCACTCATTTTTAAGTATCTATAAACGCGACAATTCTTTTGTATATTTTTGAATTTCTGTTTATATGTATTTTGTTTTAGAATTTTTATTTTGATTTAATTGTTTTTTTGGGACTTAACTCGAATTGATATTTAAACAATTGACTTTTAGTTATGCTAGTGTTTTCGTGGTGGTGGTGACTAAAATTATTATAAACATATTTCTTTTTTTAAGATTTTGTACCACAACTGAAAATCTGTCACACAACTTTTTTCAAATCAGTATACATAACCATATTTATTATTATTAACTATATTTATTATTAACAAAAACACATTCTTTATTGAGCGATCTCGGCGTTTTTGGGGCCTTTTAAACTCGCCAAATTTTTTGGCTTAGGGCTCTATTTATACTGTAGTTACTCTGTTGTACACATCCCTTTTTTATGTTCATATTGGCGCTCTTGACCTTGGAATATTAAAGTTTTATTTTTGGTTACGTAGGATAAAAATTACTAAAAGTCTTATGTTCACTCCAATTTTCGCTTAAGAATTTAAAATGGATCTTAATTCGGTAAAACAAGAGTCGAACTTAAAAAAATCATTACCTTAAAACATGGTCATATCTGCAAAAAGAAAACATATTACCCATATATAGAATAATATATGTATTGATATCTGAACATATATGGCATATATAAACCAATATATGGACAAATATATGCAATATATTATCATATATTGCCATATATTTTATCATATATTATCATATATGAACTTTCTTGAATGTATATGCCCATATATGCTTACATACATGACATATATGTTCATATATGCTAATACATGAAACCATATATGCTCATTAGACTGGACTTTTTTTGTATAGGAATTTTTTTTTTTTTCCAAAAAGAGTGTACCGCCCCCTCAAATTGTTCCTTTTTACGTAAATAATGAAAATCCAAAAACTTAGACTGATAGCCCTAGGTTAAGGCGTGGCACATGCCCACTAAAGTGGCTAAAACCGGTTTATATGGACTTTTCAAGAGACAAGGCACACAAATATAAGTAAAAATGTTTCATATATATTTGTCATATATTATTTTATTGAAATTAACTTACGTTTACTTATTTCTATGCTTTATAAATATTAAAACTTAATCACAAAGGTCTGATTTATTAATGCTACTGTATTTTTTCCTATAATCAGTTACTGTTTGCAAGATATATTGTTTCTCTTTTTCGTTTTTTGCTAAAGCTGCATTATATTCTTCCATGAGTTTAACAAAACGCTCTGCAGTATCATTAACAACATGTAAGTTTTGTACAATATTCATTCCTTTTTGAAATTCGGATTCATTGTGCCACTTGGAAGGGTCAAGTTTTAGAAAGTTAGTATCAATATTAAATCTTTCAAAAAAGCTCAATGATTTTTTATTAACAAAATCTGAAATTTTTTTTGTTTTATTTCAATCAAGTTGGTTACTATTCTTTTGTGCTCATTATTATGTTCTTCATTGAGATTTTCAACCATTTTTCTCTTATCTGCAATGTCTACAGCGTTATCAAAAAATGAAAGAGCTGCTGCTTCTGGTGTAAGCTGCTGCTTCTGGTGGTAAATTTTCAAAATGAATACACTTATATCTTGTATAGCATTTGACTCATCTGAGGACATTGAGAATTGGTTGCGAAAAAGAAAAATCTTAAGCGTATATATAGCTTTAGCCATCCATCGGGCATGATGCATCGCTCCAGGTGATTTAAACTTTACAGGCTCTGTGTTTCGACCAAGAAATATAAGACTTAATTCCAATAACTCCTTGTAGTCTGCCCTGGGATGTTGTTGAGTGACATAGTCATGAGCAAATTGAGCTAATTGATTTTGTTCAGTTTTGTTAAGCGCAAGATTTATTTTTTCATCGACTATTCCACTTGCAAATTTTTGCTGATTGATTTTGGGCCAATTTTTTTTAAAACGCTGGAATATATCTAATGATGGTCCACTTAATTTTAAATCATATTTTACGAAAGCACTCCTCAGCAAGAGTTCATACACGTGATGACGGCAAGGAAGATATAACAATTCTCTATTGAGGTGTTGTTCCAATAATATACAAGTTCCTTGTAATCTTCCTGTATTTGTCGCTGTAGTATCAAAACATAAAGCTTGTACCTTGTTTGGAAAAAATGTTGGTAATATTTACTGTTATAAGAAAAAATTGCTTTTTAAATACCTTTTCTGTTAGATTCCATTCATTTAATAGTTTTAGTATGGCGTCTGTCTGTTCTTTTCCAGTACCAGCTGACAAGGCAGGTACTCCAAGTAGATGTTCAATGCCATTTGTTGTTACCACAACTGGTAATCTGTCCACTTTTTCATTTCCTGTGATTGATGGTAAAATTTTTCCATCCCAATGTACCGTGATTTGATTTACATTTTTGTTTTTAAAATCCATCATCAGATTTGTAGCAGTTTCCGAACGAAATTGTTTACGGCAAAGCCGAATCGATGTCTTACTGATTACCAATGTACTGATATCATGTTTCAATGCTTCAGCCACAGATATCAGAATACGCACTGCGTCCCTGTCACTTACCTTGCACTTGTCTAAGGTCGCAACAAGCTTTGGAGTTATAAAATGTGTCATTCCTCGTTTTCTGTTTTTTGGTTGAGAGTTACAGTTAGCAATTTGATCAGTATTATAGTCACTATCGTATTCATCACTTAGTTCTTCTGTATTGTCACTATAATCATTCGCTGTCAGGAATACTTGGAATTGTTCTTCGCTCTGCTTTTCTTTTCGCAATACCCCTTTCTCAATACGAATATTTTTTCGCTTTTCTTTTTCAAATAATGAACGATCGCATCCTACCATTGCACCAGGTCTACCTTCTTTACGTTGATTTTTCAAAAACTCTTTATCTTCTTCTATTTTAATTAAATCTAACGCATTTCCGTGCGCAATGTCAAATAAGTTATTCATATTTTTAATAAACTCATCTTCTCGCTTTTTTTGAAGTGGTGTGCTGCGTTTGCACGTTTTTTGCAGATTTTTCCATTGTTGATATAAAGCTTCGACTTTTTGAACGCTTCTATCAATTTGGCGAACTGGAATACGAGCTTTATTCCAAATAATTTCAGCCTCTTTGATAACCAGATACGCACTTGAACGAAGATCCAATTTTACTTTGCGCATGTTATAAAACAACACTTTCAAAATTTGGCCATTGGAAGGCAGCTTAGATCCAATGATTTGGCTTTCATCATATTCTAATAAATAAATTTTTTCACTAGCTCTTGTGTCCATTTTGCAAATACCATCAAAATCAATTCTTTTAATAGCAATAATGTTTCTATGATTCCTGCTTTGTTTATTGCTTGAAATCAACTAACTGATGGATAAAGAACTTACAATAATATTTTGCTTACTTAAAAGGGACTTTCCCTTTTTTACATATTCATATATACATACGTACAACACAAGTGTTACCAGATGAGTAAAATTAAATCAAGTAGACATAATTAAGTGCATGTAAGTTTAAAATGCGCTTTTTTGTACATATGGATTTCATTTATCTTTATCTCTATGTATTATCATTTTTTTTAACTTCAAACAAAAAACCGTGTAAGATCGAAAACGTGTAAAACGAGTACCGTGTAAAACGGGGGATAGGTGTACTGATCAGATGTTGACTTTCCCCTGTGGTTGCCAACATTTTATTTAGCAATTAGATATTTGTTTACAGAGTTGTATTTTTGCGATTTTTTTGAAAAAAAAACTCATGTTTAAAAACTGTTATACAAATAAGTAGTAACTGATTATAGGAAAAAATACAGTAGCATTAATAAATCAGACCTTTGTGATTAAGTTTTAATGTTTATAAAGCATAGAAATAAGTAAACGTAAGTTAATTTCAATAAAACAATATTTGACAAACATATATGAAACATTTTTACTTATATTTTTGTGCCTTGTCTCTTGAAAAGTCCATATAAACCGGTTTTAGCCACTTTAGTGGGCATGTGCCACGCCTTAACCTAGGGCTATCAGTCTAAGATTTTGGATTTTCATTATTTACGTAAAAAGGAACAATTTGAGGGGGCGGTACACTCTTTTTGCGGGAAAAAATATTTTAAGTCCAGTCTAATGCTCATACATGAAACCATATGTGACGATATATGAACATATATGAACATTTTCACCTGGGTTTTTATAAATTAAAATTTGTCTATGTATATATTCCAATTGATTGAGTTTAGTTAACCAATATCAATCAAAAATTTTTTTGCTTAGACCTAATTTATTTTAATAAACTGTTCAGAACTTTGCTAATATTTAGTACCAGCTATTATCATATTACTAATATTTAGTAAAATTTGTTACTGATTTCAACAGATCGATTTTAAATTGCAGCTTACACCAATTTACTAAAATTTAGCAGCGCTTACGAATTTTTATACTAAATTAATTTTTTTTGCTGATTTTAGCAAACTGATACTAAATTCCACTTTACAAAAACTACTAAATTTTAGTAGCGGGTACTAATTTTTTCTACTAATTGCATTGTACTACACGTCAGCAGACATGTGTTGCTAAGATTAGCAAAAAATACTGCTGGGCTCAAATAAGGAAAATTAATCAATGACTTTTTGTTAAAATGCAAAGCATTTGAAAATACAAAAATTATTAAAATACAAGACAATACCGAAACTAAATATTAAAACTCCAATCCGTAGGGTGTACTGTTTTTTATTTCTGAATTTCTAAAATACAATTGACTATTTCTGAAATACAATTGACTATTTCTGATATACAATTGACATTTTCTGAAATACAATTTACAATTTCTGAAATGCAATTGACTATTTCTGAAATACAATTGACAATTTCTGAAATACAATTGACGATTTCTAAAATACAATTGACAATTTCTGAAATACAATTAACTATTTCTGAAATATAATTGAAAAAGGTGTAGTTTGTTTTTAATTTATTGTTTTTTTGGAAAAAAATTATTGAAAAGTTACACGTTTTCCACAAAAACTAACACACTTTTTTTATTTATCTGAAGAAATTTTTAGGAAAAAATCCAATACCTAAGTTTATTATTTTGCAAAAATTGGAAAACTTTTACTTGAAAAAAAAAAAATAATAATTTATTACAATTTTGAAAATATTTCTAAACTAAGTTGCATGAAAATTTTTCCTAGAAATAGTTCATCATTTTATAAAACCAAATAAATTTGTATTATTACATAGGCTTAAAAAATTAATTTATAAAGTCTTTTAAATTTAGTTAATTTTACTACTAGCGAAAAAAATAAACACACATTAAGTTGAAGTACTTTCTCATTTTAAGTTAGACACATTTTTTTAACTAAATGGGAGTAAATTATGTTCTATTTTTTTAACTAAACTCAGAGTTATTATATTTTAGTATACAAATGTCTTTAAACTAAAATGTTGATTTTTTTTTATTTGATACATTTTTATTTAATATACTTGGTTTTTCCTAAAATCCACAAATATTACTTAGGAAAGATATGAACTATTTTTGGGTATATAAACTATTTCGTTTTTACACAAACTTCGGAATTTTTACTCTTTTTAAGAAAATAAAATTTGACTTAAATAAAGAAAATTTTTAAACTATTTTGAATGAAATTTGGATTAATTTTTAGTTCGTCTTTTTTTTTGAGTGTATGGAAATAGTTTAAAAGTTTTACATTGATTTCACTTAATCTTAGTATGATGTAAGATTTTAGCAGCTATATCTATAACTCTTTATATTCTTAAATTTGTATCGAATATTTATATAAAAAAAAACCTAAAATCAAAGGTTAACGATAGAATAAGTGTAGCACGCGTAAATGAGAAGTTGAATACAATTTTACAAAAAACTAGTTGCATATTTTATAAAAAAATTTCGGTACACTCAAAAATAAAATAAGGAAATATATTAATAAAGCCCAATAAACATTTGGAAGAGATACAGTCGAGAAGATATTACGGCAACATCTTCCTTTTAGCACCATCAAAAAATTATCAAAGTATAAGATATTTCGGCGATAAGAGAAAAATTTACTGCGGTTATATCATTTTCATATCTTCTGAAAGAACAACAATTTGTAACAATTTAATGTCATTTGAAGTAAATTATAAAATTATTTCAAGCTATGTTTCAACATATTGCGGATAATGAGGCAAAGTTAATATCATTTACCATTGGACATCAAAACAATAATATATATTTAGGCTAAGGTAAGTAAACATTGATTGCCTTAATTAAAAACTGCAAATTAAGTTCAATAATTTGATTTTTCAGGAGGTCTACAAAGGAAATATGTAGACACGGAGGGCTAGTACGGCATAGAGGAAATGAAATAAGTATTACTTTGTAATGTAGTTAAGAACTTTTAATGTAAATATTTTTTTTTAAATAAAATTTTGACGGATTATACAAAATTTTTTATTTATCTTCCCGGCGATTATTTGGCGATATCAGTTATTTGTCTTCCATGTGATATTGCCGCAATGTTGATAGTTTTGCCAATTGAATGTATGTTTTGCTTTCGGGACACGTTTTCTAACTAATGGGGAGTCTTCTGAAATTTTGGGGATTCTAGTTAAGACTTCGGCTGACTTCATAATCGCAGTATGCATGGCACAGAGTTCATAAATATCATTGCCTTTTTTGGCAATGCCGTGAGTTCATTAATGCATGGTAACCCTTTTGAATGCGCAACAGTTATCAAATTTGTGCAGTGCTTTTATTTGTGATGCTTTTTGTTTTTTGGCAATTGAAGTGACGGACTTATTATCGTAAGTTAAAATTTTACATAACTTTTTGCAAATAAAATTCATTTAGGTTTTTTTTCAATGATTATATATGATTTTATGTATTTATATATAACAAAAAATAGTGAAATCAGTCTATGAAGACATAGGAAAAGTAGTATTAGCGTCCATAAACGTTCCAAAATGTCATATCATTATTTGACAAAGTGTTGGCATGGAGTATTGCTTTGCATTGTAAACGCATATGCTTGCAGTGTTGCTTTCGATTGTTTTGCTTGTTTTATTTATTATTTTAATTTGCTAATAACAAATAGGATACGACTGATGCCGATGAATTGAACTCAATTTTTACAGACCTACCTTTGGCTCAGATCGATAACAATTTCTATACTTTCAACAATACCAACACTGAAGAAAATAACTTTGAATTTTCATGCGTAACTCAACTAGATGTTTTGTCTTGTTTCTCTATGGTTAAGTCGAATGCTGTGGGGTATGATAACGTGCACCCTAAATTTATAAAAATGCTGTTACCGTTACTCCTGCCTTATGTAACATATTTCTTCAACCACATTATAACTTCCAGTAGTTTTCCTTCCAAATGGAAACATGCCAAAATTATCCCAATCCCAAAAACAAACTCGGATTTTCGACCAATAGCAATACTATGTTATCTCTCGAAAGTTTTTGAAAAGATTTTGCACACCCAAATGAGTAGATATATTCAGGACACCGGTTTAATGTCAGATAAGCAATCTGGTTTTCATCCTAATCATAGCTGCGTGACAGTCCGGGTTAATGTCTGTGAAAACATTAGGCGTGAACTGGATGATAGCAAAATAAACTTTCTTGTACTTCTTGATCACTCAAAAGCTTTTGATACGGTCAACCACCATACCCTTTGTATGAAACTTAGACGCTTTTTTAATTTTTCAACTACTTCCACTCAGCTTTTGTCCTCATACCTCATGAATCGTACGCAATCCGTATATGTAAATAATAAGTCATCCCAATCTTTGAATCTCGAGAGAGGTGTACCCCAAGGTTCGATTTTGGGTCCGCTGCTATTTTCAATATATATTAATGACTTACCTGAATATCTTTCGTATTGTAAGATACACATGTACGCAGATGATGTACAACTCTACTTGAGCAGTCCTGTTCAATCTATAAAAGAGAATATTGATAAAATCAACGCTGATCTTAATAGTTTATACCGGTGGGCAACAGCTAATGGGCTCTGTATTAATCCACGAAAATCCAAATGCTTGGTGATTCGTAAAAAAACTTTAAATCCAGTTTTCGAACATGATATCACCATTAACAACGAGAAAATTAACATTGTCCCAACAGCTAAAAATCTTGGTCTAATACTAAATAGTAGTCTAACATGGACAAACCATATTAACACAATAGTGGGTCAGACATTCATGAAACTAAGACAACTTTGGGCAGCCCAATCTTTTACACCTTTAAAAATTAGATTGCTGCTGGCCAAATCATACCTGATTCCGGGGTTATTGTATGGTTGTGAACTTTATGCCAATAGCGACTCCGCAAGCCAATCTAAGCTTATCGTGGCGTATAATAGCATTGTTCGTTATGTTTTTGGATTAAGGCGACGTGATGGAACTTCGGATTTCTCAAAGAAAATTTTTGGTGTTTCATTTATAAATCTTATGAAGATAAGAGTACTTCTCTTTTTACATAAAATCATTTATACGCAAAAACCTTTATACCTCTATGAAAAACTTCGTTTTGCTCAGTCTAATAGGGGCAAAAAGATTATTTTACCAAGACATCATTGTCTAGTATCTATATAAATGCAATTCGTCTCTGGAATATGCTTCCACAAAACCAACAACTTAACAGCAACGTTACTCATTTTAAAAAATTTGTTTTTCTAAATTATTCTTGATATTTTCTTACTTTTCCTGTTTGGCTTTAAATATTTTTTTTTTATTATTATTATTTTTATTTTTAATCTTGTGTAATTTAAATTTAAGCTTTAAAAATATTTTACCTAATTGCAACCTATTCCTAAATATGTTTTAACAATTGTCATTATTATTTTTGCTTGGTAATTCCTGTACTGTAATTATAAGATTAAATCTTGTTGTGCAGGATATGACATTAATAAATAAATAAATAAATAAATAAATAAATAAATAAATAAATAAATAAAATAAATTAAGGTAAATATTCAAGTCTATTTTTAATTTAAAAAACGTTACGAATACGGCATTCTGAAAACGGTGTCATTCCGTATTTTACACGACACAACGGTCCGTAAAAGGTCCTTGTTGGGTTTTAGGTTTTTATTGAAAAATACTGCAGTCAATGTAAATAGTGAATCCGGTGATTTATCATCTGAAAGTGACAATAAAAGCAGGCAATTTGATTTTTTCATACATTTTTGCTATAAAATAATATTTCCAATACAACTTTAAATAAATAATATTTTAATATATTTAAATAAAAACAAAAAACTTTAAATTTTGGTTATTTTTTTCTCATTTGGTTACTTTTTTTTAAAAAAAATTTGGTTACAAAAAAATTTTGTCCGTGCCAACACTGTCGGGGAAACAAAAAACAAATCACTCTGAGAGTTGTATTGCCGTACTCTCACTCGAACATGAGTTCGATGAAGAGACGAGAAGCTGATATTATTGCCAACACATCTAAACGTGCTAGTTACAATAACTATTACCATCCTCTTCAAACATTATCTGATAATGAAAAAAAAAAAACAGATGATAATATGAGTGTCTTCACTACTGTGGAGCCTCGAATACCACCTTCAACTATTTTGAAAAGCAGTGCAAAATTATTGAATATTTAATTGGGAAGATTTATATTGGACACAACCTTTTTTATGAAGATAATAAAATGGAATATTTCTCTTTTACACAAAAAACAACAGGCCATTTAAAATGGTATTATCTGGATTAGACAAAATGGATTCAATGAAGTTGAAATTGGATCTTATCTTATCTAAGGCGACCATACGTCATCTTTTTTGTAGGACAATCATCTATTTTAAATCGCTATCATATATTAAATTTGTGTCCTCTTTCTGTAATTTTTTTCATAATCAGTCATCAATATTTGTTTTTATTGAGCTTACTGAGCTTTCGCTTTTGAAAATAAGTGGTAACACTTATTTTCATTTCGTAAGCTTTATGTGTACAGGGTTAAAAAATTGCAAATTTTTTGTTGAGATTTTTTCCTGTTTTTAGGTTTTGTTGCTTCTGCGTGCGTCTTTTTTATAGAAAATTATATGTTATAATCAGTCATCCATTTTTCAATATTAAAGTTAGAAAAACAAACTTTAAGAGCAAATTGGAAGAATATAAAACTTCAGTGAAATATTTAGAAGAATGGATCGAATCTTTGAAGGAAAAATATTTTTCTTTGGACCCACTTGACAAAAAAAATTGGTTTGGAGGCTGTGTTCTCATGTCTTAGAAAGGTTATATTATTAATTGGTGAAAATAAAAAAAGCAAATTAGATGAAGAAATCAGAAAAATAAACATACTTTTAATAAAGATAAGCTTGAAATTGAGACAGACAATGTCATTAAATTTGACCAAAGATGGGTGGAGATAATTTCTCACTTTGAAAAAGAATCAATATCCTTTACAGACCTAAGTTATCGAATAAATCAAATTCAAATATTTTTTTTTTACTATTTTTCTTAATGTCATCTTTTTTGGTCTAACCTGTTTGGACGTTAAACCTGTCTACCGAAAGACGGATTATTATCGTGAAATTATTCTGTGTGTGGTTTATCCTCAAAACTGATTTACGAAATAAATACAACAATATCAACTATATTCGTGTTAAATGGAACTACCAATCCAAATACCACGGTAAAATAAGGTAATGTTATAAATGCTAATGTATGGCCACGGATCAAACAATTGCAAGGTCAAAACTTTCTGCGATAAATGTGCTGGGTCATACTCAACGTCATCTTGTACTTCAGAGGTTATAAAATGTGCAAACTGTCATTGTGAACATAAATCTACGGATAAAAACTGTCGCAGTAGAGTCTCATATGTAGGTCTAAAGAAACGGTATTCCTGACACAATGTTAATATTAAAAAAATTCCAATATTGATTCTAATACGAACCATACAATTAATGTTAATGGTATTGTTTCACCAAATAATATTTCTTTTGCTAGAGTTGTTCGTAACGAACATATCCAATGAAACGTGGCTAGGCAATAATATTTCAACTGTCCACCTAGAATTTTCTTGTTACCGTAGGGGCCGTAAAAATTCTAGGGGAGGCGGTGTATTAATTGTAATACGGAGATTTATACAACATGAACACGTTTAAAATACGGTACTCATTCAAAATGTAGGTATTAAAATCAAACTTTCTGACAAACCAGTTTACATATCTACAGCTGTTTTCTTGGATGATCTCCTGTATTCCAGATATCATTTTTGATTTACAAATTCATCTTTATTTACAGTTCTTATTTACATATTTACATTTTACGGGATTTTATCTTTAGATATTACAGCGAATTAGATTTATGATCACAGATATTAAAACATATTAAAATATAAATCGTTTAAAGGGAAAATAGGAAAACCTTTATTTGACAAAATGAAAAATGTTAAATATAATTAGAAAATAAATATGTATATAATTGAATTATATAAGTTTATAATACATTATATGCATATCATTTTCGATTTGGTGATCTATGTTTTAAAGCTACACTCAAGCCGACTCTTATCAGTTGATAAGACGAATTTTCTATGTTTTTATAATATTTTTTATTAAGTTTTTGAATGAAATCATCGATTCGCTCACAACCAGTTTCGCTGTGAAATAGCTGAGTGGAGTATCTACATTGCTTATTGTTTATTATCTTAAGGCATTTGTTTTGTATTATCTGATGAAATAGTTTTTGCAGCTTTGTACCATGTCGGACTAGCATATGTTATGATTGGTCTTATATGACACTTTTAAATACTAAATTTTTGTTTTTTAGGCTTAGTAACGAGCGTTTGGCCACAAGGCTCTGAGCGTTTTAAGTGATTTCTTACAAGTTTCGTCGATGTGCTTTGCAAAGTAAGTTTCTTGTCTAGATACATTTCTAGATACTTGACTTTGTTCTGAATTGTAAGACATTCGTTTTCAAAGCTTAGCTGACGGTTAGGTAATTGTTTGGGGAAGTTGTTATAGGAAAATATAATGGTCTGTGTTTTGCTTGGGTTGATTTTAATTTTCCACTTGTAAAAATATTTCCTGCAGGCAGCAAATCCTCTTTCCATTTTCTTCAATAGTGTACTCGTGAGTTTGCTTGACGTAATAAGAACAGTATCATCTGCATAGTATGCAACCTTCAAATACGAGGGAGGGAAAAATTCCGAAGTATAAATGGAGTATAATAAGGGTGATAATGTTGATCCTTGTGGTAAGCCAGTTCTGATTGACTTTGGAGAAGACAGTGTTTCATTAACTGCGACAACAAATGTTAATTTGTATGCAGCTATTTGCCTTGGGAGGCAGATTTTTAATTAAAATTTTTGAGACATCATTCAGACTGGGTGATTTCGATGCTTAAAGCGATGCAATCAATGAATTGATTTCACCTAATGATGTGAAAGCCAAATCTTCAGAAGTAATATTTGTACTTGAACCGATTTAGTTTGGAATCAACAATTTTATCAATTGAATGTTTGCAATAAGACTATTTGAAGCTGACAAATTATCATACATAAGTTTTTCCGTCATCGGTTACAATTTTTCTGTTGCCTTGCGTGAAACATGTAATTTTATTGTTTTTAATTCCTCTTAAACTTCGGCTGATTTTTCAGAAGGATTTGTCATCCGGCCTAAGTTTCGACAGCATTTTGTTCCATTTATCATTACGGTGGGTGTTTATTTTGTTGTTGATCATGATAGTCAAGAGTTTTACGCACTGTTCGTAAAAGTTCGATTCGGATATGTCCTTTGACGTTTTCTTATAAAAGTTCTTGGTGTCTTTATTATTTTAACAATATCCACAGGTAAGATTTTTTTACCACAGAGGCTAAACTTTGGGGTGCATTGATTTTGTGCTTCCAAAATCAAATGTAATTTTCTGAATTGAATTGTTTATAATGCTTCCAAACGCCACCCAGTGTCAGTGAGTTTGTAATCGTAGTAACTCAAGTCCAATTCACAAGGTATCACATTTTCGATTTTGCAGACAACAGGTTTATGGTCTGATGTAATTTTAGATCCGATTACGTCTAAATTAATATTTAGCGTGCTATTGCTTAGTGCTAAGTCAATTACTAAAGTATTACGATTCCTTAGGTGTGGATAAAACGTCGGGCTGTTTGGATAATAAATAAAAAAGTTATGTGACTGTTGAAGATTGCACAGTACATTACCTGCAGTGTTGTTATAAGAACAATGCCAAGAAGAGTGTTTAGGGTTAAAATCACCAAAAATAATAAAATCTTTACGTAATGATATTAATTTAATAATATCATCGGCGAAAATAGATGCATATTTTGGCGGATACGCAGTCGAAATGATAAAAGTTCTGTTATTGATTAAAATTTCAATAGAAAGATTTTCTATTTTCTGCGTGTTTACAATTGGTAGTATTTTCTGCTTGACTGATCTGATCGTAAAACCAGAGCTACTCTTCCCCTCTTGAGCTCTGCCTGCCGTTGCGGTAGATGAAATAATTTTTGAAATACGTTTTGTGGTTTTCCTTGAAATGTGTTTCGTTTAAAGACGAATTAATGCCGTTAGCATTCTAATGAAGAATTTTTAAGCAATGAGAATTGTCGAAGACCATGTGCAAATTTAACCATTTAACATCACGACTTGAATTTGTTGTATTTTTGTTGTACATCATCCACTGCTGTTGTAAAAATTTTGAAGAGTTCATCAATTGGCACACGATAATGTATTACGATGTGAATTCATGTTGTTTTGATAGTAAATGGGAAGATCCGTGTTGATGAACTGTGTTTAGTTTTGTTGCTTGTTGTTGTAACTATGAGAGTTTTTTGTAGTTTTCTTAGCGAATTGCACTTTTTACACCGCATTGTCAAAAGAGGTGAATCTTGTTTTTATTTCAGTAATAGATAAAGGTGTTAAATTATAAGCTTGGATATCACTCTTAATATCCTCGGTACTGAGTCGTGGAAGACCATATATAAATACGACGATTCTCTTTGGAATTGAATGTGTGAAATTCTATTTTCTTTTCGATTAAATTTTTTTTTTTTTGCATTTTTCGTAACACTCAGTATTTTGCGAAAAAAAACTTTTGTTCCGATAGATGTACGTTTATAATAATAGATACACCTAAATGCATTATATTTGAGGAAGGAAAAAACCTTTTTGTTATAATAAAAAAATAAAAATCAGTCCAATTTTTATTTATAACAATTATAGAAACAAAACAACAAAATATTTTTCATTTATAACATTAAACAAAATAAAAATTAAATAAAATGTTTACTAAGTACGTTCATTTGGTGTTCATAATAATAGATACATTTTAGAAAAAACAAGAAAATTAAAAAACACTTAATTATAAGTTTAAAATTATTGAGGAATATTAAAGTAGGACTAGTACCCAGAGCATCCTCCTTTGGTTTGCAGAACTTTCTGCACACTTCTTGGCATACTAGATATCAGATTCCAAATGCAATTTCGTACGAAATTTGTTGTGTTTTTTGCCATTAATCTTTCTTATTTTTAAAAACTTCCTTGGACAGTCTCTTCTTTAATTCACTCCATAAGTTTTCTATGGGATTTAGATCTGGAGATTGGCTTGGCCAGCTTAAAACACGAACGTTATTCTCCGAGAACCAATTCTTAACTAACCTGAAACCGTGTTTAGGGTCTTTGTCTTGGCGAAAAGTCCAAAGTAATGGCATATCCTTTTCAGCATATGGAAGCATTACATTTTCCATACGATATAATGGGCCAACACCGTACCACGAGGAGCATCCCCAAACCATTATATTGCAACCACCATGTTAACTGTTTTTTTTTTTTTGTAAAATTTACGTGGAATTGTTTTCCTTTGGCAATCATTTCCAAACAAATTAATTTTTGTTTCGCCATTTTTTTTCGCCTTCACATCCAGTCCAAAGTAAATGTTCTTTAGCAAAATCTAATCTCATCTTCATATTTTTTTTACGCATGAGTGGAACTTTTCTAGCAATTCTTCCGGGTAATTTAGCATGTAGAAGACGACGACGAACTGTTGGAGCACTGACTACATTTTCAATTTCTGCTGAAATAGCCTTTGAAGACTTGAAAGGGTCTTTTTTGCAATCAGAATAATACGTCTATCAGTTTCTGGGCTTGTTTTATGTGGTCTGCCACGTGCTTCCACAGTTTTCTTTTTAGCTAAGGCATTTTGGACACAACGCAAAGACCTTCCAATATTTTTTGCTATTTCTCTCAATTTAATTTTTTCATTTCAAATGGCACTACGCACCGCGACCACAATAGGTATTTTGTGCTACCCAGAACCACCCTAAAGGTTCAAGCTATTGATGAAGCCAAGAACCTTGCCGGGTGAAGTGTTCCAAATGTCGGAAGGCGACAAGAAACGGTCACCCAAAAACTTGATCCTCCTGACACAAAGCCCAGGACAATCGCAGAGGACATGCTCTGACGTCTCCGATTCCAACCCGCAAAACCTGCACAGCTGAGTGTCCGATTGACCCTTCTTGTGCCTATGGTACCTAAGGTCGCAATGCCCAGTAAAGTATCCAATCAGGGTCCTTAGGTCCCTTCGACCAAGGGCCAGTAGTCGCCCAGACCAACCACTGGGCATAGATATAAATCTTTTAGCCTGTCGTTGGCCACGTGATGTTTGCCAACAATCGTAAAATCTCGACTCTCTCCACAACCTGAGCCTCTCCCTAATATAGCCCATGGGCACCCCGCAGAAAGGTTCAGGGCCTATGAAGGGCCGACGGGCACCTCGCTTGGCCAGACAGTCCGCCCTTTCGTTGCCCTCATGCCCCTCATGGCCCGGAATCCATCCCAGGGTAAGGGAGTTGCTCCTACCGAGTCGGTTGAGTGCCGTAATACATTCCATGACAAGTGTAGTTGACACCTCGTGGGACATAAGAGCCCTGAGTGACGCCTGACTGTCAGAGAGAATATAGATACGAGATCTGACCACACGCTTCCGTACACATTCCTCCACACACATATAGCGTAGATTTCCGCGTGAAAAATTGAGGGATATTTGCCCATGGGGATGACGCGCTGGAACCCGGGCCTTAAAACCCCCGCACCCGTATCCTTATTCAGCTGTTTCGAGCCATCTGTGAACCATAACTGGGCCCCAACTTCAGGTTTACAATTTCGGTTGGTCCATATGCTCCTGTCAAAAGACATAGAGTCAAAATACCTGACCAAAATATGTTCTTACAGCATCTTATCCGTGACCTTTCTGATTGGGTCATCCATAAGAACCTTGGCGATCCTCATGTGACCCCTTAGGTCGCCGCTCTCATGCTACCGAATTCCCTAAGTCTAGTTGAGCTCATGACGGCCGCCTCCATTACAGAGATATGCAACGGAGGAATTCCCAGCATGAACCCGATGGCATCCGTAGGACACGTCCCGCTGGCGCCCGTTATACCAATGCACGCCAGACGGTAGATAGACGGTGGTGGCCTTTTTAGACAGCGAGTCAATATGATCATTCCAGGTTAGAGATTTGTCAAGAGTAACCCCCAAATACCTAACCTTATCAGAGTAATATATCACCATGCCCCCCACAACGGGCCTTGATAAATTAACCTTCCTTCTGTTTGTAAATGGTACCAGTATCGTCTTTGACGGGGTGATGGATAAGCCCCTTTCCTGGCACCATGAAAGAGTAAAGTTCAGAGCCTCTTGCATGCGCTCTGAGATCGTCATGTCATCCCATCCAACGACGGATATGACAAGATCATCTGCGTAGCCGTAGGTCTTGAAGCCCTGGTCGTTTAGACCCTCGAGCAACTGATCTATGACCAGTGTCGAAAATAATGACGATAAAACACCTGCCTGAGGACACCCTCTGGTCGCATTTACAGTCCTGAGTACAGACCCTATACCAACGGTGATTACCCTGGACCTTAGCATCTCCAGAGTCCAATCCACAATGATTGGAGAGATACCCTTACGCAGTATGGCCCCTTTAATCGCACCGTAGGACGTGTTGTCAAAAGCGCCCTGTATATCTATAAAGGTACATTGGGCAATGTGCTTTGCCCCTAGTGCCCTCTCGACCATATCGACAGCGTGATGATCAGCTGATACGCGAACTGAAGACCGTGTATCGGTCTCCATATGAGGTAAGTGTCCCTAATATAGCGATCCAAGACTTTCTTCATAGTCTTAAGGAGAAACGAGCTGAGGCTAATTGGTCTATACGATTTAGGCAACTGTTCGGATTTTCTCCCTGCCTTTGGTATAAAGACCACTTACACCTCTCTCCACGGGGTTGCTACATGATTAAATAGCAGACTGGATCTAAATATCCTAACCAGCCTTGGGATAATTACGTACAACCCCTGCTGAAAAGGCATGGATAGACCCCGTCCAGACCTGGAGATTTGTATGGAAAAAACTCATTCACCGCCCACCTTACCCTGTTCTCCTGAAAGATAGACCCCGATAGACGTACATTCCTCCCCGTCAGGTTTGGGATTCCCCATGTGGCATCCGACCTGCCGGAGATTACCCATCCCGGGAAGTGCGTATCTAGCAGGAGTTTGCAGGTTTTGACGGGAGATTCACCGTCTGGTCTCCTCAGAGTACAGATACCATTCGTATGATTTTCCCTGTTTTCTCATGGTTTGAACTATTTGTCTCTTTTCTGTGCTACAATGTTTGTTTCTTCCTATTTTTTAAAAAATCTTACATTAAATTTATTATATTTTTCTTTAAAATAAAAATATACTTACAGCTTAATTAAAACACAACAAAAAATTACTAATTTGAATTTGATGCAAAAAGAAAACGGTAAATTATTCAAGTGTATATATTATTATAATCAACAGTTCTACGTGATTCAAATAAATTCTAAACTATAAATTAATTGAAAACAACATACTTGCCATATTTCCTTTTATAATAGCATTGCCACATCTAACTGATTATGAATAAGTAAGAGCGGCTAAATTCGGCTATGCCGAATCTTATATACCCTTCACCATGTTTGGGAAAAAACTGAACTTTATATATGGACATATATGGAATGGACAGATTTATATACGGACGCCTTAAAGAGAAATTTAACCATTTAGTTTGGTGATATAACTTGGACTCGGGAATATTTATGGTTCCAGAAAATTGGTATTTCAAAAAATTTTTGTTTTGGGCATAACTTTTTTGTATCTGAACCGATATTTCCGAGTTTTTTCAGCAAATATGTTATACTAAAGATTTTCGATATTTTGCTATATAAGACGTATCCATAGGTCATATTACAGCTCTAGAATAGTGTTTGTTGTTTGTGTATAAAAGGTGAAGAGGTGAAAGAAAAGAATTGACCGGGATTCGAACGCGGCCTTAGAGAAAAAAAAGTATTTGTGACATAGCGTCTAGACAACTGAGCTATTGAAGCTCACACAAAATCATCGTTAATAGAGGTACATATATAAAAAGTCTTCGTTCATTAGAGATTTGTTTGGCTTTTATTTAAATGACAAATCTTTGTATGTGTTTGTTGTTTGTGTACCTAGTACTTTCATAATTACTGATACACTGTTAGTCGCCCCCACTGTAAGAAATCCACTGAACATACTCTCGTTACGTTGACAGTTTTTTGACAACTAGCGTTTAAACTTCATTTTTGTCGTGCGTTACTTTAAATTATGGAATGGGGAGATATTGAAAACCGTATTGTCGTAATTGGCCTAAAAAAAGTGGAATGGAAACTGGAGACATTTATCGAACATTGCAGCCGCTAGGGGTTAGTCGTAGTTTTGTTTATCGTGCTGTGAAACTGTTTGGGGATACTGGTGGAGTAGCAGACCGTCCGAGATCTGGCCGTCCGCGCTCTGTGCGAACTCCCAGAGCCGTTAAAGCTGTACAGAATCTAATTTATCGAAATCCAATCCGAAAGCAGCAAATAATGTCGCGGGATATGAATATATCGAAGGTATCCATTTCTCGCATCATTAAATATGACTTGGGACTTCGGGCTTACAAAAGACACACGGGGCATCTACTTACGGTGGCGTTAAAGCAGAAACGGAAGCAAAAATCAAAATCATTGATTCGCCAGTACGCCAAAAACCGCCACAGAAAAATTATGTTTACTGACGAGAAAATTTTTACTGTGGAGGAGTCGTTCAATAAACAAAATGATAGAGTCTATGCTAAGTCATCTCTGCAAGCAAATGAATTGGTTCCTAGAGTTCAGAGAGGTCACCATTCTGCTTCTGTGATGGTATGGTGGGGATTCGCCTATGATGGGGTCACCAAGCTTCATTTTTGCGAAAAAGGTGTTAAAACTTCGGCAAAGGTGTACCAATCTGACGTTTTAGAAAAGGTTGTGAAGCCATTAAATAGCAAATTGTTCAAAAACGAGCCGTGGACCTTTCAACAGGACTCTGCCCCAGCCCATAAGGCAAAAACCACTCAAGACTGGTTAAAAAACAATTTACCAAACTTTATTTCTACGGGTGATTGGCCATCGGGTAGTCCAGACCTGAATCCTTTAGACTATAAATTGTGGTCCGTTTTAGAAGGCATGGTCTGCACTACTCACCACAAAAATTTGGAATCGCTTAAGCGTGCACTTATCCGCGCAGTGGACAATTTCCCCATGGAGGTCGTGCGTACTGCAATAGACGATTGGCCGGTCAGACTTCGGTCGTATTGGAAGGCAAATGGCGGCCATTTTGAATAATTTTTTTTTTGTTATATTCTTCATTATTTAAAAAACAAAATAAAAAGAAAAAATTAAAAAACCTCTTGTTGTTTGTTTTTTATCAAGAAAAAACCGTGTGTCAGAATAATTGAAAGTACTAGGTATAAAAAGTGAAGATGAAAGAAAATAATTTCAACCAATGGATGTGTTTGTTATGCGTAAAATTCTACATACATATTAAACAAAGGGATTTTACTGGAAAAATTAGAGGTAGTCCTGGTTTTTTGCTAATATCTCAGCCATTTATTAACCGATCTGTCTGATTTTTAATAGCAAACAGAAATGGATCACATGTAACAGAAATAAATAACAATCAAGTCCTCATCATGTCTTTGGTTCTTCGGAAAACCCATTTCAACACACAGACGGGCATCGTTAAATCAACTTCGCTCTTCAAAGCACCCAGAATATATATACTTTATATGGTCTAAGATCAATATTGTAGAAATTACAAACGGAATGGCAAACTTATATATACCCGTCCACCTGTGGTGAAGGTATAAAAATAAAAACCCAGAAGTTTAAAAAAGATAATCTTAGATTTATGAGCATTACAATATTAGTACATAAGGTGTATCTATTATTATGATCAGGTGTGTATATTAAATATTTTGCTATTAATTTGTGAATTTCCATAAGAGTGGTGGTTTAACTTTTTTTACTTCTTTTATGCTGGATATTGCGTCCAATTTCATATCATTGAGATCGACCAGAGCACTATACCGATTTTTTGACGTTGAGGGTAAATCAGAGAACATATAGGAATTGTTCCAGACCATTTAAGTCTCTTCATGTTTGTTTTTTTTTTTCAAATTTAAGGTGTTTGATTTTGCCCCGGGGCCATGGCGGTATTGCAATCCCTGCAGGTGTAATGTGAGTTGTCACACGTGGGAGTTCAATGAGAACAACAGACGAAAACTACAAAAATAAACAGATTGTTCGCACTTTTTTTTATTTTTTTTTTCTTTATTTACTGTGAAGGAATGAGAATAATGAAGTGAGGATGATGTTATTATACTACTTTTTAGTACTGCTGTTAAAGCTTCAAATGTCAACAGTACGATTTTGAAAAGTGAAAACTACTAGTGCAAATTGCTATAGTGCAGATATTTCTATATTACTTTGTACTTTGAATTATACAATTAAGGAATACGTACACAACCTTTTCACAAGACAGAATGGGACCACCAACAAGCTTTTCTTTATTTTAACTGATTCGTTTCAATAACTATACGCTACTTTGTAAGAGACCACCGTTCTCTTCGACATTCAGTATCGAACAGCCTTAGATATCCAAAAACCTCCCTTTTGGTCGGATTTAAGAAAATTTGCCAGGATTAAGGAAAATTATATCTTTGGAGACGACCTCAAATGTAGAAACCAATCTTGAGATTGCGTTCGTGCGAACTGCTGGAGAAACATTCTCTTTGATTTGATATCTACTAACAATTTCGGTATCGCTTTCTAATGGCAAATCCTTCAGTCCTTGATTTCCTCATTTAAAATGTCACAGACAATCTTTCCGCAGCTCTAACCCTTAACAACTTAGGATCTGATCATTTGCCGGTTCATGCAATGGTAACTGGAGTTTATTTAAGAGGTTTATGCTTTTAATCTATTGCAAATGCCCTTAAATAGTGTTGATGACATTGAACTGTTGGTGGCAGATTTAACAACACTAATTTCAGTGTCCCAAAGAAAAGGCTTATGAAGAGCGAAGTTGATTTAACGATGTCCGTCTGTGTGTTGAAATGGGTTTTCCGAAGACCCCAGACATGATGAGGACTTGATTGTTATATATTTCTGTTAAATGTGATCCATTTCTGCTTGCTATTAAAAATCAGCCAGATCGGTTGATAAATGGCTGAGATATTAGCAAAAAACCAGGAATACCTCTAATTTTTTCCGTAAAATCCCTTTGTTTTTATTTTATATGTATGTTGAATATTACGCATAACAAACACATCAATTTCTTTTCTTTCACCTCTTCACCTTTTATAGACAAACAACACACACATACAAAGATTTGTCATTTAAATAAAAACCAAACAAATCCCTATTGAACGAAAACTGTTCATTTAACTCTATGAACGATGATTTCATATGGCCTTCATAGCTGAGTTGTCTAAACGCTGTCACAAATATTTTTTTTTCTCTAAGAACGCGAGTTCGAATCCTACTCAAGACACAATTCAACTTTTTTTATTTTCTTAAGACATTTTTTATTTTTTGTTTTTTTTAACATTAAATAATTAATTTAAATAAAATTTTATATTAATAATTAAATAATCCATAAATAGGCTAAAAACATCAAAATTTGTATAAAAACCCTCTGATACAAACAAAATACAAACGGTTTTATTTCTATTTTTTGCTCCGATTTAAAAGAATTTATAAAAAGATTTTTAAACCATTTTATTTCTCATATATTAAGAAAATTTTATACATAATTCCCCTTTGAAAGCAACTATTTTAGGTCATAACTTATAATAATTTATAAAAAAAATTATAAACTATGTTCCTTTAAATTTTTAAAATTAAGCTAAAGAAATTAAAAATATTTTTTAATAAAAAAGCGAAATAAAATCCCAAATGCAAATTTGCCAGCTACATCAAACATATTTGTAGAAATAAATCACATGCAGTTCTAGTGATTTCTTTTAACGATTTGTAAAAAAATATTTTTTTGGTTGAAAAAAGCTTTTTTTAGAACTAAAAAGATGTTTGAAAAAAAATATGATAACACTGATTGGCATTATGATCGTGATTGTTGTTGTTTTTATTTTATTTGTTGAACTTCTTGTCTTTCACCTCCTCACCTTTTACCCACAAACAACAAATCCATACAAAGGTTTGTCATTTAAATAAAATCCAAACAAATATGTTTTAAACGAAAACTCTTTATTTACTTCTATTAACGACGTTTGCTTATGTCCTTCAATGGCTCAGTGGTCTAAGCGCTTTGTCACAAATACTTTTTTTCTTTTAGTCGCACGATCGAGGCCCGTCTATTTAACTTTTTTTTTTTATATTTTTTAACACTTTTTTTTATTTTCTTAAGACTTTTTGTTATTTTTTTATTTTTTTTAACAAAACAAATGCGTCCAGCACAGTTGTCTTAACGATGTCGGTCAGCTTTTCTGTATAATTGGAGAACGGAAAGAGGAAAAGTTTCCAAATAAGGTGCAAGCATCTTGGTTATCAATACACAACATCTGACCAAATGTGGGCGGGATCCTTGAATTGGGCGTGGCACAAAATAGATTAAATAATATCTTAAGAACGGTAAGACCGTAATTAAATACTCCATAAATGGGCTAAAAACATCAAAATTTTTATAAAAACTAAAATTTTAGAGCTGTAATATGACCTATGGATACGTCTTATATATCCAAAGATCGAAAATCTTTAGTAGAACATATTTGCTGAAAGTAGTTATGACCAAAACATACATTTTTTTAAATACCTATTTTCGGGAACCATAAATCTTTCAGAATCCAAGTTTTATTTTTTATTAAGACTGAACTATTTTTTAATGCAATTAGATAGTATAAGGGGTTAGCTTTCAATGTAAATATAAATGTTCTTACCCACTTCACTCCCCCTTTTATAACAAAGAAGAAGAAAACATTAATATGTTTTAACTAGCATAATTTTAAAAACTGAAAACTATGCATAAAAAATAAAGTTAAAATGTAGTTCCATTAACAAACGATTAAACTTTTAACAATTTTCATTTGTATTGTTGTAATATGCCTTCAAAATACAGTGTTCGAGAAATAGAAAACCATTTTTCTCTGAAACAAAAAATCTGAAAAAAATTTGACTTCAAATTCGAGTGTTTTAACCCCAAATAACATAAACTGCCAAGTTTTTTATATTTATAAAAAAATCTTTGGGACGGTATGAGTTAAATACGCTCAGAAACAAAGCTAGAAGATGTTAGATAAGGTATAAAATTACATAAACTGCCAAGTTTTTTATATTTATAAAAAAATCTTTGGGACGGTATGAGTTAAATACGCTCAGAAACAAAGCTAGAAGATGTTAGATAAGGTATAGAATTTCTGTTGGTAATTCTCAGACTTCATTCTTAAATAATGTTATCAGTGATAGTATATCTAATTTTAGAAATTCTAGTTGGAATAATCTCCTTAGGGACTTAGATAAATCCTTTCGAAAGTTTTGGAACATATCTAAAATTATTCGAAAGAGGAACAAATGTATTGCAACACCAAAATTTAATGGAAATGTCTACACCACAAAAAATAAAAATTTTGAAATACTTGGTCAAAAGTTTCTTTTCATCACTCGGTTTCTTCAAACTAAAGTGATTTCGACACAGAACAATTTGTTTCCAAGAGAGAGTAATTTAGGAACAGTAAATTTTGAATATGTAAAAAGCATTATTAAAAGCTTAAATAGATGGAATTTCTAATAAATGCTTGAAAGCACTACCCCCGTTAGGCATACATGTAATACATGTAAAATGCAATCTTGTTTTGATTTCTATAGAGTGAATAAAATATATATTAATCTAAAGAGGATAATAATGCGCTTTATTCATGTTATGTCTCTATCTAATAAAAAATTTAAAAAAATTAAATGTGTCCACTTGTGCGCCTTATTTTTCACCTTGCCAAATTCGACCGTAACTCATTCCAGAAATGTTCCTCTTAACTCCCCCCAGAAATTTTCCTCTTAGCGAAAAACTATATTTTGCAAAAATTAGGCTGATCAAATATCGGGAAGGCGTGGCTCAAACGCCCCAAGGTTGCTAAAATATGTGAAATTTTAATAAAATTTGCGCAAATATTAATTTTGCGCTACGCCTATGCCACAAACTAAAATATTTTAAGATGGATAATGATGTAAAATTTTACGCTGAATCCGAATCTGTTAATTAAGTTATCATAGCGCGTCAACTTTTTGTTTGATGTTATTTTTCATAAAAAGATACCTTTTTGAAGGCTTTCAATAGCACATTACGAAATGTAACAAGTCAAACCATATTTGTAATATTCAGATTTTCACAGGTTACAATCAAAATAAAATAATAACATAAAAAATTATGAAATAAATCATTATTACCATTTAATGAAGCTTATTATTTGCCCCATAAAATTCTACCTAATGATCGTGGTACTTTTGGTTCGTAATTCCCAGAGCTAAAATCTCTTGTTTATAAACAGAAATAGTAGTTTTCTGAAGTTAAAGTTTTATTCAGACAATAAATCATGTATATTAATGTGAAAAAAAGAATAAAGAGAATATTAAAGCCAATATTGAAGTAAGAAAATTAAAGAAATAAAAGAAAAAATGAATACAAGAGGACGAGAAAAGTTATCGGTCTAAATTGCCACCCAATGCCCAAGTTAAGCGAGTATTATTTTACAATATGCGCAAAGTAAAGCAAGTGCTTTCCTTATCGTGAAAGAAATAGAGTTTTTATAGAATAAACCACGAATTCAAATTAGAGCTTTTGAAAAATGTGTCACAAAAGTTGAGAGTTTTTACAGAGTGTCCGCCGGAAGGTATACTCCTTTCTTTGTTTATAATTTTTGATTAAATGAAAAAGAATGGATCTTATATTGATAAATGTTTTATTTAATGTGGGAAATTATGTATGGAATACAATATCAGATAAATGTCCGCCTCTGTTAGCCTCACAAATGCAAGCCCTTTTGAGCACATTTTTCATAACATTCTCACACGTTTCACGCGGTATTTCATCACGAATATTTTGTTTGAGTTGCTCAAGCGTTTCTGGTTTGTTTGCATAAGCCTTGCTTTTCAGATATCCCCACAAAAACAAGTCCGAAGCAGTCAAATCAGGCGACCATGGAGGCCAATCAACATCACCATTTCTTGAAATAACTTGTTGTGGAAAGAGGTCTCGCAGTAATTCCATTGAAATCCTGGCTGTATGCGATGTGGCACCGACTTGTTGATACCACATGGTAATCAAGCATGCAGTTGTGCCGTTAAAAAGTTTTCAATCATATCACGATATCGCTCCCCATTCACAGTTACCGTTACGCCGTTTTCATTTTCAAAGAAGTAAGGTCCAATGCTTCCTCCTGACCAAATTGCACACAAGACTGTCACTTTTAATGGATGCAAAGGTGACTGATGAATAATTTGAGGGGTTTTCTATTGCCCAGAACCGATATTCTGTTTATTCACATATCCATTCAAATAAAAATGTGCCTCGTTACTCATGATTTTGTCATAAAAATCAGGATTGTCATGGGCGAGCTGTTTTAACGATTAAAACACGTTGGTTTATCGAATATTTTTCCATAATAAATTTGCCACGTGTCTACTTTACGATTGCCAAATATGAACTGTCAATGTTTACCAAAATGGCGGCAAAACAAAGTAGTATACCTTCCCGGCGGACACCCTGTTTATGGTTCTACATAAACCATATATACGTATATATGGTTCTGTATAACTTATATATATGTAAATATGGTCCCGTGTAAGCCATATATAATTATAATTAGTGTTATATATAACTTTATATGATATAATATATACCATATTTTATCATTTAAACTATATCTAATATTATAAAGATCAATATATAACTAGATGTGGTTATATCTGACAAAGTATAAGCTAATTAAACAAATATTAATGTAATATATAATTATATATGGTAATGCATGCCGACATGTGTATTTATATATGATAAGATAAAGTCACATATGATTTTTTTTTCCCCATTGTTTATTACACCTGTCTAATATAGACAATAAGTAATTTTTCTTACGGCTAGTTGGGTGTTAAATTATCCTAAATCATTACTTAGAATAATTATATCTAATGATTAGTGTATTAAAAAAAAAAAATGATACATAAAATATATGATACATAAAAATATCCTTTATCTATTTTAACGTTAAGAGAAGCGGTCAAGTAGTCCCGTGGGCGTAATACGCTTTAGTCTTCTGGGCACCAAAGTTTCGTTTTCCGGCAGTTGTCTAAGTTGAGTGTTCGCATGTGAAGTGAGGCGACTTGTATGTTTTAAGCTGCTGTTTCGAATAACTTCGTTTATAGTTTTAACGCCTAGATCGCGGTGAAGGTCCTCATCTGTGATATACCATTCAGCATTGACGATAGTTCTTAGTATTTTAGACTGTATACGCTGTATAATTTTTATGTTTGAGTTGCTGGCAATTCCCCATATTTCAACTCCGTACTTCCAAATGGGGGATATTATTGTATTGTATATTAGTAATTTGTTTTGAATCGATAGTTTGGACTCTCTGCCTAGAAGCCAGTATAGTTGCCTGAATTTGTTTTTTAATTCATTTCTTTTTTGAATAATATGATCTTTCCAGATAAGTTTAGAGTCCAGTAACATCCCAAGATATTTAGCATTTGTGTCTAAAGGTATTGACGAATTGTTAATGTAGATCGGTTGGTGGTCAGTTATTTTTCTATTGGTATATATGACTTGTATTGTTTTATCACTGTTAACCTGAATGCCCCAGGTTTTGAACCAGTTTAGTGCGCTGTTCAGCAATGACTGTAGATTTGTAACAGCCATTGTGAGATTCGTGTTAGCTGACAAAAGCGCAGTGTCATCGGCGAATGTAGCAATCATATCATGGTACTCTCTAGGTGTTGGAATATCGGCGGTATACAGAAGATAAAGCACAGGGCCAAGTACGCTCCCCCTGGGGGACTCCAGCTTTCATTATCATTATGTTGGAACACTGGTCTTTGTATTTGACATAAAATTGTCTGTTCTCAAGGTAGCATTGTAATATATGATACAAGTTTTGTGGAAGTGATTTTTCAAGTTTATGTAGTAGCCCTCTATGCCAAACACTATCAAATGCTTTGGCCACATCGAGGTAAGTCCCACACAAAAGTTCTTTCTATCAATGTCGTTTAAAATTTTATTTGTTACTCTATGTATTTGTTGAATAGTGGAGTGCATACGTCTGAATCCAAACTGGTGATCAGGGATGAGATTTCTGGCTTTAAGGATAGGTTCTAGGCGAACAAAAAAAAGCTTTTCGAAGAGCTTTGAAAGTATCGGTAGCAGACTTATTGGCCTGTACGATGTTGCTTTCGTAGCATCTTTATTGGGCTTAGGAATTGCTACTATTTCAGCTACTTTCCATACTTTGGGAAAATATTTTATGTTAATTAATACATTAAAAATATTTCTAATATAGATCAATGCTTTTGTAGGAAGTTCCTTTAAAAGTTTGCCAGTGATTTGGTCATAACCTGGAGATTTCTTGTTATCTATACTCGATTTGATTGCATTTTTAATTTCATTGACCGTAACTTTTTTAACTTGACAATTGGGTATATTAAAATTATTCGGCAGTAATAGGGTGTTCTCGTCCATAGGATTTGAGAAAGTTTTACAGAAATGTTCTGCGAGAACACTAGCTTTATCTAAGTTTCCCCTTGCCCAAGAGCCATCATCTTTTTGTATGGGCGGATTATGAATTATACTGTTATTAATTTTTTTTGTAGCTTTATATAAAGAATAATTTGTAGCCGATGACGCACCCAGGTTTTTAAGATATCTTTTAAGTTTGTCTTCTCTGTCTTTCTTGAGCAGATCCTTAAGCTCTTTTATTACCTTGTTAAGAACTGTTTTGTAATGGGGTGACCTCGTAATTTGCCATTTCTTTCTTAATTTTCTTTTTAATTTAATCTTTTCTTTAACGTGTGTTGGGATGCTGTAATTATTTATTTTTCGTACAATTAATGTAGTAGTTATCGGCTGCAAGTAACATTGAATTGTTAAAATATGCTATCGAATTATCTATTTCATCTTTAGATTTAAGCGATATATTCGTACAGAGGTTCGATTCCAAAATTTCTCTGTAGCAATCCCAATCAGTTTTTTTGTTGTAAATAAATTTGTTTTGTATATTAAGCAGAAAATTAGAATAATTCGTAAGTAGAATTGGCGAATGGTCAGACGAGAGTTCAAAACACGATTCAATTTTTAGATTTATATGGTTTATATTTTTAGTTATAAAAAAGTCTATAAGGTCTGGTTTTTTATTCTTATTTGTTGGCCAATACGTAGGTTCCCCAAAGCTAAGAAAGAGGCATTTGTATTCTTTTATTGCTTCAAGTAGTTGTTTACCTTTTGTTAGAGTTAACCTTGATCCCCATATTGTATTTTTAGAATTAAAGTCACCACCTGCAATAAATCGATGACCAAGAGATTTTAAGTATTCGAGATATTCGAGACGGGTATTATTGTGCTTTGGTGGACAGTAAGCAGCAGATATTACAAGAGGTCCATGAATATCCTCGATTAATACTGAGGTTGCTTGTATACAGTCTTTTCTAAAATTCTGTAATTCGTTGCATTTTATGTGCTTTCGAATTATTATTGCAGTACCACAATGAGCTGTATTGTCGGGGTGGTTTGTGTAATAAACTGTGTAATTTGGTATGTTTATAAAACTTTTCTGCGTAAAATGGGTTTCAGAAACCAGTAGTATATCAACAGAGTGATGATTTAAGAATGATGTTAGTTCGAGCGAAAGGCCGTTTGAATTCCACAGGACTATTTTAAGTTCGCTTAATTTATCCATTTAGTTTATTAAGTAGTGTGGTGATAATGCTCATCATATTGGACATTTGAACCATGAGCTGTTTTACCATATCTTTGAGGTCCTGCATATCGTTATTGGTGTTTTGTACAATTTGTATATCGTTAGATTTTTGAACATCTGGCTTCGTTACAGGGACCTCTGAAGACACAACTGCTTCCTGAGTTGACGCAACCCGATTTGAAGGTACCACTTGAGTAGGTTTTACTTGCTGCATTGTTGCAGCTTGGGCGTATGATATTGAGGGATTTACTTTACTATCCTTTTGATTATGAAGAGGTGTTGGGGGAATTACGATTTCTCTTGCTCTGTATTGGTACACTGCCGTTGTTTAAGGGAGTAGCCATTTGTGGTTGAGGTGAAGAGCTTACCTGTACTTGTGGTGTACTAAGTGTTGAAAACATTGGGAAAGTTGATAGAGTAGCTGTTGTTGTTGTTGTTGCTCTTGTCATGGATTGTACAAAAGTTGATGTTGTGGTAGTAGAGGTTATTGTTCCTGTTGTGCATGATGTGGGAGTAACACAGTCATCCTTCCATGACAGTGACTGCTCTAGGAAATCCTTTAATTCTCGATTTTGCAAATTACCTGTTAAAGATGGTGACACGTCTTGCTGGGCAGAATTTTTTATTACCAAAGCATCGTTGCTTGGGTTAATGCATGGCAAACAATCAAGAGTACTAATTGATTGTGATCTTGAAATAGGAGGCGAGTGCCCCACTGGCATTTTTTGTATTTATTACTATTTTATTTTAATTATAAAATTTTATCAAATGTAAGAAATTTTTTTTTACATATGATTTAATCCAAACTTTTTTATTCGGGTTATTATTTTTTACAAAACTTTTAAATTTTAACAGGACAGAAATTTTTCTTAGGATATAAGACATAATTAGTTTTTAATAATAATGGTACATATAAATACCCAGTTAAAAAATTGATCTGTCGCAATATTTAATAATATCCAATTTGATATTCTTTAAAATCTGCGGTAATATCTAGCTGATCTTATTTAATCCGAAAATTGGCAGATCATATTAGATTCAGCAATATATTTGGAGATTAAGTTAGATCTAAATTTATCAGAAAAATGGCAGATCTAATTAGATCCAACAATATATTTGGGGATTTAAAAAGATCTAAATTAATCCGAAATGTATCAGAAAAATGTCAGATCGAATTGTATCAACAATATAAATGAAATCTAGTTTATTAAAAAAACGTATAAAAAATTTAAATTAAAGAGCTGTAGTGAGTTAAGCACTCAACATTGTGAGGTTGACTTTATATAGACTACATTTTTCGTATAATTGTGTTATATAATAATATCATGATATGTAGAAAAATGTCTACATATCATGGCTGAATTAATGAGACTAAATTGGTTCTGCACTTATGATTTTATATAATTTTATGAACCTTATCTTATTAAATACTCTAGATATGCAACATATAACAACACCTCTAATTTGTTTGGAAATATTGTACCATATATAATTATATCATACTATACCAAAAAAGTTTCTTGTATTGGACTATATATAAATTCATATCAGGAGTCACAGAACAACACGTGCTTTTTTGCATTTTTTGAGAAATTGTTTTTTTTTTTTGTATTGTTTCGGTTGAAATCTACTAGAAAAAATCTTATTAGCATAATTTTGTTCCTTTTTTCAACAAAAAAGTCGACTTCAAAAAAATTATGCATCACGAAACTGACTTTTTTCATAATTATTGACGCTTGTTTGTTTTTTTAAACTAATAGTTTTTAATTGTTCTGAATTAAATTTTATTATATTTTGAAATTTGCAGTAAAACTGGTATCATAATGTACAAACTTTATTTATCAAAATATTTTTGTTGTTTTTTGGTAAATGGGTGTATTTAAAAAAAAATAGTACCGTTAACAAAAATTCGCACACCATAACGTTTTCTTTTTTAACAACGTTTTTTTTTTGTAAAACATGCTTTTTCGCATTTAAAAGTCCTTTGATCTCATGCATCCATAACATTTACTGTAGTGACGTCTTGTGGTTTGAAGCTTCTTGTGATAAGCAAAAAACTTCTTACTATATCCAGGTTCATGCTGTTTTACAAGGGGATTAAAAAAGTAATCCTCAATTTCCCAAAACTTTTAAATGAGCAAAAAGCACTTTTTGCTCTGCGACTTCTCATATATAATAGTATTTCATTACATATTAAAAAATATTGTTGATAATGGATCATATGGGCGAGACCCAGAAATAGCCCATCAACCAAAAATTTTTTAAATCTATCCAACTTTATTTTTTTTTAATTAACATTAGACTATGTATGTATATAATATTGTAAATGTATTTGGATGATCATTAATAGAAAAAATATTAACAAATTCCTACCTCAGATCTCTTAATGTTATGCAAAAAATTTAAAAATTTTGGGTGTTCATATCATTACCTGAGTGTTAACGTAGATAGTCCGATCGAAAAGCATATTTTTATTCATTCAATTCTCTTTAAATTAAGTAAAAAAATTTTTTTTACTATTTTGGAAATATTGAAATTAGGTCCGAAATGTTGGGTCCATGCGTTGTAGCGTGCGTTACTGAAATAAGGATTTTTTTATATTGTTACAGAAACTCGATTCATCAATTTACATTTACTCGTAGAAACACAACTCCCTATATGTTAGCTCTGAAATACAAAACAGTTAAATGGCAACCCTTAACAATAACTAATGTTTCTTTTGTCAAACTTCAAATGAACATTCTCAAAGCTGGATTAGCGAGACGTAGACGTAACTCATTCGTAAACGTAACGTGCTTGGAGGTTTTTGTGTAGTAATAGATACGTTAACTATGTGTCATATGTTTTGACATTCGTAAACAAACATTCAAATATTTTATTTGTGTGTTTGTTAACAATTGGTTTTACAGCATTTTTTCAAGGGTTAAAAAATAAAGTAAGACATATGAAAGGAAATATGAGCATAAATAATTTGTTTATTAGATTGAGTTTTTTGCAGTTATGCTTATTGTATAAAAAAGTGAAAGCAAAAAAGAGAAAATTAAAAATTTGGACGACGATCATTTCTTTAACCACACTAGAATGTCACAAACGTTATTTGAATTGCTGTTGGCGAATATTTACAGAGGCACGCATTCTAAAATTAAAAAATATATATTTTTTTTATTATTTCTTGCCATTTTTTACATCATTCTTACGGACGTGGGATCACATTGGGAGCTAAAAATCCCAACGCGCTCATGAGTTTCCAACGATATCTATCCAGATTCTTTTCCCTGGCGTAAAGATCGCGACGGCTCGTCCACCTCTTTTTACACATTTACTCTAAGTAAATAAAGTTTTGTTTTCATTTATTCTTTTAATGTCACATTTTTACCTACCTGAATATCCCATACTAGTAGCTATTTGCCTCCAAGCATTTCATTTTGCTTCTGCCATTTTGTATGCCGGATTTCGCTTATTTTAAAGCAAATTTTGTAATAAGCTTTTTGTCATCAATTTTTTTTCTTTTGGTGATTTATTTATAATTTTTTTTTTTTATTAATTTTTATTTTGTGCAATGTTTTCTTTTTTTCGTGTTTTATTTTTGCACAAAATCAAACTGCTGTTTCCAGCTGTCACGTAGACGTACAAAACAATCTATTTTCATCAGAATCTTCCGCAACGTACGTTTACGTATGAATAATCATTCCTATATACCATTGCTGGTGTTTTCGGAACAGCTGATCCGCAACGTTTACGTCTCGATAATCCAGCCTTCAAAGTTGCCAGTATGCAGCTGGCGGTGCTGCCACATTCTACTCTTTTTAACCCCCACATATAAAAACACCAGCAAGTTAGTTGATTAGATTTATTTAAAATAAATAAATCAACGATTTTAAAAGGTAAAATCGTAACAATATTTTGAGTATAATAAAATTGTTTGTTGCAAGTCGTCTATAAACCTTAAACAGAAAAATGCTATGTATACAGTGTTTTACAGCAGGGATATTATTGTATTTAAATAATTTTCTAAATAAACTAGAGCTGCTTTAAAACAGTATTCAATAAATAATTCTTAAAAATATTGGCCCGTAATCGTAGTCAAGCACTAAAGTCGGCTTTTTTTAAAAACGAGTTTAAACTAAAAATCTGTTATTATCAATTTTGCTGTTATAGTTAGAATTAAAGCCAGTTTTACGTTGAACCGGCTTTAAATGGGTATCACATCAATGCCCGCATATATTTTGTACTAAAAAGTGGCAATATTGATGAGCTGATTTTACATTATCCGAAAAAAAGAAAAGTGTGTAAATAAAAGATTTGCAAAATGTGAAAAGGAAAAACTTCATAAAAAAGGATAGAAAAGTGTATTTTTATACCCTTCACCATAGGTGGAAGGGTATATATAAGTTTGTCATTCCGTTTGTAATTTCTACAATATTGATCTTAGACCCTATAAAGTATATATATTCTGGGTCCTTATGAAGAGCGAAGTTGATTTAACGATGTCCGTCTGTCCATCTGTGTGTTGAAATGGGTTTTCCGAAGAACCCAGACATGATGAGGACTTGATTCTTTTTTATTTCTGTTACATGTGATCCATTTCTGTTTGCTATTAAAAATCAGACAGATCGGTTAATAAATGGCTGAGATATTAGCAAAAAACCAGGACTACCTCTAATTTTTCCAGTAAAATCCCTTTGTTTAATATGTATGTAGAATTTTGAGCATAACAACACATCCATGTGTTAAAATTCTTTTCTTTCATCTCCACCTTTTATACACAAACAACACACATACAAAGATTTGTCAAACAAATCTCTAATTAACGAAGACTTTTATATATGTACCTCTATTGACGATGATTTTGTGTGAGCTTCAATAGCTCAGTTGTCTAGACGCTGTGTCACAAATACTTTTTTTTTCTCTAAGGCCGTGGGGTTCGAGGTTCAAATCTCGGTGAGGTCAATTCACTTTTTTTTTGTACATTTTTTTTTATTATTTTCTTAAGACTTTTTTTTTGCTTATTTTTGTTTTTTTTTTAACATTTAATAATTAATTTATATAAAATTTTATATTAATAATTAAAATTCTTTTCTTTCATCTCCACCTTTTATACACAAACAACACACATATAAAGATTTGTCATTTAAATAAAAACTAAACAAAGCTCTAATGAACGAAGACTTTTATATATGTACCTCTATTGACGATGATTTTGTGTGAGCTTCAATAGCTCAGTTGTCTAGACGCTGTGTCACAAATACTTTTTTTTTTCTCTAAGGCCGTGGGGTTCGAGGTTCAAATCTCGGTGAGGTCAATTCACTTTTGTTTTACATTTTTTTTTTATTATATAAAATTTTATATTAATAATTAAATAATCCATAAATAGGCTAAAAACATCAACATTTTTATAAAAACCCTCTGATACAAACAAAATACAAACGTTTTTATACCTTTCACCACAGGTGGAAGGGTCGCGGGTTCGTTAAGATTTTTTTTTTTGTTTATTTTTTGTTTTTTTTTTACATTTAATAATTAATTTAAATAAAATTTTATATTAATAATTAAATAATCCATAAATAGGCTAAAAACATCAAAATTTGTATAAAAACCCTCTGATACAAACAAAATACAAACGGTTTTATTTCTATTTTTTGCTCCGATTTAAAAGAATTTATAAAAAGATTTTTAAACCATTTTATTTCTCACATATTAAGAAAATTTTATACATAATTTACCTTTGAGTGCAACTATTTTAGGTCATAACTTATAATAATTTATAAAAAAAATTATAAACTATTTTCCTTCAAATTTTTAAAATTAAGCTAAAGAAATTACAAATATTTCTAATAAAAAAGCGAAATAAAATCCTAAATGCAAATTTGCCAGCTAAATCAAACTATTTTGTAGAAATAAAACACATGCAGTTCTAGTGATTTCTTTTAACGATTTGTTGAAATTCTTTTCTTTCACCTCTTAACCTTTTATACACAAACAACAAACACTATTCTAGAGCTGTATTATGACCTATGGATACGTCTTATATAGCAAAAGATCGAAAATCTTTAGTATAACATATTTGCTGAAAAACTCGGAAATATCGGTTCAGATACAAAAAAGTTATGCCCAAAACATACATTTTTTTAAAATACATATTTTCTGGAACCATAAATCTTCCCGAGTCCAAATTTTATCTCCAAACTAAATGGTTAATTTCCTCTTAAAGGCGTCCGTATATAAATCTGTCCATTTCATATATGTCCATATATAAACTTCAGTTTTTTCCCAACCATGGTGAAGGGTATATAAGATTCGGCATAGCCGAATTTAGCCGCTCTTACTTGTTATTAATCAAAATTTATTAACTAAATAAATATTATGCAAAATTCCTTATTTATTGATATAATTTTCCTTTCAATATTTTGCAATTCAAACATTTTTATCACAAAAATTTTCTTGGCGGAAAACAGCTGTGTTGTTAAATTGGATAAAACCAATTTCAGCTAGTTTTAATTTTGTCTATAGGAAGCCTAAGGTATACTTTTAAGAAAAGTCGACTTTAGTACTCCTAAAGTATACTTTAATTTGACTATGATTATGCGCCATTGTGTTGTTTTTGCAGACTATCGCTGCCTCTTTAATTATCTGGTTTGGGCTTTAAAGTTAAAGAGGTTTTCAATTAAAAAAGCTCAGAAATCCTCGGAGTCTATAAAACTTTTGAATAGGCATATACCAGTCAGGTTCTTACCTAATAAATTGTAACGATTTCTTTGTGGGTTATACCTAAGTTTTTTTACTCTTTCATAATTTTTTGACAAATCAACTTTTTTAGTTCTTAAACATTTTTGTTTTTTCCAATCGAAAAAAATTTTAATATGTTGTTTTTGGCGCTAAGGCCAAAATAATACTAAATTATAACTGTACATTAAATATAAATAGAGCTTTTTAGAAAAATACTTAGCCACGTGTTTGATTTATTGGAACAAAATATGCATTTTAAAAGGTTTTGTTTAATATCTGCCTATTCTGGAGGCTTTAGCTTTTATAATATATTATAAGGTTGAAATAGATTTTGAATTTAAGAAGTTTCTAGAGTTAATTATTTTTTCCAGATTTTATTGTTTATCGTCCACTTTCGAAATTAAATACTTTAAACTGTTGTTAAAAATTGGGTAAAGGACAGTAATTTTCAACAGTGGTATATAGTGGACAATGTTCGTCCCTTGTCTTATATAATCTGAGCACTAGATCAATAATTTAACATGCAGGTTTTCTGTTTCTAAAAACGACTTGTTGAACAACTTCTTGCCCTGTATAATCTGTTTTTCTGCCGGTTTTAACACCGATAATTTTTGTTTAAAATTATTCCAAAAGTAACCAGATATTCCTAGAACCACTTCTGGAGCTACTTCTAATTGGTTATATTTTATCTTATAATTTAAGTTTAGGTAAATGGGTTCTGGTTCCATGGAATTTGTTCAACAGAATATGTTGTGAAATAAATTTTGTTGATTTCAAAATAATTTTATTGGCAGAATTCCTAAAGAGTTAAAATAATAATTTTCTGTTATGACATCAAAAACAATGACAACCTTGTCTTGGAATACATAAAAATATAATTTACATGACTTATATTTTTTTAAGGAATTAGAACAAAAATTAAAATTTGTCTATTCTGGTTCTTAAAGGCTACATAGCGTTGTTTTAATAATTGATAGAAATATTTTCTAACTATTTGAAACAGTCATTCAAAAAACAAACTATAAAAAATATAATTATTTTAGTTTTCTTCGATCTTCTCTATTCACATAATATTCTTTATTGAGCCAAAGATCCTTTATTTATAAAAATTTAATTATAAATCTTTATTTATCCCAATATTTCGTCACCACATTAGGTGACTTCTTCAGGGGAAATTGTCTTTCTTTATAATTAATCAATTAAAATTATAAAATGAAAACTTATATATAACAATTTTTTTTTAAAAGGCGGTAAATCAAAAATTATTTTTTGTCAATATTAAAAAATATCACAGAAAACAAAAATAACAATATTTGAAAAATTAAAATATTACATGAACAAAAATATTTTATATACATTTCATTTAACATAATAATATTTATCCTAGTTTTTATTAACTAAATGTCTGTAATTTTGTGCAATATTTGCTATGTCTGTTTTATAATTAATTCGTTGTGTAGATAGATGGTACCTTCATAATTTGTAACATTTCTAACATATATCTACGTCTGTAATTATTTTCCGTGTTTAAAATTGACGTCCTATCAAAATCAGGATAATGATTAAAATTCGTGCAATGTAATGATAATGCTGTTTTTTGTGTAGAAGTAGTGTTCCTGTATTTTTGATCAGATCTGTGTCCTGCTATTCTTGTTTTTAATTTATTCTTTGTTGTACCTACATATACATTACTACAATTCTCATTATCATTTCCACCACAAGGTATTTTATAAACTAAATTGGACATTTCAAATTTATCTATTTTATCTTTCGTTTTGCTAAATAATCTACCTAATGTGTAATATGTTCTATGTGCTACTATATATTTCTTATTATCATAAATTTTCGATTTTTCTAATCTTTCAGATATAAGAGGAACATAAGTTAGAGATTTACAAATTTTAGGTTCAGTAACCGTTCTCGTAACTAAATTATTCTGTTGTTTACATTGTCTTATCAATCTACCAGAAAATAATTACAGACGTAGATATAAGTTAGAAATGTTACAAATTATGAACGTACCATCTACACAACGAATTAATTATAAAACAGACATAGCAAATATTGCACAAAATTACAGACATTTAGTTAATAAAAACTAGGATAAATATTATTATGTTAAATGAAATGAATATAAAATATTTTTGTTCATGTAATATTTTAATTTTTCAAATATTGTTATTTTTGTTTTCTGTGATATTTTTATTATTTTTTAATATTGACAAAAAATAATTTTTGATTTACCGCCTATTTTAAAAAAAAATTGTTATATATAAGTTTTCATTTTATAATTTTAATTGATTAATTATAAAGAAAGACAATTTCCCCTGAAGAAGTCACCCAATGTGGTGACGAAATATAAATAAAGGATCTTTGGCTCAATAAAGAATATTATATAAAAAATATAGACTTTCAGTAGAAGTTGATATTTTTTGTTGAATGTAATTTTTTTTTGTTTTCTGTTTCTAAAAAAAGATATTCAAATGAAAATAGTTTCGTTTAAATACAAAATTATTTCAATAAAAATTACAAGAAATTATTCAAATATACATAAAGTAAGTATTGAGAATACTTACAATTTTTATTTTTTATGCCAGACTAAAAATATATTGGTCTACATTTGCAAAAGTTACAGGCCACACAAGATTTCTCATACATGAGGTAGTCAACTTTGACTCCCTGTAAGTACACCCTGTACCTGTACTAATTCCAAATTGGATCAGTAGTTTAGAGGTTCTATATTACCATTATTTTTTTCGGAAAAAAATTAAAAATAAAAATTCTTAAAATCCACAACATTTTTGAAAATTCTAATATAAAACCAGATTTTATTGTTTTAGTTTTGTTGAATAAAAAAATAATAATTTTATATTTTTAATCCTTTTTCAGAATTTCAAACTCTCTCTAACAATTATCTTATGAGTTCTGATTTAAATAGACAATCAAACTTTCTTCAGCATCAGCATCTGTTATTACAACATCAATTGAATCAAAACCCAAACGAAAATGTTTTACAAAATTCCATGTTTGGAACCAATATGTCGAAATTTTTCGATTTTCATAAAAATCAACAACAGAAGCTGCAACAGCATGTAAGTACGATAATCTAGTTTATTTTGTTTATATAATCTTTGGTCAATAAAAAAATCATTTAAATTATTTTCTACGGAAAGGCCTCACGTCGTTGATTGTGTGCGCTCTATGATTTCGCTAGTTTTTTCATTTCCCGAAAATGAACAACTTCATTTTTTTATGACATGCAGTGGTACGCGAAGGAATAGAGCCACTTGCATAGAACCAATATAAAGTAGGGTCTACAAATTGACTTTCGACTAATCGACATTTTGTAGAAAATTTAGACTTTAGAAAGTCGACTTGCCTCTGATGAAAAAATCGATTTTTGTTTCCGACTTTTCCACTCTTATTGGAATATTTAATTTTAATGCAACAATAACAACGTAGATTAATATAAAGTACGAACTTTAAAGTGCAACTTTTTAGTGAAATACTAAAAAACAATACAAACCTCTGCAATTTTTTAAAGCATTTTATACGAGGGTGGATCAATAAGTCCGTGACCTTTAGAACTTGCCTCGCAGTTATATAATGCAACACTGCTCCCATCAAGTACCACCTGTTAATATAGTACTGTCAAATTTTTAGCAACCTCGTGCATTTTTTTAAAAAATGGATAAAAGTGAATTTCGAGTGCTCATTAAACATTATTTTTTGCGAAAAAACGTCAATCAAACCAAGGAAAAGCTTGATAAATACTATGGGGACTCTGCACCATCGATTTCAATGGTAAAAAAGTGGTTTACTGACTTTCGTTGTGGCCTTACAAGTACAGAAGATGCCGAACGTTGTGGACGCCCAGTTGAGGTCTCTACACCCAAAACAATTGAAAAAATTCACGATATGGTGTTGGCTGATCGGATATTGAATATGCGATAGATTGTGGGAGACATAGGCATCTCACATGGCTCAGTGGTTTCAATTTTGAACTTGGGTGTGATAAAGCTTTCCGCAAGATGGCTGCCGCGTTTGCTCACAATCGACAACCAACGGAATAGTGCGAAAGCTTAGTTTCCATGGCAAAAATCCATGAAGTAGACTACGAATTGCCCCCTCATTCGCCTTATTTCTCGCATTTAGCTCCCAGTGACTATTTACCATTTCCAAATCTAAATAAATGGCTCGGTGGAAAAAAATTTAGCTCTAACGATGAAATTATTGACCAAACAAATGCCTATTTTATGGACCTCCAAAAATCCTGCTGTTAAACGCATAGTAAATGACGGAACTTGCTCAAAATTTGACAGTAGTCTTTTAACAGGTCGTACTTGATAGGAGCAGTGCTGCATTTCATAAAACTACTAGGGAAGTTCGTCACGTACTTATTGATCCGCCCTTTTAGTTATAATTACATATTTCCTATTCGTCGATTGGGATGAGGGTGATATCTCCCTCCTCCCAAAACGATTTAAATAAATAAAAACAATTTATATAATACACAACAGAATTGGGTACGTAAAATGTTTTTAAACTTATTTAGTAATTAAAAACGTTAAGTGCCTAACGATTTGGGAATGCTATAATCTCTTAATATCACCTAGTAGTGAAATTTAAAAGCAGCAAAGGTAATTCACATGGCAATCTTTTGGTATGGAAACTTGCTATTGCGAGTAAAATGTTTTCTTATTGTATATTTTTTTTTAAATACAAATGGAATTTTAATTTGATTTCTGCACTTGTTATTGAGATTTATTTCGAAAATAAAAAATAGTCAAAATGATTTGGAAATCAGCTGTTAGTATTTTCTTTTTTATTTGTTTTGGAACCAAAGAAGCAAAAAGTTGAAATTAATAGATATAGAGATTTAAGGTGTTTTACTAAAATAAATTAAGATCTTGTTAGTGTTATCGGTGGGGGGAGTGGTCAAAAGCAAGAGCTGGATCTGCCACAGACCTGTAAGCAGATTTGTAATGGAAAATATGAAAATAATCCCTTATAAACCTGCTTATGTGGCTTACAGTAAGCGATTTTCAATGTCTTGTAGTTACATCAGTAATATATTGTATTTATTTATTTTATTATTTACATTCATCTTTTCTTAGCGTATATATTAACATACACGATCATACATGGGCTTGTATATGATCATACATGGGCATACATGGTCATATACGTTCATACATGATATTATATATGATCATATGTCTTCGGATCCGAAATTTGAGGGTATATGGTGATATATGTGCATATATACGTCTGAAAAAGGGCAGAACTTGAGATGGAGTATTTAGGGCTTACGGTTGACTTTGGAGTGGACTGTATGGCTGAGCACCTAAATATGAAGATGAGTTAGGCCCTTTGTTCTCGGATTATAATTTCTCGCAGCTCGAGACAATTATAAAGGAGTTAGAAAAAATGGGAAAAAGTATAAAAACAACAAAAGAATTAGTTTAGTGTATTTTTAGGAAGTGCTTTATTGTGCTTACCGTTTCTATTGAGGGTTACAAAGTAAGTGAAGTAAGTTATTATTTTAGGTATAACGAAACTTCAATTTATCTTTATGTTTCGAAACCAGAATATGAATTTAGATAATTTCTATGTTGTTTACAATTCACAATAATTCATAGTTCATAGTTCAAACATTCCAACTATAACTATTTTATTTAAATTCAATTTTGTTGGCAAATTCAATTACTTAATTTACAATTCTAAATATATAAAAGATTTAGTTTATTTTTAATTGTTTATTGTCTAAATTTATGAATTTAGACATGCCGCCGCCTCAATTTATGTTGACCTTCCGGCTGGCTGTGCACAGAGCACTTGGGCAAGTGTTCGGATAGCTTCCGATATGATCTGCTGATCCGGAATAACTTGGGGTGCATTGTTGTTGTTAGGTTTATTGATGTTGTGGTTTCTGTTGCTGTTGCTGATGTGGTTATCTCTGTTGCTGCTGTTGTTGCTTCTATTTCTGCTGCTGCCGTTGTTGTGTCGGTTGCTGCTACTGTTGCTATTTCGGCGATTGTTTTGTCTGTTGAGCCTACCTCTTAAATCATTCCGGGTACAACTTGGGTGCAGGAGGGTGTAATGATAACTGTCACATCTTCTACATAAATCAATTGATTGGCAGGCTCTCAAATAATGACTGCGTGCCAAGCAGTTTTCACAGTAGCCAAACCTGCGGACAACTCGGTTTCTTTCCCTTGTGTCCATCTTCAGGAACTTCTGGCAGAACCTGAGGGAGTGAAATTTTTTGCACACCATGCACTGGTGTATGTCGGGATCACGATCACGGCGATTTTGAGGTCTAGAAAGGTCTAGAAAACAAAAAGAAAACCAAAAAAAAGAGAAGAAAACATATGAGTTATTAAGGTTAAATGAGATGAATAAAGGGAATTTTTAGTTGGGATTTGCAATTTTAGAGATTAACTTAGAGGTGGATCGTTTTCATTAAGAAAGGGTAAGTAGCAAAGCTTTACAATTGGTCTGGTTATGGTACCAGCAGCTGTTCGTACTTCTGCAACTCTAACGTAGTTATCAGAACCGACATGAGTTGTCTCTATTCTGCCTAACCGCCATTCGTTGGGTGGCAATAAATCGTCGATTATGACAACAAGATCTCCGGGTTTCATATTCGGTGCGGAGTTTTTCCATTTATATCTTTTGTTAAGGGATTTCAAATAGTCGTCCTTCCAGCTTATTGCGAATTGGTGGTGGAGAGTTCTGAGTTTTTGCCATCTATTTGCCAGAGATATTTTCTCGGGTTCTGGCTCTGGGAAAGCCGTTATGTGTTTACCTGTAAGAAAGTAGCCTGGAGTTAAGGCCGTTATATCAGAGGGATCTTCTGACATTGCGGAAATGGGACGAGAGTTCAATATCCCCTCAATTCGAGCGAGGATTGTGCAGAACTCCTCGAAATTGAATCTGTGAGAGCTGGCAATGCGTTTAAAATGAAATTTAAAGCTTTAACGGCAGCCTCCCATAGACCACCCATGTGAGGTGCATGAAGTGGTATAAAGCTCCATTCAAACCCTTGAGTTATGTAAGTCTGAGAAATGTCCGCGGAAGCAGACGTTAAAAATTTTGCGAATTCGCGACCTAGTTCTCTGCTCGCCCCAAGAAAATTACGGCCATTATCAGAGACAATCCTGTAAGGGAGCCACCGCCTCCCAACGAAGTGAGCGAATGCTGCTCTAAAGGCTGCAGTTGATAAGTCAGAGCATGCTTCAAGGTGAATCGCCTTAGTGCTGAAGCAAATGAAAACGCAAACATAGCCTTTTGCGTATGGTGCGTTTCGCAAAGTGGAGGTCTTGAGCTCAAATGGGCCCGCGAAATCTATACCGGTGGTTTGAAATGGAACTGAGAGGTTGCATCTCTCCGAGGATAATGGTGCCATAATTTGAGAACATTGTTTCTGTCTAAAAATTATGCAAGTTTTGCATTGGCGTATGATTTTCTTTACTCTAGGTTTTAGACGAGGGACATAAAATTCGGCTTGTGTCATTCTACACATTTGATTGCATTCTGCATGAGCTAAAAATATGTGTAAATGATGCAAATAAAGCTGGCAGAGTCGGGAGTTGCCAGGTAAAATTATGGGATAGCGTTCACTGTAGGGTAGTGAGGAGTTAGCTAAGCGCCCGTTAACACGCAAAACTTCATGAGAATCCATAAAAGGATTAAGTGATTTTAGAGAGCTTTTATCTGATATTAATTGTGAGTCTGAGATTTTTAGATATTCTTCTCGGTAATGTGATGTTTGAGCAAGAGCAATCAGTTTGTTTTTTACAATTTTCATTTCCTTTTGAGTTAGATTAAGAGTAGCGCGACCTGTGTAAGGTCTAGACTTGGAGAGGCTTCTATGAACAAAGCGAAAGACAAAACACAATACGCGTAGTGCCTTGTGATACGAGGAAAATTACTCTAATATATCATTCTTTTGAATCGAAATGTGCAATGTCTGTACTTTTACCGTTGAGTGTTGTGTAATTGGTGGATTCAAGGGATTCCGCTTTGGCCATTCCGAGGGTGGATTAGTCAACCACAATGGACCATGCCACCATAAGGGATTTATAATAAGATCTTGCGGTCTACTGCCTCGAGTTCCTAGATCAGCTGGATTATCGTGTGTGGGAACATGACGCCAAGATGCAGTTGGCAACAGAGTATGTATTTGGGAAATGCGGTTGGCAATATATGTTTCCCAGGTCCATGAGGGTTTTGATAACCATCCCAATACAATTGAAGAATCTGTCCATAAAATTATTTCAGACTCCTTCATGTCAAGAGAGTTAATAACGTGCTTAACTAAATTGGCGAGTAAGACAGCTCCGCAGAGCTCCGGCCGAGGTAAGCAAACGGTTTTTAAAGGAGCTACTTTGCTTTTGGCAACGAGTACATTTGAAAATGATGTATGCTCCGAAGTTTGGCATCTAACATAGACTGCCGCGCAATATGCCCCTTTGGAGGCATCAGCAAACCCATGAATTTGAATATGCAGGGTTGTATTGAAACCATCTTGGGATCACAATCTCTTCCACTTGGGCAAGATCAGAAAGCAAATTTTCCCATTTGGCAAGAGTTTCGGGACCTACGTTTTTATCCCAATCTAAACGTTCCAACCAGAGTTGTTGCATTAACATCTTAGCCCGGATAACGACAGGAGTTATCCAGCCCGCAGGGTCAAACAATCTGGCAACGGCCGACAATATAGTTCGTTTGGTTACGTTTGAACTCAGAGAAATCGGGGAAAAGGAATAACTAAAAGAATCCGTAAGCGCGTTCCATTTCATCCCCAACGTTTTTGTTGCACTACTCTCATGAAAACGGAGAAAATTTGAATCATAAAGATCATCCGCCGGGAGATGAGAAAGCAACCGAGTATCGTTAGCTGTCAGCTTTTTTAGGGGGAATCCTGCTGACTCTAAAGCCAAAATGAGTTGCGATTGGGATCTCAAAGCTTCTTCTATTGTGTATCCTCCTGACAAAATGTCGTCAACGTAAGTTTCTTTTCGTAAGATTGAGCTCGCTATAGGATACTGCGATTCAGAGTCGGAAGCAAGTTGAAGTAGCTTTCGGATTGCTAGGAATGGCGCACAGTTGACTCCAAAAGAGACAGTTTTTAACTGAAAATCTTTCAAGGGTCCGTTTTGCTCACTTTGAAAAAGAATTCTCTGATAAGGTCTGTCAGCGGGATGTACCAGAATTTGGCGATACATTTTCTGAATATCGCCACTGAGAACAAAGCGATATTTGCGCCAATTGAGTATTACACTCATCAGATCCTGTTGTAGCGTGGGTCAGGTGTATAATGCGTCATTTAAAGAGAAACCCGATTTCGTCTTTCGAGATGCGTTGAAAACAACCCTAACCTTGGTTGTTTTGTGTTCGGGGCGGACTACAGCGTGATGGGGCAAGTAGAAGGAAAAATACTTTTCGCCAGCGCTAACTTCGCGAAAGGAAGTTCTTTCCATATGGTCAAGTGTTAAATATTCGCCCAGAACCGCATTATACTGCGCCTGAAGTTCTGGATCTTTCGAAAGTGATTGCTTCATTCGTGAATATTGACCGAGAGCCAAAATTCGAGAAGCTCCAAGGAATGTAGAGTCGGGAAATTCCCTTTTGAAAGGAAGTCTTACAACATATTTTCCATCTGACTCTCGTGTAGTGGTTCGTTCATAAAGATCTTCGCAATATTGATCCTCATCCGACATATGCACAGTTGAGGGCAACTCCTCTTGCTCCCAAAATCTCCGGTGAAGATCGTCAAGTTCCACTGTTTTTGAAGGTACCACAGTTGTCGTAAACGACTGGACCGCCTGAGTATCAATGGGACCACTAAGAACCCAACCAAATATTGTGTTGTAGGCAGAGGCCAAACCGCAAATATTTTTCTTTGTTCCCGTTGTATATAAATGTCTTTCACAATCGTTTCCGAGAACAAGGTCAATTTGTGAACGTTGATTAAAGCTCGGATCAGCTAAATCAAGATCTTCCAAGTCGGGAGAATGAGGAATTTCGAATGAAGTTAGGGGGACATATTTAGTGACATTTGCTAGAACGATGGCACTAACGGAAAACTTGGAATTCGTTCTTTGAGAAAATATTACCAAGTCACATTCCTTGGTAGTAGAACCGGGTTGCTCCCAAATACCCAATATTTCGTACCTGGACCTACCTGTAGGAATTTCAAGCCTTTTCATTAACTTATCGGTAACAAATGTTCTTTGTGAGCCCGGGTCTATAAGTGCCCTGACCATAAATAGTTGGCCCCTGTGTTCAATTTGAACCAAGGCTGTTCGGAGTAATATGTCACTACCATTAACTGACATATTAGATTGGACATGTGATTTAAATGCCAGTTTCGACGTGGACGGTAAAACTGAACTATCCTCGCTTGCACGTGATGCATTAGCTCCTTGAAAATTATTTGATTTAAAATTTGGAGTGGGAGTAAAATTGGGTGAACTATTCGGTTTTGTCAAATGTAACAAAGTGTGATGCTCCCTTTTGCAGATGAAGCACGTGTGTTTGCTGGGACACTTTGCCTTAAAATGATTTGGTGAAAGGCAATTGTTGCAAATTTTGTTAGCCTGAGCAAAATCGATTCTCTGTTGAACCGTGAATTTTTTAAAATTGGGACACATTCTCAGATTATGATCTCCATTACATACTTTACATTCCAAACTGATCTTTTCCCGTGAGGCATTATACTGAATTTTAGGTTGAGATATACTGGGAATGCTCATTCGTTCTTTTATTATTTTCATACTGGAAATTCTGTCGACAGCTTCGTATCGGTCTATGAGAAATTCCTCCAATTGGGACCATTTGATTAAATCTCGATGATTTTTAAGCGGGGCAAGCTCATTCGAGAAGTGTTATCCTGAGAGGGGGCACTTACTTTTGCAATTTTCAACCAGTCAATAATGCGAGAACTACATACGTAAAAGGATACAGAGCATGCATTAAAATTAACCTAAGCATTGCCCTTAACCTCTTTGGAATGTTCTGGGAACTGCGAGAGCATGAGGTTCTCGTATGATGATTATAATTTGGCCCATCTATTCTCTAGATCTCTTAACTTTGTTTCAAGCATTGATTCTGTTTGGTCTTCAATTTCCGCGTTACTAAAATTTGAGCAAAATGAAAGCAAGTGTTCCCAGTCAAAAAGAAATTTATCCTGAACGAACAAATGGCGATTATTTCCTGAAGTACTATCGTTAATGTCGTCTTTATTGCTCATGATTGACGATTTTAAAATGGGCAGATTACTTCTTCTTGTTTATGAATCCTAGCAAATTTATTTGCTTATAGATAGCTACTATTTGCTTATAGCTTGGATTAGCGAATAAAAACAATAAAGTTATGGGTTAAGTGATAAATTTGTTCTGAGTTTTAAATGAAGTTATAATTTCGATTTTCTGCACCTGTAGGACTAAATTTCAATTTATACCAAACCGTCCAACTTTCCAATGTTCACAAAAGTATTTTTTCTTTGTATTTACAAGATTTGTGGTATAGGAAAAACAATTTGTGTTTGTGTTTTACCTCCTTAATATATTACAAGAAAATAGATTGTTCACTTGAGGTGTTTGGTGATAAAAAACTGTCGTCTCTTTTCAACGGATAATTGTTCAATTGAGCTAATTTGAAAGAAATTGTCGTTTTCTTTTTTAAAAGATGATTGTTCAAATGAGACAATTTAGGACAAACAATTTTCTTTTTGGAGAAAAAAAACAAAAATGTTCAATTAAAACAATACGAGAAAAGAAATTGTTGCTTTTCTTTTTTTTTTTTTTTGAATATGATTGTTAAATTGGAACAATATGGGAAAGGAAATTATTGCCTTCTTTTTTGAAAAAAAAGATTGTTCAATTGAAACAATATGGGAAAAGAAATTGTTGCTTTCTTTGTTGGAAAAAGATTGTTCAATTGAAACAATATGGAAAAAGAAATTGTTGATTCTCTTTTTTTGAAAAAAGATTGTTTAATTGAAACAATATGAGAAAAGAAATTGTTGCTTTCTTTTTTGAAAAAAGATTGTTCAATTGAAACAATATGAGAAAAGAAATTGTTGCTTTCTTTTTAAAAAAAAGATTGTTCAATTGAAACAATATGGGAAAAGAAATTGTTGCTTTCTTTTTTGGAAAAAGATTGTTCAATTGAAACAATATGAGAAAAGAAATTGTTGCTTTCTTTAAAAAAAAAAGATTGTTCAATTGAAACAATATGGGAAAAGAAATTGTTGCTTTCTTTTTTGGAAAAAGATTGTTCAATTGAAACAATATGAGAAAAGAAATTGTTGCTTTCTTTTTTGGAAAAAGATTGTTTAATTGAAACAATATGGGAAAAGAAATTGTTGCTTTCTTTTTTGGAAAAAGATTGTTCAATTGAAACACTATGGGAAAAGAAATTATTGCTTTCTTTTTTGGAAAAAGATTGTTCAATTGAAACAATATGGGAAAAGAAATTATTGCTTTCTTTTTTGAAAAAAATTGTTCCATTGAAACAATATGGGAAAAGAAATTGTTGCTTTCTTTTTTGGAAAAAGATTGTTCAATTGAAACAATATAAGAAAAGAAATTGTTGCTTTCTTTTTTGGAAAAAGATTGTTCAATTGAAACAATATGGGAAAAGAAATTGTTGCTTTCTTTTTTGGAAAAAGATTGTTCAATTGAAACACTATGGGAAAAAGAAATTATTGCTTTCTTTTTTGAAAAAAGATTGTTCAATTGAAACAATATGGTAAAAGAAATTGTTGCTTTCTTTTTTGAAAAAAGATTGTTCAATTGAAACAATATGGGAAAAGAAATTGTTGCTTTCTTTTTTGGAAAAAGATTGTTCAATTTAAACAATATGAGAAAATAAATTGTTGATTTTCTTTTTTTTTTTTTGAAAAAAGATTGCTCAATTGAAACAATATGAGAAAAGTAATTGTTGCTTTCTTTTTTTTGGAAAAATATTGTTCAATTGAGACAATTTGCTAAAAATTTCTGTTTTGTATGAAAATTAAATCCTCCTGTTACCAAATTTTGCGAGGTACTGGGATGACCCAATGTTGATTTAATGGGTTAATAGATTCACTTATAGAGAGTAAGATTTTTTTTTTAAATTATACAAAACCTTGTTGATTACTTTTGTACTCCTTTGTGTCTTTTTTTAATCTAATAATTCATTAATAAATTTTGCAGCAATTATCTTCCTCACATATGGTACGAAATGATGATTTTGAATTTGAGATAAAAAAAAAGAAAATCTTTTTGTCTTTTTCTTACAGATTTGGCACTTTCCCTTAAAAAGTACCAGACTAAATGTACAATTTTTATATCGGTTGTGAAAGGCGCTGTTGTATTCTCTGGTCAACTAACAACATCCAAATGTTAATTGACAGCGTTAACAAGAAAAAAAGGAATCTCAAACCACAAAAAGAAATTTCCTCAGAGTTTGGGTGTATTTTCGTAAATACCAAGGTTCTTTTTATCACATGAACACAATGGCAATTATTCTCAAAGATTCAAGCAACATAAACGAATTTTATAAAATCACAAAAAGACTATGATCGGGAATTTAATGTTATGTTATTGTATGTTCTTTAAATGTGATTTTATCTTTCTCTTTGTGAAGAAACTGGTTTACTTAAAGCATGTAAACAATTTGAGCACAACACTTATTTTATTTCTCTTAACTGTTTTTGTAAAATTTTAGCAATTGAACATTCAAATAAGCACAAAAGAAATTAATTTATCCATAAAAAAATTTTATCTTATTTTCCTTTTTTATTTATAAAAATGAAATTTTAAATGTGAGATGGGTAATATGATTGTGAATTAAAAAATAAAATTCTTCTTAATAAGTTTAAAAATGATAATTTTGTGACTTACAATTAATGTTAGAACATAATACATTAATAACTCCTTGTTATGTTCGGTTGAAAATCGAATTACGTTTGATCGAACGCGAGGAACAATATCACTTGTGTTGCCACGAAGTTGTATGTTGTTTTAAAGTTGATAACGTTTATATGTTTGACCGAGCACAATTTTTGAGCTAACCTTTATTTTTTATTTTGTTATGATGTTGTTTCAAAGTAGAATACGTTAAAATGTTTGACCGAGCACGATAGAACGAACTTTTGTTGTTTTTTTGTTCTCTATGAGAACAAAAAATATTGAATTTCACCACAAAATTTATGTATATTCGTGTGTATGTACAAACAAACTTTTCTCTTTTGGTTTTTTTTTCTCTTTTCAACCACCGCTTTAAGCGAAATTTGCAAAAATTAAAACAAGTTATGGCGGTATGTAAAGGGTGTCCCAAAAAGAACGCAATTTTTAAATTTTAAATAGAACACAGATATTTAAGAAAAATCGTGAAACTTTATTATATCGTAAAGTAGACAGAATGAGGTTATGTATGGAACAATATATCATGCAGATGGCAGCCGCGGCTTTGCTGGCATGCACGCGATCTTTTAATGAAATTTTCAATGACCGTTTTGCATGAATGCTGCGGTATTTCATTAATGCAGCGTCCAATTTCCTCTTTTAAGGCTTGAGTCGTCGTCGGCTTATTCGCGTAAACCATCGACTTCAAAAAACCCCAAAGAAAAAAATCTAATGGTGTTCAATCGCACGATCTAGGCGGCCAATTCTGATCTCCAAAGCGCGAAATAACACGACCGGGAAATGACTGATGCAGCAATTGAATTGTTTCTCTGGCTGTATGACATGTGTCGCCGTCTTGTTGGAACCACATGCCCTCCACATTCATTTCTTCAATTCTAGGCAAGAAAAAACTGGTTATCATTTCACGATACCGAACAACATTGACTGTTTGCGCTTGACCTGCCTCATTTTCATAAAAAAAAGGTCCAATGATTCCTCCAGCCCAAAAACCACACCACACAGTGACACGTTGAGGATGCATTTGCTTCTCGTGAATCACTCGAGGATTTTCCTCACCCCAAATGCGACAATTCTGCCTATTGACGAAGCCATCAAGATGAAAATGGGCCTCGTCACTGAAGATGATTTTATCGGCAAAATCAGCATTTTCATGTTGTCTCTCCAATACCCAATTAACGAACTCCCTTCGCTGTCCATGGTCAGCTGGCTTCAGTTCCTGAGTCAATTGAACTTTGTATGCATGAAGATGCAAATCTTTCGTCAAAATTCGCTGCAAAGTGGATTTGGAGACACCAATTTGCTGAGCTCGGTCTCGAATTGAGGTCTATGGAGTTTGAGCGACATCATCACGTACAGCTGCGACATTTTCGGTCGATCACCTGGTCGATGGCGCGGTGTTGTCTTTACATCACTAACAGACCCAGTCTTTACAGTTGACTCTTTTGGAGCATTATTGTGACCCCAAATTGATCGCAATTTGCGAACTGTAGCCGCAAAACTTTCACCATTTTGGTAAAACAATTTCACAATGAGAATGCGTTGTTTATTCGTGTAGCGCTCCATTTTTACTAACCTCGTACCTTCTACTAGCAAACAATAACAATTGTTCAAATGTCAAACAATGACACTTCGAATGTTGTCAGATTTAAAAATTGCGTTCGTCTTGGGACTCCCTTTATATATAAAAATAAATAACGGGGGGTTTTTTTTTTTTGCTAATTGGCAAATTTTTTATAATTTTGATGTTAAAATGAAGTTTTGGAAAAACTAACGGAATTCAGAAAATATATTCTGTTACTTAATTTTACTAACATTTCGTTTTTTTCGACAAGTTAAAAGAATTTTTTTTTTGTTTAATATTTAATTTAATTTTACTTTTTTTTGATGGTTTTGCACTTTTCCCAACAATTGTCTCGAAAATTTTGGGTTTTCTTCACGATTCCGTTACGTTTTACTTTTCTTTTTTACAGAATTTTTTCCCGATTGTAGTATGTTTTCCATGCTTTTCTTCTTTTTAATGACTATTAATTTTTATTTCAATAATTTTAAGTTTTTTCTACCGCACTTTCCTGATTTTCCCTTAATTTTCTTTTTTTTTTCAATTTTCAATTTCAATTTTCGATAAGATTGCTTTTTGTTTTTTTTTTTCGCACTATTTTAATTTACTTTTAATTGTTTTGTGTTTGCAACCCGTCCGCCTTTTTGGTATTATTGTTTTTCGTTTCACCGACCGACATAAACTAACTTATTATAGTAAATATGAGCAATTTACTTTACCTCATTATGTGGTGAACCTGCAAAGTTTTCCAGTGATGCTAATGTAGAGGTTTTTTCTTAAGGTTCGAAGTGACCATGAAAAAGGGCAGAACTTGAGATGGAGTATTTAGGGCTTACAGTTGACTTTGGGGTGGACTGTATGGCTGAGCACCTAAATATAAAGATGAGTTAGGCCTTTTGTTCTCGGATTATAATTTCTCGCAGCTCGAGACAATTATAAAGGAGTTGTTGGTTGAGTTAGAAAAAATGGGAAAAAGTATAAAAACAACAAAAGAATTAGTTTAGTGTATTTTTAGGAAGTGCTTTATTGTGCTTACCGTTTCTCTTGAGGGTTACAAAGTAAGTGAAGTAAGTTATTATTTTAGGTATAACGAAACTTCAATTTATCTTTATGTTTCGAAACCAGAATATGAATTTAGATAATTTCTATGTTGTTTACAATTCACAATAATTCATAGTTCATAGTTCAAACATTCCAACTATAACTATTTTATTTAAATTCAATTTTGTTGGCAAATTCAATTACTTAATTTACAATTCTAAATATATAAAAGATTTAGTTTATTTTTAATTGTTTATTGTCTAAATTTATGAATTTAGACAACGTCCATATACCCTCAAATTTCAGATCCGAAGATATATGATCATATATGAGATCATGTATGGTCATCTATTGAACGATGTATGGACGTATATGACCATGTATGCCCATGTATGATCATATACAGACCCATGTATGATCATGTATGCTCATATATATTTCGATTTTTACATGGGTAACATAATAAAGAGGTAATATAACTACTCATCTCATGTAAAAACCACATGTGTTCTATTGACTTTTTATCGTTATTTAGTTTGGTATGCTGTTGTTGTTTTTATTTCGTATGAAACTACAACAAACGTAAGATATACAAAATAAAAAAAAAAAACATTAATGGCCATATTCTGTATCTTTAACTTTGAGGATAACAGGGAAATAACATAAATTTTTACCATTGTGGTATTCTAAAAACTTTTATATAACAGAATTTTTTGTATAACTGAAGTAAAGTATATTATCTAAAAAAAACTGTTAAGTTCACGGAAAGTGCCATGTTATATATCATAATCACACAAAACAAACTGTCAATTTCGACGACAGCAAATTAAGTCGCCACAAACTAAAATATTTATAAATGGAATTTTTCAAGTATTGTCTTATGAAACAATTTATTTTATTTTTCTAAGCAAAATAAAATAAATTGTTAGTTGCTTAAATTTCATATATTTTATTCAAAATCATTTCAAAAATTTAAAAAAGAACTTCCGTTGTATATTTCTTGTTCGTATTTCTTTGCAATGACATGATTGTTTTTAAATTTTATAGTAGATACTTAAAAAAAAGTTTTGCGTCTACTAAAAATTTTTAATTTTTGTGTTGACTTTATTTAGAGGAACAGGTGCGATATGTAAATTTGAACACAAACCTACAACAATTTATTTTATAAATGAAAATTAAATTGAAAAATGTTGTACTTGCTCGAATGCGGTAGATGCGTCTCTGAAAAAACCATACCCATATTGACTATATTTTCTTTGGAGTGAAACGAAAACAGTAAAAAAAGAGCCTTTTTTGACCCCACTTTTAGTGGTATTGGACCTCTTTTATTTTATTCTTTGCTGTAACGAATTCATATTTCATTGCAATAGGCCGCACTATCAATGACGTTTACTTGTAAGCTCAATAGATTCAAGAATAAAAATTTATATATGTTTCTTAATAACTCTTTTTAAATTATTGCATTTTATACAATTTAAGATAAATAAATTTCTACCTTAGAGGATCATTGTATGAATTTCTTCGATTTGATTCAGTTTTTACGATGTAAGTTTGAGGTCCAATGTTACAATAATTTGCTTGATAATTGAAAATCGGAAAAAAAAGTTCTCATATGTCCATACTAAATCAGCATATTGCTTTTAAAACACTGGTCGTGCTTCTATATTGAAACAATTTTGTACAAAAATACAATAAAAACTTAATAAAAATTTTGTTTTTAATCATATGTGGCAACTATACAATAAACAATAATCCAGTCTTCAAATTATCACTTGCCTTATACGGCGTTGTTATATCGCTTGGCTTTCTAATGAAAAATTTTTAAATTTTGAGTGTACTTTTACTTTATTGTTAAATCCCAAAAATATACTACACAATTTGATTAGTTTTTATTAATATTAATATTACTATTTTTTATTTTCTTATAAGAGTGTTAATATTAACCACCCAGCAAATCCATGGTATCAACTACTTACCTATTTACTCTCTTAATTACTTTTGTTCGCGATGAGCCCGAAAGTAATGAGTGGTCATTACCTTCTCACTTACAAAAAACACAAAGTAATGGGTGGTCGTTACCCTCTCGCTTACGAACAACCAAAAAATGGAAAAAAAATGGAAACTTTTTTGTTTGAATTTTTGCAAAAATAGTTTTAAGGGGTATCCGCTTATTATACTAAAAGTTGAACTCTGAGAACAACTCGGAAAGCTATACTGCCATATAAAATTTTCGAAAAATCGCGAATTTAACGTTTAAGATGCATATATCAAATACATTATTTTTATTGAAATATTTTCCTTCAAATTGCTTCTTTACTAAGGCATAACCTTAATTAAGCACGATTCTATTTTCAGCAGGGTCTTATGCTTGTATCTTAAAAAAAGAATTAATATTTTATGCTTTTAACAATTTGATATGTTAAAAACTAAATGGAAAACCGCCAAACTTTAAAGGTATTTTACGGAAACATTTGGTTCATCTTGTCCAGTTGTGATATTTTTTATGTTATTTTTGTGTATGACTTTTCCTCCCTTGGTTAATATCGTATCCTCACGCTATTTTTGGCTATTTTTTTGATTCCTGTGATTTTCACTAGGATTTGTGTGCCTTTTTTGAATGTTCGGTGTCTGGAATTTTTTTTCAATCTTTCCAATACTTTGATGCTTGGAGTAATTTGTATAGTGGCAAAATATATTTTCCTTGATCTGTATCTTGTTACAATGTGTATTGAATTGTTTAGTTGCTTGATGGCTTGGAAAAGTTCGTCGTTTACTGTAGATGATTTTTTTATTTTAAATATTCGCGTTAGTTCACTGATAGAATTATGAGCTATTTCTACTTGTCCGTTTGCTGTTGAACGATGTACTGTTGTATCTTCTCTATACTCTGTTTTGTACACATTTGTTTAAATGTTGGTGTGATGAAACTTGCTTCGATATCTGTTATGAGTCTTCTGCATTCGGGGAAATTGTTGGTGAGTATTTCTTTAATTTTATTCTCTATTTTCGCCTTAGTATTTAGTTCGTGAGCGACTATGTATTTGGACCATTTATCTATGGTTACCATATATGTGGTATTGTCATTGTAGTAAATATCTGCATGTAGTATTCTCTCGGTTGCGTTGGTATGTCTGAGTCGCGGAGAGGCTCCTTAGTAGGATTTCTCCCGTAGCGTCCGAATAAACAAACAGAACAGTGGTTATTAAGTTTAGCGTCTCTCTTTATGTTAGGCCAATAATATTTTTCCAGTATTTCTTTCGTTGTGTTATTGTCGCTCCTATGGGCTCTATTATGGATGTCTTCTACTATGCGAAGTTGTTCGTTTATATCTGTGATATCTTTTAATTTCTTCGGTGTGTATATAAAATGATTACCTACAAAAGTTTGTTTTATTACTTCTGCATATTGGTAGAAATCTTCCATGTTCATGTTCCATGTTCAGCAGCGACTTGGTTGGGCCTTAGTATTTTCTTTAGTTCGGATATTAGGTCATCGATATTCATAAAGTTTACCGGGAATAATAGTTCGTGCTCGTGTTTCAGTAAAGTTCGGCGTTGGTCCGAGCTTCAGTTGTATAACGTATGTGTTGAATGGCTGTGAAACGGTTTTTATAACGTTTCTTCAGCTTTCGGCTGAGTGTGTCGTGTCAATAAAGAATGTATTGATTTCTTGTCGTGACAGAGCATCGATTAAGACTTTTGTGTTTCTGTTTTATATTTAATCTTTGCGCCATAATCTTCTATGATAGACTTTCAGCGTTTTAACTTTTGATTTGGGTTCTTTTCAAAAATTGCGTAGGTGAGTTGTTGATGGTTAGTAAAAATAGTCAAATCGGCTATGCCATATATATAATTTCTGTAATGACCAAATAATTGCTAATAATTCCTTCTCGTTAGTGCTATAGTTTTGTTCTGCTGCACTTATTGTATGAGACAAAAAACTAATTGGGTTGCTATTCTGACAGCTCCAATAGCTACGTTAGAAGCATCTGTAGTAAGTTCAAAAAGTTTCTCCTAATTTGGTTGAAATAATTTAACCTGTTCTTTTAATTTTAGGTTCAACATATCTACAGCTTCTGTGGCTGCCTGATCTCACCTTTTAAATGGTTGTTATTGGTTTTGCGATTTGTGCGTAGTTTTGTACGAATCGTCTATAATAACTAGTTAAACCTAAAAATCCTCGTAAATTCTTGAGTGTGGTAGGAATTGGAAATTTTTCAATAGCTTTTTTTTCTCTGGGTCTGATATTGTGTTTGATGATAGGCCCTGGTACTCAACTTCGGGCATAAAAAATTTAGACTTCTCATCCAAAGCTTTTAGAGTGGCTTTATTAAGTGCTTGGGAGAAGATGAATAAATCAAAACATCGTCTATGTAGACATGCACGCATTTTTCTATGAATTCTCTGAGTATGTATCTACATATCGTTTGAAAATTGACGGTGCATTTTGAAACCAAAATGCTACGTACAAATTCGTACTTGCCTCCATTGACGCAAAAGGCTGTTTTCTCCCTGTCGTCTTTTCTTATCTTTATCTGGTGGAAACCAATTATTAAATCCTGCGTTGAAAAGAACTTGGCCTTCTCTAGATTTAATGTAACATTAACATTAGGTATGATGTATCTATCAGTTACAGTGTGCTCATTGAGTTTACTGATGTCTATAACCATTCGGCGTTTAGTCTTCCCATATTCGTGTAATCCCTTCTTGTGTACGGTCAACATTGGTGAATTATAGGGGCTATAGCTCTTCTGTATGATACCCTGATAATTTTTCTATTTCCCTTTTAACGAATTCTGTATCGTTTAAATTACCTGGATACTGTTTTGTCCAGATTGGTTCTTCCGACGTGGTTCTAATGGTAGCTTCAATAGTCGTGGTGAATGGTAATGGACCTATACTATTATTTTGTCTCATAAACCCACTAATTTCTGATTCGTATTTCCTATCTCCTATAGAGTAATTCATTCTTTGTGTTTTCTAAGGGACAATAAACAATTTCATTCCTATGTCTATGACTGCGTTTAATCGTATTATGCCCTCAACTAATAACATTAACTCGTAGTCATCGTAAGTCTTAATTTAAAAATATTTCAACTCTTTTTTTTAAATACATTTATCTTCTGTTTTTAATTTTATATTGATTCACCGTGCATGGTAATCATTCGTAATGACTTTGTCTTAATTCTATTTCCTATGATTGAATTCTTATTAATATAAGTATGGTTTGCACCATAGTCTATGAATATTTTATATTCTTTTTCATCTTCATCGTTCATAAAAATGTAGTACAACCCGTCTATTAGTTTAAAGTTTTAAATGTACTATTATTATTATATGAATTATAGCCTTTTTTTGCTGCAATGCTGATGTCGTTTTAATGATGGGTTGTTTTTATGCAGTTATTTCTGTGTATTTTCGGCGATCGCTGAAATGTCGGCCCTGGTCTCTCATCCATTTCGAGGGTTGACTGTGGAAACCTTGTTGTGGTACTTGTTTAGTGTTACCTGAAGATGTGTTTATTGGTTCCGGTCTAGATGTGTTTTGATGTTCCCAATTTGGTCGTCGTTGATTAAATGGCTGATACGAAGGGCGTCTAAAAGATTGATTGTTTTTATGGAGTTGTTGTGTATGCTTATTATGCTGGTGTTTTGTAGGTTGTGGTCGGTCATATATGCTCAACGCTTTGTGCTATGGCGTAGGCATGTTCGAGATCCTTGATGGGGTTGCCATATAATGTGGAGCGTATACAATTTTTGTTGATACCATTTTTAAATGTTCGCACTGCATCTTCCCTAGCATGTGCTGTGGAGCTTTACTCACGTCGCACATTGGGTTGAATCATGTCCAAAGTGACGATTAATTGATATTTCAAAATTAATCTTTCTTAAATAAATTGGTTTCGGGTGAAACTATGTAAAATTCTACATCACTATTAGTCAAAAACGTTTTTCAAGGCTACGTACTTTTTCTGCAGTGCACTGTCAAAGTAAAATAATTATTAGTAAAAATTAAAATTTAACCATAAACTTCAGGTATTTTAATTTGTAGTTAAGAATTTTTTGTTTGGATTTTTGTTGTAAAAGTATTTATGTTGTTTTTTTTTTGTATAGATCCAAATATAGAGTATTTTTAATATTTGATGGAATGCAACTAATAATGTTTTAGGTTGTTTCTTCTAGTATTTTGTAATAAAATGTACAAAATTCCAGCTTTGATATTCAGTAAAAAAAATTGTGTGTTTATTGCGCAAATTTCATATATTTAAAGTTTTATGTAAAAACTCTCGTGGATTAAAATTATTATTAAAAACAGTATTTTGTTTTTGATTTTCTTTTCTTCTTTATTTTTCATGTTTTAGTTATTGTTGTTAATATAATAAATGTTTTTAGATATGGACGCGTAAGTAAATTATTTTAATCTATATATATATATAAAGTTGTTGCAAGTGTGTTGTAACTCTATAACTCACGAACGATCAAACCGAATTCGATTAAATTTTTAGGGTTTGTTGTTATGGTCGTTTATCTAAAGCAAGGGTGTCCAAGCCCTATGTTCTTGGTGCTCATTTGTTTTTGTAAAAGCACTTAGCTAAATGCTGTGTGTTATATACACACATAGAGCACTCAGCAATAGCAATACGAAATACAACAAACAACTTTGCCTTATTAGTTTTTTTGTCGTTCTTCACTGTATACACGCAAGTGCAAAGCAACAACACTTTCGTATGCTTTGCTGGTAAACATTGATGACAGCGATCATCAATGTAGATTTTGTTTTTGTTTAACGTATGATATGAAATATTTTTTTTCTTTTTTCTTTGTATGTGTTGGTTTTTACAATAAAAAATATTGAATAAAAATTAGTTATTCTTTAAATGTATTGTTGTTTACTCTTCCATAAGGAACTTTTGGGTACAAAATCGTGTTCGTGAGTTGTGACTTTTCATGTCAACATGTGATTTTATCCACATAAAAAACAACAACGTAGGCGCCCATGAGCGTGTGCGGTATGTATACTGTGTTCTGACTTCATACACACGGTAAATACACGTTGTAGCGCATACACATTTCCCTATTATTAGGGAACTTACACATCCCTATTATTAGTTATTGATAATGTGTAGCCTTCAAACAATGTTGTAATTATGATAGCTTTGTTACTGATTTTATATCTTATAAAGGATACTTATTGCGTGCAAATAAATATATCATTTATTTAAATAGATCATTTATATCATTGCGGTGTAGGGTGTTTTACGTTCGGCCAGTGAAATGACATGATAATTTTTTGTTTTGGTTCTGATCTATAAATAATTTGTTTTAATATCAGATGCCTGAGCTCTGGTTATGAACATATTAATGAGCTCGCTCATCGTAGTTAGGATTGTAAGTAGGTTAGGTTAGGTTTAGTTGTTTTAATTGAAAAAAAATGTCAAATAGGGTTTTGCTAAATTTTTACCTCCAATAAAATCTTTTGTATATATTTACATAAATTTATAAAACATTGTTAAATTTTATTAATTAAGCAGAAAAAGACAAAAATCTGGAACTCTTTAAAATGTATATAAATTAAGTGAAATGTAAATATTATAAAAATCAAAAAAATTGAAATTGAAATTGAAAATAAATAATTTGTGTGTAATATGATTTTGACGTTATTGAAAATGTGATGCTCTTATGTTTTTAAAAGTGATGTACGTTGTATTCAATAATCGGTATTTGATTAACGAAGAGCAATTAGAAATCTAGAATCTATTAACTGTTAAAAATTCTTTAGGCACTGCACGAACTACAATTTTCATTTCCTGTCATGATAAATTTGTACATTTATGTTATTTAGACAAAAACAAAAATAAGATTTTAAATTAAATTTATAAATATAAACACATATTATATATTAATTCCTTAAATTTTACAAAAACATATTAAGTACACTCTAGTTTCCAATTTGATTTGTTAACTTATCGCTTTTCATTCCAAAATTACAGCCAAAATTGTAATCTAAGATCTTTTTTCCGAAAAACAAAAAAGCGCGTAACAGGTTAAAATATTTTTTTCTTCCAATTTTTTTCGAAAATGTATTTATGATAACTCATCAATAAAAAATTATAATATATTGAAACTACGGCTACCCTGAATTAATCATCAATTAGGTAAGTTTTGTTAGTTCATCCTTTAATACGAATAGTAATCGTTGGTCACAGTATGTGTAATCTAATCTATTAATTATCTTTTCGAAATTAAAGATTATGTTGTGGTTTAGTTAGATATCGGCTGCAGGACCAGTTATTTTGGATTTTATTATTGACAACGCTTCTACATACATAGCGATTTGAATTGCAATGTCCATTAGTCTAGTGGTCTTCTCACCATAACCGGTATTTATTTTGAGTTCGTCAAATGTAGAGAGGGCCTTAAAAGTTTCTAAATTTATTTCTTTAGGGCTGTTGTAAGTGGCTGCCCTTGTTTCTACACTCAGAAAAAAAAGTTAGTAGAAAAAATTGTAAACGGTTTTCAATCCCCCTTTACTATTTTCGTACTGATTTTTAGTAAAAAAATATTATTTAGCAAATCTTTTTGCTATTTACATTTTACAAATTACAGAATTTTTACATAATATTTACAAATTTTCGTTGCTAATTTCAGAAATCATTTTACAAATTTTTGAAAACCGATTTGCTAAAATTAACAAAAAAAATACTAATTTTAAAAAAGTTGATATTGAAGTAAATGTTTTTTTCCAATTAACATTTACACCTACAAACTTAAATTGCCCTAAAATCTTACATAGGATTAAAAAAGGGATCGAAAGTGAAGATACCGACTCATGTCTGAAAATAGGATATCTACTTAAAGTAGCACTAAAAAGGGTTTTTTAGTTTTAAAAATCAGCCCTTAAAATAATTAAATTTAATCTTAAAAGTAAAAAAAAAAAAAAATTGAATAAAATATTTTTCAAAAAGAAACTTACCAAATTAAAACAAAATAATAAATTCGTTTATGTTTTAACAATTTTTAAGATTTTTAAGCCTTTAAGTTTTTTTTTATTTTGTATAAAATATTTTTTAAAAAATATAATCAAAATTTTTGATGCTCGATAAAAAAATAAATCTAAAACTTTGTATAGTATTTAGTAATTTTTTTTTGCTGATTTTAGCAAACAGATTTTGAATTCCGCTTTACAAAAAGTCTACTAAAATTTAGTAGCAGCTACTAATTTCATTGTACTACACGTCAGCAGACATATGTTGCTAAGATTAGCAAAAAATACCGCTGGGCTCAAATTAGCAGAATTTCCCGTAATAACAGCAAAAATTTCAGTTGCCATTACAGACTTTTTTTGATGAGTGTAGTGCTTCGACTTGTGGGTGGATCACCGCGGAATTGGCTGATATCTGGTCGGGCTTATTTCTTAAAGCTGCATTTTCTTGTTGTAAGTTTTGTAGTGCCAGTTGCATACTAGCCATTTGTTGCATTTTTAAATTTATGTCTAAGAGAGCCATGTCTTCTAAGTTTCTGTTGCTTTCGAATGTTTCCTTTCTCCAACTTTTCATTAAATAAAATTATTTTTTTTACTTCAGTATGTGATGGGTTTATTTTTTACAGTCTCTTGTTCTATGCGATATTTACTTTTATCCTTGCCGCGACAAGGAATATTGGTCCGCTCACTTAGAGTAACAATGTATGTGTTACTCCTGGCAGGATAGTCAATTAAAGTTTTCACTTTTAGTTAAATTAAAAAAATAATATTTTTTGTATGACTGCGTCTTTTTGTATTAATATATTTTTTTAAGTGAGTTAAAATTGTACTTAAATACTATGTGTTCTTAAACTATACATTCTTAACTAACTTTACAAGTTTATTTTTGTTTCCTTAAATACTAGATTTTTGTCTTAATAACTATTTTCTTAAACAAAATGTTTATATTTTAAAAGTAACCATGTTTATGTTTTTCTTAATGATAAATATATTTGGGGTTTTCCCATAAAAACACATTTATGACCTTGTTTACAATTTATCTTATCTTATTTTTCTTATTCTAGTTGTTTACGTCTGTAAGTTTAATCTTTTATTTAAAACTTCTGTCCATCCATTGTTCTAAGTACATAAACAACAGAGAACTGCAAAATCAACTTTTTTCTTGATTTAATCATACACAAAAATTCTTGTTCACATTTAATAATTCAACAAAATTCACTGTAGAATAAAATCAGCATCATGTTACTGAACGCGTAATTGGGATCAGTGTGAACCAAATGTCGATTATGTTTACTGCAAATGTAATCACTCAACAAAAAGTCAGCGTTGAATAAATCAGAAAAAACAACAAACAACGCATATGAGTTTATTCATAATTACAACAAAATAGAAACACACTTCATAAATGTGTATTAGGGTGGGACTTAAACCCGCTTTTTTAGAATTTTTATTAGTAATACAATACTAAAAATATTCTTCTTTGTGTAATAAAAATATTTTTTTTGAAAAAAAATTTAGGTCGATATCTCAGACTTGCCTAATCCGGAAAAATTCAAATATTGTCTAAATTTTTTCATCTATTTTGATTGGAAAATTAGGCAATATTTAACTTTAACTGGATTGGGAGAGCCTGAGATATCGACATAAATTAAAAAAAGTAAATTTCACAAAGAACAATATTTTTGGTATTACTAATAAAAATTCTAAAAAAACGGATTTGAGACCCACCCTAATATACATATAACATATATGAAATGTGTTTCTACAAAATCATCCCCTTTTTGTAGATAAGAAACTATTTTGTTTTAATTATGAATACACACACACGTTGTTCTGTTTTTTTATTTATTCTATAATAATTATTGTTGACCCGAACGAACAAGAATACAATGAATGCTATGAAAACAACCGTTGAAACCGTGCGTTGGCGTTGAATAATATGACATTGTTTTATATATATGCATTTCGTGTATAAATCAAAGCATTAGTTACATTTAACTTGTTTAAAGTGAATATACACTGGGGTGGGCCGAAATATCCGCTTTTTTAATTTTGATTAGTAATACCAAAAATATTGTTCATTGTGAAAAAAAAAAATTACCAAAATTGCTAATATCTTGGTAACTATCAATTTTAGGAGATTTTACCATTTAACTTTTTTTGTAGAGAATTAAATTTACAATCAAAATACATGAACAAATATTTTTAGACAATATATAACTTTAACCGGATTGGGCGAGTCTGAGATGTCGACCTAAATTTAAAAAAAATGTTTTCACAAAGAACAATATTTTTGGTATTCCTAATAAAAATTATAAAAAACATAATTTAGACCCACCCTTATATACATATAACATATATGAAATGTGTTTCATATTATGAAACACTGATTACACTCATACACGTTGTTTGTTGTTTTTTCTGATTTATTCTACATCAAAATAATTATTGTTGGCTCGAATGAACAGAATAAAATCAATGGTATAAAAACGACCGTTGATTATAAATCAGTGACAACAATTTGCACGTCGTTTGATTGATTTAAAATCATCAACGAATATGTGTGTTGGAGTATATTCAACAATTGAACGCAAACCCATATTTATTCTTGTGTTGATTGCGTATGAACGTTTTGCCAATCAGATTTTGCAGTTCTCTGATAAACAATCAATTAGACAGATGTACAGACAAAGAACATTGTTATTATTCATGTCTCGTTGTTGTGCGTACGGGCTGCATGTACATAAGCATGTACACATGTACACAAATACATGCAGTGTTAGATATTATAGCATTTAATTTTAAGTAATTTTTGTACCTTAGCTTGTAGGAAATTATTTTTAATAATGTTTGTCTAAAAGTGAAATTAAAACGGTGGGGACCGTTTATCTTTGCCTTTGCGTTTGATTGTGGAATATTGTTAAAGCGTTTGCGATTAACACAACTTATTTTGCGTTAATTAAATTCAAATTATATAATAATCTTAATTCAGTTGAATAAAAATTCATTTCGATTTTGAATTGAAATTATTTTTATTTATATAAAAATTCATATAGACAAAAAATTAAGTAAAATAATGTATGTATGGTCCAAATTCGGAATACATTGTATATAATTTAAAGTAATTTGATCTACGTAGATTCACTTTTTTCGGATTAAATTGCATCCCATTAGGTATTGCACGCTATTAAAAAATATATGACGCAGGACATTAATGTTTAGAAAAAATATATCTAAAACATATCTGTACACTTAGTTTCAGAACAATTTTTGTCCAAATTTACCAAAATTTTATTTTAAAAAATGGGAGTGATCTAATTTCTGTGACGCTGTGCAGCGGCAATATGTTGTTCAGATATTTTTTTTTGTAAAGGATCCACTGTATTAAGTAATACTTTTTTTATTCATTTTTAGTGTGTACAAAGCGGGTCAAGCAACATTAATGGTGGTGGTAACGAAAATTTACACATGATGTCATTACTAGATAGCAACCGTCTGAATTCTCAGTTGATGGATCAAAGTAAGTAATTTAGTTCTTTGTTGTGAAGTTATAAAAAAATCACCTAACTGCATTTTGGACGCCATAACTTTTATGGAATTACTCGTACAAAAAGAGTTTCTTTTGTTTATATATCGACACCGACTATTGTATTTCTTTGTGAGTTTGGGCAAGTTCGTAAATACAGAAAATTTGTGCATCACTGCTTCAGTTATGCCAATTTGCGTTGCTAATGCGTGATCATCTGTTGCAGATGCTTTGCTACTGCTCAACAACTGCACAGTTTGCTTTTTAGAACGTTTTGCATAAGATAAAAAAAACATGTTCACCACTATAACATTAACAAATATTATTGAAAATCTTGATTGTAAAATTACAAATTTTTGTTAACTTACGATAAAAAAGAATAAAAGAAATATAAAATTAAAAATCAATTAAAACGAAAAAGAAGGCTGATTTCGCACTATTGCATCAGAAACTTTAATGATGCGATACATTCAAAAATTTGCGGCAGAACTCTCAATTGTTTGCATTATAAACGTTTGACGTAAATCAGTGCTGCCAAGTGATTCTTTTTTGAACGTTTTACTTTTATTATGCTGCAGTGATGCGCAACTACTGCATTTACCAACGTACCCTTTAATACTATTTTGACGCTTAACAAGAACTAGAAAAAATACATGAATGTACCCACCATAGAATGCGTTCGAAAATTTAATTTTCTAAAATTATCAGTCTATTTTTACCACTAAAAAACTTCGTGATTTTATTTTTATTAATCCAGCAGATTGGTGCATCTCCCTTTTTCTGAGATAATGGCAGATTAGAAAATTCAACTTCGTGAACAAAATTTATGGATATGACGATGTTTTAATGTCCAAAGTATGATCGAAATAGTGTAGATATTTTAAAGCGGTTGTTGAGGTGTTCTTTATTTAATTTATTTCTTTGAATATCCGTATATCCATGACGCCAAGGTCATTCTCTGTATTTGGTGGGACCATAAAGGTCCCATCTATTGTGAGCTGCTGAAATCGGGCCACACGATCATAGGGGACCTGTACCGCATACAATTGATTCGTCTAAAGAAAGCATTGGACGAAAAACGCCCTGAACATACGACGAAGCTGTAATACTCCATAATGAAAACTCTCGGCTACATGTTGCAAGGCCGGTTAATAAAAACTATTTAGAAAATAGCGGTTGGGAAGTTTTACGTCACCCGCCTTTTAGTCCAGACCTTGCCCCCTCCGACTACCATTTGTTTCGATCGATGCAGAATGCTCTTACTGAAATACTCTTCACTTCAGAACATAATATTTGAAATTGGCTTGATTCGTTCTTGGGGTTCTTTAGTCATTTTTCTTTTAGTATTTTTTTAATTGATAGATATTTAGTTGAACTTGACTCAGTTTTAATTTCATTAAAATTTATTAAGTACTTTTTAAGGAATGCTAGGTCAAAGTTGAACTTTTGATTTTTTAACTTTTTGTGTGAAATATGGATTTTTTTTATTTATTAAAAAATATCATATTTGGATTTTAATAATAATTATAAACATTTGCTGTAATAATGGGATTTTTTAATGTTTACACTCAAAAAAGTTTCTACACTAAAAAAATAAAAATTAACCATTTTTTTGCTGTTAAATTTGCAAATTGTTGTTGAATTAGGTTTTTACTTAAAAAGTCATAAGTATATAATTTTTTTTATTACAAACAATACCCCCCAAAATATTGTAATAATTTGAAATAGCGTTACCTCTAAAATACTGTTACTTGCAGTAATTGCAAATTATTTTTAGCATTAAATTTGAGTAAATTTGTTTTGTATTACCCTTAAAATACTGAAATTATCAAAAATTCATTACCGAAATACCGAACCAGGCGTGGTAAGCGTGTTAGAAATCGCATACCTAACTTAATAAATTTTGATAACGGTAAATAAAATTAATATAACAAAACAAAATAAGTACTGTCAGGAATGGAACTTTTTAAATAATACTGAAATTTAACCAAATTTAAAATCGATGGTACTATTTATAACGCATTTGTTATTATTGAGCTTCATTTAGACAAAAAGTTTTTTATTTTTTAATCTTGATTTCCATTTTTATAATTTTTTCTCTCTCTATTTATTTTAATATTTCTGTGTCTATTTTATGACTCTTCATTATTAATTATTTTTTAACATTTTTCAAAAAAAGTTTTAAATTCTTCAACCCTGGTATGTTTATTTATTTATTTTTATTAATTTTGTTAACACTATTACATTATATCCATCAATTAGTCTGTTACTGATGTATAAAATCAGTTGACGATTGACTTTATTATCAAAAGTTATTTTTAATACTGCTGTGTTGTTGCTCAAACTTTACATTTATAAGAAATATTAAGTTGTTTTTTAATATTTTTTGAAAATATTATAGAAACATTTCTTCAGTTTTGTAATTGTTGAAATTATTTTTATACTGTTGTATAAAAAAGATTTAGTTTTTTTTTTAATTTCACGTCAAAATAAACATTTAAATTCAAAGCCAGAAACAAAATTGAAGGTTTATATTAAAAATTATATTTTAAGTTTGATAAAAATTAACTATAGAATTAAAAAAACCAAACATGGAATACCTTTTTAAACAAATAATTTTTTTTGAAACAACTAAACCTAGAAATTTCACGAATATTCGGTCGCTATTCGGTATATTTCGGCTATTTACTGAATATTGTTACTATTCATCTAAATACGAACCGTTCAAGGAAAATAACACTGGTAGGTGGTTCGAGGAATACCTGTGGTTGTGAAATATACCCTGGAATATTTGTAAGTAAAATATTAATAGTCGAAGATCGTGATCTTGAAGAGGTAGGTATGTGATTGGGTACATTATGGTAAATGAAAAGTGCAGAGTCAAATCATTAAGTAAACTTCCGTTAGCATTTGCCAGAATTGAACAGATTCGGTGCTTGCTATTTAGATCACCGCATAGAATGAAATTTCCCTGTATTCTTAGCAATCTCTTCATATCCCTTCTAGAAGACGGGGAAAGTTCAGATATTCTTCCACTGCTCAGAAAATACACACAATATAATTTTAGACAAATTTGGTCTAGTGTAAGGTCTACTCCTATATTTTCAATTACACTAGTCCTTATACATTGCAGTTGTTGGTACCCAATCGTATATTTTAATAACAATTGCCACACCACCGCCCTGTCTATTTTTACGATCAATGCGCATAATATTAAACATTGGATGTGAGAATCTAGATTTATCATTCAACCAGGTTTCATTAACTAAACAAACATCTATAAAAATAGATTATTAAATTAAAAAATTAGATTATTTTATTTTGCGAATTCATTATTTAATATTGGAGTATAAATACTTAATTGTTAATTCTGCCATAACATTAAACTGCTGTTCTTTAGTTCTACAATCTCTTAATTTATTCAACATTTCCATCGATAGTTGAGTTAATTCTGATATTGTTAAGAAATCGCTTTTGTTTAAATTCTCATTGCAATGAGACACTTGTGTTGCATAGTTTGAATGATTAAATTGGTGTTGCTGCGAGTTTCTTTGTTATTTGGGTAAAAGAGGGAATTGAGTGGAATTATACGAAAATTGTTGATTATTGTTGGAGTGTGGAATATTACGGTTTTTAATTTTTTATTTGTAAACTGATTTTTTATATTTAAATACATCTCTCTATGTTCACAAGAGCGGTCAATAGATTTATGATTGCCACCACAGTTGGCACATTTTGCAATGTTAACATTGCACTCAGTTGTTTTGTTCTTTCCAGCACAATGTGCACATCTAAGTCGAAGAGAGCAACCTTTTTCACCATGCCCAAACATTTGGCAGGTATGGCATTGAACAATTATATATTATTTTTTTTTATTTTTTCTTTTGTACTCCCATCTTACCATTGTACGAAAAATGCATTTATGATCTCTCTTTAGGTCATTTAATTTAAGGGAACGATTTTCAAGAGATTATAAAAATGGTATCAGTAAACTTTTTATATGTTTTATCAACACGTTTGACCGTAATAACCTTCAAATTTCGTGAAGTTAATTCAGTTTTAAACTCATTTTCAGTTTTGTTTTCAAGACCAAACAGAGCCACTTTAAATAAACGTTCACCTTTTTTGTCATGTGTAAAAAATTGACACTTACTTGCATTTAAAATTGTTTTAACAACATTGTGTGACCCCATTGTATTACAAAATATCTTAATACCAATTGACATTCTTTCAAGTCGGAAATTTACAACACACACACTTTCTATCAAGCAACTTGTGGATTAATTCACCACTGCCCCAAAACTTTTATTGGAAGTATATGCTCCTTAACATTCTTTTCCACAGTCTTCGTCGGCACATCTGAGTCCATTGGATCTCCATCATCATCATTATCAAGAGCTTGTAAAGGGGTCCAATAATTCCCCCTCTTACGTTTAGGCCTTGACATTATAGACAAACTCAGTTCAGAAAATAAATTTTTTTAAACAAAGTGGGAGACAAAATGAAATACGTATCTACTGTTGAATAGTAACCAACGAACGCAATATTCGGTATATTTCCTGCCAGTATTTCGACGAATTATTCGTTTGATAAAAATAAAATAATGAGTTTTATTTAAAAGAAGTCGAAATAACTCCAAAATTTAATTTTTTTTTTATAAAATTTGTTTAAGATTATTAAAAATAAAGTGAAAAATCACGAAAATAGACATTTTTAAAAACATGAGTTTTTATAATTTGTGGCAAAATATTGGTTATATTCTTCTTATTATCTTTCAGATAATGGTACAAACTTTGAAAAACGTCAAAAAAATACCCTTTTTCGTATTTTTTTTACTCCATCAAAGTTTTTCTAATTTCGTATTTTTAAAACACAAAAAAAGGAATTTTCAGATCCATAAAAAATAACACGGCATGACACAGAAAAAGTTAATAGAGTTCTGACCATCAATTCTATATATTTCGGCCATGCCGATTACAATGGCGTACTTTATTTTTCGATCTAACGTACAGATTTTTTGTGAAATGCCCTCAAAGTTTGGCGGTTTTGTATTTATTTTTTAACATACCAAATTTTTAAAATGCAATAAATATGATTTATTTTTATTAAATCACAAGACCTATGGCCATATTTACGTTATGAATTGTTTGCAGAAAACCTGATATTAAAACTACTGTTTCGCGTTTTATGTAGGTTTTTACAGTTTTTTACGATTTTAACGAATGAAAACACAACTGACCTTAATATAGGTTATGCCTTAGTAAAGAAGCAATTAGAAGCAAAATATTTCAATAAAAACAATGTATTTGCATTTAGCACCTTATACGTTAAATTCGCGCTTTTTTGAAAAGTTATATATCGCAGCATAGCTTTCCGAGTTGTTCCTGTAGTCCAACTCTTAGTATAACATTCGGCTACCTATAAAAGCTATACATTAGTTTTTAAATATTAACACTCTTATAAAAAAACAAGTAAGAGTGGCTAAATTCGGCTATGCCGAATCTTATATACCCTTCACCATGGTTGGGAAAAAACTGTAGTTTATATATGGACATATATGGAATGGACAGATTTATATACGGTCGTCTTTAAGAGGAAATTAACCATTTATTTTGGTGATAAAACTTGGACTCGGGAAGATTTATGTTTCCAGAAAATAGGTATTTAAAAAAAATTTATGTTTTGGGCATAACTTTTTTGTATCTGAACCGATATTTCCGAGTTTTTCAGCAAATATGTTATACTAAAGATTTTCGATCTTTTGCAATATAAGACGTATCCATAGGTCATATTACAGCTATAGAATAGTGTTTGTTGTTTGTGTATAAAAGGAGAAAGAAAATAATTTCAACAAATCGTTAAAAGAAATCACTAGAACTGCATGTGTTTTATTTCTACAAAAACGTTTGATTTAGCTGGCAAATTTGCATTTGGAATTTTATTTCGCTTTCTTATCAAAAATATTTTTAATTTCTTTAGCTTAATTTTAAAAATTTGAAGGAAAATAGTTTATAATTTTTTTTATAAATTATTATAAGTTATGACCTAAAATAGTTGCACTCAAAGGGAAATTATGTATAAAATTTTCTTAAAATATGAGAAATAAATGGTTTAAAAATCTTTTTATAAATTTTTTTAAATCGGAGCAAAAAATAGAAAAAAAACCGTTTGTATTTTGTTTGTATCAGAGGGTTTTTATAAAAATTTTGATGTTTTTAGCCTATTTATGGATTATTTAATTATTAATATAAAATTTTATTTAAATTAATTATTAAATGTTAAAAACAAAGCAAAAAATAAACAAAAAAAAAATCTTAAGAAAACACAAAAAAATGTACAAAAAAAGTGAATTGACCGGGATTCGAACCCGCGACCCTTCCACCTGTGGTGAAGGGTATAAAAACGTTTGTATTTTGTTTGTATCAGAGGGTTTTTATAAAAATTTTGATGTTTTTAGCCTATTTATGGATTATTTAATTATTAATATAAAATTTTATATAAATTAATTATTAAATGTTAAAAAAACCAAAAATAAACAAAAAAAAAAAAGTCTTAAGAAAATAATAAAAAAATGTACAAAAAAAAGTGAATTGACCGGGATTCGAACCCGCGGCCTTAGAGAAAAAAAGTATTTGTGACATAGCGTCTAGACAACTGAGCTATTGAAGCTCACACAAAATCATCGTCAAAAGAGGTACATATATAAAAGTCCTTGGTCATTAGAGATTTGTTTAGTTTTTATTTAAATGTTTGTGTATAAAAGGTGGAGATGAAAGAAAAGAATTTTAACCCATGGATGTGTTTGTTATGCGTAAAATTCTACATAAATATTAAACAAAGGGAGTTTACGGAAAAAATTAGAGGTAGTCCTGGTTTTGTGGTAATACTCAGCCATTTATTAACCGATCTGTCTGATTTTTTATAGCAAACAGAAATTTTTAATAGCAAACATATAACAGAAATAAAAAACAATCAAGTCCTTATCATGTCTGGGTTCTTCGGAAAACCCATTTCAACACACAGACGGACAGACGGACATCGTTAAATCAACTTCGCTCTTCATAAGGACCCAGAATATATATACTTTATAGGGTCTAAGATCAATATTGTAGAAATTACAAACGGAATGACAAACTTATATATACCCTTCCACCTGTGGTGAAGGGTATAATAAAACAGTAATAAAAGTAAAAACTAAACAAATTGTGTAGCATATTTTTTGGATTTAACATAAAGAAAACCTTTCATAAAAATAGCTTGGTCAATTCAATCGCTGAAAACACAACTGACCTTAATACATATAGGTTATGCCTTAGTAGAGAAGCAATTCGAAGAAAAATATTTCAATAAAAACAATGTATTTGCATTTAGCACCTTATAAGTTAAATTCGCGTTTTTTCGAAAATTTGTGTATGTCAGCATAGCTTTCCGAGTTGTTCCCGTAGTCCAACTCTTAACATAATATTCGGGTACCTATAAAAGCTGTTCTTGAAAAAAATTAAACAAAAATGTTTCCATTTGCAAAAGTTATTGTAATAAATACATTTATTTTTTAATATTAACACTCTAATAAAAAAATTAAAATAATAATATAAATAGAAACTAATTAAATTGTGTAGTATATTTTTGGGATTTAACAATATAGTAAAAGTACACTCAAAATTTTAAAATTTTTCATTAGAAAGGCTAGTGGTATAACCATAGAGGAAGAATAAGTATAGAGATTGCGACGCCGGCAGCGGCCAAATAAAATTTTATACAGAATACAAAGGTTCGGAAACTGAGAGAAAACAGGGGAAAATTGAGCAAATTTCCCTGATTTCTGCAAAAATTTGAGTAATATCCCCTGTTTTAGAACTTTTTTCAAATCCAATTGGGAAATCTGATAAAAACTAATTGGATTTGCAAAGAAAATCAATTGGAATCGCAAAAAACCAATTTGAAAAGATGCCGAACCTTTGTAATTTGCCCATATAAAACCAAGAGAACGTTTTTTACTACGTGAGCGACATCCACATGGTGTGATATAACAACGCAGCATAAAACATGTGATAATTTTAAGACTAAATTATTGTTTTAACATATTTTCACACATAATTAACAATTATATGTTAAAAGCGATATGACATGAGAACTTTTTTCATTTTCCGATTTTCAATTATCAAGCAAATTATTGTCTCATTGGGCCTCAACCTTACCATTAGGTAGAAATTTATTGTTCTTCAATTGTATAAAATGCAATAAGTTAAAAGAGCATTTTTCTATTATATTTCAAAATATTACAAATACATGACAAACCTGGGTCCACCACATAGGAAATTTAGGTATCAATATTTTTGTTTTCTCGAGTTCGGTAATTCTGAGTTTAGATACGAGTAACAAATTGTATATAGAGTCGTATTAGGGTAACCATGAAATATATGTAAATTGCAAAACTGTTTCTTTATAAAAAAAACTGTCAAATGTATATGTATGTTGCACAAAAAATTAGTCTCATATGTCCAAATCAGCATATCACTTTTAACATGTCGGTCTTCTTAAATTAAAACAATTTTTTATAAAAGTGCAATAAAAAATTACAAAAATTGTTTTTTCATCTTTGCTTTGCAACCACGGAATAAATAATAATAAAGTTTTGAAATAATCACATGCTTTGTACGCGTTGTTATATTGTTTGCTTATCTAAGAAAATATTTAAATGACCAAGCTATTTTTATGACAGGATTTCTTTATGTTAAATTCAAAAAATATGCTACACAATTTGTTTAGTTTTTACTCATATTACTGTTTTATTTTTTATTAGAGTGTTAATATTAAAAAAATAATGTATTTATTACATCTTTTGCAAATGAAAACTTTTTTGTTTGAATTTTGGCAAGAACAGTTTTTATAGGCACCCGCATATTATACTAAAAGTTGGACTACGGGAACAACTCGGAAAGCTATGCTGCCATATAACGTATAAGGTGCTATATGCAAATACATTGTTTTTATTGAAATATTTTGCTTCTACTTGCTTCTTTACTAAGGCATAATCTTTATTAAGGTCGGTTGTGTTTTCAGCGATTGAATTCGTTAAAATCGTAAAAAACTGTAAAAACCTACATAAAACACGAAACAGTAGTTTTAATATCAGGTTTTCTGCAGAGAAAATAATAATAATAATATGGCCAAAGGTCTTAAGCTTGCCTTTTTATAAAAAGAATCCATATTTTTTTCATTTTAAAAATTTGGTATGTTAAAAACTAAATATAAAACCGCTTAACTTTGAGGGCATTTCACGGAAAATCTGTACCTTAAAAAAAATAAAGTACGCCATTGTAATCAGCATGGCCGAAATATTTAGGAGTAATGGTCATAACGGCTTATACGTGTTGGCAGGACCACACCCGTAGCAAAATAAACTACGTTCCGCAAGACATTAATCGAGTTTGTGGCCAGAAACATGGCAATTCCAAAACACTGGTTTCCTTATTTCTGCTATTTCTACATTTTGGTCTTCACCCACAGAGTCGACTTCCCTTTCTAATAAAGACACTTGACTCCTAGGTTGGCGATGGTAATTACCATGTCGTTGATACTCCTCTTCAAAAATTGTTGAATTGTGGATATATCGTATTAAAATACAAGATTGTTTTTCTGGTTTCGATTTCTTTTTAAAATTTCTATTAATTGCGAATCAGGTAAATTAACTTCAAGTCTATCAGTTAATTTCATTATATTATCATAATAAGTATCAAAATCCTCCGTATTCTTCTGTTTACGGTTTCTAATCTTATACATTATGTGGAATCAGTTTGTCTGTCTTTAAATCTTTAACTCAAAGCAGTACATAAATCATCCCAAATAATTCTATTATTTCGACTATGAAAACTTCAAAAGTAATTCAATGCTTTTTCCTTAAAAACATTGTGAATATGATCACAAAGTGTTTTAAAATTCGATAAATAAAGGTATCAACGGGCATAGAGTTTTTGTCACCACTAAACTTAACATTCTAATTAGATATAATATTAGATACTTTTTCAGAAGAAATGTTATAGTGATAGTATTGACTTAAGCTGTTATTCATGTCTTGATTTCTTTCGCCATTTTGAGTATGTGAGGAATTAGAAGCATTGTCATTAGTGTTAAGACCGGCTAAAGCTTGTCTAACACTTTTCTGGACTACGTGACTTATTTGTACACATACTCCTACTTTGGTGAGCGCTTAACGATTCGTTTATTATTTCTTGAATGGATCTATCAGATGGTTCATTTTGCTCAACCGGTAGGTTTGCCGATTAATTATTTGAAACAAATTATCTAACTCTAATGAATTATTATTACCTGTACGCGAATTAGCAAAACTATTACCACGTTCCTTTGATCTATTGGACCTAGTTGTCATACCTTTGTTTCTAGCCATTGTTTGCAATACAATCCCACTTTGCAATACAATCCTACTTTGCAATACAATCCTAGTGATACATATGTTTGCATAAAGTGCTGACTATTTCATCAGTTTGGGCGAATTCTAATTTACAAATAGCATAATAAGATTTAATTAAACTTCGATAGCCAAATTTTCATTACTATGTCTCACTGAAATTCTAGTGTTTCACCAAGACAAAAAATAAAGATAGTTATTTATATTTCTACATCAAAAATCAAAATTTATTAATTTTTTTTTTATGTATATTTTTTTTTATTATTTCCCCATTTTTATTACACAACAAAATGAGAATAAATAATTGAATTTACAGAGGTGGGGTGTTAGATATCTTAAATCAGTACCTTAGATAACTTAAATCAAATATAAGTGTGATAAGTGATATATACAATTTTTAATTTTACATGGAATTTTGACTCTCCTAGTAACGCTCAACTAGTTCTGAAGGTACATACCACTTAAGTCTTCTGGGTGCCAGGGTTTCGTTTGCCGGCAACTGTCTGACTTCCATGTTGAAATGTTGTGTTAAACGAGTTGTATGTTTAAAGCTGCTAATACGGATAACTCTTTTACTGTTTTGACGTTTAGATCCCGATATATATCCTCATCTCTAAAATACCATTCCGCATTGACAATAGTTCGCAATATTTTAGTTTGAATTCTTTGAATAACTTTTAAATTAGTTGTGCTAACAGTACCCCACATTTCTATGCCGTACTTCCAAATTGGCGCTATAATTGTCTTGTATATGGGCAGTTTATTTTAAGATGTTAGTTTAGATTCTGTTCCTAGCAGCCAAAATAATTGTCTAAACCTGTTGTCTCATTCTTTTGAATGTTGTGATCTTTCCATATAAGTTTGAAGTCAATTATCATGCCAAGATATTTCGCCTTTTATCAATAAGAATTGGTAAGCTATTGATTTGAATTGGATGAAGTTTTGCTATCTTTCTATTAGTGTGGATTACTTGAACTGTTTTATCACTATTTACTTGTATTCCCCAACTACGGAACGAATTCAACGTATTATTGAGCAGCTGTCGAAGGTTTTGCATAGCACATTTGATGTTTTCGTGAGATGATAGTAAAACAGTGTCATCAGCAAATGTTGCTATCATATTGTTATTTGTTGTAGGAGTTGGAATATCTGATGTAAACAGGTTTTGCAATATTAGAAAGAAATCTTTTGGTAATTAATTTTTTAGTTTATGAAGAAGACCTTTGTGCCATACACTATCAAACAGCACAGAAGTTTTTTTTGTCAATATCAAACGATATTTTATTTGTTACTCGATGAATTTGTTGTATCGTAGAGTGCTTGCGCCTAAATTCAAATTGGTCTTTGGGGATGAGTTGTCTTTCCAAAATAATAGGTTCAATACAGCTGTGGTAGTAGGCTAATTGGCCTGTAAGATGTTGCTTTTGATGCGTCTTAATAATATCGATAATTGAATTAAATATATTTCTTAAATAGACAAGGGCCTTATTTGGCAATTCTTTTATTAGTTTTAATCTGATCATAACCAGGAGATTTATAATCTTTTATATTTGTTTTTATGTTTTTTTTTTTTTGATTTCATTAATTAAAATTCTTCTGATTTCAAAGTTGGAAGTGCTGTTTGAAACACTTTGAATAGATGGCTTCTTTTCGTCCATTGGGCTTGTGACGGTTTTATAGAAATGATCTGCAAGAACATTTGCTTTATCTTTATTTGTACGGGCCCATGTAAGATCTGGTTTTTGTATGAGTGACTGGTGTAAAATTCCATTATTTATTTTTTTGGTCGCTTTCCAGAGCGAGTAGTTTGTTGCAGCTGACGAGCCTAGGTTAGTAAGATATCTATGGAGTTTATTTTCTTTGTCCTTCTTTAACAAATTTTTGAGATCTTTTGTGAAGCTATTAAGGTGGGTTTTGTCTTGGGTTAACCTTGCAGCTTGCCATCTTTTTCTTAATTTTCATTTGGCTTTGATTTTCTTTTGGATGTGAAATACAGTATATTTATCTGCTGTGTGTTTTGGATGAAGTAGAATCAGTAGCCGCATTTATAAGCTTATCATTGAAAAAAGCTGAATTATCCAACTCTTCTTCGGTTTTTAACGATACATTTATGTCGAGTTTTGTCTCTGAAACAATTACAGTCGGGTTTCTTGTTATAAATAAATTTATTTTGATTCGAACGAAATACATCGGTTTGGTTTTAACTGGAGAGTGGTCTGAAGATAATTCAAAGAATGTTTTTATATTCAGATAATCATGTCTTATATTCTTCGTAAGAAAAAATCTAAAAGATCTGGTTTTTTGTTAATATTTGTGGCCAATAAGTAGGCTCTTCAGTACTTATAAATTTACATTTATATTCTTTTATTGCCTTTCGGTAGTGTTAATCGAGATCCCCAAGCTGTATTTTTGGAGTTAAAATCCCCGCCGCTATAAACCGATTACCAAGAAATTTTTGTGTTATTATGCTTTAGAGGGCAATATACTGCAGATAATACAAATGGACCGTATATGTCTTCTATTAAAATGAAAGTACCTTGAATGTGATTCTTTTTAAACTCCTGAATTTCATTGGATTTAATGGATTTTCGTATTATTATTGCTGTACCCCCATGAGCTGTGTTGTCAGGATAATTTGTGTAAAAGATTGAATTTCAGAGACAAGTAATATGTCTACTGAAAAATGTTTTAGAAATGATTTTAGTTCGAGTGCGTGTTTTAATAATCATAAAAAAAATGCCATAATCATCTGTGCTTCCAGAAGGTTAAAAGAGATGTCAACTGAAGTTTGTTCTCTAAAAAAACTGGGTGGTTATTTATGAATCAAAACCTATATGCAAATTAGAAAACGATATAGTACTGGATGATATGAAGGCTCTTATAAAGCTTTTTAATAAACATAATTTCAAGTTTCAATATTAAACCTGTCTACAACAATAATGACTCATAAATAACACAGCAAAATAGTTAACTATTAAAGTTCATTCTCAATGCATAAAGGAATATAAAAGTCTCAACTTTGAAAAATGGTCTACTTATAGAAATGTTTTTCTTGCATAATTAGCTGTTCTCACGATCCAAAAAAAGAGTATTACATAAAATTTTACTTTAGATAAATACGTTAGAAATGAACGATATATGGGCTATTGACTGTAAAAAAATTTAAATAAAGTTAAATTTTAGGAATTCAAGAGCACGATGGAACTATAAAAATGAATAATATATATTAGGCAAGGTCTGTTAACGCTCTTGGGCACCACGTTGGGCGCCAAACTCGTAATTGCTTCTGTTACTAAAATAAATATTAGGGCTGTTTTATTTCTTTGAAAGTGCGGGTCGCACGATTTGTGTGCATGTGCTAGCGATTCGGAGGGGGGATCTTGCACCATCAATAACATGTTACAATTACAATGTTCCCGTACGACCAAAACTGTTGATTTTAAATAAATAAAAATAAAAAAGGATAAAAAAAATGAGAACAAAAATTCTTTTAACATGAATTTAGGTTCGCTGATGTTAGTGTTACCCTGGCTATTATCGCTACCCCACCCAACCATGAATTCTTTTAAGCCAAATCTGTTTAAGAATTCCCTTCTACAAACCCTCTTCCTTGGAGTACATGAAATTAGTAATAGTATTAGTAGCCGCTACTAAATTTCAGTAAACTTTGTGCAAAGTGGAATTTAAAATCTGTTTGCTAACATCAGGAACAAAAATTTATTAAATATTATTATTATTAGTACAAAATCTCAAATTTATTTTTTTTATCGAACATCAAAATTTTTTTATTTAATTTATTTTTTTCAAAAAATATTTTAGACAAAATTAAAAGAAAAAATCAAAGGATTAAAAATTGTAAAAACAAACTAATTTATCATTTTGTTTTAATTTCTTTTTTGAAAAATATTTTAGTAAATTTTTTTACTTTAAGGTCAAATTTTTATTGTTTCTAGGACTGTTTTTTAGTACCAAAAAAAAGTTTTTAGTGCTATTTTAATTTTTAGACATGAGTCGGTATATTCACTTCTTTTTTTTTGTAAGCTATGTAACATTTTAAGGCAATTTAAGTTTGTAGGTGTAAGTTTCAATAAGAAATAACTTTTTCTTCAATATCCACTTTTTTAAAATTAGTAAATTTTTTTGCTAATTTTTGCAAATCAGTTTTCAAAAATTTGAAAAATAATTTCTGAAATTAGCAACAAAAATTTGTAAATATTCTGTAAAAATTCTGTAATTTATAAAATGTAAATAGCAAAATTATTTGCTTGATAATATTTTTTTACTAAAAATCAGTACAAAAATGGTAAAGTAGAATTGAAAACCATTTAAAAATTTTTTTACTACCTTTTTTTTCTGAGTGTTAGCAGTTGAATTAAATTTTAAGTTATCTAAATTATTACAACACAAAAAAAAATACAGTGACACAGTCAAATTGAGCCAGGGTAATTTTTCAAGTAAAATTGTTGATAAATAATAAAATGAAAATCTGATTGGCAAAAAAATAAATAATTTTTTTTTAAATTAATTAAAAAGCTAAAAAAACAACAATTATTTCCGATAGATTTCTTAAGTAATATAAAACAAGTAAAAAAGGCTTAAATTCGACTGTGCCGAATCTTTGAATACTCTCCACCAATATCCCAAAAAAATTTTCTCTTCTGTTTTTGATACAAATAATGTAAAAAACTTTGGAAGTAAAATTATGGAGGTGAAAAAAATTTTTTGAGGTGAAAAACTTTGGATACGAAAACAAATTTTTTAGTGGAAAAAAATTTTGAGGTGAAAAAAATTTTTTGAGGTGAAAAAAATATTTTGTGGTGAAAAAAATTTGTGGTGAAAAAAATTTGTGGTGAAAAAAATTTTTTGAGGTAAAAAATATTTGTGGTCAATACAAAGTATTATTCATTTCTAAGCAAGTGGTGAAAAAATATGAGAAAATATATTATGTATCAGTCGCTACTATGAAATTGTACTAAAATACACTAATTTGTATGGAAAACTTAGAGGTATCTTCACATTTTCACTCATAACTTTTTAACCGCTGGACCGATTTTGCTCATTTTCAATACCGAACTGCTCAGGAGGATCTCCAATAATCTAAATCGACTTAAAATTGCATAAGGATCACGAATATATATACTTTATGGGGTCTTAACCTATATTTCGACATGTTACAAACGGAATGACAAACTGATATATACCCTCACCATATATGGTGGAGGGTATAAAAACAAAAAAAACTTAAAAAAATATTCAAATGTGCATCACAGCGAAAGTGAGCCACTAAAAGTAAATGTAGTTAATATTTAATACTAATATTTTGTTGGACCTCCATTCGCTGAAATAACGCCCTGCAGACGTCTAGGCATCGATTGCAATAAATTTTGTGTGTAATAGGTGGGAATTGACCTCCACTCCGATTGAAAAGCATCGATGAGGCATTTTTGTGAGCTAATGGCATGTTTTCGGATATTTTGGTCAAGATTGGATCACAAATTTGCAATTATATTTAAATCCGGAGATTGTGGGGGAACTTCAGGGACATGTGGGCAATTATACAGTAACCATTCCCGCGCAACATACGATTTATGCTTGGGATCGTTGTCCTGGTAAAAGTAGAAGTCATCTTCAATCCCAAGTTTTTCAATACTCGGCTTGACGTTTTCCTTTCTGATGTCTACATAAAGAAATTTGTTCATAATTCCCGAAATGTCGTGCAAATTTCCGGTTCTTTTCTGCCATGCAGCCTCAAACCATGACAGAACCACCTCCATGCTTCACACTTGGGGTAAGATTTTTTTCCTGAAGCTGGGTGTTCTTTTATCGCCATACCATTTGCCTTCCGTCGGAGCCAAATAAGTTAAATTTACTTTCATCTGTAAATAAAATCTAACCAAACATTTTTAGTGAATATTTACACTATTTTATATGTGTATACCTTTTGCCTTAAACTCATATCCTTTTGAACGTATTTAGGAGCAAACTCTAGGCGTTTTTTACGGTTTATTTTGCTTTCTTACTACTCTTTCATTATAACCATGTTTTCTAAGCACTCTCCTAACTGTTTCAGGGTGTACTTGGATATCCAACTGACTTTTGACCACTTCTGTCAGTTTCGGAGCGCTTAACCGAGGATTGTTTTTGATTTCTCTTACAATAAAAGCCTGATTTCTTTCCGAAAATGCTTTTATATTACCTTTTTTCACTTTATTTTTAATCCTACCATCTCTTAAGCGGTGTATAATGTGCTGTACAGTTCCACGGCTTTTATTGACCAATTTAGCAATTTCTCTTTGAGATTTACCTTCTTTGCAGAGTTAAATTACTCGCTCTCTAATTTCTACACTTGTTTGTCGTCCCATCCTCACTCTGATGTTTTATACACAAATAACGCATTAACAATAAGATCAATGCAAAAATATCAAACACAAAAAACATTTACCGTTATTTTACCAAGAACGAAATCAAGTGGCTCACTTTAAGTGTGTTGTATATTTGGGTAATTTTTTGAGTTTTTGTTATTTTTTATATTACTAAGAAGATTTATCTGAAATAACTGTTATATTTTTAAGCTTTGAAGTTTAACAAACAAAGTACTTAATATTTTCGGCAATCCGTTTTTTGTTTTATTATTTATCAATAGTTTTATTTGAAAGTTTACCATGGCTCACTTTGACTGTGAGCCACTGTATAAATTTGAGGAAATTATTTAACTATTTGTAAAAAAAATTTATATCTTCTTTTACCTATTATTTGCATATTTAAAAACGAATCTAGTTTTTATTCTTTTTTACTTCGCAAAACATTAAATCCACTCATTTTGTTGCCACATTAATGGATTTCGGTACACTGCCGTTGTGCAATAATCTAGTAGAGTAGACTGAGTCTTGTCGGCCACTATTCTAATAAGCCAATTGGTTTATTTTATTTTTTATCCTTCATTTAATTGACTTTCACATATCTTACCTTGTAAAGGGGTATGTAAATAATTAATGAAGATGAATAAATTTATAATTTAAAAATCTATTTAAAGTATTAATTAGGTCACTGACTATTTAATAAAATTTAAAATTTGTTAATACCACACTTTTCTTCGGTTAATAATTTTATATAAAAATTGCTTTTTGCAATTGACTGCGACTTGTGGCTTATCGTTTTAATCGTACGATTGACAATGATCTTTTACTTGTAAAAGTTTATCAATGAACCCTAACTTTTTTTTACTTTATCAATGACAGGTCATTCATGAAAATAAATGTTATGTTCATTCATAAAGCTTTCGTTAGAATAATAGGTTTCTTTATGAATTAAAAAAAAAATAAAATGATCAAATATGATTATTACAGTCGCTCTTATAGCAAATATACATAGGAAAAAAAACTGATGCAAATGTGGCTTTATTATAAAAATAAAAAAACAACAAATATGTATAATATGTACTCATAAATGCATGTTTTTTATTTATATTACACTAGGCAACAGCCATTTTGTTATTTGGTTCTAGCATACTTTTTCTCATGGATTTGGACCTACTGAACACGAAAATGAATTTTAAAAATTTTTCTGTCGATTGGTTTGCGAGATACAAATTTTTTAATTTTTTTTTTTTAATTTTTGGAGGTACACTTACTATTTTGAGCATATCTTTAGTCTTCTTTGACCTATTTTATCCTACTACTACTCAAATTAAAGACAATTGAGCCGTCTGCAACTTATTCTCAGAAAATTTTCAAATCGGGTTAGTAGTTTTGATGTTGGCGGCTTAAAAAGGTTAAAAAACTGCGTTTTTTTAGTAAAAATGTGGCTGAAAAATTCATATAAAAATTCATATAAAATGTAAAACGCGATGTTAACAGCGATTTTAATTTTTTTACGTATAGCTGACACTTTTCCAAAGAAAATAAGCCCTTACTTAACAAAATCTGATGACAAATGGCCGACTTATTATTTTTTTGGTAAACGACCGAAATTCCGCTATTTCACGATTTTTTGATTTTCATTATTTGCACAGCTTACCTACCCAACGCAAACGAATAAATACATTTGAACTTAATTTAAAATAAACAAATTAGTCTTCGTATATTATTTTTTAATTTATTTACAGCACTACATGCTCAATGTATCGCACAATTAGCTAAACTAACGAAATTAAACTAACTAATTAAATTAAGCAAATCAACGCACAAAAAAATGAGTAAAAACAAAGATATAAGTGTACATTTTATGCCATGTGGAAAAACTGCTGACTTCTTCTTTGTTTTTTGTATTCGCTGCAATCGGTCTCACGTATTAGGGTCCAAATATAGTCACCCATCATAGCCGTGTCATAGTTGCCCTGATAGCGTCGTTCCATAGCCTTCAATTCCTGATGAAAGCGCTCGCCGTGTTCGTCGCTCACGTCTCCTAAATTCTCAGGGAAAAAATCCAAATGAGAATCCAGAAAGTGTATTTTAAGTGACATGTGCACTCCCATGGCTTCATAGTTCTTTACCAGATCCTCAACTATGTCCTTATAATTCGGGCTTTTGTTGTTTCCTAAAAAGTTTTCCACAACAAGCCTGAAGGAATTCCATGCTGCGGCTTCGATGGGTGATAACAGCTTTGGGAATTTTTCATCTTTCAACATTTTTTTTATCTCGGGTCCTGCGAAGACTCCTTCTTTAATTTTTGCCAGCGAAAGGTAAGGGAAAATTGACCGTAAATAGGCAAAAGCTTCACCTTCTTTGTCTAATTTTTTGGCAAAATTTTTAATCAAACCCAATTTTATGTGCAGCGGCGGAAGTATTATATTTTCACGGTTCTCTATTAGTGGTTTGCGCTGAACATTCGCTTCTCCAACTACAGGTTTCGTTCGTACCGGCCATTTTTTTTTTATATAATGCTGATCATCAGCGCGGCTATTCCAAAGGCACAGAAAACAGCAATGTCGCGTATAGCCTCCTTGGAGTCCACACAGAATGGCCACAACTTTAAGGTCGGCGCATATTTTCCAATTGTATTTCCTATACTCTATGCATTTCAGCAAAATGTCCATAGTTTCATAGTTCTCCTTTGAATGAACCGCATGAGCAATAGGAACAGATGGCTTTTCATTCCCATTATGTAAGAGAACTGCCTTCAAGCTCTCTTTGTTGCTGTCAATAAACAACCTCCATTCGTTGGGGTTGTGAATTTGGTGAAGCTCTTGGAACAAGCCTGAAATGTCGCTGCAAAAACATATTTGGTCTTTCTTTGTATAAAATTTTGCATACTCCTTGTGACGGTTTCTGTACGCTGATACTTTCACTTCTGAAGCCGCAAATCCACACTGTATCATCCGAGACGCAAAAAGTTCGGATTTCTCCTTAGTGAGACCAAAATCGCGCACCCAATCGTTTAGTTCGGCCTGTGACAGTAATTTTCGCTTTGCACCCGGCTCAAATTCGCTTGCATTTGACTCAGACTCTTCTTCTGACGATTCTGCTTTTTGAAGAGATGCACCAGGGCACACTGGATATGGCACATCATGCGAATGTGGTACTGGAAGCGCAAACGATCCCACTTGAGCGTAGTTCCATTTAAAAAATCTTCCTACCCCACTGTTTGTGGTGAGGCAAAAATAACAGTCTGTGGAATGGCATAGCGGCTTTTTCCACATCATTGGTGTATCGAATTTCATATGGCGGCTAAAATTAAAATAAATTACTATATTCGCTATGTATAATGTGTTTAAATAAAAATTCTTACCTTCCGCCAGCTGCCCAGTTGGTTAAGATTATATAGCAAAGATCACACAGCGACTTAGGTGTCCATGGTTCTGTGATATTTGGTGAAATACCAAAATAATTCAAATAGTGCAATTGTACTGCTGGAGTAAACTTGTGTGCGTGATTTTTTTTTATAAACTGGCCACAAACATTGCAGAAATTGTCTGGATCGTTCAAACACTCGAACACACGTAGTCTTTTACTCATTGTCTTCCTTGCGTTTTCTAAATATTAACTTCTTTACACTTTCACAGACAGTTTTGAAATGCAATTGATAACCGTGTCTCCTTATGTTTAAATATGTATGAGCATGTAGTGCTGTAAATAAATTAAAAAATAATATACGAAGACTAATTTGTTTATTTTAAATTAAGTTCAAATGTATTTATTCGTTTGCGTTGGGTAGGTAAGCTGTGCAAATAATGAAAATCAAAAAATCGTGAAATAGCGGAATTTCGGTCGTTTACCAAAAAAATAATAAGTCGGCCATTTGTCATCAGATTTTGTTAAGTAAGGGCTTATTTTCTTTGGAAAAGTGTCAGCTATACGTAAAAAAATTAAAATCGCTGTTAACATCGCGTTTTACATTTTATATGAATTTTTATATGAATTTTTCAGCCACATTTTTACTAAAAAAACGCAGTTTTTTAACCTTTTTAAGCCGCCAACATCAAAACTACTAACCCGATTTGAAAATTTTCTGAGAATAAGTTGTAGACGGCTCAATTGTCTTTAATTTGAGTAGTAGTAGGATAAAATAGGTCAAAGAAGACTAAAGATATGCTCAAAATAGTAAGTGTACCTCCAAAAATTAAAAAAAAAAAATTAAAAAATTTGTATCTCGCAAACCAATCGACAGAAAAATTTTTAAAATTCATTTTCGTGTTCAGTAGGTCCAAATCCATGAGAAAAAGTATGCTAGAAACAAATAACAGACAAAAGTTTGTTATTTGTGACCTAGTGTTATATAAAGAATTTACTAAAATCAGAAAAACATATAAGGTAAAAAATGCATACTATGATTGTTCACCAACAAAATGTGTTTTGTAAAAAAAAATGTTTTTTATTCAATTCTAACTACATACCTTTTTAGGCATTGGATTGAATTCATTGCAATTACGTTGAATAATGTCAATTAAAACATACAATTCGCATAGTGGTAAAGATTTTTTTACAAATGACATTGGTTTTAAGTAATGGCAGTATGACTGTAATAGACTTTTTTGTAGAATAACTTTTGCAATTATTATTTTAACTTTTTTACTAAAATTTGGAACAGATAATTTTTGAATGCATTCACATATTATACTAAAAAATTAGATCTTCGATCATATTTTATCGCTGTGGTGCCACATATTTTTTTCTAAATTTCGCGTTATTTAATTAATTGCTATTTTTTTGTTTCTTTTTTATGAAATATTTGTTTAGAACTGCCTTTTCATTAACATACGTATGATAAATATACTCTAAAGAGCACATGTTTCAAAATTCAGGTATCTGCAAAAGCGGGTTAAACTTCTTACCCCCACCCCGTGGGAATCTGAACGGGGAGTCTGAACGGATGCTTCGCCGGGGGACGAACCAAATTTAAACTTTCTAGTTTCAGGTTGAAAATTTTCCCTTTTTTAACCCCTCCCCATTGCTGATGTCTACGAGAGAGGAGGAACCTTAAGACCAATTTGCAACTTTCTAGTTCTAGCGGTTTAGGCAGGTTGTGAAGGAGAATATTTTGAATAATTGGACCCCATTTTTACCACGTCCTTGGCAAAAATTCCAAAATGTACCTTATCAGTGATTTAGCCTACACTTCAGGGAATGCATATTTCAAATTTTATATTAATAGCCAAATGGGATTTGGGCTGAACGTCAAGATAGAGACTTTCCCTTCCACGTAGAAATTTCGAAAAATCACTAGATAGCCCATACTCCAAAAGGGTTTGGGCAGGGTTCACGTAAGAGATTCCCCTTTTTGTCCCCGTATGGATATCTAAAAATTCCATCTTACCAGTTAGAGTATGGGCTAAATGTAGAAAACACGTATTTCAAATATCAGGTTTCTAGTCAATGGGGTTTTGGCAGGCCATCAATGAGAGGTTTTGCCCCTCCTAGTAGTATTTGTAGGCATTTCCAAAATTCACATCTACGTCTACGGCGGAGGAGGACACTTTTTTCCCCTCCCCTTATTATTTTTCAAAAATCCCAAATGTGGGATGCGTACGCCGGAGGAGTAACCTATGTACCAAATTTCAACTTCCCAGCTCCAGTGGTTTTGGCAGGCCATCAAAGGGAATTTTCCACCTAGAAATTTTTGATATAAGATATAATTAGTTTATAATAAGTTGACGAAACGTGACCCCAGTTGCTGACAAGCATAGTTGCTGTGACTTTTTGAGGTGATGATTTCTTTGTTAGGATATAATTATTTAGTTCAGTTTCGACACTCAAACTCGCATAGCAAGTAATTTAAATATAAAAGTTAATAAATAAATCTTACATAAAAATAAAGAAAAACAAATTAAGTGTTAAGCAATGAAACTTACATAGTAAGATATAAACAAAAACATGCTAAGTGTTAGAAAAAATTTTCGAATATATAATTATAGCTTATAAGTCCCGACACACTGCTGAGTGCTTAAATCTGTACAAATCTGTCAGAACGAGTCCAAATCCTGGCGAAATCATTGTTTTTAAGAACTTTAATATATTAGTTTTAATTTTTTTTATACATTTTTAAATAAACTAGACTACGTATATATTATATTCTTGGATCGAATCTGATGTAATTCGATCTGACATTTTTCGGATAAATTTGCTAATTTGCTCTGCCATTTTTCGGATTAATTCAGATCCTTCTAAATCCTCAAATATATTGCTAGATCTAATTTGATCTGCCATTTTTCGGATCAAATAAAATCAGCTACATATTACAGCAGATATTAAAGAATATCAAATTGGATATGATTAAATAGATCAATTTTTTCCTCAGGGAGAAAGTTTAAATACACCCTTCAAATTTAGAGTTTAAAGAAAAGAAAACACTTCATCAAAATTTTTTGTATGCACCTTTATTTATTTTCATGAATAGTTAAAAACAATAACAAATATTTTTTCGTCGTAACCATTGTAACGACAAAAATCGTTGCACTCATTTTTTTAAAAACAACATTTTTATATTTCGTTTTTTTTATATTTTCTCTAAAGAATAATACTTTTTTATTGTTTTTATATTTTTGTTATTAATTTTATTTTATTATTTTTGTTTGACCAATGAATAAGTAAATGAAATTTTAACTTATAATTGTTACGGTTATCATCATAAAACAATAATTTAACGATATCTAGTGTTCACCAGAGTAGGGAATAATAAGACACTACATAAAAATACCACACTGTTTATATAAGTTAAGTTCGAATTATAACTGATTTGTGCTGTGTCAAGTGTATATGTCTGTGGGTGTGTGTGTTGTTGATTAACAAGTATAAATGGTATTGCTGTTGAACAATTCTAGTTTGTTCGCTAGTGGATGGCCACAAGGTAAGATTATTTAGCTGGCAAGGGATTTAGAACTCCCCAATTAAAACCATTTTATTTTGTGGTACAGAAACAATAATCGGGTGTTGGCATAGAACACTGGAGTTAGACTCCAAACGTTCTTTATTAACATCTCCGTGTAGTATTCGAGTAAAACTGAAGTTAGACTTCAAACTCGCTCTCGCGTGTATTGAAGTGAAACTGGAGTTAGACTTCAAACTCATTCTCGCGTGTCGCATCCAAAAACACTGAAGTGACTTCAACCGTTCGAGTGAAACTGGAGTAAGACTTCAAACTCACACTCGAGTGCCGCATCCAAGAACACTGGAGTTAGACTTCAAATGTTCTTTATTAGCATCTACGTGCCATATTCAAGTGTTATACTCCGGGCCTTGAAGATCGATGAAAACCATAATAAACGTTAAAAACTACTCAACCCCGATTATGTGAATAAGAGTTTATAGTCTCCCTTCCCTTAAAACCCAATTAACCTCCTAATAATTCCGCTGGCGACAAAACATTTGTCCAAGTATTCGTCGTATCTGTTTAATCGTGTCGTAATAATTTTATTTAGAATAAAGTTTATAACGTTTAAGAAAAAAAAAAAGCAAAATAAGCGCGTGTTTTACACCGTCTTCGTCCTAAACAATACATAGTCTGTAACGAACCCTGGGCATCGCTGAGTTCTGCCCCAGCATACTGTGAAAACACGTCGTTACACCATAACGGTAATTCTTACAAAAACGAAAAAAATCATTGAACAAAAAGTATATGTAATATAGGGTGTCCCAAGAAGAACGCAATTTTTAATTTTTTTTTTTAAATTTTTAAGTTTCACGATTTTTTTTTAAATATCTGTGTTTTATTTAAAATTTAAAAATTGCGTTCTTCTTGGGACACCCTATACAATGAAATGTATTAAATTTACAACAGGATATAAAACTTCAATATTTTGTTGGACCGCCTAGGCTGTCTGACGACGTTGCATGGATAGCGCAAAATTCTCCGTTTAAGACTTTTTCTGTGTATTCTCCATGTTTACTTAAATTAAAAGCAAGAAAAAAATTTTTCATTTGAAAAAACTTTTCCTATTATGTATTTAAACTTTTGATATTTTTTTTAAGATTTGCCGTTATGATTACAATAAAGAAAAATTTTTTTGTTTTTCATCATTCATGAAAACAAACAAATCTGAATACTTAAAATTTTTATGAAATCTTTTCTTTAAACTCAAAATTTGAAGGGTGTATTTAAACTTTTGTCTCTCACTGTATATAAAAAAAACAAAACATGTTTCTACCTATGTCCGTTATAGGCTTTGAAACCATCCAACCCATGTGCCTCAAACCGGTTTCATTAGAAAGGCAATAATGTCCATCTTCGACTTTCTAATGACCACTAAAACAATATTAGCTACATTTCGTCCATTCATGAAGTCGATTTTCAAATTTTCCCAAATGACATCAAAAAATTATAAATGAATATATAAGTAACAACTGGGTTACTCATGTCATTTGGAATTAAAAAAACTGTTCAGCGAATACCAATTCCTTTAAAATCGACTTCATCAAAGGATGTCGTTCTTATTTTTGACCGCATTGGAGTGAAGTTGGCGCATAATACAGATTGTCAACACAAAAACTCTGAACTGTTGACTGCTGATCAAAAAATAGTTTTAGAAAAAGTTATGCAACACGTAGCAAACGAAAGTGGTGGAATTATTTTCCTTGACGCATTGGAGGCACTAAAAAACATTATTGCTCAATTTGATACTCGCTGAAATTACATTAAAAAATGCAATTGCACTAACTGTAGCATCGTCTGGAATCGCATCAATATTACTATATGGTGGACGTACAGCCCATTCAGCTCTTAAGATTCATTAAATGTAAACACCAACATGAAGCATCGTTAAAAATTCTGGCATGGCTGCATTGTTATATACAAGTTCACTTATTGAATGGTATAATTGCTCTATGGCGCACAAGAAATCCCTTGAAGCCCTTGACCGTACTCTCGACAAACTTTGTCAGTGATTCCAAGATCAACACCAGTCGATTAACTAAGTGCATGTTTGTAAGCATCATGTCTTTGAGGACATGTAGAGAAACTTACATTGTCGACAAATATTCGTGAGCATACACGTCGGATGTCTGCTATTAAAATTATATAATTGGGTCATCGATCAAAAAATCATATTTTGGGTGGAATAGTGAAGCCTCGAAATTAGTTCAATCAAAGAATCTATTTTGGGCAAAACGAAGTTTGCTTATATAATTTTCACTATAATAAGCTCTACGTAACGAACTTTTTTAAGACAATTTTTCTGGTCACAAGATACAATTTTCGTCATCTTAAATCGCAGGTCGGAACCTACAAAACGAACAAAAAAGAATATTCGTTATATTTTCCGTATACAGCTCTTCAAAATGTACCGTTTGAAATATAGGGTCCGCCAAATAACTTTTTTTTTTGAAAATGCTATAAAAAAACTACTGAATATTTTCTCAAATTTCTTTTTTTATTTGAAAATACAATTCTTCCGGTTAATAATGGAAAAATTTCATTCAAATGGCTGCCTCGGCTGGTCATGCAGTAGCCTACAAGATCGGTTCAATTTTTAAGCACATTATCGATTGTGTGCAGCTGTATTTCACCAATGGCTTCACGAATATTGTCCTTTAATACGTCAATTGTCTCTGGCTTGTCGGCGTAACACTTATCTTTGACGGCACCCCACAAATAATAGTCCAACGGTGTCAAATCGCAGCTCCGAGGTGGCCAAACGACATCAGCTCTGCGGCTGATAATGCGATCTTCAAAATCAGGTCACAAAACATCGAGTGTAGCTTCGGCTGTGTGGCACGTAGCGCCGTCCTGTTGAAACCAAATTGTTGCCAATATCCTCCTCTTCAATTTTTGTGAACAAAAATTCATTCAACATGGCCCGATAACGATCGCTATTGACTCTTAATGGCCAGCCGAGGCAGCCATTTGAATGAAATTATTTTGCATTATTAACCGGAAGGATTGTACTTTCAAATAAAAAAAGAAATTTGAGAAAATATTCAGTAGTTTTTTTTATAGCACTTTCAAAAAAAAAGTTATTTGGCGGACCTTATATTTTCCTCATTGGCGTCGTAGGGGAGCTAGGGGGGCTAATCCCCAGAAAATTTTTAGCCCCCCTCAGAATATTTAGTTATTTTATTACATTTTAATTTGTAACCATGTTTTATTTTTAAATTCTTAAATTTATTAAAATTACTTTTATTTTACCTTTCACCTAATAGATGATAGTTAAAAGAAAATACAACACAACAAAACAAGAAATATCAATCAAATCCCCTTTTATGGTTTAATAAAATTTATGAAAAACAAACCTTGTTTATGTTCAATATAATAGAAATTATTAAAAACAATAATTGGTACGCTTTCAGTGTTGTTTTTTTAGAAAAATTAAAGCTTATATATATTGGAATTTTTAAATATGAAGAAATTTTTAGATATGAAGTCGCTTTGTTATTTTAAACTAAGGTCTGAATTTTTTGTTTGTGTTAATTATTTTTTATTATTTATTTTCTTAAAAAAATAAAGAAAACATTTTTAAAGACCCCCTATCTTTAACCCCCCTAACCGAAAAAGTAATATGGCATCTTTTTTTTAAGGTATATTGTCGCAACCGCAACACCAAAACCAAAAATCGTTTAGTAAAGTGGATCAAATGGTAAATCCGATTAAAACACATTAGTAAACGTAATCAAATTAAATTATTTAATATTTTCATAGCTTTACCATCATCAGCAACAACAGCCTCACAGCCATAGTTCTGTACAATTCCAGCAAAATCAATTCATACAAAATTCGAATGTTGACGATGATTTAGGTAAGTAATAATATTTTGCAAAAAAAAAAAAAAAACTAAAAATATACCAAAATAGGTGGGTGTTCCAACGAATTGCGATTTTTAAAGCTTAGGCCCAATAAGGTTTCAAATTAAAAAAATATTAATATTTCTTTTAATAACACACGTCGAATTGCGTCTAAAGTTTCCATTTGTTTCTCCAAATTTTCTAATAACTTTCATATATTTTTTTCGAAAAAATTTATATTTAAATCAGTTTGAAGCTTTCCAAATGGCAAATAAGCCGGTTGAAATAGTCGCTAGCAAAGTCCTGGCTTATAGCACTATACTAACCACAGGATATACAGTGGTGGTACGACGTCAGCGCTAATGTTTTCCTTACGAACATTTTTGAAACTACAATCAAAGCAACTCTGAAACTACAATCAACGCAAATACATGACAAATATGTACATCTGCCTCACTTCCATGCGTTTTATTTTGTACTTCGTCAGTTGACCATTTTTGAAATTCTAGAGTTCGGAATGGATAATATATAATGTAAATATCCTCGTATTATATCTGAGATATTCCAAATCGAATTTGATCTAAAATTAAAAACGAAATCATTTTTCATTGTTTTTCTTTTTGGCATTTAGGCAAACTAATAATTATAATAACCTAACGATTAATTGGTGCATTTTCTGAGTGTGTTAGTTTGCTTATACACTTCACAGATCATGTAAATGTGAAACTTTGTTGAATGTGTTGTTTAATACTGAGATAAAATGAAAAATAAAAACATCGATTATGTGATAAAATTGATAGTTTTTTTTATTATAATATGTTACCTAAAAATAAAATTTGTTTTGAGTTTGTGATACAACAAGTTAGTTAAACCGTTGGCCAAATACAATCACGCTGCACTTCTAAGGTTTTTTTAAATATATTTTTGGCGATTAAATGCTCGAAGACATGGCGTGTAGTTGTTCACTTTAAAATATTGGTTATGTGTATATGTATATATTTTTGCATTCTCCTTCGCACTATTTTTTTTTTTCTTTTACAACAACAAACCTCACCATAAGATCCGTGTTCACTCGTTTGAGAGCTGTCGTTTCTGACAACGCTGGTTTACCCTGTAATACCAACATTTACAAAAAAAAACTTTTTTTGTACAATATTTTTTTTTATTTTCTTAAGACTTTTTTTGTTTTTTTTTTATTTTCTTAAGACTTTTTTTTTTGTTTTTTTGACATTACAAATACGTCCAGCACTGTTGACTTAACGATGTCGGTCAGCTTTTCTGTATAATTGGAGAACGGAAAGAGGAAAAGTGTCCAAATAAGCTGCAAGCATCTTGGTTATCAATACACAACATCTGACCAAATGTGGGCGGGATCCTTGAATTGGGCGTGGCACAAAATAGATTAATTTATATCTTAAGAACGGTAAGACCGTAATTAAATACTCCATAAATGGGCTAAACATCAAAATTTTTATAAAAACTAAAATTTTAGAGCTGTAAAATGACCTATGGATGCGTCTTATATATCAAAAGATCGAGAATCTTTAGTAGAACATATTTGCTGAAAAACTCGGAAACTTGGTTCAGATACAAAAAAGTTATGACCAAAACATACCAAAATCTTCCCCAGTCAAAGTTTTATCACGAAACTAAATGGTAAATTTCCTCTTAAAGACGTCCGTATATAAATCTGACCATTCCATATATGTCCATATATAAACTTTTTCGGCATAACCGAATTTAGCCGTTCTTGTTATTTTAACTAGAATCATATTTACTTTGCAAGTAATAATAAAAATCGGAATTACAGGTTGCATTACGCCTTACACTAATTTAGCATAGGTTCTATTTATGCTCTACAACAAGGGGCCGATTAAGGCATTCGTAATAGTAATTTTTCCATCAAAATTGGTTTTTTATTTTTAAAACATTTAAATATAATTTTTTCCATCAGGAACGTTGTAGTTCGGTGCTAAATTGCAAATAAAAGTTAAAGTTGGTGGTTTCATTATTAGTATTACAGTTTTTTGAACGATTTAATTTGATTACGAATACCGTAATTCGTTTTGTTTGGAGTTTGATCTGTTAGCAATAGTTTCTTTTTAACCGAACTACAACAGGTTGACTTAGAACCGGTCAGAAAAACATTACATTAAAAAAAAAGTTTTAAAACCTGTTTCACAGTTCTATATTTCTCTATGTATATTTACAAAATTTTGTTTGTAGGTTAACAATATCTGAACTAGAGATGGGCACGTGAGCGATTTTTGACTCACGCTCACGCACGATCACGAACCAAAAATCACAATACCGCACGAAGATTTTTTTCTGCTTACGGACCATCACGTAAGTAATTTAAATTTTTGCTCACGATCACGAAATTCGTTTCGAAAATTCAAAATATTTCGAAAAATTAAACATAAAAGAATTTATTTATCACTTTATCCACTTGAATAAAGTGTTACCATACTTAATACATAAAGAAAAAAGGAGTCTTGCTGCATGTAAAAAATTTAAAAAATAAAAAAACTAATAAAAGGAATAAAAGGAAAAATCACGACAAAAATTCAACTTACGCTCGGAATTTTTTTTATCGCTCACGATCACGAGAGTAATTTATATTTTGGCTCTCGCCCATGCGTGATTCACATGAATCACGCAATTTCGTGTTAAGTACCAAACTCTAATCTGAACTATTTTAAAACATTGGGAGTGATACAAAAAGTGCCACGCTCATTTTGTTCAATTACATGACACTTTTATATCTACTTTATAAATGGATATAAAACTACAATGCATAGTTTGTTTTTATTCTTCGTCTAACATTTAGGCATAATCGACTAAGGACTTTAAAAATATTCAGGATGTACAAAATGATTCTCATCTTGCCAATGACCTAGCCACTAAAACAAAATTCCTATATGTAGTGGCTAGGTATTTTGTTTTAGTCGGTAGGAGACTAGGTTATTGGCACGATGAGAGTCATTCTGTATATTTCTGAAGTTCTTCTAATCGACCAGCTCCAGTAAATTTGAATTTTTTCATTATTTGAAAGGCATATGTACCTATATTTTACAAGCGAAAAAATGGACACAGAAGGGGTACGAAAAATCTAATCTTCTGTGACCAAAAAACTAAAAGGTCGAAGATCACGAAAAAAATAAAAATTGCTTCGGCCAGAGATGTATGTAAGACGAAAAAAAAATTTGAATTTTTTTAGTTTTGAAATCAAGTGAATGTTATATTTCTAAAGTTCTTCTAATCGACCACCTCCAGTTAATTTTAATTTTTTCATTATTTGAAAGGCATATGTACCTATATTTTACAAGCTAAAAAATGGACACAGAAGGGGTACGAAAAATCGAATCTTCTGTGACCAATCTACTAAAAGTATGCTTTGGCCAGAGATGTATGTAAGTCGAAAAAAAATTTAAATTTTTTTAGTTTTGAAATCAATTGAATGTTATTTAGAGATGCATTGTTTCCTCGACAATTATTTCATCTGGGTAGCATTCTTTTTTTCCAATATTTTAACATAAACATGACTAAGCACCATTTCCTATTTCAAACTCTTCATCAGAGAAATATTAACATTTCGCTTTATAAAGTTTTCAGAAGCCTTACGTAGTGTATTACTTCCACTGTATTTTCCTCTCTATATTTTATAAATTTTTGTTTAGTTTTATTTAAACTTTCTGTTTATTAAAAAAGAAATTAGATAAAAAAATGTTATTATTACTAAAGGGCTAACTAAAGGGTGTCCCAAGAAGAACGCAATTTTTAAATCTGGCAACATTCGAAGTGTCATTGTTTGACATTTGAACAATTGTTATTGTTTGCTAGTAGAAGGTACGAGGTTAATAAAAATAGAGCGCTACACGAATGAACAACGCATTCTCATTGTGAAATTGTTTTACCAAAATGGTGAAAGTTTTGCGGCTACAGTTCGCAAATTGCGATCAATTTGGGGTCACAATAATGCTCAACTGTAAAGAGATTAATGGATAAATTTGCCGAAACTGGGTCTGTTAGTGATGTAAAGACAACAACGCGCCATCGACCAGGTCGATTGACCGAAAATGTCGCAGCTGTACGTGATGATGTCGCTCAAACTCCATCCACCTCAATTCGACACCGAGCTCAGCAAATTGGTGTCTCCAAATCCACTTTGCAGCGAATTTTGACGAAAGATTTGCATCTTCATGCATACAAAGTTCAATTGACTCAGGAACTGAAGCCAGCTGACCATGGACAGCGAAGGGAGTTCGTTAATTGGGTATTGGAGAGACAACATGAAAATGCTGATTTTGCCGATAAAATCATCTTCAGTGACGAGGCCCATTTTCATCTTGATGGCTTCGTCAATAGGCAGAATTGTCGCATTTGGGGTGAGGAAAATCCTCGAGTGATTCACGAGAAGCAAAAGCATCCTCAACGTGTCACTGTGTGGTGTGGTTTTTGGGCTGGAGGAATCATTGGACCTATTTTTTATGAAAATGAGGCAGGTCAAGCGCAAACAGTCAATGGTGTTCGGTATCGTGAAATGATAACCAGTTTTTTCTTGCCTAGAATTGAAGAAATGAATGTGGAGGGCATGTGGTTCCAACAAGACGGCGCCACATGTCATACAGCCAGAGAAACAATTCAATTGCTGCATCAGTCATTTCCCGGTCGTGTTATTTCGCGTTTTGGAGATCAGAATTGGCCGCCTAGATCGTGCGATTTAACACCATTAGATTTTTTTCTTTGTGGTTTTTTGAAGTCGATGGCTTACGCGAATAAGCCGACGACGACTCAAGCCTTAAAAGAGGAAATTGGACGCTGCATTAATGAAATACCGCAGCATTCATGCAAAACGGTCATTGAAAATTTCATTAAAAGATCGCGTGCATGCCAGCAAAGCCGCGGCGGCCATCTGCACGATATATTGTTCCATACATAACCTCATTCTGTCTACTTTACGATATAATAAAGTTTCACGATTTTTTTTTAAATATCTGTGTTTTATTTAAAATTTAAAAATTGCGTTCTTCTTGGGACACCCTTTATATTATACTTTTGCTAACTTAAGCTACTGTCAAAAATTAACGAAAAGTCTGTCAAATGCTTAATCAACTTATTGAAGACTTTTGGGTGGCTACAATGTACTTTTTAAACTTAAATACTTACTACACTTAGTTGCAAATATTTGTACTTTTGCAAAAACTGTTTTCTTCTTATATTTCCAAAATATATGTATCTTTTCGAAAAATATTATTTAATGTGTTCAATTTATAAATATTTTATAATTAACAAGTAAATCTATATTAAGTTTAAATAATTTAAAGATACAAATGAAAACATAAATAAAAAAGTACTTAAAAATGCAACAGTGCTTGCATCTCAATCGAAAAACAAATACAAAACCCACCCCTTTTGTTATACATGCACGTTTGTTTTTTAACATTTTCAATTAAATTTTGTATATAAATATTTTCCGCGTACATTGCAATTAGTTTTTTTTTTTCATAAACAGTTTTTCTAAAAACACATGATTCCTTAAGTAAAGTGCGGTCAGTTTCGCTGTTTGCTTAAGCAAATGACAATTGACGAAACTTAACGAAAAGTTTGTTAAGTACAATATAGTCATACACATTTGATTACATGTATTCGCACATTTGCTTAAGCTAGCAAAAGCATAATATAATTAGCTCTTAAAACTGATATTATACTTTCAACTTATATTGTGTGAATAAATTTTGATACATAAAAAATAAATAATTATTATCTACAAATTGGCGATCCTGGATTATTCTTTCTTGATAATTATATTTATACAAAACAAACGTTTAACAGTTTTATTAAAAACCATTTTACAACTATACATCTTTATTAATATTTTGGTTCTTAAGATGGTAAAGGCTAACTTTTGTTTCTTCTACAATTGGTCTTATGATTTTCAAGAAGCGGTACACCAATTTTAACCTAAATCCAACTTTGTAATTAAACTCAAGAAGTTAACAAGCTGAAGAAAACATCAAGATTAATAAATTCTTAAATTCGACATCAAATTAAAATCCTTTGAAGAAAATATTAAATTCTCAAGAAGCAAGATCCGAAAACTTGATTTTTCTATTCTCATCTTTTTTAATCAGATATGTTGCATGAACCTTTAATATATTTTAATTATATTAAATTATTCCGCAATATTTCGCGATCTTTCTTTTTATTATTATTTTATTAAATTAAATTATTAAAGCTATTCTTTTATTAATAGATATGAAAAGAGCTCGTTACGGTTCTGTTGTTAATAATACTCAAGTTAATTTTGGTTCAACTGCCATCTACTTCCACTACAAATACACAAACATTTACTGTAACAAAACTTCTCAAAGTGCATCAATGTCTTTAAGTCAACCTTTTAAATTGCCGAACTGATACTATTAAATATCGTCATATTTTTGTGTCTCTTCTTCAGGATATTATAAGCATAGTCTTAGATGTATTACAATTATCCCCTAGTGTCAACAATATATGAACATTTAAAAAAGACTTTGTGTGATAGATTTTCTCTTAGTGAAGAATCCAGATGAGAGCAATCTTTTTTTCAAAATCTAACATTCTAGGTCGCAAACCTTCGTAGATTGCCAAAACAAATTCAAATCCATTTAATAACTTGTGTAGCTCAAAATATTATAAAGTTTGGTCAAGTCCACAAGTATCTGTTGTCCAACCGAACTCTGATGATTGTATCGAACGCTCTGTCCAACAATTAACTGAGTTAAATAGAATTCTTTGTGAAAATTTAAATAAAGTTACTCTTGACATTGCAGAGTCAAAAACTAGAGAAAGTCCACAGAAGAGAAGATTCTCTCGATATCGATATCGCAGACGTTCAACATCTCGTAATGGCCGTAATAATTTTTGTTGGTATCATTCGAGATTTGGTAATAGGGCCGTCAAGTGTATTCCGCCTTGTCAATTTGTTAAATATAATAATATTGATAATTTAAATGTATCTTTAAATTAAATACATCCATCATGTCGATGGCTAATGATGGATCGAGTTTTAAACGCACAAGCCGCCTATTCGTTTTTGATTCTAACAATATGTAAACTAAATTTTTTAATAGACACAGGTGCTACTGTTTCTGTAGTCCGATTTTCAAAATTATTTAAAATTGACTTAGGTCTTTGTAGATATTTCTTATCGCTGATATTGGTACATCTATAATTGGTTTTATCGTTCTCGAAATATTCGGTATAGTTGTTGATGCTAGAAACAAACAAACAACTTATCGACTCGTTAACTACTTTAACCCTTCGTCAGGCACATATTTTGAGTCCTTAGTTCTGGCACATGGTGTCTGGCCAGACCCCTATACATTTACATGCATTTGTATGGAAATAAGGGCTGTTTGCCGTTAAATTTTTTACTAAGATAGGAAAATATTTGTTATATTTGTGTTTCTATTTCTTTTTACTATGTTATTAGCTACCTGAGGAAGAAAAAAGAGACCTGAAAAATTCTTTGGAATGAAAAGGGCAACAATTTTTTTGTTCTATATATATTTCTCTTTATTATGGGTAAAGTAATAAATGTTTATGACAAAATAGAAAATTATTATGAAGAATACATTGATTTTTTTATTCACTGCGTGAAGCCACATTACGGTTTGCTATATTGAGAGGTCTCCCAAAGTACGCTTCAAATGCTATACGAGTTGTTGGTTGAGCCACAATGTGCGGATTATTGATGCGATTTTCAACGTTGGCCAGTACCAATTGCTTTGCAAGTTTATACAAAAATATGCGTCTTCTTTCTTTTCTTGTATTTTCATCATTTAGCTTACATATAATGTAACTTGCCAATGCCATCACATCAATCATGTTGCAGAAAAACGCGTATGTCCAGCGTCTGGTTGACCGTTTTGTTGTGTAATGAGTTAGCATTTGATCCATCGTATCGACTCCGGCTTTAGTTGAATTATAAAATAAAATTGCTTCCGGTTTCATGGCTACGCCTTCAACATATTTCGTGTAATGCACGGTTGAAATTAAATTGACTGCCTTATTTTTTTTGGGCACGTAGCTGCAAAGTGCAACAAGATTTTCATGAAAACCAAACACACTTGAAAGAATTGGTCGTCTGGTGCTCTTCATAACTTCCTTAGGAAGACATCTTTTGTTTGCTCGAATGGTGCCAACAAATGCCAGTCCCATAGCAGCCAGTCGTTTAGCGCCGTTCAATGAGGTGAAAAAATTATCAGAAATAATTGTTCTGCCGCTGTTTGCGTAACAATTTACGAAATACATTAGAACGTTTTTACCTTGATTTATCTCCCGATTGTCTCCTTCCTTTCCAGTGTATAGTTTTCCTTTCAATGGAAATTTAGTCTTAGCATCGCATGCCCATCAAACTTTGATCCCATACCTTGCAGGTTTTGATGGGATATATTGGGTGAACTTTGTGCGCCCACGATACGGAAACAACTGCTCATCGATGGTGATATTTTCATAAGGTTCATAATAATTTTGCAGATTTTCATTGAGAAAATTCCAAAGGTCCCGGATAGGAGCTGCTTTATCTGTTTGCTGTCGGAATGCCCGCGTACGAAACGAATATATGTGGACAGAGTAATGAATCGTTTGTGCGACATAGCCGCACGGAATATGGGCAGCGAATCAGAACGCCACAATATACTGGAGTCTTGCATATTATTATGGCTGAGACCAGAAGCCAACAAAATCCCAATGAATGCATCTAGCTCAGAGCTTGTCAAATCAATCCATTTTCTTTGGGTAGACTCTGGATGTTCTTCATTCGATTTTCTAATTGATTCTCGCCCATGCCGATTTGTTTCACTAATGATGACGAACGTAATATTTGTTGAGAAAAATAGCTTGAATACCTCAACTGGATTGGTGAGCCTTGTTTTTGTTCCAGATCGAAAACGCATGATATTATGCTGGCGCAAACAAGATGCAGGGGGTTCAGTTTCGTTCCATTTAGTACCGTCTTTACCATAAAAACAGCCTGAGTCGACTTCATTTGCTGCTTCAGCATCATTTCCACTTTCTTCTTCTTCATCTACGTCTTCATCACTATCATAAAGTTCGTTAGGTTCAATTTCCAAATCATTTTCTATGTCTGATGCATCATCTTCTGGCACATAATCAGCAGTGTCGTCACCATCGTTTTCAAAAACATCATAATTTTCATCAGCTTCTACCTGACTTTGAAAATCACGCACTAATGCCTCTGACAATTGGGGTTGCCATAATATACTAACAACGCAACAAATCTACCTGCGTAAAATTATTCACAAGTTCAAAATTACCGCACAAAAACTAGATTACTTCTTCACTGTTCAACGTTCAATGAATAACTAACTCACAAACAAAATCAGAAGAAAGAAAGAAGCATAAAAGAATAAAGTAAATACAAATTTCCAACTCGTGCCATGTGCTTTGCCTATGCGTTCATACAAAATGCATAGGGGTCTGGCCAGACACCATGTACCAAAAGTAAGGTGAAGATTTTTTATTTGGCTTTTTTGTCCTGTTCCAAGGACTTTTTTTTAATTATTAATTTATACATCGAAAGCCAACAATATTTTGGGAGATTACCTGAAATTACAGCCATGTACCTAAAATAGAAGTATGCTAAATTGAAGCATGAGAATTAAATATGTCTGGCCAGAACCATGTGCCACTTCGAGGGTTAAAGGGTAGTGGTTCTGTAGGATTTCGTTCTATATACTCTCTCAAACTTAATATTAAAGATTCTAGTAAATATAATGAATTTTTAATATGTTTTCTTATCCGTCACCTCTGCACCCGATTATACCAAATTCGTAAAACACAATACGGTTCATCATATATAGTGCTTTGTTCCATAGACAAAAATCAAAAATAAAATGTTGGTTTTGAATATTGATAAATAATATATTCTTAGAAAGATTATAAAGCAACTAAAAGATATGAAAAAAATTTTGGTTTGACTCTTTTTGACGCCATGAGAGGGCGCTAAACTTGGACAATTTTAAGCAATAATGGCATAACAAAAATATGGCTTTTAGTTGTTTCACAAAAAAAAAATATAAAATTAATTTTTTAAAAAACTAATTTAAAGTTTGGTTTTTATTTTGTTTTAATATATTTGTAATCGACTAATAATATACTGTACAGTAAAAATCTTTATTACAATTATTTTTTATGGATCTGAAAATCACTTTTTTTGTGTGAAAAATCGAAATTTACAAAACTTTGATGATAATTTATATTTAAGATAACTTATATTTAGTGTAAGTAAACATTTATATTAAATTATATAAAATATATTTAGCCAAATTATCAATTATAAGAATCGGACAAATAGCTCCGATGGAGTGCATCGCTTAAGTCTTCTTGAACCTGAGAGCTCGTTATAGGGTAGTTGTCTAATTTCATTGTTGGAATGAGATGTAAGTTTAAATGTATGTTTTAAGCTGGAATTCCTTATGACTTCTTGGACTGTGCTGACGTTAAGATCACGATGTATATTTTCATTGGATATGTACCATTCGGCGTTTATAATAGTTCTCAGTATTTTTGATTGAACTCGTTGGATGATTTTTATATTAGAGTTGCTTGCAGTACCCCAGAGCTCTGCGCCATATTTCCAAATAGGAGCTATTATTGTTTTGTATATAAGCAATTTGTTTTGTAAGGATAAAGTTGAATCCTTTCCTAAGAGCCAGTAAAGTTGTCCAAATTTGTACTTTACTTCGTTTTTTTACGGATAATATGATCTTTCTAGATTAATTTAGAGTCGATTATCATGCCAAGATATTTAGCTTTATTATCATTTTGAATCGGAGTGTTGTTTATCGTAATTGCTTGATGATCACTTATCTTCCTATTAGTGCAAGTCACTTGTACTGTTTTTTCACTATTAACTAAAATACCCCAGGTTTTAAACCAGCTTAGAGTATTGTCCAGCAATTGTTGAAGGTTTGATATGGCCAAAGTTATATCTTTATTTGATGACAAAAGGATAGTGTCGTCTGCAAATGTTGCAATCATATCTGTGTTTTTTGTTGGAGTAGGAATGTATGCTGTGTACAGAAGGTATAGGATAGGGCCAAGGACACTACCTTGCGGAACTCCCGCTTCCATTTTAATTATGCTTGAGCATTCATCTTTATATTTAACATAAAAGTGCCTGTCAGTTAAATAACTTTGTAGAATAGGAAAAAAGTCCATTGGCAGATTTTTTTCCAATTTATAAATTAGGCCAGCATGCCACACACTGTCAAACGCTTTCGCTACATCAAGATATGTGGCCACGCAAAAATTTTTCTTATCAATTTTAGATGAGATTTTGTTAGTTACTCTATGTATTTGTTGGTTCGTAGAGTGCATGGGTCTAAAACCAAACTGATGCGCTGGTATAAGATTTCTTTCTATAAGTATTGGTTCTAGTCGATCAAAAATAAGTTTTTCGAATAATTTAGATAAAAGTGGTAATAGACTTATTGGCCTGTAGGAAGTAGCCCTTGGGGCTTTGCAATTGCGATTATTTCTGCAACTTTCCATACTTTAGGAAAATATTTCATTGCTATTATAACGTTAAAGATATTTCTTATGTAGATAAGTCCCTTCATTGGTAGTTCTTTTAATAGTTTGCCCGTTACTCTGTCATAGCCAGGGGATTTTTTAGCATCAATTCTTGTTTTAATAGTAGTTTTTGTAGAGAAACGTTTTTGATGTGGCAGTTTGTGGATGAAATGATATTTGGCAGAGTAATATTTTGTTTGTCCATTTCATTAGAGAAAGTTCTATAAAAATTATCAGCTAATACTTGAGCCTTTTCGTTATGATTTCTGGCCCACGTTAAGTCAGATTTTTTGATTGGCGGTTGATAAATAATAGCATTGTTAATTTTTCTTGTGGCTTTCCATAATGAGTAGTTTGTTGTATTGGTTGAATCAAGGTTTTCAAGATAACTTTTCAGTTTATCCTGTTTGTACTTTTTCAAAAGATCCTTTAATTCCTTGGTTAGTTTTGTTTTATCAAAGGATGATCTTGTTGATTGCCATTTTTTTCTTTGTTTTCGCTTTGCCTTAATCTTTTCTTTGATGAATGGTGATATACTATATTTGTTTGATTTGTGGGTTATTATGGGTGTAGAATCAATTGCAGCATACAAAAGTGTGTAATTAAAATATGCTGTTGAACTGTCCACTTCATCTTTGGTTTTTAGTGATATCTGTATATCAAGTTTATTTTCAACTATTTCTCTAAAGCACTCCCAGTCTGTTTTCTTGTTGTAAGAAAATTTGTTATGGGTCGCAAAAAGAACATTACTTTCGAATTTGAGTATTATGGGTGAGTGATCGGAGGATAGTTCGAAGCACGATTCTATCTAAAGAAGTCAATTAAATCAGGTTTTTTATTTAAGTTAGTTGGCTAGTAAGTAGGCTCTCCAGTGCTTAAAAATTTGCTATTTGTTTTTCTTATTGCTTCAAGTACGTGACGGCCCTTTGTAAGAGTTATTCTCGAGCCCCAGAAAGTGTTTTTGGAGTTGAAGTCTCCTCCAGCAATAAAACGATTACCAATTGATTTTAAAAAATTAATGTATTCAATTTTAGTGTTATTGTGTTTGGGAGGACAATACACAGCAGACAACACGAGTGGGCCGAACAAGTCTTCAATTAATATTGAGGTAGCTTTGAGGTAATCTTTTCTGAAACTTTCAAGTTCAGTACATTTAATTGAGTTTTTGATAATTATTGCTGTACCCCCATGGGCGGTATTGTCAGGATGATTTGTGTTAAATATTGTAAAGTTAGGTATACTTAAGAAACTTTTTTGTGTGAAATGTGTCTCAGATATTAATAAAATATCTACAGAGTTCCTATATATAAAAGTTTTTAGTTCAAGGACGTGTTGACCTAGCCCATTCGAATTCCAAAGGATAATCTTTAAATCATTTTGTCTGTCCATCAATTTTTGAAAGAAGAACTGTGTTTATATTCATCATATTAGATACTTGTGTTATAAGCTGTTTCATCATATCTTTGATATCTTGCATATCATTATTTGATTGTTGAAATCTAGTTAATACGGAACTATATGTGGAGTTATTCGTTGTGTTTTTAATTCAATTTAAGGTAGAACTTGTTGTGGAAATATTTGTTGTATTAGCTGTATTGTTAGCTTTTATTGCTTGGGCGTATGTGATAATATGACCAGAATTATCTTCAGTCTTGCTTGTTCGTTATTATGTAGATTTGTTTGATGTGTTTCATTTCGTTCTTGAGCTTCACTAGTTGAAGGCTCATTTTTTTTTCTTTCTAAGAGGGGGAAATTTTTTTACTCATAGTTTGTAAACCATGCAACCTTTATAGTTTGCTGTATGTTTTTCGCAACATAGGGCACATTTAATATGATCACTCCTTTGTTTTATTAGGCACTGACTAGTTTTATTATAAGAAGTATAGAACCAAGTTTTTGCCACAAATTCCAAAAACATGTTTTTAAATTTGTATATTTTCTTTATTTATACTAAAACTTGTTCTACTTTTAAAGTGCCAAAATTTGAAATAACGTAAAAAATAATAAATATTCACCATAAATATGGATGAAAAATATATTTTTGGAAAGATTATAAATTAGCTTAAAATCTTGTAAGATAATATTTTGGTTTTACCTTTTTTGAAGCCACGAGAGGGCGCTAAACTTAGAGAATTTGAAGCAAAAATAGTTAAACACCAAAAAAAGTTTTAGATGTTTCACAAAAAAAAAATCAAAAAATTAAGTTTTTCAAGAAATAGCTTAATTTTTTTATTTAATTTTTCTAGTATATTTGTAATAGACCAAAAATATAAATTTTATTGTAAATTTTAATATAAATCTTTTAAATATATATTTTTTGTGGCTTTAATTTATACGACAAAAGGGTATTTATTGGCGTTTTTCAAAGTTTATACTATTATCTCAAATATTGTGCCAAATTATAAAAAATCATATTTTTAAAAATATCTATTTTTATAATTTTTTCATAAATTTGATGCAATTTTGTAGTGTTAAAAATTAAAATGATGTCAAATAAAATAAAGTTCCCCGATAATATATAAAAAAAAACATATTTTTAGAAAGATAATAAAGCGTTGTGTGAAAACAATTTAGATTTGACTCATATTTGCACCACTAGAGGACGCTAAATACGTGAAGAAACTGGTTTTAATTAGAGATCTCGAATAGTGTATTCGAGTGTATTCGTCACGAATAGTGTATTCAAAATACCGAATATTCGGCCGAATAAAAAAAGAACAAAATTCCGAATAAAAAGTCCATGTTCATAACGTTTTTAATAAAAAGATTACACTTAGGCATCAAATAAAAGTTTTTCGACTATAACACTTTATTTTCGCTAATAGAGAATCCTTTTTAATAGTCAATAATAAACTTAACCAAAATTTACAAAATTTTTTTAAATTTTGGACTTGTTTCGAATTCTTTTAAGTAAAAATCATTGATTTTAGCACATTTTCATAAAACGAATAATTCGGCGAAATAGTCGCAATATTCGGAATTTGTATGAATAGTAGCAATATTCGGTACATAGCCAAAACATACCGAATAGGGCCCGAACTTTCGTGAACTCTCTAGTTTTAGTTCTTTCAAAAATAATTTTTTTTAATAAAAGTATTCCATATTTGGTTTTTTATTTCTATAGTTAATTTTTATCAAACTTAAAATATAATTTTTAATACAACCCTTCAACAAATTTTGTTTCTGGCTTTGAATTTTAATGATAATTTTGACGTGTAAATAAACAAAAAAAATTATACGACAGTATAAAAATAATTTCAACAATTACAAAATTGAAGAAATGTTTCTATAATATTTTCAAAAAATATTAAACAAACAACTTATTATTTCTTATAAATGTAAAATTTGAGCAACAACACAGCAGTATTTAAACTAATTTTTGATACGTAATAAAGTCAATCGTCAACTGATTTAGAAACAGACTAATTGATGAATATGATTTGATAGTGTTACTAGTAATAATAACAAAAATAAATGTTAGTACTTTTTTAAATACCCTCTTTTGAAAAATGTTTAAAATAATTAATAATTTAGAGTCATATAATAGACACAGAAATATTAAAATAAATTAAAAGAGAGAAAAAATGTTTAAAATGGGGATTAAGATTAAAAAAAATAAAAAAAACTTTTCGATCTAACATTGGTGGGAATCAAAATAATGCCTGGTTCGTTATTTCGGTAGCGAATTTTTGATAATTTTAGTATTTTAAGGGTAATACAAATTTATATAACCTTAGTTTTAAAAATAGTTTTCAATGACTGCAAAGTAACAGTATTTTAGTGGTAACGCTTTTAAAAAGTATTACAATATATTGGGGGGGTATTGTTTGTAATAAAAAGGACTTTTTAGTTACAAACCCGAATTCTACGAATTTCAGTATACATGTTTGTTATATTAGTTTAAATTAATTTGATAAGTTTGAATGCAATCGGTCAACTCACAAACATTTTATAGCATTTTTTTAAAGGATATATGACAGGTAAGCGAGTTCTTGCTCCGTTAATAACTTTGTTTTGATAACAATTATCAATTTTCGTTTACCTTCAGGATATATGGGAGGTAGAAGTGTCCTTGCACCAACTTTCCTAAAATTTCGTTTATCTTCTAATTAACTCAAACTTAAATCGCGTACCAAATTTCAGTATGCTACGATAACTCCTATTTTTGTCCACTCGTTACATGGGAACAAAGCACTGTGCGTCGACTTGATCCTATCAAGCTCAGAGCAGGAAAAACAGAATTTGAATATTTTGTCAAAATAGGTGTTTGTAGACTTTCTTCTTCTCCAACTGCATCTCCGTTTCACCTTGTTCCAAAAAAGAGGTAAATGATTGGACACCTTGTGGTTATCCTTTACCACACACACATGATCTTAGTATTTGTCACAAGAACAAAACAATTTTTTCGAAATTAGATCTTATGAAAAGCGTATCACCAGGTTCCAGTAGCTGAGGAGGATATTTCAAAAACAGCGATCACTACCCCTTTCGGGATGTTTGAGTTTCTAAGGATGCCATTTAGCTTGAGAAATAGTGCTCAAACTTTTCAAAGTTTCATAAACGAAGTAATTTTTGGCCTTGACTTGGTTTTTACAAACATCGATGATATCTTAATTGCCAGTGAAAATGACGCTCACACATACTCAACACTTAAAAATAGTATTTACAAAATTAGAGGAATATGCTTTGAATATTAAAATTTCGAAGTGCGTATTTGGTGCTTCTCTGAAATCAGCTCAATTTATGATATGCGTACTTCTGCTAATAAAAATACTGATAAAAAACTTATTTGGAATAATTTTTCTATAACAGCTTTTGATAATGTTAAAGAGCTTTTTGCAAAGAATACCTTAGTCTTTGGCTATAGATGCCTCTAATGAGCAATAGGTGCTGTCCTAGAACAAGTTGACGGCAATTGTAATAGTGAACCGCTGGCTTATTTTTCAAAAAAGCTTAGTTTGGCGAAACAAAAGTATTCCACGTTTGATAGAGAACTTCTGACAATATACAGAGCTATAGAACATTTTAGACATTTTCCAGAAGGTCGTGATTTTGTGGTATATATAGACTATAAACCATTAATTTTTGTATTAAACTCAAAGATTTATCACTCTCCAAGACAAACGAGACAGTTAGAAAATATAGCACAGTTCACAAATAATATTCAATATGTGTGGGAAGCAGAACACTGTTACAGATTCTTTATATAGTATTCCGGAGATTGATTCCATTTTTATTAGTGATATAAGTATTGAAACACTTTCTTAGAAAGGAACAACAATCAGATGAGTCCTTAAAGTCAATCATTTCTGTTCCTAATTCGAAATTTAATTTGAAAGAGATTTTGGTACCTATTATTAACGTGAACGTTTGGTGCGATGTATCAAGGGGATCTCCCAAACCATATCTTCAACCAAATTTACGTAATTGATTTTTGAGAAAATACATTCCTTATATCATCCTAGCATTAGACTAACGAGAAATCTAATTCAGTCTAAGTGCTTTTGGCCCAAATTAAGAAAGACATAAATGAATGGGTTACTAGTTGTCATGCTTGTCAAAGTTCTAAAATTATTAGATATACAAAATCTTCAGTTAAAACAATTGATATTCCGAAAAGTAATTTCGAACATATACACATAGATCTAGTTGGACCTCTCCCTGTCTCGAATGGTTATAAATTTATTTTAACAATTATAGATCGATTCAAGGTGGCAGAAAGCTTATCCTCTACGTTATATAAATTAGGTCAAAAATCGTTTACCATAACGTTGATATGTATATGTAAAGTCAAATAAAATATATATATAGATCTATATATATATATATATATATATATATATATGTTGCGGGGACGGTTTTTCGTTTCACAGGTTACTATGAAGACATTTTGATTCTTTGGAGACTGACCTCAAACTTAACATTAATCTACTATATACACTGAAGACATTTTACTGGATACAGCGCATATTATAGGGACTTTTTTGGCTGTATATACAGATGTCTTCAAAGTATGCACAATGAATATATAATATTCGCTGTATCCAGTAAAATGTCTTTAGTGTATACAGTAGATTAATTAAAAGTTTAAGGACGGTCCTCAAAGTAACAAAATGTCTTCATAGTATCTTGTGGAACGAAAAACCGTCCCCCTTAAACTTTTCGTTATTCTAGTGTTTACTGTGAAGACATTTTACTGGACACAGCGCATTTTATAGGGACTTTTTTGGCTGTATATACAGATGTCTTCAAAGTATGGGCAATGCATATATATATATATATATATATATATATATATTCCTGTATATACAGCCAAAAAAGTCCCTATAATATGCGCTGTATCCAGTAAAATGTCTTCAGTGTAAACAGTAGAATAATGAAAAGTTTAAGGACAGTCTCCAAAGTAACAAAATGTCTTCATAGTCACTTGTGGAACGAAAAACCGTCCCCACAACATGCGCCGTGCATATATATATATATATATATATATATATATATATATGCATTTCTCATACTTTGAAGACATCTGTATATACAGCCAAAAAAGACCCCGTAATATGAGCTGTATCCAGTAAAATGTCTTCAGTGTAAACAGTAGAATAATGAAAAGTTTAAGGACAGTCCCCAAAGTAACAAAATGTCTTCATAGTAACTTGTGGAACGAAAACCCGTCCTCGCAACATGCGCTATGCACATTAGACCGTACTTTAAAAAAAAAGTTCACCGTACACCCTCAAATATAAAGTATTTTAACAAGAAAATTTCGAAAATGTTTTTATTTTTTTTGGCCGAACGTAGGGGTCGCCATTTTATATTTTTCGTTATCCTTAATGTACCACCCTAATTTTTTAAAATGAAATTTCGCAAAAAAGCAATAAACTTTTGCTAGGAAAGTATTCCAATAATTCGAGCGGAACTATTATTTAATTTTTTTTGTTGCCGAATGTAGGGCATTTTTAATTTTTTTCTCATATCTTCTGTATTTACAGTGGGATCTTAAAGGGTTATATATCAGTGTTTTTGTCGCAATGATACCCATTTGTTACATCAAAAATCATTGACCTTAAGCACCCTTTTATACTGCTTAAGGGGTAACACCTATGTAAAAAGCCTATAATAAAAACTTCCTTTTTTTATTTTCTTTATTTACGGAGATGTGTTAACAAAGATTGGGTTTCACAAGATTTATGAACAGTACAAAAAAATATTTGTTTTACACAAAGTTTTACAAAATGATAGTATATTTACAACAGAGGTCCACGGCACGCAATTTTTGGTGGATTTCTCTGAAATTTATAATGCATATGGAAAACTAAATTATCTATGGATGTGCGTAAGAGTTTTTGATAGGTCAAATACTATTTGACTTAGAGCTGTTTCTTTACGAGTATAAAAAATAGATATTTTGACTTTAACACTTCGCTGTTTTGTCAAAAATTAATATACCCAAAAACTCATACGCTTTTCTCTAGATAATTTAGTTTTCTATATAAAGTGTACGTTTCAGAGCGATCCATCTAAAATTGGTTAAATTATGCTGAGTGCCGTGGATCACTTATAAAATAACACAAATTTTAATCGATCATATTTTGACGTCATTGGCTGTATTTTTGGCGGCTGTCAAGTTTAGAAAAAATGTGCCCCATTCGTTGCTCATTGGTGATCGCCATAGAAGATTCATGTTCTATATGAACAAAACGCTTGGTGTCCACAAGTTACTATGAAGACATTTTGTTACTTTGGGGACTGTCCTTAAACTTTTCGTTATTCTGTGTTTACTCTGAAGACATTTTGCTGGACACAGCGCATTTTATAGGGTCTTTTTTGGCTGTATATACAGATGTCTTCAAAGTATGTGAAATGCATATATATATATATATATATATATATATATATATATATCTTGATATTGATATTTACAATTTTACAAACGTGAATAATATCAGAATGCATATAAATAACCTTAACAGCAAAAAGTCGTTTAGCTTTGATAGCGTTTCCAATTTTATAATTAAAAAATTTCCTGATACAACACTAAAATTATTAGCTGCTATTTTTAACAATCGCATTAATAACGGCTATTTCCCACCGGCTTGGAAAAACGCGAAAATACTTCCAATAAAAAAAAACAGGACAGTAAAAAGCCTGAGTTTTTCGTCCAAAGGAAAAACTAGAAAATGAGTTAATTGTGGAAACAATATCTGAGTTTTAATTTAGAAGATCTCACTCAACACAACATGCCATGTTGAAATTTCACAATGATGTAACTTGCAACTTAAAGGTAGGATCACATGTTTCCGCAATGCACCAAATTTTGGTATATTTCATACGCTAATCGTGTGATTTCACAATTTATTGGCTCATACGTCAAACTACAACAATATTGTGGTTATTTGGCCCAATCAAATGCATCCCTAGTGCGGCAATCATGTGAAAGCTTAAGAGAGAACCATGCACCAATAAAATCAATAAAAATACACCAATATTTATTGTGTTCTAGTGCGGCAATTAGAGAAGGCAATACGCGCCATAAACAAATTAATTTTGTTTTTAATTATGTATCATTTATATTGTAGACTTGTCGTATACTAGAACAATCGTGTGACTGGGGAATGCGGCAATTATTGCCACTGAACCGTTTTACGCCAATTTACGACAATAAAATTTATGTAAAATGGGCAATCATATGACTGCAGAAAATTTGATTGGGACAATTTCTTTATTGTACCCCAATTCAGCACAATAAAAATTGTGTAAAATTGGTGCAATGCGATAATCGTGTGATCCCACCTCAAGGGATGAAATATGCATGGTGGCAATATCATTGGATATAGAAAAGACATTTGATTCAGTTTATCGTAATGGAATCCTCTACAAACTGAAAAATATTGGCGTTGACCCGATTCTGGTAAAAATATTTTGCAGCTTCTTTTCTAATAGAAAATTTGGTGTACAAATCAACAACATAACCTTAGAACTAGGACATGGGAAAAGTGTACCTCAGGGAAGTGTCTTCGCTCTCGTCCTATTCAAAATTTTCCTGCATTATTTTCATCACCAATCTAGAATTTCAAAGGCATAATTTATTCTCACAATATATCATCAATACTAGCTCTGAATACTGCTGCATTTCATCTTGGAGAAATAAGCGCCTATTATAAGAATTGGGGCATTAAAATCGGGTAAATGTCCTAGATATGTGGTGCCGGAAAGTAAATCCCTTCAACTTATACTAGACGGCATAAATATTCCATTTAAAAGCTTCATAAAATACCTCGGAATATATTTTAATAAATTATTGAAATTCAACGCCCACGCTAGAAGTCTCTTGGAAAAGACGAATTCTGGAATGTTTGCATCACTAATGAGCAATACATACTTACCTAAGAACATAGAGCTTTTACTCTACAAGATCGCCATAAGATCGGTTCTGTCTTATGGATTCCCAATCTAGTTTACTATATATCCTACAGTATGAAAATGCCGATGTTCTACCCTTCTGTAGATACGCCATGTTGTTGCAAACCAGATTTGTTGAAAAATTTACACTACACGACAACGTGCTTGAGAAAAACACCAACTGGGCTGGATCTACATATCTTTCTTCTGTCGGTATAACAAATAGACGTATTGACGACGATCCAGATCCTTTCGAGCTGCTCTCTTTCTATATAAACTCAGCCTCCGGAAATCAAAGGGGCTGAAAGTGAAATATATGTACTAAATGCTGAGATTTTACAATTTTTGCTCTGTACCTGGACAACTTGTTTTGTTTTCTTCTTCAAATTCATCTATGTACATTCATTCGAGGGCGGATCAATAAGTCCGTGACTTTTCGAACTTCCCTCATTGTTATATGAAATGCAACACTGCTCTCATCAAGTACCACCTTTTAATAGACTATTGTCAAATTTTGTGCAAGTTCCGTCATTTACTTTGCGTTTAACAGCTGTTCAAAACATACAAACTCGTGGCTTTTTTTAAAAATGGAAAAAAGTGGATTTGAGTGCTCATTTAACATTATTTTTTGCGAAAAAAAACGTCAATCAAACCAAGGAAAAGCTTGATAAATACTATGGAGCACCATCGATTTCAATGGTAAAGATGCCGAACGTTCTTTACACCCAAAACAATTGAAAAAACTCACGATATTGTGTTGGCGGATCGGAGAATGAATGTGCGATAGATTGTGAAAGACATACATAGGCATCTTACATGGCTCAGTGGTTTCTATTTTGAACGATCACTTGGGTATGGGAAAGTTTTCCGCAAGATGGTTGCGGCGTTTGCTCACAATCGACCACCAACGGAATCGTGTGACAGCTTAGTTTCCATTTCAAAAATCCATGAAGTAGACTACGAATTACCCCCTCATTCGCCTTATTCTCCAGATTAAGCCCCCATTGACTATTTCCAAACCAAAATAAATGGCTCGGTGGAAAGAGATTTAGCTCCAACGATAAAACTATTAATCCAACAAATGCCTATTTTATGGACCTCGAATAATCCTGCTGTTAAAGCAAAGTAAATGACGGAACTTGCTCAAAATTTGACAGAGTACCGTAGATATTCTCTCCTCTCCAGTGTGTCCTTCTCTTATAAACGGCCCGATATTACTTTTTTTTTTTTGTTTTTACATTTTAATTTTATAAAAACAATAAAAAGAAATAATTATTTTAATAAAAATTCAGAAACAAACATACTAAATTTATCTGTAGTACGTTGTTTATTCGCTGGTACACAAAAAGCCATAGAAAATTGTATGTTAATTTTACTCACCATTTTTTTTTTTTTAATTTTTTAAATAGAAACAAAAAACAAGAGAATAAGAAAAAAACATTTTTAAAATAAAATTGATTATATATTAAGGAATAAATAGTATACACTTAAACGTCGAATTTCTTGCCCTTATTCTGTAATTTTTAAACAATTCAATACGTTAACATAAATGGAAACGTTAGCATTTTTATTTTTTTTATTCTGTAACTCTTTTGAATCCATAACATGTATTTTTGTGTCATGTTAAGATAATCAAATTTCTTAGCTACCATATTTGAAAAATATAAAAATTTAAGACCTTTTCTGTTTTTCTTTCAAATGTTGCAGTTAAAATATTTCAAAATGACTTTTGAATAAATTAGCTTGTTTTAAAAAAATTGTTTTTTAATATTTTTATTTTTATAAAAAAAGATTCTTTTTTTTTTTAATTTATGAACACAAAAAAAAGAAAAGCACCAATAAATACCGACACTGTATTCCTTGGTGGTTTTCCTTTCAGGTAAAAAAATTGTTAAAAGATATATGTATAAAAATATATATATTATTCAATTTATTGTAATGTTTTTTTTTTTTTAATGTGGAAAATATATAATTTGTTATTCAATAACAAAACTTAGGTTTTTGTCACATTATGATAATTTTCAAAGGCATTTATTATATTGGAAAAATCAAAATTCGCGTTTTTGTTTCTTGTCATGGCAAAATTATTGATCGTCCAATTTGACAAGTAATTTCGTGTGACTAATGGTGTTTTCTTTTCTAAAAGAAAAGTGTTGCCTTTTTATAAGGTAACATTATTAAAATGTTGAACTCACCCTCACTATAGAACAAACAAGTAAACAAAGGCTTAAATTCTGCTGTGCCGAATCTTTGAACACCCTCCACCAAAAAAATGTTCTCCGAAGTAAAATTATGGAGTTGAAAAAAATTTTTTAATGTAAAAAACTTTTTTGGACGCGAAAACAAAATTTTTTTGGTGAAAAAAAATTTTTTTTGAGGTGGAAAAAAAATTTGTGGTAAAAAAATTTTTCGAGGTGAAAAACATTTGAGGTGAATACAAAATATTATTCATTTATAAGCGACTGATAAAAAAAAATGAGAAAATATATTATGTACCAGTCGCTACTATAAAATTGTACTAAAATTCACCAATTTGTATGGAAAATTTAGAGGTTCCTTCACATTTTCACTCATAACTTTTTAACCGCTTGACCGATTTTGCTCATTTTCAATACCAAACTGCTCGGGAGGATGTCCATAAACTGAGTAAAAATAGGCACCCCCGCTTGCGTCTTCGCGTCGTGATCGCCATTTCGACAGACAGACAGACGGACATCGCTAAATCAACTTAAAATTGCATAAGGATCACGAATATATATACTTTATGGGGTCTTAGACCTATATTTCGACATGTTCCAAACAAAATGACAAACTGATATATACCCTCACCATATATGGTGAAGGGTATAAAAATATGCCCTTTAAACAGGTGCTAATGTTCATAAATCAGCTGTTTTACAAACAAAAATTAAAAAAGAATTGGTGCAATTAAAGAAAGGCTTGTAAAAATTAAAAAGACATGGAAAGTAGATGCGGTGATAATGTTGATAGCCCATCATAAAAAAGAATTCAAAGTACAAAAATTAAAATGATATTTGTAAAAATAAAATGATATTTGTAAAAATAATTTGGATCTGTATGCTAATTACATGTCTGAAATTGGACCAATGAAAAAATTTAAAACCAAGATTTTCAAAATTGTCTCCGAAGTATCAGAGGATGAGTTGATGAAAATATTCTTAATGGATGACTCCATTGAACCGGAAGTTCAAATAAGCAGTTATAAATATCTTAAGATTGAGAAAAGTGGAAATTTTCAAACAAAGGTAAAAAAAGACAGTTCAGGAGACGTTATTGGAAATAGCAGATAAAAAAGAGGAAGCAAGAGAAAGACGCCACAAAGAAAGAATGAATACTGCGGCTTAAATGCAATCCACACTTGAAAAAATATTAGAAGACAAAGATGAGGGGCAACCCACTGATTTACCTCCAGATAGTACTTTTTGAGGTGACTTAACACAAATTTTTTCTTTTAAAGACTCATGTGAGTAGTTAATTCGTTGCAAAGTTTGAAAATGGACTTGGCTGTATAATTATTATTTATGTTCGATTGGCAACAATATCTACACCATTGGAAAGGTAACTAAAATATTTTTTTTTTGTTAACTCATTCCTACTCCACGAAGGAATTTTATTTTTTTTTTAACTTTAAACTCTTGAGAGTATTTTAATAACCTAACATTTTATTCTTATAAAATTTTTTTACGAAATAAAAATTGTTTTTAAAAAACTTAAAAAAACGAAAATTCCTTCATATGGTCGAAATGGGTTAAAAAGATATTTTAATTACCTTTTTAATAGTGAATATATTGTTCGAATCCGACTATAAATGACAAAGATACAGCCAAGTCCATTTCCAAACCTCGTACCCTCAAAAAAATAAATAAAAAAATTGGAATCAATCGCTAGGGTGCAAAAACAAAATTTCACTTATTTTTTAAATGAAATTGAAATTAGTAATAAAACATTAATTTTTAAGTTCCCAGGTGAAAATGTTCATACATGGTAATATATGGCCACATATATGGGTTCATATATTATTCCATATATGGTCGGATCCGTAATTTGAGGGTATATGGCCGTTTATGTTCATATATAAGTACTTTCCCTTTATGCTTGTAATTTTTTTTTTATTTTCCATAAAAATATTGTTTTTTATTTAAATTACGTGAAAATATTATACATTTTGAACAAACTAAGGAATTTATGACATTTGAAGGTATTTTCTTTTATATTCCTTATATAACAAACTACTTTTCTCTTACGGTTTAAAATATGAAGGTTTATTTAAAAAAGATTTTCCCAAAATATGCGCAGTTTTTCTGAAAAAAATTGTGTTTCGTCAACATCTAAAGTTTTATTATGAAAATTCTTCGTTGATCATATGGGTTATCGAAATGAAAATGCCTCAGAAGCTAATGTTTTTTCGTAGACTCAAATCTGTTTCTTTAGAAAACCGTATGACTTTTCAGTAAAACCTTAAGATTCTACATTACTTTGTATATGCAAGTTATTGCTCTCCTTTAGAATCTGGGGGCTTATATTAAGAGAAATAATCCAAAAGGTGTGGGGCTTTACAACAGTTTTTAAAATTTCAGGAACGACATCATTTGGCACCAGCAGGAAAATAACATTTATTTAATAGAAAGAAAACTTCTGTAAATAATATATTTTATTATTCTTCAAGTACCATTGTTTATAAATTATACCTTTTTGATGCATTTTGAAATGTCCTCAAAGATGATAGTTATTCCCATCTAAATTACAATTTTATCATCGTTATTTATTTTGTTAAAATTTTCTTTTTTCCAATATTTAGTTTTCTCTTTCATTTTTTTATATTAATTTTGTATTTTTCTAGTTTCATTTTGACATTTTAAAAAATAATCGATTCCTTGGGTGAAATACTATTTTTATTGTTTCAGTAACATCTAGTTCTTTACATGTGACCGAATTTTTATTAAATGACGTTAATACAATCAACCTTCTGATAGTGAAATGATTGCATATTTGGTTATATTAAAATTTTAAATTAAAAAATATTTCAAAATTCAAAGCGATTATATTTGTAATCAACAAATAGGTTCTCAAAATTAAACATATTCTATAAATGGTTTAAACCATGACGACTAACTAAGCAATTTTTTATTTTTCAAATTTAGTTAAGAAAATGGACATTGTTATTTTATATTAAAGATGTTTAATGTGCAATAATTATATTTAGTAAGTATTTATTATCGATGTTGAATCAAAGAAAATGATGAAATGCGATTCATTGAATTCCAATTAATATTACCCTGTCTGTATTACCTGTGTGTATTAAAAAAATAAGTTTAATTAAGGTTAATTAACAAAAACACACTCAGTTAGCAATCGGGCATGGTCAAAGTTTTATTTTCGGTTACGTATTACGCCGAAAGAGGCGTAGAATAGAAAAGATTGAAAATTACTAAAAGTCTTCACACCAATTTTCACTTAAGAATTCGAACTGGATGTTTATTCAGTAGAACAAGGGTATAAATTAAAAAAAAAATAACTTTTGCCTTCATATATGGTCATATCTGATAAAAAAAAGAAAACATATTACACATATATGGAATAATATATGTTCATATATGAACATATATGGCATATTCAAATCAATATATTAACCAATGTATGTAATATATTATCATATATTGCCATATATGGAATCATATATTACCATATATGAACTTTTCCTTTGAATGTATTTGCCCATATATGTTTATATACAAGGCATATATGTTCATATATGACGATATATGAACATTTTCACCTGGGTTGTTGAATTACATAAAAGAGATTTTATTTAATTTATTTTTATTTGTCCTAATCGTGTTAACAAATTGTCTCGTCTATCGTGCTCGAAAGGTTCGGAATTAATGTGGGATTCACTTCCGCTTATTTCTTCATCACAAATATCTTTTCTATCAATACAATTATTGTGAAGAACACAAGTTGTAATGATGAATTGCGCCATGGTTTCAACATTATGGAAATCTAGTCGTAATAACCGTCGAAAACGACCTTTTAGTGCACCAAACGCATTCTCTATCTTAACACGGGTCCGACAAAATTTTAAATTGTAATTCTTTTCCGAATCAGTCAAATTTCTATAATCTCAAAACGGTGTTAGACGATATTTCCTTGATGGGTACGCCGAATTTCCCAGAAAATGGTATTTTGGTGCACAAATATTTGGCAAATCTTTCCCAATAAACGACAGCTTCAATATCCTTGAGTCATGGATTTTACTGGGAACACCTGTGTATACATCCAGAAACCGCAACTTTGAATCACAGATACCTTGCAATGTTATTGATATGGTATCGTGTCTATTATCATAGGTGGAACGTATTGTGTATTTTGGAGTTCTTACAGGAATATAACTGCCATCCACACAACATTTGGAAATCCCGATATCTAAGAAAAATGATAAAAACATATTTTTAAAATAAAAAATGCTGTCATACTTTTTCAAACTCCTTAGCAACAGCTTCTTTTTCAGCGTTTGATTCTGGAAACTTTATTCGTTCTGAAGCGACTTCTTCCAATAGAAATTTTAAAACCTTTTTGAAGGAAGCTTGAAGGTTTGACAACGACATATCAAAAACGTTGGCCACTTCCCTAAATGTGGTTTTGTTGCCCCTAAACCTAAAAATAAAATTTATACTTTTTACATTTTCGTTGTTTTGAAAAGCTTACCACAAAAAGGAGAAGATCTGTGTTTCTACAGTTGAGTGTTTTCTTCCTCCTTGATACGTCCTAGTCAAATTTGATATGGAGTATCTGTTAATAAGATACATAGCACTTTCTCGACTAAGCCGAAAATTCTTCTTAAACTGGAAAGAAACAAAAAAGGGTTACAATTGAGAAAGTCGATATTCTTACATCGCTTTCAGAGTATTGATGAACAACACTTTCAATCAAGTTTTTAACACGCGGTAAATAGTTTCGTTCCACAAGCACTGCATATATTTCATCATCATCAGATAAAGAAGATGGCTTCAACAAGTCTCCAATAACTTTATTTGCACATAAAACTGCAATTGTTTTTTTCCATTTCAATTAATTTTTTATTAAAAAATATATTAACACCGAAAAATTGTGTTTTTATATTAAAATCATTGTTTGGAAAAAACAAATCTTCTTCTTTTTACAAATAAAATGGTAGAGTCAGCAGTAACAAAAAAGGAAAAATTCTCGACCTGTGATTAAATAGAGGGCAAAAGATAATTAATTAATTAAAAAGAACATTATGCCATGTCACAGTGTTGCCTTTTTTCAAAAAAGAACACAAAAATGTAATTTAAGGGCAAAAGAGGCAACATTTTTGCCAGAAAAGAAAACGCCATAAGGTTTATAGAATTGAAATTTCTATAACTTCAACAGTTTTTAAACAAAACAAGGTTTCTTTCTGTAAAATAATATGTTCTGTTAAATGACATGCACAGAATCATGTTAATGACCTGTTATCGTCAGTTTTAAAGTTATAGAATAAAGACATCTATCACAATTGTGTAACAAATTCTTTAGAAACTCTGCACACCATTTTCTTATTTCTCACATATAAAAATTTACGCTATTTTCTAATTAGATCTAGTAGTTTTAAATTGCTTCTAGCAGGAAAAGTTTTCAATTGATATTATTTTTTTTTATAAAAACTAACCTCTAAAATAATTTTTTTTACAAAAACTTTCCAAGAATATCCATATTTTGATAAGAAATGTATGTATTTTTTTTTATCGTAAGACGCCATATACTAAATTGGGAAAAGTGTTAGTTTTAACAACAACTAAGAACAATTAATCCCATTTGGCAGCGCTCGCTAAAATAGTTGCAAATATGTGCCAAAATTTTTAATTAAGTATAATTCGAATTTTGGGAAAACCGAAACCGTTCGGTGTTTTATAAATAAAAACATGGGTTAACCCAGTTTCAGTTTTGAATACTCTAATTTAAAAGAATAAAACATTGAAAAAAGTTTCACCTTTTAATGATCTGTGACGAACTCACTCACAAAACACATTTAAATACTCGTCAGCTTTTTATTAGTTTGCCAAATGCAAAAAAGAAAAGCAATAAAAAAGGGATTTATTTTTAATTTTAGATCTAAAGTCAATAATGGGTATCTCAGATATGATACGGAATATCGAGAAACGTGTTTCGGAATCAGAAAGAGAATGTCGGATCAGATCGTTCGTCACTTTGTCATCTCTATTAATAGTGTCGTCGCTCTCTATGCTGGTCTTGTCTGTTGGTTTTGTCTTTGTCCATTTGTTTAATGCATATGTGCCTTACTGTTTGCTATTACTAGTTAATAACAAAACAGTCAAAGCACATATGTAATAATTGTACCGGCTACTCTTAGTTCTCTCTAAAAAAAAACGGTCCAGTTTTTTGTAGTCTTTTGTTATGTGCTTGTCTTTTACATGTAAAAAAGACAATGTAACAACATCTTATTTTAGTATAGAACAATTTGTCGAAATAAACACTTTTAAAATAATAAATATAGTTTGGTTTTTTTTACTCTTTTTAAAAGTTTAAATTTTTTACCAAACAGAGAATATTTACGTTATATAATCCATTCCTTACTCTATTATTTAGAAAATGGTCAGTGGGCAAAACCAGTAATAAGCTAAAGAAGTTTAGATGCAAGGACAGAGACACTATTTTTTCTCAAATAAAGATTCTTAGTTGCACTGATTGTAGTTCCAAAAAAGTCTGCAATAAAAACAATAGTTCTGGCTGTCTGTAACTTCTCTGGTATACCATGTGGTCGGCGGCTTGCATCTCTGGTGTTTTTTATTGCATCACGCAGTGTAATTAAACTTTTTTTGTACAAAAAAATAAAAAAAAAAAGTTAGCAAAAAGTATTTTTAAGCAAAGAAAATCATTAAATAAAAATCGTGAGTTCTAAACTCGATTAATGTACACACAGATAATAAAATGACAACCGATTTGTATCGTTTATTTCGGTTGCTTCCCATAAATTCAGTTAGCACAACTATATTCAAATGTGATTTCTGAATATTGTTGGTATAGCAACTAAAATTCACTTGTATTAACCGAATATAATTGTAAATATCAATATTTAGTTGTACCAACCGATTTCATGAAAGTTGCCGAATTTTATTTATTTATGTATTTATTAATTTATTTATTATTTTGTGTAGTTTTTTGTTTATATTCAACTTTTTATGTTTTTTATTTTAAGGATTTGATCCGTTTATTGAAACTCAGAAGGCATTAGCTGAACTTATTGAAAATGAAGAAGAACAGCAAAACGTGAGCACAGCAACGAAACTTGTGCCGCACAGGCAACAAAATAATCAGCAGCAGCCGCATCAACAACATATGATAGATTACATGCAACGTGCACGCATGCCTCCACCAGGATTTAACCATGTAAATAATTTCGGAGGTTATGGTGCCACTCCCAGATTGCAAAACAATAGTAAAATCACGCCATTTATGAATTTATCCGGTAATTATAGTGATTTAAGCAGTCAACCCATTCAACAGTTACAAATTCCAAACAACACTTGGAATACACATTTAGGAAACTTTCAACAACAAATTAATGACCAGCAAATTCGTCAATTGAACTCTAATACATTGCAGAGTGGTGGAAATCAAAAAGGTATGTATATACTTGGGTATTTAATTGTTTATAGCATTATATTTTTCGATCAATTTTGTTCAAATAATTTTTAAAGTGCCTAAAATTTCGAATAAATAATACGAATAATTTCGATTGATTAATCGAAATTGGTTAAAAAAAATACAAACATGTTTAACCCTCTCTCATGCATTTGGTGTATGTATACAACAACATTTTTGAGGGCACGTTTTTTATTTCTAACGTTTAAAATATTACTTAAGTTTTGCATTCTACTTGAACACAAGTAAAAAAAATTTTATGTTTCATATTTAATTTTTCATTCGATGTCCTGTAAATTTTTTGAATAAATAAGGGCCTAACTTCTTATAAAAAACTTGAAATAATTCAGTGACGATTTTTTTGTTTTATTACATTATAATTTAATTATAATTTAAGCTCTAATTAATCTTTTGTTTATATGAAACATGGTGCATGAACAGTCTTTTTATTTTTTATTATTTCGTTTTTTGGGTGCCATTTACCGTCTCACAAGCGAAAGCAGAAAATTTTGTACAAATGGCTTCACAATTATCGAAAGCATTAATACATGCTGATTAAGATGCTAAAATTAATTTTGCTTGCAAAATTTGTTTAAGGTTCAGTACATTTAAAATTATACGTAAACGCCCAGTCAGCAGAATACCAACGGCAGAATTTTTGCAAACCGTTGGAGACGGTGGTACATGCGTGGGCAAAACTACTGAATTCCAACGTTTACAGTAGTATTTCATCATCGAAATGATAACACAATCTTATGACGTTGGTAAAGCGTCTATAATACAAAACATACAGTACTTAAAATATGTAAAATTCAGTATTTTGCTGGCACTGTTAATACAAATAATTTAATACATTTGTTGAACTCATGCCACATTTCTATGGCTGAAGTTCGCAGATCATGAATATTTATAATTTAATTCACATTACGGATGATGAAATTAATATAGGGGAACCTTTATCGCAATTCTCAGCTTTTGATTTTGAAAACAGTTAATTTTTTATAAAGTCTATTGCAAAATTGACCACCAATGAAATTGGTCAAATATATAAAAATCCACGTTTTATATATAAATAGCAACAATAATAGCCCATTGATTTATTCCTTGCATACACTGAACCAAAAGTTGTAAGTGAAATCAACTAAATTTTTTGTAACTTTTCGATGATTCCTCGATGATTCCTAGATCAGACAAATGTACTAGGTAAGTGTAGTAAAACCCCTAAAGGATTTAGGGCTTTGTGGATACAGTCAAGTTTTATGCCCATTTAAAGTTTTCATTTTTTTGGCCACCACTGTACAATATAACCTCAAAAACCAGTATAAACGTTTTTCTGAGCTTAATTCTGAGTTCAGATGTCTGCAATGAAATTTCATGGGAATTTTTTTTTAAGGAACATTTTAACCCTCTGTTAGGTCATTTAAGACCTATTTTTGAATATATACTAAAAAGTTCCTAAAACTTGCGTTTAGAGCGTTAAAATGTTCGGCAAATATGTTCAGGTGAAAATTTCACTACGGGTTACTGAATACGAAAAATTCGTTTAACGATGGTAAATCGTAAAAATGTTGAATTTTATTTTATCACTTTACTGTTAAAACAATTATTTTTTTATTTGAGTTAACGCATGTTTTTCTAAAATCAAAATTTTTTATCAAAATGCATATTGTTATTATCGGTACAAATACCTTACAAAGCAGTTTTCTGTTTGGTAAATTTTTGTGCGTTTGAAGTTAATTTGATAAAAATTATCTTCAATTTCAAAAGATATTGTAGAAAACAATTTAGGGTGGTTATTCTTGTTGCGTCCATACATGTGTAATCGAAACGGTAAATTAAGTATATGATGCTGCTTGTCTTCTAACTTCTTCAGTATCACCGAGTAGAGAGATAGCCAATGGGTTACAGTGATTACTTAATCTTTCTAGATAACACTATGGAACAAAATGGGGGCTATGATCTTGGGCGTCGATGATTCCTAGATCAGACAAATGTACTAGGTAAGTATAGTAAAGCCCCTAAAGGATTTAGGGCTGTGTGAATACAGTCAAGTTTTATGCCCATTTAAAGTTTTCATTTTTTTGGCCACCACTGTACAATATAACCTCAAAAACCAGTATAAACGTTCTTCTGAGCTTAATTCTGAGTTCAGATGTCTGCAATGAAATTTCATGGGAATTTTTTTTAAGGAACATTTTAACCCTCTGTTAGGTCATTTAAGACCTATTTTTGAATATATACTAAAAAGTCCCTAAAACTTGCGTTTAGGGCGTTAAAATGTTCGGCAAATATGTTCAGGTGAAAATTTCACTACGGGCTACTGAATACGAAAAATTCGTTTAACGATGGTAAATCGTAAAAATGTTGAATTTTATTTAATCACTTTACTGTGAAACTTAAATTTTTTTTTATTTATTGCTTGTAATTGTACAAAACCTTATTTAAATTTCAACAAAAATATAATTTTTTTGCTCGGTCATTGCTTAAATAAATTATTTTTTTTATTAATTTGTATTTTTCGGGAAGAAACGTCTATCGCGATTTATCAGCATCTACCGGTATAAACCGATTTTGTTTTTTATGTGGTAAGTTTGTGTCAAATAGGGAGAACAACCAACAAGTCATCATTAATAAAAAATGGGCACCAAGTATTGTTAGCAAACATTGTTACAATCGTATCATGGAATGGAGGAATAAAAACGGTTGCATAAGTTTCGCGCTTCCAATGATTTGGACTAACGCTGGAGAACATAATCCATTAAACTGTTACCCATGTACAAGGTGGCGCAAAAGTAATCCTCCTATCCTACCATTTCCATCTTAGCAGGTACGTAAATAAGCAAAATTTACGCTTCTGGGGCACTGAAAATCCGCGTGTAACCCACGAAGAGCCATAACACCCGCTCAAAGTCACTGTATGGTGTGCTGTTTTCGCTGGAGGAGTCATCGGGCCTTTTTTCTTCGAAGACGTCGCGGGCCAAACGGTTACTGTGAATGGTGAGCGCTACAGAGCAATGATCAACGAGTAGTTTTTGCCGCAACTTGATGAATTGGGATTGGAAAACATGTGGTTCCAACAGGACGGTGCAACGCCACACACTGCACGTGCCACCACCGATATGCTGAAGGATGCATTTCCCGGGCGCCTAATCTCCCGTTTTGGCGATTTGCACTGGCCAGCAAGATCGCCTGATTTGACCGCTCCAGACTTCTTTTTGTGGGGCTTTTTGAAGTCGCGGGTTTATGTAAACAAGCCTCAGACTCTTGCAGCACTTAAAGACAATATCCGTCAAGAATGTGAGGACCTATCGCCGGAAGTTTTGGCCAAAGTGATGGAAAATGCCATAAAAAGGGCTCAAATGACAATCAACTGTAGCGGCGGCCATTTACATGACATCATATTCTCGACTTGATGTAAAAAAAATTAAAAGACCAAATAAAAATAATCCACAAGAAGAATCAAAGTTTTTCATTTTTTTTTAATTACAGCCAAAAAACATCGGGAGGTTATTTTGGCGCCACCCTGTATCAACAAAGCGTCTATAAGGAAGAGAAAAAAAAACCAAATCATATGAATACAGTGACGTTTTTAGTGCCCTAACTCCATTGCCACATTCGGAAGATCGTCTTGTACCGAAATTCCGAAGAGTGGATATTCAGTCCCCCGTTGTCCCAAAATATGATATATATTATGATTCAGATTTACCTGAATTAAACCCTATTCTCATTAACCAAAACGAGCTGGATTTGATTGTTGCAAAATTGGATCTTTCAAAACATAAATTTTAAGAGCTTGTGTCATTTTTGAACTCTAAGAACCTATTGGAATCTGGTGTAAAAGTTACAGGATATCGAAACCGTGATGCAACACTACAAACAATGTTTGCTTATAGCACTGAAACAAAGGAAACGAATGAAGCATTGGAAACAATTTTGAATATGGTTGACTATAATAAACATAAGTGGAGCATATGCTGTGACATTAAGGTCGTCGCTATTCTCGCCGGTCTCCAAAGTGGGTACATCAAACGGATGTGCTTAATTTTTGACTGAGATACAAGATAAGCTGGAGATCAGTATTTATGTCACGATTGGAGAAGACAGTGCGTTTAAAAACTGGAACATGATTCGGAAGCCCTTGTTACCAAAAGAAAATATTTTGCTGTCGCCACCGTTGCTAAAAGAGATGAAGTGTGTATGAGTTTAAAACTTATCTTTCCAAGAATAAGCGAAGAAAAACTTAGAAATGGTATGGTATAACACATGATAGATAAAATAGTTGTAATTTTTATTTCAGGAGTGCTCAATGGTCCTGACATTAGAAAACTGATGAAAAACGAAGTGTTCGACAATACTTTAAATAAAGAAGAATTGGATGCTTGGATTGCGGTGAAGGAAGTAATTAAGGGTTTTTTGGGCAAACATCGTTCCCAAAACTACGAAGTTTTTTAACAACAATGTTAGCAGCATTTTCCAAAATTGGTGTAAATAAATCGTTGAAAATCCACTATTTACATCACCACATTTACTGTTTAAGTAAGCAACTATCAACTGAATCAGATGAACAAGGCAAAGGGTATCATCAAGTCGATATGCCATTTGAAACAGGTAATGTTATTGGCCTTTGATATAGTATAAATGTTAGAATTTTTTAACAGTAATAAATTTCAGATATAGAGGAAAAAAGTCGCCAGGGGCAGTGCTTGGAGAAATATGTTGGTGGAGTAAACACATATTTATGGAAAAAAAGATTATGATGATAATAATAATGAAGAATACATAGAACCACAGGTGGATATGGATTGTGATGTTGATACTGATTATAATGACGAATAACTTGAAAGTATTAAGTATACACCTACATATAACTTATAAATACTTATTAATTTTATGTTGATTTTGTATATACAAAAAACAGAGAATAACTAAATAAACATGAAAAAAATACAAAATGTTAATCAATTCTTAATATTTTGGCCATGCTGATTACAATGGCGTACTTTATTTTTAAGGTACAGATTTTACGTGAAATGCCTTCAAAGTTTGTCGGTTTTCTATTTAGTTTTATGCTGGTTTTTTGAAGTTATTTACGATTTTAACGAATTCAATCACAGAAAACACAATCGAGCTTAGTATTGAAGCAATTAGAAGGAAATATTTCAATAAAAACAATATATTTGCATATAGCACCTTATACGTTAAATTCGCGATTTTTCGAAAATTTTATATGGCAGCATAGCTTTCCGAGATGTTCCCGTAGTCCAACTTTTATTATAATATGCGGGTGCCTATAAAAACTGTTCTTGCAAAAATTCAAACAAAAAAGTTTCCTTTGCAAAAGATATTGTTATAAAAACATTAATTTTTTAATATTAAATTGTATAGTATGTTTATGGGATTTAACAATAAAGAAAGCCTATCATAAAAATAACTTGGTAATTTAAATATTCCTTTAGATAGGCAAGCCATATTAAAACGCGTACAAAGCATGTGATTATTTCAAAACTTTATTATTATTTATTCCGTGGTTCGCTAGCAAAGATGAAAAAAAAACAATTTTTGGTAATTTTTTATTGCACTTTTAAAAAAAATTGTTTTAACCCATATCGTCCTAGTGTTCGATTATTTGAACACGCATTTTTATAATTTTTATCTTTTTTAAATTAAGACTGAACTATTTCTTTTATGCAATTAGGTAGTCTAAGGGGTCAACTTTAAATGTAAATATAAAAGTTCTTCTTCATAACAAAGAAGAAGAAAACATTAATGTGTTTTAGCATAATAATTTAGTATATTTTTAAAAAATAAAAACTACGTAAAAAAATGTAGTTCCACGTATAAAAAATGTAGTTCCATTAACAAACGATTAAACTTTCAACAATAGAAAACAAAGGTTTTTGTTTTTTTCATTTTTATTGTTGTAATATGCCTTCAAAATACAATGTTCGAGAAATCGAACACCATTTTTCTCAGAAACAAAAAATTTGAAAAAAAATTTGACTTCAGATTCGTGTTTTTAATCCCAAATTACCTAAACTACAAAGTTTTATAAAGTTATAAAAAAAAATTTTTGGGGCGATATGAGTTAATTTAAGAAGAAAGACCGACATGTTAAAGTGATACGCTGATATGGAAATATGAGATAAATTTTTTGTGCAATATGTACATTTGGCAGTTTTTTTACAGAGAAACAGTTTTGCAATTTACATATATTTCATGGTTAGTCTAATACGACTCTATATACAATTTGTATCTAAACCAGTGGTGGCCAAAGAGAGAATTTCCTATCACGCGGGGTTGATGCACAAAATTCTGCTAACGCAATTAAAATACACGTACACTATAAACATGAAGCCATACCTTCGTATGCCTAACGATTACAATAGTTCGTTCATTGCTTTGTTTACATTTTGACATAGTGAAACAAATTAGTTCCACTTGATCACTTCATGAAGAAGGAGTATCGCTTGTATGCTTATTAAAAATACACTATTCAAAATGTTTGATGAAAAATATGAAAATGATTTTTTCTTTATAGAAAATATGGATGGCGAAGACTTTTAAACTCTTATTTTTCAGAACACAAAAAAAAAACACGACATTTACCTTTTTAGTAAATATAAAAAACTGAAACTTTATTGGTTCATTATTCACTTATATACTAATTTACAATATCATTAATAAAATATTTAACGCAACGTCAACATAAGTGTGTTTTGTTTCCGTTTCATGTATTGGCTACAAAACATACCTATGTTGCAATTTTAATTAACAAACAATTCCTCGAAAAACGTCTGTTGACAAGTTTTGGTAATAAACTGCATTTTCGTTATGAGAACGGAAGTGCAGTTTATATTTTTTTAAAATCAAAAACAATTATTTGGAAAATTGTCTGGAATTGCAAAAGTGCAATTCATCAATTTATGTAATCTAAATTATATTGGCTCGTGTTAAGGGAATAATGGGAGACATTATAACACCCCCACCGTTAGCTTGAGGCTCCGACGAAACGTTAAATATTTGTTTTGGTCTTAAAATATATATCAATATTAAAACTATAATGGATAGAATTATGACAATGTCAATACTAAAACTTATGGTTTTTGTTTTTTTTATCATGGTACAGTATATTGTTCAGATATTCTTCATATTTTATTTGTTTAAGATATATTGTTTCAAGTTTTAAATCATTAATAGTTATATTTTTATTACTTTGAATTTTTGTAATTATGTTTGGTAAGATTATTTTGTCTTTTATTCTTAAATTAACATTGGTAAAGTTTTCGTTTTTAGTTATTATTTTACAATTTTCGAATTTGATAAGAAATGTTCCTTTTATTTTTAAATCATCTTTATTACAGTTATGTTTAATATTTTGTTTATAATTTTTAAATATCAATAATCCAGGAAGTATCTCTACAACTTCCTCTGTTTCAAAATTCTTCATGGGGCAGTTTGCCTCTTTATATTCTAAAATATTCTGTATGCAATCATTTTTAATCATAATTAAATTTTTCTTTAAATTTTCTTGGAAAATTGGCTCATAAATATTCTTGTTATTATCCGTGAGTACTGTATGTGCCTCCAAAGCCAGTGTCCTATTTTTAGGGTCTGGAATGGGCTCGAAAGTAATTTTGTTTAGAGTGTTTTCCGAGTATGATGGTATTCTGAAAATCAACAATATGTTTCCATCATGTAAAGCAACGGACGTTTTAATGTTCATATAACCGTCAAAATCCGTTATTAGGTCCATTTCAGTTGGTGTCAAAATGTCAGTCGGAATAATCCCCAGTCTACTTGAAAATATAATCTGTCCTATGTCATCGATATGGTCACGTAAAAGTGCAATATCGTTATTGATTTGGTAAATGTGTCCCATGAACAATATCTCGTCCTCCAAAGTTGCTATTTTGTTCTGAAAAATATTCTTAAATTGGTTCAAGTATTTTCCCACTTGGACTTGTTGTGTGTTGATATGATCCGTTATATTTCTCATCTGTGTGGAGAAGAAGTTATTTACCCGGGTCAGGTTCTGTATTGTGTTGGTCAGATGTCCGTTACTTTTATAAAGTTGTTCTAATGAATGGTTTATGTGTTCCTCGTCCTCGCTGTCCAATGTCCCCGCTACAATTTTAAGTCCTTTTCCCAATATGTTGACTAGACCACGTTTTTGTCTAAATCGTGGGCTTAAGTTTGTAATCTTGGCCTTGAGTATTGCAAAGTTCCTGAGAACTGTGTCCAGTAGTGTTTTCATGTCCACAGTGGTTGTTCTGAGTATTGCCATGTTGCCTGCGATCAATTCAAGTGTTCCTTCGTACATGGTCGTATTAATGACGTGTATCACTTTCGAGTATGTTTCTATTGGTTTAATTTCGTCCAGTTTGATCGGAATGTATCCATTATTATTCGTCAGGTCCTGAATATCCATGTATTGCGCATACGTAGTCATGATGAATATAAATATAAAAGCCAAAGTCGCCATCTGAAAATAAATTAGTTCGTAGACGTTATTGTTGGGTTATCTCTATCCTGGTATTTTCTTCTGGGTTTAACATGAGTTTTATAGTATTTATGCCCAGTTCTTACAGTTCGTAAGTGATCATTATCCATTTTATTTGCATTAATTTTTCTATACTTTCTGTGATTTTTACCACCTCTTATTTCCTTAATATAGTTCGTTCCGTCCTCTAATTCCACATCTTTTCTATTCTCGTTCAATTTTTGTATATATTTTTCCTTTTTCATTTTCAATTGATCCTGAATTTCTTTATATTTACCCTCATGTATTTTTCCGTTTACGAAATCGATCGGTTTAATGCCCGTTGTGCTATGTATTGTATTATTGTAGAAACCAATTATCCTTGACATTTTGTCTTCTATAGTTTCATCTTTGTTTTTTTCATCATGCCTTAGTAACCGTATGTGTTCATTAATGGTGTTATGTAATCTTTCGATGTCTGCGTTAGACGTGTGTTCTCGTCTTTTAAAAACTTTTGCATCGGTATAGCCTTAAATCCAAGTTCATTGTCCACTATAATTTTATTTATTTTTCCATACGTACCAATTATCTGTAATAACTTGGTTTTGAATTCCATCCAATTTCTTCCAGTAATTTGAAATGCCAATGCGAATTTTGAAAATTTGTCAATCACTGTCATAAACAGTTTTTTTTCCAAAGTGTAAAAAACGTCGACATGTATGATTTCACGAGGTTTGGGTGGGGTTTCCGTAATTTTATATGGTATTTTTGGAGGGTTTCTATCGTATTTCTCCAAGTTACATATTTCACAGTTGTTAATGAACTGCGTAATCCTTACTTTTAATTGCGGGTTGTATATACGTGTTATTAGTTCCTCATATACTGCCTTAATACCCCTGTGATTTTCGTCAAGATGTTCCCTTTTGATAGTGTCCATTAATAACTCTTCATTTTCTATATCTTCTGTAAGGAAGAAACATCTTATCACCCTAAAATTTTTATTGTTTGCGAATAACTCTTGGAAAGTTGTCCTAAAAGTTGAATAAAATTCTTCCTCAATTAAAATAGCATTTAGCTGTGAGGGGTTAAAGTGGTTTTTGAGTAATGTAATGGCCGTTTCTCGGTCCATTTCCTTCATATAAATAAGTTTCCTTCTGTTCCCAAAAATTGACTTGTTCTTAGTCCTTAGTGATCCTGATGTTGTTTTCTTTATAATAATTTGGTTTTTAAACATATTAATTGGTGACGAAGATTCTTTTATTATTATATGTTCGGATTCCAGTGTGTTCATGCAACCCGATTTTGGTTCAATCCTGGATAAGGCGTCAGCATTGCCATTTTTAGTTCCCTTTTTATATTTTATTTCATAATCGAATTCTGATAATTTTAATCTCCATCTAACGAGTTTTGAATTGGGTTCCTTTATAGAGAAAAGCCATGTTAAAGGTTTATGGTCCGTTTCAATTAAAAATTTGCGTCCAAAAAGATAAGGTCTAAAATATTTTGTGGCCCATATAATGGCTAATAATTCCTTTTCTATGGTGCTGTAATTTATTTCGTGTTCGTTGAGGGTACGACTGGCATAACATATTGGGTGGTTGTCCTGTGAGAGTATTGCTCCTAACGCGTAGTTACTGGCATCCGTTGTGAGTGTAAATGTTTTTGTAAAATCAGGATATGTTAGTATTGAGTCGTTAATTAGTAAGTTTTTAAGGGTATTGAAGCTTTTTTCGTATTCGGGGTCAGCAATATTAAGTTTTGTGTCTTTCTCCAAATATTTCGTCATGGGTTTCGCGATTAATGAGTAATCTTTGATGAATTTCCTATAATAGCCAGTGAGGCCTAAAAATTGCTTAATTTGTTTAGTATTCTTGGGAATAGGGAAATGTTTAACGCATTCAATTTTCTTTGGGTTCGTTTTGATTCCCGCTGGGGTTATTATATGGCCGAGGAACTCTGTTTTCTTTTTTAGAAATTCAGATTTATCTAATAGAATTTTGAGGTTCGCTTCCCTTATACGATTAAAAATAAGTCTAATGGAATTCATATGTTCCTGAAGTGATGTGGAAAATATAATTATGTCGTCCAAGTAAACTAGACAAATTTTACCGATATAGTCTTCAAGAATATTATTCATAAGTCTTTGGAATGTTGCTGGAGCTGTCTTTAACCCAAACGGCATTCTTAAGAATTCATAATGTCCTCCTTCTACACTGAAAGCAGTCTTATGAATATCGTCCTCCTCAATCTCTATCTGATGAAAACCTTTTGCAAGGTCTAGAGTTGTAAAATACTGGCATCTTCCCAGTTTCTCCAAAATTTCATCTATGTTAGGTATTGGGTATTTGTCATCGATGGTTACCTCATTGAGTTTGCGGTAATCAATGACAAGTCTCCATTTAGTCTTTCCGCTAGCGTCCGTCTTTTTAGGCACGATCCAAATGGGTGCAGAGTATGGGGAGTTACTGTGTCTAATTATTCCGTTATTGAGCATTTCCTTGATTTGTGTTTCCACTTCATTCTTATGAATAAAGGGGTATCTATATGATTTGCTATGTATAGGAATATTGTCCGTAGTTCTGATCTTGTGTTTTATAGCGGAAGTAAATGAAAGTTTATCATCTTCCTTGTAGAAAACATCCTGGAACTTCTTTATAGTTGGCAATAGTTGTAATTTTTCCTCGGAATTTAGGTGCTCTACCCGAATTTGATTACTCAAGGATGTAAAATTTGATGCAAAGTTAAATTCCATATCCGAAGTTTCAGTGTTTATTATTGCATTGTTATGTAATTCCTTAACATAATTAATTTCGTCGTCGTTATTAAAGCGTTTCCCCTGTTGATCTTCGCTTTTGAAAAAAAGGGGTAATGTATTCTCTCCGATTTTCATTGTATTAGTTTCATAACAAATCCGAGCTTTTAGAGGTCTAAGTATATCATTGCCTATAAGTCCGTCGTAATATTCATGAAAGTTTGTAATATAAAATTCCATTGTATTGATTCCTGTCCCAAATTCTTTAAAGGCAGGAATTTTCACTTTTTCAAAAAAGTTAATTTTGTGTTGCAATGTTTTTATGGGAATTGGGTGAATTTTTCGTATCCATTTAGGGTGACATATATTCGGATTTAGGATTGAATCGGTTGCACCTGTGTCTACCATTAGCTTGAGGTGTCCCAATTGAGTCTTTATTTTTATGTATGGAAGTTCCTTGAGGCTTAAGACTGAAAATTTTCCTTCTGATCACGTTTGGTTGATGTTTCGATATTGTTAATGTCCATAGGCTCAGGCCTAGGGAAATGGTTATCCCGTTGAGTGTTTTGTCTTTCCTGTTGTCTGAAGGGGTTCCAATTATTTTGTCGTTGGAAGTTCTGGTTGTTCTGCATAGAATTCCTTCTTTCCCAATTATTCGAAGTATGTTGAAAATTGTTCTGGTGATAATTTCGTGGATTTGGTTGATAATGCCTTTGTTCTTGATTATGCCGCCACCTTGGTTCTTGTTCGTTGTTTCTATGTTGATGATATTGGTTGTTCATCTGTCTATTTTCCCGTGTGGTATAAATATTTTGTTGTGGTTGTCGAAAATTTCTTTCCCTATTTGAAGAATTTTGATGTGTGGCCCGTTTATTCAGTTGTGCACGTCCTGGATGAAAGCGACCGTCTTTGCCCATCTTATCATATTCATTTTCGTATAATATGTCCATAGCACTTTCTAGTGATGTTGGGTTTCGGCATGCCAGGATGGTTTTCATTGGTTCTGGCATTTTATTCTTAAAAATGTGGAGTGCTGTTCTTTGGTTGTTGATGGAGACTTGGTTAGCTGCTTCGCCTTCTCCTAATGTAGTCGTTGTTTTATTTTTCAATCGTCTCAGAATATATTAAATATCGTTGAAGAAATCAATAACATTAGTCTGAAAGGTTATAGCCCGCAATTCATCGTATAGTTGATCACTATTTTTCCTCTCGCCGAAATTGTTATGTAAAATGCTCTTGATATCCGCCCATGATCGAGCCTGAGTATTTATCTCGATCACCTCCTTTGCTTTCCCGACTATTCTACTCTTAATTATGTCCGAGAACAACAATTGGGATAATTCATCGTATGAGGCCAGGATAGGATGTACCCTATCTATTAGTCCGGTGAACGTAATCAAATCATTGATATTCCCGCTAAATAAGGGGAGACCGTTGAGGTACTTAATGGGGTCTATCTGAATTTGGGAAGCACCCTCCATTTTATTCGCAAAACTTTATCTCGAAGAAAAAGAAAGAAAATAAATTTGTAAACTTAAAACGCAAATTGTTGCGTATGAAGGAACTTTCGCGCACACAGAAATTTAAAGAAAAATTTAAATATAATGGATCTTGTTTTCCCTTTTTTTTCTTCCACTTTTCCCTAAACTCTTATTTGTTTCTTTGACTTTTTTTTTATTTCTCAAATACTTGTTCTTTGACTTTATTTCGGAAAGTGATACTTGTCGTATCAACTTTCTCAAGCTTTCCCTATCCTCTTCTTTTATCATATAAAAATCGACAATTCGTTCTAATTCTTCTTCGAATTCTTCTAATACATACATAGAAAAAAAAGGAACTTATAAATACCTTAATTATTAATTCTTACTTTAAGTGTTTAGTCCTTCAGATGTGGTACTTCGGAAGTATCTGGCTTTTCCTTTATTCTTCGTTTTCAGATTCCAGTTTTAGTGTTTATAACAAAGTTTTTAATTCTAATCTTTAAGTGTTGAGTCCTTCAGATGTGGTAATTCGGAAGTATCTGGCTTTTCCTTTATTCTTCGTTTTCAGATTTTAGTGTTTATAACAAAGTTTTTAATTTAAATGTTTTGAATTAAAAAACATATTTTCACATTTCTCCAATTTTTGTTTTACTACAGAAATTTCAGTTTTTCCTTTTGTAGATTTGAATTTTGTTTTTATAAATAAAAATTATTGTTTATTTGTTCACAAGTTTGTTGAAAAAATTTTGTTTGTTTTTTTTATAAAGTTTGTTTAGTTTATTTTTTTTTTTTTTAAAAAAAAAATTTTATAGTTTGTTGAGTTAAAAAAAAATTTATTTTATTGAAAATTTTTGTTTTTATAAAGTTTGTTGAGTTAATTTTTTTTTATTGCCACTTAAATGTTTAATTGTTGAGTTTTTGTGTCCTTTTTTCTTGTGTTCTTTTTTTTATTACAGTTTATTCGCGATTAAACGTTTTTACGTAAAATAAGTTCTTTCTTTTACTTATCTCGCGAATCCTACCGACTGCGCCACTTTTAAACTCTTATTTTTCAGAACACAAAAAAAACACGACATTTGCCTTTTTAGTAAATATAAAAAACTGAAACTTTATTGGTTCATTATTCACTTATATACTAATTTACAATATCATTAATAAAATATTTAACGCAACGTCAACATAAGTGTGTTTTGTTTCCGTTTCATGTATTGGCTACAAAACATACCTATGTTGCAATTTTAATTAACAAACAATTCCTCGAAAAACGTCTGTTGACAAGTTTTGGTAATAAACTGCATTTTCGTTATGAGAACGGAAGTGCAGTTTATATTTTTTTAAAATCAAAAACAATTATTTGGAAAATTGTCTGGAATTGCAAAAGTGCAATTCATCAATTTATGTAATCTAAATTATATTGGCTCGTGTTAAGGGAATAATGGGAGACATTATAACAGCGAAGCTCAACGCGTGATTTGCTATCGCGTTTTATGTTCTGTATCTAGGTATTATTTAAAATGGCATTTCGACACGTGTCATGGGAATTTTAATAACCTAATGGGGAGTGAACGAAAATTAAAACTATTTCAATTAAAAGCAGAGTATTTTTTAAAATTTATGGTTGATGAAACTATTATTCATCACCAAAATATAGTTCATTTAATAAATGAAAATGATGCATTGGCTTTGAAAAAGGCATCTTATATAGTTGCTTTGACTTTAGCAAAGCAATGTCGCCCATATGAGGATGGCATTTTTTTTTTAAATTTAACATCAGATGTTTTAAATTGTTTTGGTTAAAAATGCCAAAAAGCTGTTAATCTTTGCCAAAATATACCTTTGTCTCGGCAGACAGTCACTCGTAGGATAGAATAGATAAGTAAGTTTATCTATTCTGCAGCTATAAATAGGCTTATAAATTGCAAATATTTTTCAGTTTCTCTTGACGAAAGTACTGACATTAATAATATTTGTCAGCTAATTATTTGCATCAAAACTGTTGATGCTAATTTAACCACTTTTGATGAAGTTTTGGAGGTTATTTCCCTTCACGGTCATGTTACAGGTCAGGTTTTGTACGACGCAAAAAAATCAAATGTTTTTTCAATTGTTGACAAAAGCAAGTTAAGTTCAATATGTACGGATGGAGCAAAAGTAATGAGAGGGAAAAACAAAGGTCTTTTCGGAATTTTAAACAAAAATGGAATTTATTGCCCAGCTTTTCATTGTGTTATACATCAGCAAGCATTATTTTCTAAAGGATTAAGTATGACCAAAACTATGAACATTGCTATTAAAATAATTAACAAAATAAGAGGTGGGCACAACGCACTGACTCACAGAAAATTTAAAGATTTTTTAGAAAACCTTAATGCAGAGTATGGTGATCCTTTGCTGTACACTGAAATTCGTTGGCTTAGTCGAGGCAAAAACTTAGAACGGCTTTTTAATTTAAGAAAAGAAATTATTCTGTTTTTTAAAAGTACACCAAAACAAGACACCGAAGATCTTGTTTCTACACTGGAAGACCACGGCTTTCAATTAGACTTGGCGTTTTTATGCGATTTTACCGAAATATTAAATGAGCTTAATTTAACTCTTCAAGGTAAAAATATTACAATTTTCCGATTAGTAACAATAATACAAAATTTTCAAAGAAAATTGGATTTATTGGCTCACCAACTCAAAAATAATAGTATTGCCAACCTTAAAAAAACAGCGATAGTATTTTCAGAATTAAGTAACAATAATTTTGTTAAAATACAAGAATATGCCGAAATCGTGGAATCTATTAAGGAGAATTATACAGACAGGTTTCAAGATTTAAAATGTATAGAAAAGCTAATAAAATTGTATAATTTTCCACTAATTTGTGAAATAGAAGAGCAGGATGTCGTACTGCATGAAGAACTTAGGCAATTAAGGGACGATCTGGAAATTCCACTGGAAACTGGAGAACAATTTTGGTCGAAAATCGATGACAATAAATATCGAAATCTCAAAAATGAAATTTACAAGCTATTCTCAATGTTTGGAACCACTTATAATTGTGAGGTTGCATTTTCAAGCCTAAAAATAATTTTAAGTAAGGTACGCGATCGGTTAACAGACCAACACACAGCCGATCTACTGCGCATCAAGGAATATAGAGGAGACATCAATCTGGATGAGTTAACTAAGCTTAAAGGTAATTTGAAACAATTATTATTTATTATTTATTTGTTATTGTTTATTAATTATTTATTTATTATTATTTTTTATTATCTTTTTAATTTATTATATTTTTTGTTTACTTTTTTAATTTATTGTTATTTATTATTAATTTATTATATTTTTTTGTTTACTTTTTTTAATTTATTATTATTTACCAAGTTTATGTTATATGAATAAAAAATTATTATAAATATAATTAATTAACAAAAAAACTTCATAAAAAGGTTCAAATAAAATAACAATACTAAAGAAATATAAAAAAACAATAAAAAAAATCTTTTATTTTCCACAATTGTAAAGTTTTTATAGTGTATAACTGGTGAGAGTAAATTTCAATTTCGTGTTTTGCTGCTACACACACAACCATATTGGGTGATAATATGTGTGTTGGCCACCACTGATCTAAACTCAAAATTACCGAACTCGAGAAAACAAAAATGTTGATACCTAAATTTCCTATATGGTGGGCCCAGGATTGTCATGCATTTGTAATATTTTGAAATATAATATAAAAATGCTGTTTTAATTTATTGCATTTTATACAATCTAAGAAAAATAAATTTGTACCTCATGGTAAGCTTGAGGCCCAATGATATAATAATTTGCTAGATGAATCGAAAATAAAAAAAGTTCTCATGTAATGACAAATATCGCTTTTATTACACTGGTCTTGCTTCCATATTGATACAATCAAAAATTAAGAAATAATTTGTTTTTAATCATATATGGCAACTATGGTAAAAACAATAATTAAGTCTTAAAATTATGGCTTGCCTTTCTAACGAAAAATTTAAAAATTTCGAGTGTACTTTTATTATATCATTAAATGCCAAAAATATACTACACAATATAGAAAGTTTCTATTCATATTATTATTTTAATTTGTTTATTAGAGTGTTTATATTAAAAAAAATTAATGTACTTATTACAATATCTTTTGCAAATGGAAGCTTTTTTGTTTGAATTTTTGCACCCGCATATTATACTAAAAGCTGGACTCTGGGAACAACTCGGAAAGCTATGCTGCCATATAAAATTTTCGAAAAAGCGCGAATTTAAAGAATAAGGTGCTATATGTAAATACATTATTTTTATTGAAATATTTTTCTTCTAATTGCTTCTTTATTAAGGCATAACCTTTATTAAGCTTGATTGTGTTTTCAGCGATTGACTTCGTTAAAATCGAAAAAAACTGTAAAAACCTACATAAAACGCGAAACAGTAGTTTTAATATCAGGTTTTGTGCAAGCAATTCATAACGTAAATATGGCCACGGGTCTAGTGATTGCATTTTAATAAAAAGAATTCATATTTGTTGCATTTTAAAAATCTGGTATGTTAAAAAATAAATACAAAACCGCCAAACTTTGAAGGAATTTCACGAAAAATCGGTACCTTAGATCGAAAAGTAAAGTACACCATTGTAATCAACATGGCCGAAATATATAGAATTGATGGTCAGAACTCTATTAATTTTTTCTGTGCCATGCCGTGTAATTAATGTAAAACCCATCTGAAATTTAATTCTTCTTCTAAGAATTGTTACAAAAAATCCTGATAAAATATCATTAAATTTATCCACAGAATTAAGCTCAGAAGAATCTTTATACTGTTTTTCGTGTCTTATTTTATACAGTATAGCAAAAAAAAATGTAAACGGCCATAAACCTTTACTGTGCCTACACAGACCATATCCCTTTGGGAATTCTATTTAACATTTAAGATTATACTAAAAGTGATAAAATAAAATTCACCATTTTCACGATTTACCATCGTTGAATGAATTTTTCATCTTCAATAACCTATAGTGAAAATTTCAACTGAACATATTCGCCGAACATTTTAACCCTATAAACGCCAGTTTAGGGGACTTTTTTTTAGTATGTATTCAAAAATAGGTCTTAAATGCCCCCAAAAAAGGGCCAACAGAGGGTTAACATGTTCTACAAAAAAAAAATCCCCATGAAATTTCATTGAATACATCCGAGCTCTGAAGAACGCTTATACTGGGTTTTATATTGTAGTACAGTGGTGGCCAAAAAAATTAAAACTTTAAACGGCCATAAAACTTGACTGTACCCACACAGCCTCAAACACTTCGGGCGTTTTACTACACTAACATAATACATTTATCTGGCGTAAGATTCGTCGACGCCCAAAAATGCTGTTGTACAGTGTTTTTTATTATACTTTACAATTAATTAATTTAAATTATTGTTACATTTTTATGGTAAAAGCTCTGATAAACATTAATTTTCACGACATTTGCAATTTGTTTTATAAATACATAAGGATTTCTTTCAAATTTTATATTCCTTGGAAGCACATTATAAGGCAGAAGTCCTTTATAAAAAAGTGTGCGTTGCATTGCTGTTGTTGTTGCTTTTGGAAGTCTGAAGTTGGTTGTACTTCTCTCACACACATAATTTCTGTTGAAATTTACCCAACTTATAGTAGGAAACTGTGCTCCTAGTATAAGTAGGGTAAATTTACTTTGTGTGCGTAAATGAAAAAGTACACATATTATGCGTAAATTGATGAACACAAAATAGGTAAAATTACATTAAAAATGCCTAAAATTTAAATCAAATTTTATCAAATTTTAGTAAATTTACCAAATTTGTGCGTAAAGAACCACAATTTTTCTGTAAATGTACACATATAATTCGAAAAAATCCTAAGAACTGCGCATATTTTCTACTACGATGTTTGTTTTGTAATAAAAACAATAAATTTATTGTTTAGTAATTTACAATAAAAATAAAAACAATAAATTTATTACTTAGAAACTCACAAAAATAATAAAAACAATAATTTTTTGACTAGTAATTCCAAATAATTGATAAATTTAAAAAACGATTAGAGTTTTCTTTTTAAATTTTAAAAATGTTTTAGATTTTTTTTTTCAATTTCAACATGTCATAATTTGTTTTACCATTATAAGTTAGTATATTTACAAAATTTGAGCGTAAAATTTTTATTTAACTAAATAATACTAATTTTAGGCATAATGTGTTTAATTATAAACACATAGTGTCTAAAAATACTTCGTTTGTGTATTATTGTATATGAAAGTGTGCGCAAAAAAGTTTTACGCATTTGGTGTTTAAATTTACCGAATTACTGTAATATAACATAAAACTTTACCCATTTTATAGTAGTAAATTTACAAGCATTTTTTAGAGTGTAACTCAATTATTCGATTAAATAGTCCGGCGCATTCCTTGTTTCCTTTTTTGTTTTTTTGGTATAAAAAGCATAGTATTCATTTCCAATCTTTAAGTAATATTAAGCCATTTCAGAGTATTAATCATACCTTCAATAGATGCATATCTATTTAAGTTTAAAGTTCTATTGTTTTTTTAGTCTTCTGTGTTACTGTGCAGCATGCACATAAAATTGTAGAACCGAATTCAAAATGTGATTTTATCATAGTGTTATAAATGTTAACCTCTGTTATTACTGATATTTTTCTACGTATTCGTTTGAAAACCCCGATTTTTTTACCGTTTTTTTTGCATATGTATGCAATGTGCTCTTTGAATTTAAATTGTTTATCTATTATAAATTCGAGATATTATATTTGTTCTACTTCTTTATTAGTACATTATTAATTTTAAATATCGGCTCTCTAATGTCGTCGCCTTAACAGCCTCTACTTTTCCCGGTATAGCAATTGAACGTGTCGTTCCGTTCCTTGTATGTGTGATGGAATTTTTGGATCAAAAAACGGTGGATCATCTTGATTTAAATATTCTTTCAATGTATCGTAGGGAATGCTTCGCGTGAATGTTGGTTTAAATACGTTATTTATATCATTCAAACTAATCATTCCCATGTAACTTGTGCAATTAAAGTTTATATCTGGTTTTTTATAAACTCGTAAGTTTCGTAGGGTCGTCAACATCGGTTCTATAGGGTAGAATTTTCTTGATAGCACAGTCGCGCTTTTCTTTCCTATCATCAAACAACATTGATAACAAGATATTTTCCGAGTGCGCATAATATGAATTATCTGTAATTACTTGATTGACAATTCTGCGTAAACGAGGTTCTAGAAATCGTGACCAACCAATGAACTTGAAAAATAATGCATTACCGTACACGACAGAGCTTTAATACTTGATATTGAAGTACATTGGCACATAACATTTAATTATAAATTCAACCAGAACTGTTAAATTTTCATCTAGATTTTCCGTTGTCACATACAATCGTAATAATCTAGCGGCCTTGGTGAGCCAACTAGAATGTACAATTTTCCCTGGTTTGATGTTAGCCAGATCCACCAAAACCACGCCGCTAGAAATTGTATGGGCCATGTCGTATAAGTACTTCGAATCGGTGGAAAATTAAATTTTTTCTAGAGCAGGGGACATATTTTTCAACTCAATTTTCTGAAAGCCGTCCACCACCTGAAAATATATAATAATAAAATAATTAAAAACGGTTGACAATTATAATAAATGAGTGATAGCAATTACTTACCGGAAGAGTTTCACAAGTTTCGATTTGACGGCTCAGTTTTCCGGTTGCCGATATTGGTCCAGTGCTGGTTGATTTATCCAAAGCGTCAAACAAATGCCGAAACGGAAGTTCGTTGAAGTGTAGAAGGCAAACGAACCAATGCAATGGTCTTTTTAACAGCAATTCGAATTGTCGTATAATTCCACCGTGTGAACCAGTGTTTGTTGGCTCACCGTCAGTGCATATGCCAATTAATGCATCCAGTGATATATTTTTATCGATGAAAAAATCATTCAATTTTGTTGTTTTGTATTTAGCGGTTTCATGTTCCAGTCTTACGTAACCAATCAATTCAGAATTCGGTTCTCTCAAAATAACAAGATGAGGTTCTTTTACCATCCTAGTATGATACTTCTCATCAATTTTAGCTCTCGTTAAAGTATCATCTTTTCTGTCATCGAATGAAAACGCTAACAAATTGGTACCATCTAACCGTTTACGAAGCACTTCCTGTCTGCATTTCTCTTTTTCTCTGCGAACTTTCGATTTATCCATTTTAAAATCTTGGAAAAGAGCGGTTCCTAATGCTGATGCTACTCTATCAGGCACACCAAATATGTCACATATCAAGGCAAAGTTAAAACAATCGTATCTTTCTGTGTATTGTGAACTTGTGCTTCTATCCATATCTTCTTGAACCGATGGCAGTGCGTATGTTGAATCATCGGGATCTTGGTATGTTGGCATTGATGACATAGGCTTTGCTCCTTGCTCTTCAATTTCCATCATAAATGCATACACTGTTGGTCTTCTCTGATTATGTTGATCGTGCATAAACTCTTTGAGGTGTTCTGGAACCAAGCCGCGTGCACATGGAGCAGCCTTCAAATCGCATTTACATGTTCCAATGTGAAAAATTGTTTCCAGGGATTTTAGAAACTCTGGAAATTCCAAATCAACTTATTTTGTACTTTAATAGTGAATGATTTATAGGAAACTTTTTTGGTCTGTCTTAGCCCGTTCGCTCAAGTAAAAATAATATCTCAAGATATCCAGATGGTTTGGTAAATTAAGATCAGTCAAATCAGTAGACACACTAAAAACAGTTACATCATTCTTGGGTGTATGACTCATTGGGTTTTCGATAGATGTTGTGGCTTCATCTTGCGGTGTAGAGGATGGTGGACTCATTGTAATAGGATGAAAATAGTTCCAACAAGTTTACTTTCTTTGACAGTCGAAATTGTCTACTTATTTATATTATTTTTACTTATTCTACCTGCTATTGTGTCACAGTGATACCTTCAATTTTTAAAAGGGTTGCGGTGCATCACAGTGATACCTTAATTGTTAAAATGGTTGCAAAAAATAAACGCGCATTTACGACATGCAGCTGTGTCTTGTGGTAGCTTAAAAAACCCACACAAGCAATTTGTGATACCTTAATTTTTTAAAAGGGTTGAATAAAAAATCCACAGAAGTTTACGACATGCAAATGCATCACAGTGATGCCTTTGTTATAAAAGGGTTGTAAAAAACGCTTATTTCTAATCATTTTTTTTAGTTTCTTTTCTATTACTAAGTTAAATTCATTTTTTCATTTACATATGTGCTGACTAAATAAATTTCTAAAGAAAAAAATAAACTCCAAAAAGAAAAAAACATAGCAATTTCGCTGATTTTTTCATGTAAAGTGCCAAAAATGGTGATTTTTTGAAATGTTTGAAATGTTTGTAGGGGGTGTGCCACTGGCATAGTGGGTCATACATTTGGACTCGATTGGGGCACTCTAAATGGGTCAAAGTGTGATTTTTCAAAATTTAACCCTACGGGTCAAAAGTCGGTACATCAAAATTCGTTTTAGAGGTATCGTTCCTTCGGCAAAGTTTCTTATTTTAATCCCTAGAATACGATTTTCCTTGTACGATTTAACTCATTTCCCTGAACTCCATACATATGTATATAGTTTTTGTATTAAAATATTTCCATCAATGGTCTCAAAAGCTCTTTTGAAATCTGCCATATTTTTTTAATTACTAAACCCTGATTGGTATTTAGAAAGTATATTATTTGCTTCTATATATTTTTCCAATTGTTGTTTTACCACTTTTTCTGTTATCTTCTCGCATGTTTTTAACGTGTTTATAGGACTAAATTCTTCACATTTCCTTGTATGCATGACTTTTTTATTGGTGTTACTAATGATATTTTCCAACTTTCGGGAAAATTACCAGTTTCTAAGGATTTATTTATTATATCCAATATGATTTTACTCATATTGTCCGAATAGTCTAATATTTGCTTTATGAATATTTCGTGTAAAGTCAGGTTTCTCTTTCATATCTTACATATTTGTTTAGATCTAGTATATTTATTGCACGGAATTTAAATTTTGAGTTTATCACAGATATGTTATTGTGCATTGTACTTGTTTTTTTTTTATCGAATTTCTAATTGACTTAATACTATCTACAAAGTAGTTGTTAAATTGCCTAGCTATTTGCTAATTTTCTTTATATTCTTTTTGGTTAAATATCACAGTTTGTATCACATCATTGTTTTTATTAGACTAAATTATACTAATTTTGCTTATTTTATTGTATATAAATAAATTTATTTTTCCCTAATTCGATTTTAGTTTTATATATATTTCTTAATATTCTATAATTGTTCCAGGCTTTATTTGCGTTCACCGATTTTGCTATATAATATTTTGTGATATTTCTGCTTTTTAACCATATTCTCTAAACTGTATTTTCTAAACTCTTGTCAAGATTTCAGGTATTATCATTAACGTTATAATTCTTGTTATATTTTAACACATTGTTTATTTCATTCTTATTTATATTATCAAATGTTATATCTATAGCTTCATGATCGGCTATTTTATTTTCACTGTTATTTACATCAGTTTTTCTTTAATGAATTTGGAAGAAAATTTAACAACCACAGTCTTTTATTTTTAATGAAATAAGCATCTTCAACAGCACTAGACTCAATTTCCACAATAACATCCTTGGTTAAACCAATTCCATCACCTACAGCATAAACTCCATCATTAACTTTTAAACCTCTTGTAAATACAAGATAAATCAAGGTAAAAACATGCAAAAAATGTTTGTTACCAAAAAGAGAAACTTTTGGATGATCCGAGTTTTGTTAATATTTTTGCGATTATTAACTTTTAAATAAATAGAGTTGTTTTTATATTGCAAAAAATAAACGCGTTGTGGTGCAAAGTTTTGCGCGTTGGACTGTTACACAGTAGGTTGGGGGTTCGATCCCCGGCGACGACAACATCAATTTAAAAATAAAATATGTATGCGTTTTTTATTCCTCTTCATATCGCAAAGACCTTTTTCGGTGTTCCCATAGCATTTAACCGAAGTAAAGTAACATAACATGCACTAAAAAGATTCAACAATTTCGCCAACTCGTCGCCTATTGAGCTTGTGTTATTCGACCACCTGGAAGATTTTACATATAGACCTCGGTATGAAACCATACAAAAAACAACTGCTGCAATAACTGAAGCCATGTGACGTACCGTACTTCTTGAAGAACGATGTAAATCTTAACGTTACAGTCAATGGAACAAGGCACCGTTCAATTATTACTGACTTGTTTTTGTCCAAAATGGAAGAATTGGACTTGGTTGACATGTGACTTCAATAAGACGGCGCGATACCTATTAAGAGGCGAGTTTGGTAAGTAATTATCCACGTTTTGGAGCAGTCCGCCAAGATCATGCGATTTGACTATTTTTGTGGGGATACGTGAAGTCTCTCGTATGCAGGGACAATTTCTTCCCTGGAAGACAACATTACAGCTGCCATTCGTGAGATACCGGCCGAAAAGTATGCCAAAATTGGAGCTCACGGATGGACCACCTACGGCGTTGCCGCGGGTAACATTTACATAAAATAATGTTAAAAAAGTAAATGGCAGGCATTCATTTATTGCGCCAAACAAACATTTGATTCACTTTTGCAAATTTTCTGTGTTTTTTAATTTTTAACATCCAAACGGGTTAAAGATCACTGACATTAAGGTCGTCCAAAATAAAAAACGTTTAAATTCGCGAGCCAGTCTTTGTTTGACCGCGATCGCAAACAGACGTATAGTGTGACAATTTTTCTTTTCTAAATAAAAAAAAAAACAAAAACAACTATTAATATTTAAAAAAAAAGGGATTAGTAAATTCTTCAACAGAATTGTTAATCCCACAAAAACAATTTCTGTGCAAGTAATGCTCACGTATAACTGCACATGTTTAACAACAACAATAGAGCAACGAAAAAATGGTAAACCTAAGTGATGAAAGTAGTGATGAAGCTATTGAAGAGCAAAACAAAAGTCAAGACAGCAGTAATGAAGCTGAACTAATTTGGCAGAGTGTACCATCAACAAAACGTAAACGAGTAGAATCACCACAGAAACAACAAAAAAGAGTGAGCTTATTTGATCAACCAAGTACTTCATCCAACAACAGATATGCAGCCCTTGATACTGAAGACGGAGAGGTAGACGAAAATCCCGAAATAACACCAAAACCTCCAGCAATTTACATTCCAAATGTACATAATATAAATCTTATGGTAAAACAATTAAGTAATGTAATTCTTAACTCTGATTTTAGCTACAAGTCTTTAAGAGAAGGTCAGGTTCGTTTAATGATTAAATCTGTTGATGCTTATAGAAAAGTTATTAAATATTTAGAAAGTTCAAATGTAAATTTTCATACTTATCAATTAAAACAAGAAAGATCCTATAGAATTGTTATTAAAGGTCTTCACCATACTACACCTACTGAAGATATTAAGGCCCAACTTATAGTAAAAGGTTATTCAGTTAGATCTGTTACAAATGCTAAGAGCCGTGTTTCAAAAGAGCCTCTTTCAATGTTTTTCGTTGATTTAGATCCGAATCCTAACAATAAAACAATATATGATATTAAGCACATAAATCATGCTATTGTTAAAATTGAGCCACCAATAAGAACTAATGATTTAGTACAATGTCATCGTTGTCAACAATTTGGACACACAAAATCATATTGTAAAAACCCATTTAGATGTGTAAAGTGCGGCATGGATCATTCATCTGCGGAATGCAAAAAAACATTAGAAACTCCACCGCGTTGTGTGCATACAGCATACAGCAAGTTACAAAGGTTGTAAAGTTTATCAAAACCTTGTTGCAAACAGATCAAATAGGCAAAGAAACTATTCAAATGGCCAAAGAAATGCCAATTTTAATATGAATTCTAATGAATATCCTCAATTAAATGGTAATTCAAACAGTCAACCAAATCAAAACAGATATAAAGTATCATTTTCAGAAGCTGTAAAATCTTCAGATTCCAACGAAAGCTCCCGTATGGATAGACTTGAAAGAATGATGGAAAACCTAATGAATATGATGTCAATGTTAATGACTAAACTATGCAATTAAATTTGAGAATAGCAATATGGAATGCCAATGGGCTTTCTAGTCATAAAAATGAAACTGAGATTTTTCTTAGAAATAATTATATTGATATATTTTTAATTTCCGAAACACACTTTACAAAAAAAACCTTTTTTAAAATAAATAATTATGATACCATTACTGCTAATCATCCGGATGAAAAAGCCCACGCAGGTGCCGCTATTTTAATAAAATCTAATATAAAATATGAAATTTTAGATCCAATTACAAAACCATTTTTACAAGCAGCTGGTGTTAAAGTTACGTACGATAATAGTACTGTAAATATATTTTCAATTTATTTTCCACCAAAACATAATGTTAAATGCTTACAATACGAAGACTTTTTTAAGAATATTGGTCAAAAATTTATTGTTGGTGGTGATTTTAATGCCAAACATCCTTGGTGGGGATCTCGTCTTTCAAACCCTAAAGGAAAGGAGCTTTATAAGTGTATTATAAAAAACCACTATTCATCATTATCAACAGGAAGTCCTACATACTGGCCTAGTGGTTCTGCCAAAATACCAGACCTTTTAGATTTCGTTATTTATAATGGCATACCCAGATCTTTTTTGGATATTATAGATAGTGCTGACTTAAGTTCTGATCACAGTCCAATAATCGTCACCTTAAGCGTAGCTCTTCATACTGTAGCAAAAAAGTCAAAAATAATTACCGCTAAAACAGATATGGAATATTTTGGGCATTGGTTAGAGCAAAACTTAAATTTAAATATACCTATTAAAACAGGCTGTGAGTTGGAAGATGCTGTCGAATCATTTACCAGATTAATTCATGAGGCAGCATTTATCTCAACACCCCAAAATGTCGAAAGTAATGGCAATAATGTTAGAATATCCGCTGAAATTAGAAAACTTATTGTTGAAAAAAGAAGATTACGGAGATTATATCAAAGTACAAGAAATTTATTAGATAAAGCCAACTTTAACAGAGCATCTCAATATTTAAAAAAAAGGTTGAAAGAATATAAAAATGATTTGGTGAAAACCTTTTTAAAGAATCTTGATGTAACAAGAAATGACGAGCATAGTCTATGGAAAGCTACAAGATATCTCAAACGTCCAACAAAGAGGAACATACCGATAAAAGATGCTAATGGAGACTGGTGTAGATCTGATATTAGCAAAGCTAACGCATTTAAAGAACACTTAGAACAAACTTTCCAGCCCTTTGTGATAAATAGCTCTATAGATAGATGTGAAATTGAAAATTTTCTAGATGTACCTTGCCAAATGGATCGTCCGATTAGGCATGTAACTCCATCAGAAGTGCAAAATGCTATAAACAAACTTAACAACACAAAATCTCCAGGTTTTGACAATATCGACTCCAGAGTAATTAAATCTTTGCCTAGAAAAGGTGTACTTTTTCTTACGACCATATACAACTCCATTTTGAGATTAAATCACTTTCCATCACAATGGAAATATGAAGAAATTGTTATGATACTTAAACCTAATAAACCGGAAAATGCAGTTACATCTTACAGACCAATAAGCTTATTATCTACATTTTCTAAGATTTTTGAAAGACTACTTCTTAGAAGACTGCTTCCCATAATAGAAAAACAGAACATAATTCCAGAATATCAGTTTGGATTCAGGCACAGACATGGTACGCCAGAACAATGTCATAGAATTGTCGATGTCATTACCAACACTTTAGAAAAAAAAATTGTACTGTTCCGCTGTATTTTTAGATGTTCAACAAGCCTTCGATAGAGTGTGGCATATTGGACTATTGTACAAATTAAAAAAGCTCATTCCTGCACCATTTTATCTGTTGCTGAAATCTTATATTGATGAAAGATATTTCTACGTAAGTATCAATGGTGAAAATTCAAATTTTGGACAAATTAAATCTGGTATACCACAGGGCAGCGTACTTGGTCCAGTACTATATACAATATTCACATCAGACATGCCTACTTTGGATGAGCTAACTATTGCTACTTATGCAGATGACATTGCTATATTAGCTTCTAATGAATCGCCAATTGTAGCTTCTGAATTGGTGCAAAATGAGTTAAATCTGATACAAGATTGGTTACAAAAATGGAACGTAAAAGTAAATACAGAAAAGTCAATCCATATAACGTTTACGTTAAGGAAAAATGATTGTCCACCTGTATATTTAAATGGTGCTAGCATACCGATAAGTAACAACGTAAAGTATTTGGGGCTTCATCTTGATAGAAGGCTAACATGGAAGGATCATGTAAGAAAGAAACGTGAGCACTTAAATATTAAAACTAGAAAAATGTATTGGCTGTTAGGACCAAGTTCAGAATTAAGTTTAGAAAACAAAGTCATCTTATATAAAGCAATTATTAAGCCAGTTTGGACTTATGGTGTCCAACTATGGGGGACTACCAGTCATTCAAACATTGAAATTTTGCAGAGATTTCAATCAAAAACCTTACGATTATTAACAAATGCACCCTGGTTTATGAATAACAATAACATACACAATGATCTTAGAATTCCAAAAGTTAAAGATGAAATTAGCAGTTTTAGTGAAAGATACCTTAATAGACTTAGCAACCACCCAAATACATTGGATATTAATCTGTTAGATGATAGTGACGAAATACATAGGTTAAAAAGGTTTCATGTACTTGACCTACCCTTTAGGAAATAGTAAAATGTAAATATGTATGTATATAAATATGTAAATAATACAATTTGTAATTTTTTTTTTTTTTTTTTATTGAGTTCATTGGAACTCAGTATCTAAGTTAATAATAATTATTATACCATTTGCTTATTATTTTAATTTTGTAAAATAGATTGCAAATAAAGATGAAATGAAAAAAAAAAAAAAAAATTCGCGAGCTCCACAACGCTACAAATATGTCTATCAATTTTGTTGAGTTTTCATAAAACGCGAATAATTTAAAAACCACAAATTTATTTTCAATTTTGATTGTAGATTCGTAATTGCCATAAAAATTAAGATCAGAATTGAGAAATTTATTCATATTAGCATGTTGAATTTTTATTTACATCTTTTCAGAAAATTTGGATATTTTGACTAAAATATGTGTTTTTATGTATAAATTTAAAAAAAATCAAGAACTACTTTAAAGATACTAAACTTTTTTAAAATTTTGATTTCATTTTTCTTTTATGCTTATTAATTAAGACTAGAAAATTTTATTGAATTATGGCGTATAGTTTAAAAAATAATTCAATTTAAAGTCAACCCTACTTTTTGTACAAATTACTCTAGCGATAAATTACTAGTTTTTAAAAGTTAACTTATTGTGCTACCTTTAAATATAAACGAATTTTGCTGAAACTTGGCATAGAGTTTTTAGACATTAAGGAATAGCATTGTAGAGATTGCGAATTCAAACTTTGATGTTTTTTGACCACTCTTCTGTACATGATAGAATTCGGAAGATCGCAACTTACCAAGCGTGGTGCTCTAAAACTTAAGTATTTGAGAGACATTATGATCTATTGGAGAAATCTAAAAAATCAAACTTTTTCCACTAAATGTGCAAAGTATGGGCATTAGGCATATAACTAATTTTTACGAAAATTTAACACACCACCATGCGGTGGCAAATATTGTACAAGTAATGAATATCACTTTTTTAGGTGATTTAGGTTCAAAAATATGTGCGGTTTCTTAAAAAAAAAGTCAGATTTTTTTGTTCAATATTTTTATTTAAAATTTTTTTCAATTGTTATATAAAATAAATTTAAGTTTAAAGTATGTGATGATTTACGCAATTGATGTACGATCTTATGAATTCACTATGCGAGCTTTCGAACAACTTGCTATTTCTTTTTTAAATTTCTTAATATTGAAGCATTATTTTCTGAAGAAATTTGGTTTTGGGTGGGTGGGGTACTTGACTTAGCTCCATTAAAAGGGTTTTGAAATATTTGGACGATTATTAGTTATACAAATATGTAGTTGTATGAAGAACAACGTGTACAAAACTTCGGTCATCATACTTTTTTGTGCTATATTCGACTATGCTATACCATTTTGTCTATTTGCAAAAATTGTAAAAATTTTTATGCCTAATGGGCATGTCACTAAAAACTGTCATCATATTAATATTTGTATTGCTTGTGGTGGTAATCATGATTGTTCGGCTAGTCCTGTTAATAAAGGGTGGTTAAATTTTAAGGGCCGATGTTGATTTTGAATAAAACAAATTATTTAGGAAATTATTGTCATTTCAATTATGTATGGAACAAAATATCGGCCAAATGGCCGCCGCGACCTCGGCCACACACCTCCATCCGATGATCCAAATTTTCGATGACGCTGAGGCATAATCTCTTGAATTGTTGCTGGCTTATCGACGTACACCTTTTCTTACAAATAACTCCAAAGAAAGAAGTCCAACGGTGTCAAATCACATGATCTTGGCGGCCAATTGACATCGCCACCACGTGAAATAACACGGCAATTAAATTTGTCGCGCAAAAGAGCTATTGTTTCGTTAGCTGTGTGGCAAGTGGCACCGTCCTGTTGAAACCACATATCGTGCACATCCATATCCTCAATTTCTGGCTTCAAGAATTCCGTAAGCGCTAAACTTGGACAATTTTGAGCAATAATGGTATAACAATAAATATGGCTTTTAGTTGTTTCACGAAAAAAATATATAAAATTCATTTTTTAAAAAATTAATTTAAGGTTTAGTTTTTATTTTGTCTTAATATATTTGTAATCGACTAAAAATATACTGTACAGTATAAATCTTCAGTACAATTATTTTTATGGATCTGAAAATTTCTTTTTTTTGTGTTAAAAAATCGAAATTTACAAAACTTTGATGGAGTAAAAAAATAAAATACGAAAAAAGTATTATTTTTTTTTGTTGTTTTTTAAAGTTTATACTATTATCTCTGTTTGCCGTAAATGCGAAAGATATGGAAATAAAAATACAACATTTGATTTGTTTTAAAGAGAGAAGGGATCTCAATTTATTTAATAAATAATTACCTTTTAATAAAATCAGCACGTAATGCTGTGATGACAGTTGGAAACGAATTAGAAAGCTTATACAAAAAAAATATAGCAAAGGCAGCAAACAATGCTTAAATGGACCGTTAACGGTTTAACTCGTTAGAATCTAGATAAATACTGCCACCTATGTTATAAAAGAGGGTAGTAAAAAGAAGATTCTACCGAATAGTTAACCCTACAAGGGGTAGGGGGTACCAAAAGGGCACATTAGTTAATTAAGCAAAAAAGTAAGGCTTACGTTTAAACATTGCCGGCCACCTTGCAACATTAAGAAATGTTTCAACAAAATATTATTCATTAATTCGTAAAAACACTTAAATCTAATCGGTCAAAGGGACCATCCAGTGTAGACTGGTTTTACGACGACCGGTAAAGTAACCGGGTGATCCAAGGGGACCGGATGGACACAAGGGTGCCGGATGGACTCAAGGGAGTCGGTTGATCGGTTAAGATCGGTGATCCAAGGGGACCGGATGGACACAAGGGTGCCGGATGGTCAAAAGGAGCCAGTTTGATTTAAAAATGATCATTCCTCTATAGAGAGGATTGGCCAGTAATAACCCAGCCAAAAATAGTATACTGAGCTGATGGAAGCCCCGGGCTCGAATGTATTTTTCCCTTCATTACTTGAGGGGTAACCTCTGGTCCTAAGACCAAAACGACGCGACCCGAAAAGTTAAAATTGGGGTCGGCCAGCTGAAACCCAGCAAAGTTTTCCTTTATTGTGTCTGAAACGAACTCCGAAGGAGTGTTTACCCCCTTCATTTTCGTCACCTTGGCTGTCACCGTAATCGTCTGCGAGGCATCATAAGTCGAGCAGACTGTAAAACGGCAGTATTTACTGTAATCCATGCTGGATACAAAAAGCCCAAGTCGATGCACTAATGACTCACAGACGTAACTAATGCCACAGCAAGGGTCCAAAGCTGCTCGGACCAGAATAAATCGGTTCGGCGTTTGGAGCTTCAGTATAAGTGTGACAACATGACGAATTGGAAGGGGGCAAGCCTGTGCTACGGACAACGCCGAAGAGTTAGCGGACGTAGCTTTCCTCGATAAGTGCCTTTTAGAATACTGTGCCGATTGCTGAGCATGTCTCTTAGTGACCAAAAGATTGGGCCGATCACCATGGAGAAGGACGTGGTGATCTCCATTGCACCGACGGCATTTTAGCTTGCTCGGGCAATCTTTGGAAACGTGAGAAAATGCCAAGCAACGACAACAATAACCGTGTAAAAGCACCTGTCGAAGTCTTTTCTCCACTCTGAATTTGAGAAAAGTTTTACATGCCCGTAAAGGATGTTTTCCGTCGCAAATTTTACACATCCGAACTTCTATATTTTTGTTGGGTTCAACAATCGAGCCTGCGGTTCCATTAGCTTCCGAAAAAGATTCTGGCGCAACCATTGGAGGAGGTACAACAACAGGAGTATCAGTTTCCACTATGGCAGGTGTTGAAGTGGGTGCAGCCGAAGGGACTGCGGCAGAAACAGGTGCAGCTATCTCCATTGTTTCGTCAAAGTCCTCAAAAATAGCATCATCAAAAAAGGATAATGCGTCCATAGTGCTAGACAAAGTTATAGATTAGAAAATAAGAAAAAAAGTTTTAATTAGTTGGTCAGTATGACCAGTTTTGCGATATGTCGCCTTACAACTCCATTCGCAGTGCGTACATCAACGACCCTAACATGACCGTCACAACCCGGATATAATTTTACGACACGGCCTAATCTCCACGAAGTTGGAGGTAACTGTTCGTGCCAGATGACAACCAAATCATTCTCTTGTAATTCGCGTTCCGGATATTTTCACTTATATCGTTTGTGCAAGCTCAATAAGTATTCCTCTTTCCACCGATGGCAGAAGTGTTGGAAAAGAGCTTTCATTTACCGAAATCGATTAACTAAACTAATTGGAGAATCGTGAATTGCTGGCTCAGGAGGAGCAAGAATAGGAGAACCGATAAGAAAATGACCAGGAGTTAGAGCAACAGGTTCTTGGGGATTATCAGTAATAGAACACAGCGGACGCGAATTAAGACAAGCTTCTATTCTCGCCAGAAAGGTAGATAGTTCCTCAAACGTATATTTAAAAGCCTGGGCTTCTTATCTAAAATGAAGTTTGAAACTTTTTACCCCGGCCTCCCAGAGGCCGCCCATATGCGGAGCTCCAGCGGGAATAAAGCGCCAAGTAAGTCCTTGAATGTCATAAGTCGAACACACTGATTCCTGACTTTCTCTAAGAAAAGTCTTAAAATCCCTCTCAAGTTCACGTGAAGCACCAACGAAGTTCGTGCCATTATCAGAAAAGATAGTATTCGGGCAGCCTCTACGAGAAATAAATCGTTGAAATGCCGACAAAAAAGTAGCCGATGATAAATCAGAAGTTGCCTCCAAATGTATCGCTTTCGTAGAAAAGCATACAAAAATACACACATAACCCTTGGTTATTCGGCAATCCCTACCAGTAAAGCTCTTGATCTGGAAAGGCCCTGCGAAATCCACACCAGTTGTGGCTAAAGGCCAATCAAGAGAAGTTCTCTCAGGGGGTAAAGCGGCCATGATCTGACTCCAAGAGCGCTTCTTGTCAAGAATGCACCGTTTGCAGCGACCAATTACTCCCCGAATTTTCGACTTTAGCCTGGGGACCCAATATTCTATGCGAAGTATTCGCGACATTAATTGATTTCCACCGTGGATCGAAATCGAATGAACAAACTCCGTTAAAAGTAGCGTAAATCTACTAGAGTATGGTAAAATAATAGAATGAGTATCAGAATAGGTGAGAGAAGGTGATCTGACTAACCGAACATTAAGTCTCATAATCCCATTTTCGTCAAGAAAAGGATTTAAAGACACGAGAGTGCTCTTTGGATTCAAAGGTTCTCCGTCCAAAAGGCATTTATATTCATCCGAAAAGTGAAGCTTTTGAGACACCCTAGCCAAATGCAATTTTGTCCCTTTTAACTCAAAACTCGAAAGAGTTTTATTGACACACAAACGACGACCCGCTCTATGAGCTGGATGACTATTATAAAAGAATCGTAAAATATACGATATTACACGAAAGGCTCCATCAAGACGAGAAAAATCCTTAAGAATATCCTCATAAATATTCCCTCCGCTTGTGTCCGTGAAAAACGAAGCATAAACTTGATCCACTCGACATTCAATGTCAGTGTCAAGGCGAGAGAGATCGGCAGAATACCATTCGGATTTATCTCGTTGAAGCCACTGTCGCCCATGCCACCAAAGTGAATTGTCAGCCAGCTCCGATGGAGCAATGCCACGGCTGCCCAAATCGGCAGGGTTATCCTCAGAGCGAACGTGATACCAATTATGATGACCAACATTTTCTTGAATTCGACAGACGCTATTAGCAACAAATGTGGTCCAAGAACAAGGGTCTTTTTATAACCATGAAAGGACTATCTTAGAATCAGTCCAACAATAAATTTGGTGAAGTCGAATATCAATCTCGCTAAGTACAGTCTTCAAAAGCTCAGAGGCCAAAACTGCACCGCAAAGTTCAAGCCGCGGAATTGAAATTGATTTTATAGGGGCCACTTTCGTTTTGCAAGACAACAAATGTGTATGAATTTCACCGCTGGTGGACACGATGCGAATATATATCACCCCCGCGTATGCCTTTTCCGAGGCATCAGAAAAAACATGTAATTCGACGAAAGATTCAGGAGTATAATGAACCCACTTAGGAATTCGAATATTATTGACTTCGTGATATGAAGTTACGAATTTCCGCCAATATTCCTCCGTGGAGCGGGGAAGTGAATCGTCCCAGCCGATATTATCCAGCCACACCCTCTGCAGTATTATCTTCGCCACAATCACCACTGGACCCAGCCAACCAACAGGATCAAACAATTTAGCAATAGTAGCCAAAACTTCCCGTTTAGTATGACTCGATTTCTCTGAAATAGTATTCAACTTAAAGTAAAATGAGTCTAATTGAGCATTCCATTGAATGCCTAAAGTTTTAGAACTACTTGACTCAACAAAAGTCAAAAGCTTAGCGTCGACCAAATGTTCCGGCGGAAAGCCTTCTAAAACCGTGCGATCGTTAGAAGTCCACTTTCTAAGTTCAAATTTTGCCGATTTCAACGCTGATCACGAGCAATTAGCGCAGTAGAAACGTCGTGAATCCCTGTTAAAACGTCGTCAACGTACATGCACCTTCGTAGAATGTGCGATGCCACTGGGTACTCAGCCTCGGAATCATCCGCCAGCTGCAACAATGTGCGAATAGCAAGATACGGAGCGCAATTAACACCAAAAGTAACCGTTTGTAGCTCATAATCTTTAACGTTCTCCGTCGGAGTATCTCTAAACAAGATTCGTTGAAATGGAGTATGAGCTGGATCAACTCTAATCTGCCTATACATTTGCGTGATATCGCAATTAAAAACAAATTTAAAAAGTCGCCTACGCAAAATTAAAAGAACTAAATCAGCCTGCAAAGTTGGGCTAACATAAAGGCAGTCATTTAGACTAATTCCGTTCGACGTTTTGTTCGAAGCGTTAAAAACCACACGCAATTTGGTAGTTTTCCGTTCAGGTTTCACTACTGGATGATGTGGTAAATAGCAGGAAAAGGTAGTAGCGAAAGAAGTATTTAACACGAGTTTCATGTGGTCCAGTTGCAAATATTCCTTAACGACATTATCGTACACTTCCTTAAGTTCAGGTCTTCGCAGAAGAGATGATTCTATCCTAAGATTTTGCTTCAGGGCGTTTGACCTGCACCTTTTTTTATTTTGTTTTTCCTGAAGAAAAGTAAATTCCAATTTTTTGTTGGGGATGATGTTATTGTTACCACCAATTGTTAGGGAGAAAATCCAATTCGAAGGACCAAATGTTTGCCGTAAATGCGAAAGATATGGAAATAAAAAAAAAATTTGATTTGTTTTAAAGAGACAAGGGATCGCAATTTATTTAATAAATAATTACCTTTTAATAAAATTAGCACGTAATGGTGTGATGACAGTTGAAACGAATTAGAAAGCTTATACAAAAAAAAATATAGCAAAGGCAGTAAACAGAATCTAGATAAATACTGCCACCTATGTTATAAAAGAGGGGAGTAAAAAGAAGATTCTACCAAAAGGGCACATTGATATAATTAAGCAAAAAAGTAAGGCTTACGTTTAAACAATCTCAAAGATAATGAAAAGAATTGAACCAATATTTTGCCACAAATTACAAAAAAAAAACATGTTTTTATATATGTATATTTTCTTAATTTATACTTAAATTTGTTTCACTTTTAAAGTGCCAAAATTTGAAATGACGTAAAAAATAATAAATATTTACCATAAATAAAATATATATTTTTGGAAATATTAAAAAGTAGCTTAAAATCGTGCAAGAGAATATTTTGGTTTTACCTTTTTTTGGAAGCACCAGAGGGCGCTAAACTTATAGAATTTAAAACAAAAATAGTTAAACACAAAAAAAGTTTTAGATGTTTCCCAAACAAATTTAAAAAATTAAGTTTTTCAAAAAATTACCACTTTTTTATTTAATTTTCCTAGTGTATTTGTAATGAACTAAAAATATAATTTTTTTGTAAGTTTTAATGTAAATCTTTCAATTTTTTTTTTGTGTCTTTAATTTATAGATTTTGTTTTGTTAAAAACCCAAAATTTTTTTTGTAGTTTTTCAAAGTTTATACTATTATCTCAAAGATAATGAAAAGAATAGAACAAATATTTTACCACAAATTATAAAAAAATTATGTTTTTAAAAATGTCTATTTTCATGATTTTTTCATAAATTTGATGCAATTTTGTAATATTAAAAATTATTTGACTTCAAATAAAATAAAGTCCCCGATAATACATTTGAAAAAAAAACATATTTTTAGAAAGATTATAAAGCGTTGTGTGGAAACAATTTAGATTTGACTCTTATTTGTACGACTAGAGGGCGCTAAATACGTGGAATTTTAAGGAAAACTTGTTAACATGTTTTTATTAGAGATATCACGAATAGTGTATTCGAGTGTATTCGTCACGAATAGTGTATTCAAAATACCGAATATTCGGTATTCGGTTCAAAACGAATACCGAATATTCGGCCGAATAAAAAAAGAACCAAATTCCGATAAAAAGTGCAATTTTCTCAATAAAATGATTACAAACACTTAGGCCGAGTTTTTGGGATGTGAGTTAAACTTGGTTTAGTTAAACCGAAAACGTATTTTGTTTGCCATTTCCATGTTTATTAACACAAATTTGTTGGAACAACTTTTCGTTACATAACATTTGGGTCTTCATTGAAATAAAATAAATTAAAACAAATTTCAAAATCAGTATACAAGTTACAAGCTGCGAGTTTAAAGATAATCTACATCCTAAAAACTCGGAATTAGGCAACAAATAAACGTTTTCGACTGTAACTATTCATTTACGCTTATTTAATTTTTCGTATTATTTAAAAGATTCCATTCCTGATAATATTTGTCGCATTCTTTGTTTTGTTTTATCATATTGACATATTATTTACCGTTATTTATTTATTTAATCAATGTTACACAAAAACCGAGCCCAGAGGGCCATATATGGTTTAAAAATACAACTCAAACATACTACTTAACAAACAATTAGAAGAATATACATATATAATAAATATCTAAAAATATATTAAGTAGATAAAAAAAAATAATTTTAAATCCAAAATAAAATGGCAATTGAAATAATTTAAATGATTTAAATGTATAAAAAGCTAAAGGGTACCGGGTAGAAATTTGAACAATAATATAAACAATCTCAATAACATATGTGGTCTAAGCCATAATAAAGGAGTCCAAGAAATAAACTTACATCTCATTCCGCTGAATGTGCTTCAAAAATTTATGTTTGTAAGTAGAACTAGAAAACTCGGAAGGATTTAAGATTTTCTGGTAATTTATTGAAAATTCGTGCAACTCTTACATGAAAAGATCTTTCCACTAGGGATGTTAGCTTAGGAATCAAAATTTGACAATTACGTGTAGATCGACTAAATGAAAAAAATGAAAGCAAATATTCATTATTAAAATTTATTAAGTTAGGAATGAGAACGTGACATAGTTTTTATTTAACAAAAAGTTTTACAAATTTAATCACGGATTTGTAACATGTGTGGTAAACGAAATCATGTGTAGTTCGACATCTTCGTAACGGATCTATCGATAATTTCGGTATTTAAAAGGTAATTAAAAATAAATTTATTCAACTTTTTTGATAAAAATTAATTTCAATGACGTGTAATGTAACTGTATGGGTAATGCCATTTAAAATAATTACAATAAACCTATTGTTTGTCAAACCAATTTTCAAATAATTTGTTTTATAATTGTGGGTGAACTTAAAATTTCCTAAGTACATTGAACGTAAATGTTAAAGCTTCTCACGGGTCTATCTCTATTGTTAATATAAACAAAATATCAAATAAAAACACTGTATTTTAAAAAATTCAGATTTAATTAATTGTTGGCTTTCTGCACCTTCAAATAATAAAGTAGCAAACATTTACAAATTTGTAACACAAAAGATAGGAGATTCATATTTCGACAAGAACACATTAATACAAAGTGTTCATTTTTTTTAATGTTAAAATGAAAAAGTACTGGAATATAAGCAAATATAATAAAAGGTTTTTGAAAATAAATATTCTACATGGCTAAGTGGGACGTTTTTTCATTCCGATAATGTATGTAAGTTTAACAATTATACTATAAAATAATAGATTTAATGAATATATTTAATAATTAGCAACCAAGCATAAGTAAAAATTGTCTTAAAAATTTGGCTGCCAGAGCCACACCAGCAGGAACAGTAACAACACCATCAGTAGCAACAATGGAGATAGAAATTCTAACAACAATAACATCACTAACAATGAATAGAAGCAATAGAAACAGCAACAGCAGATGAAGCAATAGATAAAGCAACAACATCAATACAAACATCAACGGAAATAACAAAAAACCGCGGTAGACCGAGAAAGGTCTTTTATGAGTCTTCACACAAATCATAAATTCGAAGAGTTTCTGAGCTTATTGACAAATATTCGCTTGAAGAAATAGAATATGCCGCAAAAAAATTGAAAAGAAAATCTAATACTTTTTCCAAAAGGCAGAAGATGAATCTAAAATGTTTATCTGTTGCAAAAATGTTGGCGCCAAACAATCAACGAATTGCATCCGAATTGTTTACCATCTTTGTATGCTTTACGAAGCGAAAAACCAAAGTTGTTACCACCCTTAACAACATGAGAAATTTCAGCAGAAGTAGATTTAAAAACTTTAATGTGTAGAACTGCTGATATACAAGATGAAACAAGTTGTCTTTAGTTTGCAGATGGGGTATGGATGGTAGCTCTGGTCATAGCCGATACAAACAAAGCTTTGAAAGTGAATATCATACTGATGAGTTTATGTTTTTCGTAGCATATGTGCCTCTTAGGTTAGTAAGTAAATAAATATATTTGAATTTTAATTTTCTAATATTGACTTACATATATTTAAAAAGAATGATTAACTTGGCATCAAACAAAGAAATATGCTTAAATAAAACATCGTCATTTACGTTGTACTGTAGACCAATAAAACTTTTGTTACAAAAGGAAAATCCTGATCTGATTCAAAAGGTCTTTGACGAATATGCTGAGAGAATTAAAAATCTGGAATGCGATGTCATTAAATTTAACGGTGCAATTTTAGAAGTATCGTATGTTTTTCATTGCACAATGATTGATGATGCAGTTGCAAATAGTTTGAGCAAAACAAATTCAACCAGTAGGTGTTTTATTTGTAAAGCATCTCCAACAGAGATAATTAACATAAATGTTAATAAAGTTCCAAACGTGTCCATTTACAAATACGGACTTTCAACGCTTCATTGTTTGATCCGGTTTTTTGACTGTTTACTACATATTTCTTATTGTTTTCCTTTAAAAATTTGGGGAGTAAGTAAAGATAACAAGCAGTTTCTAGAAAACCAAAAAAGAATTCAAAATTTATTTAAGAGAAGAACAGGTCTAATAATATACCAAGTTAAGTCTGGATTCGGCAATACTAATGATGGTAGCAGTGCTCGCGGTTTTTTTTTTCTAATAGTGATGTAGCGGCTGAAATTACTGGAATTGATAATTTTGGTACAATATTAAGTGTTATCATGTGGAATGCCAATAAATGTAAAAACATTCCAGGAGCTGCTGACAATGACAAGAAACATGTATTTAATACATTATGGGTGGTATTACATGCCTAGTACTGTTCATAAGATTTTAGTGCATGGATGTGATGTCATATAATATTTCAATTTGCCTATAGGTATGAATTTACATACTTAATTTTTTGTATAGGTGTTATATATGTAGTTCCATTTATATTTTTCATTCCAAGAAGAAGCTTTGGAAGGCAATCACAAAAATGTGAGAAAAGCACGATTGGGTCATACCAATAAGGATTTAATAACACATTTGTTGTTATCTTCAGATCCTCTGTTATCGTCGAAAAGAAATATAAAACGAATGAAACATAAAGCGGATTTTAGGGGAATTGAAAAATATATTTTAAAAGAAAATTTTAACACTTATATTGAAGAAGATATAAATTCTTCGTTGAGCGAAGACTCAACTACCGATGATAGTTTGTTGGAAGTGTAGTTTTTTTTTATAGTTTTAAGTTTTTTATTTTAAAAACTTCCCAAGTTGTGAATATACAAAAGAAATTTTGAAATTCAAGTTCGATTTTTATAAAAGTCAGATTTCAATAAAAACTTATTTTCCTAAATATAGTATTTAGTCTTATGTTATTACGTTAAAAATATTTTATTTTTTTGAAAGTAAATTTTTTTATATTTTTTAAAAATATTTTTAGGGATTATAAAGAATTAAAAAAATTATATACAAAATGACTTTTTACTTACAAAACCGAATTCAACGAATTTTAGTATACATGTTTTTTATGTTTATTTAAATTAATTTGATAAGTTTGAATGTAACTTTTACAGATTTTATGTAATTTAAAAAAAAAAAGATATATGACAGGTAAGCGAGTCCTTCCTTTGATTAAAATGAAAATTGGCAGACACGTTAAAAACTTTGTTCTAATAACAATTATCAATTTTCGTTTTCTGCAGAACGAACGCGCATGCACAGGTGTTTTCTCATTTCCCACAGACCCGATTTGCAGAAATATGAGCACTTTATTTTTGAAATTGAATTTATTACTAAAACACTGTTTTAGATAACAGTGATGCAGATCCTACCTATCATTCCTCAACTGTATGGTCAACGTGAATAAGCTGAAGACGCTCTATCATATTATGAAAGTAGTTTGGAGGAGATTGAGTCCTCTAGGCAACCATCAAGAAAGTGAGTTAGAAAACAAAATTCGTGGATAAGAAATAAACGTCAAGTAAAAAAATTCTGATGAGGCATATTTAAGAGCTAACTATATTATACTTTTGCTAGCTTAAGCAAATGTGCGAATACATGTAATCAAATGTGTATGACTAAGCTTCGTCAAGTATCATTTGCTTAAGCAAACAGCGAAACTGACCGCACTTTACTTAAGGAATTATGTGTTTTTAGAAAAACTGTTTATGAAAAAAAAACAAATTGCAATGTACGCGGAAAATATTTTTATAGAAAATTTAATTGAAAATGTTAAAAAACAAACGTGCATGTATAACAAAAGGGTGGCTTTTGTATTTGTTTTTCGATTGAGATGCAAGCACTGTTGCATTTTTTAGTAATTTTTTATTTATGTTTTCATTTGTTTCTCTAAATTATTTAAAATTAATATAGATTTACTTGTTAATTGTAAAATATTTATAAATTAAACACATTAAATAATATTTTTCGAAAAGATACATATATTTCGGAAATATAAGAAGAAAACAGTTTTTGCAAAACTACAAATATTTGCAACTAAGTGTAGTAAGTATTTAAGTTGAAAAAGTACATTGTAGCCACCCAAAAGTCTTCAATAAGTTGATTAAGCATTTGACAGACTTTTCGTTAATTTTTGACAGTAGCTTAAGTTAGCAAAAGTAAATTATAGTTAGCCCTTTAGATAGAAAGGAAAACTTCACCAGGAGGAATACCTTAAAACATACAGATTCAAGTGCAATGAGAACATATCTGAGTAAATACGGAATGAAAATTTTAGAGACTATTTTTGAGCTCAGCAATCACTGTTTCGGATCCATTTAGTAAGGTAGGATTTAGAGTCTGTAAAGGTTTTTTATGAAACATAAGATGTTTCAAGAAACAATATTGTTTAAAAAGGAGATTATCCGCAACAGGCATTCTTAAAAAAGCCGAAAAAGGCAAGAAGGTCCCTGGCAATAAAATTCCAGATGCATCGATCCAATTGGTAAAAGAAAACATTAAGTCATTTCCCAAGTATTTATTTATTTATTTATTCAAAAAACTATGCCCCCAATAGAAAGAATTTATTCAGCAGCTTAAATGTAACCAAGATGTACGCCCTTTAAAGGGAATTTCGAACGGAAAAGAAAACAGAACCAGTGCATATGAGCTACTACATAATTTTACATCAGTTTCCTCAAACCTCAAACAGACACATGTGTTGTGACAGGCTGCAAGTCACAATTGAGCATGTTGAAACAGACTCTGTTAAACATGCGGCCAACGAGGAAAAATAATTGTAATTAATTAAGCTGAAGCAGCAAAATTCGACAAAGATAGAGTTAAAGAGTTTGTAAATAATTAGAAATATACCAAAGAACCAAAAAAGCTGTTTTTATGCGCGTTGGTATACAAGTTAATAATGTCGATTTTTTGCTTGAAAAATGCATTTATTATAATAACAAAATGAATTGATATATTATTCAAAGAATTGTCCATCATTAGCCACTACTTTTTCCCATCTTTCTGGTGGCATATGGATTCCGCGCCAAAAGAACTGCTCCGGTTTTAATGTAAAGAATGAATCAAGCCAATTTCTAATACCCAGTTCTGAAGTAAAGCGTATTCCAGTAAGGGCGTTCTGCATCGATCGAAGCAAATGTGCTATGGGCTATGAGCCACTGTTTTCCAAATAGTTTTTGACCGGTATTGCAACATGTGGCCGAGCGTTGTCATGATGGAATATTATGGCCTCCTGTCTGGTGAAATATTCTGGTCGTTTTTCGTTGATTGCTCTCTTCAAATGAATCAATTGTGTTTCGTAAAGGTCGCCTGTGATCGTCTGACCCAATTTCAACAGCTCATAATTCAAAACACCCTTCTTATCCCACTAAATACAAAGCATTACTTTGGCGCAATGGATATTCGGCTTCGGCGTTGATTTGGCTGGTTGGCCGGGACTTACATATGACTTTTTGCGTATCCATTTGCAGCGTTCAAGCAGAATTTCCGACATGCAAAATCGCCTTTCAACGTCTCTCGGCTTCAATTTATATGGGACCCAATTTCTTTGCTTTTGAATGAACCCCAATGCTTTTAAACGTAGAGAAATGGCTTTTTGTGTGACTCCCAATGATAATGCAAGATCTTCTTGCGTTTGACAACAATCTTCTTCGAGTAATGCTTCCAATTCCTCATCTTCAAACTTTTTCGGCTGACCAGGCTCTCCTTGTCTTCTGTGTCGAAATCACCACATTTGAATCGCGCAAACCATCCTTCACAAGTTTCACTAGGCAACAGCCATTTTGTTATTTGGTTCTAGCATACTTTTTCTCATGGATTTGGACCTACTGAACACGAAAATGAATTTTAAAAATTTTTCTGTCGATTGGTTTGCGAGATACAAATTTTTTAACTTTTTTTTTTTAATTTTTGGAGGTACACTTACTATTTTGAGCATATCTTTAGTCTTCTTTGACCTATTTTATCCTACTACTACTCAAATTAAAGACAATTGAGCCGTCTACAACTTATTCTCAGAAAATTTTCAAATCGGGTTAGTAGTTTTGATGTTGGCGGCTTAAAAAGGTTAAAAAACTGCGTTTTTTTAGTAAAAATGTGGCTGAAAAATTCATATAAAAATTCATATAAAATGTAAAACGCGATGTTAACAGCGATTTTAATTTTTTTACGTATAGCTGACACTTTTCCAAAGAAAATAAGCCCTTACTTAACAAAATCTGATGACAAATGGCCGACTTATTATTTTTTTGGTAAACGACCGAAATTCCGCTATTTCACGATTTTTTGATTTTCATTATTTGCACAGCTTACCTACCCAACGCAAACGAATAAATACATTTGAACTTAATTTAAAATAAACAAAGTAGTCTTCGTATATTTTTTTTTAATTTATTTACAGCACTACATGCTCAATGTATCGCACAATTAGCTAAACTAACGAAATTAAACTAACTAATTAAATTAAGCAAATCAACGCACAAAAAAATGAGTAAAAACAAAGATATAAGTGTACATTTTATGCCATGTGGAAAAACTGCTGACTTCTTCTTTGTTTTTTGTATTCGCTGCAATCGGTCTCACGTATTAGGGTCCAAATATAGTCACCCATCATAGCCGTGTCATAGTTGCCCTGATAGCGTCGTTCCATAGCCTTCAATTCCTGATGAAAGCGCTCGCCGTGTTCGTCGCTCACGTCTCCTAAATTCTCAGGGAAAAAATCCAAATGAGAATCCAGAAAGTGTATTTTAAGTGACATGTGCACTCCCATGGCTTCATAGTTCTTTACCAGATCCTCAACTATGTCCTTATAATTCGGGCTTTTGTTGTTTCCTAAAAAGTTTTCCACAACAAGCCTGAAGGAATTCCATGCTGCGGCTTCGATGGGTGATAACAGCTTTGGGAATTTTTCATCTTTCAACATTTTTTTATCTCGGGTCCTGCGAAGACTCCTTCTTTAATTTTTGCCAGCGAAAGGTAAGGGAAAATTGACCGTAAATAGGCAAAAGCTTCACCTTCTTTGTCTAATTTTTTGGCAAAATTTTTAATCAAACCCAATTTTATGTGCAGCGGCGGAAGTATTATATTTTCACGGTTCTCTATTAGTGGTTTGCGCTGAACATTCGCTTCTCCAACTACAGGTTTCGTTCGTACCGGCCATTTTTTTTTATATAATGCTGATCATCAGCGCGGCTATTCCAAAGGCACAGAAAACAGCAATGTCGCGTATAGCCTCCTTGGAGTCCACACAGAATGGCCACAACTTTAAGGTCGGCGCATATTTTCCAATTGTATTTCCTATACTCTATGCATTTCAGCAAAATGTCCATAGTTTCATAGTTCTCCTTTGAATGAACCGCATGAGCAATAGGAACAGATGGCTTTTCATTCCCATTATGTAAGAGAACTGCCTTCAAGCTCTCTTTGTTGCTGTCAATAAACAACCTCCATTCGTTGGGGTTGTGAATTTGGTGAAGCTCTTGGAACAAGCCTGAAATGTCGCTGCAAAAACATATTTGGTCTTTCTTTGTATAAAATTTTGCATACTCCTTGTGACGGTTTCTGTACGCTGATACTTTCACTTCTGAAGCCGCAAATCCACACTGTATCATCCGAGACGCAAAAAGTTCGGATTTCTCCTTAGTGAGACCAAAATCGCGCACCCAATCGTTTAGTTCGGCCTGTGACAGTAATTTTCGCTTTGCACCCGGCTCAAATTCGCTTGCATTTGACTCAGACTCTTCTTCTGACGATTCTGCTTTTTGAAGAGATGCACCAGGGCACACTGGATATGGCACATCATGCGAATGTGGTACTGGAAGCGCAAACGATCCCACTTGAGCGTAGTTCCATTTAAAAAATCTTCCTACCCCACTGTTTGTGGTGAGGCAAAAATAACAGTCTGTGGAATGGCATAGCGGCTTTTTCCACATCATTGGTGTATCGAATTTCATATGGCGGCTAAAATTAAAATAAATTACTATATTCGCTATGTATAATGTGTTTAAATAAAAATTCTTACCTTCCGCCAGCTGCCCAGTTGGTTAAGATTATATAGCAAAGATCACACAGCGACTTAGGTGTCCATGGTTCTGTGATATTTGGTGAAATACCAAAATAATTCAAATAGTGCAATTGTACTGCTGGAGTAAACTTGTATGCGTGATTTTTTTTTATAAACTGGCCACAAACATTGCAGAAATTGTCTGGATCGTTTAAACACTCGAACACACGTAGTCTTTTACTCATTGTCTTCCTTGCGTTTTCTAAATATTAACTTCTTTACACTTTCACAGACAGTTTTGAAATGCAATTGATAACCGTGTCTCCTTATGTTTAAATATGTATGAGCATGTAGTGCTGTAAATAAATTAAAAAAAAATATACGAAGACTACTTTGTTTATTTTAAATTAAGTTCAAATGTATTTATTCGTTTGCGTTGGGTAGGTAAGCTGTGCAAATAATGAAAATCAAAAAATCGTGAAATAGCGGAATTTCGGTCGTTTACCAAAAAAATAATAAGTCGGCCATTTGTCATCAGATTTTGTTAAGTAAGGGCTTATTTTCTTTGGAAAAGTGTCAGCTATACGTAAAAAAATTAAAATCGCTGTTAACATCGCGTTTTACATTTTATATGAATTTTTATATGAATTTTTCAGCCACATTTTTACTAAAAAAACGCAGTTTTTTAACCTTTTTAAGCCGCCAACATCAAAACTACTAACCCGATTTGAAAATTTTCTGAGAATAAGTTGTAGACGGCTCAATTGTCTTTAATTTGAGTAGTAGTAGGATAAAATAGGTCAAAGAAGACTAAAGATATGCTCAAAATAGTAAGTGTACCTCCAAAAATTAAAAAAAAAAAATTAAAAAATTTGTATCTCGCAAACCAATCGACAGAAAAATTTTTAAAATTCATTTTCATGCTAGAAACAAATAACAGACAAAAGTTTGTTATTTGTGACCTAGTGTTTTTTGAGATGGTGTATGTTAACCGTAAGCTTCTACCAACAATCGATAACTAGCAGCAATGAAAGAAGATTATCAGCCTTCCCTCAAAACATCTCTTTTAGGCACAAAATTCTACATTATTATAGCGATTGAAAAAAATGTGTGTTTACACTTTGGCGTCTATCGAATACTGAATTATAATGACAGATGTTTACCCTCCAAAATATTATATTTGTTATTACTGACACAAACCATATGTGATAGTTATTCCAGCTGCTGCCCAAATCAACATTATTAACTTGTATACCCATAAAATGTTATTTTAAAAATTTTGTCTATGTGGTTTTCTTATTAGCTATTAATAAGAATCTTTTGCGGTACATGTTCATTTATTTAGAAATTTAAAAAAAAGTTAAAGCACATAAGGTATACATAAGTGCGACTTTCCTTACTTCAAAGTTTATTTTTGGGTATTTGTATATGTAAAATATGATATTTTTTTACTTAAAATATATCTCAGGATCTCTTTTATTGTAAACTTATATTCCAGATAGCATCTAACAATTTTTATTGCAATGTATCTTTAAGCTCTTTTTTCTTAAATTAAACATTAGTCACTTAAACCCCTTGTGCTTTAAGCCTCTCATTTATAAACCATAAACTAGAGAAGTCGTTGCCAACTAAAGTTGTTTGAAAACACTTGTTTGTCAATAGAAATCAACAACAGAGAAGTCATGTTCATTGCAGCATACTGGCCAAAATATACTGCCGAATTTTTAAATGATCTAAAACTATTCACATCAATTAATGGTGACTTTTTTATCCTGGGAGGCTATATTGCTATCACCCAAGTTGGCAATGTGCATAAACCAACACAGCGGGGAGAAACTTATTTAATCATCAACTATATTTGAATTACACAGTAAAATATTTTTCAGCTCATTAATTTGGGACTCAGTTCTGAAAATTGCACGTAAAAGTAGCCCCAAAAAAAAGAACTTCTGTATTATACTTATGTCCCATTGAACTCAACTAGACTTCCGCAGAATGTTGTATTTAGGAGAACATCAAAAATAGACGTATTGCTTACGAACTCGTCACTTTCTTATACTGAATTTAAATCAAATTCTGATCACATACCAATTACTTTATACATAAATGAACACGTAGCTGTGGCCATAAAAAATTTTCCTGATTATGGTAGGGCTAATTGGGTTTTTTTTTTAGAACAATTAAAATCAAGGTGAATTCGTCCACTACAATAAATTAAAATTTAACATCCTCAAATGTTGAAAATACTCATGAATTCACGGATTTGCTGAGTAAAGTTTGTATGAAAACCATATCACACAAATCTGTCATTCAAAATAATCGTAAAGTTTCTTCCAAATACCCTTTCAAACTGTAAAATTCGCAATCCGAAGAGGAAAATGTTAATTATAGTTGACTTAAGGCGACAATGGAGTCATTGTGCAAATTATTACGTCTCAGAGACATTTAACTCCGAGAAGTGTATAAGCGGATATACTTTTAATAATACAAATGACCTGATAGTGCTATACTCATTAAATCTCGACTGAAACTTTACCCAATGCCAGAAGTGCGTGAAAATTATATTCAAGCAACAACCATATGTCTGGAAGAATTTGGTCAGGTCCTAGCGATCTCGTCAATCTATTCAAAACCTAGTTTTGCAATAACATAAATCTAGCTGTTCAACAAAAGAATTCTATCCCTGCTCACCAGTTTGGGTTTAGAAAAAAACACAGCACAATCGAATAAGTCTACAGGTTAGTTTCTACTATCAGAACGGCTTTTGAAGAAAAGAAATACTGCTCTGGCCTTTGTTTAATGTTTCTCAAGACTTTGACAAGGTATGGTACGAGGGTGTACTCTTTAAAATGAAGCACTTACTACCACCCAACACTAACTAGTTACTGGAAAGTATCAAAGCCCTAAAGCTTAAAGTTCAAGAAAACAACTTTATAAGCATCCTCCAAAATGTAAAGGCAGGACTTCCACAAGGCAGTATTTTGGGGCCATTATTATTCTTACTCTACACTTCAGATATGCCAACAAATGTTTACACCCACAACTCTACATTTGCTGATAACACTGCAATCATAAGTATTCATAAGAACCCAACAATGGCGTTTAACTATGGGGAACCGCCTCTGCTTCCAATATTGAAAGAATTGAAAGAAGACAAAACAGACTCTTGAGATGTTGGTTTTTAATAGTGATGTTGGTACTAAGAGCAACTTACCACGAGTAACTTAGTAGTGGTTACTATAAGTATCAGGGTGCCACATCAATCCCCCCGCTGGAGGAGGTTCACCTGAACCTTAAAGGAACAGTAACCCGTCTGCTACTTGTAGTAGTCTTAGGGAGTAGCACTTCAGGTGAAAAACTGACAGCTGGTCTGATGATGTGTTGAGATCGGTGTCACTAGGAACTTGTTGATTTGTAAAATTATCAGGTAGATTTGTAGAACTATTAGGCGTGAAGTTTTCCGAGGCAGTAGCAGGTAATTGGGATATTGGAGATTCGTTGTTGAGATCATTGTTTGACTTAAAGGCAGGTTTTAGTCGATCGAGACCGATGTTGTTTTGAAGACCTCGAACTGAAACTGTAAAATACTTATCGAAACGATTTAAGACCACGTATGGACCATCATACGGATGAGAAAGTGAAGGTCGGACGGAGTCGTTTCGGACGAAGACGTGTGTCGAGTTTTGTAGATTCTTTGAAATGAAAGTTTGAGGCGTTGAGTGATGAACGGTGTCGGTGGGCTTGAGTTTTTGCATCGTTTTACGAAATTCAGAGACGAAATCGCTGGCGGAATCGGGAATTTTCGTTTGATGACAAAATTCTCCGGGGACTGTTAACGTTAAGCCGTATACCAATTCAGCTGGTGAAGCATTTATGTCGGGTTTGAAAGCAACTCGTAGTCCCAGCAAAATTGTTGGTAAATGATGTACCCATCTTGCTGCATTATGGCATAAAATTGCCGCTTTAAACGTACGGTGCGGCCTCTCAATAATCCCATTTGACTGTGGGTAATACGGTGTAGAACGAAGGTGAGTTGCACCAATTGTGTTGACTGATTCAGCGAAGACTAACGACTCAAATTGATGACCACGATCAGATGTTATTCGAGCTGGAACACCAAATCTTTAAATCTACTGAGCCAAAAGAGCTTTTACGATTGCGTCAGCTGACATGTCAGGGATTGGAATGCTTCCGGCCAGCGTATAAAGCGACCGATTATCGTAAGGCAATATCGTTGTCCTTCACATAATGGAAACGGACCAACGATGTCGATGTTGATATGAGCGAAACGTTCTTTTGGAGGTTCGTATTTTACGGGTGATAGTCGAGTGTGACGTTGTACCTTGGATCGTTAACATTGAAAGCAGTTTCGTACAAACACAGCAGAATCTTTTCGAATCCCCGGCCAACAAAATCTGCCTGTGACCAATTTGGTGGTAGCCCGCACGCCTGGATGTGACAAATTATGAATCGTTGTTAAAATTTGTTGACGGAATTCCTTCGGAATGTACAGACGAACACAGGATGTCGTTGCGTCACAGATTAGTTGGTCGTTGCAGCCTTGGATTGAAAAATATTTTAGTGAACTCATTTGCGTACCTGCACTTTGAAGCAATTGTTGGAGTTCATCATCATTTTGTTGGGCACTTGCTATGCGGGAGTAGTCCACAATTTGTTTGATTGATCCAATGCGAGAAAGAGCGTCAGCTGTTGCGTTTTCCAAACCAGGCGTATGCGAATATCGGTGGTGAACTGTCTGATGAAATTTAGTTTACGAATTCTACGAGTCGAAGCTTTTTCGAGTTTTTGTTGAAACGCAAAAATCAGCGGGCGATGGTCTGTGACGATATAACAACTGCGTCCTTCTATCATATATCGGAAATGACACACAGCTTTGTACACCGCTGTTAGTTCCCGATCATATGTTGAGTACTTCTTTTTTGTATTCGTAAATTTTTTTGAATAGAATGCTAACAGTTGTAAATCACAATAAATTTTTTGGTGCAGAGCTACCCCCACAGCCGTATCCGAAGCGTCTGCGTAAATTGCTAACTCGGCCTCGGCAGCGGGGTGTGCTAACAGCGTTGCGTTGACTAGTTCGTTTTTACAGCGGTCGAAGGCATCCTCTGCGGCTGAAGGCCACGTTATGGGTGTACGATCGTCCTTTTTGTTGCCGACGATTAGTTGTTGTAGTTGCATTTGATATGAAATTATTTTATAGAAGATTCTATAAAAATTTGTCATGGCGATGAATCTTTTAAGTTCTTGCGCCACCTTCGGCCTCGGAAAATCGTTTATAGCAGCTACTTTTTCAGGCAAAGGGCGGATGCCGTCAGCGTTGACCAGATGACCAAGGAATTTTATTTCGTTTTTGCCAAATTCGCATTTCTATAAGTTGATGGCAAGATGATTTTCACGAAGGCGACGAAAAACTTCGGTAAGGTCATTCCGATGCTGTTCAACCGAAGATGACGCGACGCAAATGTCATCGATATATGGAAAAACAAAATCCAACCCTCGTAATACCTTATTTATAAGCCACTGAAAAGTTTGAGCGGCGTTACAAATCCCAAACGTCATTAATTTAAATTCGTATAAGCCGAATAGGGTACTAATGGCGGTTTTTGTGACGTCATCTGGGTGGATTGGCACCTGGTGGAAGGCTTTTTGCAGGTCGATTTTTGAAAAAATTTTTTTACCTCGCAAATTTGTTGTAAAATCCGTTAGATATGGCAAAGGGTAACGTCTGAGCATTTAGGGCGCGATAGTCACCGCATGGTATCCAAGTTCTGTCGCTTTTTTTGACTAGGTGCAACAGAATGGACCAGTTGTTGTTTGACGGCTGACAAATACCGGCCTTCATCAAAAAATCTAATTCTTTCTTAGCAACTGCGAGCTTTTTCGGAGATAGACGTCTTGGTCGACAAAAAACAGGTTGGCCTGTCGTTTCAATTTTATGTGAAATTGAAGATTTCGTCGTAGAACCATATGGCGAAAGTTTGGTGACATCAGATAACTTTTTTAAAATATCGGCAAAAGGATCGGTTGCGTCAAAAGTTTTGATAACATCTGCTTGGAAAAATTATGATGATGTTAGCTGTGCCACAAGACCAGTGATGTTGTCGATGAGTCGGCTCCGTCGTAAATCGTAAGCAAATCGTAATGTTTGATGAAATCGGAGCCAATGATAGGTGATGTTACGTCTGCGATCACAAATGACCTATGAAAAACACGGCGTAGACCAAGGTCTAATATTAAAGGTTTTTCCCCTATTACCTTAATAGAGGAACCATTGGCGGCGTATAACGTCATAGCAGTAGGCCGGAGATCAAAAGATTTCGAAGTCAGTGGCAGGACGGAAACATCGGCGCCACTATCTACAAGAAATTTTTTTCGCGTGTACCTATCTCTAACTTGTAGGCGAAATACTTGACACCTTGATCCCGGCTTGCGCCGGGATCCTCCACCGGCCCATCAAGTCAATTGGAAGATGACGGGGCATTAGTAGACAGCACGTTCGCTTGGCTTTGTTTATGTCTACAAGGGCTGCGACACTTTTGAGCGTTTTGACCGTATTTCTTATGATACCAGCATTCGTCCCCAGTTGTAACGTTGGAATAAGCAGGACGATTCTACGGTCGGTTGCGTGTCTCTGTTGGTGACTGCGATCCTGCCCGCGCACGTGTTGAAAAATTTTCAAATTTTTTGCTTAGTTCGGCATCGGCTGCCCGCAATTCGTTTATTTCATTTGATGGGCGTGCCTGTACAAGATTTATTTGACTAGAAGCCATTGCGTCTACAATGGAGTCGGCTATTTTTGTAAATACGGCAGAAGTACCAGTTGACGCAAATTCGGGCAGACGTTTTGTCCATAAACCTTTTAATGCTGCATTCCCCAGGGTATTCCCGGCGACACGTTTCATTTCGAAATACAGCTCTGAAGGCTTTTTGTCGCCGAGAGGGAGTTCCGACAATAGTCGATTGAGGCGACGTTGCTCACTGTCAGCAAAATGCTCAATTATTTTAATTTTAATATATTCGTACCTGTCAGCGGGTGGCATGAAGGCGATGACGTCGGCTAGTTGCGCTATTATGTTCGGATTAAGCGCTGCCAAAATTGTTGCAGTTTTCTGATTGTCTGCAATGATACCCGATGCTGTAACACAAAAATACATTGTGGTTAACCACGCCTCACTGTTGGAGCTGCACATCTGAGGAACGGACAATCTTGCATAAACCACTGAAACGTGTGGTGCATCGTTGGGAGGTTAAACAACATTGTTGTCATCATTGCCGGCGGCTGATGAAGTACCGCTGTCTTTGGGATTTTACATTGTAAAACAACAAAATTATGTAATTCTGCGTACAACATGAAAGAAAAAAAATATGGCGGCTGGGATAACGCCACTTGATTCTTTTTTTTTCCAGAAAAAACAAAATGGTCGAAAACCACCACCAAAATATCCAAATTTCACAAACGGCAAATTCTCCAAATCAGGATATATTTACGACGGGATTACCAGTTTAGCCAATCAATTTGTTTTATTAGAAATTTATTAATTTATTTTGATATCTAATTGATTAACTAATTAAATTAAAATAATAGAGCGATCTTAAACGCGTGAGTTAAAAGGAATTAATGCTAATGGTGGTTGGTTTTTAATAGTGATGTTGGTACTAAGAGCAACTTAGTAGTTGGTACCACGAGTAACTTAGTAGTGGTTACTATAAGTATCAGGGTGCCATATATATTTCAAGTTTGAACTAGCTTGTTCCTAGTCCATACAAAACATTTTAGCATAATTACACTTAAAAGTCTAAGAAGTCGTTAAAAATCTGTTTCAAATTTGGTTTATTTCTTTACTTTTTTTTTTGCAAAAACATAATTTTTTACAAGTTTTTTTCAAATATTCGAAAACTTTCATTTTATTTAATGTAAACAAAAAATAAATTTATACCAGGGATTCAAAATTAGAATCTTAATATTTTACTAACGGGCTTATGAAAATGTACTTTTTCGATCCCAATTGCACTATTTAGTTTTTGTGTTATTATAGAAATTTGTAAATTGTACCAAATTAGTCATTGGTGTACTATTGTACTTTTTATAATAGTACAATTGTTACAACTTTTGCATCCCTGTTCGAAACAAACTTTAACATTTGCGATACACGTAAACATAAAAAATATGTATTCAAAAATAAGTATTAACTTTAATGTCTTTTACACTTTTGTTCAAAGATGGAGGCGTGTAATAAGTTTAATTTGTTATGTGTATGGGAAATATACAGTGAAACAAAAAAGCTAAGGCACATGCAATTTTTTGAGAAAATGTGTACTAAAATATCTAGTAAGAACTATTTCAACAAACTTTTTGATGCAATTAGTATCATTAGTTTATTCCCATTAAACAAATATTCCCTTACTTAATACACAACTCCAAATATGAGAAAAAAAAAAAAAAATCCACATCAAAAAAGTTAAGGCACACGTCGCCACAGGCAACACAGGCTCTTGTTTTTGCTAATATAACGGTAATCCCTTATTTTTCTTTGCTCTATTTGGTTTCTCTACAAATAGTCTAATTGTCAAATGTTTTAATTAGTGTTGATATTGATTTCGTGATTGAATAAGCAAAATGGCCACCTCGCTAGGAGCGGATTATAATTGCAGTGGCTCAAAATAAAAGAGTTCGGCTGTGAAACTATGCCATGAAATGCAGCAAAGATTTAACCAAACCTTCGACCCTCAAACAATACGAAATACTCTGAACAAAGGCAGAGGCTGGAGTTCGCCGGAATCGTTTTGGAATAGCGTCATATTCAGTGACGCATCAAAGTTTAACCTCTTTGGTTCAGTATGGAATCAGGTGTGGTAAACCTCGTTTTTATTGATAAAAAAATGGATAATCACAGCTATATGAATGTTTTAAAAGATAATTTTGGGTTGTTCCAACAGTTTTGTTCCAACAAGACAACGACCCAAAACATTCGTCGTATCTTGTGCAATAATGGCTAATCTACCATTGCAAACAATTAAAAACGAGGAGGCATCTAAATTAGTTTGAAGTATGCGTAGACGCTTAGAAGCAGTCTTACAAGCCAAAGGAGGTCTAACAAAATATTAAACGTACAAAAACGGACCTAAATTTAAACTTTTTAAAAGTGTGCCTAAACTTTTTTATTTAAAATTATGATTTTTTTTATTTTAAACATATTACATCTAAAAAAATTAAATATGAAATATCTTTTGTAAAAAAAGTTCCCAATAGAAAAACTGAAAATAGGGATGTGCCTAAACTTGTTTAATTAACTCTACAATTATGCTCACTCCGTAAAATCACTATTGAAATAAATAACTAGTATAAAACATATTTTTCCTTAAGTGTTATGTGTGGTAATAGTAGGACACCGTCGATAGTGTCATTGAAGGAAATGTTGATTGACTTTGTCACCAGTACTACTGACTAATTATGGCCCAGTCAACGGTCTCTGCTGTATACATTTAGCATGTGCTTTTCATTGCGAATCTACACAACTATTGACGACTAGGTGTAGACATTGGAACCAGATATTCACTATCACATTTTAGTATTTCTAGTCTAAACTTTTGGAATTTTTTACTAGATTTCCACACTAGGAAGGAAAATAAGTTTAAACAGGTGCATTTATTTCGGAAAATTACATATTTTATAAATTGATTGTTTTTTCACAAGTCTTTTGTAATTGCTTTTGCTCATTATATATTTTTTTCAAATTATATGTGTATTTATCTTTGAAATTCACTTTTCTTTATATTTTTATTAAAAACTAATTTTGTACATGTATTTTAAACAAAACGAAACAATAAAAAAATTAAAAAGAAGCACAGATTTGCAGTTGCAAAGAAAGGAATGTAAAAAGTGCCACTTTGTTGACAATGTCACCATAAAAGGGAATGTAAAAAGTGTAGACGTGTTGACTTGGAGACTTGACCCCAGTCTTCCTACAGGAGTGTACAACGTGCATTTCGCGTTTTAATAAATGTAAAAATCGAAGTCGCCATGCCATTTGGTGTTCCAATGATTTGGAGAGATCCCATACTCCATGTTGAAGGTGTGTGTTATGCGTGCATAAATAGAGATGGGATTCTACCCGGTAAATAAAAGATAAATACCCTTTTTGGGAATTTATTTGGATGTTTATAAAAAGCATTTGAAATCTCGCAAATAACGACATACGACAAAAGGATACTTTCCCAAAAATTGTACCGGCTGGGGATGCAATCAATTTCGCTTATTCATTTGAAGAAGCACCTTCCACTTCCACCGGTATTATTCATTCTACACCTCATTGTTCGTGTAATTATTTTCGAAGTGAAAGTGACGATGAAACATTCGGCGACAGTGATTTTTGGATAATGTAATGTTGCAAAAATAAATATGCATATTAGGGTGGGCCGATTTAGCAATGGATATTGTGCCATCGATTTTTCGATAGCTTTTGGCATGAGAAAAAAATACTCCATTACGACAATATCGAAAAAATCATTTTCCAGGCGCCAAAATTTATTTTTTTTTACTATATCTCAACTTTTATTTTTAAGGTTTATTTTACTAGGTAATAAAAAAAATCGGCTGATTTCATTTTTTTTTTAAATATTACCTTTACAAGGTGAAATTGTAAGCTAAAAAAATGTTTTTCTTGAAGTTTTGGACGAGTTTTTGTTGAAAAGTCGATCTTTTTTTACGCGTCAATTTTTAAGGTTTTTTAGTAGGTATGTTAAAAAAATACGCCGATTTCAAATTTTTAAATATATCCTATCTAATGTAAAATTGTACGCTTAAAACGATAGCAATATCATTTTTCCGAAAAAAAATATATTTTTTTTGGGGTTTTAAGACTTTTTTTGTCAAAAAAAAAAACGTTTTTTCGATTGTTTAAGGCTCCAAACCAATTTTTATATTTTTTCTCCCGTATCAAATAGCTCATTTCTTAAGAAATTTGCGATGGTGGTATCAGTTTTTCGAAAAAATACGACTGGGAGTACTCTTTTCATGATGCGGTCCCATATGTACAATTCTCTCAGTCGTATTTCTATTCTCACGCGTTCATATGTTATATTGTATTGTACGTGGCAATGTATATATGTATGTATTGTACGTCACCTTGTAAAGGTAATATTTAAATAAAATAATAAATAAATCAGCCGATTTTTTTAATACCTACTAAAAAAACCTTAGAAATAAAATTTGAGAAAAAGTAAAAAAATTTAAATTTTTGGCGCCTCAAAAATGATTTTTTTGATATGCCAAAAGGCTATCGAAATCGATTTCACAATATCGACAAATTTTTGTCCTTACGCCCGCCCTAATGTATATAATTATTATTATATTATTGCCTTAAGTTCTTATTTTTCCAACTGCTCTGTAAGCATTTTTATTTTTATTAATAAAATTTAGTATAAAATTCATTAAATTTGCTGCAAAATGTTTTTGTTCATCAAATTTTCTACAACATAGTTTATATCCTTTTTTATAAATACCCGGATATTTAGCCATTTTTACCCAATTTACCTATTTTACCGGGTATTTACCATTTGGCTATTTACCCTTCGCCCATCTCTTTGCATAAATCATACAGCCGGTATTAACAGAAGAAAAAGTGGTTCTGTATCTTACACTGACACAACATATGCTCAATTTCCACATTCTAATGAAATTCCTTCTCCGAATAGCCAAATGCCAACAGATTATATTCCCTCAATTTTCAAACCTGTGGAGCGGCTGTATCAACCGTCGAACACCACGATTCCATGCACTCACAATGAAATCACGCAAAATCGTCTGGATAAAATGGTACGGAGCCTAAAATTGTCGCAAAGACGCATTCTCTTGGCAAAAGATTTAAAAAAATATTTTGGGACCAGATGTACAAATATACGGGGCAATCAAACGTATGATACAAATATCACAAAACTGGTCAGATGAACTACTAAAGCACGTGAGAATGTCGAAGTTATCGTCGATTACAACTTTTTTTAAATCTATTTCGAATAATTATCTCGCGTATTGTACTGACACCCGTGGCTTGGTTTTAAGAATGCAATATGAGTATTATCCTGGAGATTGGCGATTATTCATTGCTTCGTCTAAAAGTAGCTTAAAAGCAGTTTTGCTACATGTCACTTATTTAAAAAGTTCCGATAGGCTCATCAATGAAAAAATAATGGAGTTAATTAACTATGAAAACCACAAGTGGAAAAAAATGCGCAGATTCAAAAGTTGTGGCTCTTTTAAGAGGCATGCAAACAAAAAATATATGTGTTTCATGCGCTTATGAAACACGCGGTTTAATGGCGACCAGTACAATACACGAGATTGGCTTTTACGTAAGGAAATCAGATTGCAAAGAAATAATATTTTTCAAAAACAATTTTTTTATTTAAAAGAGTTTCCATTTAATAAAAAAATAGTGCTTACAATTCGTTAGCAACATTAAATTATGATCTCGAGCCTGATAAAATTTAAAAATATATAAAAGAATTGTATTTTTATTTACCTTTACAAAATTAAAAAAAAAAAATAATAATAATAATGAAATCGTTTCAATGGTTTATTTTATTTTAAAATACAAGTAATTTTGTTTTACAATAGATGGGGTAAGTTATTTGTCTCAATAAGATGACATTAATCGTACACTAAACGTGTTTAATCTTGAACACAAAAAATGAAAATAATATTTTATTGTAAGAAATAAAGTAATTATGTTTAATTTGAACACACATTGGTTTCCTCAAAACCAGTGTGTTTTAATGAAAATAATGTAAACAGTAAATGATCTACATTCTGTTGATCATTAAGTTTATGAATATGGATTTTTATTATCTCTTAAGAATTCCCAAAGTAGTCCTTTTTTCTTAATACATATTTAATTAGTTTCTGATACTGCACAAGCACACAATATGTAGATCGCTGTGCAGGTAATAATTACAAAAGAAAAGGAAGTCAATGCAGTTAAACCATGGAAACTAACCATAGAAACTAGATACAGAAAAAAGAAACTAGAGCTGGTGGTTAAAGAGAACCACCGATGAAGAGCATACTGACGATGAACAAGAACCAGGAACATACACAGATCCAAAATCTACTGCTTCTGAAGTTTTTACTACTTCAAACATTGAAATTGACAGTGATAGTGATAACGATTAAGCAGATCGAAAAAGACGAAAATATCTTTAAGATAAATAGAAAAACATATATTTTTATAAAATACCATTTTTGTAAAAAATGTACTTCGTAATATGTTTTATAATGAAGCCAACATGAAAAATTGATTTTTTGGCCTCAACAAAACAAAGTTTTTTCAATGACAATCTACAATAAATAGGAACATTTTGTATGACAGCGTGAGTTTTAGGTAAAAATAAATATCAAAAATGGAGTCCTCGACCCCAAAAACAGTAAGATATCACAACTTTCCAGGATAATAAAAATAAATAAGCATTACTTCATAAAATTTTTGATGATTTTTTCTTGTTAGACAGCGTTCCAAAATCACCAACTTCAAAAGCGTCTAAAAAAATCTCGCACTAAACTAAAAAAATCCTTGAGGGTTTTGTTGTGGAAAGTGTTAACTTTAATTGGCTTTTGGTTTCATACCATTCCGATTTTGGTTGTTGCACTGTGTATTTTATTTTTAAGTAATTTTTACCGCATTAGCATCAGAAAATATTTTGGATTCAAATCCAGGGTCCAAAACTGTTGAAATTCTAGTCGATTTAACCGTTTGTGTATATTATAAACTACCCAATAAACAATACGTTCCGTTTACGTACCATTTTCGGTCCGTCATAAACGGAATCCAACTCCATTTTAAGGAACATCGAAACTGATTCGAATCCGTTTAAATACCGTCAATGACGACCAATATATCGGATAAAAAACGGAGTTGTCTGTTAAAAGTCCGTCAATAACGGACCGATATATTGGATGATAAACGGAGTTGTCCGTTGAAAGTCCATGAATGACGGACCGTTTACGGATCCGTATTCGTACCGTTTTCTTCAACGAAAAACGGATTTATGTAAATGCCTAAATTTTTTAATTTTGAATAACAAATTATAGTTTTTTCCTTTAATTTTATTGATAAAAATATTTAATAAAATAAAACAAAACTTTTTCAAATCTAATTAAATTAAATATTCATCTCCAGCACAACTAGCATCTCTATCCATCACTGAATATCATGAAAAAATGAAACAAAATTGTAATTTAGGTTTATTGGTGGCGTTTACGAAATGATGTAGCATACAAAGTAAATTTGCAAATTTTTTTACAAAATCTATTATAAACTGGCAGACAATATTTTTATTTGCAAAATTGCATAAATTTGTGCACATCACCAAAAAACTTGTTTTAATTGTCATAAATATTTACCTCATAGATATCACTTAAATTTATTTTGGTGTAAGATGCAAGAGAGCTTACTCAAAATATGCATATGTTTTTCTAAACTTTAGCGCGCGACCCGTATGATGATCACAGACATGTTTTAATTATTCATTTTTGACACCAAAACGAATTCAAAAACTAAATGAAAACTAATAAAATTTTACACAATTGGGTATTTTTCCGCAGTTATTTCACCAAAAGGATTTAAAATTTTACATTTTTTTTTATATATTCAATTCTTCTGAAGTTAAAAGCTCCAGAGGATTACGTAATATAGCTAAAGTAGCTTCTACCGGTTCTTGATTTATTATAAATCGCTCTATTATGTTTGAAATGGAATTCCAACGTGTTGGTATGATGTTTTTTAGTTTTAGTTGTTTTTACCCATATGTTCCTGAATTTCTCTCACTTGTTAGTACCTTTCGTGCTTCTATGAACATTTGTTTAAAATACTTTCTATTTTTTTGGTCCTCGATAACAATGCGAAATCCTTTATTTTCCACCATTACCAATTTAATCAACGACTTATTTATCATTTTCTCTCGTTCTTTTAATAACTTTAAGTTAACATAAAGCTCTTCAAGTCTCTTTTGTACTTTTGTTGATGTAAACAATCGACATCAGAGCAGCTATCATCATTGTTTTTATAGTCCGCTGCTTGATGTTTACAATTCATTTATTTTTTTTTTTAAATCTAAAAATGCTATTTGTTGTCTTTGTAAAATATGAAACCAGTTTTTTGTATATTTTGAAAGAGGGTTTACTTTCATTTACTTCATTGAAGTAAAGCCAAGCAATACTTCTTTTTCTTGACATTTTTTTTATTTGATTTTCTTATCTCTTCAATTGTGAATTAAATATATAATTTTTTTTTACTTTTTTATTTGAAAAACAACTGTCATATTTTTCTTCTGATTTAAAACAGAGTTGGATATTTGTTGGTGCAAAAGTGAAAAAATACAATTCTAAAAGTAGAAAGCAGCTACTTTTTGGTACCGAGTACCCGGAAAACAGCAAGAACCGGTACCGGGTATTCAAATACCCGTTACTTTTACAACTCTTGGCCAATACTTTCCAGTATGAAAAAAATGCGCGAAATTTCACATAAAACGATTGCAAATTATTCAAAATAAGATTTTAAAGATTATATACAATCTCCCTTGAAGATTCCCGACAAAAAACTTACGATATGATGTCAAACCAGGTACCGTTATTGGTGAAATGACTGACATTTAAAAAAATGTAGCAGCTCAAAATTTGAACATCTGAGAGGTATTATCTAACGACTAGAGCGCCCCGGTAGGCTAGTTGGTAGCGTGCTAGCTTATCAGTGCGGGGGTCGTGGGTTCAATTCCCACCAGAGGATCTTTGTCTGTTTTCGCTACAGCGAGCCGAAGGCCTTTGTTACTAGTGCTCGGTTAGGGTATTAACATATAATTTATAATTATATGATTAATAAATAAAATAAATAAAATATCTAACGACTAATAACAAATCTATTTATAAAATATAGATGACATTAGTGGTTGTCTAATAGCCTCCTTCTACCACTCTTCTTATTTTTCCTTGTGTTGAGTCTTTAAATGGTTAATTATTCATTCAAAAATGTAAATATTTGTTGTAATATCTTTAGATAAAATCTTAATATTAGTTAAGCTCTTTTACAAGTTTTATATATTATTTTTTAATTCTGATAGTTATCAGCTTTTTCCTTTAAAGTTGTGAGTAAAATAAGAGATATTTACAATTAAACACTATAAGACGAGAAGAATGTTGATAAAAGTCGTATCTGACCAGGAAATGCTTTCCATTTGTCTGGTAAATAATAACTTTTTTTGTGTATTCCTCATTATCAAAAAATTTATATTTTTTTATTCATTTGAATCAGACGATTTTTCATAATCTTGAACCAAAAAAGGATCATCTCACATTACATTTATATAGATCAACAATGAAGGAAAACAACTTCACTATTATTAATATTTGTAATTTTTTTTTAGTATTTCTTACCAATTTGTATTGCTGAAATTTTATTTTCTTTAAGGTTACACCGGGAATGATTGGACTGCAATGGATCCAGCAATTCTTTCGCTTCGTCAATTTTCTTTTCCCCAGCAAACACAAATAGCACCTCACTTACAACCACATCAACAAGACATTTTTTTGCAGCAATTGACTCAACAACAGCAGCAGCAACAACAACCAGGTAAAAAGCACAGCCCCCCATTTCCTCCGAAACAATATTCCCGGGTTTTCCGGTCTTTTTCCGGAATCATATATATATTGAATTCTAATTTTAAAACCTGGACAATGGTTAACATATTTTCAAATTTAAACTACATGTAGACTAATACTACACTGAAAATAAGTTAGTAAAGTCGGCAAAAAATGCTGCTGAGTCAGAAAAGTTTTAGTCAAAAGGGTGCTAGCAGAAAAATTTTAAATTCATCAAAAGTTGTGCGCTTTATTTTTTTCGGAAAAAGATCTTAGTTCACAATTTTTGCTGTAAATTTGGAATGAAAAGCGATAAATTAATAAATGAAATTGGAAATTAGAGCGCACTTAATGTCCTATCAAAATACCGAAAAAGTGTCCATACTAAGTCGCCGATTACTTCTAAACTATACTACCTAAAATTGGTATTTAATAAATTTATCTCGAAGGGTTCATACGCAGAATCTTTTACATTCTACGAATGTGTATGTGTGTACAATTTTTTGTACACATATTGTTTTTGTGTGTAAGCTTTTGCTTATGAACTCGTCGACGAAAATTTGCTTACGACCACGTTTTCCTTCATAACTCAGGAACCAAATGCGTCTCCATAATGCCACAAATGTAGAGAGGCCTTAATTTTTAACATTAATTTTTTTCAGAATTTAAAAAAAATTGGATTTTGAGATATGGGTCTTTGAAGATTAAACTTAAAAAAATTACCTTTAACCTTTTAATACAAAAAACTTTAAGGACGCCATTTTTAAGGTAATATTTTTACTTTTATAATGGTACCAATAGAAAAATTTTAGGTTGTTTAGTTTAGAAGTTATGGGCAACTTTGTATAGACACTTTTTCGATATTTTGACGTTTTTGCCAATTTTGATGACGTAATATTTCGAAAACCGAAAGGGTTTGGCGTCGAAAGGTTAATGATTTCATAAACACTACCCATTTACAGTATTTGTGGCAAATTTCATTAAAGTCGGTGATGACAAATCCGAAAATGACAGTTTGCTGAGCGGTTTGACATGGAAATTTTTGTTTCTCACTAAATCTCATAAATGTACAAATTTATCTCAAAACAGTCACGAATATTGGAGTTTCTTTATGAATAACTATAAACACGTAAAAACAGCATTTAAAAAGAAAAAAATAATTGGAAGAAAAAAATTTTTTAACCTGTAAGGCGGTTTTTGTTTTTCGAAAAAAACATGACTCACAATTTTCGCTGTAACTTTAAAAGCAAAATATATTTAAAGAATAAGTAAATACATAGTATTATTATTAGTATAAATTTAATTTTAATCCAATTTTTGTACCTGGCAATGTACAAAATTAAGTCAAAAAATCACGGAAGAAAGTTGTTATATGTTGAGAAAAGATTAATTAAAGGAAGTGTCATCAACTGATGAGGTCATATTTTTTTTGGGAATAACTATGTATACATGGTTTATTAAAAAAAACAAATTATATATTTAAGAATTTAGAGATCATAATTAAATGTTACTATGAAATAGTAAACACTAACCTATTTATGTAAGAGAGTATGGAAAAAATTGTGAGTATCAGCGCTAAAAGGAGAGCACACTTTCGACCTAAGCGACCAGGTCATCGTCAGTCTCCTTATGAACCACCCACTCACAAACAACTTATGGTTTGAATAGGACGTTATATCAAACACTCTAACAAGATGACTATGCGAAATTACATTTCACAGTTATTTATAGAATTGCCCCTTAGTAGCATTTAATTATGACCTCGAACTTTATAAATTCTAAAATATATAAATAAAACATAGAGATCGAAATAACATGTACAAAATTTACAAAATAAAAACAAATTAAAACTTTTTGGGGAATCTTTGTTTTTATTTTACTTTTTTAATAAAAAATATTTAAAAAAATGTTATTACCCCGCATTTTCAAATTCAACATAAATATCCCAATTATCATAATCTTTATTATCATCATAATCTCCATCATCATTATCATAACTTTCATCATTATTTTCTTCATCGCTATTATCAGCATTATCTTTATTACCATCTTTATTATCAACATCTTTATCATAATTTTCATCAGAAATATTTAGCAAAACTTATAACTAATTTCGAAGTTGATAAATCAGATTTTTTTTGCTAATGAAACCTATTGAAAATATCTGTTTTGGACTTTTGCCAGCTTCATTTACGAGCAAAGTTCTCTCTATAATTTTTAAAATCCTTGTTTCTTGCTTCTTGAGCTTCTTCCAATAATTCTCCAATTGGTAAAAGTGCTCGCGTTATAATCTCCCACCCGCGAGTATCTCTGACCTTATTATGTAGTTAACTGTTTGTAGTTTAATAAAAAAGTTTTCCGTTCCATTTAAAAATAAAGGAAGATACATTTATTTTTCAAAGAAACATCTATATTAACTTTTTTATACATTTATTCGAAATAATTTACTATCATTTACTGTTTTTTTTCAGTTTCATTTATTTTTTTCATTTGTTTGAAATTTAATAAAAATTTACCCACAAAACGGAAACTTGTGGTTTATTTGTGTCCGTAACAGTTATTACAAATTTAAATTTTGTTTGCTGTCTGTTTCAAAAAAAATATTCAAAAAATTTCAATTTGTTTTTTTATTTAAATTGGTTGTATATATACAAAAGTTTTCAATACAATTTACAAGAACTTCATAAACACACATACATATACAAATACATTCACACAAAAAGTGTTTATAGCTTCATATGCATACATACATTTTGTATTGTACGAGTATATTTAAAAAAAAAACAAAAAATACAAAAACGGAAATAATTTCAAATAAATGAAAAAAACATTTATTTTTTAAGGATTGGTGGGTAAAATTTTGATATTTATTTTAACTGATTATATCAGTTGTTTCTTACGGATGTGTCAGTTGATTAATCAACATTTAAAAATAAATAACAAATGGCATTTAATTTAAATGAAAATTAAGTAGACCGGTTTTTAAATGAAATATCATTTCTTTTAAATGATATTTTCAGTTATTTTAACTTACAAACTTTTTTAAGTGCAGGTTTTCTACAGCCAAAAACATAAGTGGCTGCTAATTTTTTATTATTAAAAAGAAGAATAAAGAATTAGTTTTGTAATTAACTTTTTTAAAATGAATTAAATTTAACTCGAATATCATTACAAAAACGCAAAGGATTCTCGTCAGAAAATGTTAGTTTAACCTTTCGCAAAATACAAAAAATTTAGATTTAAAAAAATAGCTATAATTTTACGGGTTATATAGATATGCTAATCTTTATAATAACAAACATAAAGATATTGGTTAGAATAGTATCAAAACCGCGCTAACTACAAAGTGGGACATATTGGAAATATGTACACATAGGCAACTATCGCATAAACAAGCTGAATTCTAATTTATTTTAAAATAAGCTGATAAGTTTAAGCGACTTTCAGTTTAAAATTTTGCGAATTTTTGACACTTATGCAATTTTTGTGATCGTTAGAAGTTTTGAATTAATATTAATCGATGAATCATTTTTAACAAATCATTCCAACAAAAATTGGTGAAATTGATATATATTTCACGAAACGAAAGTAATTTTATATAAATTAAATTAAATCATATCCCACTTTATTCAATAAACAGCCATTTTCAATTATATAGCCGTGTAAATGAAACAGTGTCCATAATGGTGCTAAGTGAAAAATAATTTCTATATAATTTTAATTTGATGAATTTTGCAATAAAATTTTAACAATGTTAAGGGAAAAGAGCCGTCGATCGAAAATTTCAATAACAAATTTTGGATTTTTAGGGATAACATCCCTCCTAAGTGTTTCTTAATAAACCCATAAGTGTTGTGATACCTATTAGCCAGTCGTGGACAGATTGGTTTGCCTGTCATTGACACTTCATCATGCACATTGAATTAATGCAGTTATATGTCACTATCTAAACAGTTGCGTAATCACTCCTTTTTCAACTAGATTAGTGTTATGTCATCATTTCTGCAGTCACAAAGTCGGTTCTGTTTAAATCAGTTCAGAATTATGTCAGCTTTGCAACAGTCGCGTAATTGGGGTTTTCGCCACCGATTGTATTCTTTTATACACTGCAAAAATTGTTGAACCAGTTCCGTGTTCTGTCATTATTTCAACTATAACAGTCCTAATGTCTTTAGTCCACATTGGTGTTATGTTTATTTCTCTTTGGTTACATGATATCCAAAAAGAACCAGTCAATGTTTTCCACCATTTCAATATTTGGGACACTGGTTATTTTACAGCAATTACCCCTTTTTCAGACACTGAATTATATTTTACACCAGATTTTTGACATGTCCCTCATTTATATATCACAGATTTATCACCTTGGATCAATCGGCCCTTCATTTCCCGTAGGGTAGTTTCTATAGACAAAAATTTTTTTACTATATACTTTAATACCTGAAGTTAAATGTTCCATTATACAAGTTTTACTTTTAGAAGACTTAACACAAAAAATAAACACTTGAATAAAAAATTCCACTTTTTCCACTTTTTGCAAAAACAGCAATAATTTACTAACTTTGACAGCTTAGTGAAAAGAAAATAAACAACTTAGTTTATTGATTTTGACCACTAGTTGTAGAATTTTATCTACTTTTACCCGATAAAAATTTATTATAAAAACTTTATTTCTAAATTTCAATTAATCGCCACTTTGGTACAATTTGAACCCAATGTGTATCGTTTCGTTTACTACTTCTCCAGTTGTAAAGTATATGCAAATTCTAAAACATCATTTGTTAGTGGACCAGATGGCGTTTCAAGCTGTATTTTGCCACTTCCTTAACAATTATGTTTAATATATCGATAAAGTATGGATACTTTTCCAAATTGCAGGAGGAGTCCTTTTTAATTTCGTTACTCAAATCTGGAAACAAATCAAATGTAATCAACTATAGAGGAATAGCTAGATTGATTGCTACACCTAAACTGCTTGAGAGATGTCTAACTGATTTTACCAGTCATCAAACTTCATCCATTTTATCACCTTGTGCTCAACAATTCTGTGGCGAAAAGGAAAAACTGCTTAAGTCTGATTAAGCACTTAAGATCTTAAGCACTTTTCCCTTTTCACCACAGAATTACAAATCTTACCACTTTGGTTAATCGTGGATTTACCAATCAACAACTAACTGACTCTAGCAAAGCCTGTTGATAGATTTTGATGGACTTACTCACAATGCCCTGAATTGGAATAATTCATACATGACATTCCGAAAACAGAAAGTTTATTTTAATAATACCATTTCTTTAATTATTACTGTGACCTCCGAAGGGTCCTATATTATTCACGCTTTTTAGAAGCGACCTTCCTCGTTCCTAAAATATGGCAAGGTATTGGTGTATGCAGACTATGTATTGAATGATAATGATGTTTAAGCCCAAGTCTAGATATATTTCAAGGTTTGCCTAGAAACATAAAATAATTGGAAGCATACTTCTAACATATATATGCTAGCTTGTAAAAAATGATATCACAAAAGTTGTTATAAATAAACAAAAAATTAAAAAGGGAACATGCGTGCATGGTACCATATGAGTCAAAGGAGTACCGCAGTAATTTTAATGCTTTATTAGCACCACAAAAAGTTCTATATTACGAATTCAAATTATGGAGGTGAAAAAAGTTTTTTGAGGTAAAAACTTTTTTGGACGTGATAACAATTTTCGTGGTAAAAAAAAATTTTGAGGTCAAATAAAAAATTATGCTTTGAAATAAATTTTAGTGGTAAAAAATATTTGAAGTGAATATAAAATATTATTCACTTCAATTAGTGAAAAAAATATGAGAATATATCTTATCTACCAATATTTTTGCAAGATTATAAAAAAATATTAATTAACTATTACACAAACAATTAACCTTACCTCATATGTTATGTACTAATATTTTAGTTTTTTTTTGTGAAAAAAATAAAACAACTAACCAAAATTAACTGTTACTATGATAAGTATTATTAGTTACTTAAATTTTCTTACAACTATTATTTTACACTTGTCCATAGAAAAACAGCAACAGTTAGAAATAAATACTATAAATAACAAATAATTAAATAACTATATTTTATTTATTTATTTTCAATATTAGAACAGTAAGAATTGAATTCTTTTATGGTTCAATTGGTATATCATAAAGAGGTCATTATTTTATTTTTAATCTAAAGGCAATAATAATATAAAAAATATATGCTAAGTCAGTCTGACTGATGCTCTTGTTGTTTAAAGACGTATTCGCGGCAGTTAAGTGATATTAAAATAATAACAACTTTCAGTATTTAAAAACAAAAATAAAAAAGTGCATATTTAAAAACAAAAACAATCTGTTCACAGTACTTAAGAAACTACAAACGTTAGGTCAGATAAGATTAAACGTACAAGCCTTAGTGAAGATATTAGCGCATTATGCGTAAACACAATGTCTATAAAAAATAAACCCAATAACAATGCATTGAATGCTAATTCTTCAAATTATTTTTCGCCGTTACAAACTATCATTGATGATGATAAAATAATAGTTGAAAAAACAACAAAAGTTGTAGTACCTCCTATAAAAATATTAAAATGTAAAACATGAAATTCATGAAATTTGCAAAATAAACAAAATATTAGATTATGCCATCAGAAAAATTTCGATAGGCCTTAAATTATTTTGTAAAATTAAAACTGATTTTGATAAGGTTTGCGATGCCCTTACGACAAACTCCTGCGAATATTTCTCTTATGTAACAAAAAGTGAAAAACCGTATAAAGTCCTAGTCCTTGGTCTAGACAAATTTAACCCCAAGATTATCAAGAAAAAACTCATCGACATGGGATTAAATTGCTTGGATGTTAAACTAGTTACAAAAAAGGGTAATTACAACGCGGAATATATTTTATATGTCGTATACATTCAACGTCAGTCAAAAACACTAAGAGAACTAAGACAAAATTATACCATAATCGATTATGTCAACGTAAGATGGGAGTTCCAACTTGTCAACAAAAATAAAATTACACAATGCTACAATTGCCAAATGTTTGGCCATGGCTCTAGCAAGTGTAAAGTAAAGACATTTTGCGCAAATTGTGCAGGACAACATAAGATGTCCGACTGTAAATAAAGTGTCGTTAAATGTGCTAATTGCAATGTGCTAATTGCAGCGGTGCCCACAAGTCTTTTTCTGATGATTGCCCAAATAATGCAAGCTATTTACAAATAAAACAGCGAGCACAACCAACTCCGCGACGTACTTCTCGTAACAATGAATCTTTCAATGCCATCAATTACAGTAGAAGCTTCAAAAATACTTTTTGCCAAAATTCACCTAACACGACAGGAGTCTGGCTAACAAACAACAACAATAATGTCAACAGCAACAACATGTGTAATACCAACGACTTGTTCACACTACCAGAAATTAAAAGTTTAACTCTTGAACTACCCTAAGGGAAATGGACCAGTCACAGAGTTAGTCACGTGACCGGAACTTTGTGGCAGAAACCGGTCCTCGAGTTGGTTCTCTTGTATGAAAGTTACCGGTAACTTTAACATGGGCTTGTCATAGGAGGTGACAATTTCTACATTTTAAGCTACTTGCGACATATCGCTGACCTTGTTTAGGGTACCATATCACTGCATTGGTGTTAGTGAATGCGCAACAAAACAGGTTAGAATTATCTTACACATAACTAGTCTCATAACTGTCTCAAATGTACATACCACAGGACTGAGGACAAGTAATTAATAAAAAAACTGGTTATCTATCAATCACAATGTGTTATGTTGCAGAACTTGTAGGGAATAAATAGTTTCGTGACATATCACTTGACTGTTGCAAGTGGGCATGACACAGAGCAAACGAAAATTAGTTATCATGTAACCTGCCAAAATTTCTTCCGCGTGTTTCATATTAAGAACGTGTTTTTGAAAGATTCCATAAGGTCCAGTCACTGAATTTACCTGCAATATTTATTACAAAAGTTTTCACAATTTTTTTTTGTATTTGGCGATTTTAAATTATTTCTTCAAAAAGAAAATATAGTCACAGAATGTGAATATTTTTTAAATTTTAACAAAATTGAGGAACAAAAATTTTTTTGCTATTTAATTAACAAAAAAATAATTCAAAATTTTGAAATTATGGGTGGGGTTAAAAGCAGGTCTGTGGAGGCAAGTCTGCTCCAGACAGTCCAATTCACGCTAATGCTCTAGGACAAAGTTTAGCTCTTTGGCTGCCAATATTTTTCCGACTTTTCCTTTAATTTTACTCTCAAAATCGCATCCGATCGCCAAAAAAATGTTTTTCCAAAAAGAGAATTTTTGGAAAATTTCCAAGAGAGAATAGTAAATCAAAATCCAATAATTAAATTTTAAAAAATTATTAAATGGAATTGGTTTTGATTCACAAATTAAAATAGATTGTTTATGAGTTAATGTATTTTATATGTAATAAATGAACTTATATTTAATTCATTGACTTAATAAAAATTACAGATGCAAATTAAATTTTACTCCTAATAAACCAATGTTTTTATAAGAATCGAGTACTTTAAACAAATTAAGAATTAATATTTCGCAAATCAAAAACTTAAGATCGAATTCAAAAAGATCGTTTTTGGTTTATGTTCAAAAATATTAATTTTTTGATTTCAACCATATTGTCCAATAGAAGTTCTCGAAATTTTAGTTGTTCTTAACTGCAGAAAATTCATTTAATTCAGAAAAATGCTTAGACTGTTAGTTTAACCTTCCGCAAACACATTTTGATAAAATACAAAAAATTTAGATGCCCCTTTAAAAATTGCTATTTGAATATTTAAAAAATCTAATATTTAAAAAAAAAAACGCTATAATTTTATGGGCCTATATATGTAGATATGTTAATCTTTATGATAACAAAAATTAACACATTGATTAGAATAGTATCAAAACCGCGCTAACTAACTACACAGTGAGACATATTGAAAATTATTTGGTGGTTCATCGGGTTTATATAAAATTTTACACACACGCAACTATCGCATAGCCAAGCTGAATTCTAATTTATTTTAAAATAAGCTGAGAATTAATATTAATCAATGAATCATTTTTAACAATTCATTCCAACAAAAATTGGTGTAATTGATATATATTTCACGAATTAATTTATAAAACAAATTATTCTATCGAAACAGAAGTAATTTAATATAAATTAAATTAAATCATATCCCACTTTATTCAATAAACAAATAGCCATTTTTAATTTTATAGCCATGTAAATGAAACAGTGTCCATAATGGAGTTAAGTGAAAAATAATTTTTTTATATTTTAATTTGATGAATTTTGCAATAAAATTTTAACAATGTTAAGGGAAAAGAGTCGTCGATCGAAAATTTAAATAACAAATTTTGGTTTTTTGATAACATCCCCCCTAAATGTCGCAGGCAGCTTCATTTGCCTGTAATTGACACTTCATCATGCACATTGGATTCATTTTGAATTAATGCAGTTATATGTCACTATGTAAAAAGTTGCGTTATCACTTCTTTTTGAACTAGATTAGTGTTGTGTCATCATTTCTAAAGTCACAAAGTCGATCCTGTTTAAATAAGTTCAGTATTATGTCAGCTTTGCAACAGTCGAATTGGGGTTTTCGCCACCGTTTGACATTCTTTTATACACTGCAAAATTTGTTGAACCAGTTCCGTGTTCTGTCATTATTTTAACTATAACAGTCCTAATTTCCTTAGTCCACATTGGTGTAATATTCATTTCTCTTTAGTTACATGATATATCCAGAAAAAAACCAGTGTTCTGCCACCATTTCAATATTTGGGACACTGGTAATTTTACAGCAATTACCACTTTTTCAAACACTGAATTATAGCTTACACCAGCTTTGTGACATGTCCCTCATTCATCCATCACAGATTTATCACCTTGGATCAATCGAACCTTCATTTCCCGTAGGGTAATAACAAATCTTCGTAACTGTAGAAGCAAAGCTGATCAATTACAGGTCATAACTAACCTCACCCGCAAATTCCTCTCTTAATGATCAATGGCCTTAACAACATTACTTGGAATGCTAGAGGCATTCGCCACAAATGTCTAGAATTCTTCCAATTCTTAATTAGCCACAACATTCATGTATGCCTGCTAACGGAAACTGGGCTTAAACCTAACTTATCCATAAGACATAGTGAATTTTATATTTATAGAAACGACAGAGAATATGCCAGAGGCGGCGGAGTAGCAGTAATTGTTAAATTAAATACTTCTCATAAATTTATTCCTATTGTAAATACTAATCTAATTTAAAATATCGGTATTAAACTTTTTACTAACAATGGAAGTTACAAACTAGTTTTTGCGGCAGATATTCGAAAACTTACAAATAATAGTGATCAAAAATACATTCTAGGTGGGGATTTCAACAGCAGACATCGGACTTGGGGTTCTTTAAGAGCAAATTGTTGGGGAAACATTTTGTGTGAAAAGCTAGATTCATACGAAATAGACATTGTATATCCTTGTGATCACATATACATACGTATCTTCGAGCTCCAATAGACAAGGCTCTACCCTCGACTTTTTTCTAACTAACACACTCGAAACAACATCGCCAGCAGTCGTTATAAATGATTAAAGTTCTGATCATTTGCCGGTTAAAATAGTCCTCACTACTAATGTAGATCCTTTATCTTTACTTAAGTTTGATTTCAATAAGGCAAACTGGAAAACTTTTTCGAGATATATCAATAGACACTTAACATTACCAAATATAAGGGATATTGTCCAGGAAGATCATATTGATTTTATGATAGCAAATTTAAAAAATCTTATAAATGAAGGTATTACCGCTAGTGTACCAAAAAAATTACCTTCATATCAAATAAAATCGTTACCCTCTTATGTTAAAAGTTATATTCAGCAAAGAAATATTACACGGCGAAACTGGCAACGTTTTAGAGAATTAGAAGATTTTTATGAAGTTAAAAGGCTTAACGAAATTATTAGAGAAGAAATTGATAAGTTTAGAAATAAATCATGGGATCGCCTTCTTTTTACTTTAGATATTGGCTCTCCTCCATTCTGGAACCTCACAAAAATTTTAAGAAAAAAGAACAAGAACGTTCCAATTCTGAAACAAAACAATTGTCGTTACACAACAAATCTAGAAAAATGTGAAATACTTGCCCAAACGTTTGCGTCAAACCATACAATGTCAAATAATCTTGGGGATCCTGAAACGATATCTCTAGTAAACAATTCCCTTCAATCTCTTCAATCACCAATTTTAGACTTGTCAAGCCATACCCCAACAAATGTATCACAAATTTCTTGCATTATACAAAAATTTAAATCAAAAAAATCACCAGGTCTTGATGGTATTAATAATAGATGTTTAAAAGCTCTCCCAAAAAAAGAATAAAGTACCTAGCAAATTTAATAGATGCATGTCTGAAACTTTGTTATTTTCCAAATGAGTTTAAAGAGTCCAAAGTTGTTCCAATTAAGAAGCCTAACAAACCACCTGATTGTCCTTCTTCCTACCGACCTATACGCCTATTGTCATCCATTAGCAAAATCCTCGAAAAAGTAATATAAGAAAAATTAAATACTTTTATTGAAACATAATATAATTCCTCCTCATCAGTTTGGCAATCGTAGTCAACACAATACAGTACAACTATTAGTGAGAATAATGAATTTAGTCAACTCTTATTTTACTAACCAGAAATCAACCGGAATGGTAGTGCTGGATGTTAAAGCTACACTCGATTCGTTGTGACACAATGGATTAATTCATAAAATGATCCGATAAAACTTTCCCTTAAAACTGGTCAAAATTATTCAGGCTTTTTTCTTTCTTTTAAAGTACACATTCGTTCGGAATGTTCAGTAAGTTATAGTGTCCCAGCTGGTTGCCCACAGGGCTCTTGTCTTTCACCTATACTTTATAACGTGTATACCTATGATATTCCTCAACTGAAGTATTGTACAATGTCAATTTTTGCTGATGACACGGCAATTCTCTGCTCGGGAATGTATGTTGTTGATTTTATAACAAACTTGCAAAGAGCTATGGTTGAAATTTCGACATATTTTAATAAATGGAAAATTATGTTGAACAGTGACAAAACACAGACAATATTTTTCACGAGGAAACGTAAATCTTGTTTGTCCCACAAGTTTGTATTAACATGAACAATCATTCAATTCCCTGGGAGCAAAAAGTAAGATATTTAGGCGTTATACTAGATCCTAAAATGAAATTTAAAGATCACATTCCATATGTTCTAACTAAGATAAATATTCTAATTCGAATGCTTTACTCATTTATAAATCGGAACTCTAGCTTAAGTATATACTTAAAACTATTTTTCATGCGGTTATGTTTTACGCATCTCCTGTTTGGGCAAATAGCGTTAAATGTCACATTAAAAAACTTAAAATTTCCCAAAACAAATTGCTAAATATGATTAATAATCTTTCTTGGTATTTCTCTACCAACAGACTCCATGGACTCGCATATATAGAGCTAGTGGAGAGTAAATTAAAAAGACTCCCGAATAACTTCTATCTTCGTTGTAATAACTCCGAACATGTACATATTAATGGTTTATTACCAAATTTGTAGGTAGTTGTAGTTTTTAGATTAAGTTTTATTTAAAATTATTAAATAGGTTTTGTAAATTTTTCCCTCCAAACATTGTATAAATGTAGATAAATTTTATAAATTAATATAAATTATTAAGATGAAAAAGATAAAATCTTGAACTCTTTGTACATATATTATGTATATAAGGAAACAATGTCAATAATATTAAACAAAATAAAATAAATAAAATATATGCTAAGTTCACAAACAAAATCAACATATTAAGTTTAAATTTAAATTTGGCTATCTATTTTGAGGATAAAAAGGCTAAAGGATTTTTAAAAATTAAGAAATAAATAAATAAACAAACAAACAAACAAACAAACAAACAAACAAACAAAAAAGAAATAAATAAATAAATAAATAAATAAATAAATAAATAAATGATTAAATAAATCAGTAAATAAATACGTAAAATTAATAAATATAATAAATTTTATAAATAAATAAAATAAATAAGTACTTGTAATTAAAAACACATTTTTTTGAAGGTTAAGTTAACGATTTTTGTCGTTAAAGCAAATAAAATTAAAGTATAAAACTTTTGTAGGTATGTCGTATCAAAAATTGAAAAAAAAAACTGTTGTACCTAATAGCTTTTTCTGTAGCTTAACCGACAAAACCGATAAAATCATTAAAAAAGTTAATCAGATAGAATGAAATTATCACTAAACTGATGCAAATTAATTTAATTTTATGGGTCCATTTCTTGGATAAAATTGTAAAAAGAAACATACAGGGTGGCGCAGAATGAGCTATATGGTTTAAATGGTTTATAACTTTTTTATTTATGCGATTATTATAACTTTTTTTTTAAATACAGTATATTATTAGGGAAATTTTTGCAATTAGCTTTGAAAATGATATCCTGTAAGTGATGTCCATTTTCTGCTTCGTACATACGTGCTCTTTTTAGCATATTTTCCATAACTTTTCCCAAAATTTCGGGTGTAATGGCCATGATTTCATTTCGAATGTTGGTTTTAAGTTAGGTATGGTTCTTGGTTTGTTAACGTACACTCTTTCTTTCAAATATCCCCAAAGAAAACTGTCAGAAGCTGTTAAATCTGGTGAACGTGGAGGCCAGTAAAAATTGCTTGTGCGCGATATAATGCGTTCGCCGAATATGTCCCTTAACAAAGCCATTGAGGCACCTGCAGTATGTGCTGTGGCTCCATCTTGTTGAAACCACAAGTTTGGATGGTTTTCCACAGCTGGCCTAACAAAATTTTCCAACATCGTCCGATATGCACCACCGCTGACAGAGATTGAGACACCACTTTCATATTAGTGTTCTTATTAGAGTGCTCTAAAGTGGGCTTTCAAGGTCATGTTTATTTGTAAAGTAAATAAAAGATTATTTATTTTATTATTTATCCGACGTTTCGTTGGAGATTCCCAACATCTTCAGGGATATTTTTATTAATCTGGTAACCATAAGAATAAATATAAACATGAACATAAATTAACAACAATTTGGAATAATCGTACTTACAATAATCTTTGGTCAAGTTTCACAATATATTTTCCTTTTCTTGTCTTGTTTTTCAAAGTATAACATAAAACATAAATAATATTAAACAAATGTAGAAAAATAAATATGCAAAAGCAAAAAAAATTTTTATATATCACAGAATTATTCCTAAACTAAGTATCACAGTTGTTATCTTAAACTAAACTTATAATACAATTGTATAGTTTGAGTTTATGTTATCTTTGTCCTCTTTCTTATTTATTGAACTTTTCGATTTTTGTTGTATTCTCAGGCTCTCTAAAGTGTATCGTTTATTATATCTTCTTTCCTTGTCTAAAATCTTTACATTGTTGAGATCAGCTGCATGTCTGTTTTCAACACAGTGTAGTGCCAACGCTGTTGATAGCCTTCCTTTCCTGATGTCTGCTTCATGCTCTGCCACTCTCATTTTCAAAAAAAATATGGACCAATTATCCTTTCGGAGGATACACCGCACCAAACAGTACACTTAAGTGGGTGTTATTGTTGCTGATGAACTGCTCTTGGATTTTCCGTAGCCCAAATCCTGCAGTTTGCTTGTTGACATACCCCTTTAATAGGAAATGGGTTTCATCGCTCATTACCAAATTGTGAATAAAGTCTGGATTTTCCTCCGCTTTTTCATGGAAACGAATGGAATATTCAAGCCGTTGCTGGTAGTCTGTTGTCTTCAATTCTTGCACAAGTTAAACTTTATATGAGAGCAAGTCTAATGTACTCAAAATCCTCTGCAGCGACCACCGTGACAGTCCAAGTTGTTTCGAACACCTCCTTGTTGATGAACTATGCTGCACGCTCTCCCGTGCACGTTCAATATTTTGAGCAGTGTGCACCAGGAAGGGTTCTTACAGACCCAGACCGAAAATTCCCAATCAAATGGTTTATTGCTGACGCTGTGGGTGCAATGTGCGCATTAAAATAATAATATCCACGCTGTGTCAACACAATAGACTGTTTCAAATACAAATATTTTTGTACGTTGTTCGATCGTGTAATGATTCATAATTAATTTGCCAAGTCTTCTTCACAAAATGCTGAAAAAACAAAGAAAAAATAATAATTAAAAAAGTTATAAGGAATTCAAACCATATAGCTCATTCTGCGCCACTCTGTATTTAATTATATGACTATATAAACTCTCATATTACAATAGTTTTTTTGAAATACCATATCTGCAAAATGGGCTCATATATGTACCAAACATGCAACCATTCGTGATTATATTTGAACACATACATATGAATATTTTCAACAGGTTATTAATTTTAAGGGAATTGATTTAAAAAAAATAGTTTTCAGTGGAGGACAAACTGTTAACTTTTAAAATTAATAAAGTTCTGACTGAATTCTATTTATTTTGCTCATGCTGATTACAATAGTGTACTTTATTTTTCGATCGAAGGTGCAGATTTTCCGTGAAATGCCTTTAAAGTTTGGAGGTTTTGTATTTAGTTTTTAACATACCAAATTTTTAAAATGAAAAAAATATGAATTCTCTTTATTAAAATGCGAGCACAAGACCTAATATTAAAACTACCGTTTCGCTTTGGGTTTTTACTGTTTTTTTGCAATTTGGACGAATTCAATCGCTGAAAAGACAATCGAGCTTAATAAAGGTTATGCCTTAGTAAAGAACATAACTGTTTACTTTTGATCACGTAGTGATTATATAATCTTCCTTTGAACAATATCTGATTACTAATTGATTTCTATTACAAATAATCTAAAAATAATCATAATTACTAACGATTAAGAAAAAATAATCAAAACTAATCAAAAAATAATCCGATTACTTTCTTTTTCATTTACAATATTTTTTTTTTCAAAAATTTGTATTGCGGTTCGGAAGACATCCCGAGGTATCTATTTTTATAAAATAGCCACAGGGTGACCCATTTTTATAAAATTTTATGAAACCTTTCGGAGACCTACCGAATCTATTCAATCTTGTTTGTTTTGCGCTGTCTCGCTTGGTTTTCGAGATATTCGCCATTTTATAAAATGACAATTTTTCAAAATGGCCGGTATCTCGAAAACTAAGAAAAACGGACAAAATTTTTCTCACTAGTGTATTGATCCAAGGGAAGGCTAGCTCATATCGTCCAATCGCTCTACTCCCTGTCATGGCCAAATTATTTGAAAAATTAGTAAACGTTAAAAAAATGTTATATTTAATATAAATATAATACCAAGCCATCAATTTGGTTTCCGAGAAAAACACTCAACGATTGAACAAATATATCGTATTACCCACTCGATCGAGATTGCATTAGAAAAAAAAGGAAATATGCTCAGCTGTATTTTCGGATGTGTCAAAAGCCTTTGACGATGTATGGAACAAGGGCTTGTTATATAAAATAAATCTACTTCTTCCGAAGCAATACTGTCAACTGTTAGAATCCTACTTATCGGACAGATACTTTAGAGTCAAACAGGAGGATAATTACTGGAACCTCTACCCCACAAATTCAGGAGTTCCCCAAGGCAGCATTTTAGGACCTTTACTATATTTGTTATATACATATGATCTACCAGGGAATGAAGACTGTATTGTAGGTACATTCGCTAACGACACCGTTATCATGTCAACTGGACAGAACATTACCACATCTACATCGAAACTCCAATCTGCCCTTTTGGAATTAGAGCAATGGACTAAAAAATGGTGCATGAAATTAAACAGCTTGAAGTCTACGTAGATTTCACAAATAAAAATATTGATTATAAACCAATATACATAGACCAAGAAATAATTCCATTTGCAAATACAGCTAAGTACATTGGAATGAGAAAGAGCATGTGAAGATGAAAAAAGAAGAACTTGAAATAATATATAGAAAATATAGATGGCTTATTGGCAGAAAATCGCCTTTATCGTTACATAATAAGATTATGATATATAAACAAATCATTAAACCAGTTTCGTCATATGGGATTCAGATCTGGGGATGTGCGAAGAATAGTGTAATATAAATCATACAAAGATTTCAAAATAAAGTATTACCAAATTTAGTAAATGCTCCATGGTACGTAAGAAACACCGATATTCATCGTGATCTAAAAATAGAAACAATTGCTTCTGAAATACAAATCAAAGCAGAAGCACATGAAGTTAAACTTTTACAACAGCAAAATAATGAAATTCAGGCCCTCTTAAATACCTCAGGATTGCCAAGAAGATTAAACCGCTACAAACCCCACGACCTTAAATGGCGCTTCAACCAGTAAGAGGTTTTTGTCAAAAACTTCGTTTGCTGTAATTAATTTGATATTTAAATAAATATATTTTGTATTATGAAATTTAAACTGCTAGTTAGTCAATATTGACTAGTTGTAGTCTTTAAGTAAAAATAAAAAAACTAGTGTATTGAATCCCCAGATATCTATTTTTATAAAACAGCCACAGGATGCCCAGTTTTCATACGAACGAAATGGATCGGGAAGCGAAATTTGTTTTATCGTAGTGTGTTAATTTATATTATCATATAAATTGATAAAAAAAAAAAAAAAATAGTCGCCATGTTGCTATTAAAAATAGATACCTCGGGATGTCTTCCGAAACGCAATCCAAATTTTTGAAAATAAAATAATGTATATGCAAAAGACTTTAAAAATAACCAAAAATAATCGTTTAAAGTAGTTGGATTATTTTTTGATTACTTTCTGGTAATAGTTGGTTAAAAACAACAAAGTTCCTTTGCGAGAAGTTACCAAGATGGTATCAGGGGGATACTGGTTGTAAACTGGAACACAAAGCGACCTTAAAAGAAGTCCAATGGACAAAAAACAACACCTTGTTTTGCTTCTTATTTTAATAAATATTGAATAATTACGGGTTAAATGGAGCGAAACAAGATGGCTAATTCTTGTATACAAGTCCGTAAGGAATGGTACATATAAAAGAAAGATGGCGTTGGTAACGTTATAAATTATATTTTTATTTAGCCTTTGATTATAATATTCACTTTCCTTAGATTTAAGTTTTAAACACTAGATTTAAGTTTTTTAGAATGGGTTTTAATAATTTTTAATTAAGTTTTTAGGGTTAAGGTTTAGCACTTTAAATTTTATTTTCACTTTAACTCTTTTTTCGTATTTTTTTCACTTTAACTGCACAAGCGATGCGGCCTTGTTGACGAATAACAATGTTATTATCTGTTGATGGTGAAGATGGCTGAAGTTTTTTCTAATGTCATACGGTGGAAAGAGTTAGTGTTGGCACTCTTGGTACTATTTGGTACATTTTGTTCACTAGGTGAACATTCTCCCCTCCTTTACGTATCTGTAAATGAAATCGAAAAATAGACTTTAGTATTGGTTCAATCTTTATGGGTATTAAATTGTGTAGAGTATGTAAATTTTTACAAATACTTTTAATTATAATTGAGTTAGATTATCCAGAGAAAGATCCCATTATGAGCCACCCAAGAGTGGAATCCTGGGCCATTAGAGATCCACCCGCTATAGTGATGGTGTTTGTATTCAAAATAGTTGTGTATAGGTCGCCACCAATTTCCATAGACACGGGGGCATTGGAGTAAAAGTTGGGATCTGCCAGTGCAAGATGCCCAAACTTTTCTTTTATGGACTCATTAAATGGGGTGGTGTAAGGGTCTTTTGGTAAATCCTTCGCAACCTGGCTGGCATCTCATATTTAATGAGCGATGTCATGTTGGGTGTGATGGTAAGCTTCACATAATTTTTTCCATCGAGTGAAAAGGGTTTTAACTTGTTTTCTCGCACAAACGCAGCTGCAATTCGAGACGACGTCGAACTGGGATTTAAAATTGCTCTAATAGAGACACAACCATCCTCGGTCATTCCGTAGACTCCAAGGGTTGAGCTGGTAGATGGTGCCGTTGTAGCTTGCCTGGGGTTTACTCTACGAGTAGCCGTTGGCCCATGATCATCGGTGGGTATATCTCTTAAAACGCGTTGGTGGCCATGAAGTACGGTGTGATGGTTTAAACCGCAGAGCCATTTTCTAAATGAAATGAAGTAAAGAAATTAGCATAATGTGGTGAATAATGGAGGTTAGTTAGATGAGTGTACTGAGTGAGTTTTGGGTGAGTATGTAGTGTTAAAGGTTTAAGATACAAATGGGGTTAAGGGTACTATAAAAGGGTTAAGGGTACTATAAAAGGGTTAGTTTAGTTTGTGGGTAGAACCACGACTTTCGTTATAGGCCTAGTCAACGTTCCAGTTGGAGTGTGTAAGTCCACGACTCTAGTACGGCCGTCGGATCCGGGGTAGACCTTAGTCACCCGTCCTAATGACCATTCATTAGGGGGTAGATTGTCCTGCTTGATAACAACAATGTCACCGACATCAAGTTGACGCCTTGGGTTTTTCCATTTGTATCGCTTGTGGAGCTCCTTTAGGTACTCATCCTTCCATCTTCTGCAGAAGTAATGGTGCTGAATCCTGAGCTTCTGCCACCTTTTTGCCAATGCAATGTTTCCATCACTTAGGTCTGGTTCGGCTGGGGTTAATAAGGGTGAATCTATCAAGAAATGACCTGGGGTTAAAGGGTTAAGATCCTGAGAGTTTTCGCTCGACGGGCTAAAGGGTCTAGAGTTCAAACAGCCCTCAATTCGAGCAAGAAGGGTAGCAAACTCCTCAAAGGTATACTTGAAGGTATTCATTTTTCTGAGGTGGGACTTAAAGCTTTTGACTCCTCCCTCCCACAATCCTCCCATGTGTGGGGCTCCTTGCGGAATGAAGTGCCACGTCAGATCTTGAAAACTGTTCGCTGACGTAACAGAGCCCTTCAAGTTCATAATAAATTCCTGCCGCTCCTTCTTTAATAAGTGGCTAGCTCCAACGAAGTTCGTACCGTTGTCCGAGTAAATGGCGGCAGGGCATCCCCGCCTCGAAAAAAACCGTGCGAAGGCTGCCATAAAAGCCTGGGTAGATAGGTCCGATGTCGGTTCCAGATGAATGGCTTTTGTCGCAAAACAAACAAAAACGCATACGTAGCCCTTGGTCATTCTATACGTGCGGCCAGAATATATCTTAATGTCAAATGGTCCAGCGAAATCAATTCCGACATTATAAAAGGGTCGGGTTAACTGGGTGCGTTCCGGAGGAAGTGCTGCCTTTAGCTGAGTCGCCTGACGATTTTTATATCGTACGCAGGGTGAGCACTTGTTGATAACTAGGCTAATCAAGTTCTGAAGTTTCGGTACCCAAAAGCCTGATCGAATTATTCTTAGCATAACCTGATTTCCTCCATGTAGGGTTACCAAATGGACATGAAGGGTAAGTAATTTGGCAAAACAACTTGCATAGGGTAATAAAACTGGATGTCGTTCATCATAAGTTAGACAATTAGATTTCGCTAATCGGCCATCTGAACGAAAAATATTTTTAGAATCTAAAAATGGTGTAAGGGTAAGTAGGCTACTCTTTTTGGGTATTGGGGTTTTCTTTTTCAAGCAATTATATTCGTCTGTGAAATATTGGGTCTGACATAGTATTATCAGTCTATTTTTAGTGGAGTTTATTTCATGAGACTCGAGTGTGATACTTGGGTGATCTAATAAAATATTAAGCCTGTCATTGGCTAAAGTCGTTTTCCTACGATCAGGAACAACTCTTTCATGGCGAGCGATATTATGTCGGGTAACTGAAACGCGATCACAAAATCGATAAACATATGACATGACTCGAAGAGCTTTAGACCATTTTGAAAATCTGCTCAGAATATCAGGGTCCCCTGTCCCCTCTGGGTTGGTATTCACAGATATAGCAAAAGATTGTGTGGGTTTTGCCTCAGCTTGAGTTGCGAAGTTTTGGGCTGTTATTGGCCATTTTGACGAGGGTTCTTTCAACCATGAAGGTCCATTCCACTAAAGGGAATCTACTGCTAACTCATCGGGGTTACAGCCACGGCTGGCAACATCTGCTGGGTTATCATGCGAAACGCCGTGACTCCAATTTTCGACACCGACAGTTTCCAAAATTGTCGCAACACGGTTTGCAACAAATGTCTTCCAAGAGCTTGGTTGCTTGCTAAGCCAAGCCAAGACTATGGATGAGTCCGTCAAAAATGCGTTCGATGTTGCGGTAAATCGAGTTGTGTGAGTAAATTGTGTACCAATAACACAACACCACAAAGTTCTAATTTGGGTAAAGGTACACTTTGATGGGTGCAACTCTCGTTTTTGCAAAGAGTCGGTTTACGAAACTAGGTCCGTCTATGGGTGTTACTCGAGCGTATAAAACGGCTGAGTAAGCTTTCTCAGAAGCATCTGAAAAGCCCTGAAATTCAATATCGACTTCGGGTGTGTAACGAATCCATCTTGGAATTCGAATTTTATCAATATTATCATAATATTGTAAAAATTTTAGCCATCCCATTAGGGTAAGGGGCTTGAGACATTCGTCCCAGGCTGTGTTGTCCTGCCATATTCGCTGCATAATAATATTATCATAATATTGTAAAAATTTTAGCCATCCCATTAGGGTAAGGGGTTTGAGACATTCGTCCCAGGCTGTGTTGTCCTGCCATATTCGCTGCATAATAATCTTAGCAGAAACAATAATAGGCGCCAACCAACCAGCTGGGTCAAATAAGCGCGCAATATCAGATAAAACTATGCGCTTTGTGTATGCCGATCTTTTTTCGATCATGGGTACATTGAAGAAAAATGCATCTTCTTTTGCATTCCATCGAATGCCAAGGGGTTTCGCGTTATTGGATTTTGGCAGGGTTAGTAGATCAACATCGAGTAGATGATCTTCGGGTAATGTGTTCAAAATATCAGCAGTATTTGAAATCCATTTTCTTAATGGAAAGCCGGCTGAGTCCAGCACTGTGATCAACTCTTGTTGAGCTGTTTTGGCGTCATTAATGGTATGAGCACCAGCCAAAACATCGTCAACATACATATTGCTTCTCAAAATATGAGATGCCATTGGGTGGGTAGTTTGAACATCTTTAGCCAGTTCTAAGAGTTCGAATTGCCAAATAGGGTGCGCAATTGACTCCGAACGTGACTGTTTCAAGCTCATAATCTTGAATGTGTTCGTTGACGCTTTTACGAAATAGTATTCGTAGTAGAATTCAATAAAATCTGCCGATACATTTTCGTAATGTCGGCATTAAAAACGATCTTATAAAAGCGCCATTTTAAAATTACAACAACTAAATCTTGTTGCAGTCTAAGACCAGTAAATAACGCATCGTTTAAGCTTATGCCGTTCGATGTTTTGCTCGAAGCATTAAAAACAACTCGATCTTTTGTCGTAATACGATCCATTTTTACGACAGCGTGATGGGGTAAATAATAATTAGTATTTGAAGAAGCATTTGGGTAATATTTAACGGATTTCATATGACCTAAGTCAATATATTCTTGCAGCGCGTTATCATATATTTCCTTTAGCTCGGGTTTCTTCATCAGATTCTTCACGTTCCTTAAATATTGTGCCATCGCTATATGGCGAGAGTTTCCTAACTCCATTTGTGGGGTTCGAAACGAAAGATCTACCGAATAACGGCCATCGGGTAAGCGTAGGGTTGTTTTCGTGTAATGTTCTTCGCAAAAAGAATCTTCGGAAGACTTAATGGGTTTTGATGGGACTTCTTCAATTTCCCAAAATTTAGTTAGACACTTATCAAGTGTACTTGTGTGGAAAAATGATACGACAGTCTGGCTTTCTCGTGATTCATCAACTGGTCCCGTTAATATCCAACCGAAATTGTTCTCCTGAGCGATAAGAGTATCAAGAAAACCGTTCTTAACACCTGTTAAGAACACCTTTGGATAATATTCGCTGCCGATTAACATGTCAACTGGTCGGCTCTCATAAAACCTCGGGTCAGCTAATTGAATATCGCCCAGATCCTTCGCTATGGGTGGGTAAGTGGCTGGAGACTCCTTTCACGACAATCGCTTGCATGTTCATTTTAAAATCTTTTTGGGTGTTAGATCTTAACATTACATCGCACAATTTATTGGATTGAGTAGAACCAAGGTCCTCTAACCCTGCGATCTCAGCAAATATGGGTGTGGTGGGTATTTGCAACTTTCGCCTGAAGTTGTCTGTGATGAAACTGTCATCTGAAGCTGGGTCAATAAGCGCTCTTGCTGGAAACAATTCGCCATTAACCTCAACATTTAGAATCGCTGTTCCCAATAATTTCCTGTTTCTGGGGTAAGATTTATTCGTAGGGGTGACCGTTGTGAAAGACAGCGCTGCATTTCGTGACGTCGACTGTTGAGCTAAATCATTCGCATTATTTCCGGTATTTTGGGTATTTGAGGCAGGAGTGGGTTTATGCAATAGGGTATTATGGTGATAACCACATTGCCTGCACGTAAACGTACTGCGGCAATCCTTAATTGCATGGTCAACAGCCAAGCAATTGTAACAGATTCCGTTCTTTTTAACAAAATCTATTCTCTCGTTTACTCCCAAAGAAGTAAACTTACGACACTACCTAAGAGTATGATTGCTTCTGCAAAGCATGCAGATGGAGCCATCGGATCCATCGTATTTGGGTGTGGGTTGGGTTTGAGTTTGAGACTTTTCGTTCATTTTGAGATTTACCAAAATGTGTCTGCTTTCTGGGTGTGTGGGTTATTGTGAGAAAAGTATTGCCTCTTCTTTCATTTGATCTTGGGTCCTGGGTTGATGTTCTAGTTGGGTTTCGGGTTCCTAATTGGGTTTTGGTTTGGGTATTGTGTTGTTGGAGGAGAGATAGCTTTGGCATCGGTCGCGGATTCAAGACCTCTATACTCCGCTGTCAAAAAATTATCTAAATCCTCCCACGATGGGACCACAGTATTGTCTGTGAGGGTTCTCTCGAATATAACGAAAGTTTCTTTGGGTAACTTGGACGTGCAAATGAATAAAATCATTGCATCTCCACATCTATGCTTCCCATAACCCAATGTTTCTAGTGTCGCTATGCAACTATTTATTATCCTCTGAAGCCTTCTTATAGCTACTCCGCACTTGACATTTACAATGGGTAAATTCTGTAACTTTCGGAATTGAGCATTCACTTGCATGCGAACGTTCTCATATTCCTTAGTTAATTCTCTCCAGGCGATGTCAAACCCTTCATTCGTCGATGGTGCGTCATCGACTATTGATTTTGCCCCCTTCCGTACTTTTTCCCTAAGTTAGCACAACTTCTCGATGCCACTTTTCCGCTTGTTGTCTATAATAATGGCCTTAAACAAATCTCTAAAGGTGGCCCAATTTTTGAATTCCCCATCAAAAACGGGCATTTCACAGGGTGAGACTCTGATTGAGGTTAAATCTTCTTGGGTGGGTAGGGTGTTTTGACTAACTGAGCCTGCTCCTAAACTTTCAGGAGTTACAGACTTGGTGGCTGCCTCAAGGTCATCTACCAAGAAGTATTTTGCACGTCTATAACGTGCCTTAGCCTCTACATACTCCTGTTCGATGTCGTCGAGATTAACGGTATCCACTTCTTTCGGTTTATCAAGGAGTGGGGATTCCTGTATAACTATGAATCGGGTGCTTATTTTATTCCATAGTTCTTCCAATTCGCTTTGTTGACACCGTATCACCGCAGCTGATTGAGGGTTCTCCCTAAGTCTTTTATACTCCTCATCAAAAGACTTTAAATCTCCCTGGGTCAAATAAAAAAACCCTTGCACAAAGACCTTAATGTAGTCATACTTATTTGGAAGTTTAGGTGTAATTACAATAAATTTAAGGGTGAGAATACTTTTGGGGTAGGGTATAGCCGAAAAAAGGGGTTAAAATGCACTTAGTTTTTAGGGTATGAGGTAAAAAAGTGACAATTTACTTAATCGCTTGGGTTTGTAGGCGAAAACGGGTTAATTTTAAATATTTGTATATGTTTATGGGTAAAAGAGGGTTAAAATGCGGTTTGCTGTGATAAGCGGGTTAACCGTGGTACAAAATGGGTTAAAAAACTCTTTTATAATTCAGCGAGTTGTTTTTTGGGTTCTCCGTATAAAAAGGGGTTAATTCAGTTTTTACGGTATAAAAAGGGTTAAATAAGGGGTTTCGGTGTAAAAAGGGTTAATATGGCGTTTGCGGTGCAAAAAATGGTTAAGGTAAGTATAAATTATTTTGCAATTAAATTTGTACAAGTAACAAATAAATAAATGCACTTACCTACCTGATAAACGTAGGATATGTCTCTGTGTGTATGTATGTATGTATAAATGTGTTTTGTTTTTTGTTGATTTTCCTTTGCTGTTTTGTTCCCGCTTAATGCAGTTCACTTTCAAGTTCAAGGTTAACTAACAGTTTTTTATATATATGTTTGTATGTTTAAAAGTTTTGTTTATAGCAATTTAAAAAATTTATCGTACACAATTTTTTTTTAAATTTAGTAAGTAGGGTTTTGTAATTCAAATTAATTTAAATTACAATTTGCAATTTTATTAGTTTTTTTTGAATACACTTTTTGCAATTGGTGTACAAAAATTTCTGTGCACTGTTCACTTGTTCTGTTTGCAAAAGTGTAGCTCTGTATTGTTATTGTTTTTTTTTTTTTAATGCTTTTCAATATATATTTATTTTTATAAAACTGCTTTCTTTGAGTTTCTCAATATTTTTATTACACTTTTAATATGTTTTTCCTTTTTTTGTGTTGTTCCAATTTATTGATATTTTTAGGAAAACTTTGATTCTTTAGGGGTGGGTTTTTCATTTTAAGATTGTTTTTATTATGTTTTTGTTTGTTGAATATTATCACTGTTTGTCTAGTGTTTCAAAACTTTTTGTCTTTTAATTTTGCTTAAATATTTTCTAGAATTTCTTTGTGTGAAGTTTTAAACTGTTAATATCTTGGTTATATGTATAACCCTTTTTGTTGTGTTAGCGGACTGTAAATTTTTTTATAATTTTTTTTTTTTATATATTTATATCACTGTTCTTTTTCACATGAAGGACCATGAATAATTACGTGTTAAATGGAGCGAAACAAGATGGCTAATTCTTGTGTACAAGTCCTTAAGGAATGGTACATATAAAAGAAAGGTGGCGTTGGTAACGTTATAAATTATATTTTTATTTAGCCTTTGATTATAAAATTCACTTTCCTTAGATTTAAGTTTTAAACACTAGATTTAAGTGTTTTAAAATGGGTTTTAATAATTTTTAATTAAGTTTTTAGGGTTAAGGTTTCGCACTTTAAATTTTATTTTTCACTTTAACTCTTTTTTTCGTATTTTTTTCACTTTAACTGCACAAGCGATGTGGCCTTGTTGACGAATAACAATGTTATTATCTGTTGATGGTGAAGATGGCTGAAGTTTTTTCTAATGTCATACGGTGGGAAGAGTTAGTGTTGGCACTCTTGGTACTATTTGGTACATTTTGTTCACTAGGTGAACAAATATAGTGTTTATTCAACCGCGCAAAAATAAGTGCGACTTTTTTTCTAAAAAACTGTGAGTACCGCCAAAACCAACAAAAAAAGAGATCTGATAGTAGGTTGTCACCAAACCGTATACAGACATGAACATCCCGTATGCAGACATGAACATACGGCTGTAAACATCACCACCCAGTAAAATATTCACGGATGCAGGCACATGAAATTGTGGATCCGCTTATTGCAGCCCCGGAAATTTATCCATGATCCGGGGGCTTATGGATTTAGCTGGAGTCATCACATTATACTTACATTCAGAACCAGGATCAATCAAGGCTCGTGCGGTTGCATTTCTCATTCGCTCATTCGAAATAATATTGATAAACGCGGTAGGCTTTAGCAATTTACTCTCCTGCATGTGATACGCGGGGAGCCAAACTATATCTTCAGACGATCTTCTTCTACGGCTAACATTCTTTGATGATGCAGGCTTTCTTTGTACGGGGGTGCGATGCTTCTTCGAATGACTCGGGACCAGAGCTTGAGACGAACTAGGTCTGTCACTCTTCTGACCATTGGATGAACTGGTCCACTAGCTGAGTTTTGGGACGAATTAGGTCCTCTACTCTTAGGGCGGTCGGACGAACTAGGTCCTTGTTGCAAACGTTTTACTGACTGCCGGGCCGACGAACTAGGTATTTTACCAGGCTTGTGAAGCAGTGTGTGGTGCATATCACCACAGCGCTTGCATGTGCCCGTACTCTCACAAGTACGCCAGCTATGGTCATGGCTCAAATACTCCGCGCAATACCTGTAGATAGCAACCAGTTTCATTGGCTCCTCATAGTCTACCTGTAGGAATTTTTTGCAGAAACGTAGTGAGTAGTCTTTCAAACAGACACGGCACACCATTTTTTTTTGGTGGTGCGACGACCTTTAGCGTATTTCGCAGGAGAGATCATTATACTGTAAAATTAGTGGTAAAAGGGAATGACAGGCTTCAAAACTGGTCTGATAACTAAGCGACTAAGCGACGCACTGTTTTCAACTCCACAACTCTAACATGACCATCTCTAACCATGTGAACTTTTTGCACTCGACCTAAGCGCCATTCATTTGCCGGCAAGTTATCCTCACGAATAACAACCATATCCCCGATCTCAATATCTTTTTGCATTAACTTCCATTTATTGCGTTTCTGCATATCATTTACATATTCATCTTTCCATCTAAGACACAAGCGTCTTAGCCCCCACAAAATTAGTGCCATCATCCGAGTGCATGTCTCTCGTCATTTGAGGTCCATTTTCTTATAGAAGATCCAGCTGATGATAACGCCAATATAAGCTGATCGCGAGCTTTTATCGCCAACCAAACATCATGGGCTCCTGCCAGAGCGTCATCTACGTACATCATACGGCGCAAAATTTTAGAATCCAATGGCCATTTATCTTCAACGTCGTTACCTAATTGGAGCAATGTCTAATTGCCAACAAAAGGAGCACAGTTTACACCAAAAGTAACTGTCCTCAGTTCGAAATCCTTAAGCTCATCACCAAGGTGTTTACGAAAACTAATTCGCTGAAATTTTCTCTGTTCCGGGTCGAGCAGAATTCGGCGGTACATTTGCTCATGTCCCCGTTAAAAACATATCGATAAAAACGTCATCTAACGATCAACAACTTTAAATCGTTTTGCAAAATAGGCCTTGTATACAAAATATTGTATACCTAATTGGAGCAATGTCTAATTGCCAAAAAAAGGAGCACAGTTTACACCAATAGTAACTGTCCTCAGTTCGAAATCCTTAAGCTCATCACCAAGGTGTTTACGAAAAATAATTCGCTGAAATTTTCTCTGTTCCGGGTAGAGCAGAATTCGGCGGTACATTTGCACATGTCCCCGTTAAAAACATATCGATAAAAACGTCATCTAACGATCAACAACTTTAAATCGTTTTGCAAAATAGGCCTTGTATACAAAATATTGTAATATTGTTTAAACTTAAACCCGAGGAAGATCGGCTTAAGGCATTAAAGACTACTCTGACTTTAGTCGAAGAGCTTTCGGGCTTAAGAACGGCATGATGTGGAAAATAAATCGATTTCGAAAGCCCCGATTCAGAATATTCAACCTCCGCCATATGACCCAAAACTTCATATTTAGAAAGAACATTGTCCTATACTGATTTAAGGTCAGGTTTCAGGAAAAATGATATCTCATTTCTCAAAAATTGACGCTGAGCCTTTTCTCTTGAACAACCCAAGCCGGCGGAAAGCAGGCCACTTAAAATCCATCCAAACACGGTTTCTTGAGCCATCAACTCGCGCAAAGCATTTAGCTTTGCCTTAACACGCATTGTTTTCGGATATAGCTCACCACCTATAATTATATCTACTGGACTGCTCTTTGAAAAATAAGGGTCACCCAGTTTAATTCCTACCAACGACGAGGGAGGAAAGGCAACTGCTTGGTTCAGTAACTTCGCAGTCAGCCCAGGTAAAACCAAACCTTAAACCTGCATTTTGAACCTATCATCTGACGGCAAACCTAAAATAAAGAGGCATTCCTTTTTAGAAGAACCTGGTGCCTTACGGGCAAATTTGGTCCCCTCTGCAATTTCTCAGAAATGATTGTAGACTAAAACGTCGGATCAATCTTAGCTCTAACAGTAAAAATGTCGCACGACAAACTATGTTAACGAATGCAGTACCCAAAATAACCTCTGTGTTAGCGGCGATAAAATACTTTTGCACAGTGTTAGTCTGAGTCACTCCATGACTGGTACCTGCGCCATCTTCGCTATCATCAGGAAAAGAAAAAGAAACTTCACTGTGCAGCATCGTATGATGCTTACGTTTGCATTTTGAACAACTCAAATTGCTTGCACAATTGTTCAATTTATGGGCGTTGCTAAAACAATTTATACAGACATTGTGGGTCTTTACTGTTGCAAATCTCTCCACGGGAGAGATGGATGGAGATGAACTCCACAAATTTGGCACAAAATCTCAACAAATGATCCCTGTTTTGCCACATTTACCCGATACGATTTTATATTTCTCACTGTAGAGGCAATATTATCCGACGGAGATCTCTTGCTTGCCCGGTAATGTGAATGGTTGTTTGAATATAAGTTTCTGGAAGAAGCGACGGACTTATATTTGTCCCTTAAATTAACTCCGTCGAAATTTCTAAGGTCGAAAACAGTTTCCAATGATTGGAACCGAGCTGTTAGAAAATCATCTATTTCCTTCCATTTAAGAATCTCATTCTTGTTATTCACAGATTGCTCCCATTACGATAAAGAGAGAACCGGCAAATTAATCGAGCAAAAAAATAAAAATATTGCGTAATATCCCGAAATATCAATTGTGTTTAGAGTGAGGACCGAAATGCAATTCTTAATTTTCCTTCATATGTCTAATCAGAATCACAAATCATATCCAATGCGTCGTGACTTTTGAATTGACCAAATAACACAACATTTGCACGTCGGTTAAATCCTCACAGTTTATATAAACTGCAGAAAAGTTGATCACAACTTGTAATCGACATTAAAAATTTGAACTTTGCAAGGTGGCAAATTCAAAATATGACTTGAGGCACGACTAGTCCCAGTATTCGGGACCGTATTTGAACCTGTACTACATTGAGTGGAAGAGAGCATGGACTTATTTACAAAACTCTGCAAAAGTTCACCTATTTGGGTAGCAATGATAATGTAAGCCAACATACATTCCTTATACTACTGCCTTGCCTGTTCACAATATTCCTCGGAATCCTTAAAAGCGTTGCTCGTAGCAAAAGTTTCATAAGCTGCTCTAACCTTTTCCCCCAAAACTTTAAATTTCTCCCTCTGAAGGTCAACAGTATAGGTATTCTGATTTTCCTGCATAATTTTGTAAAAGTCGTTCTCAAATTCTAAAAAATAGAGCAGCCAAGTTTTCATATTTTTACTTAAATCTCCTTTTTAGACGTTATTTATTGTATGTAATCAAATTTTATTTCAAAATGCCAAAAAAATATTTAGAAAATGAATTAAAAAACTGAAAAACCCAACGAACTTCATAAAATCGTTTAAAAAACAATATTTCCACTCAAGGTATATTTCACACCAAAAGAACGACAAATTTCGAAAATTCAAAAAATAGTGTGGGGGGGGGGGAGGAAATTCAAGGTAAAAAAACCCTTAAAAATGATAGCCACTCACCAAACAATCCAAAATTGAAAAATCACAAAATTATTTTAATCTGATGCCAAGAAAAGTGTTTAGTGCAAAGAAAAGTGCTACTAAATTTTTTACCACCACTATTATAAAATATTATTAATTTTTTTTATATAAACACAAATTACCAATTTAATTCACTTAAAAAAAGAAATTATTTAAAGCAAAAGAAAATAAAAAAACGCAATGAAAGGCGAAATTCAACTACTTTGACAGATCAGTGGTACTGCCAGGCCGATTACACGGTGCTACACTGAAAAAGAACTTGCGAAATGACCTAGTGTAGCTGAGTGTATTATATAACCGGTTTTATAAGTTGCAATATACCCTCAAACTTTCGAGATATGGGGAAAAGAGTATTTTTTTGGACTGCCGCACTTAAACTTTTCTAACTCAGTCATTTTTTAACCGATTTCGAAACAGTAAACGACATTAGTTAGAAATGAACGTGCTCTTTTGAAATATTTATACTTCCCGTATACTATTTATATAAATGTGTAGAGATTTTTTCAATAATATAAAAATTTTTAATTTTTTTAAAACTTATTCATTTTCTACAAGGGTTTTTTTCGAATCTTCTTTTAAAACAACAATAAATTAAAGTCAGTGTCCTCTTGAGTAAAACAAGCTTTTATTCGTGTAAATCGGTTAATAATTGACAAAGTTATAGTACTTTTTCTAATCAAGAGATATTAGAATTCCTTATTTTTGTTAACGAATCGCCATTATTTGCGTTTCAATTAACAAAGAAATTAAAAATTTTTTATTTTTTACTTTAGATTGTTACTCAAGTTCGGCCTATGCCAAAGCCAACTTAAGGAACTTAAGTCAATTACAGTTCTAGCTTTAGGACTTATTATACGAGTATGATACAAACAAGACATAAGTGCGAAGGAGAAATAAAGAAAATCCACTCTGTATTGGTTAGTACTCTATCATTGTAAATAAGGCATTATTTAAATTATTTTTGTAATAATACCGTTACTTTTTTTTCATACTTGCAAAAAAGTTGTTTACCAGTTAGTATTAGTGGTGCAGCTTCAAAAAACAACATGTTTTTTTTTTAAAAGCTAACCAAAATATTTAATTGTGTTATAAGCTAAGTGTTAATAAAAATCATTTGCTTTATTAAAAGTTGAGTGTGTTAGTGAATTTCTAGAGGCGTATGGAGAAATGCGATGCAGAATGTCAATCAAAATACATTTTTTGCATTCTCCCTTGGAATTCTTCCCAGAAAATCTGGGTCAATTTAGAGACGAGCAAGGCGACCGCTTCTACCAAGAGCTATCAACAATAGAAAAGCGAATTACTGCTGCTTGCCTTACAAACGTAGTAGATTAAATTAAGATTTTTAAAAAATAAACGTTATTAAAAAAAATAGTTCGTACTTTAAATTATTTCTTTTGTTGAATCATATAATCGAAACCGGGATTCCGTTGTTTAGAAAAAGTACCATAACATTGTCATTTACACGAATAAAAGCTTGTTTTACTCAGAAGGAGACTGACTTTGAGATTATTGCTGTTTTAAAAGAAAATTCGTAGAAAATGAAAAAGTTTAGAAAAAATTAAAAAATTTTATATTATTGAAAAAATCTCTACATATTTATATTAATAGTATACGGGAAGTATTAAATCTGTTGACCGTTTCGAAATCGGTTAAAAATGACTGAGTTAGAAAAGTTTTAAGTGCGGCAGTCCAATAAAATACTATTTTCCGCACATCTCGAAATTTTGGGTGTATATTGCAACTTATAAAACCGGTTATATGTATAATACACTCTGCTAGACCTACAACCTACACTACGTCAGTTCACAAGTTCTTGCAAAATTTTTTTTTGTAGCAGCGTGTTATCAACGGTGTAATGTTAAAATGGTAGGATCGCTATGGAAAGTTAAAGTTCCATTTTTGTGGCGGGAACTTTGTCGTAATGTAACAGTTTCCTGTTATAAGAAGAATACATATCTTTATTAAACAAAATCACTTTCAATTTATAGTAAATAAATGCAAATAACGATGTAAATAACCATGAGTGTACAATACCACAAGGGTTGACTGTTTATAAAGTAGATGATATACTAGTTTAAAAATTTTCAGCTTAGATTTCTATAACCACTGCAGTCGGTTGTACAATTCAAACAGTGTTGATCGTTGTGTAATATGATCATTTCATACTTTAATAACCAAAAATATTCTTCTTGTAATAACGCATGTGATTCATGCTACACCTCCTCCCTTTCTACGGAATAATGCTCATATAACTTATAGTTGTATGAACATTATTTTACAATAAAGATATATAAATTTTATAAGTAATTGAATTATGTTTACGTCTACACTATTTTTTTATTACTTTGAATTTTATTATATTGGAATTCCATAGATTACTTTGTATTATTTTGCTCTTGTATCATTATTTATAAATCTTAAGTCTATTCTTATGAACTATTTATTCCTTTTTTGTTTTCTTGTCAACTATTGTTACATTATTTCTTAAATCTAGTTTTTTAATTTTATAAGGTCCTTTATATTAAGAATCTAATTTGTGCCCTGTCTCATTTCTAAGTAAAACTAAATCTCCTATTCTAAAACTATAGTCTAGTGTACCCTTATCGTAATTTAATTTCTGCAGTAACTTAGATCTAACATCTCTCGGGCCCTTATGTGCTACTTCTAATCTAAATTTTACATCCTTAGCATAAAATTGTTGAAACTCGTTTGGTAGCCTACCAAAAACTAATTCATATGGGCAGTAGTTGTGAACGGATGATGGCGTAGTATTAAAGCAGTACGTGAAGTATCTAAGCCATTCATCCCAATCATCTTTGTTAACGGATATGTAAGATCTTATGTATTCGTTGAAAGTTCTATGACTTTTTTCTACTGTTCCCATTGTCTGATGACGGTGAACAGTTGAGATGATTTTCTTCATATAGTATAGTATATAGTATCCACAAATACACTATCAAATGGTTTTGCAGGTGTTGGCGTTAATATCATAGGACTCTTTAAGTGCATTGTAGTTTTGGCTGTTTGCCATTTTTGGCAAAAGTAATACCTTTGAATTTTGTTCAATGTTCTAGAAACACCGCAGTGACCTCCTTCTGCAGGGTCATCATGGTATCGTCTCATAACATCTTGAATAGTTTCGGCTTTATTATCAATTCGGGTCACCTTATTCAGTAGTGCTACTTTTATATTATTCAAATATGTATTGCCCATTTGTTTAAATTCATTAATAGAGATAAATTCGAAAATTTTCTCACTAGGTGCCATCTGCAATTTCGTAATGTTATGTTTACAGGCCACTTCCTCGAGCCTTGGGAAAATTTGTCCTAAGTCGAGTTTCCCATTGATAAACAAATCACTAATTTGTATATATACTAATATAGATTTTCCTAGCTTGATGTATCATCTTCCGGGAGTAATCTTTAATTTATAATATTTTCTGACGTCAGTGTTCTTAATGGGTATATATATTGCGCTTTTAATTTTTTATTTAATTGATGCCGATTATTTATATTTTTATTTTCTGCCATATTTTGTGTCTTTTTACTCATTGACCTCTTAGTTATTCGAAGTAAGTTCTCATTTTCAATATTTAATTTCTTCAAGTCATTTATTGTGATACGCGATAATGCGTTTGCAATATAGTTATCTTTTCTCCTAAGATATTCAACTTCAAAATCGTATTCCTCAAGATCAAGTCTAATTATAGTCAGTTTAGAGATTGGATTTTTCATAGAAAATAGATATGATCCAATCGATCTATAAAATGTTTTCCATAAATATATAGTCTAAAATGTTTTATGACCCAGTGTGTGGTAGTTAACTCTTGTTCAATTGTTGATTTATCGCCTTCTACTTTTGTGAAGATTCTCCAGGCGTATGCTATTGGTAAATAATGTTGGTTTCATTAAAGCCTTTTTAAGATATTTAAATGCAATTTTGCATTAATTTGTCCATTCAAATGGTACACCTTTTTTCGATAATTTAGTAAGATGTCTTGAATATTCCAAAACTTTTTAATAAATCGTCTGTAATAGTTACGAAAAGGAACAATTATCTTTGCACTATCAGCATTTCTGGGTGTTGGATAGTTCTCAATTGCTAAATATTTGTCAGTGCATCTGTGGCCAAGGTATGTTACCTCGTGCATAAAGAATGAACATTTCTCGAAAACGTCTCTTAGATATCTAAGCATGTGCTTTTCTAAACAACCTAGAACAACTAAGTCATCCACGTAAAGAAAAGCTTGATCGGGTCTCAAGCCACTAAAAGCAATTGTCATCATTCTTTGGAATGAATTTGGTGCTACTTTCAGGCCGTTGGTAGTCTGGTAAATCTGTATGTATGAACCTCTACTGGTTGAGAATGAAGTTAGATCCATTAAATCTTTTTCCAATTCTATTTTATGAAATCCGGACATCAAATCAAGGCAAGAAAAATATTTCGCTCTACCAAGTTCATCCAAAATATCATCTATTCTTGGTAATAGAATTTTACCTGCAACTTATTTCTTGTTGAGTAGTCTGTAGTCTATCACTAATCTCCATCTTTTCTCTTTAGAATTCTTCAGTTATTTTTTCGGAACTAACAAAATCGGACTATTATATTCGGAATATGATGGTTCTACTATTTCATCATCTATTAATTTGTTGACTTGTTTCTCAATTTCTTGCTTATGTGTGTACGGTATACGGTAGTTCTTAATGTATACTGGATTCGCATCATTTATCCTTAACTTTTGTCTGTAAAAATTAGTAGTATGATTTCTGATTCTAATCCGAAAATATCGCTATATTCGGAACATATTTCCTTTAATGTTTTACTAAACTCTTTTGTAAAAAATTTCCTTCGATTTCCAAAATTTCGTAATTATCGACATCTTCTGTTAGAATTTTACTTTCTTTTAGGGTATTTACTGTATTATTAGTATTAAGTATAAATGCATTTTCAGCTTTTACTAATGTACTGGCTATGGAGACGTCAGGATGGGGTTTCCGATTGGGTAACTTTCATCTCCTACCAAGAAGATATTGCTTGGTAGGAGATGAAAGTTTTATTTGGCATTTTACTTCAGATCTTGCTGGTAAGGTAATATCTTCATTACATGTATTAGTTATTGCTATTACTATCTGCGGTGTTATATTATGTGGTCTCAGTATGAGATAATCACTATCTTGGTTAAATTCAAGTATTCAATTAAACTTCTTTATGAAATCCATACCAATAATTCCATCGCAAGATATTGGGAATTCATCATCTTCCACGTGGAATTTGTGGGGTATTAAAAAATTAAAATCAAAACATGTTGTACCAATAGATTTGATTTTTCGTATTCCAGTAAGTGTTGTAATATGTGCTGTATTTATTCTCTTAAATGTGCATTTACGTTTTATTTGAATGAAACTAATAAAGCTAAGGTTATACACTAGACCGTACCACCTTATAGGAAAAAAAAAAGTTCACCGTACACCCTCAAATATAAAGTATTTTAACAAGAAAATTTTGAAAATGGTTTTTTTTTTGCCGAACGTAGGGTTCGCCATTTTATATTTTTCTTTAAATCTTCGCCATTTACCGTCGGATCTTAAAGTGTTGTATATCAATGTTTTTTTGTCTCGCGGAGACCGATGTTTTCCTCGAAGGAGCCATTGACCTTAAGTAACCCGTTCTAGTATTAACCCATCAGATCTCAGTTGCTACCACCTTAATGTATTACCCTACTATTTTAAAATGAAAGCTCGCAAAAAAGCAATAAACTTTTGCTAGGAAAGTATTCCAATAATTCCAGCGGAACTATTATTTTATTTTTTTTTTTTTGTTGCCGAATGTAGGGCATTTTTAATTTTTTTGTCTTATCTTCTGTATTTACAGTCGGATCTTAAAGGGTTATATATCAATGTTTTTGTCGCAATAATACTAATTTGTTACATCAAAAATCATTAACCTCAAGCACCCTTTTATACTACTTAAGGGGTAACACCTACGTAAAAAGCCTATATATAAAAACTTATTTTTTTATTTTCTTTATTTACGGAGATGTGTTAACAAAGATTGGTTTTCACAAGATTTATGAAGGAGTACAAACAAATATTTCTTTTACACAAAGTTTTACAAAATGATAGTATATTTACAATAGAGGTCCACGGCACGCAACATTACTTAATCAATTCTTGGTGGATTTCTCTGAAATTTATAATGCATATGGAAAACTAAATTTTCTATGAATGCGCGTAGGAGTTTTTGATAGGTCAAATACTTTTTGACTTAGAGCTGTTTCTTTACGAGTATAAAAAATAGATATTTTGACTTTAACACTTCGCTGTTTTGTCAAAAATAAATATACCCAAAAACTCATACGCTTTTCTTTAGATAATTTAGTTTTCTATATAAAGTGTATGTTTCAGAGCGATCCACCTAAAATTGATTAAATTATGCTGAGTGCTGTGGATCACTTATAAAATAAAACAAATTTTAATCGATCATATTTTGACGTGATTCAAGTTGGCTGTATTATTTGAGTCAAGAGAATTTCAATATGGGCTTCTTAATAGCTATAAGTTGCGATGGAACTCCTACCAACACTGGCTACAAAAATGGAGTCATTGTAAGAATGGAACGCCTTTTACAGAGACCTCTGCAATGGTTCGTATGCCTATAATTTAACCAATTTTAAGTGGATCGCTCTGAAACATACACTTTATATAGAAAACTCAATTATCTAAAGAAAAGCGTATGAGTTTTGGAGTATATTAATTTTTGACAAAACAGCGAATTGTTAAAGTCAAAATATCTATTTTTTATACTCGTAAAGAAACAGCTCTAAGTCAAAAAGTATTTGACCTATCCAAAACTCCTACGCGCATACATAGATAATTTAGTTTTCCATATGCATTATAAATTTCAGAGAAATCCGCTAAAAATTGATTAAGTAATGCTGCGTGCCGTGGACCTCTATTGTAAATATACTATCATTTTGTAAAACTTTGTGTAAAAGAAATATTTGTTTGTACTCCTTCATAAATCTTGTGAAAACCAATCTTTGTTAACACATCTCCGTAAATAAAGAAAATAAAAAAAGGAAGTTTTTATATATAGGCTTTTTACGTAGGTGTTACCCCTTAAGTAGTATAAAATGGTGCTTGAGGTCAATGATTTTTGATGTTACAAATTGGTATCATTGCGACAAAAACATTGATATATAACCCTTTCAGATCCGACTGTAAATACAGAAGATATGACAAAAAAATTGAAAATGCCCTACATTCGGCAACAAAAAAAATTTAAAAAAAAAATAATATAATAGTTCCGCTGGAATTATTGGAATACTTTCCTAGCAAAAGTTTATTGCTTTTTTGCGAGCTTTCATTTTAAAATAGTAGGGTAATACATTAAGGTGGTAGCAACTGAGATCTGGTGGGTTAATACTAGAACGGGTTACTTAAGGTCAATGGCTCCTTCAAGAAAAACATCGGTCTCCGCAAGACAAAAAACATTGATATACAACACTTTAGGATCCGACGGTAAATCGCGAAGATATAAAGAAAAATATAAAATGGCGACCCCTACGTTCGGCCAAAAAAAAAAACATTTTCGAAATTTTCTTCTTAAAATACTTTATATTTGAGGGTGTACGGTGAACTTTTTTTTTGAGGTACGGTCTATTATACACTCTTCTGTTTACTGATTTGATCTTAGGGGAGCGTCGGGTTTTCCAAATCATTTTCATTTGAGTTAGTTGTTTGGACGTAATTTTTATTGCCATTGTTATTACCTCGTCTGTATCTGTTATTATGTGCTCTATTTGGATTATTATTATTGTTGCTATTATTACCATTATTATTACCTCTTTGTTAATTGTTTGCTCCGATATTTTCTATTTTTCCGCGGTAAAATTTATTTCGTCCTTGCCCGTAATGTAGAATGGCATTTTGTTTGCCAGTTGCCTCGGTGCAACTATTGACAAATTTCGATACTGCATCATTCTTGTTGTTAAATTGATCTGCTTCCATTATAAGTCTTTATCTATGGTGCAATTCTTTGTCAGCGCCTTTACAGCAACTATAGTATAATATTTATTTGCCAAATCGCACGGCAAACCATCTTACAAGTAATCTTGTAAGAGATTTTATCTCAATAAATGTTCGCAGTCTTATTACTTTGCTTTATATTCATAATCTTGTCCGACAATACTTCAACTGATTCGCCTTTCACTGAACTAGTCAGTTTGGAAATAATGTCAGGGATTGTTGATTCCGTTATAATTAAATTTCTAGCAGTCCCCTTTATTCTGGTCTTTATTAGGGAGACTGCAACCTGTTCGTGAGTCTCTTTAAGGGAATCTATTAAGTAGAGTGAATCCACGAAAGTACGTAGGATTTCTGATTTGGCATCAAAGTCACAAATATGCTTTGTGGCATATTAGAAATTTGTTCGACCTTAGACTCCGTTTGACGAACCGAAGAAATCTTTTCATGTATTGAAGTCGTGATTTCGAGCACTGTGTTCTTTCTAAGTGACACGGAAAGAAGTTTTCCCTAATATCCAAGAAAAAACCATCGGCTGCGGTTCTCTGTAGTACTGTGAGCCTAGAGTAATGTACATAAAAAAAAAAACCTGGTCTTCTGCAAACATTCAATTAGTATATCCATATGCCGCTGTAAAGTTTCATTCCTAGAAACTCTTTTTAATTACCCGTGCTTTACTTAAAATTCGTTGCCACTTCATTCAAAATTAAATTTTTTCTAAATCATTTGACATTTTCTTTTCTTAAGACAATTTAAAGGACCATATAAACAATTTTTTTTAGTTTATCAATAGAGATTTTTATTTCACTTTTAATTTAGTAAAAAAACAAAATATTTTATCTAAAAAAATTGTTTCTCACTTTCTTTCTTAAAACATTTTCTTAAGACAAAATAAAAATTTATTTTATTTGGCACCACTGTCTTTGTTATAACTTTTTGTACACATTTTATTTTTTTTACACGAGCGAAGTCGCTCCGTACCATTTAGGTTCTCACAAGGAGCACTCTATTTTATTTTTTGTATATATTATTTTTTATCTGTTGGTCTTCTTTGTTTTTTTTCTTTGTAAGTTGGTTTTTGTCTTCTTGGTGTCTCTGAAGTTAGTTTGCCTGGTGTTTCGATTGCGATTGGGGGATGTTGTCTTCGAATTAAGCAGGATCAAATTTGGCAGGATCGAATTCGGCAGGATCGCCATGTAATGTTAAAATGGTATGATCGCCATTTAAAGTTTAAGTTCCTTTTCGTGGCGGGAACTTTGTCGCCATGTAATAGTTTCCTATTATAAGCGACTTGCCATGTAATTTCCAAATAAATTATAAGCGTTGTGTTGAGCAAAGAATATCTTCATTAAACAAAATCACTTTCAATTTATAGTAAATAAATGCTTACTTAGCTATTATTAATATTGTGGGAAATTAGCAATGGACAGAATATCTTTCGTTAGATTTGTTATGTGTGAAACAATGATGAGTGTACAACACCACAAGGGTTGACTGTTTATAAATGTTTACAGTAGATGTTATACTGAGTATTCTCAACTTAGATTACTGTAACCACTTCAGTCGGTTGTACAATGCAAACAGTGTTGATCGTTGTGTAATATGATCATTTCGTACTTTAATATCCAAAAGTGTTCTTGTCGGTAATAACGCATGTGATTCATGCTACAACAGACTATCTTCCCTGTGGGTGTTGCCAGATCAGACATGAACACAGAGTTGTTCCTCGCCTTCGGAGTGAAAACAGAGTGACTCAAATGCTAATTTATTTAGTATTTTTTGGTACTACTTTTTGTTCTATACTTAATAGTATTTTATAATGATTTTTTACTTCAGATAATTTCCTTAAAATGGAAATATCGGAGGATTAAAATATGCAAAGTAATATCAAAGTAATTCACCTTTTAAATGGTTTTTCCTTCCAAAATTGTTTCAATTGCAATCCGGTTCGAACAGGACCAATAAAAAAACCAAAGTGCCATTGCGAGAGTTACCAAGATGGTGGCATGGGGATACTGGTTGCAAACTGGAACACAAAGCGATCTTAAAACAAGTCCAATTGACAAAAAACAACACATTTTTTTGTTTCTTCTTTTAATGAATATAGTGAAGTATAATATACTTTCCGTTTATTTCTTATTATATCAGAGGCTTTACAGAGTTTATTCAACGCGCAAAAACAAGTGTGACTTTGTCTAAAAAACTGGGCGTAGCGCCAAAACCAAAAAAAAAAATACAAAATGAAAATTTACTATTAGCGATAGAAATGGAAAATATATGATGGCACCACCGCCCTCTGGCGTCAATTTCCAACATACACATGACATCACCGTCACCACAGATCTGATAGTAGGTTGTCACCAAACCGTATACAGACCAGAGAACTGCAAAATCAACGTTTTTCTTGATTTAATCATACACAAAAATTCTTGTTCACATTTAATTATTCAACAAAATTCACTGTAAAATAAAATCGGCATCATGTTACTGAACGCGTAATTCGGATCAGTTTGAATCATCTGTCGATTATGTTTTATGCAAATGTAATCATTCAACAAAAAGTCAGCGTTGAATAAATAAGAAAAAATAACAAACAACGGGTATGTGTGTATTCATAATAAAAAAAAAATAGAAACACATTTCATATATGATATTGTGTACATTAGGGTGGGACTTAAATCCGCTTTTTTCGAATTTTTATTGGTAATACAATACTAAAAATATTCTTCTTTGTAAAATAAAAATATTTTCTTTTTAAAAAAAATTTAGGTCGATATCTCAGGCTTGCCTAATACGGAAAAATTTAAATATTGTCTAATTTTTTCTTTTCATCTATTTTGATTGGAAAATTAGGCCATATTTAATTACAACCGGATTGGGTGAAATTACAGTAATGCCTCGATTTACGTCGTGATTGGTTCCGGAAATTGACGACGTTAATCGAAACGACGTAAATCGAATTTGATATTGGTCATACGTTAACGTTCACTTAATTTCATAAAAAAAACTTAAAAATTACAAGTAATTCAGTCTTTTATTGTACATACATAGAATATTTGTTATAAACATTTAATTCGTATAAGAATTTTAAAACAAATATAAAATTCTGTTAAAAAAATTAAATAATATCTAAAGTAAACATATCAACAAAAAATCAACAATTCAATATTAAAAAATTTCGATTTTAAAAACAAAATTCATAAAATAAATAAAAACTTAAACATGTGTTCAGATAAAAAGTAAAAAAAAATAAATTAACAAAAATTCGACAATACAATATCTAGAAAAATAAATATAATAAAATATATTAATTAAATGTAGTGAAAACTTTGTACATATGTTTGTTTATTATATGTATGTATATGTAATTGTATGTTAGGAGTATTAATTATAGGAATCACTATCCGACGATGTTTCGGTGAGAATTTCTGAAATTAGCATGTTGAGGTCACCATCTTCAGCACTACTTTCGCTTATAACAGTCGTTTCTGATAAAATTGGTTTAAAGAATGTATCAATTCGCTTCTGGGTTAATGTCAACTTTTTCTGCTCGTACAGATCCCGGTAATATTTTAGGCTTGCATTTATTGATTTTTTTGTCGAATCAACTCTTTCGTCATCTTTGTCAAATTCTTCCAAAATTTGCATAGCCTTATTTACGCTGGCAAGGGCTTCTGACAGTTTTGTCAATGGAATTTCAGAATCCTTTCCACAAGTTTCGATATCTGAAGTTTCTTCTTCTATACCATGTTGATTTGAAAGATTTGTCAACTCAAATAGCTCCGAGTTAGTTAACGGTTCATCCTCCAAATTTAAGTGTTCAACAACATCGGAATCTTCAATATCAGAAAACCCTAATATGTGGGCCAAACGTACAATTTCCGTGTTTATATCGTTCAGATTTCCATCATTTCCACCTTCAGTTGTGCATTCAGGCCATAAGTTTTTCCATGCATTTCTCATGTTCGACGCAGAAACTTCATCCCAACTTTTGTTGATACTATTCACTGCTTGCATGACATCATATTTTTTCCAAAATTGTCTGACAACATCGTTATTTTTATCATTTTGGTCTGATTGTTTGTCGATTGCATCAATGAGGTCGTTAAAACTTCGTCGTAAATAATATTTTTTGAATGCTGCAATAACTCCCTGGTCCATAGGTTGAATAAGAGACGTGGTATTGGGAGGTAAAAATACAATTTTAATATTGTCATTCATGTTATTTAAACTGATGGTGTGGCCCGGAGCATTATCCATTAAAAGCAATGCTTTATAAGACATATTATTCCTTTCGCAATATTTCTTAACTTCAGGACAAAAATGTGTCTTAAACCAATCGTCAAAGAGTTTAGAAGTCATCCAAGCTTTTTTGTTAGACATCCAAATTACAGGAAGATTTTGCTTGCAAACGTTTTTCGTAGCTCTTGGAGTTTCGGATTTATATATTAACAAGGGCTTAAGCTTCAAGTCTCCTGCAGCATTACCACCGAGCAAAAGCGTAAGCCTATCCTTCGAAACCTTTGGCCCTGCTGCTAATTTTTCCTCTTTTGATATAAATGTTCTCCCCGGCATACGTTTCCAGAAAAGTCCGGTCTCGTCGACATTGAAAACTTGCTGAGGGGTGTATTCACCATCATCAATTATTTTTTTTAATATTTGCGGAAAACTTTTAGCTGCATCACTATCTGCACTTGCAGATTCTCCGACAACTTTTATGTTGTGAAGTTGTGCTCTTTTTTAAAATTTATGTAGCCATCCTCCGCTGGCGTTAAAACAAAAATCGGAATTCACAGAGTCAGATTTTAGATCGTTAAACAAACTTATCGCTTTTTTTTGGATAATTAACGTAGTTACTGGAATATTTTTTCCACTTAAGTCTTTTATCCACAGTATTAGTGCATTTTCCATTTTTTCCATCAGTACTGGCCTTTTTTTTGTGGTGGTTTCAACAGAACCAGCTCCAGCCGGTGTTGCACTTTCACGGATTTCAGCTGAATTTTTTATTATTGTTCGAACTGTGGTTGGTGGAAGATCCATCGTACTGGCAATAATAAAAGCCTTTTCCCCATTGTTATAACGGCGAATAATATCTATTTTAGTTTTTAACGAAATTACATTTCTTTTCTTTTTTATTTGAGATGTTACTTTATTAGTTTTATTTTTTGAGCTCATATTTACTACGTTGCGCCCGACGATCAAAAACAGATTGAAAAAGTAACACACACGACGAGCTGCCAAACACACACGACCTGTCCATGAGAGGCAATACTTTAGTTGTTGTTGCACACACAAAATTTTTAAACGTTTAAATTAAAAACTGGGATTCCCCTACATACATGGAATTCCGTGGTAGTTCATACATACATAAGTCATACAAACTGAGACGACGTAAATCGAATGGCGACGCAAATCGAAGTTGAAAGGAACAAAATATTTGACGACGCAAATCGAAACAACGTAAATCGAGACGACGTAAATCGAGGCATTACTGTAAATAAATGGTATATGTACATTAGGGTGGGTCTAAAACGTATTTTAGAACCACCCTAATGTACATATACCATTTATGAAATGTGTTTCTACAAAACCAGCCCCTTCTGATAGATGAGAAACTATTTTGTTTTAATTATGAATACACTCATACACGTTGTTTGTTGTTTTTTCTGATTTATTCTACATCAAAATAATTTTAGTTGGCTCGAATGAACATAATAAAATCAATGGTATAACAAAGACGAATGATTATAAATCAGTGACACAACAATTTGCACGTCGTTTAATTGATTTAAAATCATCAACAAATATGTGTGTTGGAGTATATTCAGCGTTTGAACGAAAACACATATTTATTCTTGTGTTGATTGCGTATGAATGTTTTGCAATCAGCAGTTGCAGTTCTCTGATACAGACATGAACAGTTTGTAATCTTGGTTATTTTTGGATTATTTGTAATCGTAATTTATTAGTAAACGTGCAAATCTAAAAATAATCGCAGGCATTACTTCACCTTTCAAAAAAAAGTAGTCTAATTACTAATTATTACGATTACTAATCATTACTTAACAGCTATGATAAAGAAGCAATTAGAAGCAAAATATTTTAATAAAAACAATGTGTTTTCATATACATAGCATCTTACACGTTCAATTCGCAACTTTGTCCAACTTTTTGCATAAAAACTGTTCTTGCAAAGATTAAACCAAAAAAGTTTCTATTTGCAAAAGATATCGTAATAAATACATTAATTTTTTAATACACCGTGGTACAATATTAAAGCCGCACTTAATTTTTCACTTGTTTTTATGTTTAGAGGTGAATTAAAAAATCTAATGATTCCAAATTTAAGCCTAGATTAAAACTACAAATACCTTATAAATTTTACAAAAATAAATTAGTTTTATTTAAAGTTATAACAAAAAGTTAATTTTTTCCTGGTGCAAATAGTCTCACTCTCAAAAGTTAATATAAACAATTAAAATAAAACAATATGAATTAAAATTTTAAACTATTTTAACTCTAATAGTGAGTTGGACCTCAATTGTTTGAGATAAGCTCAAAGATTCGTTGGGGCATATTGTTTTAAAAACATCAATCACAGGGCTTTTGAGGGTCTCAATCGTGTCCAATTTATTTTGGTACTAGGAAAAGCTAGCTCTAGTATATCATCGGCACAGAATGCTCCTTAGAGCAACAATGATCCACCACCAAAATGTATTCAGTAAGAATTATATCCATCCGGAACATCCAAGTTAAACTTTTTCTCATCGGAAAAAATTATTTATAAATAATTTTTTTTTCAAAGTTAGTCGACAACAGATTGCAAAAATTAAATTACTTTGCTCCAGTCTGTACTCATGTTATTTTGAGCATTTATTTTACATCAGAGGCAGTAGTCATGGTGCACTCTTAATTTTTTGGCGGCATATAACTGAAGACTGCTGTAGTACCCGATTCGTGAGCAATTTGCTTTTCAGTTTTAGTTGCTAGCGCTTCTTATGATTTTGCGTTTATTACGTACTGAAATCTTAGGTTTTCTTCCAGGATTTTGTTCTTTTGTCCGTAATTCGAAGGGCTTTTAAGAAAATTGCGGATTACCTTGTCTGAAAACTAGCACCACTTTTTAGGAAGAAAAGCGGATAACAACCACGCGGCATTTCCAAAATATTCCTATTATGTAATAAAAAATAATAACTAATCATGCCAAATAAAAATAAAACAAAAATTATAACAGCAAGATCAACTGTTAGTTGCGTAATATGTTTGTAATACTATAATATGCACCATCCAAAGAACAAATGCACCATCCAAAAAAACAAACGGTTATAACGGTTTTTAAATAATAAAAGCATTTTGTTGTTGCTTTTCTTATTAATCTTCTATTGCACCATAGTGTATTAACAATAATGAAAAATAAAAACAGCAGGGACTAAAACCATAAAAAAATGGATTCATGTTCGGGTTAATCGAAATAAAAAGTTCAGGTTCGGGTTCAACATTTAAAAAAGTAGAAATGTTTTATTAATAGGAAATTTATTTATTTTTCAAAGAAATTTTCGTTTAATTTTATAATTAAGATATTTTTTAAGTTTTCTTCTTTGTGGCTACAAAATGAATTTCAAGGCTGAAAGGGACCTCTCATTTGAAGAATTTGATTTAGAAAATCGTTCCTTCTTTTTTAGAACTTGTTCGAGCATATCTTCATCGTCTTCTCATAAAATTCTCTTCTTCTCTTTTCATTTGCAAATTTTTGAAATTTTTAATTGTTTTTAAAATATGTTTTTAGCATTTTCAACATCTTCGGGACTTAGCATTAACTTAAATCTGCTATATAGATATAATGCTGCAATCTAAAGTGGATTATTAATATAGTGGTTTTCTCTTTTATAATATTTAAATATAATTCTTGTGAAAATGTTTTTGTTTTGTCATATTTTGTTAGCTCTAATTTAAAACTAGGCCAGATTCTATAAAAATCGCCTAAAGTCATCTGTTTTTCTTGTAGTTTCAGCGTAAATTTTTTCACAAGTGCAAAAACTTCTACAAATTCTTCACAAATACTCCATAATATTCGTAGTTAATGCAGCATCCAGTAACTCTAAACAAAAACTTCTGTATTCCATCCATCTATTTTTACAAATAGTACGGCTTTAAGTTTAGCTTTTTAGCTTAAGAAGAAATTTCTGGTTTAGCAATTTTTTTGCAAATAGCTCTTCATTGATCAAGTATTTTCATAAAAGAAGGACTAGATATAGATTCGAGCAAGAAATGTGATGTTTTTTATGATTTTTCTATCAAACATTTCTCACGCCATGAACAGCAAGAATATTATTTAAATAGTTAAATTTTTGGGTTCAGCGGGTTCGGGTTCAAAGTTTTTATACAACAACCTGAACCCGTTTGGGTTCGGTTTCAGTCCCTGAAAAATAGTAATATTAATATTGTTACGATTTTAGCTTTTAAAACCGTTGATTTATTTATTTTCTTTAAATAAATCTAGTTCTTTTCTTATTGCAAATAATAAACACCGTTGAAATTTTTTATAGCTACTCTTTATTTAAATACAAACTAAAAACAATTACAACTCTATTAAGTTTACATATCCACAGAATACACAATTCAATTAATCGTTAATACTTCCTCTTTAGCGTTTCATTATAAACGTTTCATTACCATGGCGTTTTTTATGTAAGGGTGAAAATAACTAGAATGTGGCAGCACCGTCCGGAAGCTGCATACTGGTAACTTTGAGATTGTTTTTTTGAAGTTTGACAGAAGAAATTTTAACTTTTTTTATATTTCAGGGCTAACATATGGGGATTTATGTTTCTACGAGTGTATCGAAATTAATGAATTGAATTTCCATAACAATATTAATAAAAACTAAACAAATTGTGTAGTATATTTTTGGGATTTGACAATAAAGAAAACGTATAAAAATAAATTGGTCATTTAAATATTTCTTTAGATAGGCCATTCTTGAGATTTTTTTAATTGTTATTGAAATTTCGTTAGCATTAGTTCAGTAATGATAATGCCAATTATAATTTATCCTATTAAATCGTACTAATGCTTCAAAAACTAATTGCAATTGCTCAAAAAAAAGCATTAGTACTTTACTTAGGTTGTTTCATAGAATGAATCCTTCGGGATCTCTCCCGAAACCGAACTATTTTTTATTATCGTATTATTTTAAAACTCTAGTAATGCCTGTTTTGCCCGATCTCGCTTAGTTCTTGAGATACTGCCCATTTTACGAAATTTCGAATATTTCGAAAACTTAGGGAGATAGCGCAAAACAGACAAAATTTTTGCAAAGCTCGACGATGGTTACCCGTTATATCCGCGAAAGGTTCCATGGAATTTGTATAAAACAGCCACTATTTTTCATTATAAATTTATATGATAATATAAATTAACACACTCTGAAAGTCAAATTTCGTTTCTCATTCCATTACGTTCGTATACAAATGGGTCACCCTGTCGTTGTTTTATAAAAAGAGATCTCGCAGTATATAAATACTCTAATAGAGCATTTTATAAGCGAATATCTCGAAAACTAACAGAGATATCGCAAAAAGGACAACATTTTTGCAAAGCTCGGTAGAAGCTACCCTTTTTTGAATACAGATTATGTAGCTCCGAAAGGCGTCCCATGAAATTTTTATAAAATAAATAGGTTAAAATTTTTTTTTTATCAATTTCAGGGTTGGCAGGCAATACTGGTAAAATACCGTTACAGAAATAACTGGAAAATCGTTACCCCGAAACTACTGCTACCGAAATAACAAAAATACCGCTATCGCTAAAATACCGTTACCGAATATATCGTGATCCTTGAAATACCGTTACCCGTAACATCCCTTTACCAAAATAACTGAAGTATCGCTACCTTTAAAATACTTTTACCGAAATAATGCAAAATAGCTTTAACCTTAAGATACCGATGCAGCGATCTTTTTTAAAAATTTTCCTTAAAATGTCCAATAAACTTCCTAAAGTAACCTTATCCCCAAAAAGTATTCCTATATGAATACTCTAAACCCGCATAAATATAAATATTTTTATAAGTGTTGCCATATTTGAAGCCCTTCACCACCTTTCAACCTACGTCTATCACCTTTTCGAAGAAAGTAACACATTAATTAGTAGGAAGAATTTCTTAAAGGTTGCTTCTCTTAAAAATAAATAATTATATATTTTTAATTTTATCAGGCTCGAGATCATAATTTAATGCTACTAACGAATAGTTAACACTAATTTTTTATTAAATTGAAAAAAATTGTAAGGATCAGCGTTAAAGGGAGTGAAAAATGGAATTTCGCATAGAGTGTGTGATATATAAGCCTGTTCAAAACCATGAGTTATTTGTGGGTTGGGTGGTTCATAAGGAGGCTGAAAATGACCTGGTCGCTCAGGTCGAAAGTGTGCACTCCCTCTAGCACTGATCCTTACAATTCGGCTATGCCGAATCTTATATACCCTTCACCATAGTTGGAAAAAAAAACTGAAGTTTATATATAGACATATATGGAATGGACAGATTTATATACGGACGCCTTTAAGAGAAAATTAACCATTTAGCTTGGTGATAAAACTTGGACTCGGGAATATTTATGGTTCCAGAAAATAGGTATTAAAAAAATTGTATATTTTGGGCATAACTTTTTTGTATCTGAACCGATATTTTTTAGCAAATATGTTATACTAAAGATTTTCGATCTTTTGCTATATAAGACGTATCCATGGGTCATTTTACAGCTTCAAAATTTTAGTTTTATTAAAAATTTTGATGTTTTTAGCCCATTTATGTATTATTTAATTTTGGTCTTACTGTTCTTAAGATATAAAGTAATGTATTTTGTGACACGTCCAATTCGCAGATCTCGCCCACATTTGGTCAGATGTTGTGTATTGATAACCAAGATGCTCGTACCTTATTTTGGAACTTATCCTCTTTCCGTTCTCAAATATACAGAAAAACTGACCGAAATCGTTAAGTCAACTGTGCTGTACGTATTTGTTATGTTAAAAAAAATAAAAAAAAAAACAAATAAAAATGTCTAAATAAAATGTAAAAAAAATTGTACAAAAAAAGTTTAATAGACGGGGATCGATCGCGCGACTAAAAGAAAAAACTATTTATAACAAAGCGCTTAGACCACTGAGCCATTGAAGCACATACGCAATCATCGTTAATAGAAGTAAATAAACAGTTTTCGTTCAAAACTAATTTGTTTGGCTTTTAGGTAAATCTTTGTATGTGTTTGTTGTTTGTGTATAAAAGGTGAAGAGGTAAAAGAAAAGAAGTTCAACAAATAAAATAAAGGAATAACAACCACCACAGCCATAATGCCAATAAGTGTTTTCCTATTATTTTTTTCAAAAATCTTTTTAGTTGTAAAAAAAAAACTATTTTCGAATAAAAAAATATTTTTTTTACAAATCGTTAAAAGAAATCACTAGAACTGCATGTGTTTTATTTCTACAAAAACGTTTGATTTAGTTGGCAAATTTGCATTTGGGATTTTATTTCGCTTTTTTATTAAAAAATATTTGTAATTTCTTTAGCTTAATTTAAAAAATTTGAAGCAAAATAGTTTATAAATTTTTTTTTATAAATTATTATAAGTTATGACCTAAAATAGTTGCACTCAAAGGGAAATTATGTATAATATTTTTTATATGAGAAATAAAATGGTTTAAAAATCTTTTTATAAATTCTTTTAAATCGGAACAAAAAATAGAAATAAAACCGTTTGTATTTTGTTTGTATCAGAGGGTTTTTATAAAAATTTTGATGTTTTTAGCCTATTTATGGATTATTTAATTATTAATTTAAAATTTACAAAAAAAAAAGTTGAATAGACCGGGGGCTGGTATCGAACCCGCGCCTAAGAGAAAAAGAAGTACTTGTGACATAGCGTTTAGCCAACTCACCCATTAAAGCTCATAAAAAATTATCGTTAATAGAGGCAAATAAACAGATTTCGTTCAATAGAGATTTGTTTGATTTTTATTTAAATGACAAATCTTTGTATTGGTTTGTTGCTTGTGTATAAAACTGTTGCGTCGAACTCATATGCACAATGTGTAAGCTTTTACAAAAGAGCTTTTTTACCTGTAGCTAGCTTCAACGAGAGCTTTTACATATATGAGTGCACAATACAAGGATGGAAGTTTTGAATTTCGAAATATAAATTGTATAATTTATTTAAGACAAAACACTTTAATACTTCTTTTGAAAGATCTTTAAACAAAAAACCCCACCTTCAAAAGGCTTGCTGTGCTCTGCTAAGGATAGAACAACAACAAAAGGAATCTTTTCTTTGATATTTTTTTCATATAGAAATTGGTCGATTGGCAAATTATTCTTTAGAAACTTTAATTTCAGTTCATCTACTAATTTGGCCCTATCTAAATTTTTATTCAAAAATCTCTTTTGGCATGTATTATAATGCCTTTCAATGGTATGTTTGTGATAGCGTTTAGCATTATAACTACAAACCAAACATACGGGATCGCCGTCATTGTTTTCAATAAACAAAAACAACTGTTCCCACGCTTTATTGAATGTATTTTTTTTTAGTGAACATATACTGATCGTTGTGTGTTTGAAAAGTTATTTTCAAGATGAGGGAAAAGTACTAACGTACTGAATTTTCCGTCCCTGATAAAAAAGCTCTTTACTACAAACGCAAATATCATAGTATTAGTGTTTGGTCGCCACTGGTATAAAAGGTGAAGAGGTGAAAGAAAAGAATTTCAACAAATGGATGTGTTTGTTAAGCGTAATATTTAACATACATATAAAAACAAAGGGATTTTACGGAAAAAATTAGAGGTAGTCCTGTTTTTTTGCTAATATCTCAGCAATTTATCAACCGATCTGGCTGATTTTCAATAGCAAACAGAAAAGGATCACATGTAACAGAAATATATAATAATCAAGTCCTCTGGGGTCTTCGGAAAACCCATTTCAACACATAGACGGACATAGTTAAATCAACTTCGATCTTCATAAGGACCCAGATTATATATATACTTTATAGGGTCTAAGATCAATATTGTAGAAATTACAAACGGAATGACAAATTTATATATACCCTTCCACCTGTGGTGAAGGGTATAATTAGTGTTTACTATTCGTTAGTAACATTAAATTATACTCTCGAGCCTGATAAAATAAAAAATATATAATTAAAACAGATAGATCGAATAATATACAAAATGTACATACAAAAATAAATAATTTCTTTATTTCTTCCTTTTATTTTTTTAATTTGTGCGCTAAATAAATAATACTAGAATAAAAGCCCGATACTTCGTTATCGGTAGTTTTAAATATCGAAATATGTTGAGAAGAAAATATTGTTCTATTTTCTAAAGATTTAACTATTTAAATAAATTTGTTTCATCATTTGAAGTGGATGTTTAATTTTAAAGTTTTGAATTTCTTGTTTATATGTCATTCAAGGGAGAAGTGCCAGTGTTAACTGTTTTAATATCCCTTGTTCCCCTTTCCATCCCATTTCGTTCCCCTTGTCTAATGATTCATTTCGACTCGTTCCTATTCCATTTATTTCCCCTCGTCTAATATTTCAATTACACTCGCTCCGCATTCCATATTTTTAACCCTATCAAGTGTATCGATTCCACTCGTACGCCGTTTCATTCCAATTCGTATCCCTTGTCAAGTGTTTCAATTTTACTCGTACCCATACCATTCCATTTCTGTCCCCTTTGAATTTGCAATTCTACCTTAATCAATGAGAGCACATACTGCAGTTAACACTTATTTAAAATTTCACCTTTTTGTCAAAACCGGTGGGGGCAGCCCGTTAAGGAGGAGACTGTTCACCTTTTTCCCCTCCCCGTACAAATTTCCAAAAATCCGACCTAGGTAAATGTCTACACCGGAGGATGAATCTTTTCACCAAATTTCAACTTCTCAGCTACAGCGGTTTTGGCACTTGTAAGAATTTTTCCCTTTTCTGGGGAGGCCATTGAATTTTCCAAAAATTATATCTTAACTGTTATCTACACTGGAGATGGAGTCTGCAAACTAAATTTCAACTTCCTAGGTCCAGCTGTTTGTGCAGGCTATTAAAGGGGGACTTTATCGATGAGTTAACACATACTCCAAGAAAAGTATATCTCAAATTGCAGGTTTATAGCTATATGAGTTTGGGCAGACCGTCAAAGGAGTTTTCCCCGTTTTGCTCTTCCCCGAAGGAATTTCCAAGAACCTCGTATAAGCGAATGTTTACGCCGCAGAGGGAACCTACATACCAAATTAACACAATTGCACATTTCCACTTTTACAAATTTGCACATTTTCACATTTGCACTTTTGCAAATTTGCACATTTTTAAATTTGCACATTTGAACTTTTGCACATTTTTAAATTTGCACATTTGATCATATGCACATTTACATTGGAGGAGGAATCTATGTACTGACGGCGGTTTTGGCAGGCCGTCAAAGGGGAGAATTATCGCTTTTTTGCCCCTCCGCGTTAGATTTTCCAAAAGTCACGTCTTATCTGTTATCTACACTGAAGAAGGAACCTGCATACCAAATTTTAACTTTCTAGTTCCAGCGGTTTGGGCAGGCCGTTCGGGGGCAAACTTTCCCTCTTATTGCACCTCCCAGTAGGAATTTACACATTTGCACATCTATGTACCAAATTTTAACTTCCCAGCTCAAGCAGTTTTGGCAGGCCGTAAAGGGGAGGATTTTCGCTTTTTTGCCCTCCGCGCTAGATTTTTCAAAATTCACGACTTATCTGCTATCTACACTGAAGAAGGAACCTGCATACCAAATTTTAACTTTCCTTGCATTCTGCTTTCTGGCTTGTGGCGACTATAACACGAAACATACATACTGGGGATCTCGTATTATGAACCCCGGAGGCAAGCAGTTATACTCAGCACTAATGGACTGTAGGAACAATTTGGACTTTCTGTCTCCACGACAACCAACATATTGGCCTACTGATCCTCGAAAAATTCCTGATCTGATAAACTTTGCCATGTCAAAAAATATTGATAAGAATAACATGTCAATTAATATATCTTATGACCTATCTTTAGACCATTCTCCCGTCATAATTAAGTATTATGGTATACATAGACATAGAAATACAACCTCTATGAATACCCATTTCATCAAGGACTGGATTAAATATAGAAGTTATATTAGTACTCATAGCCACACAACCCCGTTTTTACAGTGTGAGGAGGATATTGAAGAATGTGTCCAAGACTTAACGTCTTTACTTCTAACAGCCATTGATCACTCTAAACGAGAGATCAACGCTAAACCTAGGTCATACGTTTCAAATTCTGAAATAGAGAGTCTTCTTCTCGAAAAGAGAAAACTCAGAAGAGAATGGCAAAGAAACCGATCACCTGCTGCCAAGCAGAGGCTGTCTGCAGCAATTGCAAAACTGAGAAATGCCCTCCATCGAGAGGAGGATCGTAGAAACACTTCTTATATTGAAAGTCTTTCAAATTCAAAGCACACAAATTTGTCTCTTTGAAAGGCTACTAAGAATATTAAACCACCGGTAGAGGGACAAAAACCATTGAGAAATCGTAATGGTTTCTGGGCTCGAAGTGATATGGAAAAGGTTTTAATTTTTGCCGATCACTTATCAACAGTCTTTCAGCCGAATCCTCCGCTTAACGACTTTACTCTTCTCGACCCCTTCCGACAAGTGAATTCGAACTTGGATTGATGATATTCAGAGCGTTATCAATGGTCTCATTTAGGGAAAATCTCCAGGCTACGACTTTATTACTCCGAAAATGATTAAAATCCTACCGAGTGTGGCAGTTATTGTGCTTGGAAATTTGTTCAATGCGATCTTTAAATTCAGCTATGTCCCGCTTAGTTGGAAAGTCTCACAAATTAAAATGATACCCAAGCCAGGAAAGGATTTAACAGTACCATCATCATATAGACCTATAAGCTTACTTCCATGCCTGTCGAAACTTTTTGAAAAGATATTCCTAATGAAAATTAAGCCATTTATTATGAATGAAAATATCAAGAAAATCTTTTGAAGATAGGAAATACTGTTGAGCAATTTTTCTAGATATTGCTCAAGCTTTTGATAAAGTATGGCATGATGGCTTGATATATAAAATAAAGCACTTATTACCTCCATGTACCCATAAACTATTGGAGTCTTATTTATTGAACCGCTATTTTCGGGTAAAGCATAATGATCACGTGACAGCTGACTATGAAATTAAAGCAGGTGTTCCACAGGGAAGTGTTCTTGGTCCAACACTACCTAATCTACACATCTGATTTGCCAACAAGTGACCGTATGTTAACATCAACATTTGCTGATGATACGGCAATTCTGAGCATAAACGCAAATCCCATTGTCGCTTCAATGGAGTTAGATCACCATCTCAGAAATGTGGAGACGTGGCTAAAAAATTGGCGAATACGGGCAAATGTATTTTTTTTTTCTTGGTATGCATCTAGACAGACGTCTAGATGCATACTTGGCGTCGGCACATTGAAGCCAAGAGGCTTCATATGAAGCTTAAAGCCATGCACTGGTTATTGAACCACCGATCAAAATTAAGTCTTGACCTTAAGGTAACCCTGTATAAAAGTGTGATTAAACCCATATGGACATATGGAATTCAACTATATGGAACGGCCAGCAATTCGAATATTGAACTGATACAGAGAGCACAATCTAGAATTCTCAGAACCATAACAGGTGCGCCATGGTATATACGAAATTGGAATATTCATAATGACCTTGGGGTCCCGTTAGTAAAAGATGTATTTAGATAATTCCGTGCTAGTAACACTTCAAGGCTGTGTGATCATCCGAATCCGCTTGCGAGACAATTGACACGCGATCGCATTTTAAACCCCATTTTTACCACATCCCTGGTCAAAATTCTAAAATGTACCTTAACAAGGAGTTAGCACATACTATTTCAAATTTCAGGATTCTAGCTAAATGGGTTTAGGCAGGCCGTGAAAGGGGTGTTTCCCCCTTTTTGCCCCTCCCCGAAGGAATTTCCAAAAACCCCGTCTTAGCGGATGTCTACGCCAAAGGGGGAACCTACATAACAAATTTCAGCCTCCTACCTCTAGCGGCTTGGGCTGGGCGATGTTAAATGAGTCAGTCATTCAGTCAGTCAGTCAGTCAGTAACGTTATTACTGTATATATAGAGATATAATCATATGTTGAGTTTAAGATGAAAAAACAAAAGTTTTTAAAAAAATCAACAATTTTGACAAGAAAATACTCCACAAAAGTACAGAGTTATAAAGCATCTTAAGGACTGCACTTTTATAAAAAATTGTTTTAATTAAGAAGCATGATGGACGTGTTAAAAGTGATATGCTGATTTGGACACATGAGAAGAATTTTTGGATGAGGCAAATTTTTTGTGCAATATGTACATTTGAGCTGAAAGTCCATACCACGCATTTTCGCGTCAAAGCTTTGTACGTATATACGCTTTACTGAAATTCAAGTTACATGAGATTCGTTTGTTTTGATCACCTGTAGTGTAAATTTGTTGAATAAAATAAATTTTAAATAAATAACTTCGTGTTTTTTTACAGGTTCAATAAGTTTTTCCTCCATTGTGTAGTTTTTAAAATAAAAATAACCTATCAAAATCAGCTGACCTGTTCGTACGCTGCTTATGACGCTTACAAAATGTAACGGACACGTCGAGTATTGAATATTTTAAAATTCTAAAATATTATTTTTGTGAAACTTTAGTCTATAATCATAGAAACAAAGTTTCGTAAAATTATAATCGAGGGTAGGACTATGGGAGCCATTGAAGAGCTAGCTAATCAGTCGGGTTGTGGGGTTCGGGTCCTTTCTCTGTTATAATCATTTTGACAATACAATAATATTATTATAGACTCCCGAATTTTTTTAATTAAAAACAACTATAACGGGCCAAGGTGACTAAAAACTCAAAAAAAAAATGCCCCTATTTTAGTCACTAAAAGGATGTAATTAAAAGAAAAAGAAATGGTATTTATTGAATTTGCCTATCAATATCTCCCAGATGACCTCGGGAGTAAATCGGCTCAAAACCCACCCTTACCTATGGTTCTAGGGCCGTAATATGTTATAAAAGTCTAGAACCCCAAAAAAAATGTTAAAAAATCTCCTTTAGTTCCTCTTACATCATCATCTTAGAAAAACACGATCTTTAAACCTTAGCAATTCATAATTTAAATATTAATTTATTCAACCCATTAGATTTAAACATTAAAAAAACTAATTCTGAACTTATAAATACTTATCATACACTTTTAACTGATATCCTCACTATCTAAACTTATTTTATCAAATTTTAACAAACTGGCTTAATGGTAATTCTTTTTAATATCAACAATATCTTTGCAATATTAATAATATAAAAAAAAAATTGATATTCACAATATAGCTTCCGAACCACTGTGCCGGACTTTATCAAATACGAGCTATTTTTACTTTATACACGAAAACCGAGATAACCGAGACTGTAGTGTAATTATATATTTGGATTTCTATTTTATTTATTTTTGGTTATAATCAAAACAAAAAACAAAAATAATATTTTTTCAATATATTTTTTCATCACTCTGTAGCGTAGCTAATTTTACCGAATATGTTAAAGCAGGGTTGGCAACCGATACCTTCTTCATTCCGCTTCAAAACCTTTTCAAACTGAGGTGGCAAGACTCCGATTTTAATTGGACGAATTTTTATGGGATTTGCAAGTAAACTAATGAAGTATTTTTTTTTTTTTTTGTTTTTCACTAATAAGTGAAAAATGTTTTTAATTTAAAGAAAAAGCTTCATTATTTTGATGAAACTAGCGTTTCATTAAACGTAATTAAGTATGAAATTTTTTAATAAATCAAATGTAATATTTCTACTATTTAATGAGAGTCTTGATAGACAAATTCTGGCAAACTTATTTATTTTTTGCAAATCTAAATTAAAATTCGCCATTCAAAAAAAATATAATTTTTAAAGAGTAAGGGATGTTTCGGTATCTGTTATACCAAAACCGATAGGTATAATTACTGAAAAAAAAAAATAAAAAAAATCAATAACGCTGCCGATAGTCGTTTCGCTTACCAACCTAGAGATAAAGAGAATGTGCAAAAATAGTGGTATTCACGTAAAGAGTTACTGATCAAGAGTTATTATTAAAGAGACAATTTAATGAAACATTATAAAAAAAATTGTTGTTGCTTTTGGTTTTAATAAGAAAATTTATGATGCAAGAACAAAATTGTTAGAAAATAGGTTTGAGATATAAATCACTTACCAACATGTTTGATGACGAAGAAGGCCTTTTTCGAAGATCGAACCTGTTGATGTTCTGTTGTATCTGTTAATCGCAGATGCTGTATATAAAAAGTTCTTGCATTTGGTTAAGATTAATGGAGAATTTTAAAAGAATGCAATAAATTTTTTTTTTCTTTTTTGGGATCAACAAAAATCATGCAATTCGATAATTTTTAATTAGCACAGATCCACTCGTGTTTAGATGTATGGACTTTTTATGGAATTTTTAATAAATTAAAATTGAAAGTTTAGTTTTACTTTAATATTTTAATGTTGTGTAAAGACAGGCAATCAATTCTGTTTTCAGTGTTAAATTTGTATGTGTTAAATATCCAATTGCATCCTTGTTGATCAGATACTTTTTTTCTGCCTTATATTCTTTCCATGCACATAATTATTTTAATTTACTCTATTTAATTCGATTTTTTTTTGTCTGTTAAAATGTTAAATTCTATCTTTAATTGATTTTGTTTTTCATCAATTCAGGGCAAGGCTTAATTTAATCTTAACTAACTTTTTCCAATATTAATTTTTTTTTTGTCTATTTTGTAATTTCTATTAACTTTGTTTTCTTCCTGATCTCTGGTTATACGTTTTTTTTTATGTGTTGATGGGAATTCTGCTCTAGGGCAACCTGATGATTATTATTACATGTATCTGATGTTATAAGGCTGGTTATTTTAACTCTTAGCATTCTTGGATATAAATAAGGGTGACATTCTTGCTACCCCAGAATTTATTGGGCTTTAAGTGCTTTGAACTTTTCGCTCCACGAATGAAGCAGCTTCATCGGAATGTACGATGCGATTAAGGTTTGTCGTAATTGCCATACGATTGAAATGGGATTAGTATAAGACCAAATCCCGTAAAACTTAATTAAGTTGGGAGTAGCTCTGACACAATTTGCGTGTTGTTCCTTGTTCCCAAGATTTAATGTTAGTTCCAGTGGCGAAGCCCCACCATTGGTTGTTACCTCCCGAGGTTTCCCAAGATTTCCTAATATGAATTACATAATATTAATTTTTAATATTCATATAACAAGAATGAAAAAATACCTTTTTATTTTTTTGTTGAAAATAGACGCTAATTTGATGGAAAATATGACGTTTAGTTATACCACTCTTAGGATTGATTTATATTTTGACGATCACTTTTAAGACAAAATTTCAATGTGGTTTCTTCAACGTCTGCCAGAAAAAGGAAGTGACGTGATTTCTAGAAACATCTCGAAAGTCTTGTACTAATTTGACAATAAGCAGATCACAAAAAAATATCTAATTATCTATACAAAAGAGCATGAGAACCCGCAAACTGAACTCGTCACCAGTGATGGTATATACAAATATGCAGCCAACACAAAGTGAATTTGGAACAGTGAACCAAAAGTAATGAAATCGTATGGCAAAACTTATATTTTTCTTAGAATAACATTAAGCTGATATACTTTACTCTTATTTCTACCTTATTTATTAGCATGATTATAGATTCTGAGTCAATAAATACTTTAAATTATGGATTGCAAGTAAGTCTTTACACACGTAAATTTAGCGAGGACACCAACCATTGTAAGTTGTCTGGATCTACGCATGTGCGAGATTCTCATATATAATGAGAATAGATAAACACCAAATTGCAAATACCAAGATCATCATGTGGTAGGCTTTTTCTTAATTTAAATTTTGCTATATTTCCATAATTAAATATGACCAAAGCTATTGTTTTTAAAATAAAGTTAATCCTAAGCTTTCCAATGATGTATTTCATATATATTATACCTAAAGAATATAAAGTCAAATTAAAAAACCAATTTAAGTCTATATGTAATACATTTTACTCTCTGAGACCGAGGAGAAAAATGTAATTTGAGTGATACACGGAAAAAATAACTAATCTTAAACTAAGATAAAAACAAAAAAAATTTCCCACCTGAGATTATAATTGAAAAGTAAAAATCATCTCCTAATAATTTCGTCTTATATTCAAAATAAATCACAACGCCGCTTTAACCATTTTTCAGTTTGGTTGAAATAGAATCAATTACCAACGAACTATTACGTCCCTGGTTAAAATGAACGGACAATTTTCGCTCAATCAAAATTTAGTAATATTTAGTTTTAACGAAAAATCTAATCTCCTACAAGGGATAAATTATCCGCCACAAAACCAAATAATTCTGACTTCATGAGTTACAGAATTAGTTGGAAAACAAACAAAAATGTTGGGGAAATAACATATATTAAAACGTTGTGTTTATACACATTCAATAAAAAAAACTGTTCAATTTTTAAGCAATATTTTATCTAGCCCTAACATTTAAACGCTTTTCACATTACCTATAAATCTCATCTAGAACAATAACTGTAAAGAAACAGCCACCTTCGAGAGTCAAAAAATCCAAAAACATGTAAAAGCATGAGCTTCCTTAGGGGACTGGCCATAAATACCGTAAACAATTTATTAAATTTGTCATGTCAGGGTTGCCAAGTACGGAATCAAGAGAACCATTCCTCCTATATATATATCCTATGGAGTTGATGATTGATAAAAAAAAATGGTTTAATAAAACATTCCTACACTCACAATATTATTCTTTAAAACGTTCTACAATACGTAAAAATTTAATCGAAAATATAATTAAAATTAGGGCTTCTAATTTTTCAGTATAGAAACCCAGTTTGTTACTTATATTCAATCCTTGCATAATCCCCGAAAAAAGTCAAACAATCGAAGTTCGTTTACAATAATCTTCATTATTTAAACGAGAAAAGTTAGAAAAAAATTGGTAGTGTGTTTTTTCAATTTGGTGATTGCAAGACACAATACTTTAGTATTAGAACACCGAGTTTGGAAAAAAAGAGAGAAATTATTTAAATGTCTATTTTTTTTTTTTTTTTTTTTTTTTTTTTAACCAGAAAACATAAAATTTATCATTTACTGACAATTTTGGGTTTTTAAATAGCTGATTCAAAAAATCAACCAAAAAATATTTTTCTATTGATTTTAATGATTGTTCAGTTAAAACAACCTTTATGTATTACTCCCTAAGTAAACTTGAATCGGTCACGGAAAATATATTGTGAGTGCATTTCTTTACCAATTATGCACGAAACCCTAATATTTTCGAAATCGATTACTATTTTCCTCAAAGGTCCGATGGACATAGAAATGTTGTTATGCTCGAATATCCTTCGCATGGAATGTACCAGCTAATTTACCTGTTAAATCCTCAAGGATATAATAGTGATTTCCTAGTTTTTCTCGTATACGAGCTTTGATAAAAACGGGTGAAAGCTTAGCATTAAAATTCTTTTCTGCACTGCTTTGTGCAAAATTGCGCCGGAAAATTTCTTGCCCTACATGAAAAGTTGGTATTCTGACTCGAAGATTGTACTGCTTTTGATTTTTCTCATAGGCCTCTTTAATGTACTTGCGCAAGTCATGTCGAAGTGTTTGGAGTGTATCTTCCCTAGAAAGTTTGGCCGTTGGCTCATCTAGCAGATGTAAATTTCGCAAAAGAGAATAGGAAGAACCATGGGTTATCATATTGATGCCAAAAAGAGCGTGATAGGGTGAACTATTTATCGACTGATGCTTGGAGTTCCTAAGAGCGCAGCTAATGGCGGTTAAATTTTCATCCCAAAGTCGTTGATCTTGCTTCAAGTAAGCACGAATCCCAGCAATTAACGATCGATTGACCCGTTCGGAGGCATTGGATTGCGGCGAGTAGACAGCGGTATATTTATGAGTTATGCCATATCTGGTCAGGAACGCATTGAAGTCATTCGCTCGAAATTGACTACCATTGTCACTCACTATTACCTCTGGGACTCCAAAGGTATGAAACAGCTGCTTCTCTAAAAACTCTTGAATCAATTTGGATGTAAATTTTCGCAGAGGACAGAGCCAATGGAATTTTGTAAGGTGGTCTAGTACTATTAGAAGGCCAATAGAACCCGCTTTGCTTCTGGGATATGGACCCAGCAGGTCAATGTACAATCGTTGCATTGGACGAATAGAGTTAGCCTGATTTCGCATAGGGGGTTTCATTATAAAGTTAGGGGACTTCGTGGTTTTACAAATGGCACAATCATTTACATACTTTCTCACATCACGTACCATCCCGGGCCAGAACAAGTTTCTTCGGATGAGCTCTAAGATTTTGCATATACCCCCATGAGCAGCAACAGGAGCGTCATGTGCCCTTGAAATGACTACGGTTCTTAGGTTGCTGGGTATCCACAGCTTCCAGGCTTGTTGTTCTTGTTGTTCCTCACCAGAATAATGCTCTGTTCGGATATAAATATATTTATCTACAATTTTTATATCCGGGTACTTATCTTCGTTTTCCTTAATTCTCATTCCAAGCTCCTGATAATCAGCGTCCTCAAAATGTTTAGAGTTCAAATCTTCTTCGGGTTCTAGTATTTCTATCCCACATATTCCATCCTCCTCAGGAATCCTGGATAAGGCATCGGGAACCACGTTGTCTTTACCCTTGCGGTGACTTATTGTAAATTTGTAGGCTTGAAGTTTAAACACCCACCTCGCTAACCTTCCACTGAGATCTGGTTGACGCATTAGCCACACTAAACTCGAGTGGTATGTTATTACTTCGAATTCTTGCATCTCTAGATAACACCTAAAACGTTTTATGGCCTCTAGAGCTGCCAAACACTCCCTTTCTGTGACACTGTAATTACGCTGAGCTGAATTTAATTTTCGACTCATGTATGCAATGGGTTTTTCTTGGTCTTCGCCATCCAATTGCACCAGAACTGCTCCTATACCATAATCACTTGCGTCGCAATGAAGAAAAAATTTCTTTTGAAAGTCCGGATTGGTCAACACTGGAGCGGTAGTTAAGAGACCTTTAATTCTGTCGAAGGCAGCTTGGGCTTCGGTGGTCCAAATAAATTTTTTCTTGGAAGAAAGTACTTCTGATATGGGATATGCTTCAGTGGAAATACTTTCAATAAACCGCCGATACCACCCTGCCAGTCCCAAGAAACCTCGAACTTGTTTCAAATTTTTGGGTACCGGCCAATTTTGAATCGCACTTATCTTTTCAGGATCCGTAGTAATACCGCCATCACCAATAATGTATCCCAAATAGTTCACCCTAGTGACACAAAATTTACTCTTTGAGACATTCAGTGTGAGATTGCTTTTTCGAAACTGAGAGGAAATACGAATCAACACTTCCAAATGGTTTGGAAAGTCTTCTGAAACAATGACCAAATCATCCAGATAGCCGAACACGCAATGCCGAAGATCTGGGGGAATGATTTTATCCATAAGCCTGCATATTGTTTGAGGAGCATTACACAGTCCAAACGGCATCACTACAAACTGGTAGAGTGGTCTTCCAGGAACTGTAAACGCTGTGAGCGGCTTGGATGCATCATCTAAAGCTATTTGCCAGTAGGCATCTTTCAGATCGAGCTTCGTAATTTTATTGGCTTTTGGAAGTCTAGCGAATATTCCCTCAATGCTAGGAAGTGGATATGCATCTTTCTTCGTTGCCAGATTCACTTTCCTAGCGTCTAGACACAAACGAATTTTGTTTGGTTTTACAACCAGTCTCATAGGCGAGCTCCATGGTGATGTGGATGGTTCGATCACACCCAATGCTAACATTCGGTCAATTTCTCCAAACATCAATTTCTCAACCGCTGGAGACACCGGATAGAACCGTTGCTTGATCGGGGTAGTGCTTCCTACATCAATCGAATGTTTAATCAAGTGGGTTCTTCCCAACCCCTGTTCCTCGAAGTTTGGAAAGAGAGCAATATCTAACTGATTCCGTTGGCTTTGGGTTAATGAATATAAAGGTTCATCTGATCTATCAGATTGTTTTTCAAACTCGGATTTAACATCGGACTTATTTTAAATAGCGGACAACTCGAACGGATTATTGGACATTTGATCTAAATTGTAAATGTCTACGGAGCCAATTACTTCTGGAAATAACTTAAAAGACCTCCAGAAGTCAATACCCAAAATCAATCTTTGTGATATAGATGGAATGATAAAAAATCTCATAGCTTTTTTATGTTCTTTAAAAGTGACATCGACGTCAATCCAACCGATAACTTTCTGTGGTTTACCATCCGCAGTTTTAACGAAGGACTTGCATTTCACAAAATTAGGAACAGAAGAAAAATCCAACAAGGCAAAATCGGAACCTATACAACTTATATTGGCACCGCTGTCCAACAAACCAAATTCATTAAATTGCAAAAAGGAAACTTTGGCGTAATAGCGGTGTCATTATTAGACAAGGAGGGCGATAATGAAATAGGAGTAGGATTTACGGTTGGTCCATCAGGAGTGGTGATGGTTTTAAGTTTTTTGAAAAATTTTGTCTTCTGGAGGCACATTTCACGCAATTGGGCTTGTAGGTTTTCTTGGCCCCACATCCATAGCAGAAGACCTGTCTCTCTCGTAGACAGTCTTCCCAATGGTGGCCAGCTTCATCGCAATTCCAACATTTGGGAGGATTTTGGCTCTGAATAGCATTTATAGACATTTCAGTATTATCCGAAGAATCCATATTATTCGAAACATTCGCATCCTCTATCTCGGCGACATATCGACGAGAAGTAAAGTTTGGATTGCTTCGCGTACCCAAATTACGACGAACGTGTTCGTCGTTTAAGAAAATTTCCCGCTTGTGTACAAGTTTACGCAGTTCGGATATTGAGTGTACCCTCACGTATAAAAGGTCTTGCCTGATTTCTGGTCTCAAATTTCGTGACAAAACTTCCAGCAGTTCAGTCTCCGACATCGGTGACGGTAATCGGTTTAGGATAGACGAAACGGCTTCGTAAAATAGATCAAATGATTCGCCAGGTTTTTGTTTCCTATTTCTTATTTCTTCGCGAATATCATAAGGGGATTTAAAATCCTCATACTGGCAACGTAGCGCCTCACAAAACGGTTCCCACTGAATCGCGTTAACTTTTTTATGGTATCCCCAAAACCAGTCCTTGGCTTTACCGGATAATAATATATGAATATTCTTTTCCAAGATCCCAAAGTCACCATGAAAAGTATCCTTATTAATGTGCGAACACGATATAAAAATTCCTCTACATTTAAACCCGTCTGTGAACCGTCAAATTTTAGATGCCAATTCTGAATGATTGAAGTGATCTTTTCGGGATTCAATAAATAGGTGGAATAGGAAGAATGTGCGAAAGGACGACTTGACTCGTGTTGTCGATTACTAGGTGATGTAGTGGAACTATCGTCGGGGGACTTATACGCCCTTTCAATAGGAGTTTGCTGGTTAAAACTCTTTTCCGGATTTAACGTTAAACTTTTTTCTTTAATAGAAGTCTGATTCGAGTTATCGAAACTCAGGTTCGATACTGGAAGTTTTATTAATTCCACTAGCCGCGATAAATTTTGTTCAATCATTCGATTAATATGATCATAATCTATGGAATGATTATTGGAAGCGTTCGTAGTAGAATTATTTATGGTACCAGGTGACATTGAAAAAGTATTATTGTTGGTTCCTGAATTATTCGCCCTGGAGGTGGCACTCTCTTCCCCTCCATTAAGGTTAACCAATGGAGTAGTAGACTCCTGGAAAAGACTGGAACTGAAACTTCTGATATTGTAGTTTCGTCCATGCGGACAGTCCTCCAATATTATACAGTCCTGGCCTTCCCTTAAAGACGCATTACACAAATGACAAACGGTTTCATCAATATTGCCGGATTCCTTACGGGGCTGCAGATCTGGTTGCCTGCGTGACATATCGAACAAAAAATTTATCCCAGCAATATGAAAGCAATTTAATAATTAATACGATATCGCTACTTCAATTTCGTAAAATAAAACTTGATAAGTGGATATCAGAATACCTAAGGATTTAAATTCTAAAATCTATTAAATGAAGTCCGTAGGTATGGCTCCTCGAACCTACTTCCAACAAAATAAAAAAAATAAATAAATAACAAATGTAAATACAATATATTCCTGACAGTACGTGTTTTTCGTTTTATGATGATGTAAATTAGAACTAAAGGTTGTAGGCTGTAATTACTCAATAAATACAGGATAAAAAAATTGATCTATTGGTTGGGGGTCTGTTCAGAAACTCGTCTTTCTTTAAAACAAACGTCAACAATTTATTCATTTTCGAGCCATTGTTAACGGAACTAATTTCAAGTAGACAGTAATTCGCTAGTAGCAAAATTACTGTAATCCGATCTTTTCATCAGCTGCTGATAACTAAGTAAAAATAAAAACGAATTTACAACCTTACCCCTTACTGCATATAAATATAAAGGAATCTCCAGACCATTTTCCTGACCGTGAAATGCATTGTGAATCTACTTAGTTAGCGTACTCGAACCGGTTATCCTCAAGTAACTAAAGATCCAAAATAGTTCAACAATCTATTCTCCGGAAAGTGTCCTGAACTAAAAAATCCTTTAACTTCACGCATATTAATGAAATCTACTATTCTACTCTAAAAACAAAGAAAATGAGCAAAAGAACAAGCTGTTCATCTTGCCCTACGTTGGGCGCCAATTATTGTAACGGACACGTCGAGTATTGAATATTTTAAAATTCTAAAATATTATTTTTGTGAAACTTTAGTCTATAATCATAGAAACAAAGTTTCGTAAAATTATAATCGAGGGTAGGACTATGGGAGCCATTGAAGAGCTAGCTAATCAGTCGGGTTGTGGGGTTCGGGTCCTTTCTCTGTTATAATCATTTTGACAATACAATAATATTATTATAGACTCCCGAATTTTTTTAATTAAAAACAACTATAACGGGCCAAGGTGACTAAAAACTCAAAAAAAAAATGCCCCTATTTTAGTCACTAAAAGGATGTAATTAAAAGAAAAAGAAATGGTATTTATTGAATTTGCCTATCAATATCTCCCAGATGACCTCGGGAGTAAATCGGCTCAAAACCCACCCTTACCTATGGTTCTAGGGCCGTAATATGTTATAAAAGTCTAGAACCCCAAAAAAAAATGTTAAAAAATCTCCTTTAGTTTCTCTTACATCATCATCTTAGAAAAACACGATCTTTAAACCTTAGCAATTCATAATTTAAATATTAATTTATTCAACCCATTAGATTTAAACATTAAAAAAACTAATTCTGAACTTATAAATACTTATCATACACTTTTAACTGATATCCTCACTATCTAAACTTATTTTATCAAATTTTAACAAACTGGCTTAATGGTAATTCTTTTTAATATCAACAATATCTTTGCAATATTAATAATATAAAAAAAAAATTGATATTCACAATATAGCTTCCGAACCACTGTGCCGGACTTTATCAAATACGAGCTATTTTTACTTTATACACAAAAACCGAGATAACCGAGACTGTAGTGTAATTATATATTTGGATTTCTATTTTATTTATTTTTGGTTATAATCAAAACAAAAAACAAAAATAATATTTTTTCAATATATTTTTTTCATCACTCTGTAGCGTAGCTAATTTTACCGAATATGTTAAAGCAGGGTTGGCAACCGATACCTTCTTCATTCCGCTTCAAAACCTTTTCAAACTGAGGTGGCAAGACTCCGATTTTAATTGGACGAATTTTTATGGGATTTGCAAGTAAACTAATGAAGTATTTTTTTTTTTTTTTTGTTTTTCACTAATAAGTGAAAAATGTTTTTAATTTAAAGAAAAAGCTTCATTATTTTGATGAAACTAGCGTTTCATTAAACGTAATTAAGTATGAAATTTTTTAATAAATCAAATGTAATATTTCTACTATTTAATGAGAGTCTTGATAGACAAATTCTGGCAAACTTATTCATTTTTTGCAAATCTAAATTAAAATTCGCCATTAACAAAAAATATAATTTTTAAAGAGTAAGGGATGTTTCGGTATCTGTTATACCAAAACCGATAGGTATAATTACTGAAAAAAAAATAAAAAAAATCAATAACGCTGCCGATAGTCGTTTCGCTTACCAACCTAGAGATAAAGAGAATGTGCAAAAATAGTGGTATTCACGTAAAGAGTTACTGATCAAGAGTTATTATTAAAGAGACAATTTAATGAAACATTATAAAAAAAATTGTTGTTGCTTTTGGTTTTAATAAGAAAATTTATGATGCAAGAACAAAATTGTTAGAAAATAGGTTTGAGATATAAATCACTTACCAACATGTTTGATGACGAAGAAGGCCTTTTTCGAAGATCGAACCTGTTGATGTTCTGTTGTATCTGTTAATCGCAGATGCTGTATATAAAAAGTTCTTGCATTTGGTTAAGATTAATGGAGAATTTTAAAAGAATGCAATCAATTTTTTTTTTCTTTTTTGGGATCAACAAAAATCATGCAATTCGATAATTTTTAATTAGCACAGATCCACTCGTGTTTAGATGTATGGACTTTTTATGGAATTTTTAATAAATTAAAATTGAAAGTTTAGTTTTACTTTAATATTTTAATGTTGTGTAAAGACAGGCAATCAATTCTGTTTTCAGTGTTAAATTTGTATGTGTTAAATCCAATTGCATCCTTGTTGATCAGATACTTTTTTTCTGCCTTATATTCTTTCCATGCACATAATTATTTTAATTTACTCTATTTAATTCGATTTTTTTTTTGTCTGTTAAAATGTTAAATTCTATCTTTAATTGATTTTGTTTTTCATCAATTCAGGGCAAGGCTTAATTTAATCTTAACTAACTTTTTCCAATATTAATTTTTTTTTGTCTATTTTGTAATTTCTATTAACTTTGTTTTCTTCCTGATCTCTGGTTTGTTATACGTTTTTTTTTATGTGTTGATGGGAATTCTGCTCTAGGGCAACCTGATGATTATTATTACATGTATCTGATGTTATAAGGCTGGTTATTTTAACTCTTAGCATTCTTGGATATAAATAAGGGTGACATTCTTGCTACCCCAGAATTTATTGGGCTTTAAGTGCTTTAAACTTTTCGCTCCACGAATGAAGCAGCTTCATCGGAATGTACGATGCGATTAAGGTTTGTCGTAATTGCCATACGATTGAAATGGGATTAGTATAAGACCAAATCCCGTAAAACTTAATTAAGTTGGGAGTAGCTCTGACACAATTTGCGTGTTGTTCCTTGTTCCCAAGATTTAATGTTAGTTCCAGTGGCGAAGCCCCACCATTGGTTGTTACCTCCCGAGGTTTCCCAAGATTTCCTAATATGAATTACATAATATTAATTTTTAATATTCATTTAACAAGAATGAAAAAATACCTTTTTATTTTTTTGTTGAAAATAGACGCTAATTTGATGGAAAATATGACGTTTAGTTATACCACTCTTAGGATTGATTTATATTTTGACGATCACTTTTAAGACAAAATTTCAATGTGGTTTCTTCAACGTCTGCCAGAAAAAGGAAGTGACGTGATTTCTAGAAACATCTCGAAAGTCTTGTACTAATTTGACAATAAGCAGATCACAAAAAAATATCTAATTATCTATACAAAAGAGCATGAGAACCCGCAAACTGAACTCGTCACCAGTGATGGTATATACAAATATGCAGCCAACACAAAGTGAATTTGGAACAGTGAACCAAAAGTAATGAAATCGTATGGCAAAACTTATATTTTTCTTAGAATAACATTAAGCTGATATACTTTACTCTTATTTCTACCTTATTTATTAGCATGATTATAGATTCTGAGTCAATAAATACTTTAAATTATGGATTGCAAGTAAGTCTTTACACACGTAAATTTAGCGAGGACACCAACCATTGTAAGTTGTCTGGATCTACGCATGTGCGAGATTCTCATATATAATGAGAATAGATAAACACCAAATTGCAAATACCAAGATCATCATGTGGAAGGCTTTTTCTTAATTTAAATTTTGCTATATTTCCATAATTAAATATGACCAAAGCTATTGTTTTTAAAATAAAGTTAATCCTAAGCTTTCCAATGATGTATTTCATATATATTATACCTAAAGAATATAAAGTCAAATTAAAAAACCAATTTAAGTCTATATGTAATACATTTTACTCTCTGAGACCGAGGAGAAAAATGTAATTTGAGTGATACACGGAAAAAAATAACTAATCTTAAACTAAGATAAAAACAAAAAAAAATTCCCACCTGAGATTATAATTGAAAAGTAAAAATCATCTCCTAATAATTTCGTCTTATATTCAAAATAAATCACAACGCCGCTTTAACCATTTTTCAGTTTGGTTGAAATAGAATCAATTACCAACGAACTATTACGTCCCTGGTTAAAATGAACGGACAATTTTCGCTCAATCAAAATTTAGTAATATTTAGTTTTAACGAAAAATCTAATCTCCTACAAGGGATAAATTATCCGCCACAAAAAGTAGAAAGTAGACCTACTTTTCGCGTCAAGGCATCCTGATACTCTGTAACTTGCAGCATACAATTACACTGATTTGACTTTTTTGACAACCGCGTAGGACGCAAAGCGCAGCATGCGTGTTATAGACTTTCAGCTTTAGAGTGGCAGTTTTTTTTATAAAGAAAAACTTTGCATTTTCATATACATATTTGATGCACTCACAATATATTTTCCGTTACCGACTGTAGTTTATTTAAAGTAATACGTAGAGATTGTTTTTAAATGAAGAATCAATTGAAATTCATCTAAAATTCGCTTGACCGAAAAGAAATTTATTTTCAGAATGAAAAACAATATTAGTTAAAAACAATGTATATTTTAATCTTACTCAATTATTACAATATTATTTCTTTTTAATTTTTATTATTTAAACTTTTATACTAATTTGGAATATTTTTTCAAAACTTTTATGTAACTTCTTTAAGTAAAAACTAATAGTGTTTGTTGTGTTTTTGTTTTTTATATTAATTTTTTATAGAACAATTTAAATTATTAATTTAATAATTTCTTTTTGTTTTTGCAATATATGAATTTTTAATTTTTATGAAATGTCTGATTACATTATTTTTTTTTTTAATTTTTTTGTTAAGACTAAATAATTAAAATTGTTGTACAGAATTAATATTTCAGTTTTTTTAGTTATGTTTTTTATGTTATTATACCCACCACCAAATAGAGGTCTAAGACACCCTTATGCGATTTAGCGATGTCCGTCTGTCTATCTGTGTGTTGAAATGGGGATCAACACGCGAAGAAGCAAGCGGAGGTGCTCATTAATTATATCCTCCTGAGAAGTCCAGCGGTCAAAAAGTTATGAGTGAAAATGTGAAGGTACCTCTAAATTTTCCATACAAATTGGTGTATTTTTGTACAATTTCATAGTAGCGACTGGGAATATTTTCACTTGTTTTTTTACCAGTCGCTTAGAATTTACAATATCTTATATTCACCTTAATATTTTTCAACCTAACAAATTTTTTTCACAGCTAAAATTTTTTTCAGAACAAAAAAATTTTTTTTCACCTCAAAATTTTTTCCACCACAAAATTTGTTTCCTTATCCAAAAAAGTTTTTCATCTCAAAAATTTTTTCCATGTCCAGTGGCTTGCCCAGGGGGGGGGGGTGTCCCGAAATTATTTCGAAAATATTTTTTTTAATATGTTTTGTATACATATATAAGAGATAGCTTGTGTTTTTTGGTTCCAATTGATTTTTTTACAAGCCCAATTGGGTTTTACCAGATTTTGCTGAAATTTGTGCAGAAATGAGAAGAATTCGCATTGAAATAAGGGAAATTTGCTCAATTTTCTCTCAGTTACCTAACCTTGTAATATGCAAAAGAATTTTATTTGGCCGCTTCTTTCGATGAAATCTTATACTTATCGTTCCTCTATTATTAATTATTTCCACACTCGTAATATTTTTTGGGTAAAAACAACCAAAAATACATTTAAGTTTTTAAAAACCGATCAATTGCATTGTTTATTTAATTTAACGCCTTTTACCTTTTTTCGAACGTTTTCTAAAAAAGAAGTAATTTAAGGTTGATTTACACGTCGACTTTCCTTATCTCAGTATTGGGTTTAGAAATCAGCAAAATAACAAAATAATTGTTTTTAAATGTTGTATTTTTATTTTAAACTTAATTCAGGTATCCAAATTTCTATGAAATTTAAAATATTGTTCAAAGATTTTTTCAAAGGAATTTTAAAATCTTTTGTCAATTTGTATTTAGTTTAAAATTTATTTATTTATCTCGCACAGGTCCTAAGTGGAACTATTAAATTTGTATATTTTCTTTTAAAAAAATTCGTCCTCCCAACTAGTTCTTATTAAATTTGCTGGTAACAATGGAAAACCCATACAATTCCTTTATGCGGTTTTTGCAGCATCTGACGATTTTATAAAATTTTGGAGCGAATTGCGTCTTATAGCTTGGCAATTTCGAAACATGTTAAGGATTGTATTTGGTCTTAATGTATGAAAAAAAAAATTTCGCCTGCGGCGCCAAGCTTTAGAATTATTAATATACGAAAACCAAAATGAAATTTTTTTTAACAAAAATCGCTCGATTTTTGGTAAAGAATTTATAATATATTGCACAAAGCCGAGTATTTGAGTTTTCGTCAAAAGAGTTTTGTAGTATAATAGAAATGTGATTTTTAGTTTACTTTCTTATTTAACCATTAAAATGAAATGTGATGTTTTTAAGTTTCAATAAACCAGTCATCATTTTTTTCGTTTACAATATTTATTTTAGGAGATTATATTTTGTAGTGAATACATATATTGTGTAAAGCTGCGCAAACAGATGTTATTTTACCAGCCATTTCCGGAGAGTAATGCAATTGTCTGGCTCCAAGAATGCACCGAAATCTATTCTTTAACACGCCTATAGCACGCTCAACTACATTTCTGGTTTGTGAATGCACGTAATTAAAGCGACTTTCAGGAGTATCCTCACTAGCTGATCTAAATAGTGTTATTAAATACGGCTCTAAAAATAATTTTTTTTATAAAAACTTCTTACATTTAATTAATTTTTTTGCTTACCTAACAATCATGTGTTTTTTCGCCATTGATGTAATTATCTTTCAAAAATTGTTTCAAATCACTAGCATTCCATACTAATGAATCGTGACCTCATCCCGGATAGTGAGATGAAATGTGCCGAATTTGAAGCTTATGATCGCATACCTGAAAGAAAATTCTTTAATTATCTATTTTTTAACACGAAATTTAGTATTTATAATTACCACTGTTGCATTAAGACTAAAGAGACTTTCTATTGTAATATTTAAAACGTTCCTGGATTCTTGGCGCTAAAATTTTTATGTGTGTCCCATCGATGCAGCCTACCACTCCGGGGAACCCAGTATTTTTTTTTTTTAAATGTTCCTTTATTTCCGATTTTTCACTTTTATCCATTTGAAACGATATCCAATTTAGACAAAGCTCGCTATGCATTGCATCAATGCATTCAGTAAAAACTTTGCTAACTGATGACTGGGACATACCCACATTGTAGTCATTACCTTCTCCTTTCTGGTAACTACCTTTCGCAAGAATCCGCATTGCTGCTGCTAACTTTAGTACATTTGGCTCTGCTGACATACTTAGAAGGTGCTTTATTTAATCTAAAATAACTCACAAATCAAAAAAGAAATATTAATTACTCTATAAAGTACTATTTTTTTACTAACGCAGTATGTGGCAACCAAAATATGTTTGATTGTTGTCTAATTTGTCTTCGCAAAGCATTCATTTCCAGGATAATGTATTCATCTTCATCGTCAAAAGATGGAAATAATGCCATTTTATTTGTATGAATATTATATTATTTGTAATTAAACCAGAAATTTTAAAACACTAAAATTATTTTATTACCGCCAGTTGTTCTTAGTTGTTTTTGTTGTTTTTTTACATTTTTGATTTATTTGTGTTGTTAAGTTATCACTATTTATTTTTTAAACAAAACTCGAAAAATTTTGCAATTTTTAATTGTTTTGTAACTTACTTATTCTTAAGCGATTTTAGCCAAATTTAAAAATATTTTTTGAAAAAGTTGACAACAGTGTGATGAACAGATGTTTTTGACACTTCCTAAGAGCGTGGTTCATAAAGTTAAAAAAATATATAAAACACTCAGTTATTTTTAATCTGTTACAAAATTTTTGGAGAAGAAAAACTTACGTAGTACCGAAAAATATTACAATCGACAACGACTTCGACTGTTGTCGAAATACGGCTTCGAGCACTTCAGACAAAAAGATGTTGAACATGTTTGTTTTAACTCCACACATATTTACCTTACATATTAAGAGAACGATTCTGACAAAGCTTTCTGAAAAGCAAACGTAACCCTATGTTTCGTTGGATGCTAGTGAACCCAAAAGAAATCCGCTAAAGAATGAAACCATAAAAAAATAAAAATACTTTTTTCAGCTAAGTACATATAAAAACTTTGAGCCTGGTACAATTTTTAAATAAAAGCAAGTCACATATTCTCATGGCCTTCCCTGTAGTGTGCGAACTTACATTAAATACATATTAAATATTATCCAAATATCTACGAAATGAACCATATTATAGAAATTAAAAACTTTAATATGGTATTAGAAATGACATACATTTATATCTTTAATTATTTTAGGTATAAAAGTGCATTTAAGGTTCTAATTGTGTGGCACAAAATGTACTGTAGTACTCGTATAAACTATATCGTATCATCCGAAAAATTATTTTCTATCCAAAAGCCCTTAAAAGAAATTAGATCACAAAAGCTGTCATAAATAAAAAAAATAATAAAAAAGAGACATTTTTTAATAGTACCAAATGATTCAAAGGAATACCATAGCACTTTTAAGGTTCTAATATTTCAACAGGTACTTGAGTACAAACTTTATCAATCCTGTCCTCCAGTGTTTTGATACAAATAATGTTAAAAATAGATGTGAAATTATGGAGGTGAAAAAAAATCTTTTGGATGTGAAAACAATTTTTGAAGTGAAAACAAATGTTTGTGATGAAAAAAAATTTAGTGGTGAAAAAAAAAAAATTATAAGTGAAAATAATTTTTGAGGTGAATATAAAATATTCACTTTTAAACGACTGGTGAAAAAATATGAGAAAATATATAATTTACCGGTCGCTATATGATTTTTACCACTGGACCGATTTTCGATACGAAACTGCTCAAGAGGATGTCCATTAATCTAGGCAAAAATGAGCACCCGTGCTTGTGTCTTCGAGCCGTGATCGCCATTTCAACAGAAAGACGGACGAACATCGCTAACACGACTTAAAATCACATAAGGATTACGAATATATTTACTTTATGGGAGTCTTAGATCTATATTTCGACATGTTACAAACGGAATGACAAACTGATATATACCCTGACCATATATACTGGATGTTATAAAAAAATCAAAAAAGTTCCTCCCCCCCAAAAAGCTTGAGTTGGATCCGCCCCTGCTTTAAAGCATTATTTTGTTGGTCTTTAGTAGGTCTTTAAGCATATGTAGAGGGGATCCTTTACCACTTTTTTATCGAACGCTGTCATGTCCAAACCACTTATCTCTGTAAATTCCTGGTGGCTATGTAGGTTCCGGTAGTTGCCCTGCGGGAAATTGACCCCCTCCTAGGACAAGCCCATGTTAAAGTGATCGGTCCCGTGACCGGTAACTATCACAATGAACCGGTCATGTGACGTGTCCTGGGATAGGTCCTTTTCGCTCAGGGTGCAGTACAATGTTTCTTTTCAGAATGGAACAAAAGTTTTTAACATCTGGTTCATAAAAAACCCAGGACCTACACTCAAAAAAGACACGAACTAAAAATGTATCCAAAATTTCCTTTAAAATAGTTTAAACATTTTCCTCAATTTAAGTAAAATTTTATTAAAACTTTATTAAAAAAAATTCCTAAAATTAATAAAAATTCTATGTTTGGGTAAAAATAAAATAGTTTATGTTCTCAGAAATAGTTCATACTTAAGTAATATTTCTTGATTTTAGGGGAAAAAACAAGTATATTAAATAAAAATTTATCAATTTTTAAGAAAATCATCTCAGTATTAAGAAATTTGCACACTTAAATGTAATAAAACTAAGTTTAGTTAAAAAAAAAATAAAACATAGTTTACTGCCATTTAGTTAAAAAATATGCCTAACTTAAAATGAGAAAGTACGTGAACTTAACGTGTGTTAATTTTTTTCGCGCCAGTAGTAAAATTAACTAAATTATAGAAAGCCTAATTTTCAAGAAAAAATATTATTAAAGGAAACAAATTAAAGTAACCATTTCAAAAATTTATCGTGCATGAATGTAATTTTTGGTTCGTGATCGTGCGTGAGCGTGAGTCAAAAATGGCTGCCTTGCCAATCTCTAATCTTAACAGTCTAAAACATTGAACTTAAAGTAGCTTTAAATATATTTCAAATTTTGTTAGCGCTTTTATGTTATAATTTTGTTTGCTGACTACAATACACAATATCGCAAGCACATTTTATACATTACAGCATAATGGTTTTCCCATAATTGACGCTGCGCCTATTAAACTTTATATTTATCGAACTATTTTTTCCCTTAATAAAAAAAAGTTAAAATTTGTATATGTCAATTAAAGATTAAGCTTAAAATGTCATAAAATAAACTTATGACATTTTTCCACTTCGTGTTTTCTCGCAAATACTGTTGGCAGGAAATTATACGATTACGAACTTTACTTCGTGTTTTCGAGCAAACACTGGTGGCCTGAACAAATAACAATCACTACTTCCACTTCGAGTCTTTATGAAACACTGGTGGCCCACTTCGTGTCTTTGGGAAACACTGATGGTACACTTCGTATTTTTAAAGAAACACTGGTGGCCTGTTCTACTTCCACTTCGTATTTTTAGGAAACACTGGTGGCCCACTTCGTGTTTTTGAGAAACACTGATGGTACACTTCGTATTTTTTTAGAAACACTGGTGGCCCACTTCGTGTCTGTTAAAAACACTAATGGTTTACTCTACTAATAAAATTAGTTGTTATGGTTTAATTAATCTTTACTTACTGTATTTTTCCTTGGTTAGCCCAGATGTGTCCTCTTCAGCCGTCACGATAAGAATAAAAACTAATTGCCAATGTCTCGCCTTTTATACCTTGCGCATAACAGCATCACTATTTTCATGCTGGTGCTAATGCATGTGTTTGTTGTTTTCCCTTAATCCCTTGTGTTTATCTATACTTGCTAGCTACACTATGTTGTTGTTATTTTTGTTACCCATCTATTTGTGTACGCATGTTAGCTGGCTACACTTTGTTGTTGTCACGATTAACACTTGTTACTATGGTTTAACTGTTCATACAGGGTGTGACCTTAGTTTTCATACAAACTTATCGTCACAATATGTTCCAATATAAGAAATATTTTTTGATATGGTTTAAGACATAATCATATATCATACAATATGTGCAAAAAAATTTGAGATATTGGGTACGTTCGTAAATGCAGTAGTTGCGCATCACTGCAGCATAATAAAAGTAAAACGTCCAAAAAAGCAGCACTGATTTACGTCAAACGTTTTTTTATGCAAACGATTGACAGTGCTGCCGCAAATTTTTGCAACTATGGCATCATTAAAGTTTCTGATGCAATATTGCGAAATCAGTCTTCATTTTCATTTTAATTGATTTTTAATAATCAAACGTCGTTTCATATTTCTATTAATTCTTTTTTTTATTATAAGTTAACAAAAAGATTTCATTTTACCATAAAGATTTTTAATAATATTTGTTAACGTTCTAAAAAGTAAACTGTGCAGTTGCTGAGCAGTAGCAAAGCATCTGCAACAGATGATCACGCATCAGCAACATAAATTGGCATAAATTTATGCGCAATTTTTCTGCATTTACGAACGCACCCATTGTTATATATAGTTTCATATCTAGATTATTTTTGATATGATAAAAGATATAGTTTGAGTTTCAATAGTCAATGATTTCGAATCCCAGCCGGGGAGATGCATTTTTTGTACTTTTAATTTATTATGCCCTCCACCATATATGGTGAGGGTATATATCAGTTTGTCATTCCGTTTGTAACATGTCGAAATATAGGTTTAAGACCCCATAAAGTATATATATTCGTGATCCTTATGCAATTTTAAGTCGATTTAGCGATGTCCGTCTGTCTGTCTGTCTGTTGAAATGGCGATCACGACGCGAAGACGCAAGCGGGGTGCCTATTTTTACCCAGATTATTGAACATCCTCCCGAGCAGTTTGGTATTTAAAATGAGCAAAATCGGTTCAGCTGTTCAAAAGTTATGAGTAAAAATATGAAGGTACCTCTAAATTTTCCATACAAATTTGTACAATTTTTCTGTATCTATTTTTTTTCTGTTAAGTATGTAAAAATGTTATTAAGTCTTCTTATTGTTCGATTACATTTATTGTCTTACATAGTATGAGAATAATAACATTCTTAGAGCTATATGTGTGTTACTCTGATAACTAAGTTAACGTAAAAACAATGTTAAAGTCGCTAACAGAGCAGACCTCTGTAAATAACATTGCTTAAACTAAATAACAAAAGTTCTGTTACATAAATTGACAAAACATATTCATATTACAGTTCATGCAAAATTTAGTATATACGTATATCATCTTCAGCCCCTATGGTGGCACAGCCGAATTTAGCCCTTTTTTACTTGTTTTTATTTTCTTATTAATATTTTTTACAAAACTTTCAAATTCAATTTTAAACCATTTCGGTACAAAAAGAACTACAAATTTTAATATAAGCGGTGAAAATTTATATATATATATATATATATATATATATATATATATATATATATATATATATATATATATATATATATATATATATATATATAAATATATATATATATATATATATATATATATATATATATTCATTGCCCATACTTTGAAGACATCTGTATATATAGCCAAAAATGTCCCTATAAAATGCGCTGTGTCCAGTAAAATGTCTTCAGAGTAAACACTAGAATAACGAAAAGTTTAAGGACAGTCCCCAAAGTAACAAAATGTCTTCATAGTAACTTGTGGAACGAAAACCCGTCCCCGCAACATGCGCCGTGCACATATATATATATATATATATATATATATTTTTTTTTTTTTTTTTTTTTTTTGCTTTAAATATAATTATTTCTCCACATTTTTTCTTAGTCCATAAGATATGATTATATATAAGTCCCGAAGATACAATTACATATATATAGCACGATTATACGAAAAATAATTATAATGCAGAACCATGTATAATTATATATGCCGAACCATATATAATTATATATGGCTTATACAGAACCATATAAAATAATATATGCCATCTAATATTTGAGATATAATAATATGTGGTCCATTATTAGGAAACATCATTGGGAAACAAATTAAAGTAACCATTTAAAAAAATTATCGTGCATGATTCAAAAATGGCTCACATGCGTATCTCTAATCTTAACAGTCTTTAATATTGAACTTAAAGCTGCTTAAAATATTTTTTTTTAAATTTTGTTAGCAAAAGGTTAAAATATTCGAATTTGCACTTTTATGTAATAATTTTGTTTGCTGACTACAATACAAAATATCGTAGGCACATTTTATACATTACGGCATAATAGCTGTTATGTACGTGGCGCTTATTACACTTAATTTTTATCGAACTATTTTTTTCACTAAAAAAAATGTTTAAATTTGTATATATCAAATACAGTTTAAGCTAAAAATCCCATAAAATAAACTTATGTCATTTTTCCATTTTCCAATAATAACAAGAAATGTAACTGTGATATTTTGTATTTTTGCAACAATTTTCCTAAATTAGTTAATTTAAGAAGACAAAGGACCCCCAGTGTTCCTTAGGCATAGATGCCGTGTATCACGTAGGGCGTCCCTTTTTGTAGTTCTCTCAAGCAGAACCGTTAATTAACTACGAAAAGGATCTGACTTTGTCACAATTTATTACGTTTCAGGATATCCTGCAGTACATTTTTTTAATTTGTTTACCTTTTTGCTAATGAAATTTAATTTATATTTTAAATACATGAGTTTAGTATAATTCAATTTAATTGGAAGACAAAAATGTAAAGCAAAAAGCTTGTTAAGAGAAGTATTCTCAAAAAGCGGAAGTCCTCCGAAAGTGGGAAAATACCCTGCGGGAAAAGGACTTATCCTAGGACGCGTCACGTGACCGGTTCATTGTGATAGGGAACGGTCACTTAAACATGGGCTTGTCTTAGGAGGGGGTCAATTGCCCTCTGTGACATGTCACAGGACTGGTCTTAAAGAACATGTCATGACTTTTAAGCCGGTCATGTGGTAGGTACTTTAGGAACCGGTCCTCTTTTTACCTATTTGATGATATATATTTTCGGAACCGGTCCTATTTTCACCGATCACGGGACAGGTCCGATTCAAAACTGACCCCTTTTTTTCCGCAGGGTACTTACACAATGAGTGTAAAGTACTTTAAAATGTATGGTAAAATACATTACCTTTACCATAGAAACAGTTTCATATTTAAGGATAATTTTCACTTAAAAGAAGTGCTATTTAACTTGATGTTAGAAAATATTTTCTTATTTTTAGGGAGTTGTGCTAGTTTTTAGTAAAAAAAATTATCTAATCAACTTAAATAAAATTTTTCTTAAAACCAAGGAAACATTTTCTAACAGTAAAATTTTAGATGATGTATGAACTAATTAGGAGGAAATTTTACTGTTTTCTAATTAAAATTTAAAATTTTTCTATAATTCAGAAATTTTTACCAAATCTTAAATAAAATTTGTTTCCTAATTTCAAGGAAAATTTGGCTCCGTTTTCATTTCAGTTTTTCCTCCAACTAAGTTAATTTTTCTAAATTCTAGTTAATTTTTTTTTAAAGGTACTTAATTTTCTCAAAAACTCAACTGTTATCGAATTATTACAATCATTTAATAAACGACCAACATAGAACGTTTCTACTTTTCCACCAAACCCAACATGCTTATTTATATTCAAGCATTCTGTTTCTACGAAAGTGTTATCATCGTCTGGCGATGATGTTTATTGATTCATGTACTTTTGATTTTTATTTTTCGTTTTAATTTTTTTCCTTTTTGTTAATTAAGTTTTGCGTTTTAGTTTAGCTATTTGACGTACTTTATCTGGAGTTTTTTCTGTACCGCAGGACTCCAAAAATATAGTAGAAGTGATATCGGAAACGGAAGTGTTATCTTGAATGCATACACAAGTATCATCTTGAACAGAAACGTCTACAGCATCAGCCCTTTGATGTTGGCTAGATATAATTACAAAATCTGATTCAAAAAACACTTGCCTATTGAACGGACAGGTTTTTGAAAAGCCCTTGCATATGTTTTCGGATACAAAAGCATTTTTGAAAGGGATATTGGAGAGGGATGGAATGTCATAAATTGTGATACATCACCTAGGATTAGATACATTAAAGTCATTAAATAATGTTGCGAGATGCGGCCAAATACAGCTACATCTAGCGTTTGTAGTTTGTGAGAAGTATGTAGTGGAAATGTTATATTATATTCCAATATCTCGGCCAGAAACGATAGAGATATAGTTATTCACAAAAAAGTACTATTGGTCATTCTTGTGAGCATCTTTTGTGATTTTGTATGTGGTATAACACATCCATTAATCCTGCCGGGGTCATCCACCCACTATTTCGTAAAAATATATTTTAAAATAACTTGCAAACATTCCACAGTGTAAGATTTAGCCATTCTAGGGAGACAAAATTAAATATCTTGGAAAAAAATTTAGCTAGACATGAATTTTGGTACAAGGTATTACTAGACCATTGTCAAAAAATGGGCGAAATTGGACCACTTCCACGCACTTCCCATACATCTGAAAAACTTTATATCTGATATTATTCGCGTTGGATAATCAAAAAGTAAAAAAGCGGCGAGTATACGCCTTGAAAAAATAAATACCCGAGTGAAAAAATTGATACTAAGCAGAATATTTTTTGAGATAGCCTTATGCCAAATTAGAAGTCAATTAGATCCGAAAAATGGTGCATCATATACCTAAGATTGGATAAAATGGTATGTGCTTTTATAAAAAGTTTTTTACTCGGGTATGCATGAGAATGTTTAAAATAAATAATAAAGAGGTAGAAGTAACAATAAGTGTTTAATTTTTCTTCATTAATTTTAAAATTAGAATATATTTCATATGTTCATATAAATTAAAGTAAGAATAAAATGTAAAACTTCATGGTTTTCTTTTGGTATTTCTGGAGATTCCAATAAATGTAGTAGTTCAAGGGTCAATGCTGCTTTTTTATATACAGGAGGTCTGTGCAAACTGTTTATATATGGATCAGATGTTATTATTAGTCTATTCATTAAATCTGTATTAGTGTCAGTTCTAGAAGTTTTACGAGTGAAGTATTCCCGATAGTTTCGTCGGTGTTTATTTCTGGCTTCTAAGGCCTCCTCCGACAATTGTCCAATGGGAAGGATGCATGTGCCAATAATTTGTTTTGAATGGTATAAAACTTTATGGACAGTCACCGGCATGTAGTACCACGGATATTCTTTCAAAAAGAGTTTTCTGATTTTATCTGCATACTCTTGCAAAGCCGTATAACTAATAGAATATCCAGAACCCATAGATTCTAACAAAATGTGAAAACGCTTTATAAGTTCTAAATTGAGTCCAGTTATCCGTGCCGTTATATCAGAGTCTCTAAAAAACCGTCTAGCGGTATTACCGTCATTCGTATTACCACCTAAAAAACGGTCTATCGGTATTACCGTCATTCGTATTACCACTTTTTGGACTTGGCATTAATATGAAATTCCTGTTTCGGACTTAAATTTACTTTGAATTTGGCATTTTTTTGTTCAACGTTTATTTTATCATTCATTCCTGTGCTTTGCATATATAACAAGATTGTGTATAACTGTTTTTATATAGTGCGTTGCAATCTTTTTCATTATTCAGAGATAAAATTAGATTGGACTTAATACTTAAATTTAATTTGTTAATTTTTATAATAATAGGGGTTAGAAGTAAAATCTGATCATGGATATTTTTAACCTCTTTTGTTATAATTTCTGTTGTTTCTTTTGTAAATATTAGTTTAATTGGACGACTATATTTTGGTGATGAAGGAGCAGGATCTTGCCAAATAATTCGTTTACAATTATTTTTTGTACAAAACAAGTGAAGTGGTACCAAAGATATACTGAATAATGACATATCGCTGAGGTTTTCTTGAAAAAATTTTTGTTTATATTGGATTTCAGTGGAACCATCACAACCCCACTTTACAAAAAAGTGCAATTCTTGATTAAAACTTCACGTGGAAAGCTAAACATCTTCCAGAGCTAAGCATCATTTTGATAGAGTATAATCAAGTAAAGATTGAAAGTTTACTTTGGCAGAAATTTCGTCAACATTTATCTTATCTGGGTAGCATAATAATTTCGCATTTTGAACTAAATCATAATATGGATATAATTTGGGGTAGGTATAAATGTTGCACATGATTTCTCATTGAACGATATGCGTTTGTCGATAAATTTGTATCGATCATTGCAAGTGCTTCTTGTGGAGACAAACTATATATTGGAACCTCTCTAAGGTGATGTATTAAAAAGTTCACTTACTATACTTGCAGAATCTCGTTTACCTGTTGACCGCAAATATTTTTCAGTTGCCAAATAAAGCTCTTGAGTACTTACTGAATTCAAGACTTGTTTTGCTCTTCTTGCCATTGTTTTTTGCGAACTTTCATTGAACGCCTTTAATGATCTTCCAGCTTCCAAATTTTCTTTTGATTTCTTATAAATAAATTGGGAAATTTCAATGTTTGTGCTTAACCAGGCACCACAGCGACTTACAAGATCACGTTTTGTTCGGTTTACCGCTTTCCACCTTAGCTTAAATCTAATATACACATTTTTTACAAAACTTTGTAATTGCTCATAATCAATATGAGAATTAGAACTACTGCTTATTTTTCCACAAATATGGTTTACGGAACGGTCAAGCCTTTAATTTTCGGGTGTTTTAAGCCATATATCAAAAATTTCGTGGTGTGTGGTCTTATCACTAATTTTTGTTTTTTTTTTTTTTTTTAAATCGGCAAATCTCATTGGCAGATAATTTTATATGTGCCTTAAAGTAGGTACTTCAGACGTTCGTTTAAAACTAATTTGGTGTTGAAGCGTTATGAAGAAAAAAATTTATCGATTATAGAATTTAGTTTTTTTTTTTCTAACTTAACGAAAGAGTAATTGTTTAAATGAAATAGCACTAAAAGAATTTTCCAGGTTCTAAAATATATTAACAGCGAATAAGCTGAGCTTCAAAACAAAAAAAGAATCGTTAAAAAATTCGATTCCAATAAAAAGTTACACGCTTTTAAAAATTAGCAATTTCATGCAAGTGTTTTTGTTGTTTTTAATTCACTCAAAAATATTCTAGATAAAAGTACCATTAAATTGTTATTGTTGACAAATTAGGCAAACTTTTTGCATTTTCTTATTTTATAACAAGTGCTCTTGCCTAATTGATAAAAACATTTACTCAAATTGAAACTAAAAAAAAAACGACTTTTGTCCAGCTAGATTAGCAAAACCTTACACTGTGCATTCCTCAGGGACGCTTTCGCCTGGTTTAGTGGAAGATCTTTCATTGCACGGAGTAATTCCACCACTGAGATAGTAGATACGCCGATGAAACTGCCCCACAATCAGCCGGGCGAATGTGCCCTCGTAGCAACCACTCACACAAAATGATATTTTTCTTACACGTAAAACAAACAGAAATTAAAAACCACTTGACCATTTTTTCATCAATGATACTGCTGTACTATATTGAAACACTTTGTTTATCACACGAATTAAAAACACAAAATACGTCTTTCTACGAACACGTGCAAAGCAGAGCTGCCAAAGTCGACAGTAAGAGAGATGACTTATTTCTGCACAAATGATCAACTATTAGATTTAAAAAGCTCCGTTAATTTCAGAAAATCGCCGTAGGTGTATGTGCCTCATCTAACCTACTTTTAATAAAAGTACACTTTAGAACTCCTAAAGTATACTTTATTTTTTACTATGATTACGCGCCAATGTATTATTACAATATGCAAATACATTGTTTTGTTGATATATTTTCCTTCTAATTGCTTCTTTACTAAGGCATAACCTTTATTATGCTCGATTGTATTTTTAGTGATTGAATTCGTTAAAATCGTAAAAACCCGTAGAAACCTACATAAAGCGTGAAACAGTAATTTTAATATCAGGTTTTGTGCAGAGAATTCGGAACGTAAATATGGGCCAAAGGGTCTTGTGTTTGCATTTTAATAAAAAGAATTTATATTTTTTGCATTTTAAAAACTGTATGTTAATACATTTCCCGGAAAATCTGTACTTTGGATCGAAAAATAAAGTACACCATTAATTAGTAATCAGCATGACCGAAATATATTAAATTTATGGTCAGAACTCTATTACTTTTTTCTGTCTCATGACGTACTATTATTAAAGTTAATTGTTTTACTTTTTTTATTTCTAGGGTTTAGCTCCCAGTCACAACATCTTGTTGGTAATGCCGGAATACCTAATGGAATTATGAGCTCTCAACAAAGTTCACAAGCACATGTTAGTGCAAATGTTCAAGGAATGTTAGAATATTTAAAAAATCGTCAATTCGTCTAATTTCTTTATTTCGTGAATAAAACATATATGTTAATACTAAAAAATTGAAATAAATTTCATAGTTTGGTTTTTATTTATATTTAATATATAATTTTACGTAAAGAGTTGCACAGCCTAATATCCATTTCAGATAGGAATTTTATTATTATGTAAACAACAAAAATCTAATAAAACTGCATAATTACTTACAGAATTTTAATTTATGAATCGAGAGGAATTTCTTGAAAATTAATTAATTTAATTGAGTCAATTTTTTCAACAAGACATGTTTGGCAAGCGCTACCCCTAAAATACTATTACCAATTAAAACTATTTCAAATGACTATCTTTAACCTTAAAATACCACTACAATTGAAATTACCCAAATGAAATAACTTCAAATACCGTTAAGCTGAAATACCCTAAAGAAGTAACTTTACATCCTTTCTCTCAAAAGCCGCATAAATTCAAATTATATCATTTATTTTTCAGCTTTGTTGTTTATATGCATACATATGGGTTCACATAGTGACGGTCCTTGAAGTTGTCAAAAATGTTTAAAAAGAACTATCGTTAAGCTTAAAAAAGCACTAACAAAATAACTTAAAATAAAATATTTTAAAACAACGTTATCCCTTAACTACATGGCGTTACAATATTTATGTAACGAATACATTGAGCCAATGTGTCACCCTGTGAATTAATGTGATATATATTTTTTCTAATATTATTTAAAAAGTAAAAATGAATAAAAAAATTCCTCTACATTATTTGTTCATACATTCCACCTAATGGGCCTATTAATGTTTATGAGCAGCTGAATGTAATTAGTTTAATCTTAAATAATTTAAAATCATCTGTATTAGTTATTTTAATTGGTGATTTGAACATGCCGTCTGTATCATGGAAACGTAATCCTAACTCAAATGTCTTGGTTCCATCCCGATCATCGGCCTCCTCAGCTGAAGTTATTAATAGTTAATTTGATAATTGTCTTTTCGAAGTAAACCTCATCACAACCCCACCATGTCCGACCTAAATTAAAAGCAGTTCTATGGGACACAAAAATTAAAACGCTTGGAATTTTAAAAAAATCACATGTCAAATAACTGGTAAAATTTCACATTTTTGTTATCTTTTTATTTAAAGATTATTTTTTCAGATGAAAAAAAAAATAATCTCGATGGTCGATGGAAGGAACCCATCAACTAGAATGGATAGCCTAGAGTAGAGATGGGCACGTGAGGTTTTTTGACTCACGCTCACGCACGATCACGTATCAAAAATTTAAATCGCGCACGAAAATTTTTTTACTCACGCACGATCACGTGAGTAATTTAAATTTTTGCTCACGCTCACGGAATACTCACGGTTCAAAAATTCAAAATATTTCAAAAGTATACTCCGGAAAATTTTTGGAACCCGTTGTAACGGGGGTTTCGTCATGGCTAAGGTAGGTCAGTCGTGTCCAAGGTGTACTTGAGGACCCTCAAAACCTTTAGTAGTGAAAGCACAGTTATTTTACCCTTTTAAGGGGTGAAAGAAATATATGTAGATCTTTATTCGGCTTGGCTATACGCCCTCTTCTTCACTCGGATTCGTTCGGGATTTCTTTATTACTCAATGGATCACGCTGGCTGTACGAAACAGGACGGCAATTGCACGACTTTTCGGCAGAACAGTACGTTATACTTCGGCAGGAGTCGGCTATGTCGATTTCAGCAGGATTCGCTCGTTGGTAGCGGTGGTGTCTATTTCGGAGAAGATCGGGTTGGTGTATTCGGCAGACGTGGTTCGTTCGCAGATTCGGCAAGCTGCTACTAATTCGGCAGTGGTTCGCTAAAACTCGGTGCAACCCAATTGATTGTTTTCAGGTCGGCAGCGTTCGGCACAACGCAGTTGGCAAAGTTCGGTAGGTTTAGGGTCAACAGCGTTTGGCACAATAAAATCGGCAGATGTCGGTTGGCGAAACAGACAGCCCGGAGGCCGCTGTGTTGAACAGACAACCCGAAGACCGCTGTGTGGAACAGATAGCCGGAGCCGGTGTAGAACAGACAGCCCAAAGACCGCTGTGTGGAACAGACAGCCGTAGCCGCTGTGTAGAACATACAGCGCGAAGACGACTGTGTGGAACAGACGGCCGAAGATAATGAGTGGAACAGACAGCCCGAAGACCTCTGTGTGGAACAGAGAGCCGAAGGCGCTGTGTGAAACAGACAGCCGAAGCTGTGTGGAACTGACAGTTCGAAGACCGCTGTGAAATTTATAAATTATGGACAACCGGAGTCTATCGTCCGCCAAATTATTTGTTCCTTGATTCTTAAATTAAACATTAAGTATAATTTGAAGTACCAACTAAATGAGAATTGCATTCTTGTTTATGTAGTAGCAAAAAGATGTACAAAATATGTGTGGGTACAACAACCACACTAACTAATACCAGTGCGCTGTGAGTAAAAGTGTACGACAACCCCACAAAGCAATGCTACTGCATTAAACAAGCAACCACACAAACCAATACTATAAGAAAGGGAAGGCATAAATTATATTCAGTAGTAAAAATAATTAGCAATATATGTTAGTAGCAAATCGGCAAGGAGTTATTTGCCAAGTTATTAGTTCTAGAACTACCTCTCAGGGAATAACTACATATTCTTTAAAGGCATCCCTGGAACTACTGATGGTACAACTAGTTCTAGAATCCATGCAAAGGAGTCATGTTTGCATTATACCTGAGCTATTTAAAAAACTTTAAAAATTTCTTCCACCAAAATTATCAAAAAAAAATTATGAAAATAAACGTTAATGAAAGTCAGGAAGGAAGGACAACTTTAATATAAGTTGAAAAACTAACTCCTCAAATTTGGTTTCATTCCAATTTCGTAATGAAGATTGCTTCGTCCAGGGTTACCGCTTCGAATTTTTTTTAATAATTTTTCTCGAAATTCTATTAAACCAATGCATACGAATTAAAAAAAAAAGATTTTTTAGACGAATCTTTTTTTAGTATAAAATAAATTTTGAAAAAAGTTTTAACTAATAGTTTTTGAAACTGTTCCACTATAAATAAAAATATTAGTTTTTGATTCGATCTAACACACAAAAATCACGGAAACAAGAATAGGTTCTTGAACCATTCTGTTGTCTTATACCTATTCCTCAAATTATTTCGGGTGATAACGCAAAATTAGAGCTAGTGTTGGCTCAAAAGATCTAGTTGTGGCACTAATGCAAGTTTTGCTGGGTACTTTTATGATATAAATATGAATTAAAACTGCTTAAATTTAAGACAAATACCAGTCTGATTGAATTAGTAAATTTAAGCCAATCAGTGCAGAGTGTCCGTATAAACGGACTCTGATTTGTTTGCCCATAATATCTCAAATTTTGACAACCTTTATAAAAATTTTAGAATTCATAGCACAAATATTGCTTAAGTAATATTGATTGATTAAAAGAAAATGGCAAAATAAATTTATACAAACCGGCAGCTTTTCTTTGAGGCTCGTATATCCGCCCCCCCCCTCCCCTCCAACTCGGTTGCAACTACTAAAAAAATTCCTTAACATTTCTATAAATAATATATTGTTGTCTATCCAAATATTTGCAAATATCATGTTTTTAAAGTTTTCTTGTAGACCACTCTTAAACACATCTGCCTTTTTGTTTTGAATAAAACGATTGTTGTATCATAAGTTTTTAATTTTGTTTAGTTTTTTCCTTGTCCTCTTAACCCTTACCCTATATGAGTCAAAACCAAAAAAATACATTTATTTTGATTTATCTTGAAAAGTTATATATATATTTTTCTGAAACTTCGTGACTTTTAATCATTCCTATCACCTAACAGAGCGTCCCCATAAAAAAAGGAGCGTATAAGGCGTAATTGGGTCAAAATTGCCCAATACAAATTTAATGATAATTTTTCCGTTTATATGTATTTCTACTTGTAAATTCATTTGTTTTATTTCAAATTAAATGATACATATTTGAGTTTCAATGAAAAACATTGCAGTTTAGAATTTTTGCATTTTTTTTTTTTATAAAAACTACTGTTATTTGAATTCAATAAAAAACACTGCAGTCTCGAATTTTTGGCAAAAAATTTTTTTTTGCATAAAAACTACAGTTATTTTAAAAAAAGAACTGAATTCAAGGAAATAATTTTTTCCATATATTATTGAGTAATTTAGTATAGTATGAATATCACTTCATGCTTTGTTATGTGAATCAGAAGTTGATAAAATAGCTAAAGATTTGTCAACAGGTGAAGATGATGGTGTGATATCAGATATAGATTCCATATATAATCAAAATGTATCAGATTTGAGTGAAAGTCATAGTGATGAAACCAATGATAATGAAATCACAGAGAACTTTATCTCTAAAGACGGAAAATATGTTTGGACAGACCAGATTCCAAATTTAGATAATGCTGGAATACGTGCAGCTCAAAACATTATGGATACTAAACCTGGACCAACTCTTTACCGAATTACGAGAATGACTTCTATAGATTCATCTTTCGATTTGCTTATGCCCAGGGAGATCGTTAAAATTATTTTAGATATGACTAATTTAGAAGGTAAATTATTAATTTGCATTGGAATATGTTTTTTACAATTTAGGCGCTTTATATTTATTTTTGTAATTTAGGAGTTTCTGTATATGGCAACAACTGGAAGCCAGTTGACGAGATATTAATGAAGGCGTATTTTGGTATTCTTTTGTTGGCTGATGTAAGCGAACGAAGCTTCGGAAAATTTATGAGAAGCTTCGGAAAATTTATGGGATGATCAAAATGGAAGACCTATTTTTAAAGCAACTAATGCCTCTTTATAGATTTCAAAACATAAGAGTTATCCGTTTTGATAAAAAAACCGATAGAATTGAAAGACGCATTCGTGATAAACTTGCTCTAATAAGAAACCTTTGGGATCGGTGGGAATATAATTTACGGAAACTGTATCAGGATTATCCATGCGTAACAATTGATAAGCAATTAGTTACATTTCGAGGAAGATGTCCCTTCAAACAATTTATACCGTCAAATATGGGTTAAAAAATTGCGATTCGAACACTAATTATGCATGGTCAATGCATGTGTATACAGGTAAGGACAGAAATTGCCAACCAGAAAAAAACTAAGGACGTCGCCTAGTTTTGTAATTGGTAAAGGATTTAAAAGGTAGAAATGTCACCAGTGACAATTTTTTTGCTTCCCATGAACTTGGAATTGAGCTGTTACAAAGAAAACTAACAGTACCGTTCGAAAAAACAAAACCTTCCTTCCGCCTAAGTTCGCCGATCTAAAAGGAAAACCACAACATTACTCGCAATTCCTTTTTGAATTAACCAACAATACTACAATTGTGTCATATGTGCCAAAAAAGAATCGATCTGTCATTTTATTGTGTACATTACATCATAGCTTGATACCAAGAAACCCGAAATGATTCCTTTTTTCAACGGAACGAAGTCCGGCGTATATACACTTGTTCAATTAGTCCGCAACTATACTTGCAAGCGTCGATCAAATAGGTGGCCACAATCCTTATTTTATAACATGTTGGACATTTCCGCTTATAATGCTTTTGTTATCTATACTGCCATTGACGCTGAATGGAACAAACAAAAACACTTTCGACGTCTATGTCCATGATGAAATATCACGTCGTTCCATAATGCCGAAAAGCAGTTTTGCCAAGTCGACTGTACGAAGTTTGCAGAAGGAGGATAAAGTGGTTGAGAAGAGGGCTCTAAAGAGGGGCGATGCTATGCTAAAGCCATTCAAATGTAATATTTTCATGTGAAAACTTTAAAAATGTTACAGGCGAAATTTAATGTTTTGATAATAAATTACCATTGGGCAAAATTGACCCACTTACATCTTATACAGGATAAGGGTTAAGTATCGAAAAACCGAAAAACGCCTTTTCTATATCAAGCTATCGATATGTGTTTTTATTTTCTTTACTAAAAGATTTATATGTATTTTTAATTTTTATTTAAAGATTAGCTTACTTAATTTTATGTATGGAATTGACTTTTAATTTTTGTTGAGTTTTTGTATACTATTTTTTTAATTTAAAAATATTGAATTAAAATTATTTATTTAATATAAATGTTTTTTCTGAAAATATGTCCAATTGGTGGAAAAATATTCCAAAACATTTAAAAATATAAGTTTAAAAATCTGTTAATCGGTTTTGCAGCGCAGTGTTAAAATTTCTTAATGTTTAAAAATTTAGAATTTTGTTTTAAATAGTTATAATTATTGACGATTTTGAAATGAAATGGATCGGTCAATCGGATTTTTAGATATAATATGTCAACTTTTTGTGATTTTAGCAATTTTTCCTTTTGTTTTAACTTTTTTAGATTTTAGATTTCCAAGTATTTTGTATTTATGGTTATTATACATATGTTTCCATTCAAACATTGTAATATTTGTATTTTCCCACCTAAATAAACAATTGTAATTTTATCATTATTATACTTGTGGGATGCAAACATAATAATGATGAACATATATTTATTTGCAGGCAAACATATACATGTCGGTGGATGCATTTCAAAAGATCCACACATATATAGGGTGATTCAGTCACGACCCGCCGAATTTCACCAGCGTATTTCCTGGCTCATTTCATGAAAATATATCCAATACAACCATTCCCGAAAATGCAAGTGTGCGAAATGGCAGCGGTATGAAAATTTTCGGATTGGTGGTCGGAGGGTAGTAGGGTAAATTTGCTAACCAAAGGTATGTCCATTTGTCTAAAATGCAAACATTTTTTTTTTGTTTTTGGAAGCGAAATAACAGCACACATTCATTTGGTTTTGGTAAGTAGTTAATACCATGTTTTTGCTGGGGTATTACTATAATTATAAGTACATATTACAAGAAAATTATACTAAATTATCAGTAACAAAAGAACAATAAACGAATAAATACAATTAAGTAAAAACCAAGCCACCACGTTAATCATTTAAAATTAAATGTTCGGCCATGAACGCCGAACTTAACATGGCGACCGTGATATATATATATATATATATATATATATATATATATATATATATATATGCACGGTGCATGTTGCGGGGACGGTTTTTCGTTCCACAAGTTACTATGAAGACATTTTGCTACTTTGGGGACTGTCCTTAAACTTTTCGTTATCCTACTGTTTACACTGAAGACATTTTACTGGATGCAGCGCATTTTATAGGGACTTTTTTGGCTGTTTACACTTAAGACATTTTACTGGATACAGCTCATATTACGGGGTCTTTTTTGGCTGTATATGCAGATGTCTTCAAAGTATGTGAAATGCATATATATATATATATATATATATATATATATATATATATATATCACGGTCGCCATGTTAAGTTCGGCGTTCATGGCCGAACATTTAATTTTAAATGATTAACGTGGTGGCTTGGTTTTTACTTAATTGTATTTATTCGTTTATTGTTCTTTTGTTACTGATAATTTAGTATAATTTTCTTGTAATATGTACTTATAATTATAGTAATACCCCAGCAAAAACATGGTATTAACTACTTACCAAAACCAAATGAATGTGTGCTGTTATTTCGCTTCCAAAAACAAAAAAAAAATATTTGCATTTTAGACAAATGGACATACCTTTGGTTAGCAAATTTACCCTACTACCCTCCGACCACCAATCCGAAAATTTTCATACCGCTGCCATTTCGCACACTTGCATTTTCGGGAATGGTTGTATTGGATATATTTTCATGAAATGAGCCAGGAAATACGCTGGTGAAATTCGGCGGGTCGTGACTGAATCACCCTATATATGTGTGGATCTTTTGAAATGCATCCACCGACATATATATGTTTGCCTGCAAATAAATATATGTTCATCATTATTATGTTTGCATCCCACAAGTATAATAATGATAAAATTACAATTGTTTATTTAGGTGGGAAAATACAAATATTACAATGTTTGAATGGAAACATATGTATAATAACCATAAATACAAAATACTTGGAAATCTAAAATCTAAAAAAGTTAAAACAAAAGGAAAAATTGCTAAAATCACAAAAAGTTGACATATTATATCTAAAAATCCGATTGACCGATCCATTTCATTTCAAAATCGTCAATAATTATAACTATTTAAAACAAAATTCTAAATTTTTAAACATTAAGAAATTTTAACACTGCGCTGCAAAACCGATTAACAGATTTTTAAACTTATATTTTTAAATGTTTTGGAATATTTTTCCACCAATTGGACATATGTTCAGAAAAAACATTTATATTAAATAAATAATTTTAATTCAATATTTTTAAATTAAAAAAATAGTATACAAAAACTCAACAAAAATTAAAAGTCAATTCCATACATAAAATTAAGTAAGCTAATCTTTAAATAAAAATTAAAAATACATATAAATCTTTTAGTAAAGAAAATAAAAACACATATCGATAGCTTGATATAGAAAAGGCGTTTTTCGGTTTTTCGATACTTAACCCTTATCCTGTATAAGATGTAAGTGGGTCAATTTTGCCCAATGGTAATTTATTATCAAAACATTAAATTTCGCCTGTAACATTTTTAAAGTTTTCACATGAAAATATTACATTTGAATGGCTTTAGCATAGCATCGCCCCTCTTTAGAGCCCTCTTCTCAACCACTTTATCCTCCTTCTGCAAACTTCGTACAGTCGACTTGGCAAAACTGCTTTTCGGCATTATGGAACGACGTGATATTTCATCATGGACATGGACGTCGAAAGTGTTTTTGTTTGTTCCATTCAGCGTCAATGGCAGTATAGATAACAAAAGCATTATAAGCGGAAATGTCCAACATGTTATAAAATAAGGATTGTGGCCACCTATTTGATCGACGCTTGCAAGTATAGTTGCGGACTAATTGAACAAGTGTATATACGCCGGACTTCGTTCCGTTGAAAAAAGGAATCATTTCGGGTTTCTTGGTATCAAGCTATGATGTAATGTACACAATAAAATGACAGATCGATTCTTTTTTGGCACATATGACACAATTGTAGTATTGTTGGTTAATTCAAAAAGGAATTGCGAGTAATGTTGTGGTTTTCCTTTTAGATCGGCGAACTTAGGCGGAAGGAAGGTTTTGTTTTTTCGAACGGTACTGTTAGTTTTCTTTGTAACAGCTCAATTCCAAGTTCATGGGAAGCAAAAAAATTGTCACTGGTGACATTTCTACCTTTTAAATCCTTTACCAATTACAAAACTAGGCGACGTCCTTAGTTTTTTTCTGGTTGGCAATTTCTGTCCTTACCTGTATACACATGCATTGACCATGCATAATTAGTGTTCGAATCGCAATTTTTTAACCCATATTTGACGGTATAAATTGTTTGAAGGGACATCTTCCTCGAAATGTAACTAATTGCTTATCAATTGTTACGCATGGATAATCCTGATACAGTTTCCGTAAATTATATTCCCACCGATCCCAAAGGTTTCTTATTAGAGCAAGTTTATCACGAATGCGTCTTTCAATTCTATCGGTTTTTTTATCAAAACGGATAACTCTTATGTTTTGAAATCTATAAAGAGGCATTAGTTGCTTTAAAAATAGGTCTTCCATTTTGATCATCCCATAAATTTTCCGAAGCTTCTCATAAATTTTCCGAAGCTTCGTTCGCTTACATCAGCCAACAAAAGAATACCAAAATACGCCTTCATTAATATCTCGTCAACTGGCTTCCAGTTGTTGCCATATACAGAAACTCCTAAATTACAAAAATAAATATAAAGCGCCTAAATTGTAAAAAACATATTCCAATGCAAATTAATAATTTACCTTCTAAATTAGTCATATCTAAAATAATTTTAACGATCTCCCTGGGCATAAGCAAATCGAAAGATGATTCTATAGAAGTCATTCTCGTAATTCGGTAAAGAGTTGGTCCAGATTTAGTATCCATAATGTTTTGAGCTGCACGTATTCCAGCATTATCTAAATTTGGAATCTGGTCTGTCCAAACATATTTTCCGTCTTTAGAGATAAAGTTCTCTGTGATTTCATTATCATTGGTTTCATCACTATGACTTTCTGATACATTTTGATTATATATGGAATCTATATCTGATATCACACCATCATCTTCACCTGTTGACAAATCTTTAGCTATTTCATCAACTTCTGATTCACATAACAAAGCATGAAGTGATATTCATACTATACTAAATTACTCAATAATATATGGAAAAAATTATTTCCTTGAATTCAGTTCTTTTTTTAAAATAATTGTAGTTTTTATGCAAAAAAAAAATTTTGCCAAAAATTCGAGACTGCAGTGTTTTTTATTGAATTCAAATAACAGTAGTTTTTATAAAAAAAAAAATGCAAAAATTCTAAACTGCAATGTTTTTCATTGAAACTCAAATATGTATCATTTAATTTGAAATAAAACAAATGAATTTACAAGTAGAAATACATATAAACGGAAAAATTATCATTAAATTTGTATTGGGCAATTTTGACCCAATTACGCCTTATATGCTCCTTTTTTATGGGGACGCTCTGTTAGGTGATAGGAATGATTAAAAGCCACGAATATATATAACTTTTCAAGATAAATCAAAATAAATGTATTTTTTTGGTTTTGACTCACATAGGGTAAGGGTTAAGAGGACAAGGAAAAAACTAAACAAAATTAAAAACTTATGATACAACAATCGTTTTATTCAAAACAAAAACGCAGATGTGTTTAAGAGTGGTCTACAAGAAAACTTTAAAAACATGATATTTGCAAATATTTGGATAGACAACAATATATTATTTATAGAAATGTTAAGGAATTTTTTTAGTAGTTGCAACCGAGTTGGAGGGGAGGGGGGGGGGCGGATATACGAGCCTCAAAGAAAAGCTGCCGGTTTGTATAAATTTATTTTGCCATTTTCTTTTAATCAATCAATATTACTTAAGCAATATTTGTGCTATGAATTCTAAAATTTTTATAAAGGTTGTCAAAATTTGAGATATTATGGGCAAACAAATCAGAGTCCGTTTATACGGACACTCTGCACTGATTGGCTTAAATTTACTAATTCAATCAGACTGGTATTTGTCTTAAATTTAAGCAGTTTTAATTCATATTTATATCATAAAAGTACCCAGCAAAACTTGCATTAGTGCCACAACTAGATCTTTTGAGCCAACACTAGCTCTAATTTTGCGTTATCACCCGAAATAATTTGAGGAATAGGTATAAGACAACAGAATGGTTCAAGAACCTATTCTTGTTTCCGTGATTTTTGTGTGTTAGATCGAATCAAAAACTAATATTTTTATTTATAGTGGAACAGTTTCAAAAACTATTAGTTAAAACCAAAGGTATGTCCATTTGTCTAAAATGCAAATATTTTTTTTTTGTTTTTGGAAGCGAAATAACAGCACACATTCATTTGGTTTTGGTAAGTAGTTAATACCATGTTTTTGCTGGGGTATTACTATAATTATAAGTACATATTACAAGAAAATTATACTAAATTATCAGTAACAAAAGAACAATAAACGAATAAATACAATTAAGTAAAAACCAAGCCACCACGTTAATCATTTAAAATTAAATGTTCGGCCATGAACGCCGAACTTAACATGGCGACCGTGATATATATATATATATATATATATATATATATATATATATATATATATATATATATATATATAAATATATACAGGTTGGTTGAAAAGTTCCTGCGCTCATCAAGAGATGGCACTGCTAGCTCCAAACTTTTTTTTCTCAAGTTGGTATAACTATCCTGAGAACACATGAAAAGTTGCAAGTCATTCTGTCAATTCTTTCTTTGTTTACAAGCCATTTGAAGTTGAATTGTCATTGATTTTTTTTAATATGGAAAAAATTGGATATCGTGCAGTCATTAGATTCTTCGATTTGAAGGAAATTTATGAAAAATTGCTAGAAGTGTATAAGGAGTCCTCACCTTTAAAACGCACCGTTGAATTTTGGGCTGGTGAATTTAAACGTGGTCGTACCAGCCTTAAAGACGATCGACGCGAACGACGACCAAAAACTGCAACCACAGCAGAAATCATTGAGCAGGTTAGTGAAGATCCAAGTTTGACTAAGCGTGAAATTGCTAATGCCATAGGCATCTCATACGAACGAGTACTCCATATTTTACATGAAGAATTACGTATGAAAAAACTGTTTGGAAGTTAGTGCCGCACACATTAACAATTCAACAAAAACTGGATCGAAAACAAATTTCTCAGCGTAATTTGGAGCGTTTTAAGCCGAATAAAACCGACTTCTTGCGTCGTTTTATAACTATGGATGAGACTTGGATCTACCACCATGATCCTAAATTGAAACAAGAACGTTTACAGTGGACTGAAGCTGGTTGTTCAGCTCCAAAGCAGGTGAAGTCACAACAAGCAGCAAAGAAGGTTATGGCATCAGTTTTTTGGGATGCAAAAGGAATTTTGTTGATTGATTATCTTCAGAAAGGTAAAACAATCAACTCTGAATATTATTGCAGCCTTTTGGATCAGCTGGATGAAAAAATTCGTGAGAAAAGACCTGGTTTAAAGAAGAAAAAAATCATTTTTCATCAAGACAATGCACCTGCTCACAAAAGTGTTTTGACGATGGCTAAATTCAAAGAATTAAAGTACGAATTGCTTGAACATCCACCGTATTCACCAAATTTGGCTCCCAGTGACTACTATCTCTTCAGAAATCTCAAACAATTCCTCCGTGGAAAGCATTTTTCGTCGAATGAAGAGGCCGTAGGCGGTTATTTTGCGGATGGGATAAAATTATTGGAAGATCATTGGAACAAGTGTATTGAGCTTCTAGGAGATTATATTGAAGAAAAAATGTATTTCGTAAATAAAACAGTATTATATATATATATATATATATATATATATATATATATATATATATATATATATAAAATGTCTTCAGTAATCAGAGATAGGAAAATTTTTCCACCTAAATCTCAATTTGAGTAGTTTTATTGAGATTCAAATATGCCCTCATAGTAATATATGCACGTTCCTTGTAGATACTGGAGCGGACATCTCATTGGTTAAAATCAGTGCTCTCGGCTCATTGGAATTCAACACTGGGAAAATTATACAATTAGCCGGAATTAGAGAAGGAATTATTGAATCCCTAGGAGCAATTGAAATTGATTTAAAAGTGAACAACTTTTTTATCCCTTAAGCATTTTATGTAGTTTTAGATGCGTTCCCAATACCATTTCAAGGCATATTGGGGTTAGACTTCTTGAAAACATACAATGCTACTATTCAATATGGACAAGATGCATACTAGAATTTACTTTCGTTAAGGCATTTCAATTAAAATTATCCCATTAATATTCCGATACTCGAAAGTATGGGTGACTGCACAATAACACTACCAGCTCGGTCTGAAGTTTGTAGAGCTATTACAATTAGCAACGAGGTCTCTGATTAAGTAGTTCCAAGTTAAACAATAGAAGACGGAATATTTATAGCATAGTATCAGGAAAACTTCCATACGTAAGAATTGTAAACATGAATTCTGAGAGCAAATTTTTAAACAGAATACCAATAAGATATGAGAAACTATCTTAATATGAAATCCTTGATACACCCAATGTTGATAGTAAAAGAAACCAAACAACTTTGGAAAGTGATAAGTACAAATAATTTTTATACACAAAAATTCAGAGTTTCTGATCATAATCCTGTATACAAAATTATCGTACGCCACACTCACAAAATGATGAAATAACAAGGCAAGTTAAAAAACTACAGCAAGACGGAATAGTCGAACCATCGGCGTCCAACTATAATAGCCCTATTATGCTCGTACCAAAGAAATCACTGCCAAACAACCCTGAGAGACGATTACGTTTAGTAGTTGATTATCGACAGATAAATAAAAAGCTCATAGCAGGCAAATTTTGACAGCTGGAAAAGTCTAGTGTCGTAATAAACTAGAAATAACTAGAATACCTACTACTCATATAAATACTGGTACTCGGTGACGGAGTAGTTCAGTTCATAAGTAAAACGCAAAGTGTGAAGAACTAAAGTGTGGCTAACGTTTAGTCTATCTAAATCGTGTAAATAAAGTGTGCTATTAAAGTGTTTTTCTGTAGTTTTTAGTGACTGTTATAAATAAATAGAGCTATAAATAATTTCAAACAGTGTTTATTATTTGCAATATAGAAAGAACTCGATTTATTTAAAAGGTAAATAAATCAACGATTTTATAAAGGGTAAAATCATAACAATTGGTGTCAGAAGTGGGATTGCAAAATAATAAGCAGTCATGAAATTGGAGGAGCTTAAAGTGGAACAACTCAAGAAGGAATTGTGTAAGTTGAAGCTATCGACAGCAGGTAATAAGACAGAATTACAAAAGCGGCTGATAGAGGAATTCGAGCGACATTACATAGACATTGCAACTTATGAATTGGACGAAAAAGAAGAAATTGAGGTTTGTACCCGTACAACAGAAGGTAACATGGAGTTAAGCGCAATGTTTGCTGCTATGATGAAAAAAATGGAAAAATATTAGAAACTTCTATAGCAGACAACATGAAAATGTTAGAAATTTCTATAGCAGACAACATGAAAATGTTAGAAACTTCTAGAGCAGAAAATGCGAAATTGTTTGAAGCTTCGAGAGCAGACAGCGAGAAACTGTTAGCTAAGATGGAAACAAAACTGCTAGAAATATCGAGAGCAGACAACGAAAAATTATTAGCTAAGGTGGAAGATAAGCTTCAAGAATCTTCTAGAGCCACTAATGAGAAAATTGCTGAGGTTTCAAAACGAGTTTCTGACTTAGAGAATGACGTCGAGAAAAAACTGCAAGATCTGGAAATTAAATTAATAATTCTTAATGTCAAGAGGGCCAGTAAGAATTATTTCGGAAACTTCTGGTGAACAAAGGCCCCCACTTTTGACGGCAGCGCACCATTTAATGTTTTCAAGTTCCAGACAGTTGCCTCCAGAAATACGTGGAACATCGAAGAAAAAGCTATAAAGTTGATTCTGGCCTTAAAAGGAAACGCCAAAGGAAAGTGTACGAATCACCTGCAGAAATAATTATGACGACATAATGGTGGCACTGCAGCGAAAGTATGGTGGCGAACACAAAAAAGAAATATACAGAATGGAACTTAGAGGTAGACTGCAGAAAGCAAACGAGTCGTTGCAGGATTTCGCAACAGAAATTGAGCGGTTGGTGCAGCTGTCGTATCCGGGTGAAAATCATCCATTATTAGATGAATTCAAAATTGAAGCATTTGTGTGGGGAATTCATGATCCTGATGTATGGTACGCGGTGTGTGCTACAAGAAAATCGTCTTTTGCGGAAACTCTTTCATTCGCGCTGTCACAGGAGACTGCTAAAATAATTGCTAAGCCGCAAATATTTAATGTGCGTAGCCTTGAAGTAATTGAAGAAAAAGGTATAAGAACTATGCTAGCAGATGGGTTCAAAGAGATGCTCACAGAGCTAAAAGAGGCAGTTATGCAAGCATTAGGGAGAAAGCAAGTTAAGGCCGAGTGCTATAACTGCGAAAGAGTGGGACATTTTCAGAGGAACTGCCGAGCACCAAGAAAAACCTTCCGGCCGGTTAATCAATAAGCACAGGAGTCAGCGTAGTCAGCTAGCACTGCGGGACACGATCCAGCTCATGCAAGTGAGGGCCCCACAATCTCCATATCTGGAATACAGCAGGGAAAAAGCAGTCTTACTACTTGTGGATATATCAACGGCAGAAAGCACATTTGTACTATAGACACAGGAGCATCACAGTCTGTCATCAGACCCGATTTAGTTAAGGAGGCAATTGAACCATTGTATGGGGTGAGACTGCGCACAGCGAAGATTATATCAGCCAAAGAAGAAAACATGAGGCCTACACGTGAGCAGATATCAGCTGAAAGTCCGCTGATGAAGGCATATTGGGCCCAGTGGAATAGCCTACAAGTGTTAAATGGTTTATTATACCGTACATGGGAAAGTGCCGACGGCAAAAATGGTGCCGGCATCTAGAATAAGCGAAGTATTGAAGGAGTTCCATGATGGTCCCAGTGGTGGTCATCTTGGTATCACAAAAACTATAGAGAAGTTAAAACAACGGTTTTACTGGGTGGGCTGTCAACAAGCTGTAGGCGATTGGGTAACAATTTGCGCGCAATGCATCGCAGCCAAAGGACCAGTAAGAACAATCTTTGGAACGGAACTCAAATTGCCTGGCGATTTGGAACTTGTAGCCTGTTCGTCTATTTCGAAAGAACACGTTTGTTCGCTTTCTAGTCGAAAGAAAACTGATTTGGGTTTCACTAACTCTATTTCTATGCGAACGATGACTCGATCAACAAGTCGAATGAAAACGTAACTGTTTTCATACAAAATTTGGTTTCTCTATTTCGAACAGCTCGAACGCAAATGTCAAAATCAGTCACTTGCTATTTTTTTGTCGAGTAATATATATTTGATATTTTAAAAGCAAAATTAAGTAAAAAAAGCAATGGATAACAAAAGGTAAGTACAAAATAATAAAATTATTTATAGTTTATTAAGAAATTTAAATTTTAGTTAAAAAAAATCAATTGAACAAAGGCCTAATTTTGCCTTTTTTTTGGTGTTCGAAGCAAAGAAATTTTCTGCAGAGGAGGAAAATTTGACCAGAAAACTAAACTCCGTTTCACCCCTATTGCCCAAAGCAGCTCATATTTACATTTTTTGTTTTACATCTTTTATTTTATAAGAGCTAACAGCACTGTTGCAGTGACCGCACCGAACAGACAACAGAAAAGCTTTCCGATTAATAATCTCACCCACAACCAATCGATAACAAAAATTTTTACAAATAAACACATTCTCAAATAAAAATTGATTTCTTTATTGTTATTTTTTTATTTCATTTGTCATATACAGCAGATCACTGTTAAACATCGTTGTTTTTGTCTTTAAGCAGTTTAGTAGTATTTTTGCTACTTTTAAGGAAAATTGTAACAAATGCTCAAAATATATGATCTGGCATCTCTGTGATTTGTAAATGCGTAAGAAACAAAAATTGACACACGTAAGTCAAGTCGATCGAAGGCTTTCGAAATAGAGAAACCCAAATTGATTCGAATTCGAGTGACTTGCTATCGTTCGACTTGTTTTTCGTTCGAGATCGAGGAACAGGCTATTGGTGTTAAACCCGCCGCAATAGACAGAGAAGACGACCACTCTTCCCGGGAACAAGAACACCTCAACAAACGTCTGGAGTTCTTCCGCAATCGAATTAAAATGGTGAGCGATAAGATGAAGGCGAGGTACGATCGATATCGAATTCTGAAGGATTTAATGAGGGCCAGCTGGTTCTGCTGTTTAACCTGCAACGAAAGAAAGGATTATCTCCCAAATTACAAACGCATTGGGACGGCCTCTATAGAGTAATTAAAAGGTTGAATGTTGTGGTATACAGAATACAGAAAGATCAGAGCCCAAGGTCCAAAATGAAGGTTGTTCATCTAGAACGACTAGCCAACTATGGAAAAGGAATAGCTATGTCTGTTCGGGACGAACAGGCTTAAGTGGGCGGCAATGTTACAAGAAATTTCCACAACCAGAAATTTCTTCACACGAATTTTGACAGCTGGAAAAATCTAGTGTCGTAATAATCTAGAAATAACTAGAATACCTGACTTCTCATATAAATACTGGTACTCGGTGACACAGTAGTTCAGTTCATAAGTAAAACGCAAAGTGTGAAGAACTAAAGTGTGGCTAACGTTTAGTCTATCTAAATCGTGTAAATAAAGTGTGCTATTAAAGTGTTTTTCTGTAGTTTTTAGTGACTGTTATAAATAAATAGAGCTATAAGTAATTTCAAACAGTGTTTATTATTTGCAATATAGAAAGAACTCGATTTATTTAAAGGGTAAATAAATCAACGATTTTATAAAGAGTAAAATCGTAACAATATTTTAGACCAATTGGGCAAGCAACATTTTTCTGCTGTTTGGATTTCATCAAATCGAGTTGAACGAAAAATCCTGAGACATTACTTTCTTCTCAACAGAAAATGGTTCATTTCGTTTCACCCGTATGGTAAATACGGTTTGAAAGTAGCTCCGAACTCGTTTCAAAGAATGATGAATCTAGCGTTTTCAGGTATGTTACTTTCGAAAACTTTTTTATATGTATGGCTGATGTTATTGTAACAGGATGTTTAATAAAGCACATGCTTAAGAACTTGGAAATTGTTTTCCAAAGATGCAGAGATTGTTATTTAAAATTACATCCAGATAAATGCACTTTTTTCAGATCTGAGGTTACATATTTGGGTCTTAGATGTACTGACAGGAGTATTTTACCAGACAAATGGAGTCAAAGTTCGTCGATTCGTAGCTTTCTGTAATTATAACCTAATCTATCTATATTCGTATTTTACGCTGATGGCTCCAAACTGGACGACAGAACTGGTTTAGGTTTCCTTTGTGGAGATCTGGGAATGAAAATGTGCTTCCGACTTCCTGACCACAACACAGATTTTCAGGCGAAAGTTTAGGCACACTCAGGAAAACAAATTAAACGGTTTTCAATCTCACTTTTCTATTTTTGCACTGATTTTTACTAAAAAATTTTTATTTAGCAAATCTTTTTGCTATTTACATTTTGCAAATTACAGAATATTTACAAATTTTTGTTGCTAATTTCAGAAATCATTTTACAAATTTTTGAAAACCGATTTGCTGAAATTAGCAAAAAAAAAATTACTAACTTTAAAAAAGTGGATATTGAAGGAAATGTTATTTCTAATTAAAACTTACACCTACAAACTTAAATTGCATAAACTGTTACATAGATTAAAAAAAGGATCGGAAGTGAAGATACCGACTCATGTCTAAAAGAGGACATCCACTAAAAATAGCACTAAAGTTTTTTTAATACTAAAAAATTTTACCTTAAAATTAAAAAAAAAAATTACTTTTTATTTTTCAAAACAGAAATTACCAAATAAAAAAATTTTTAAATCTTTGATTTTTTTTTTAATTTTGTCTAAAATATTTTTTGAAAAAAATAAAAAAATTTTGTTGCTCGATAAAAAAAATAAATTTGAAATTTTGTACCAATATAAATAATATTTAGTAATTTTTGCTGATTTAAGCAAACAGATTTTAAATTCCACTTTACAAAAAGTTTACTAAAATTTATAACCGGCAGCTAATTTTTTCTACATATTTCATTGTACTACACATCAGCAGACATATGTTGCTAACAGCAAAATTTTCAGTTGCTATTACAGACTTTTTGGTTAGTGCATTCTATTTTTTACTGCGACTCATTATTCTGGGGATGCAGTAATCTTCACTGATAGTCAGGCTGCGTTAAGGGCTCTGTCAGAGGAGTCTGTAAAATCGAAGACGATTTTGGACTGTAAGAAGATGTTAAACTCGTACTCTGGCAGGGGTCGTCTGAGGTTGATATGGGTTCCCGGACACTGTGTATTAGAGGGGAATGAGAGGGCTGACGACCTGGCCAGCAATGGATTAATCCTGGTTTTTGTTAACCTTCAAAATCCGAAACCCTATCGGATGACGAAAACGGAGCTTAGCAATGGCCCACCAACATACATAAGGATATCTGGAATGGGGATAATGTTGGTGCGATCACAAAAGTCCTGTGGGGTGACCCGTACGTGATCGGGACAGATTTATTTTAAAGCTGGGGAACGGGAACTTGCCAACATGATGGGAATTCTCACAGGCCACTTTTCACTTCGATCACACCTTTCGTAAATGGGATGGAGTGACTCTGTGATGTGTAGGACCTGTGGGGGGACGATGAGACCCTAGAGCACTTCCTTTGTTTTTGTCCAGCTTACGCGAGAAGTAGGGAAAAGCAGTGGCACGGGGGTCTTCAGAATGCTTACGGGACGTTGATTTGGGAAAACTAAAGGGATACTTGAGGAATACTGAATTCTTTAGGTAAACTGAAATGTTTTTCATGCGGTTTTGGAGAGCGCACATCATGCGGATTCTATGACATAGGTGTATGTCACCCATTTTTGGGTGATCTTTTCGACCTAACCTACTTTATTTACTTATTAGATTTTAAAAAACTGGTTTAACCAGATAAGCCCAGCAAAAACATGGTAATGACAGGTCATTACTGTGTGGATTACTATGTAATAATGGGTCATTACCTTTTGAATTACTTTAAAATACAAAATAATGACCTACTAATAATGGATGGTAGGAGTACTTATATGTAAATGCAACAAAATTAATTACTGATAGTTACTGAAATAAGTACCGAAATCGTATTTCTTTTTTTTAACATTTATTGATTAATTTGGTTTGGAAAACTATACAACAAAATAGAAAAAAGTGATATTGCAAAAATTTTAAGGTTTTAAATGGTTTCTAATGTGAAATAGCATTGCATCTATATATATAATCTTAAATTTTTTAATGCAAAAAGTAGATATTTTAACTATTTTTTTTATAAATTCAAATGCAAATTATTTTTATCGATTTATTTAAGTAAGAAAATTTTACTTGAGTAAGGTCCACTATTATTTTACCAATAGTAACTACTTACTTCACTGTTATAATTTACCACTTATTTCTTCACTATAAGTAACCAGGCTGGTAACTCATTGTTCTAATTTTTTTTGTAAGCGAGAGGGTAATGGCCACCCATGAATTTTGGGACATCGCGAACAAAAGTAATTAAGTAACTAAATAACCTGGTAACTAGTGAAACCCTTTGTGTGATAAAGTAGACTGTTTCTACCCTTTTTATGTGTTTTTATAATAAATAAATAAATTGATTGTGTTAATTTTTATTTTATGACTTTTATGCGATTTTGGTTTAATTTTTACACCTAGATTTGAAGTTGAAGTTTTTTAACTTTTCAAAACGAATCATCCATTTTTTGTGAAAATTTTGTGTTTTTATGCGGATTTCCTTTATGCTTTTTTTGGAACACATCTACCGCATAAAAAAACCTGAGTGTACGCATGTTTTATATAATATTTTTATCTCCAAATAACATATTACATTGCTGAGCAGTACGACTTCTAATTTTTGTATTTCTGAAATAAAAATAAAAAGGTAAAATTATTTGTTTTGAAGTTATTTAGGTTTTTACGTAGTAGTAAGTTTATTATAATTTCAGGTTCTAAATCTCTTATGATAATTTTTTTCTTAAGCATTGGCTAAGAAATCTGTTTTATGGAGTGTGAACCATTTTGAATTGTACTGAAAAAGAAAGATTAAGAAATTTCATCATATTTTTATATTGTAACCGTTCGATCAGTCACAATTTTTGAAAAAATTAATTTGCTTTCAAAATTTTTTATCAAAGCTCGTATGCCATTTTAATTACCTTTATATACACCTATTATATTGGCATGAAAATAATAAAAGACGATGATAAACTAATAATTAATTGGTACACAGAGGCCACGTCCTCAGGGAGGATGATCAACTATAATTCCACCCAACCTTAAAAAATGAAAACTATTAAGACAACTAACCTTATTGAAAAAGTACTACATATTAGTGACGAAACTTTTAAGAAAGAAAATATCAGCGCAATACGAAATATATTAATCACTAATATTTACCCTATATTCATAATTAATAATAATAATAAGTAATAATTAACTTTTGGAATTAACCCTGTATATAAATATGCAAATCTGCCTTGCAAAAGTCGTATCGACTTTTTCCGCTAGAAAAAAAATATTCGGTCACTTTTGTTGAATTCTTCGTCTAGATCGTCCACTTACATTTTGAATAAATTATTATTCCAAATCCTAATTAAATTTGTTTTTTATTTCTTTCAAAATCCTATTGAGCGACAAGTCATTACTTTGATTTGTTTCGGCTCAGAGGGTAATATTTGTCTTTGCTCCAGACGAAATCGATACCAACAAAAGAGTTAATACCAATATTTGAGCCTTCGAACAGGATTTATTAAATTGCATATAACTCTCTGAGAGTTCTATTTCACTTCATCATTGAAGATCAACTAGTATTTTTATACTCAACAAAGCAGTAAAATTTAAAAAGGTTTTATTTTTACTTTTTTGTATTCCTTTTGTTATTAGTGCCTTTGATAGTACATTCTCGAATTTATATTTTTGCAAAATCATATTCTTCAAAAAATTTTCAGTCATTCCAAACCCATGTAACGGGTCCAAAGTGTAGGCTATGTTCGTAAATGTCATTATTTTTTAAAAATGGACCAAACTTAGCGACTAAATGAAATAAAAAAACAAAATTTATGTAAGGAATTGTAGTAGCAAGGAATTGTAGTAGCAAGCACAGGTGTTTCAAGTGTAATAAACGACATAATACTCTACTCCATAGAGATTCTGCTGGTCCAATTCTTAGTACATATTCTGTTCCAAGTACTAACACCACTTCTACCTCTTCTTCTTCAGATGCTTTCTTACTACAGTTCACTAGCAACTCTGGAGCGAAGGTTCAAACGTATTTCACTTCGAACTCAAAACATGTTTTCATAGGTACAGCTATTGTTGACATTTGTCATATCGGTACAAGATTTTAGGCACGCGCGACTTCAATTATTTAATTCGGAAATTTTTAAAAAAATAACTTTATTGTTTGACTTCAAGCTTAAGACTAGTTTCACAATTTAATTTTTCTTATTTTTATAACTTAAACTAAATCAGCGTTATTGTATTAATTTCATTTCTATATTGACAAACATTTGTCAGCATTATTATATCAAAATCAATAATGCCAAATTGACAATTGTTCGTCAGCATTAATATGTTCCCAATTTACAAATTTGATTTCGCAATCGTAACTCATTTTGTTTGACCTATTTTATTTAAGAAGTCGTCGAACTTGTCTAGAGTGGCATCAGCATTTATTCTAGTAACAAGTTCGTCGACTTTGTATGTACTTTTGTTCTTTTCATTATCTATATATGTAGCTACTCCCCCCTTTAGATTAGAATTCTCCTGAATTCTGTTATTTAATTTGATTTTTATATATTTCGGTCTAATGAATAGAATAATAATTAACACAATAACAATGAAAATTACTACAATATTACATCCATATGTTACTCTTGTGTGATATTTTAATTCTTTAATATTTTTTATATTATATTGATGTTCTTTTTTAATTTGTTCGAATGAAATCTTATGTGAAAAATTTTGAACTTTGTTTGTATTTTCAATTATGTGTCTTTCGTCTGCAGTTTCTGCAATATTTGAAAAATAAAAATCTTTTATCTTAATTGAACAGTTATTGAAATTGATTAAATTATTTCCATTTAAAGTATCTTTTTCATGAGTTACAGTAGTATTTATTGCATTTTTAATTAAAATTGTGAGTTCGATGCTTTATTTCATAGAGTACGGTCGTCTCCTATAAATAGCGGATAGTTGAACAAACAGAAAAGCAGTATATTTAAGTTGAAAAAATTAATATTTTATTTTTGTAATCTCGGTATTTGTTTTTATCGAACTCTTATACGCGCCAGATTACAAAACTCTTGCAGAGAAAGCAATACAGATATGGCCCCGGGGGCCAAATCTCATAATCTAGATTTGAAAAAATCAAATATGAAGAGACAAAAAAAATCAGGAACTTTTCCAATAGGTTTGTTATCCAACTTACCTACAACATCCAAGAATCGGTTTAGTGAACTAGCCAAACTTAATGATATGGAACTAGATCCAGTTTCCAACATAACAGAAGTGAAATCAGTCAAACCTCCACCGTTAGTAGTCGACGCTAAAATCCATCTTAGCGATCTGCAAAATTTATTGGGTAAGGATGCAATTTATAAGCGAACATCAATTGGAACCAAAGTCTTTCCTCAAAATACACAGTCTTACGACGCATGCAAAAATATTTTACTGGAGAAAGAAATCGAATTCCATACTTTTAACTCAAAAGAAAATCGCCTTTACACTATGTTTCTCTATGGTCTTCCAAAACTTAGCATCGACGATATAAAAAAAGATATTCAAAGTTATAACTTGAGTCCCTCATCAATAACAGAAGTCGATACAAAATTTAGTTCAGTTAATAATGCTGTATATAAGGTGCAATTCGCCAGAAAAAATTTTAACCCAAAGTCATTAAGCAACGTATCTTCAATATGCAATATTATAGTGACATGGAAAAAATACAAACCAAAGAAAAATGACAACCCAACGCAATGTTGGAAGTGCCTAATGTATGGTCACGGGGGTGATCATTGCAATCGCCTTCCAGCATGTATGTTATGCGCCAATCAGCATCACACTAAAGATTGCCCATTTCAGAAACAAAATAAAGTACCTACTGTGTTTACATGCTTCAATTGTAAAAAGAATGGTAAAGAGCGTACTGATCACTCTGCAAATGATATTAATTGCCCTTATCGATCGCTATATTTAGAGACAAGAGCTAGAGCAACAAGAAAAAATTTACGTAGTAATAATAATGACAAACGTACTTCACCACTGTACTTAAACAATGATTTACCTTCATACGCACAGAAAAACAACAATAATAACACTTATCGTAAAGTAACAACGATCTCTTTAGCATAGATGAACTTTTTAATATTTTTTCAACAGCAGTAAATGATCTACAAAACTGTACTAGCAAAATACAACAAATACATGCATATGGTTTGTAATAACAACAATGGATTAAAAATTCTTCATTGGAATGCGAATGGCATTTCTACTTTTTCAAATTTACTACAATTTGAATCGTTAATCGAAAGACAAAATATTCATATTGCCTCTTTAAATGAGACTCATTTAAACCAAAATCATAAAACATATTTTAAAAATTTTATTATCCATCGTAAAGATAAACAAGGCTCAAGAGGGGGAGGCGTTGCACTGATTGTACACAGGTCTGTCCAACATAAAGTACTTCCGATTATAAATACAGATGGAATAGAAAATCTTGCAATAGAAATAAAATTGAACAACAGAAAGCTAATCATATGTACTGCATACTCACCGAAGTATAGAAACAGCTTTGCAGCTGATATTGAAAAACTTACTTCATTAAATAAAGATTTTATTATTCTAGGCGATTTAAATGCAAGACATTCTTCTTGGCAATGTGTTACAAACAACACCGCTGGGAATGTTTTGTTTCGTCTTGAACAGTCAAATAACTTTTTCATTAATTACCCTAACAGTCCGACTTATTACCCATCTCAAAAAAATAGAAATTCGTCAACTATTGAACTAGTTTTAAGCAATACCTGTTTAAACATCAATGTAGATGTAATGGATTATGAAATTCCGTCCGACCACAGGCCTATTCTTTGTAAGATTAAAAATTCAAGGCTGGATGAATCAAACACGAGCCAGTATAACTACAAACTAACAGATTGGATTGCGTTTAGAAATATAATTAACAGTAAAATCAACATTAACAACCCAATCTACAATTCAAGATCGTCAATTGACTTGGAGATAAACAAATTCGTAAAAATTGTACTAAAGGCTCGAAATGACTGCACTCCACTATTAGCATCTAGAAGCGCGACAACATTACCGGGAAATATTATAAACCTAATAAAATGCAGGAAGACATTTAAAAGAAAAAGTCAAAGGTCATCGAACCACATGGAAGTCAATTTTTATGAGCAATGTGTCAAACTGCTGACTAAAATGATAAACAAAGACATTAACTGTTATCGTAACGATAAATGGAAAAAATTATTATCCAATCTCAAGCCAGGTGACAAATCATTCTGGAAACTTAGCCGAAGCTTAAGAGGTAAAAAAATCGAAAAATTCCGAATTTAAAAGTAGGAAATATTGAAATTAACACTGACGAGGGAAAGGCAAAGTTACTAGCTGACACATTTGGCGCATCGAACAATCTCACCAGTGGTTATAAACACTCTATCGATAAAACCGTCAACTCTAAAATCAACAAGTTCAAATCTGATGTTTATTCAGAAAACTTAGCACTTACATCATTTAATGAATTATGCTGTTTAATATCATTTCTGAAATCATCAAAATCTCCCGGTCTAGATGAAATATCAAATGTTTTAATTAAAAATCTACCTCCGAAGGCCATAGAGTTACTAGTCATAATATTTAACAACTGTATAAAATTTAACTACTTTCCAAAACATTTTAAAAAGGCTAAAGTCATTGCTATTTGTAAACCAAACAAACCCAAAACAAGCCCTCAAAGTTATCGGCCAATAAGCTTGCTGAGTAATCTTGGGAAGTTATTCGAGAAAACTCTTCATAATAGGATTTGTGACTTTATTGAAAATACAGCTATAATAGCAAGCGAACAATTCGGATTTAGAAAACAGCACAGTGCAGTTCACCAAATAAACCGAATAACTAATATAATTAAATCCAATAAACAGAAAAAACAATCTACGGGCTTAATAATCCTAGATATAGAAAAAGCATTTGATACTGTGTGGCATAACGGCCTTATTTATAAAATGATACAAGCTAATTTACCGAAATATTTATGCAGGCTCGTTGCTGATTTTCTCACTGACAGAACGTTTTTAGTTGCCATTAACGAATCATTCTCCCATCCAAAACAAACAACTGCAGGTCTACCACAAGGTTCAATTTTGTCTCCATTATTATATTCTATCTACACTTCGGATTTTTCTCCCCCTTCGTACATGAAAGTTGCTTACTACGCTGACGATACGGCCCTCATAACGTCAAGTAAACTTACCAAAGCACTTTTAAAGAAAATGGAAAAAGGTTTTACTGCATGTAATAAATACTTTTATAAGTGGAAAATAAAAACAAACCCTTCAAAAACTCAGGCGATCATATTTCCCTATAATAGATCTCCTAAACGTTTACCTAATCGACAGTTAAATTTACAAAATGGAAACCTAACAATTAAAAACGATGTAAAATATTTTGGTGTTTACCTTGATAAAAAACTAAATTTTTCAAAACACATAGATGAAACTTGTAAGAAATCATCGAGAACTATTAGAGCTTTATGGCAACTTATAAACAACTTTTCTAACAAAAATTTATTATTCAAGAGTGTGATAAGACCAGTATTAACATACGCATGCCCCATATGGTACAATGCAGCAAAAACACATTTGAAGAAACTACAAATCATTCAAAATAAATGCTTAAAGATAATAAATAACAAAAATTGGAGATATCCCACTGAACTTCTTCATAATGAAACTGGCTACGAGCGAATTCTCGACTTCATAAAAAAGCTGATCAACAAATACCGCGAATCAACACAAAATTCCTCTTATCATCACTTGATACAGGAATGCATACAATCAGCTTAACTACAGCTCAAAAATAAAACTAATTAAACCGAAAAAAACATGTGTAAGTTTGTTATCTTTCGATAACTTCACAGTATACATGTTAATTTTCCAACTTAATTTAAACTTTTTTTTTTTTGCACATAAAAAGGTTTTACCTATTTTTCCTTTAAAAATTATTTATATTTGTAAATACTTTTTTTATCAAGATCTGTGATTACCAATGAAATTCGTTGTAGTATCTTTAGATCAAATCTCGAAAATGTAATTTTATATGTAAAGATAAGTTGTAAATAAAGATGAATTTATAAATGAATGAATAATTAAAATTGTATCTATATCTAACTGTAAAATTTCAAAATCTTTATTTTCTATTAATTGACAGTTATTCTTTATTAAACAATGTGTTCAACGCACTATTTTGTGCGTAATTAAAAACTTTTATTTATATTTTTAAAATTCAATTTATTTATTGATTTTAATTTTTATTTAAAAAAGAAAGGAAGAGTTGACTTGTGTGTCGTGCACTATGCAAAAAAAACAATTTCTAATAAATTTTCTTATTAGCTATTGGTAGCTGAATAAAACAGTGCTGCCAAGTTTACATAAAAAAAATCACATTCTTCGTGAAATTGACACTAAGTGTTGCCAACTCGTACACTTAACAAAAAACATAGAACTATATTGTGGCAATTAGTTCTGCCGTAACACCGCCCCCTTTGCAAGGCTGTAGATTAGAATCAGCCTGCGAATCATTAAATGGCAGCGGAGCTAATTTGTGAATCGGGCGTTTATATGTACCAGCCTTTGTTTTGACGACGGCTACTCGAACCTTGCCATCGTTGCTGACCTCTACTTCTATTATTTTGCCTATTAGCCACTTCTGAGGTGGGAGGTTGTCTTCGTGGACGATAACGACGTCTCCGATTTTGATGTTGTCGTTCGGGCTGGTCCATTTGGCTCGTTGCTGTAGCTCCCGGACATAATCCCGCTGCCACACGTCCCAAAAGTGTGCCTTGAGCAATGATAGTAGCCGAAACCGCTTCAAGGAGCCTGCCTTGTTGCCTCGTCCTTCGATTTCTGGCAGCGCTTTGAGCGAGCACCCCATTAACAAGTGCCCTGGAGTTAGAGATTCTTCGTCGTTGGGATCTTCTGTTATTGCCACGTTAGGCCGAGAATTGAGGACGGCTTCGACATCTACCAGTACGGTTGTCAGTTCTTCGTACGATAAATTCGCGTTGCCTATTGTTCGCAGAAGTAACGATTTCACAGACTTCACTACTGCTTCCCAAAGTCCTCCGAAGTGCGGCGCTCGTGGAGGGATGAAGTGAAAGTCCATTCCCTGTTCTGCTGTTGCTTGTTGTACCCGTATTTTGTCCTTCTCGCTCCATAGTTTGGCGGTCCCGACGAAATTTGTGGCGTTGTCGCACCAAAAATGCACTGCTTTAGAAGCAAAGCACACAAAAACTGCTATATAAGTTTTTACAGGTGGCCTGCCTCTTATTCTAAATGACGTATATACTGGGCCACACAAATCGACACCACACACCCAAAATGGACGACAACCTGTTATTCTATCCCGTGGCAAATCGCTCATTATTTGAGAAGCTAATTTAGGTTTAAAATAAAAACAAGACAGACAACTATTTATAGTTTTTCGAGTCAACTGACGAGCATTAACAACCCAAACTTTTTCACGAGAAATCCCTAACAATGCTTTAGGTCCCGCGTGACAATTAGACTTATGTAAGTCGAAAAAATACACTTTAATAAAATGTGAATCTCTTCTCAAAAGAAGAGGATATTTAGAATCATAAGGAAGGGACGATCTGGTCAACCGGCCCCCAACACGCAACAACGTAACATTTATAGTGTCATTACCATATTTCTGAATAAAGGGATTTAACTTTTGTAACATATTCTGCTTAGGTAATGAAGAACTAGACAAAATACGAATTTCGTTCTTAAACTCAACATTCTGAATCATTTCAACAATTTTCAAGAAAGAGAAATCTAATTCCAATACTGAAGTTTATATTTTATAGTTGATCTTTTTAATACTTATATGTATGAAAATGTATTTTTAGTTTGACTCGAGATCATAGGAAAAGTTTTTTTCAAATGAAAAATTTTTTTTTCCTTATTTTTTAATTTTAGTAAACATGGAGAATACACAGAAAAAGTTATTAGACACCAGCCGAATGGAATGCATTTTCTGGTCAGCTACGACTTTCATCAACATTCTTTGTGCCGAAATACCAATTGTAAATATCTCTATTTAACTCACAAATCAACGGAAAAAGCTATTTTATGCTAACATACAGTTGATTTTTATTATTGAGTACAGATGAAATTTACTAACTATTTTTGTGTTATTTATATTCTCCTTTGTTTACCGTATGTCCAAATTAGCTATTAGCTAATACTAAAGACATGTGTTTTTTAAAATTGTTTTTACATATGTTTAAACAATTCTTTTAACCGTGCCAAGTTATATTTTAATACTGAAGTTTATATTTTATAGTTTATCTTTTTAATACTTATACATATGTATGAAAATGTATTTTTAGTTTGACTCGAGATCATAGGAAAAGTTTTTTTCAAATGAAAAAATTTTTTTTCCTTATTTTTTTATTTTAGTAAACATGGAGAATACACAGAAAAAGTTATTAGACACCAGCCGATCGGAATGCATTTTCTGGTCAGCTACGACTTTCATCAACATTCTTTGTGCCGAAATACCAATTGTAAATATCTCTATTTAACTCACAAATCAACGGAAAAAGCTATTTTATGCTAACATACAGTTGATTTTTATTATTGAGTACAGATGAAATTTACTAACTATTTTTGTGTTCTTTATATTCTCCTTTGTTTACCGTATGTCCAAATTAGCTATTAGCTAATACTAAAGACATGTGTTTTTTAAAATTGTTTTTACATATGTTTAAACAATTCTTTCAACCGTGCCAAGTTATATTTTAATACTGAAGTTTATATTTTATAGTTGATCTTTTTAATACTTATATGTATGAAAATGTATTTTTAGTTTGACTCGAGATCATAGGAAAAGTTTTTTTCAAATGAAAAAAAATTTTTTTTTTCCTTATTTTTTAATTTTAGTAAACATGGAGAATACACAGAAAAAGTTATTAGACACCAGCCGAATGGAATGCATTTTCTGGTCAGCTACGACTTTCATCAACATTCTTTGTGCCGAAATACCAATTGTAAATATCTCTATTTAACTCACAAATCAACGGAAAAAGCTATTTTATGCTAACATACAGTTGATTTTTATTATTGAGTACAGATGAAATTTACTAACTATTTTTGTGTTATTTATATTCTCCTTTGTTTACCGTATGTCCAAATTAGCTATTAGCTAATACTAAAGACATGTGTTTTATAAAATTGTTTTGATATAAGCAGAACAAAAAAAAGCCCTAACTCATACACACAATTTTACTGAAGAAAAAAAGCCCTAACTCATACACACAATTTTTCGTAAACAAAAAAACACTGACTCATACATTTCTGCAGAAACGTACAAAGTAGGCATTGCATTTCTAGAATTGTTGTTGTTTTACATTGTGTATAACTGATAGAGCAAGAGCCGTTTATTTTCATTTGTGCGTTATAATTGTGCATATAAGGTGTACGCGTGTGTTGTGAAAGTATAAAAAGTGAAAATATGAATGTCGGTAATGATAGCATCCGTACTAGGAGAATTAATCCAAATCAATCGGAATGGAAGTACAAAAGCAATAAAGTGAAGCGAATGAAAGGTGAAGAATATTTGGGTATAACAAATAATTCAATTTCCGTAAAGCGAGCACGACATCAAGGTTTAACCTGTTCATCAAATTATTGTTTAAAAAGTTCATTAAGACACTGCTCGCAATTCAGTGAAAATACGCGAAAAGAAATATTTAATTTGTTTTGGAAGATGTCGTGGGAGCAAAAAAAGCAATATATTGTAGGCCTTGTTTTAATGAAGGAGAAAAAGCAATGTTTCGTTGAATATTCAAATCGAACTCAATCGAAGGCATATTTTTTAATGAACAATTCAAGTCGATTACAGGTTTGCCGCCAAATGTTCCTTTCAACCTTAGGATTGAATGAAAAAATGGTTAGGAAGTGGTTAAACTGTGGGGGAGCACATTGCACAGTTCCAAGTACCGAAGAAATTACAAATATTCACATTGAATCTAAGAGGTGTTGGAAAACTGGTCAACGTAATCTGGAAAGACGTGCATTTCTCCAAAACTGGCTGGATGGTCTTCCAAAAATGGAATCTCACTATTACAGAAAGAATACAAAAAAATTGTATTTACAATCCAATTTTCTATCATACACTGAAATCTATAACCTATACAAGGATAAGTGCACGGCAAACAAAGAAAACCTCTTAAAACATTTGTCGTACCCAGTTTTCGCAAATATAATAAAAGCATCAAATTATTCAATTTTCCAACAAAAAAATGACGAATGTAATACTTGCGTAGAAATAGATAAAGTGCGAGAAGAAAAGTCCAACGACATTTTAAACGCAAAGTCCGGCGTATGTGCAATATTTTGTATGGATGCACAAGCTGTCAAATTGATGCCTCAATTAAACACAAATGCAGCATATTATAAAATGAAATTGCAAATTCACAATTTCACATTTTACAATCTTATCAGCCATGATTCTGATAACTATGTGTGGGATGAGACTGATGGCAAACTGCACTCTTCCGTTTTTGCAACGTGCATTACTAAACATTTACACAATTTTCACAATCGCCATCCAGAAGTTCACCATATTATCATTTATTCCGATGGCTGCTTTTACCAGAACCGAAACAGTACGTTAGCCAATGCTTTACTCTCTTTTTGTGAGGAAACCCATATAACAATAGAACAAAAGTATTTAATAAGTGGGCATTCGCAAATGGAGTGTGATGCTACCCATTCACTCATTGAGAGAAAACTAGCAAAAAACAAATCTACCTTCCATCTCAATTCGTTGATATTATAAGAGAAGCTCGAAAATCTCCAAGCCCTTTACAAGTGCACCAACTGCACTATGATGATTTCCTGGACTTCGAAAGTATTCCCAAACAATACCCGTCCATTCGGCCAGGTAAATATGGTTCTTTGTTAATTCGGTAAGGTAAATATGAATTGTTGCTAATATTTAAATTCATTACAGGAAGAAGCATTGGAGACCATACTGTAAACATGATCCGAGCCCTAGCATACGATGACTTGGGGTATATTTATTACAAAACCGATATAAGTGCCGAGTATGAGCCTCTACCGCAAAGGAAAAAGTCCATTACCAAAACCAACACACCTGGTCAACTTTACGCCAAAAGAATAGAAATATCGAAAAAGAAGTGGGATCACTTACAAGATCTTAAGCAGTTTCTGCCCAAAGACTGTCATTACTTTTATGATAATTTACCATATCAAATCTGAATACTATCTACAATTATCTAATTTTTACAATTTAATGTATTTTGCCTTTTTTAATTTGTTTTAAAACCATGAATTTAAATACAATTTTGAGTTAAATTATTCTTTTCAAAAAGCCCTATCTCACTATTTCTTTCATAAAATACGAATACAAAAAGCCCTAACTCATATAACATCCATAAAAATTACAAATATATACATAAGTATTTCAATCTGAATTCCTCGTTTAATTTAAATAAAGAAGTTTTTTGACAATGTTTGTGTAGCCATATTATTTTAGCTCTTATTAAGTTTTTTCCTTCTCCTGTAAAAAGTGTGTTTGATGAGTTGGGGCCTTTTTATATTAAGCTAACGGTATGCAACTATTCGAATCACCTTTTTACATGACGATATACTCTCAACCATTCTCCATACTCGGTTTAAATGATTTTCCGGCACTATTGATTTTGTATTCAATAGTGAAACCTTTGTTTTCTTCTTTTCTAGTGCCAGAGATTCAGGAGATAACTCTACATGTGTGTTCCTTGGCCAGTCTTCAGAATTATATTTCAAAAAATCAGGGCCTGAAAACCAAATTGATTCTTTAATTTCCTTAATATCACAGCCACGTGAAACTATATCAGCTGGGTTATTAGCTGTAGGTACATATCGCCAATTAGCGCCTGAAGATTTTTCCTGAATCCCTGCTACACGATTGCTAACAAATGTATGTAATACTGAAGGGTGAGTTTTAATCCAATGAAGAACTATTTCTGAATCACTCCAAAAAGTTACTTTTTCAACTGAATATTTAGAGAGTTTTGACTTTATCACGTTCCATAATTTCGTTAATAAATGTGCAGCACACAATTCTAAACGTGGTAAAGTTTTAACTTTCTTCGAAGGTGCAACTTTAGATTTTGCAACCAGCAATCGTGCTGTTATACCTTGTTTACCTTTATATCTCACATAAATACAACAACCATATGCTCGCATTGAAGCATCAGCGAAACCATGTATTTGAAAACTATCATTTAAGGTAGTACCAACATATCTAGGTATAACAATTGAATCTATCTGGGAGAGTATTGCTTTAAAGTTTTGCCATGTTGTGTCCAAGTCCTGGGGAATTGATTCATCCCAATCCAGATTAATTTCCCATATCTCTTGTAAGAGAATTTTTGCCTTAATTACAATAGGAGCTAGTAGCCCAAGGGGATCAAACAAACGAGAAGATATTGATAATATATTCCGCTTAGTTGCAGGAAGATTTCCAAAATTATTTTCCAATTGAAAACACAAATAATCTTCTTCTGGTTTCCATATAATCCCAAGAGCTCTAGTAGAATCTGAGTCATTTAACTCTAATTGCCTCACGAGCTCAATATTTTCATAATCTCTACAATTCGTATACCACTTAGCCAAACTAAATCCACAAGAACTTAAAATTTGTGAGACTTCTTTACGAATTTGTGTCAATGTTTCGAATCATCTGCTCCTGATAGCAAATCATCAACATAGAAGTCAGTGGCTATTACATTAGAACCCAACGGATAAACATCCTTGAAAATATCACTAATTTCTTTAAGGCATCGAATCGCAAGAAAAGGCGCGGGAGCTGTACCATAAGTTACAGTGTTTAATTCATATATTTGTATTGGTAAATCTGGATTTTCACGCCATAAAATCAATTGAAACTTGCGATCGTCTTTATGAACTCTGACTTGTCTATACATTTTTGTTATATCAGCCGTAATGGCAAATTTATTTAATCTGAATCTCAATAAAGTTGAGAACAAGTCCTCTTGTATAGTAGGACCTACCATCAGAGTATCATTTAGTGATTTCTGAGTTGATGTTTTACTCGAAGCATCGAAAACAACTCTCAATTTTGTAGTGGTACTATGAGCTCTTATTACGCACTGATGCGGAATGAAGTAATGAGGCGAACTTGGAATTCCATTACTTTTTAGTGACATATGACCGAGATTTAAATATTCTTTCATGAAAGTTGAATACATTTCTTTCATAATAGGGTCTTTCGATACCTTTCGTTCGAGAGAGCGAAAACGACGTTTTGCTATGTCATATGAACTTCCTAAAACCATTGGGTCTGTTTTAAAGGGCAGCCGAACCTCAAATCTACCGTCTTCAACTCGACAAGTAGTTTTCTCAAAATGATTCTCACAAAGCAATTGTTCATCTGTCATTTTACAACACATTGGAACCTGTTCTAGTTCCCAAAACCGTTGAACCAAATCATTGAGCGAATCTAGATTACCCTGTTCGCTATTCGACACAAATTGACACACCTTTGTCCGTGGAACCACTTCCGATCGACATTTACCAACTACTATCCAACCTAAAACAGTTTTCTGTAGTTTTGGCAATGATGGTCCCAGTCTTATTCGACCAACTGACAAAAGGTCATAAAATATCTCACCTCCTATTAATATATCAATCTTCTGAGGTTTATCAAAATGAGGATCTGCCAGAACTATATTTTCAGGAATCTTCAAACTTTCCCTATTTATGCTTTCACTGGGTTGATCATCAACTATTGATTTGGTGATATAAAACTGACCACCAAATTCGAATTCATTCACACACGATTTCACAAAAGTATCTAAACTCTGTCTAACTCTTCTTCTTCCTACACCAACCAAATTTAACTCGCTCTCAATGCGTTTCAATGCAATACGTTGAGCTACTTCTTCCGTAACTAAATTTACCTGCGAGCAAGAATCTAGCATTGCTCGCACTAGATGATATTTACCATATCTGTCTTTAATTTTCACAATAGCGGTGGCTAAAATTACCTGTTATTACCTTGTGCAAACATTGCAGTGACATTTTGAATATTCATTCCGTTCGATTGTGAATTTGAAATTTGAGCCGGAATTCGACTAATTGCTCCAGTAGATGCCGAGGAATATTCATTACTTTGGACTGAACTACGATTTACAGTAGCAGGCATTTGAAACCGTTGTGCTGAACTGTTATTTACAGCAGCATTAGAACCAGTTGGCCATTGAGCTGAACTAGTTTGATTCATAGCAGCTGAATTAGTTTGTTTTATCATGTCCTGATTGTGCAGTAAAACATGGTGAGGACGTTGACAAAGATTGCACCGGTTGGCACGACATTTCTTAACGGAATGACCAACGTTTAAACAATTAATACACAAATTCTTTTTCTTCGTAAAATCAAACCTTTGAGTCACCGCTAGAGTCGAAAATAGTTGGCAAGAAATAATTGAATGATCCTTGCCAGAACAAAATGAGCATTCTTCAGACTGAGCACACGCAAAAGAATACTGAGGATTTCTTCTTTCCCTATGATTATGGTTGTTTGGCTTCGATCTATACTGTCTATTTAAATTTTGTTCAGGTTCAGCAGACTTATGCTCATTAACCTCTAAAAACTGACAGCGCCTTATCAAAATCGATGCACAATCAGTCCAATTCGGCAGTTTACTATAATCCAATTGCTCATCCCATTTAGCTTTCGACTCAGTATCTACTTTGGACAAGACTAAATGAATTATCAAAGCATGTGTGATCTCGTTTTGTGACCCAATATGTGAGAGAGAGTCTAAGACAGCTGAAACAGTGTCGACTGTATGTCTTAAATCAGAAGCGCTTGGCTTTGTTATTTTCTGCAAATTAAATAATGTAGCTATGTGGTCCTGAAATATTAAACAATTGTTATCATATCTCTCAGCCAACCTTTTCAAAGCGCTAGCATAATTCTCCTCAGTAACCTGAAACGCCTTGATTGTAAGCAATGCATCCTTTTCAAGACTATTTATTAAATAATTAAATTTATCAATTGTCGAAAGTGTTGGATCGTCATTGACCGAATTGTTAAAGGTTGCTATAAAGTTTTTATATTTTGGAATTTTCAATTGAGGAAGACGATTCACGGAATGATGTGGTGCACTCATCGTATAATCAAGAGCTGCACTCATTCGTCGACCACCACCTAATTTCGTTAGCAATAACGATTTAGCACTAATACAACACTCCTCCAATTCACCACGCTTATTGTCGTCAGGATTTCATTTTTCAATCTCATTTTGAAACTCCATTAATTGTTTCACATATGAATCTAAAAGTTCTAATCGTAGCTGTAAATCAATCGGTTGTACCGAGCCCGAACCATCCTGATACATTTTCCTTATACGATTAATATTTCCCTTTGCCCTAGTTCTTTGCTTTTGCAAAGATGCTAATTTCTCCTGATCCGCCATGATTTATAAAAAAGAAGCTTATCAAACTTAAATCGCAACTCTGAAATTGAATATATCCTAAATTAGTTGTCAACTAAATTTCCACAATTAAGTTATTATTCTGCAATAATACTCTTTAACAAACTCTTTTGAATTTAATTCCCCCTTTTATTTAAAAATCGCTTCTATAATAAATAGCAAATTATCGAGAAAATAATTATTAAGAAAATAATTATCACTTAAAAATTTTCAAACACTTCCTGTTCTTCCAAGGTCAGCTTCCCTGAACATCAATTAATCTTCACAAGAGGGCGAAGATAAGCTGAGTTTGTTGAAAAACTGAAAAAGAAAACTTGGTATAAGAAATTTGCAAATAGCAAATTACAATGTGTGAATGTAATGAGCGTGAATCTTTGGAATTATTTAGGATAATAGATGTTTAGAATTGATGTGTCGGTTAGGGTAATGGGATGTTTGGTGTTGTGTTTGGATAAGGGTTATTGAGTAATGGATTTGTATGTATGTGTGTATGTATGTATTATTTATAATAAAGAAACAAGTGCTTTACTGAAAAATTCATAACCTCAATAAATTTAAAATGGCGGATTCTTGCGAAAACAATTTTTTTTTTTAGATAATAATTAACTTAATTTGTCATACTTTAAAATTTAACTTGTTTCAATATTTTGTTATTAAAATTTCATTAATACAACCTTATCTTTTTCCATATTGCACCAGTTGTTCTTCCAAGTTGAGATTAAAAATATCGGCTAGATTTCCTGGCTGCCAACAACCACAGGCTATTAATAGGTAATATAATGCAGTCAGCCAAAATAAACCAAATATCAATCAGCACACAGTAATTCTATCAGCCAACAAATATTAAAAAAAAAACAAATTTTTTATTCAACAATCGCCACCAAATAGCAATAAAATTTGTCGGCTAATAATAACCACCAAAACTGCAACTAAATTTTAGATCCAACAATAGCCACCGGACAGCAACAACAACAACAATAAATTTCTTCTAAAAAATAAACGGCAAATAAAGATGTCTTCTTTTAATAAAGATGTCTTCTTTAAATAAAGATGTCTTCTTTAAATAAAGATGTCTTCTTTTAAATAAAGATGTCTTCTTTAAATAAAGATGTCTTCTTTTAGATAAAGATGTCTTCTTTTACAGATGTGTCTTCTTTAAGATGGCTGCCGTATTTCCAAAAAAATCTAAAAAAGCACTATTTTGTGCGTAATTAAAAACTTTTATTTATATTTTTAAAATTCAATTTATTTATTTATTTTAATTTTTATTTAAAAAAGAAAGGGAGAGTTGACTTGTGTGTCGTGCACTATGCAAAAAAAACAATTTCTAATAAATTTTCTTATTAGCTATTGGTAGCTGAATAAAACAGTGCTGCCAAGTTTACATAAAACAAATCACATTCTTCGTGAAATTAACACTAAGTGTTGCCAACTCGTACACTTAACAAAAAACATAGAACTATATTGTGGCAATTAGTTCTGCCGTAACACAATGGTTACTCAATTTTAAATCTTTTAAGTGTTTGTTTTCTTCAAATTTATAAGTTTTATTTCGGAATTCGAAAGTTTGTTTTATGTTTGATTCTATTTCATTAAAATCAAAATTTGGTAGTGGTACAATAAATCTTAACTTAACCGTTATAAATGTTCTGGGTATTTTTATTCCAAAAATAAGGTAAGAGTTGTTAAAATATGCTGTTCCAAATTGGATATATTTAAATTTGTTATAATCAATTTCATATTTTCTTATTTCATTACTAGTTAAAATACTTGGATGAACAATACCATACAATTACATTATCTTGTAAATGTTCTATTTTATTTTTTATTAACTGTATATTTGTGAGTTGTTCCAAATATACACTTTTATTATCTCCTATTTCTAAAAATTTATTAATTTATATTTTCTTTCTGTCATTTGATATAACATTTTTCAAATGTTCTAAAGTTACGTTAAAATAATCATTAATTGATATTTGTTGGTCATTATTGTTTGTCAGTTCGCCTATATTTAGTACGTGTTTTATTATATTTTGTCTGACTTTCGTCCACAGTACCAAATAACCATTTCGACATACTTCCAATTCCGTTAATTAGTCCACGTCTTTGCCTATTTTGTTTCGGTATTAAAGTCATTAATTTATTTCTTGCATCTAATAGCTCTAATTCAAGTAAATCCTTATTTTTTATTTTCATTAAAATTATGTTGTCTGTTAGTTTGTCTAGAATTTCCTCTATATCGTTAAGATTAATTATGTGCAAAACTACGTCCGAATACTGAACTATTTCCTGGTCCCTCATATATATATCCGTATATCCTGTTTGTTCTGCTAATAGTCTTGTGGTTATTATTCCACTAGTCATTGGAGTCCATAATAATATCATCAATATTGTCCAAAGCTGAAAATTTTAAAGGTCTTTTAATATTGCATGGGTGTATTTTCTGTAATTTTGTCTTCCTATATTTTGGTTGTTCCTTATGTCTAAGTGCCCTATAATTTTTTATAAAACCTTCTTGTCTTTTTTCCGTATAGTCTTCTCTAGATTTATTTAACTTGTCCACGATTTTCTTCTTACTTTCGTCTATGTTTTGTTTAATTTTGTCGTCATGAATTTTTCCCTGTTGAGCCTCGTTGGGTGTACATTTAATAGTCGAATGATATCTGTCATTATAGTTTCTTATTGTCTTTTGCATTATCCGTTTTATAGGCATATTTTTATTTATTTTATATATAATTCTAAACTTTTCCGCAATTGTATTGTGTAACCGTTCTATATCCGCATTGCCTGTATGACTATTCGGTTTAGTCTAATGCAATTCAATGGATTCATTGTCTAAGAATTCTTTTATCCTAACAGCTTTAAATTCATTATCTGCTATTATTTTTCTTGGTTTCCCTACCTTGGCGAAGTGATCTTCTAATTGTTCAATTATAGTTATATGATTTCTATCATTTAATGGATATGCGGCTCCAAATTTAGAGAATTTATCTAAAATCGTCATAAAGCAAAATCCTTTCATTGTATATGTATCGATATTAATACCCGAGTGCATACTTTCCCTAATATGATAAATAGAAATTTGTTCAATTGTCTCTACTTCGTTTTCAATATCCTGTGCCCTCATTGTGCATTTAGTAAAATTTATCTGTTTATCGTTAGAAAACATTTCTATCAATCTTTCCTGGACCATGTTGTAACCATGATCCTATAGTTCGGAAAATATTCCCACTTTACCTTTTATCATGTATTTTGCAAATATATTTCCCATTACGTTAAAGTCACATTCCGCTATAAAAATTATTCAATTTTGTTATTCGTCAATATAATTTGTGTCTTGTATTTATTAACTATTTTCTCTTTTATAAAAAAATGGTCGTGTAAGTTTTCTTCCGCTGAATGAATTGTCATCATTGATGTGTTGTCTTCTTCTATATTGTCAGTTATATTCGGGTCGGGCTCCGAATTATGTGGAACCTGTGTTTCCTTATTTCCCTCAATATTTTCACTATTAACATTATCTACATTAGTTTCTATTCTACTCAAGAAATCAGCCACCCTATTCTCTTTCCCTTTTATATAATCTATTTCAGTCATACTCTCCTAATTTTAAAAGCCATCTTTGATGTCTTGGTGACATCTCTTCCCCGGTATTTAGAATGTAAAAATTTAATAGGTTGATGGTCAGTAAATATTTTAAACTTTCTGCCGTAGAGATACGGTCTCAAATAATTTACGCTCCACAATATGGCTAAAAATTCTTTATCTGTTGCCGAATAATTCCTCTCATGATTGTTCAAGGTTCTAGATGCAAAGCAAACTGGATGACCTTCCTGTGAAAGGACTGCCCCAATTGCATAATTTGAAGCATCTGTGGTTAAAGTAAACTTTTTTTCGAAATTCGGATATCTTAAAATCGGGTGAGAGCTAATCAATTCCATTAATTTTTCAAATGCTTCTATGTATGTAGGATCTTTTAAATTTATTTTTACTCCTTTTTTCAAATACTTTGTTATAGGCTGTGCTACCTTAGCGTAATCTTTTACAAACTTCCTATAGTACCCTGTAAATCCTAGAAAACTTTTAATTTGCTTCTCTGTCTTTGGTATTTCCAATTGTTGGATGACTCTGATTTTATTCGGATTCGGTTTCAGTCCTTCTTTAGTCAAAATATGTCCCGAAAATTCCGTTTCTTTTCTCATAAAGTTACATTTGTCTATCTGAATTTTTAGGTTAACCCGTTCTAGTACCGTAAAAATGTCCGTAATCGCCTTTATGTGTTCTTTTAGAGAAGTGCTATGCTTAATATCAAAATGTCATCTAAGTACACTACACATGTCTTATAGATAAAGTCCATCAATGTTTCGTTCATTAGTCTTTGAAACGTTGCCGGTGCGTTTTTCAGTCCAAAAGGCATTCTTATGAATTCGTATAGTCCGTATGGGGTTACAAAAGCAGTCTTTTCTATGTCTTGTTCTCTAATTAGAATCTGATGATATCCCTTAGCAAGATCTATTGTCGTAAAATACTGTGCCCTACCTAGTTTGTCCAAAATTGAGTCTATGTTGGGTAATGGGTATTTATCATCTATAGTTACCTCATTATGTTTACTATAATCTATTACAAGTCTATACTTTAGTTGTCCAGAATTATCTACCTTCTTTGGTACTACTATCAAAGGACTCGAATATCTTGAACTACTCTTTCTAATTATCCCTTGTTCTTCCATTTCCCTTATTTGTCTTCTTACCTCTGTTTCGTGTTGTGGTGGGTATCTATATAGTCTGGAGTTAATTCGTTCGTCTGTCGTTGTTCTAGTTTCATGCTGTATATTCGTTGCACTAGTCAATTGGTCACCTTCCTTGAAAAATAATTTTTTAAATCTCCCTCAAATTTTCAGTTTTTTCTTCTCTTTTCAGATGATCCAATTGGATTCTGTTCCAATCAAATTCAGTCACTTCTAGTGTGCAAACTTCTATATTCTCATATGGATTATTAAGGAATCTTGTGATTCTTTGATTAAACAATATATACCCATCTATTAAATTTATCATGGTATTAAAACAATTTAATAAGTTCGTCCTTTTAACTCAGTCATTTTCCATCTAATTTTCGCGTAAATTGGTAAATTAAATTCATTAGGTGCTTCAGTAAGCACTTCATATTTGATTATGTCTTTCCCAGTTATTGTACTGAACCGAATTGGTTCCTTTAATAAAATTCTCTTAAAATTATCTACATTTTTATCTATTAAACTTATTCTTGCTCCCGTATCTACTAAAGCTTTATATTTTTTTTCCTTTATAGTAATTATTATGGTGGGTAGACAGTCTGAGGCTGTTTCATAAAAAACGTATCCCGTTTACTTTGTCCCTGTTCGAGTCGATCTACATTACATTGACACAAATCTACCCCAGATTGACCTGCCACTGGAAATTGATCCGTTTCCCCATTGTAGAATTCTTTCAGTTCCCCTTGGTCCTGCCCAGGTTGAGTCAAACGATTTTGGCTGACATTTGGCCTGGGGTTTCCCACCTCAAGGAACCCTTGAATATTATTTATCTGTAAATTATCGACTTCCATTGGTTTGTTTTGGTCTTGTCTAAGTTGAGTCAAGCGATTTTGGCTGACATTTGGCCTAGAGTTTCCTACCTGGGCGAACCTCCGGTAATTACCCGAAAGATTATTATTCTGAGCTCTATAGCGTCCAGATTTATTAAAATTATTATTATGATTATTTGAATTATAATTGTTATTAAGATTGCCATTATTATGATTATTAGAATTATAATTGTTGTTAAGATTTAAATTTCCCTCTTGACGATATTGTGAATTATTTTGATCCTGATAATAATATCCGTTGTTTCCTTGATTAAATCTATTGTGATTCATCTTATTATGGTTAACATTCTGAATATTGCCCCTTTGTCCCATATTCTGTGTACTATTGGGCCCTTGTCTATAATTTGTTCCCTTAAATTTTCTATATTCTGGTCTAATACAGGTATCTTCGAATCTCCGTAGACTCAAAATTCTCAATATGTCGTTAATGTTCGTCTTTTCATAAATTTTATCTAACAATGTTCCCTGTGTCATTTCCTTAACAGTATTTACCAGTAAACTATCCACATTTGAAAGGTCCATGTAGTGGTCATCCCTATAGTAAACAGTCAGTTCGTCCGCTTTATATTTTATATTTTGTACTTCAATAATTAATTCTCTTACCGAATTGACTTTTAGGTTGGCTATCATTCTGTATATTTGATGTGGTTCGATTCGGTTCGGCTTGTACCTCAATTTTAGTGTCTCCTTTATAAGCTGCCAATTATCTGGTTCTGGTACGTTTATGATGACATCCTTCGCCTGACCTTGAATTGTTCGGTAGAAAATGGTCCTTACTGCATCCTTGTATAATGTTGCGTCCGTTATTGTTGATGTGGGTCCAGTAAATGTGGGTAAATGTTGAATAGTTTTTATTATATGCTCCCTTATGCCTCTATCCTGGCCTTGCTGCTGTTGCAGTTCAATGTAGGCTACCCTCATGTTTTCTAATTGTTGTTCTCTTCTAGCTAATTCTTCCACTAGGTTGAGAAGAGGTATTTGAGCTTGGTCTTGAGCCATCCTTCTGTCGTCAAACGTTTTGTTGTCTTTGAACTTTCCGAATTTTGTATGTGGTGTTGGCTTTATTAGCTTTCACTGCACTTTACCGTTTTTGTGGTGTTGACTTTATTAGTTTTCACTGCACAATTCTTTTTTCTATAGTTTCTGTGGTGTTTCCTTTATTAGTTTTCACTGCACAATTCTTTTTCTATAGTTTCTGTGGTGTTTACTTTATTAGTTTTCACTGCACAATTCTTTTAGTTTTTTTTTTCTTTTGTTTGACTTCAAGCTTAAGACTAGTTTTACAATTTAATTTTTCTTATTTTTAAAACTGAAACTAAATCAGCGTTATTGTATTAATTTCGTTTCTATATTGACAAACATTTGTCAGCAAAATCAATAAAGCCAAATTGACAATTGTTTGTCAGCATTAATATGTTCCCAATTTACAAATTTGATTTCGAAATCGTAATTCATTTTGTTTGACCTATTTTATTTAAGAAGTCGTCGAACTTGTCTAGAGTGGCATCAGCATTTATTCTAGTAACAAGTTCGTCGACTTTGTATGTACTTTTGTTCTTTTCATTATCTATATATGTAACTCGCGCTTATTGATCCAGCATCCGAGGGGTCCTTTATTTTAGAAGGTTTTATGAAGAATTTAAAGCTACCAAGTAGACGAACTAGGAAGAGCGATGTTTTAGGTATGGATAATATTATTTCTTCCACGACGCAACGAGAGTGTTTATTTATTCTTGGTTCGTCATTAGACGAGCAAATTGACGCATTGATTGTTCCACAAACACCACATAGTCTTCCTCTAGACCTATAGATTCGTCACATTCTTCAGACCTTATTTAGATTCAACTTGCGGATCCTTAATTATATAATTGTTAAAATGTTGATATATTAATAGGAGGATACTACTACCCATCTGTAATCCTTCCTTGCACTAAGTGTGATGTCTGTGAATCAACAAACCAGATATGGGTGGATTATTACCAGCCCAGTTTTTTCTGACACAGTTGCGTCAAATTCCACAAGCGATTCATATATTTGTAAAATCTCTTTGAATAAAGAGAACCAATCTTCTGATTCAATATTTTTTAGGGGCACATGAAATTTTTGTTTTTGCAACTTCACTTGTTCTACAGGCGCCACTGTCCGCTGGACGGATTTTACTCATTTTCAATACCAAACTGCTCGGGAGAATGTTGATTAATGTAGGTAAATGGGCACCCGCGCTTGCGTCTTCACGTCGCCATTTCAACAGATAGACAGGTCGACTTAAAATTTCATAAGGATCACGAATATATGTATGTATATACTTTATAAAGTCTTAAACCTATATTTCGACATGTTACAAACGGAATGACAAATAGAGTATTCAAAAAACCCGCCTTTTGAAAAAACCGGTTTCGGTTTTCTTCGAAAAATGGAATTTTAAAAAAACCGGGTTCGGTTTTTGCAGAAAAAACCGGTCAACAGGTTTTTTCGGTTTTTTTAATTTGAATAAAAAGCTTATATAATTTGTTAATTGTTTTTATAACAAAAAAAAAACAAATTTAATATATAAAGTAATAAAAATAAAAAAATACATTCTTTGAAAAAAAAAAAAAAAAAATATATATATATATATATATATATATATATATATATATATATATATATATATATATATATATATATATATATATATTTACATATATATATATACACATATATATTCATTTAAATTTAATTTTTTTATTGTATTTCATTTGAACAAAAAATTAAAACCAATATTTTTTAATATAACATCTTAAAAATTAATATTATAAAACTATATTCATATCAAATGAATAGAGATCATTAACTTTGTAAATTGGTTAAATTAGGTACTTAGTAATTTGAACGTTTAAAACGTTTGGAACTAAATAAGTTTTTTTAATATTACATTTTAAATATGTAAAAAGAAAATCCATTTTCAGTTCTAAAATAATATTTTAGAAATAATATGCAATTTAAATGTTTCGTTTTAAGACGATTTTTTTGTTTGCTTTTGATAAAGCTAGAAGTGGGAAATACTCTTTCACTAATAGTAGATGTTGGATAAACAGTCAAAAGACAATTATATAAATTGTCCAACTTTTCAGTTCTCTTGCCGCATTTATTAAGATAAATGAAATCATCATATAATGATGAATGATTTTGTACAGTCCCTTTTTTAGGATTTTGAATACTGTTTATTGTGTTATTTAGACAAGAAATTAAACTATTTGAATTTGGAATATCCAAAGTTAAGTCTTCATCGAAATCTATCAGACTTACATCTAAATCTTCATAACCAAACAAACGATTATAAATGTCGGAAAAAATAAAAGAAACCAAGTAACCCAGTTGGTGATGTAATTAAAAAAACCGGTTAACCGAACAAAAAAGACCGGTTTTCGGTTTTCTTCGAATTTACAAAATATTCGAAACCGATCGGTTTTTAAAAATAAAGAAACCGGTTGACCGGTTTTCGGTTTTTGAATTTTCTAATGACAAACTAATATATTCCCTTACCATATATCGTGGAGGTATAACAATGAAACAGATGATCAATGATGAAAAAACAAAAATAGAACACAAGTCAAACCAAACACTTAGACAACTTTTCGCGAGGAACAAAACTAAACAAGACACAATAAAATTTGACTATATTATATATGAAATAATATAGGGAGCTATGTATTGAAGTTTATGTTGACATAACAAAGATAATATTATGGACAAGAATGTTAGCACACAAAGCCGATATGAGCAAGGAGAAAGAAACATCTGCATTAGCGCAACATGTAAAAGAATACAATCACGTAATTAATTTCGGTAGAATAAAAATATTAGACAAGGAAAGAAGAGTGAATAAAAGGTATACATTAGAAAGTCTTCGAATACAAGAGAGAATACATTTTGCAATGAACACGAGAGAATATAAAGACAACAAGAAGCTTCAATATTCAGTTGCAATAATTTCTGTGTAATGTGTTGTCATCATTTATTTAATTATTTATTTACAATTGTATGTAATGATGTCGTTTTTTATTTGTAAATAATTTTATTATATATTCAACGATGTAACAAAAAAGCTATAATATGAAGTAAATTGATTTTTATTTACAATTATAAACAGTTATTGACAAAATAGCCCTGGAGGGAACACATTACAAAACTAAAGACGGTTTTTATTCTTTTATTATTTTCAAAAATATTCATGATTTGTGTGTAATTGTGAATTTTAGTAATCTTTATGTTTTAGGATTTAAGAACTTTCTTTTGAAAAAGTAATCCAAATTAAAAATTGTCAGTGATGTAAAAAATAACTTTACTTAAAATGTCCCAGTATATATACCTAATATTCTATATAGTACTCACGTAACCTTATCATTTTCGGTTTAAAAAATATCTTCAAAATTATCTTTTAAAAATTGTATCCAAATAAATATGAACGTGCAAAAAAAAAAAAACTGGGAGATCTTATGTACTTTTTTATATTAAAATCTTAAAGTTTTCTTTGGAAAAAATGTGTCTTCATTTCTTATCACAGCATTTACTTATTAAATTGAATTCAAAACTTAGGAGTCTCAAAACAACGTCGGTATAATTTCGCTTTATATTATTGTTTTCAAATATTTTTTAACCATCAGAAAAATAAATTTAAAAAATATATTGGGCCTCCCCCTGAACCAATATCGTGGGTACGCTGCTGAGAGGGTATATATCAGTTTGTCATTCCGTTTATAACACATCAAATATAGGTCTAAGATCTTATAAATTACACATATCCATGATCTTCATGTAATTCTAAGCCGATCTAGCCACAATCTACCCGTCCACCATTTTCCCGTTTCTGCAGTTTGGTATTGCAAATGAACAAAATCGGTCCAGCGGTGAAAAGGTTATGAAGGCAAATATGAAGCTAGTTCTAAAAAAATGCATCTTGTCATTATTGCCTAGAGATAAATAATATTGTATGTTTGCTTCAAATTTTTTGAGCTTAAAATTTGTTTTTCATCCCAAAATTTGTTTACCACAAAAATTATTTGATTCATACATAGTCAGTTGAAGAGTACAGACGTGTTTATCTTCGCTCGCAACATCAGTTATAAAAAAGTCTTGTAATAAGTTTATATTATGTATTTTCATAACATCATCTGTTCATCTGTACAGACGTGTTATAAAAAGTTTTGTAATAGGTTTATTTTTTAATAGGTTTATTATTTATCAAAAAAAAAAAAAAGGGGAAAACCTGTTTAACGCAACAAAACAAAGTTTGCAATTTACAACGGTATTATTACTTTAGTAATTTAATAAACTAAACAATAGTACGAGGACTCATTTATGAGTCTCTCAACTTTAAATATTACAAATGTAAACGAGAACAGTGAAATAAATAATATCAAAAAAACTGACGCCAATGTTCATTTAACTGCTTTGCCAGTCTTTCGTACCCGTTCATGCTCGCCTTTGATGTTAAGAAGCGAGGACGAAGCTCAAAACCTTCTTAAGAAGCTCAAATGTCAAAAGTACACAAAGATAGGGAAAATAATTTACTAAGGTCCTAAAACCGTTTTGCAATCTTAGTGAAACAAATGAACCCACAATGTTACCCAAGTCGTTTAAACCGCCTCCAATTCATTTGAGAGAGCAAAAATCAAATGAGCTAATAAAAAGTTTGATTGCACTGATTGGTGAAAACTAATTTTATGTGATTGCCATAAAGCGTGGCAATATTAACGTAACAAAAATACAGGTAAACAATGAACAATATTTTCGTAAACTAGTTACGGAATTTGAAAACCAAAAAAAGTGTTTTTATACCTACCAACTGAAGAGTGACAAAGGCCTTCAGGTCGTTATTAAGGGTTTGGACTCCTGAATACCTTCAAAAAAATAGGTTTAAAGTAAAAAGCGTAGCCAATCTTAGAAATAGAAAACGCGTATCTCAACCACTATTTCGAGTTGAATTGAAACCCGGAGATATCAGGCTGAAAAATAATGAAATTCACCCTATTTACAGTCTTTAATATCTGTTGCACCGCAAAATCACCGTAGAGGAACCACATAAACGATCAGGACCCGTAGAGTGTCTGAACTGCCAAGAATTTGGCCATACTAGGGTTTATTGTAAGTTACCTCCAATTGGCGTTGTGTGTGGCGAGCTACACGATACAGCTAAATGCGACAAATCAAGTAACGGCACAAAAGTTAAAAGATATAGCAATTGCGGTGGAAATCACACTGCAAACTATAGAGGTTGTCCTGTTTATTCTATGGTAAAGAAGTCTTCTCAAAAATTATATAATCCTTCCAAGCAGCCGCAATACATACCAACTGTTCATTATCCTCAATTAGTCCAGCCAAACCCACAACAAGTTTCTTATGCTGATATGTTAAAAACCAATCGAATTCCAGTACATAATGCGCCATCTACAACTACTCCGAACCAATGTTTGCACCCGGAAACTAAAGAACAAATTTCATCCATTAACTTTAGCCGTTTTGAAGCAACCATTGATACACTAGTGCAGTCGTTAAACAACTTTATGAGCTCTATGGGCAATATGATGCAAGAAATGGTTAAAATGAAATCTACGATATAACATGCCGTACTTAACAAACCATGAACTGTTTAAAAATATGTTTCTGGAATGCAAACGGCATACGCCAACATAAAAATGAACTTGAGTACTTCCTTATAAATCAACAAATTGATATCATGCTGATCTCGGAGACTCACTTAACAACAAATACATAGCTCTTTTAAAATAAATGGCTACATATTTTATGATACTAGAGACCCTCGCGGTAGAGCGTGTGCTGGTTCGGCAATACTGATAAAGGCCCGACTGTGTGATTTCTGTAAGGATTACATACAAGCAACAAACATCTGTCTTGAAGACTTTGAACAAAACATAGTTATTTCCTCAATTTATTCCTCTCCTAGATTTTCGATATCTGAGTCAGTACCGAGATTTCTTTAAACTACTAGGACCCAGATTTATTGCAGCTGGTGACTACAACGCAAAACACACGTTCTGGGGGTCACGAGTAATTACTCCGAAGGGTCCTATTTTACTTGACGCAATTTCAAAAATGGGACTGAATGTGATCTCTAGTGGGCAACCAACATATTGGCCTACTGAGCAACAGAAAATACCTGACGTTATTGATTTTGGCGTTACAAAGATATTCCGGAAGAAATGTTTAAAGTTGAAGCATCACTAGAACTATCTTCAGATCATTCACCTACTATAGTTTCAATATGGAAGCCTCGACAAATCGTATCATCGAATGGGCTTTAGCCCTTTACGCATTCGCGTAAGTTGGCTAAAATATAGAAAATATCTCTCTACTCATTGTTCTGAAAATATACTGTTAAGAACAGCAAACGACTCAGAGCTGGGTCATACTAATCTTGATACAACCCTCAAATTAGCTGTGCAACATGCAACAATTCCCGGCAACAAACTAGATACAATAAAATTTATTCTGTAGATGTCGAAATGCTCTTAACTGAAAAAAGAAGAGTTCGAAGAGAGTGGCAATCACACAGATCTCCTCAACTTAAAAATAAACTTAAAGAAATCACGGAACGGTTAAGAGATATTCTTGAATCCCGAAGAATTGCATCCCTAGAAAAATACCTGGAAGGTCTTGACGCTAGTCTACAATCCAACTATTCATTATGGCGTGCAACAAGAAACCTTAAAAGACCTATTATACGAAAGTCTCCTTTGCGTACTTTGTGTGGTGGTTGGGCAAGAAATGATACCAAAAAAAGGCAATTTTTTTGTTAACCATTTAAAAAGAGTATTCATGCCAAATATGACTAATAATGTAGTTCAGTTGCCACCCGTAGATATTGAACCAGCAATCACCCTTAGATTTGAATTAGGAGATGTTGAAAGGGCGATTGCTACTTTAAACCCTAAGAAGGCCTATGGTTTTGACAAAATAATTAACAAGATGCTAATGAATCTTCCTTATTTAGCAGTAAAAATAATTCTCTTTATGTTTAATGCGATTTTACGCATTGAGTACTTTCCCCAAAAATGGAAGGTCTCTCTGATTACTATGATACCTAAGACAGAAAAAGACTACACTAAGGTGGAATCATATAGACCAATAAGTCTGTTATCAAATTTGTCAAAACTATTCGAGAAAATATTAATTACTAAACTGAACCCAATCTTTAGCGAGAAAGGATGCATTCCGAATCATCAATTTGGATTTAGAAGACAACACAGCACAATTGAACAAACGCACAGATTAGTAAATGTTGTAAAAAAGGCTTTTGAGGAAAAAAAAATATTGTTCTGCGCTTTTCATAGACGTGTCACAAGCGTTCGACAAAGTCTGGCATGAAGGACTAACGTACAAGTTAAAGCAAAACCTGCCCAAAAACTTCTATAAGCTTCTAAAAAGTTATTTAACTGATCGAAAGTTTATACTTAAAGAAGGAGATTTTTTAAGCTCGCCTCAACCAATTAAAGCTGGAGTTCCCCAAAGAAGTATATTGGGACCCATTTTATATTTGTTATATACATCAGATATGCCAATTTGCAACCGAATTCACACTTTTACATTTGCTGACGACACTGCTTTTTTAAGCATTCATGAAATCCCTCAAGTAGCATCCTAATATTAACAAGACCATATATTTCATTTGGAATTGTGGTTGGAAAAATGGAGAATAAAAATAATCGAACAAAAATGTACTCACATAACACTCACACTACGTAGAGACTCATTCCCTTCTATTCGGATAAATAACCAAACTATACCTCAACACTCGGAGGTCAAATACCTTGGCATACATCTTGATCGACGCCTAACCTGGAAAAGTCACATAGAAGCAAAATTGACACAAATGAAGTTGAAAGCAGTGCAAATAAATTGGCTTATTGGCAGAAATTCAACCCTAAGCTTAGATTGCAAGCTCCTACTTTATAATTCGATCCTTAAACCAATATGGTGCTATGGCATTCAGTTATGGGGTACCGCTTCCGTTTCAAACTTAGAAAAAGTTCAAAGGCGCCATAATAATAAGATTTTACGAATGATTACAGTTGCACCTTGGTATATTAAAAATTCGAACATCCACAAAGCTTTAAACGTGTCTTCAGTTAAAGTTGAAATAGCTAAAAATGCTGCACCGTATTTAAAGAAGCTTGAAACGCACCCAAACCCGCTGGCACGTTACATCCTAAAAGATCGTGGTTACGTTCGACTAAGAAGGAGGGATATTCCTACTCTTGTCCGAACATCAGACAGATGACCCCCAAATCTTAACAACATCCATAAACTATAAATTGTTTGTCTAGCACTCGCTGGACTTAATTAAATATATTTTTAGACTTAAGATATGAGTACTTATTGTTAGTTCATATACATTGAAGATACAATAAATAATATTGATAAAAAAAAATTATTTTACATTCAAAAACCTTTTCATCACAAACATTTTTTCCACCTCGAATTTGTTATCACTTTGACCCGGCAGTTACCTAATTCGATTAAAAAAAACAAGTGCGCCCTGTGTATTGTTGCCGTAATGATTCGATAGTTTACAACGATCCTAGCCAAGAGCCGATCCGGTGTAAGTTCGAGAGAAGTTCTTAGTTCTGAGGGGCGTCTACCATTGTACCCGTATTCCCTCGTTTGGTACGATATACCGCATGTACTCCGGTAAGGAATTCCGGAAGATTCGTTCTATTTTCTGTTCCTCAGTGTAGTGGCTGTGTCTCATTAGGTTTTGCATGGCCAGGGTGTATATTTTGAAGGGTTCTTTTTTCTTTTGACGCCTTCTACGGATTTCGTTCTAGATATCGTGGTGGTAGGAATAATTTTAGGAAATCTTGCTTGAACACAATCCATGTTTTCCACTGGCGATTATTGTTGCGGAACCATATCAGTGTCCTCCCAGAAAGCACTTCCGGCATCAGTTCGGGTAGGATATTTTGGTCGATGGTATAAATTTTGGTTAATTACTCCATTCTTTTAACAAATCCTAAAGGCTCTCAGTCACCTGCGAACTTTATGCCCCACTTTCGGATTTAGTCTGCCGTTACTCTTACAACCACGCCATGTACCACGGGTGTTAACTTTGTTGCCTCGGCTTCGATTTTATTACTTAGGTCACCGTTGTCCGATACGTCTAAGACTTCCTTCGCTTCGCCGGATATAATGCGAATGTGTGGTGTTTTATTGGGGGACGATCCACCCGTAGTCTTAGTAGTTTCTCAAGAACTTCGGGTAACGTTACCCTCTACGTTTGCGGCCGTTCCGACATCGGAAAGATAGAGGACAAGGTCGTCTTTCCGTAGTGAGTAAGCCCAAGGAGCGCGTAACATTTTTTCAGACAAATATAATATGTTATTCCTTCAAACCCAGTTTTTCCAAGCCTCATATTTGTTCTATTCCTTTTGCAAATGTTTTACTTTTCCACTAAAACTCTTCCTTTCTGTTCTCTTTTTCTTCTTAGAATTTTTTTTTCACATTTGTTTATTATCTAAAAGAAAATGACAATTTGCCCTAATGTCCACTGTTTAATAGTTTTTTTTTGTTTTACTAAAAAAAATTCCGAGATTGTTCGTTTATTTTCGTTTTTCTTTTCTTTTTAATTTGATGATTTTACCCTCTGCTTTATTCTTCCCGATTTTCTTAAAATTTTAACATTTATTGCTCAGCAAAATTCTCGTTTTATAAAAATTCATAATATATTTATTTTCAAAAAAAAAAAATGTTCCAATATTCATTGTTCCATAAGAATTCATCCCTTTTTCTTGAAAAATTTTTTTTTTTTAATTCATAAATTATTTTAAATATATGGTTCTCTAATATCATATAATGGTACTCTTTGCCGGTTTTCTCAAGACTTTTAGATTTTATTCATTTTTTACAAAAGATTTAACTATTGCCTCAGTTCAGTTTAGTTTCTTTTTTTTAAATCAAAACTTATAATATGTATGTATATATATTTCTAATTTCTTTTTTTTTTTTCAAAAAAAAAGTTTTTGTTAAAACAAAATTGTCCGATTTTATTGTATAAAACAAAATCACTTGTCTTCCTAAGAAACTTAATTTTTTTTCAGAATTATAAACAATAAAAAGGAGAATGTAAAAACATATAAATAGTTAGTTAATATCATCTAAAATCAATAATAATAAAATTAACTGTATAAATGAACTGCATAAATAGCTTTTTCCTTTGATTTGTGAGGTAAATAGAGATATTTATAATTAGCACTTTCAAGGGCACGAAGAATGTTGATAAAGGTCGTGGCCTTTATCAACCATGATTACTAAATAAAAATTAGAAAATTTTTTTAAATAAAAAAATTATCTCGAACCTGTCACTTTTCCAGCTCACGTTAAAATAATTGCTGGTAGAGAAACCTAAGGAGCCCTGGCTTAAGCACTTATCTTAATCGTGGTAAAATAATTGCTGGCAGGGAAGCCTAAGTAGGCACTTCTTATAATGATTAGAGAGAGACCTGGCGTAGGCATTTACTTAATCGCGGTAGAATAATTGAGGGTAATTATAATAGTTCGAGAGAGACCTGGCGTAGGCACTTCTCTTAATCACGGTAAATTTATTTCTGGTACAGAAACTTCTCCACGGAAAAACGTCACTTATGATAGAGAAACCTAAAGAAGGCACTTCTCAGATTCCAAGTAGAGCGACCTAATGTAGGAAATCTTTGTACTTGATGTGTACACCACGATAACAGCTCGTGTATTCGGTTGTTGGTCTTTACTTGTAGTGGTTATTAAAATAAAAATTATAGTTCCGTTAATTTAATCGTTAAAGCAAATCAAAAGAAATACGTAACATATCTTATTACGTATACAAAAAAAAATTATATACAGGTTGATTGAAAAGTTCCTGCGCTGAAAGAATACTGTTTTTGTTACGAACTATATTTCTTTATTTAATATAATCTCCTAGAAGCTCAATGCACTTGTTCCAATGATCTTCCAATAATTTTATCCTATCCTTATAATGGTTTTCCGGAAGCTCTGCAAAATAACCGACTATGGCTGCTATGGCCTCTTCATTCATTCATTTTTTATATTAAAATCTTAAAGTTTTCTTTGGAAAAAATGTGTCTTCATTTCTTATCACAGCATTTACTTATTAAATTGAATTCAAAACTTAGGAGTCTCAAAACAACGTCGGTATAATTTCGCTTTATATTATTGTTTTCAAATATTTTTTAACCATCAGAAAAATAAATTTAAAAAATATATTGGGCCTCCCCCTGAACCAATATCGTGGGTACGCTGCTGAGAGGGTATATATCAGTTTGTCATTCCGTTTATAACACATCAAATATAGGTCTAAGATCTTATAAATTACACATATCCATGATCTTCATGTAATTCTAAGCCGATCTAGCCACAATCTACCCGTCCACCATTTTCCCGTTTCTGCAGTTTGGTATTGCAAATGAACAAAATCGGTCCAGCGGTGAAAAGGTTATGAAGGCAAATATGAAGCTAGTTCTAAAAAAATGCATCTTGTCATTATTGCCTAGAGATAAATAATATTGTATGTTTGCTTCAAATTTTTTGAGCTTAAAATTTGTTTTTCATCCCAAAATTTGTTTACCACAAAAATTATTTGATTCATACATAGTCAGTTGAAGAGTACAGACGTGTTTATCTTCGCTCGCAACATCAGTTATAAAAAAGTCTTGTAATAAGTTTATATTATGTATTTTCATAACATCATCTGTTCATCTGTACAGACGTGTTATAAAAAGTTTTGTAATAGGTTTATTTTTTAATAGGTTTATTATTTATCAAAAAAAAAAAAAAGGGGAAAACCTGTTTAACGCAACAAAACAAAGTTTGCAATTTACAACGGTATTATTACTTTAGTAATTTAATAAACTAAACAATAGTACGAGGACTCATTTATGAGTCTCTCAACTTTAAATATTACAAATGTAAACGAGAACAGTGAAATAAATAATATCAAAAAAACTGACGCCAATGTTCATTTAACTGCTTTGCCAGTCTTTCGTACCCGTTCATGCTCGCCTTTGATGTTAAGAAGCGAGGACGAAGCTCAAAACCTTCTTAAGAAGCTCAAATGTCAAAAGTACACAAAGATAGGGAAAATAATTTACTAAGGTCCTAAAACCGTTTTGCAATCTTAGTGAAACAAATGAACCCACAATGTTACCCAAGTCGTTTAAACCGCCTCCAATTCATTTGAGAGAGCAAAAATCAAATGAGCTAATAAAAAGTTTGATTGCACTGATTGGTGAAAACTAATTTTATGTGATTGCCATAAAGCGTGGCAATATTAACGTAACAAAAATACAGGTAAACAATGAACAATATTTTCGTAAACTAGTTACGGAATTTGAAAACCAAAAAAAGTGTTTTTATACCTACCAACTGAAGAGTGACAAAGGCCTTCAGGTCGTTATTAAGGGTTTGGACTCCTGAATACCTTCAACAAAATAGGTTTAAAGTAAAAAGCGTAGCCAATCTTAGAAATAGAAAACGCGTATCTCAACCACTATTTCGAGTTGAATTGAAACCCGGAGATATCAGGCTGAAAAATAATGAAATTCACCCTATTTACAGTCTTTAATATCTGTTGCACCGCAAAATCACCGTAGAGGAACCACATAAACGATCAGGACCCGTAGAGTGTCTGAACTGCCAAGAATTTGGCCATACTAGGGTTTATTGTAAGTTACCTCCAATTGGCGTTGTGTGTGGCGAGCTACACGATACAGCTAAATGCGACAAATCAAGTAACGGCACAAAAGTTAAAAGATATAGCAATTGCGGTGGAAATCACACTGCAAACTATAGAGGTTGTCCTGTTTATTCTATGGTAAAGAAGTCTTCTCAAAAATTATATAATCCTTCCAAGCAGCCGCAATACATACCAACTGTTCATTATCCTCAATTAGTCCAGCCAAACCCACAACAAGTTTCTTATGCTGATATGTTAAAAACCAATCGAATTCCAGTACATAATGCGCCATCTACAACTACTCCGAACCAATGTTTGCACCCGGAAACTAAAGAACAAATTTCATCCATTAACTTTAGCCGTTTTGAAGCAACCATTGATACACTAGTGCAGTCGTTAAACAACTTTATGAGCTCTATGGGCAATATGATGCAAGAAATGGTTAAAATGAAATCTACGATATAACATGCCGTACTTAACAAACCATGAACTGTTTAAAAATATGTTTCTGGAATGCAAACGGCATACGCCAACATAAAAATGAACTTGAGTACTTCCTTATAAATCAACAAATTGATATCATGCTGATCTCGGAGACTCACTTAACAACAAATACATAGCTCTTTTAAAATAAATGGCTACATATTTTATGATACTAGAGACCCTCGCGGTAGAGCGTGTGCTGGTTCGGCAATACTGATAAAGGCCCGACTGTGTGATTTCTGTAAGGATTACATACAAGCAACAAACATCTGTCTTGAAGACTTTGAACAAAACATAGTTATTTCCTCAATTTATTCCTCTCCTAGATTTTCGATATCTGAGTCAGTACCGAGATTTCTTTAAACTACTAGGACCCAGATTTATTGCAGCTGGTGACTACAACGCAAAACACACGTTCTGGGGGTCACGAGTAATTACTCCGAAGGGTCCTATTTTACTTGACGCAATTTCAAAAATTGGACTGAATGTGATCTCTAGTGGGCAACCAACATATTGGCCTACTGAGCAACAGAAAATACCTGACGTTATTGATTTTGGCGTTACAAAGATATTCCGGAAGAAATGTTTAAAGTTGAAGCATCACTAGAACTATCTTCAGATCATTCACCTACTATAGTTTCAATATGGAAGCCTCGACAAATCGTATCATCGAATGGGCTTTAGCCCTTTACGCATTCGCGTAAGTTGGCTAAAATATAGAAAATATCTCTCTACTCATTGTTCTGAAAATATACTGTTAAGAACAGCAAACGACTCAGAGCTGGGTCATACTAATCTTGATACAACCCTCAAATTAGCTGTGCAACATGCAACAATTCCCGGCAACAAACTAGATACAATAAAATTTATTCTGTAGATGTCGAAATGCTCTTAACTGAAAAAAGAAGAGTTCGAAGAGAGTGGCAATCACACAGATCTCCTCAACTTAAAAATAAACTTAAAGAAATCACGGAACGGTTAAGAGATATTCTTGAATCCCGAAGAATTGCATCCCTAGAAAAATACCTGGAAGGTCTTGACGCTAGTCTACAATCCAACTATTCATTATGGCGTGCAACAAGAAACCTTAAAAGACCTATTATACGAAAGTCTCCTTTGCGTACTTTGTGTGGTGGTTGGGCAAGAAATGATACCAAAAAAAGGCAATTTTTTTGTTAACCATTTAAAAAGAGTATTCATGCCAAATATGACTAATAATGTAGTTCAGTTGCCACCCGTAGATATTGAACCAGCAATCACCCTTAGATTTGAATTAGGAGATGTTGAAAGGGCGATTGCTACTTTAAACCCTAAGAAGGCCTATGGTTTTGACAAAATAATTAACAAGATGCTAATGAATCTTCCTTATTTAGCAGTAAAAATAATTCTCTTTATGTTTAATGCGATTTTACGCATTGAGTACTTTCCCCAAAAATGGAAGGTCTCTCTGATTACTATGATACCTAAGACAGAAAAAGACTACACTAAGGTGGAATCATATAGACCAATAAGTCTGTTATCAAATTTGTCAAAACTATTCGAGAAAATATTAATTACTAAACTGAACCCAATCTTTAGCGAGAAAGGATGCATTCCGAATCATCAATTTGGATTTAGAAGACAACACAGCACAATTGAACAAACGCACAGATTAGTAAATGTTGTAAAAAAGGCTTTTGAGGAAAAAAAAATATTGTTCTGCGCTTTTCATAGACGTGTCACAAGCGTTCGACAAAGTCTGGCATGAAGGACTAACGTACAAGTTAAAGCAAAACCTGCCCAAAAACTTCTATAAGCTTCTAAAAAGTTATTTAACTGATCGAAAGTTTATACTTAAAGAAGGAGATTTTTTAAGCTCGCCTCAACCAATTAAAGCTGGAGTTCCCCAAAGAAGTATATTGGGACCCATTTTATATTTGTTATATACATCAGATATGCCAATTTGCAACCGAATTCACACTTTTACATTTGCTGACGACACTGCTTTTTTAAGCATTCATGAAATCCCTCAAGTAGCATCCTAATATTAACAAGACCATATATTTCATTTGGAATTGTGGTTGGAAAAATGGAGAATAAAAATAATCGAACAAAAATGTACTCACATAACACTCACACTACGTAGAGACTCATTCCCTTCTATTCGGATAAATAACCAAACTATACCTCAACACTCGGAGGTCAAATACCTTGGCATACATCTTGATCGACGCCTAACCTGGAAAAGTCACATAGAAGCAAAATTGACACAAATGAAGTTGAAAGCAGTGCAAATAAATTGGCTTATTGGCAGAAATTCAACCCTAAGCTTAGATTGCAAGCTCCTACTTTATAATTCGATCCTTAAACCAATATGGTGCTATGGCATTCAGTTATGGGGTACCGCTTCCGTTTCAAACTTAGAAAAAGTTCAAAGGCGCCATAATAATAAGATTTTACGAATGATTACAGTTGCACCTTGGTATATTAAAAATTCGAACATCCACAAAGCTTTAAACGTGTCTTCAGTTAAAGTTGAAATAGCTAAAAATGCTGCACCGTATTTAAAGAAGCTTGAAACGCACCCAAACCCGCTGGCACGTTACATCCTAAAAGATCGTGGTTACGTTCGACTAAGAAGGAGGGATATTCCTACTCTTGTCCGAACATCAGACAGATGACCCCCAAATCTTAACAACATCCATAAACTATAAATTGTTTGTCTAGCACTCGCTGGACTTAATTAAATATATTTTTAGACTTAAGATATGAGTACTTATTGTTAGTTCATATACATTGAAGATACAATAAATAATATTGATAAAAAAAAATTATTTTACATTCAAAAACCTTTTCATCACAAACATTTTTTCCACCTCGAATTTGTTATCACTTTGACCCGGCAGTTACCTAATTCGATTAAAAAAAACAAGTGCGCCCTGTGTATTGTTGCCGTAATGATTCGATAGTTTACAACGATCCTAGCCAAGAGCCGATCCGGTGTAAGTTCGAGAGAAGTTCTTAGTTCTGAGGGGCGTCTACCATTGTACCCGTATTCCCTCGTTTGGTACGATATACCGCATGTACTCCGGTAAGGAATTCCGGAAGATTCGTTCTATTTTCTGTTCCTCAGTGTAGTGGCTGTGTCTCATTAGGTTTTGCATGGCCAGGGTGTATATTTTGAAGGGTTCTTTTTTCTTTTGACGCCTTCTACGGATTTCGTTCTAGATATCGTGGTGGTAGGAATAATTTTAGGAAATCTTGCTTGAACACAATCCATGTTTTCCACTGGCGATTATTGTTGCGGAACCATATCAGTGTCCTCCCAGAAAGCACTTCCGGCATCAGTTCGGGTAGGATATTTTGGTCGATGGTATAAATTTTGGTTAATTACTCCATTCTTTTAACAAATCCTAAAGGCTCTCAGTCACCTGCGAACTTTATGCCCCACTTTCGGATTTAGTCTGCCGTTACTCTTACAACCACGCCATGTACCACGGGTGTTAACTTTGTTGCCTCGGCTTCGATTTTATTACTTAGGTCACCGTTGTCCGATACGTCTAAGACTTCCTTCGCTTCGCCGGATATAATGCGAATGTGTGGTGTTTTATTGGGGGACGATCCACCCGTAGTCTTAGTAGTTTCTCAAGAACTTCGGGTAACGTTACCCTCTACGTTTGCGGCCGTTCCGACATCGGAAAGATAGAGGACAAGGTCGTCTTTCCGTAGTGAGTAAGCCCAAGGAGCGCGTAACATTTTTTCAGACAAATATAATATGTTATTCCTTCAAACCCAGTTTTTCCAAGCCTCATATTTGTTCTATTCCTTTTGCAAATGTTTTACTTTTCCACTAAAACTCTTCCTTTCTGTTCTCTTTTTCTTCTTAGAATTTTTTTTTCACATTTGTTTATTATCTAAAAGAAAATGACAATTTGCCCTAATGTCCACTGTTTAATAGTTTTTTTTTGTTTTACTAAAAAAAATTCCGAGATTGTTCGTTTATTTTCGTTTTTCTTTTCTTTTTAATTTGATGATTTTACCCTCTGCTTTATTCTTCCCGATTTTCTTAAAATTTTAACATTTATTGCTCAGCAAAATTCTCGTTTTATAAAAATTCATAATATATTTATTTTCAAAAAAAAAAAAATGTTCCAATATTCATTGTTCCATAAGAATTCATCCCTTTTTCTTGAAAAATTTTTTTTTTTTAATTCATAAATTATTTTAAATATATGGTTCTCTAATATCATATAATGGTACTCTTTGCCGGTTTTCTCAAGACTTTTAGATTTTATTCATTTTTTACAAAAGATTTAACTATTGCCTCAGTTCAGTTTAGTTTCTTTTTTTTAAATCAAAACTTATAATATGTATGTATATATATTTCTAATTTCTTTTTTTTTTTTAAAAAAAAAAGTTTTTGTTAAAACAAAATTGTCCGATTTTATTGTATAAAACAAAATCACTTGTCTTCCTAAGAAACTTAATTTTTTTTCAGAATTATAAACAATAAAAAGGAGAATGTAAAAACATATAAATAGTTAGTTAATATCATCTAAAATCAATAATAATAAAATCAACTGTATAAATGAACTGCATAAATAGCTTTTTCCTTTGATTTGTGAGGTAAATAGAGATATTTATAATTAGCACTTTCAAGGGCACGAAGAATGTTGATAAAGGTCGTGGCCTTTATCAACCATGATTACTAAATAAAAATTAGAAAATTTTTTTAAATAAAAAAATTATCTCGAACCTGTCACTTTTCCAGCTCACGTTAAAATAATTGCTGGTAGAGAAACCTAAGGAGCCCTGGCTTAAGCACTTATCTTAATCGTGGTAAAATAATTGCTGGCAGAGAAGCCTAAGTAGGCACTTCTTATAATGATTAGAGAGAGACCTGGCGTAGGCATTTACTTAATCGCGGTAGAATAATTGAGGGTAATTATAATAGTTCGAGAGAGACCTGGCGTAGGCACTTCTCTTAATCACGGTAAATTTATTTCTGGTACAGAAACTTCTCCACGGAAAAACGTCACTTATGATAGAGAAACCTAAAGAAGGCACTTCTCAGATTCCAAGTAGAGCGACCTAATGTAGGAAATCTTTGTACTTGATGTGTACACCACGATAACAGCTCGTGTATTCGGTTGTTGGTCTTTACTTGTAGTGGTTATTAAAATAAAAATTATAGTTCCGTTAATTTAATCGTTAAAGCAAATCAAAAGAAATACGTAACATATCTTATTACGTATACAAAAAAAAATTATATACAGGTTGATTGAAAAGTTCCTGCGCTGAAAGAATACTGTTTTTGTTACGAACTATATTTCTTTATTTAATATAATCTCCTAGAAGCTCAATGCACTTGTTCCAATGATCTTCCAATAATTTTATCCTATCCTTATAATGGTTTTCCGGAAGCTCTGCAAAATAACCGACTATGGCTGCTATGGCCTCTTCATTCGACGAAAAATGCTTTCCACGAAGGAATTGTTTGAGATTTCTGAAGAGATAGTAGTCACTGGGAGCCAAATCTGGTGAATACGGTGGATGTTCAAGCAATTCGTACTTTAATTCTTTGAATTTAGCCATCGTCAAAACACTTTTTTGTGCAGGTGCATTGTCTTGATGAAAAATGATTTTTTCTTCTTTAAACCAGGTCTTTCCTCACGAATTTTTTTATCCAGCTGATCCAAAAGGCTGCAATAATATTCAGAGTTGATTGTTTTACCTTGCTGAAGATAATCAATCAACAAAATTCCTTTTGCATCCCAAAAAACTGATGCCATAACCTTCTTTGCTGATCGTTGTAACTTCACCTGCTTTGGAGCTAAACAACCAGCTTCAGTCCACTGTAAACGTTCTTTTTTCAATTTAGGATCATGGTGGTAGATCCAAGTCTCATACATAGTTATAAAGCGACGCAAGAAGTCGGTTTTATTCGGCTTAAAACGCTCCAAATTACGCTGAGAAATTTGTTTTCAATCCAGTTTTTGTTGAATTGTTAAGTGCGGCACTAACTTTCCAAACAGTTTTTTCATACGTAATTCTTCATGTAAAATATGGAGTACTCGTTCGTCTGAGATGCCTATGGCATTAGCAATTTCACGCTTAGTCACTTGGATCTTCACTAACCATATTATGTACCTGCTCAATGATTTCTGCTGTGGTTGCAGTTTTTGGTCGTCCTTCGCGTGGATCGTCTTCAAGGCTGGTACGACCACGTTTAAATTCACCAGCCCAAAATTCAACGGTGCGTTTTGAAGGCGAGGACTCCTTATACACTTCTAACAATTATTCATAAATTTCCTTTGCTTTTAAACCCTTCAAAACAAAGAATCTAATGAATGCACGATATTAATTTTTTTCCATATTAAAAAAAATCAATGACACGTCAACTTCAAATGGCATGTAAACAAAGAAAGAATTGACAGAATGACTTGCAACTTTTCATGTGTTCTCCGGACAGTTACACCAACTTGAGAAAAATAAAGTTTGGAGCTAGCAGTGCCATCTCTTGGTGAGCGCAGGAACTTTTCAACCAACCTGTATAAAAAATAGAATATTGCAATTCATAAAAAAGTTATGTATATATAATATATATAAAAAAATTAGGCATCCTTTCCAATATGAAAAATAAATTCGGTTGTGTGGCGAAAATCAGTCGCCAACGACTTTCGCCGTCACAAAGCCGATTAAAAAATAAAACTCAAAAAACGTGATTTTTGAGTTAATGGTGCAGAAATATGGGTCACGCCATAATTTAATAATAATAATTTCATCTGTACTCAACAATAAAAATCAACTGTATGTTAGCATAAAATAGCTTTTTCCGTTGATTTGTGAGTTAAATAGAAATATTTACAATTAGTATTTCGGCACAAAGAATGTTGATGAAAGTCGTAGCTGACCAGAAAATGCATTCCATTCGGCTGGTGTCTAATAACTTTTTCTGTGTATTCTCCATGTTTACTAAAATTAAAAAATAAGGAACAAATTTTTTCATTTGAAAAAACTTTTCCTATGATCTCGAGTCAAACTAAAAATACATTTTCATACATATAAGTATTAAAAAGATCAACTATAAAATATAAACAATATTAAAATATAACTTGGCACGGTTAAAAGAATTGTTTAAACATATGTAAAAACAATTTTAAAAAACACATGTCTTTAGTATTAGCTAATAGCTAATTTGGACATACGGTAAACAAAGGAGAATATAAATAACACAAAAATAGTTAGTAAATTTCATCTGTACTCAACAATAAAAATCAACTGTATGTTAGCATAAAATAGCTTTTTCCGTTGATTTGTGAGTTAAATAGAGATATTTACAATTAGTATTTCGGCACAAAGAATGTTGATGAAAGTCGTAGCTGACCAGAAAATGCATTCCATTCGGCTGGTGTCTAATAACTTTTTCTGTGTATTCTCCACGTTTACTAAAATTAAAAAATAAGGAAAAAATTTTTTCATTTGAAAAAACTTTTCCTATGATCTCGAGTCAAACTAAAAATACATTTTCATACATATAAGTATTAAAAAGATAAACTATAAAATATAAACAATATTAAAATATAACTTGGCACGGTTAAAAGAATTGTTTAAACATATGTTAAAACAATTTTAAAAAACACATGTCTTTAGTATTAGCTAATAGCTAATTTGGACATACGGTAAACAAAGGAGGATATAAATAACACAAAAATAGTTAGTAAATTTCATCTGTACTCAACAATAAAAATCAACTGTATGTTAGCATAAAATAGCTTTTTCCGTTGATTTGTGAGTTAAATAGAGATATTTACAATTAGTATTTCGGCACAAAGAATGTTGATGAAAGTCGTAGCTGACCAGAAAATGCATTCCATTCGGCTGGTGTCTAATAACTTTTTCTGTGTATTCTCCATGTTTACTAAAATTAAAAAATAAGAAAAAAATTTTTTCATTTGAAAAAACTTTTCCTATGATCTCGAGTCAAACTAAAAATACATTTTCATACATATAGGTAATTAATAAATATTTAACTTCACTTCACAAAAATTATGTAATACGTTTATTTTTGACAAAAGGACTTCCTTAAATATTTATATTTATGTACATCAGTTTGAAAGACCTGATTTGGTTGTATCAGGATATTGTTTCCTATAATCTGCCACAATTTGCATTATCGCTTGCCTCTCTTCTTCGTCTCGTGACAACACTTGGTTGTAGTCTTCCATGAGCTTTACTCCCCGTACTGCTGAGTCATTAACAACTTTCAATTTACTTACTATGTCCAAACCCAAATTATAACAGATGCCATTTATCCATTCATTTATTAGGATCTTTCTTTAGAAATTCCGTTGAAATAGAAAATCTTTTATAAAAGTTTAGTGCATTTTGCTAAATAAAATGCTCAATGTTTTTATCGGCGAACAGGCTAATTTGATGGGGAAGAATTGTCAATTTTTTGTTGTCACTATAATTAAATTGATTTAAAGCCGCAACCATAAGTTTTTTTTGATGTATAAGAAATTTTATCATCGAAAAAAGCAAGTGCTGAAGATTGTGGTGATAGATACCATAAATGATTGCAAAGTTTGCGTAGTATTTCTTTACTTATATATTCAGCAATTGAATTGTAAGCATATAATGTTTTTAATAAAGGAGCTTTTGCAGCAACAATAGCTTCTATCCAAAAATACAAATGTCTCTTATACCATTTTTCACACAGTCTGTCAAAATGAAATCGTCCCGAAATATAAATAAGGTTGGTTGAAAAGTTCCTGCGCTCGAAATGAAAGAATACTGTTTTTGTTACGAAATATATTTGTTTATTCAATATAATCTCCTAGAAGCTCAATACAGTTGTTCCAATGATCTTCCAATAATTTTATCCCATCCTTATAATGGTTTTCCGGAAGCTCTGCAAAATAACCGTCTACGGCTGCTATGGCCTCTTCATTCGACGAAAAATGCTTTCCACGAAGGAATTGTTTGAGATTTCTGAAGAGATAGTAGTTACTGGAAGCCTGGTAAATACGGTGGATGTTCAAGCAATTCAAAAACACTTTTGTGAGCACCAACTTTTCAACCAACCTGTATTTTTAAGTAATATATTGCCTTGGAAAGGCTCCCGCCATCCGAAAAGTAAACCGTTCCTCCAAGAAAAACTACTGCTAATTGCAAAAGTTCCTTGTAATCGTCCCGTGGTCGCTTTTCTTTAAGACTATTTTCTGCAAACTGCGTTATCTCTGTTGTATCGCCAAGTACATTTCCACGTGCTGATTCTCAAAATTAGGCTTAAAGTTAGGTTTATTAATTTTACTCCAACCATCTCTAATTCTATTAAACAGTGTATCCGGAAGTTTTTGTCCTGTTTCTTATCGAACTTGTGTGCGGCATCGGCGAATTAAAGTTTAATTTATTACTAAATCATTTACGTTGTGTTTTAAAGCTTCATCAGTTGCTATAAGGATTCGTACTGCGTCACGATTACATATTTTGCATTTTTCTAATACTTGTATTAGTTTTGGTGCAATAAAATGATGTTGACCTCGTCTTATTGTTGAATGGATTCGACCTGGTTCATTCTTTCAATCTTCAATATCATTCAGCCCAAGATGTTCTTCATCGCTTGATTCGGAATCCAAATTTTCGTAATCTTCTGTAAAATTTGTTTTAAAAATATCTCAATTAAATATATGACAATTTCACATTTAAAAAATGTAAAGAATTACATTTTTATGAAATCTTTATATCTCATCGAAGTTTTATAATGCCTTCCAAAGACCCGTAACCTGTTAACTGGTTTCACATTTTTTAAGATAAATAAACTAGTTAACAGGTTAAGTAGTCACTACTTATTTTTAAATACTAAACTTATTTTATTTTAGCACCATAAAATTGGAGGTAATGATATATCCATACAGGTAATGACATGGTAATGTGTAATACATCATTATTGGTTAAAAAGCTTAATTTTATTTAGTAAGTGCCAAACTTTTCCGAGTGTTTACCAAGGTTTTGCTGGGAACTTGCTAACCCACAGTAATTCTGTTACATACCTTTCCAAGCGGATGGACATTTCTCTCTCATACGACGTTCTTTTTCTCATCGAAGTGTTTTTCTTTATTCTATTTTTGCTAAGACGAAGTCACTTCCTATCATTGCACCAGGTCTTGCTTTTTTCTTTGATTTAATAAAAATATCTTATCTTCCTCGGTATTAATCATATCTAGAGCATTGGCATTAGCAAAGTCAAACAAATCATCAAATTTGTCTAAGAAAACTTTCCCTTGTTTTTCCTGTATTAACATCGGCGTATGCAATTTTTCTGCAACTTCCTCAATTCAAAGTATAAGCTCTCAACTTTTGTGACACATTTGTCAAAAGCTCTAATTGGAATTCGTGCTTCATTCCATAAAGCGTCTATTACTTTCACGACAAGGAAAGCACTTGCTTTACTTTGCGCATATTGTAAAATAATACATGCAAAACTTGCGCATTTGATGGTAATTTAGCACCGATAATTTGACTTTCGTCCTCTTGTATTAATTTTTTTATTTCTTTAACTTTCTTACTTTAATATTAACTTTATTATTTTTTTCACTTTAATATACATAAATGATTTATTTTCTATATAAAACTTTTACTTCAGAAAACTGCTGTTTTTGTTTACTTTGTAAACAAGAGAATTTAGCTCTGAGAATTACGAACGAAAAAAGTACCACGATCAAATATAAGCTTCATTAAATCGTAATAATGATTACTTTCATAATTTCTTATGTAATTATTATATTTTGATTTGAACCTAACTGTGAAAATCTGAATATATCAAAAAATGGTTTGACTTAGTTAGATTTCGTAATGTAATATTGTATGCTATTGAAAAGGTTTATTTTTTATGAAAAATAATATCACGCAAAAAGTTGATGCGCTATGATATTTTAATTCGGATTCAGCGTAAAATTTTATCCATCTTGAATAGGGCATAGACGTAGCGCAAAATTAATATTTGTGCAAATTTTATTCAAATTTTACATATTTGTGCTACTTTAGGGCGTTTGAGTCACGCCTTCCAGATATTCGATCAGCCTAATTTTTTTTTTCAAAATATAGTTTTTCGCTGAGAGGAACATTGCTAGGCGGAGTTACGGTCGAATTTCGCAAGTTGAAAAATTAGGCGCACTCTAATGTACATGTATGAATTTTAAGAACAAAATAAAATAAGTTGTCCAGGTGCAGAGAACTGCAACTGCTGATTGCAAAACGTTAATACGCAATCAACACAAGAATAAATATGTGTTTGCGTTCAAACGCTGAATATACTCCAATACACATATTCGTTAATGATTTTAAATCGATCAAACTACGTGCATCTTGTGTCTCTGATTTAATCATCGTTCGTTTTCATACTATTCTTGTTCGTTCGGGTCAACAATAATTATTTTGATGTAGAATAAAACAGAAAAAACAACAAACAACGCGTGTGTATTCATAATTATAACAAAATAGTTCCATATCAATTAAAAGGGGGTTTTGTAGAAACACATTTTATAAAGGGTATAGTGTACATTAAGGCGGGCCTCAAATCCGCTTTTTAGATTTTTTATTAGAAATACCAGTAATATTTGTCTTTGTGAAATTTGTTTTTCATAGGGGCTCTATCATTGTCGGAGGTTGGGCTCATATAGAATGAGGGAAGGTCTAGAGGAGATGGATCGTAGTCAATATGTAGATCCAGCCCAGTTTGTGTTTTTCTTACTTTCGTATATTTGGCTCACAAGCATGTTGTCGTGTAGCGCAAGTTTTTCAACAAATCTGGTTTGCAACAACAAAGCGTACCTACAGAAAGGTAGAACATCGGCATTTTCATACACGTAACTATCTGAAAATCGTTTTATGAAATTTCTATAATTTTTTCTGATGCATTTTTTAAGTTTTTCCGTTCAAATATAAGACAGAACCTATCTTATGGCGACCTTGTATAGTAAAAGCTTGGTATTCTTAGGTAAGTATGTGTTGTTAGTTAGTGATGCAAACATTCCAGAAATCTTTTTCGTCTTTTCCAAGAGACTTCTAGCGTGGGCGTTGAATTTCAATAATTTATCAAAATGTTTTCCGAGGTATGGAGCTTTTAAATGGAATATTTATGCCGTCTTGTATAAGTTAAAGGACATCTAGGACATTTACCCGAAGGGTTCCTAATGCAGATAGCCTCAGATTTGGCTGCGTTGATTTTAATGCCCTATTTTTTGTAATAGGCGCTTATTTCTCCAAAATGAAATGCAGGAGTATTCAGAGCTAGTATTGGTGATATATTGTGTGCATAAATTAGGCAATCATCAGCGTATAAAATAGTCTTTAAATTTTTAGATTGGTGAGGAAAATCATGCAGGAAAATGTTGAATAGGAAGGGAGTCAAGACACTTTCCTGAGGTACCCCACTTTTCACATGTCCTAAGTCTGGAGTTATGTTGTTGATTTGGACGCCAAATTTTCTAATGGTAAAGTAGCTGCAAAATATTTTTACCAGAAGCGGGTGAGCGCCAAGATTTAACAGTTTGTAGAGGATTCCATTATGATAAACTGTATCAAACGCCTTTTCTATATCCAATGATACTGCCACCGTGCACATTTTATCCCTTAAGTTGCAAGTTACATCATTGTGAAATTTTAACAATGCATGTTTTGTTGAGTGAGATCTTCTAAATCCAAATTGGAATTCCGATATTAGTTCCACAATGAACTCATTTTCTTGTTTTTCCTTAATTCGTGTTCAAATAATTTACCAATGTTAAATAAAAGGGATATTGGGCGAAAATCCTCAGGCAATTTTTTAATTATAAAATTGGAAACGCCATCAAGGCCAAAATACTTTTTGCTATTAATGTTGTAGGTGTGCATTCTGATATTATTCACGTTTGTAAAATGGTAATTATCAAAATTTTCATCGGCCAGAAACGTGTCATTAAATGTATAAATATAAACGCATGATGAGATTTGATTCTATATATTGCTGACCGGTCCTTCAGGATTTAGCCCTCCATGTCTCTAATTTTTAGCATCTTCAAGATTTATTAGCTCATTAATAATTGTTTTTAATAATTGTATTTGTTTAGTGAGAATTTTATACTCACAGCTAATGCTATTTCCAGTTCTATGATATATTTTCTTAAGGTTTTTCTACCATGCATACTTAACCTTAAACAAATTTCTTGGTGTAATCGGGATACTGACGCTTTCCTTCGTTTATTTCCAGTGGAGTGGCTGTCATGAGGTAAGTGTGTTATTAAGTGTATTTATAAGCACATCTAATTCATCATTATTTAAATTGCAGTTGTCGGGAGGAAAAATGGCATCTGAGGCTGCATCTAAATATCGGCAGAATGCGTTCCAATTAGTGTTCTTGTATGAAGTTATTACCAGGGACTTCTTGGTGTTAAACAGACTGCATCACTTTCCAGTTTCAGTACTAATGGGAAATGATCTGAGAAAGATGATAAGCTTTTGATCTGATAATTAGGTTGGATACTGTTGTTAATGCTGGGGCTTAATAGAAAGTGGTCTAGGAAAGAACACGGGTTAGGACACGATATATCGCAATCGCGTGTTACATCTAAACAGTTGTTTTGTAGCCAGCTATGTAGAACTTTTCCATTTGCGTTATCTGCATTATCTCCCCAATTTAAACTTTTCGAATTTAGGTCACCACCGAATATAAATCCATCATAATTATTGCTCAGTTGGAGAATCTGGTTTAAGCTGTTGTGTATGTATGTGATTCACATAAGACGCACACAAGGTATATATATATTTAAAGAGCCCAATAAATATTTTTTACTAATGTTGTTTGAAACCATTTCTATTTCAATAAAAACGTTATTAAATTGTGTTTTATTGCAAATATTGGCAATTGCTACTCCTTAAGCTGAATTGTCGTAAACGAAATTATATCCATTAAGATTTACTTTTTATTTACTGAATGAATCCTACATCAATTTGGTTATGATGAAGGATATTTGACAGTTCAATTTGGCGACAAGAGAACGTACGTCAAATGTCATAAATTTAAGACATCTATGGGCCATATTTTTTATTTACATTCTTTAGAAGCCGCAGGAACTCTGCTTTAGCTTAATTTTTTTGGCATGTTTTTAAAATATTAAAGAAAGTTTGTAATTTGCTGTTTCAGCGACAATTCCTCAGGTAAAAGAAACATATTGGCAAGTTTTAAAAATTCTTCAATTGTAGATGGTTTATGTGTTTGAGCTTGAGTAGCATTTCCTGGCAAATGATACGCCTGGTGAACGAATAGATTGGTTCAATATGTTGTTTACGTTATCTTTGGCAACAAGCTTTTCTTCACTAGCCTCTTTTATGCGTTTTCTTCGTACAGTACAGTTCGCAGGATGACCACTTACTCCACAGTTCACGCAGTGGGGTGCTGATGTCTCATAATTTGTGCGCTGGCATTTCACACATTGGAGTTCAGAATTGCAATTCTTAGCAATGTGACCCCAACGCTGACATCTGTGGCATTGTACCTCCTTTTCTTTTCTTTTAGGTTTCTCCCAAAGAATAGTTTGGCTTAAAAGATATTTAATGTGCGCAATATCGGGAGTGAATTCACTGGGTTCAGCGTAACCAAAAATAGGCCTGTCATATGAGTTTTTAACAGAATACGGAGTTGTAAATGTGTAATTTTGGACACAATGTTTTGAACCGATTTGTCAAGGGCACTAGTACCATGATAAAGACGTCTTAATACAAAAGAAGCTCTTTACGTGTATATAAATAAGAGTGAATATTTTTCTGCCTTAGGATCGTCATCATTTCAAAATGCACTATAGCATCTGAAAGGTACAACTTACTTCTGTGTTTATTTACGTTTCTTATTTTAAACGTTATTTTGGGTGTTTTTGCTTCCAATTTTGGAGGGCAAAAGGATTTGCCAGCATTTTCCTATTTGGCTCTAACAGCTTTCTCTCCCTTTCTCTGTATGTGGCTGTCCTCTGTATTTTAAATTTTCAGTCCATCAAGTAAAGCAAATCTTTTTTCACCCAAATGAGTTACGTCAATGTTTGCCGGTGATAATAATACCTCGGCTCTTCTACGCTTTGAATAAGTGTTGTAGGTTTGTTTGCTCTCCATAAATGAGTGCTGATCATCGTTGCTCAATTCCATGCTTGCACTACGTTGCAACTTCTCACGTGGTACCCAAATTCAGTCCCTTTTCAGCTTTATTTATATTTTATATAAATATAGCTTTATTTTCAAGTTTTTAAAAAAACTTTTTGCAGTTTCAATAGTTTACTAAACTTTTTCCCTTAAATATGTTTCGATTTTTATAAATTTCCACACTCCGTTATTTTCTGTGCGTCTGCATCGTTCAAGACCACAATGAAGACTCTGGTTAAATAACAAATATAGATGTTGTTTTGTGTTTTTCGTATCTTTCTTGATGACAACCTTGGCGGCGTTAAGTAGTTAGTCTCGCTGCTGCACTCAACATAAAAAGACGTGCCCTGACAAAAATATTAATAGAACCAAATATATACTGTAAATTATATTCCTAATCCTTCTTTTTTTCTAACTAATTAAATAAAAGAACTTTTAAAATAATAAATAGAGCTTTTAGTTCAGAAGTGGGATAATAAAATCCAAAAACGTTTTTATAAAGAGACAGTGCGGTGTTGAATAAAAAAAGGTTGAAATTGCGATTGCAATAAGAAAAATAGGGGAAATATCGAACGAACAAATTGAGAAAAAAAAAATACCACCCCAGATTTTTGCATAGAAACAAACACGAGTGTAGTGAGTGAGATCAGTAAGCATAACGAACGTGCTTATATATGTTAAACGAAAGAGAATCATCGAGTTCGTATGAGTGAACAATTTAATACCCATACCAAACACAAACTAACGGGAAATTAAGGAGTGTATGAGTGAACGGATAAAATACTCGTACTAATAAAGAAACGTACAAGCAAAGGAGAAATAACATTTCTTAAATAACGTGTGTGTGTAAGTGAACGAAGCAAATACTTCTCCACCAGACTACGAACGTAAGAAAACGCAAATTCTCAGCAAACGAAAATAAAAACAAATTTAAAAATTTGCGTGTGTGAACAAAGTGAACAATAAAAAAATTCCTTTTTTTATATAAAATAACGAACGTGAGTACGGGACTACTCATTTGACGGCAAATAAAAGAATACATATATATAAATACGCAAAAGAAGACAAGTGAACGTTGAATATTTGTACAAAAAAATACGAAACAGAGAAAATATGTATGTACGCAGTGGCATTGCAAGTGAACGCAAAATACTTGTAGAGTAAATACGCACGATAGAACGCAAACGGAAAAGTTTATATACAAAAAAATAGTAACGTATAAATTTAAAAAGAAAAGCAAGCACGAGTTTCCAAGAACGTAGAATATTTAAGAAGAAAAAAACAAAGTTAACGTGAAGAAGAAAAATTTGAAAATTATAACAAATACAGTGAATAGACGGACGATAAAAACATAATTTTTGTAAACGAAATACGGAAAATAAACGATAAATAAAATGAAATATTATTTTTAACAAACGTAAAAATGAGAAAAATTAATTCATTGAAAATAGAACAAATTAAAGTGATTCTACGCGAAAAAGGATTGTCAACGACGGTACAAAAATCCGAATTAGTACAACGTTTAACGGAGGAAATTGGTTGTGACGAAATAGAAATGAGTGATGATAACGTACACGACATGGCATCAATTCAAAGTCAGATTGATGAGATGCGCGAAATGATGATGACTTTAATGCAACGAATTCCTGAACCAGCACCTCGGGCAAATAAATGTTTATTATTAGCCGTTTACTCAAAAATGAAGGGTGTAGCGAAAATGTGGTTGGACTCCACACCAGTTTTATACCCAAATTGGAATGAATTTTCCAAAAGTTTAATGAATGAATTTGGATCCACCTGTGATGAAGCTGACGTACATTTCAAGATGGGAAATGCTATAAGAGAAGATGGTGAGCGTATATACTGTTTTCGTGTTTGTACACTAGGAAAACGTTACGATCTTAGTGATGCAGCCATTATAAAATATATCCGTGAGGGATTACGTCATAGAGATTTACAAAACGCTATAGCCACGGTAAAATTTAATTCATTTAAAGAAATGGGCGAAACGATTGAGAACTATTTACGAAACGTGTCGGTTGTGAAAAACTATTATAACGATAAAACAGAATGTAATAATAACAATAAAACAAAAAATATTGTAAAAAGTGAAAATAAAAAGACAATAACGTGCTACAATTGCTCGGAAAAAGGACATATTTCTAGCCAATGTACAAAACCATCTACGCGTAAACGTTGTAACGATTGCCAAAAAGTGCATAAACGTGGTGAACCGGAAAATTGTGGTAATAAACGAAATACAAACGTGCATAAAACAAATATAATCGATCGTGAAAATAAATTTATAAAATTGGTACGTATAAACGGTAGAGACTTTAAAGCATTTATAGACTCTGGCAGTAAATGCCATATGATTGGTGAAACGGTAGTACAAAAGCTACCATATAAACGTAAAAAGTGTTTTTTGAAAATAACTGGATTTTGTGGTGGTTCGCGGTACTCGAATCAAAAGATTTTAACCGATATCGAAATAGACAATATGAAACGAAATATAGAAGTTTACATCGTGGACGATGAACTACTAACTACAGATTTGTTGCTTGGCGAAAATATTTTTGATAATGCAGATGTAAGTACACAAAATGGCAAACTTCAATTTAATGATATAAGTGTAAAAACCGTTACATATAAAAATAAAACCCCGATTGATGTAAATGACATTATATGTGGTAACGAAGATATTTTAGTAAAAGACAATTTGGCAAACTTTTTGAATCAATAGCGAGATGTATTCGCAAACGATTTAAGTGAAATCGGGAAAACAGACGCAATCGAAATGCATATTGAATTGGATACCGATAATCCAATAACCTAACAACCTTACCGTGTGCCGGAACCGAAAAAAGAAACGGTCAATAAAATGATAAATGAACTTTTACGTAATAACATTATAACGAAATCTGAATCTCCATACGCGAGTCCGATAATTTTATTAAAAAAGAAAGACGGTACCGATCGAATGTGTGTTGACTATCGCCGGTTGAATAGTCACGCTAAAAAAGAAATATATCCGATGCCGAATATTTAAAAAAGGCTTCAGAACGCAACTCGGTGTAAATATTTTACACTCGATTTAAATAGCGGTTACTACCAAGTTTCTATTGCACGCGACGATAGAAAGTACATAGCTTTTGTGACAACTGATGGACATTTCGAATTCAAACGTATGCCGTTTGGACTTAAAAACGCACCAGCAGTTTTTCAACGCCTTATGACGCTTATCAAGGAGAAAACGAAACCAGACGATATGCTACACCAAATGGATGACATCCTCATCGGTAGTAATTCTAGTGACGAAATGTTTGACAAGCTGTCAAGAGTATTTATGGCATTACGCGAATTAAAAATTGTCACTAAACGTTAAAAAGTGTGAATTTCTACAAGATTCCGTCCAGTTTTTAGGCGGACCACGAGATACATACTGACGCCAGTAGCATTGGTTTGGCAGGTGTACTGCTACAACGAGAGAAAGATGGTTGGAAACCAGTAATTTATTATAGTCGATCTACAAGTAATGACGAACGAAAATACCATAGTTACGAACTCGAGACATTAGCTGTTGTCGAAACCCTGGAACGTTTGAGATACTATGTGTATGGTAAACAAGTAAAAGTTATAACTGACTGTAATGCAATTCGTACTGCTATGCAAAAACACGAACTTATTCCTCGAATAGCCAGATGGTGGTAACGTATACAAGAATACGAGATTACAATTAAACATCGACCAGGTAAACGTATGGATCACGTGGATACATTAAGCCGTTATCCAGCCGAAGAGTTACGCGAAATTGAAACAGCATCCCTGAAGATAAAAAAAAACTATTTCCGATGAAGATTTTCTGTTCAGCATGCAGCTTCAAGATGACAACATTAAACAGATTTTAAATAAAATTAACGAAAATGATGCTATTGTATCGAAAGAATACGAAATATCTCACGGTAGACTTTGTCGAAAAGTAAACGATAAAAAGCTTTGGGTTGTACCAAAATGCCTAAGATGGCGTATAGTAAACAAAAATCACGAATAGTTACCGACAGAGGCACAGCATTTACCTCCAAAGAATTTAGCCGGTACTGTAATGATTATAATATAAAACATATTCAAAATGCCGTTAGAACACCCCGTGCAAACGGTCACGCTGAACGTACCAACAGAACTCTGCTTTCGATGCTTAAGACAACTACAGATATTGATAAACGCTGGGATGATAATTTACGTAACATTCAGTGGTCTATCAATACCATGCGAAATAAAACAATGAAACAATCACCCCATGATTTATTTTATGGATTTACACCACGAGACATTTTAAAAACCAAAATAACCTTGATTCTACAAGACGATTATACTGATAACGAAAAGGATTTAAATGATTTACGAGAAGCTACAGCCCGACGACTATCTCAAGCGAAACAAAAAGCTAAGAAAAACGAAGCACCCAGTACAGGCGAATCCTGTAAATTGGAGCCCAAGTTCAAAGGTCCTTATTTAATCAGCCGTGTATTAGACAACGATCGTTACGTTATTACCGATTTACCAGGTTAATCAAGAACAAAAACCAAACGTCATTATACGGGTATTTATGCTTCTGATAAATTAAAGCCATGGTGTAGCTTAGCCGAGGGAAATAAAGATAGCCAAAGTGAAGATGAAGATAATCCGAATGAGCAGGAAGATACTCACAATAGCCGTAGTGAGGTCACTCCGAATTCTCAGGAAAGGCCGACTGTTAGCAACACTGAAAATGACAACCTTGATGACAACCTTGGCGGCGTTAAGTAGTTAGTCTCGCTGCTGCACTCAACATAAAAAGACGTGCCCTGATAAAAATATTAATAGAACCAAATATATATTGTAAATTATATTCCTAATCAATTTTTTCTAACTAATTAAATAAAAGAACTTTTAAATAATAAATAGAGCTTTTATATGTTTACCGATGTTTTGTGTTTTTTGTCTCATTCTGTGCAGTTGTGAAAATATAGTTTTGTGATTTTTATCTCATTCGTACTCAAAGTTGTATGTTTGTTGTATTAGGCAGACAAAAAAAAAATATATCAACTATACATTTGTGTGTTATAATTATTAATAGTGCTATAATAATTTGTTATAATAATAACTTATTTTTTATAATAATTAATAGTGTTGTTTGTTATATCTTTGTTGTCCAAGGCAAAAAAAAAATAAAAAAATCAAATATACATTCATATAAAATCACTGTACTTGGGTTAGCACCATAGCTAGAAACTCAGTGTTTCTGTAAATCGGCTAAGAATTTTATGGTGTCGCCTAAGTGGCTACGAAGCTAAGGATTTTCCATTTTGTACATCCTGATTTGTACTGTCCTTGGTTTATCTGCCGTACGCATTTTATGGCCTCATGTATATTTTGGCTAAAACTTGGTTTTTCCGAAGAACATGCAATTATTCTCACGGCTATATTTCGGAAACCAATTGGGATTTTGTTTTCCTGTCTTCGGTGCAATTGTACATATAGTCTAGGAGAAAAAAGTGCAAAATAAACTAACCCGGAAAAAATGCATCAAGTACCTTAAAATTACTAAAATGTTTAAAAATTTATTTTTTTCTACCTTTTTTCATACTTTTTGCTCCCAAACTGTGGGAAATTCAGTAAAGTAATCTCCAGAAAAAATATTCCTTGTAATACAGTTCATAATTCTTAAGAACATTATAGTTTGTCAACTATGTGCAATTTTTTTCCATAGGTGATTGCTGCATGTAAATATAAAGATTGAACTTGCCCTATATAAAGCTTGAACTAGCCCTAGAATAACAATTGAATTGAGAATAACGATTGAATTGAAAAAAAAATAAACTCTTTAATATAGAAAATAACAAGTGCCCAAAATTAAATGAATTTTGTTGCGTTTGTGGTCATATAGTGCGCAAAGGACCGAAAAAATTGTTTAATTCAGGAATTTAGCTTTGAATATACGCAATATTTCGATGAAGTCGATACAAGTGGTGAAGATTTCACGCCTAATACAGTCTGTAATAATTGGTATAGCACTATTTTGAATTGGTTTAATCGACTGAGAGGACACTTGCCTTTTGCTAAGCCGGTAATCTGGGTAAAAGACCCAAACGGTCAGGATAAAACCAGGCGCTACGCATGATGTTGAAACAAATAAGAGGAAGTTGAAGAGAAACCAATATGTTGTAGCTTTTACTGCCACAATGTTTTCTCCTTGCCATCCAATTTTCAAGATCCCGATTATACGCTTAATTTAGAAGATTATGAATCAAAACCGCTAACACAAAACGAAATGGATTACATTGTTGTCCATATAACGCCAAGCCCACAGGGTATACCAATGTTGTCAGAAGTGACAGTCGGCAAACGAGTGAACAAAAACCGTATTGGTTGTTGTTGTAATTCTCCACTAAAGTGCGAAAGAGATTTAAAAACAATGTATACAAAAAATAGTGTGTAAAAGTGAACAACTACACAGCATGTTTTCAAATATATGATCGCCAAAAGTATATAAAAGATACCATAGAAGTGCAACATGACTGCATTTACTAAAAGTTTAACTACCCTGTTTGTTCATGCCACATAAGGGTAATACACATTACCATATTGAATTGCATACTGAACACCCTTGTATGGCATGAACGACGGTTACCTTTTTAAGTTTAGTTTTTTCTCATTCTTTTCTCTATCTCTTTCGTTTATATACATTTGTATAATTATTAGTTTTTTGTTTTTTGACGAATAAAAACCAGAAACCAGTGCAGTACCGTGTTTTATTGTAACTCCGCGTCATAAACAAATTTTATAAAATAAAAAGTTCTTTGAAAGAACACTGCTGTTCACAAGCTTAGTACAAACTCATAACAAATTTTATATTTGTGTTACATATTGTAGTAATAAATAACTGTTTTATGTTTTTATAACATTTTTGCACATAATTAATGTATTTTTTTAATTTTATCTCAGTATTTAAAAGAACAAAACATACAACAAAGTTTCACATTTTTATGATCTGTGAAATGTATAAGCAAACAAACACACTCACAAAACACAATAAATTAATCGTCAGATTATTTTTGGTTTGCTCAGATATTCAAAAGAAATACAATGAAAATAGTTTTCATTCTTAATTTTATATCAAAGTCGATATAAGATATCTCAGTTATGATGCGAGATATCGGGAAACGGGTTTCAGAATCTGAAAGAGGATTGTTTGCCGTAAAGCAAGGTTTATGAAAGTAAAAGACAAAATTTTCAAAGGGTGTGAGATAAAAGTTCTCAACTTTATTTTTATTAATTTATATTACCTTTCGTACAAAAAGCGAAGATACACGTAGTGCGAGGGAAAGTAGCCAAAACGATAATAATCTAACTAGTAAAAAACTAGCATAAAAAAGGATGACTGGCAATGAAAAGGTACCGTTACCGGTTCTACTAGTTATAATCTGTGTAAATACTGCGATCAGAGTTGTAAAGGAAGGGAGTACAACACATATCCTAATATATTAATTAACCCATTTGGGGTCAGAAGGTACCAAAGGGGTACCGTTGAATTAATAACCAAAAATTAAGGTTTTTGGCTTAAACATTGCCGGCCACCTTGCAACACTAAAGTGTGTTGCAACAAAATCTTAAAAATAGGCTTAAAATTAAGGAATATAAAAAGAAACGTATAGTTCAAATGAGCTTTTAAATAATTCATTAATTTATTTTTATTATATATATATTAGGGCGGGTCAAATTGTATGGAACGATTTTTTTTTTGATGATGCGTATAGCAAAAACGTAATCTATAGGTGATTCTGAGAAATTTTACTCAAGAGACCATAGCTCTAAGTCGGATTTGGAGCCCCCCAAAATTTCAAAATAGAAATTTTTCCATATATACATAGAACAATTTAATTAAATTCGTCATAAAATCGGATAGAATTATAGTATATTTCTCAATCTGGGCTTGATACCTGGCAGCATTGTTCAATTGAACAACTATGTAACACTGAATAATGACGTTACAAAATAATGCCGTTTACCAACACTAAACCTTGCCAAGCTTGCTTTTCCTTCTTCCTTAATCGTTCATCGTGCAATGCACACGCAGTTTGCCAAAATACTTAAATAAAAACTCGGTTATCACAATACCAATATTTTTTTTATTTTCAAATTTAATGTGACACAATCAAAGAGTGCAGTGATAATATCAAAGTTATTATGGATAAACAAGAACCATCAACATCGTCTGCGGTGTCTTCGCAAATGGAAGCAACAACATCAACAAGTTTTGACTCCAGATTGACTAGCATGCCTCATCAAGACATTGTTGTTTTTGGTTTATCAAGTGATTTAAATGATCTTAGTTTGCCTACTAAATGTGACATTTTAAAATATTATTTTTTTTTAAGTGATCGTGCTAAGTTTGAAAACAAAATGTTCTCATATAAAACTTTTACTCCTCACGTAACAGATAAATTGATCCAAATTTGGTGTAAATTAAATATTGAAATCATTAATAGAAAGAGTGTTTTAAAAAAATTAACTGGTTTGCTTGATAAATACCAGAAACATGTACAACATAGAAACAAAAGAGATGAATTTAAAGCATTTGTTGATTCAATAAACGAATTATTTTATATTGGCAAATGTAATTGCAAATTAAAAACAACAGAATGCTCGTGTGAATTGATTCCAGAACATCTAAAAGAATTTATGATAGACCAGCATAATGATAGAAAATTCACAATGAAGCAACAACAGAAGTTCCAGAAGCAACTGTTCAAATGAGACGAGGTCATTATACTCCAAGATACGATGTCTTAAATTTTGCAATGATGTGTGATAGATTCGGTGTTTCAGATAGAGTCGCTTCATGTTTAGCAACAGCTTTATTCGAAGATATAAATTTTAGAGATGTTCATGGTAATCTTGTTATTATGGATACATCAAAAGTGGCTAGAGAAAAAGTTAAATCTAGAGATGCAGTGATTCGTACACGACATACAAATTCTTCCATAACTGCATTCTCTTTCGATGGTAGAAAAGATGACTCATTAACTACAGGGAAAATTTATGACAAATTTCGTACCACTATGGTAAACGAACCGCATTTAGTTGTTCTGAAAGAGCCCTATAATGAGTTACTTGGATATGTAAATTTGGGTAGTCAAGAAGATGCAAAAACTACACAAAAAACTGAATGAACTTTACAACAATAAAACATTAACAGTTGATCAATTAATTGGCATGCAGTGATGGTGAGCCAGTAAATACTGGAACAGAAAATGGTGTTTTACGATTATTTGAAAAACAGTTAAATAGACCAATTCACTGGTTGCACTGCACATGAAGCAGACATATAGCTTCATTTCAATGAACTGCCATTTCGTCATTTATATGAAGAATTGGACAAAACAGTCACCAGTGGACCACGAGCAGCAAGTGGAAAGTTATTCAAAGCTATTAAAGAATGTGAGAAATTGAAGGTATGTAACACTTTATTTTATTTAATATCATCATTTATTATCATTATTTATTGTCATTATTTTACTTTTTCGATTGGAATAAAGTTAAAATAAAATAATTGCATTTTAATTGATCTTAACATTTCATTTTTCAGGTAGTAGCTGATTTTGATCCAATACCACTGGAGAATATGCCTGCAATTATGGATCATGAACATGAGCTCGAACTATCAACAGATGTTAAATATTTATATCAAATAGCTAAAGCAATTTCGAATGGTATTGTTCCATTTGATTTAGCTATCATTAAACCAGGACCAATTGCACATTCTCGTTGGATAACCAATGCAAGTAGATTACTACGATTATATGTAACAACTAATACACCATCGACCAATGTAAAAGCTTTGGCAGTTTATATTATTACAGTTTATGTGCCAATGTACTTCAATAAAAACTTTTATAACTCTGTTGTGCACGGAAGTGCACTTTTATTAAAATTTATACGTTGGACACGATACCTCCAACCAAACTTTCGTAATATTGTAGATGGTGTAATTCAAAACAACTCATATTACGCACATCCAGAAAATATCTTATAAACAATGTTATTTGATGATCGAAAAGCAATACGGGATAGAGCTATCAAAAAGATTTTACACTATCAAGAAAAATTGTACGATTCAACTTAACTCAGAGTTTACAAAAAATATATCTTAAATTTCGATGCTACCGATTATGTCAATATGGTTGATATGAATAACGACGATATATTATTTGAACCAGCATTTACTCGACAGATTCCATATGATCACTTGGTAGAATACTTAGATTTCGATGAATCACCACTGGCTGATCCACAAATTCCAATGCACATACAAGGAACAGAAAGACATGTACAATTATTAACGAGTGTTTCAAAGCGAGTTATAGGAAAGAATCGTGAGGGATTTATGGCAGTGACATTAGAAAGACGTAAGAAAACTCTTCGAAAGGAGTTCAAAAACAAAAAAATTTATCGTAATAAAAGTTGTTGGAAATTATCTGAACTTTCATAATCTGCAAAAAAAATCTCGAAAAAATCGAAGAAAATTCAGAATTTATTAGTTAAAAGTTCATTTTAGGCTATTTTTCGACAAAAATTCCTAATATCTCTACTAAAAATAAAAAAAAAATGTCAAAGTATCAATACAGATTCTGAAAGGTGATAAAAATACCTTTCAAACAAGCCCAGATTGAGAAATCTACTGTAATTCTATCCGATTTTATGACGAATTTAATTAAATTATTCTATGTATATATTTAAAAATATATATTTTGAAATTTTGGGGGGCTCCAAATCCAACTTAGAGCTATGGTCTCTTGAGCAAAATTTCTCATAATCACCTATAGATTACGTTTTTGCTATACGCTTCATCAAAAAAAAATTAACCCGCCCTAATGTATATACCCAACCAAAGATGGTAAGTTGGGCAACTGGAAGACCAGGGCTCGAAAACGTTTTATTTTTCATGATCTGAGGCGTTATTTCTGGTCCCAAAACTAAGAAAACCCGTGCAGCTTGATTGAAATTAGGTCCAGCCAGAAGGTACCCATCAAACTGATCCTTAATCGTGTTCGGGACTGATTCCGTAGGAGTGTTAATACCCCTCATTTTCCACACTCTGGCAGTGAAGTTTATCTGCTGGTTGGGATCGTACGTAGAACCAACAGTCAGGCGACAATAGCTGTCATTATCCACTTTGGTAACGGGCAGCCGAAGTTTGTGGACCATGGTTTCGTAAATGTAGCTAACCTTGCTACAAGGGTCCAAGGCTGCACGTATCAGGACTGTGGTCTTCGGTAGATATAATTTGGCTACCAGAGTGGGAGAAAAGGTGACCACATGTTTTATTTGCAACGGACACGCTTGAGGAGCGGACGACGTCTGACGGGTTTTGTGAAGAGTTTTATTGTTCTTACTGCTGATTGTTCTTACTGCTGATAGAAATTGGACGGACAGATTGTTTATTTTTTGAGCAAGCTTGGCCAGTGCGAGTTTTGTTGGAAGCAACTTTGGTTTTGCTGGAGACTCCGGGAGGAGGAGACCGAACATGCAAAATGGTATTATGGTCACCCTTACAGACACTGCACCGAAAAGTGCTAACACAGTCTCTGGATATATGTGAGCCAGGCAGCGAGAGCAGTATCTATGGAGGATTACCATACGAAGCTTCTGCTCGTGACTCATTTTCTTAAATAGCGGACAATAACGCAAAGGATGTTTGTTGTTACAAACTCGACACTAGCGGAAGGAGCGATCTACGATTGAAGTTCGTGTCGGCGATTTCGAGCCTGATGGTCTAATGGCCTCCGATAAAGGTTCGGAAGTCACGGCGACGACTAGAGTTGCAATGGATGTTGTGACAGTTGATGAAGGTACATCAACAGGAGTTGATGGCTTCACCGACGGAGGCGGTGTGGTAATTGCAGGCGAGGGTGCAATTGCAGGCGATGAGGTAGTTGTAGCTGTTGGAGCTACCAAAGGTGGTGCTGCAGCTTCAGATTGCATAGTTTCCATTGCTTCGTCGTAATCCTCAAGAATGGCATTATCAAAAAATGAATATTAACGGCGACGAAAACTATTGTGTTTTTATGAGTTGGTCAGAATGACCACTTTTGCGATGTGTCGTCTTACAACCGCGTTCGCTGTTTTCACGTCCACGACCCGAACGTGACTGTCACTACCAGGATAGAGTTTTACGACGCGGCCTAATCTCCACGAAGTTGGAGGTGGTTGTTCGAATAACAACCAAATCGTCTACCTGAAGTTTACGTTCTGGATTTTTCCATTTATAGCGTTTGTGCAACGACATTAAATATTCTTCTTTCCACTGACGGCAGAAATACTGCGAAAGAGCTTTTATTTTTTGGAATCGATTTATTAAACTTAAGGGAGGGTCAATAATTGTAGGCTCCGGAGGAGCTCGAATTGGAGAACCAACTAAAAAGTGACCAGGGGTCAGCGCAACCGGTTCCTGAGGATTGTCCTTCATGGGACAGAGAGGACGCGAATTGAGGCACGCTTCGATTCACGCAAGAATGGTCGAGAGTTCTTCAAACGTACATTTGAAAGATTATGCCTCTTTTCTAAAGTGAAGTTTAAAACTCTTCACACCGGCTTCCCAAAGGCCTCCCATATGTGGAGCGCCGGCTGGGATAAAGCGCCACGAAAGACCCTGAAGCCTATAAGTAGAACTTACCGTAGTCTGACTTTCCCTAAAAAGAAGTTCGAAAATCTTTTTCCAATTTACGCGACGCACCCACAAAATTAGTGCCGATATCCAAAAATATTGTGCCAGGGCACCCACGCCGCGAAATAAATCGTTAGAAGGCAGCTAAAAAGGTTGGCGTAGATAAATCATAAGCAGCTTCCAAATGAATTGCTTTCGTAGAAAAGCAGAGATTTCACTAAACGACCGTTTAACCTCATAACTCCGTCCTTATCAAGAAAAGGGTTCAAAGTAAGAAGACAGCTTTTAGGTGGTAGAAGTTCTTTATCCAAAAGATATCTGTATTCTTCCGCAAAGTGAAGAATCTGCGACACCCTAGCTAAATGCAATTTCGTTCTTTTCAATTCGTAACTCGAAAGAGGGTTATCCACGCACGAACGACGACCTGATTTATGAGATGGATGAGCGTTATAAAAGAATCGCAAAACATACGAAATTACGCGAAGTGCCCTATTAAAACGAGAAAAATCCTTAAGAATGTCCACATTAACATCTTTCCTGTTTGTATCCGTAAAGAACGACGCATAAACTTTAACCACCCGACTCTCGACGTCAGTGCCAAGACGTGATAAGTACTCCACAAAGCCACTGTGGCCTATGCCACCAAAGTGAATTTTTGGCAAGCTCCGATGGCGAAATGCCTCGACTACCCAAATCGGCAGGGTTGTCCTCAGATCGAACGTGATACCAATTATGTCGGCCTACATTTTCCTGAATTATACAATCCCTGTTGGCAACAAAGGACAATCGTCGAATCAGTCCAACAATAAATTCGCTGAAGCCGAATGTCAATTTCATTAAGTACAGTTTTCAAGAGCTCAGAAGCTAAAACTGCCCCACAAAGTTCAAGACGTAGAATTGAAATTGATTTAATGGGGGCCACTTTAGTCTTGCATGACAATAAATGGGTGTGAATTTCGCCGTTAGGGGATTCAATGCGAATATATGTAAAGGGTGTCCCAAGAAGAACGCAATTTTTAAATCTGGCAACATTGGAAGTGTCATTGTTTGACATTTGAACAATTGTTATTGTTTGCTAGTAGAAGGTACGAGGTTAGTAAAAATGGAGCGCTACACGAATGAACAACGCATTCTCATTGTGAAATTGTTTTACCAAAATGGTGAAAGTTTTGCGGCTACAGTTCGCAAATTGCGATCAATTTGGGGTCACAATAATGCTCCAAAAGAGTCAACTGTAAAGAGATTAATGGATAAATTTGCCGAAACTGGGTCTGTTAGTGATGTAAAGACAACAACGCGCCATCGACCAGGTCGATCGACCGAAAATGTTGCAGCTGTACGTGATGATGTCGCTCAAACTCCATCCACCTCAATTCGACACCGAGCTCAGCAAATTGGTGTCTCCAAATCCACTTTGCAGCGAATTTTGACGAAAGATTTGCATCTTCATGCATACAAAGTTCAATTGACTCAGGAACTGAAGCCAGCTGACCATGGACAGCGAAGGGAGTTCGTTAATTGGGTATTGGAGAGACAACATGAAAATGCTGATTTTGCCGATAAAATCATCTTCAGTGACGAGGCCCATTTTCATCTTGATGGCTTCGTCAATAGGCAGAATTGTCGCATTTGGGGTGAGGAAAATCCTCGAGTGATTCATGAGAAGCAAATGCATCCTCAACGTGTTACTGTGTGGTGTGGTTTTTGGGCTGGAGGAATCATTGGACCTTTTTTTTATGAAAATGAGGCAGGTCAAGCGCAAACAGTCAATGGTGTTCGGTATCGTGAAATGATAACCAGTTTTTTCTTGCCTAGAATTGAAGAAATGAATGTGGAGGGCATGTGGTTCCAACAAGACGGCGCCACATGTCATACAGCCAGAGAAACAATTCAATTGCTGCATCAGTCATTTCCCGGTCGTGTTATTTCGCGTTTTGGAGATCAGAATTGGCCGCCTAGATCGTGCGATTTAACACCATTAGATTTTTTTCTTTGGGGTTTTTTGAAGTCGATGGTTTACGCGAATAAGCCGACGACGACTCAAGCCTTAAAAGAGGAAATTGGACGCTGCATTAATGAAATACCGCAGCATTCATGCAAAACGGTCATTGAAAATTTCATTAAAAGATCGCGTGCATGCCAGCAAAGCCGCGGCGGCCATCTGCACGATATATTGTTCCATACATAACCTCATTCTGTCTACTTTACGATATAATAAAGTTTCACGATTTTTTTTTAAATATCTGTGTTTTATTTAAAATTTAAAAATTGCGTTCTTCTTGGGACACCCTTTATATCACCCCCACGTATGCCTTTTCGAAAGAATCAGGAGTATAGTGAACCCAACGCGGAATCCGTACATATGCTGTTTACTTCGTGATATGATGTTACAAATTTTTTTCAATCATTTGCAGTAGTAGGTGGAAGCGAATCATCCCAATCGATGTTATCTAGCCACACTCTTTGCATGATCATTTTCGCTTTAATCACAACTGGACCTAGCCAACCAACAGAATCAAATAGTTTGGCAATAGTAGACAAAACTTCCTTTTTGGTATAACCTGATTTGTGCGCGAGCGGATCGACCTTAAAGTAAAACGAGTCTAATTGAGCATTTCATTGGATATCCAAAGTTTTCGAACTAATTGACTCAACAAACGTCAAAAGTTTCGCATCGACCAAATTTTCCGTTGGGAAACCCTCTAAAATTGAGCGGTCGTTTGAAGTCCATTTCCGAAGGTCGAATTTTGCTGAAGACAAAGCAGCTATAAATTGATCACGGGCGATCAGAGCAGATGAAATATCGTGAGTCCCTATTAAAACGTCGTCAACGTACATGCACTTTCGTAGAATGTGCGATGCCTCAGGGTATTCAGCCTCACAATCGTCGGCCAAATGCAACAAAGTGCGAATAGCGAGATAAGGGCGCAATTAACGCCGAAAGTAACAGTCTGCAACTCATATTCACAATTAAAAACAAATTTGAAAAGTCGCCAACGAAGTATTAAAAGGACTAAATAGTCATTAAGACTAACTTTATTCGACGTTTTGTTCGAGACGTTGAAAACGACGCGCAATTTTGTAGTTTTCCGTTCAGGTTTAACTACTGGATGATGTGGTAAATAGCAAGCAACAGTTGTATAAGATGATTCAGGAACAAGTTTCATATGACCTAATTTTAAATATTCATTAACGACGTTGTCATACATTTCCTTTATTTCAGGTCTTTATAGAAGAGAGGACTCAGTTCTAAGGTACTGCTTCAGTACACTAGACCGAGATACACCCAAATGCAATTGCTGGGGAAATTCACGCTTGAAAGGAAGCGTCACAATGTAGCGACCATTAGAACCCCGACGCGTAGTCCGTTTATAATTTTCCTCACAAAACTTGTCAAAAGTAGACAAGATTTTCTTTTTAGGGGTTTCCTCAAGTTCCTAAAATCGAAGAAGATTTCTATTCAGGCAATTTTCCTCCGAAAATTCTACTTTAGTAGAAAAGACACGAACCTGAGGTTGTATAATTGGACCGGTAACAATCCAACCAAAAACAGTATTCTGAGCCAACAACGAACCTAAAACATTTTTAGGAATTTCTCTTACTTGAATGCTGGGATAAAGTTCAGCGCTCAGTAAAAGATCAACAGGTCTACTCTCAAAGAAATTCGCATCCGCCAAACGAATATTTGGTAAGTTTGCCCTCACATTGGTAGGTACTGCACAAGATGGTAGAATTCCCGAAATATTTAATAAATCAACCGCTAAAAATTCCAACGAAAAGGATGTGTCAACCGAAGAACCAATTTTAACAGAACCAATTTTCTTAGAAGTAGACGAAATTTGTTCAACGTAGGAGATACGACAATTCGTAGAGTGTGTTGGAAGTTTTAAGGGATTTTGCAAACGTTCCGATATGAATGAACTTTCCGAAGCAGGGTCAATTAGTGCCCGGGCTGGATACGTAATACCCTGGTGAACGATATTCACCATAGTCGTTCCCAGAAGCACATCCTTATTCAACGATGTATGAAATACCTGCCTAGCAGGATATGTAGGATTGGCACCATTCGACGTGGATTGAGTATTGGGATCAGCTGTTGTAGGTTTAGGAAGACAAAGAGCTGTACCCGAACCTACAGCCGAATTAGAAGAAGTGTTCTCCCTAGCTGACCCCTCATTCGAATCGCGATGCAATAAAGTATGGTGACGTTTATTGCATTTAGAACAATTATAAGTACTACCACAATCCTTAGCTTCATGTGTCCTTGAAAGACAATTGACACAACAATGAAACTTTTTAACGGTAGAGTATCTATCAGCAACGGAAAACCCTTTAAAACGAGGGTAATGGCCTTTGTATGATGCGATTTTACTTTTAATTCAGCGGTCTTTTTTGAAAGATGAGAACCACGCAGATCACACGAACACTCTAAAGTGTCGATCCTTTCCGTCAGAAAGCGATCTAAATCACTTCAGAGCGATAAAGCCTTTTTATCTTTAACCGACTGTTCCCAAAGATTAACCGTAATGGCAGGCAACCGTTGAATACACATAAAAACAATCATGTGTGAGCTCAAATCCCCAGAAGAGGAGATGTCCAAAGTAGACAGAGCTGACAAACAACTGTTTATTCCGCGCTGTAACGATTTCAAGCCCTCATCGGTTTCCTTATCCAAAAAAGGAAGATTAAAAAGCGAAATAAGCTGATGATTTACCAACAAACGTACATTTTCATATTTATCGGTAAGGCTTTTCCAGGCGATGTCAAAGTAACGCAAAAAGTCGAACAATGGGACTTACACGCGAGTTATTTATGTAAAACGCGGTGAAAAGATCCCGAAAAGTGGGCAAAAGAAATTACTTTACTGTCGAAAATGGAATATTGCACGGCGGAAGGTTAAAATTAAAACCAAAATCTTCTGATGTAACCGGTTCAGAAGTAGATTTTTCACTTGGTTTTGCTTAAGCATTGCCTGGAGGTTCCAAATTTTTCAATTTCTCGTTAATTGCCGCTAAACAACTGACGTACGCATTAAAACTCGCGTCATATTTCGCTTCCGCTGCGTCCACATAAGAGGATGCAGCGTTTTCAGATTTCTCCAAATAACTTAAACACGATTAATAGGAAGTTTTAACAGTTTCCCGCTAAGTTCTTTCCCGTTTAACCGCTAAGTTCTTTTCCGCGTATTTTTTGCGTAAAAACTGTATGCGCATTTTCGCGAAGCTCATTAAACTTTGCTTCGAATTTAATAAGAGCGTCGGACTCTCTAATAAAAATTTCCAAAGCGTTATCAGACATTTTATTCTGTTTATAAGAACTAATTTAAAAAAAATCGGAAAAAATACAAAAAAATTCGAAAAAGTTCGAAAATAACCCGAAGAAATCCGAAAAGATACGAAAATTTACGAAGAAAATCAAAGAATTTTTCAAATTTTAAAAAAGTAATATATATGAATTCGAAAAAATATAAAGATCAAAAAATTCTGAAAACCCACGAAAAAAAATTTGCGAAGAAAATCAAAATATTTTTCAAATTTCGCCAAAAATTCGAAAAAAAATAATCCCAAAATTATTTCAAATTAAAAACACAAACTCAGTAAGTCGCGACTAAAACGGACAGTAGGGTGACTTTTTGTTAACTAAAAATGTGACAACAACCATGCAGTACGTATGTATGCTTTAACTAAGCTTGTATGTAAAAGTGAGGAAAGCACAAAGCAAATGAAAAATAATAAAAAAAACTAATCTTTATGTAAATAACACTGTAATATGCAAAATTAATATGCTTGTATATTATGTATATATCTATATTATTTAAAAGAAAAACAAATCACGCGCAAATTTAAGCACTTTTTGTTTGTAATAAACCCGACGGATATTTTATTCGAGGAAATAATTATAAATATAAAATTTAATTGTTTATTTATTTTTTTTACACCGTATTTAATTTTAATTCGATAGAACAAAATTATAAACGAAATTTTGTCAGAAAAAAATTTATGTTTGTCCGTCCGAGTAAACAAACGCACGGTCATAAAAAATGTAAAAACGAAAGTTATAAAAATGACAAGTGTCAAAAGAATGGACTGTATGGTGGATATTAGTATCGCGAAGGGTTGTAATACGATCATTCACAATAGAAACTAACACAAAAGGTATTAAAAATGTTAAACTTTTTTATGTTAAGTAAATTAAAATAATTTTATTTAATTTTTAATTTACACTTTTTAATTAAACGCTTTCTTTTTTTCACTTTAAAAGCTCAGATATAAAGATAAACTTCACATACCTTTTTTTTTTTTGATGTAAATAAAATTTATTTTAAAACAAAATCGATGATATTGTTGGGGTTGTTGCCACAAAAAAAGATGAAGGCTGGAAATATAAAAAAATTATTTCCAATTTTTGTCCTTATTTTCTTTGAAAATCCGGATCGGAGGACCAAAATGTTTGCCGTAAATCAAGGTTCATGAAAATAAAAGACAAAATTTTCAAAGGGTGTGAGATAAAAGTTCTCAACTTTATTTTTATTAATTTATATTACCTTTCGTACAAAAAGCGAAGATACCCGTAGTGCGAGGGAAAGTAGCCAAAACGATAATAATCTAACTAGTAAAAAACTAGCATAAAAAAGGATGACTGGCAATGAAAAAGGTACCGTTACCGGTTCAACTAGTTATAATCTGTGTAAATACTGCGATCAGAGTTGTAAAGGAAGGGATTACAAAACAGATGCTAACATATTTATTAACCAATTTGGGGCCAGAAGGTACCAAAGGGGTACCGTTGAATTAATAACCAAAAATTAAGGTTTTTTGCTTAAACAAGGATATTTATATTATATACATCTATCGCCCCTATTATTACAAAAATTGTCAGTGGGTCAAACCAATAATAAGCTGGCGAAGTGGAAAATAAGACGCAAGGAAGAGAGACAGAATTATTTGTCACGCACTGTAGTTTCGAGAAATTAGTTGCTTTTATAGGTTATCAGAGTTGCTGAAATAGTAGTTTCCACGTAGTTTTCTAACAGTTCGTAAAGCAATAAGGGGCGCTTAAGATCGTGTATCCACTGTGTACATTATGGCCAAGCCGAATTTCAATATTTATATACCGTTGACGATAAAAAGACTTTCACTTACTGAAATGACATCAAAGGTTTAGTGAATAAAATGGGAATGGAATATAACGCTGGCGACTATTCATTGACGGCTGAGTTTCAATTTTGTAGGTTGTGCTGTTGCACAAAACAAAAAACACCGTCAATTCCATTAGGATTCGGCAAAAATATGAAGGAATCTTATGAAACATTGGACAATATATTGAAGAAAATCAAATATAATAAACATATATGGAAGATTTGCTGTGAGCTGAAAGTTGTGAACATATTGCAATGTATTTTTCCGAAATTCTTTTGCTTTCGTTGTGATTGGGCTCCGCGAAGCAAAGTCGATCAGGATTAGTGTAACGACTGGAGAAAAAGAACTTTCGAAAACGAAAAACGGTTAAAATTGGTTAATGAACCTTTAATAAAGAATATCGATGATAAATTGCCGCTACTGCATATAAAATTGGGAATTGCTAAGAAATTAATAGAAATGGCCGTCAAAGATAATGAGGAAGTTTTTGTCTGTTTGAAAAACATCTTTCCAAAACTCAGCAATGACAAAATTAAAAAATGTATTGTCTATATATATATTTTTATATCTATGTTTGTTCACTTCGCTCTATTCGTATGGGCCGGATATAAGAAAATTAATGAAAAGCGAAAGATTCACGAACGTGCTGACAAACAACCACCACAGCTAAAAGCTGTACTCGAGGGCGTTTTAGGAAAGAATCGTGTATATCCAGACGAAGCAAAGAAATTGGTGTCAACAATGCTCCATTATTTTCATTAAATTAATGCACCTAGGACATTGAAATTACATTTTCTGCATCACCACTTTGATGACTTCTTACACCAATTGCCTACCGAATCTTTCGAACATCCATCAGGTCACCGTGCCAATGGAAATACGATACAAAGGAAAAAAGCTGGATACATTGCTTGCAGAAGTTTGTTGGTTGAGTTATAAGGTATCCCAATATGAAGATGCAGGCACCTAAGTCGCCGAGGAGGATAGATTTGAAGGACACGCCGAAAGAGATATGTCATTGAATGTGCTATCAAGATCAGATGATGATGATTCAGAATATGGACCTGAATGGCCAACGAAAAAACCAAGAGCATCAACTTCACAGGCTTCACCTAGAGCATTAACTTCAATGTATATTTAATAATTCATGTTTTTTTTGCCTTTTGCTATATTTTTCTTTTTGGAAAATGAATGATTTTTTTTATTTTGATGGATATAAATTTAAAAAAAGAGATCTTTGTGGGTGGTTTACGAAATTTAGTTTTCGTGTGAAAAACTGATGTACATAAGAGCTCAAAAATATGTAAAAAAAAGCATTTTCCAGGTTCTGTTCTGAAAAATTATGAATTATGGCAGCTATGGGCCAAAAATGAAGAGAAAAAGATTGAAAAAAAAATTATTTTGGTAAGTAATATAAGGATATTGACTCACTTAACATCTTCATTGTTAAAGGTATAATCTATATAACAAAAAAGTGTTAAGCTCAAAAGAAATTGTTAGATTTACTTTACTTATTGACTAAACCATAAAGTGAAATATTTAACCGTTAAAATTAATTACAAAAAACGTGATAAAGTTTAAGTAAGCGTTGAGTAAAAAAACTAATAATTAAAGTAAATCTGATTTAATTTTCAGATAATTCAGATTTAACGTTTGTATAACCAAGATAAAGTTAAAGTATGTTCGAAGTTATGGGCACCAATAAACAAAATTTAAATTGAGGAACGATTGAATTAACCTCGATAAGAGGTATAAATATCTCTTCGGATAACTGAGTTAAGATTGATAAGAAAAACGTCTAACAAGAATTATGATTTAATAGCCACGAATTATATCGTAGATTAACGTAATATATTGACACCGTTTGTAACTGGCTTTCCTAATTAAATGATACTTAATTATCCCTGTTGAAAAATCGAAAGCTCAAAATAAAGATAAATTATGTTAAAATACTTGTACTAGTTAGATAACATCGATGCTTGTCTCAAAATTAGGCTATTATATTATATTATTTTACCACAGTTGGCAGTTGCTTTTCTGAAAAACGACCAATAACTGGTTTTCAAAATTTATTTATGTTACTTCAAATTTAATAATCGCAATACAATTTAACGTTTCAATTTGGTGGATACAAAAACGCTTTTAACCAGTTATTTATTTATTAAAAAAATTTTGGTATTTTTATGCCTATAGCAAACCAAATCAATGTTAATTGTTTTTGAAATACAATTTTTATGAATCAAAATTTTCTGATAGTAAACGAACAAAAAATAATTTAAAATTTGAAAGAGCTGTCTGTGCAACAATTTTTACAATGTTAATTTTTGTATTTTTGTACGACATGTGTATTTTGTATGGAAAATTATTATACTTTTATATTCATTAGCGCCACCACTGGAGTTCATTGAACAACACAAAAAAAAAAATAAAAAAATATACATATATTCAGTACTGTTTTATATTTCATATATATGAACTATGTAGTTTTTCTTAGAAACTCACCTTTTAGTTTCGAAACGATACCTTGGTCGGGTAGATATCCCTAACAAAAAAAAATTTTAATAGCTAAAATCTGGAATTTTAACTTGCTTTTTTTTCGTGAACCGGAAGTGGCGCGTGCCAAAATTAAATCCTCTTGGATTTTCATTTTTGGAACCCTTAGGAACATTCTCACAAAATTTTAACAAAACCCCAAAATGGTCCAGCAAAAATGTATCCTTTTTTTGGATGACTTCATAAAGAATAACTCTTTGTATTAAAAATTTGCTAATATAACTTACATTTCTGTAGAAAGAACATGAGGAAAACTACATGTCATGTCGCTTCTTAAAATAGATTCATCATTCAATGGAATATCATACGTTTCGTTGCTTTTTAGCGATATCTGGGAGCCACCTAATTTTTTATCTGTCGATTTTGAAACGCTTGTACTCAATGACTCAAAGAGATCTGTAATTTTTTGTGAATTATTTTGAGCTAGGAAATGTTGAAGCAATTGTTGCTGAGTAATACTCTCTTGTCGGGATTCCTGCAGTAGTGTAATATGTTCCGATAGACGACTTTCGGTAATGACCAAGTTGCATGATAGTTTAATAGCATGTGTCGATAACCTTTCAAGTAAATATTTTGCCTCTTCTAAATTGTGTATACTATATATTATTGATTGTATGTTGGTTATGTTACTTATTTCCAGTTCTTTCGTGTCTTCAAATTCCATTATAGCTTGCTGAACATTTTTTATACTTTCTTGGATGTAACTTAAATTTGATTGAATAGAGTCCTCTTCACTATCAAGTTCATTATTGTGACCAGCGGAATACTCTTTAAGGTTAGATAATGCATATATCAACGAATCACGCTCATTTATTAAACGTTCGAGTTCATGTTCAAATTGTAGTACTATTTTTCGATTGCGGGCTGCCTTATCTAATGCTCTCGAAATATTGTTCCAGCTCTTTATTGCTGAGTTCGCATCTAATTTAAAGAGGCCTGACGACCTTATAGACCGTTGACTACGACGCAATGAACTTACTTCTTCAGTTTTTCGTTTAAGAATTTGATCTTTAGCGTCCATTTTGGCCCTTAATGACCTTACAGTATTTTCTTGTCGACGTTGATTTTTTCTTAGTTGGGCAATTTCACGAACTTTTCGTTTATCTTCAATTTTGTGACGATTACTCTGTTCTGCAATAGTTTTCATTAACCTTGCCTGAAAGAAAAAATTCAAGTTCTTACTTTAAATTTAAAAAGTTTTACACACACACACACACACACACACACATATATATATATATATATATATATATATATATATATATATATATATATATATGCACATATATATATATATATATATATATATATGTGCACAGCGCATGTTGCGGGGACGGTTTTTCATTTCACAAGTTACTATGAAGACATTTTGATTCTTTGGAGACTGACCTCAAACTTTACATTAATCTACTATATACATATATATACTAAAGACATTTTACTGGATACAGCGCATATTATAGGGACTTTTTTGGCTGTATATACAGATGTCTTCAAAGTATGGGCAATGAAAATATATATATATATATATATATATATATATATATAATGTCTTCAGTGTAAACAGTAAAATAACGAAAAGTTTAAGGACAGTCCCCAAAGTAACAAAATGTCTTCATAGTAACTTGTGGAATGAAAAACCGTCCCCGCAACATGCACCGTGCATATATATATATATATATATATATATATATTCATTATGCATATTTTGAAGACATCTGTATATACAGCCAAAAAAGTCCCTTTAATATGCGCTGTATCCAGTAAAATGTCTTCAGTGTAAACAGTAGAATTACGAAAACTTTAAGGACAGTCCCCAAAGCACCAAAATGTCTTTATAGTAACTTGTGAAACGAAAAACCGTCCCCGCAACATGCGCCGTGCACATATGCACAGCGCATGTTGCGAGGACGGCTTTTCGTTCCACAAGTTACTATGAAGACATTTTGTTACTTTGGGGACCGTCCTCATACTTTTAATTAATCTACTGTTTACACTGAAGACATTTTACTGGATACAGCGCATATTAAAGGGACTTTTTTGGCTGTATATACAGATGTCTTCAAAGTATGGGCAATGCATATATATATGTATATATATATATATATATATATATATATATATATATATATATATATATATATATATATATATATATATATATGCATTGCCCATACTTTGAGGACATCTGTATATACAGCCAAAAAAGTCCCTATAATATGCTTTGTATCCAGTAAAATGTCTTCAGTGTAAACAGCAGAATAAAGAAAAGTTTAAGGACAGTCCCCAAAGTAACAAAATGTCTTCATAGTAACTTGTGGAACGAAAAGCCGTCCCCACAACATGTGCTGTGCATATATATATATATATATATATATATATATATATATATATATATATATATATATATTCATTGCCCATACTTTGAAGACATCTGTATATGCAACCAAAAAAGTCCCTATAAAATGCGCTGTGTCCAGTAAAATGTCTTCAGAGTAAACACTAGAATAACGAAAAGTTTAAGGACAGTCCCCAAAGTAACAAAATGTCTTCATAGTAGCTTGTGGAACGAAAACCCGTCCCCGGAACATGTGCTGTGCATATATATATATATATATATATATATATATATATATATTCATTGTGCATATTTTGAAGACATCTGTATATACAGCCAAAAAAGTCCCTATAATATGCGCTGTATCCAGTAAAATGTCTTCAGAGTAAACACTAGAATAACGAAAAGTTTAAGGACAGTCCCCAAAGTAACAAAATGTCTTCATAGTAACTTGTGGAACGAAAACCCGTCCCCGCAACATGTGCTGTGCACATATATATATATATGTATATATATATATATATATATATGTGCACGGCGCATGTTGCGGGGACGGTTTTTCGTTCCACAAGTTACTATGAAGACATTTTGTTACTTTGAAGACTGTCCTTAAACTTTTCGTTATTCTACTGTTTACACTGAAGACATTTTACTGGATACAGCGAATAGTATTGGGACTTTTTTGGCTGTATATACAGATGTCTTCAAAGTATGAGCAATGAATATATATATATATATATATATATATATATATATCTATATATATATATCTATATATATATATATATATATATATATATATATATATGCATTGCCCATACTTTGAAGACATCTGTATATACAGCCAAAAAAGTCCCTATAAAATGCGCTGTATCCAGTAAAATGTCTTCAGTGTAAACAGTAGAATAAAGAAAAGTTTAAGGACAGTCCCCAAAGTAACAAAATGTCTTCATAGACATTTTGTTACTTTGGGGACTGTCCTTAAACTTTTCATTATCCTACTGTTTACACTGAAGACATTTTACTGGATACAGCTCATATTACGGGGTCTTTTGTGGCTGTATATACAGATGTCTTCAAAGTATGAGAAATGCATATATATATATATATATATATATATATATATATATATATATGTGCACAGCACATATTGCGGGGACGGGTTTTCGTTCCACAAGTTACTATGAAGACATTTTGTTACTTTGGTGACTGTTCTTAAACTTTTCGTTATTCTAGTGTTTACTCTGAAGACATTTTACTGGACACAGCGCATTTTATAGGGACTTTTTTGGCTGTATATACAGATGTCTTCAAAGTATGGGCAATGCATATATATATATATATATCTATATATATATATATATATATATATATATATATATATATATATATATATATGTGTGCACGGTGCATAATGCGGGGACGGATTTTCGTTCCAGAAGTTACTATGAAGACATTTTGTTACTTTGGGGACTGTCCTTAAACGTTTCGTTATTCTACTGTTTACACTGAAGACATTTTACTGGATACGGCGCATATTATAGGGACTTTTTTGGCTGTATATACAGATGTAATTAAAAGTTTGAGGACGGTCCCCAAAGTACCAAAATGTCTTCATAGTAACTTGTGGAACGAAAACCCGTCCCCGCAACATGCGCTGTGCACATATATATATATGTATATATATATATATATATATATATATATTCATTGCCCATACTTTGAAGACATCTGTATATACAGCCAAAAAAGTCCCTATAAAATGCGCTGTGTCCAGTAAAATGTCTTCAGAGTAAACAGTAGAATAATGAAAATTTTAAGGACAGTCCCCAAAGTAACAAAATGAATATATATATATATATATATATGTATATTCATTGCCCATACTTTGAAGACATCTGTATATACAGCCAAAAAAGTCCCTATAATATGCGCTGTATCCAGTAAAATGTCTTCAGTGTAAACAGTGGAATAACGAAAAGTTTGAGGACAGTCCCCAAAGAACCAAAATGTCTTCATAGTAAACTGTGAAACGAAAATCCGTCCCCGCAACATGCGCTGTGCACATATATATATATATATATATATATATATATATATATATATGTGCATAGCGCATGTTGCGGGGACCGGTTTTCGTTCCACAAGTTACTATGAAGACATTTTGTTACTTTGGGGACTGTCCACAAACAACCGGTTTTCGTTCCACAAGTTACTATGAAGACATTTTGTTACTTTGGGGACTGTCCACAAACTTTTCATACTTTGAAGACATCTGTATATACAGCCAAAAAAGTCCCTGTAATATGCGCTGTATCCAGTAAAATGTCTTCAGTGTAAACAGTAGAATAACGAAAAGTTTAAGGACAGTCCTCAAAGTAACAAAATGTCTTCATAGTAACTTGTGTTAGGAAAAACCGTCCCCGCAACATGTGCTGTGCACATATTCATTGCCCATACTTTGAAGACATCTGTATATACAGCCAAAAAAGACCTGTATCCAGTAAAATGTCTTCAGTGTAAACAGCAGAATTACGAAAACTTTAAGGACAGTCCCCAAAGCACCAAAATGTCTTCATAGTAACTTGTGAAACGAAAAACCGTCCCCGCAACATGCGCCGTGCACATATATATATATATATATATATATATATATGTGCACGGCGCATGTTGCGGGGACGGGTTTTCGTTCCACAAGTTACTATGAAGACATTTTGTTACTTTGGGGACTGTCCTTAAACTTTTCGTTATTGTAGTGTTTACTCTGAAGACATTTTACTGGACACAGCGCATTTTATAGGGACTTTTTTGGCTGTATATACAGATGTCTTCAAAGTATGGGCAATGCATATATATATATATATATATATATATATATATATATATATATATATATATATATATATATATGTGCACGGCGCATGTTGCGGGGACGGTTTTTCGTTCCACAAGTTACTATGAAGACATTTTGTTACTTTGAAGACTGTCCTTAAACTTTTCGTTATTCTACTGTTTACACTGAAGACATTTTACTGGATACAGCGCATATTATAAGGACTTTTTTGGCTGTATATACAGATGTCTCCAAAGTATGGGCAATGAACATATATATATATATATATATATATATATACTTTCTAACATTTAAATTATAATACATGTTCTTATGTTCTTATCCGCAGAGTAAACGCTAGTGTCGAACCTTCGATAGTCAATTGTGAGTTGAGTGTTAATGTGAATGTTAAAAAACAAGAATGCATCTAGGTGAATATATAAATTCTTAACTATTGGTTTGTTTGGTATATTTATATTGTAAATATACTTTATACCGAAGGTTTTCCAATTCCTTCGAATATTGTTATTACATCTACCAACTGGAGACCGAAAAAGTATTGTCTCGCATTTTCATTTGACAATCCGCTGCATATTTTTCTACAAAATAAAAATATTTTTGTAATATTTCATTGATTACATCGATTTTATTATCAGCAACACTAATAATATTATGAACTTTGTTCAATAGATCATATATGAATAATTTTAATAAAACTGGAGAATTTACAGTCCCTGTTGTAAACCATTAACAATAATGATTTTTTTTAACTTCTTGAGTTTTTATCACAGACGATAAAGGATTTATTATTCAACATATTGTTACGATTTTACCCTTTATAAAATCGTTGATTTATTTACCTTTTAAATAAATCGATATTTCTATATTGCAAATAATAAACACCGTTTGAAATTATTTATAGCACTATTTATTTATAACAGGAACACTTTAATAGCAAACTTTATTTACACGATGCAAATAGACTAAACGTTAGCCACACTTTAGTTCTTAATACTTCAGCGTTTTATTTAAAACTGCACTGCCGCTTCACCAAGTACCCGTATTTATATGAGTAGTCAGGTATTCTAGTTATTTCCAGTTATTACTACACTAAATTTTTCCAGCTGTCAAAGAATTTGCGTGATGAAATTTCTAGTGTTTAGAAATTTCTGTAACACATAGCTATTCCTTTTCCATAGTTGGCTAGTCGCTCTAGATGCACAACCTTCATTTTGGACCCTGCGCTCTGATCATTCTGTATTCTGTATAGCACATCATTCAACCTTTTATTACTCTGTAGGGGCCCAATGCGTTTGTAATTTGGTAGACCGTTTTTTCGTTGCGGGTTTAATAACAGAACCAGCTGACCCTCATTTAATTCTTCAGAATTTGCTGCCCTATCGTACCTCGCCTTCATCTTATCGATTGACTATTTTAATTCGATTGCGCACAAGTTCATGAAGCACGTTAAGGTATTCATGTTCCTGGGAAGCGTTGTCGTTGCCTTTATCTATAGCGGTGGGCTTAACACCAAATTCTAAATCGCCAGGCAATTTAAGTTCCGTTCCGAAAATATTTTTTGCAGGTGTCCGGGAGGTGTAATCGTGAACAGCCGATCTATATGCCAGCAGAAATTTGGGGATATGTTCGTCCCAGTCCCTCTGATGTGTACTGACCACTTTTTTAAGTATTCCTCTAAAATGCGATTGAATCTTCCGACCATACCATCATACCATCCATACAACTCACACATTTCCTTGAAGATAGCATATTCAAAATTCCTTTCCTGGTCAGAATGTAATTCTAATGGAACACCGTAGCGGCATACCCAGTTGTACACAAATGCGCTTGTTACCGTTCTGGCTTCTTGGTTCGGTATAGCGTACACATGAACTGAAATATTCGATCACCACATAAACTAACGGTTTCCGGAAACACTGACAGGGAAAGGGCCTGCTACATCCATTGCTATCTGCTCAAATAGGGCACCAGAGTAGTATTGTTGAAGTTGCCCACGACTTCTCCTTACTGGTCTTTTAGCTGCGATGCATTTCGCGCAATTTGCTATCGAATCGCTTACAGCTTGCTGTTAGCCGACCCAGTAGAATCGTTGTTTTAACTTCTCTAGGGTTTTCGTGACACCGAGATGACCACCACTGGGACCGTCATGGCACTCTTTTAATACTTCGTCTATTTTGCTTGACGGTATCACAATTAGGTCTGTCTCAGTTTTGCCGTCCGCACATTCCCATATCCGGTATAAGCAGTGATTAATTACCCGTAGACTGTTCCAGACATTAGCCGACTTTCAGCTGATATTTGTTCACGGGTAGGCCTCCTGTCCTCTGCTTTGGCTGACATAATTTTTGACTGTATGGGGTCATTCTGTTGCGCCGCTGACCAGGCTTTACTTGACTCGATATGCGTTAGTCTTACATCAACGATGTACTCTTTTCCTTCAGCCCTCGAACAATGCTTGCACTCTAAATTACAGGGCCGTCTTGAAAGGGCGTCCGCATTGCAATGCTTTATGTCTTTTCTGTGATCGATGCTGAAATCATAGCTTTGCAGCCGTTCAATCCAACGAGCTAGCTGCTCTTCTGGTTATTTAAATTGTAGCAGCTATCTATGTGCAGAATAGTCGGTTCTTAGTTTAAAGTGCTGACCGTACAGACACTTTTGGTTGTGCTTTACACATTCTACGATCACCTGCGAAAGCACACATCCTATTCCGTATCCACTTGCATCGCTATCCAGCACAAATTTTTCTCCGTCCACAGGATATCCAAGAATCGGTGCCGTACATATTAACTCCTTGATCCTTAGGAATGCTTTTTCTTGGGCTTCTCTCCAATGAAATGGTCGCACCAGTAATATTATTCGCTCTTAGTGGCAAAATAAAACGCTACAACTCTTCAGAGTTGCGGGTTTAATAACAGAACCAGCTGACCCTCATTTAATCCTTCAGAATTTATATATATATATATATATATATATATATATATATATGCATTGCCCATAATTTGAAGACATCTGTATATACAGCCAAAAAAGTCCCTATAAAATGCGGTGTGTCCAGTAAAATGTCTTCAAAGTAAACGCTAGAATAACGAAAAGTTTAAGGACAGTCCCCAAAGTAACAAAATGTCTTCATAGTAACTTGTGGAACGAAAAACCGTCCCCGCAACATGCGCCGTGCACATATATATATATATATATATATATATATATATATATATATATATATATATGTGCACAGCACATATTGCGGGGACGGGTTTTCGTTCCACAAGTTACTATGAAGACATTTTGTTACTTTGAGGACTGTCCTTAAACTTTTCATTATTCTAGTGTTTACTCTGAAGACATTTTACTGGACACAGCGCATTTTATATGGACTTTTTTGGCTGTATATACAGATGTCTTCAAAGTATGGGCAATGCATATATATATATATATATATATATATATATATATATATATATATATATATATATATATATATATATATATGTGCATGGCGCATGTTGCGGGGACGGGTTTTCATTCCACAAGTTACTATGAAGACATTTTGTTACTTTGGGGACTGTCCACAAACTTTTCATACTTTGAAGACATCTGTATATACAGCCAAAAAAGTCCCTGTAATATGCGCTGTATCCAGTAAAATGTCTTCAGTGTAAACAGTAGAATAACGAAAAGTTTAAGGACAGTCCTCAAAGTAACAAAATGTCTTCATAGTAACTTGTGTTAGGAAAAACCGTCCCCGCAACATGTGCTGTGCACATATTCATATTCATTGCCCATACTTTGAAGACATCTGTATATACAGCCAAAAAAGACCTGTATCCAGTAAAATGTCTTCAGTGTAAACAGTAGAATTACGAAAACTTTAAGGACAGTCCCCAAAGCACCAAAATGTCTTCATAGTAACTTGTGAAACGAAAAACCGTCCCCGCAACATGCGCCGTGCACATATATATATATATATATATATATATATATATATATATATATGCATTGCCCATACTTTGAAGACATCTGTATATACAGCCAAAAAAGTCCCTATAAAATGCGCTGTGTCCAGTAAAATGTCTTCAGAGTAAACACTCGAATAATGAAAAGTTTAAGGACAGTCCCCAAAGTAACAAAATGTCTTCATAGTAACTTGTGGAACGAAAACCCGTCCCCGCAATATGTGCTGTGCACATATATATATATATATACTTTCTAACATTTAAATTATAATACATGTTCTTATGTTCTTATCCGCAGAGTAAACGCTAGTGTCGAACCTTCGATAGTCAATTGTGAGTTGAGTGTTAATGTGAATGTTAAAAAACAAGAATGCATCTAGGTGAATATATAAATTCTTAACTATTGGTTTGTTTGGTATATTTATATTGTAAATATACTTTATACCGAAGGTTTTCCAATTCCTTCGAATATTGTTATTACATCTACCAACTGGAGACCGAAAAAGTATTGTCTCGCATTTTCATTTGACAATCCGCTGCATATTTTTCTACAAAATGAAAATATTTTTGTAATATTTCATTGATTACATCGATTTTATTATCAGCAACACTAATAATATTATGAACTTTGTTCAATAGATCATATATGAATAATTTTAATAAAACTGGAGAATTTACAGTCCCTGTTGTAAACCATTAACAATAATGATTTTTTTTAACTTCTTGAGTTTTTATCACAGACGATAAAGGATTTATTATTCAACATATTGTTACGATTTTACCCTTTATAAAATCGTTGATTTATTTACCTTTTAAATAAATCGATATTTCTATATTGCAAATAATAAACACCGTTTGAAATTATTTATAGCACTATTTATTTATAACAGGAACACTTTAATAGCAAACTTTATTTACACGATGCAAATAGACTAAACGTTAGCCACACTTTAGTTCTTAATACTTCAGCGTTTTATTTAAAACTGCACTGCCGCTTCACCAAGTACCCGTATTTATATGAGTAGTCAGGTATTCTAGTTATTTCCAGTTATTACTACACTAAATTTTTCCAGCTGTCAAAGAATTTGCGTGATGAAATTTCTAGTGTTTAGAAATTTCTGTAACACATAGCTATTCCTTTTCCATAGTTGGCTAGTCGCTCTAGATGCACAACCTTCATTTTGGACCCTGCGCTCTGATCATTCTGTATTCTGTATAGCACATCATTCAACCTTTTATTACTCTGTAGGGGCCGCCCCAATGCGTTTGTAATTTGGTAGACCGTTTTTTCGTTGCGGGTTTAATAACAGAACCAGCTGACCCTCATTTAATCCTTCAGAATTTGCTGCCCTATCGTACCTCGCCTTCATCTTATCGATTGACTATTTTAATTCGATTGCGCACAAGTTCATGAAGCACGTTAAGGTATTCATGTTCCTGGGAAGCGTTGTCGTTGCCTTTATCTATAGCGGTGGGCTTAACACCAAATTCTAAATCGCCAGGCAATTTAAGTTCCGTTCCGAAAATATTTTTTGCAGGTGTCCGGGAGGTGTAATCGTGAACAGCCGATCTATATGCCAGCAGAAATTTGGGGATATGTTCGTCCCAGTCCCTCTGATGTGTACTGACCACTTTTTTAAGTATTCCTCTAAAATGCGATTGAATCTTCCGACCATACCATCATACCATCCATACAACTCACACATTTCCTTGAAGATAGCATATTCAAAATTCCTTTCCTGGTCAGAATGTAATTCTAATGGAACACCGTAGCGGCATACCCAGTTGTACACAAATGCGCTTGTTACCGTTCTGGCTTCTTGGTTCGGTATAGCGTACACATGAACTGAAATATTCGATCACCACATAAACTAACGGTTTCCGGAAACACTGACAGGGAAAGGGCCTGCTACATCCATTGCTATCTGCTCAAATAGGGCACCAGAGTTGTATTGTTGAAGTTGCCCACGACTTCTCCTTACTGGTCTTTTAGCTGCGATGCATTTCGCGCAATTTGCTATCGAATCGCTTACAGCTTGCTGTTAGCCGACCCAGTAGAATCGTTGTTTTAACTTCTCTAGGGTTTTCGTGACACCGAGATGACCACCACTGGGACCGTCATGGCACTCTTTTAATACTTCGTCTATTTTGCTTGACGGTATCACAATTAGGTCTGTCTCAGTTTTGCCGTCCGCACATTCCCATATCCGGTATAAGCAGTGATTAATTACCCGTAGACTGTTCCAGACATTAGCCGACTTTCAGCTGATATTTGTTCACGGGTAGGCCTCCTGTCCTCTGCTTTGGCTGACATAATTTTTGACTGTATGGGGTCATTCTGTTGCGCCGCTGACCAGGCTTTACTTGACTCGATATGCGTTAGTCTTACATCAACGATGTACTCTTTTCCTTCAGCCCTCGAACAATGCTTGCACTCTAAATTACAGGGCCGTCTTGAAAGGGCGTCCGCATTGCAATGCTTTATGTCTTTTCTGTGATCGATGCTGAAATCATAGCTTTGCAGCCGTTCAATCCAACGAGCTAGCTGCTCTTCTGGTTATTTAAATTGTAGCAGCTATCTATGTGCAGAATAGTCGGTTCTTAGTTTAAAGTGCTGACCGTACAGACACTTTTGGTTGTGCTTTACACATTCTACGATCACCTGCGAAAGCACACGTCCTATTCCGTATCCACTTGCATCGCTATCCAGCACAAATTTTTCTCCGTCCACAGGATATCCAAGAATCGGTGCCGTACATATTAACTCCTTGATCCTTAGGAATGCTTTTTCTTGGGCTTCTCTCCAATGAAATGGTCGCACCAGTAATATTATTCGCTCTTAGTGGCAAAATAAAACGCTACAACTCTTCAGAGTTGACAAAAAGGGTTCTTTAATGATTAAAATGAATCTTAAGACTAACTTAAACATATTTCTAAGATTAACTGGTTCAAGAGCATCAAATGTGCAATATCGGTAAAACATGAGATGTACTCGTATAAAAAAAGAGCATAACACAGAGAACTTAAATGAAATTGTTACGTTACTACATAACTATTGGCATTTAAGTACACTTAGATACACAAAAATATTGTGAACAACAATTTAAACTAAAAAGGGAATAGGGTTTCGTTATTTTAATACTGACTGGCTTTTTGAATGTAAAAACGAGTATCATTAAAGTTATTACTAATTATAAATAATTTCTAGTATATACATTTTTCTTTTTTTTTTATTATCAACCTTTTTCTTTTAACAAAATTTTTTAATAAAAAAAAATATTTTGCGATAATTTTTGTTAATGGTCCATATATTTAATCGGTCTTTTAATATTAGACACATGAACATTTTCTAATTTTTGTTTTCTGAATTTTGGTTGCTCTTTGTGCCTTAGGTTTCTGTAATTTTTTACAGGTTGGTTGAAAAGTTCCTGCGTTCGAAATGAAAGAATACTGTTTTTGTTACGAAATATATTTTTTTATTCAATATGATCTCCTAGAAGCTCAATACACTTGTTCCAATGATCTTCCAATAATTTTATCCCATCCGGAAGCTCTGCAAAATAACCGTCTACGGCTGCTATGGCCTCTTCATTCGATGAAAAATGCTTTCCACGAAGGAATTGTTTGAGATTTCTGAAGAGATAGTAGTCACTGGGAGCCAAATCTGCTGAATACGGTGGATGTTCAAGCAATTCGTACTTTAATTCTTTCAATTTAGCCATCGTTAAAACACTTTTGTGAGCAGGTGCATTGTCTTGATGAAAAATGATTTTTTCTTCTTTAAACCAGGTCTTTTCTCACGAATTTTTTCATCCAACTGATCCAAAAGGCTGCAATAATATTCAGAGTTGATTGTTTTACCTTTCTGAAGATAATCAATTAACAAAATTCCTTTTGCATCCCAAAAAACTAATGCCATAACCTTCTTTGCTGATCGTTGTGACTTCACCTGCTTTGGAGCTGAACAACCAGCTTCAGTCCACTGTAAATGTTCTTGTTTCAATTTAGGATCATGGTGGTAGATCCAAGTCTCATCCATAGTTATAAAACGACGCAAGAAGTCGGTTTTATTTTTGTTGAATTGTTAATGTGTGCGGCACTAACTTTCCAAACAGTTTTTTCATACTTCATACGTAATTCTTCATGTAAAATATGGAGTACTCGTTCGTCTGAGATGCCTATGGCATTAGCAATTTCACGCTTAGTCAAACTTGGATCTTCACTAACCATATTATGTACCTGCTCAATCATTTCTGCTGTGGTTGCAGTTTTTGGTCGTTTTTCGCGTGGATCGTCTTCAAGGCTGGTACGACCACGTTTAAATTCACCAACACAAAATTCAACGGTGCGTTTTGAAGGTGAGGACTCCTTATACACTTCTAACAATTGTTCATAAATTTCCTTTGCTTTTAAACCCTTCAAAACAAAGAATCTAATGACTGCACGATATTCCATTTTTTCCATATTAAAAAAAATCAATTACACGTCAACTTAAAATGGCTTGTAAACAAAGAAAGAATCGACAGAATGACTTGCAACTTTGCTTGTGTTCTCAGGACAGTTATACCAACTTGAGAAAAAAAAAAGTTTGGAGCTAGCAGTGCCATCTCTTGGTGAGCGCAGGAGCTTTTCAACCAACCTGTATGTAACCTTCTTCCCTATTCTCCACGCAATTTTCTCTATTTGGATTTCTTTTCTCATTTAATCTGCTCTTGTATTTTCTATTCTTCTTATATCTAGATCATAACCTATTTGATTGTAAATTACATCGAAAGGGGTACATTTAATAATACTGTGAAAGGTATTATTGTAAAAATTAAAGGCTTTGTCATTTGTGTTTCCACTGGCAACTCTTCCTCGAGATTTAACGCTCTTATTCTTTCTGTAATAGTATTGTTCAGCCGCTCTAGATCAGAGTTTCCAGCGTGGCTGTTTGGTTTTGTTGTATGAAAGTCTATATTTTTAGCGTTTAAGAAATTCGAAAAATTATTTGACTACAACATTTTGAATTCTAAACCGATTGACTACAGTATTCAAAATTGGAATACCATCATTAAGGTCTTCTTCCTGAGAGTGTATTGTTTGGACATCCATAGAATCTCCGTCGTTGCTTGTATATTTCTGTCGTATTTATCTCATTTGTCTCAGCATTGATTCGACTTAGAAAATCGTCAATATAGTTATGCTTTCCTTTTATATACTCTATTTTAAAATTATATTCGCCTAAGTCTTTAGTTTGGCATTTCGTAAAGATTTAAATATATCTTTAATATTTTTAATATGTTCCGTTAAGGATGAAATAAATATCAGTATGTCGTCCATAAAAACTACACATGTTTTATTTATAAAACTTTCTAAGTATTAAATTCATCAATCTTTGAAAGGTTGATGGTGCATTTTGAGGCCAAAGGGCACTCAAATAAACTCATAGTGCCCGAAGGAAGTAAAAAAATAATTTGTTTCTATCCTTTTCTTTAAGAAGTATCTGATGGAAGCTCTTGGCTAGGTCTAAAGTTGAAAAATATTGTGCTCTGCCCAGCTTATCTAGAATTCCATTTAAGTTAGGTGTAGGATATTTGTCTTCTACCGTATGTTTGTTTAGCTTTCGATAATCAATTACTATTGTAGTGTGCATACTTACGGTACATAGTGTACAAAGGGAAAACAACGGTTTGTATTTCAACCTTAAGTTGAATTAGTCAGAACTAATAAAACTAAATAAAATTCATAAAACAATTATGAATACCCATGGGTAAAAACGTACTAAAGGGTTTCACATTACATTGTTTATAGTACTGACCATTGTCAAGTAATGTGTTTGTTGATACTGGACCTCACGCAGTTCAAGTGCAATGAATGCATGTGACACTTTGAAACATTGCGACTGCAGTAAATCTGGCGCGCACATGTTTGAATTTAATCAATGTTAATTTTGTTTTGACGTTTCCCCTTTGTCACAGTACAAATAAATTTAGTATATAAGTCGTTGTAAAAATTAGAAATAAGTTAGTGTTAATTATAGTGTTAAACTCATCACACATGATTGTAATAAATTTATAGTACTTTTTCTCTTTACAAAACTTGGTTTAAGTTTTATTGAGTGTTAAACTCATCACACTATCCTCCTTCTTTATCCTTCTTTTTAGGAACGATCCACAATGGGCTATTATAAGCAGAATTGCTCTCACTGATAATATTTTGTTTCAACATTTCATTTATTTGTTTCTTGATTTCACTTTCATGAATTTGAGGGTACCAGTATATCTTCGAATATAGGGGCTTGTCAACGTCAGTAATTATTTGATGTTCTATTTAAGTTGTAGCTGAAAGCTTATCACCTTCGATATAAAATAGGTCTTTAAATTCTGTTAGAAGATTCGTTATTGTTCCTATTTCTCCTTTGTTAAAATTACTAACATGTTTTCCCTTGTAATTGGTTCAAGTGAACATATATTTTCTGTATGAAAAGGATAGTGCATCTCTTCCAAAAACAATTTGTTACCTAAAATTTCCACATAACCGCGTTCGTTATTTATTTTCGCCTTAAGGGGTATCAACAAATTTTGTCCGATTATAGCATCATATTTATCAATCTGAAAGTAAATTTTTTCCCCAACTAAGTTCCACTACAATGCAAGCCTCTTGGAAAAGGTGTTACTATATAAGAATGTACCTCATCAATTCAATTTATAGTTCGATATTTAAGAGGCTTTTTAAGTTTTTGTTCAGGGTAATTTTCAACTAATTTATTCCGCTTAACAATACTAGTTGTTGAGCTGGTATCTATAGCATTTAATTTTTTGCCTACCTATTGTAATTATTGTTGTGGGTAGTTTAGATCTGGAGGCATTGTCAAAAAAATTTAGCTCGTTTTCCTCAACATTATAATGTCCATCATTTGCTGGTATTGTAATTGTTTGAAACATGCCCAAGAATTCTTTTGCGGTCAACACTCATATGTGAAGGTCAAATTTTGAATTTTTCGAATACGTTAAATAATTCGTTAAGATTACTTACTTTTACATAACGGCATCGATGGAAAAATTTTCCGTAAGTTACTCTTGGTTGAAATGTAGAAGTGATTTTACCTTTTCCTCCTTCCCATTGCATATCGCTACGCCTGCTGGCTTCTCCTATTAACTGCTTAGCTGATCATATCCTGTACATGGCCCAAAAGATTGTTCAATTGATTTATTAAAGGGCATCACATGTTCTCTATCTTCCAACGGTTTTAACCTTTGGAATTGGTCTAAAACGTCTTTTGGTCGTAGAAAAAATTGCAATTCCTGGTTTTATTGATGTTGTATTTGTACTTGCTGTTGTATTTGTTGTTGTTCCTGCTGTTGTATTTGTTGTTGTTTTACCTGTTGTTGTGCTGCGAGCTGCTGGTTCTGTTGTAAAATTTTCTTTTCCTGCTGCTGTAGTACCGCTACTAGCTTATAAATTTTTTGTTGTAATTCCTCCATTGTATTGTTATATTTTTTTATACTTTTAAATTAATTTTCTTCCTTCGTTTTCTATTAAACTATTTCTTGCTTTTTTTCTTAATTCGTTTTGTTTTTGTTCACTTTGTGTGCACTACTGTTCTTTTTATTACTCATTCTCGTGTACCGAGAAGTCCATTACCTTTTAACAGCACTACAAAAATTGTTTCTTTGAATAAACTTTATTTTTTTTTTCTTTTTATGTTCATGGAATGTTTGAGTGTTTCTTTACAGAATTTTTTATTAACCGTAACTTATAAGTACAGTTTATTCATTTTCTAATATATTTATAAATAGAAATTATATTCTTGAAACCGAAAAATTTCTTCCAAACTGTATTTATAATTTTTTTTTACAATTTTTAAGCTATTAATAATTTCGGTTTTTGAATAGACCGTTTTCCGAGAGTAGACAAAAGGGTTCTTTATTGATTGAAATAAATCTTAAGACTAACTTAAACATATTTCTTATACTAACACGTTCCCAATTCAAGAGCATCAAATGTGCAATATCGGTAAAACATGGGACGTACTCGTATAAATATAGAGCATAACACAGAGAATATAAATGAAATTGTAATGTCACTACATAACTATTGGCATTTAAGTACACTTATATATACAAAACTATTGTGAACAACAATTTAAACGAATAAGAGAAAAGGGTTTCGTCCGGGACGTAACTCGCCTTCTTAGTCAGCTCGCAGTAACACTGGCAAAATTTGGTACACATCGTCGGTAATATGTACAGAGGCCTAGAAAGCTGCGCAACTCGTGCAGATTTTTCGGCCGAGGCCAATTCTCTACAGCCCGATTCTTATCTTTATCGGTTGATATACCGTCTACAGTTACGCGGTGCCCCAAATACTTGACTTCTCTTTGGAACAGTGTGCATTTCTTTGCGCTGAGCTTGAGGCCAGCCGCAGATATTCGCCTTAAGACTTCTGCTAAGTTCTTCAGGTGTACATCGTAAGTTTTTCCTATGACAATTATGTCTTCGAGGTACACTAGGCAAGTTTTCCAGTGGTGTCCTTTCAGCACATTCTCCATTTAATGCTCGAATGTTGCTGGATCATTGCAGAGTCCAAATGTCATCACATTAAACTGCCATAATCCGTCACCTGTGCTAAAGGCAGTTTTCTCCTTGTCTTGGTCAAAAAATTTCTACATGCCAATAACCACTTTGAGAACCATTTGGTTCCTGCTAGCGTGTCTATAGTGTTGCCAATTTTCGGTAGTGGAAAGCAGTCCTTTTTGGTAATGTCGTTTAGTTTTCTGTAATGCACATAGAATTGGGAGCTGCCATCTATTTTCTTAAATAAAAGTATGGACGAGCTCCATGGGCTAGAGGATAGTTCGATTACTCCACTACGCTCCATTGTGTTGACTTACTCCTTTACTTCATTTCGTTTTGCTAGAGGAATACTTCTGGGCGCCTGCTTTATTGGCCTTGCTTCACCAGTATTTATTCGGTGTTTTACAATTGCCGTTCTTCCTTGAGTTTGATTTTTCATGACGAAGACCGAGCCTGATTAACTGATTGGCTCTATTTCTATCAGGCGGCGACAGTTCTTTAACCCATATTCTGCCAGCATCTTTAGATCTTCAACGGACGCATTGGAAGGTTCTTAGTTCTTTTCGCTTCCGGCACAGTACATTTGGCTATTTCAAAGTTCGCTTTGACAGCTTTTTCAGAATTTGATAGGTTCAGTACTCTTATAGGAACTCTTTTGTCTTTGCTGGTTTTCACGAGGGCTTTCGCTGTTATAAGGTTACTTTTTATTCCCTCCATACGCACCCATACTAAAGTTTCGGCCTGTGCTGGTAGTTTTTGGTGGCTGATAGTAACTAGCTTTCTAACCTGATCCTCGCGCTCATATCCAACACAAAGGGGTATTTCAACATTCTGCCAAATCATAACTTTTTGCCCCATATGCAGGTTAATGCCGTGCCTTATCATAAAATCTGCACCAATGATTACTTCGTCCACTTATGACGCTTATGTTGGCAATCGTTAGTTTTACATTTACCTTATCATAGACAGAACTCTGCTCTCCGTACAATGGTTCAACTGGCTTTCTAATTATATCGGGCCTGGTGATGGTCAACCGGGTTTTTCGTTTTTTTTTAATTTTAATAAAAAGCTTATATAATTTGTTAATTGTTTTTATAACAAACAAAAAAAAAGAAATTTAATATGTAAAGTAATATAAATAAAAAAAATAGATTCTTTGAAATATGCAATTTAAATGTTTTGTTTTAAGACGATTTCTTTGTTTGCTTTTGATAAAGCTAGAAGTGGAAAATACTCTTTCACTAATACTAGATGTTGGACAAATAGTCAAAAGACAATTATATAAATTTTCCAACTTTTTGTCGCGTTTATCAATTTATATGGAATCATCATATAATGATGAATGATTTTATACAGTGTCTTTTTTAGGATTTTGAATACTGTTTATTGTGTTATTTAGATCAGAAATTAAACTATTTGAATTTGGAATATCCAAAGTTAAGTTTTCATCGGAATCTATCAGACTTACATCTAAATCTTCATAACCAAACAAACGATTATAAAAGTGTTCGGAAAAAATAAAAGAGACCAGTTGGTGATGTAATTAAAAAACCGGTTAACCGAACTAAAAACACCGGTTTTCGGTTTTCTTCAAATTTACAAAATATTCGAAACCGATCGGTTTTTAAAAATAAAGAAACCGGTTGACCGGTTTTCGGTTTCGGTTTTTTAATACTCTAACTGTGATGCTCCTGTATCTATGGTAAAAATGTGTGTATCTATAGTTATCCTGCTGTGCTATTGATATGGAGATTGTGGGGCCATCGGTTGTGGGAGCTAGCTCAAGCCATGTAGTGCTAACTCTTTTTAGTTTAACGGTGACCCTTGAGGTGATTGCAGATCGGCGCGGAGGCTTTTCCTTGGTGCTTTGCAGTTTCGCTGAAAGTGTCCCACTTTACCGCAGTTGTAGCATTTTTCCTTCGGTTTGACTCGCTTTTTACCTAATGACTTCATAACTGCCTCCTTAAATGCCTCTGTTAACTTGGTGCTCATATCTGCCTCTTTTTCAGCAGTCACTCTGAGGTTACGCACCTTAAATATTTGTGTCTTGGAAATCACCTTCGCAGTCTCATGAGCCAGCGCAAATGAGACAGTTTCAGCAAAAGTCGATTTCTGCGTAGCACACACCGCATGTCTCAAATCAGAATCCCGACTTCGATTCACAAATGATTCAATTTTGACCTGATATAAGAATGGATGATTTTCTCCCGGATAAGTCAACTGTACCAACCGCTCAATTTCTGTCGCAAAATCTTGCAATGACTCATTTGCTTTCTGCAGTCTACTTCTTAGTTCCATTCTGTATATTTCCTTTTTGTGTTCACTACCATACTCTCGCTGCAGTGCTAACATAATGTCATCATAATTATTTCTGCATGTGATTAGCACACTTTCTAGAATTTCTAAAGCGTTTCCTTTTAAGGCCGGAATCAACTCTGTAGCCTTTTCTTCGTTGTTCCACACATTTATGGCAGCAATTGTCTTAAACTGGAACTTAAAAACATTAAACGGTATGCTGCCATCAAAAGTAGGGGCCTTTGTTCTACCAGAACTTTCCTGAATAATTCGTACTGGGCCCTCTTGACATTGAGAATTATTTATTTTACTTTCCTAGTTTTTCTCAACGTCATGCTATACCTGCTGTCGGTAGCTCCAACTTGCTTAATTCCTTCTTGAGCTGTTCCACCTTAAGCTCCTCCAACTTCATGACTGCTTGTTATTTTGCAATCCCACTTCTGACACCAATTGTTACTATTTTATCCTTTATAAAATCGTTGATTTATTTACCTTTTAAATAAATTGAGTTCTTTCTATATTGCAAATAATAAACACAGTTCGAAAATATTTATGTATAGCCCTATTTATTTATAACAGGCACTAAAATTACAGAAAACACTTTGATATCACACATTATTTACACGATGAAAATAGACTAAACGTTAGCCACACTTTAGTTCTTAATACTTCAGCGTTTTATTTAAAACTGCACTGCCGCATCATCAAGTACCTGTATTTATATGAGAAGTGATTTATTTTTATTTGTTTTTTCGATAGATGTGTGTGGAGTAAGTAACATAAATTGGCCGTGCGAAAAACAGGACTTTTCTAAGTTCAAACCAGCAACACTTAGCGATTGGCTTTGAGCCTTCGCTTAATATCTAAAGTGTTCCGTTGCTTGATTGCTAAAGTTCGGCGTAGTAATTATTACTATATCGAAATTTAGGAGACAGGCAGCAAGAACACAGGGGTCCTTGAAGCGTATACACAGCACATCGATCCATGATACCTTAGCCTATCAGGACTCCAATGACCGTCCATGCGTGGAGTTTAAGCAGTCTTATCCAGATGCAGACGTGGTTCCTTGTGATGAACGACATGGAGTCGCATCTGCGGCTGGATAATCCATGCTTCAATCCACATCCTGCTCGAGGTGGCTCTGCTTTTACAGAACATGGCGGATCTAGACCGGACACTCGATAAAAACCCGTAATCCCAGGTGTTATCTGTACCGTGCCTATGGGACGAATAGCACTACGTTAGTGTGTTTTTGAACGGTGGCCTCCAGGGCGTGGCGTACCCTGGTTGTATCAGCTCACTGGTAGCACAGGGCTCTGCTACTATGTGTTCTTTTGTAATCCCTTATTTTTCTTACCTTTTTAGATGGACTTGAATAATCTAACAAATAAAGGGCAAGAGAAGACCGATGCAGGTCTCACCTTAGGTGGCAAAGAGGTTTTAAACCTAAAAGGCACAGAGGAAGCAATAGTTTCGGCTGAGCAGACATTGGGCGCTCTGGAACCCAATGTTGCCGAACCCATGGATGTTTGTAGTTTAACTCAGGACCCTCCGGGCCCTATTTCGGACACAACTACGAACATCCCAACGGACGAGGAGGATGAGCTGTTAAGCTCCCAGCCTGTAAGTGCCGTCACAGTCCCAGGCGATCGGTCGAAACCGAAGACTGAGCGCGTGCAGCTCTGCGGGGCGGCTCGCAAACGCTTGCGGACGTACCTGGATGAAGGTATTGATCTAGAGGTTGCGCGGCGGCTTTGTCAGTTGCCTATACGCGAGGCCCGTAGAGAGGTCAAAGAGCTCACAGGTAGCAGGAAAAGGGTGCGCTTAGATGGCTCAACACCACCTGACACTAGACATCCTGCAATTTGGCTATTTCAAAGTTCGCTTTGACAGCTTTTTCAGAATTTGATAGGTTCAGTACTCTTATAGGAACTCTTTTGTCTTTGCTGGTTTTCACGAGGGCTTTCGCTGTTATAAGGTTACTTTTTATTCCCTCCATACGCACCCATACTAAAGTTTCGGCCTGTGCTGGTAGTTTTTGGTGGCTGATAGTAACTAGCTTTCTAACCTGATCCTCGCGCTCATATCCAACACAAAGGGGTATTTCAACATTCTGCCAAATCATAACTTTTTGCCCCATATGCAGGTTAATGCCGTGCCTTATCATAAAATCTGCACCAATGATTACTTCGTCCACTTATGACGCTTATGTTGGCAATCGTTAGTTTTACATTTACCTTATCATAGACAGAACTCTGCTCTCCGTACAATGGTTCAACTGGCTTTCTAATTATATCGGGCCTGGTGATGGTCAACCGGGTTTTTCGTTTTTTTTTAATTTTAATAAAAAGCTTATATAATTTGTTAATTGTTTTTATAACAAACAAAAAAAAAAAGAAATTTAATATGTAAAGTAATATAAATAAAAAAAATAGATTCTTTGAAATATGCAATTTAAATGTTTTGTTTTAAGACGATTTCTTTGTTTGCTTTTGATAAAGCTAGAAGTGGAAAATACTCTTTCACTAATACTAGATGTTGGACAAATAGTCAAAAGACAATTATATAAATTTTCCAACTTTTTGTCGCGTTTATCAATTTATATGGAATCATCATATAATGATGAATGATTTTATACAGTGTCTTTTTTAGGATTTTGAATACTGTTTATTGTGTTATTTAGATCAGAAATTAAACTATTTGAATTTGGAATATCCAAAGTTAAGTTTTCATCGGAATCTATCAGACTTACATCTAAATCTTCATAACCAAACAAACGATTATAAAAGTGTTCGGAAAAAATAAAAGAGACCAGTTGGTGATGTAATTAAAAAACCGGTTAACCGAACTAAAAACACCGGTTTTCGGTTTTCTTCAAATTTACAAAATATTCGAAACCGATCGGTTTTTAAAAATAAAGAAACCGGTTGACCGGTTTTCGGTTTCGGTTTTTTAATACTCTAACTGTGATGCTCCTGTATCTATGGTAAAAATGTGTGTATCTATAGTTATCCTGCTGTGCTATTGATATGGAGATTGTGGGGCCATCGGTTGTGGGAGCTAGCTCAAGCCATGTAGTGCTAACTCTTTTTAGTTTAACGGTGACCCTTGAGGTGATTGCAGATCGGCGCGGAGGCTTTTCCTTGGTGCTTTGCAGTTTCGCTGAAAGTGTCCCACTTTACCGCAGTTGTAGCATTTTTCCTTCGGTTTGACTCGCTTTTTACCTAATGACTTCATAACTGACTCCTTAAATGCCTCTGTTAACTTGGTGCTCATATCTGCCTCTTTTTCAGCAGTCACTCTGAGGTTACGCACCTTAAATATTTGTGTCTTGGAAATCACCTTCGCAGTCTCATGAGCCAGCGCAAATGAGACAGTTTCAGCAAAAGTCGATTTCTGCGTAGCACACACCGCATGTCTCAAATCAGAATCCCGACTTCGATTCACAAATGATTCAATTTTGACCTGATATAAGAATGGATGATTTTCTCCCGGATAAGTCAACTGTACCAACCGCTCAATTTCTGTCGCAAAATCTTGCAATGACTCATTTGCTTTCTGCAGTCTACTTCTTAGTTCCATTCTGTATATTTCCTTTTTGTGTTCACTACCATACTCTCGCTGCAGTGCTAACATAATGTCATCATAATTATTTCTGCATGTGATTAGCACACTTTCTAGAATTTCTAAAGCGTTTCCTTTTAAGGCCGGAATCAACTCTGTAGCCTTTTCTTCGTTGTTCCACACATTTATGGCAGCAATTGTCTTAAACTGGAACTTAAAAACATTAAACGGTATGCTGCCATCAAAAGTAGGGGCCTTTGTTCTACCAGAACTTTCCTGAATAATTCGTACTGGGCCCTCTTGACATTGAGAATTATTTATTTTACTTTCCTAGTTTTTCTCAACGTCATGCTATACCTGCTGTCGGTAGCTCCAACTTGCTTAATTCCTTCTTGAGCTGTTCCACCTTAAGCTCCTCCAACTTCATGACTGCTTGTTATTTTGCAATCCCACTTCTGACACCAATTGTTACTATTTTATCCTTTATAAAATCGTTGATTTATTTACCTTTTAAATAAATCGAGTTCTTTCTATATTGCAAATAATAAACACAGTTCGAAAATATTTATGTATAGCCCTATTTATTTATAACAGGCACTAAAATTACAGAAAACACTTTGATATCACACATTATTTACACGATGAAAATAGACTAAACGTTAGCCACACTTTAGTTCTTAATACTTCAGCGTTTTATTTAAAACTGCACTGCCGCATCATCAAGTACCTGTATTTATATGAGAAGTGATTTATTTTTATTTGTTTTTTCGATAGATGTGTGTGGAGTAAGTAACATAAATTGGCCGTGCGAAAAACAGGACTTTTCTAAGTTCAAACCAGCAACACTTAGCGATTGGCTTTGAGCCTTCGCTTAATATCTAAAGTGTTCCGTTGCTTGATTGCTAAAGTTCGGCGTAGTAATTATTACTAAATCGAAATTTAGGAGACAGGCAGCAAGAACACAGGGGTCCTTGAAGCGTATACACAGCACATCGATCCATGATACCTTAGCCTATCAGGACTCCAATGACCGTCCATGCGTGGAGTTTAAGCTAGTCTTATCCAGATGCAGACGTGGTTCCTTGTGATGAACGACATGGAGTCGCATCTGCGGCTGGATAATCCATGCTTCAATCCACATCCTGCTCGAGGTGGCTCTGTTTTACAGAACATGGCGGATCTAGACCGGACACTCGATAAAAACCCGTAATCCCAGGTGTTATCTGTACCGTGCCTATGGGACGAATAGCACTACGTTAGTGTGTTTTTGAACGGTGGCCTCCAGGGCGTGGCGTACCCTGGTTGTATCAGCTCACTGGTAGCACAGGGCTCTGCTACTATGTGTTCTTTTGTAATCCCTTATTTTTCTTACCTTTTTAGATGGACTTGAATAATCTAACAAATAAAGGGCAAGAGAAGACCGATGCAGGTCTCACCTTAGGTGGCAAAGAGGTTTTAAACCTAAAAGGCACAGAGGAAGCAATAGTTTCGGCTGAGCAGACATTGGGCGCTCTGGAACCCAATGTTGCCGAACCCATGGATGTTTGTAGTTTAACTCAGGACCCTCCGGGCCCTATTTCGGACACAACTACGAACATCCCAACGGACGAGGAGGATGAGCTGTTAAGCTCCCAGCCTGTAAGTGCCGTCACAGTCCCAGGCGATCGGTCGAATCCGAAGACTGAGCGCGTGCAGCTCTGCGGGGCGGCTCGCAAACGCTTGCGGACGTACCTGGATGAAGGTATTGATCTAGAGGTTGCGCGGCGGCTTTGTCAGTTGCCTATACGCGAGGCCCGTAGAGAGGTCAAAGAGCTCACAGGTAGCAGGAAAAGGGTGCGCTTAGATGGCTCAACACCACCTGACACTAGACATCCTGCAAAGCGGACAGCTGATATGGCTGCAGTTGGCACACCTTGCAAGGCTGTAGGCGCTATATTGCCGAAACCAGCCTTGCCAGTTCCGGCCAATCAGCGGAAACAAGAGGTATCCTACAAGGATGCAGTTGCCACCGTGAAGATTGGTGTTATTCTACCTGATTTCCCGGCAACTAGATGGATGGATGAGCAGCTCTACTCCATCCAAAGAGCTGTGCTGCACAAAATAGCGGAGCTGAGTAAGGGAACAATTAAGCCCAGTTTCTCGAGTTGCTCCTTTAAGCCAGGGTGGCTCAGTTTTGTTTGCCGCGACAAGGACACGGCGCAGTGGCTGGAGACCCATGTCCCCACTCTAAAGCCATGGAGCGATGCAGTGTTGAAGGTGGTTGCGGAGGAAAAAGTGCCGGAGTCCCAAGTGTTCGTGGGTTATTTTCCCGAGAAGGAGGACACGTCTAATGATTTAATTCTTAGACTAGTTGAGGGCCAGAACTGCGAGCTTTCGGTTGAGTATTGAAAGGTGTTGAATAGGGTTATCAAGGGTGGCATAGTTGAGCTCACCCTGTCTATTGACCCTATCTCAGCCGACATACTCAAGCGAAAGGATCAAAGGGTGAATTTCGGGTTTGGAACAGCGCTGGTGAGACGCACCCGACAACAAATGGGGTCGGGCGCGACATACCCAAGCAGGCAAAGGCAAGCATTTCTGCAGCCACGGCCAAATCCGACACACGAGTTGTTACTAGCTCGCATACGTCGGATGATAAGCCGTGCTGTTCGAAGGACCTTGCTATGCCTAGTTCTACTGAGCCCACAACTAAAAAACGGGTCGATTTTAAGGCTTCCGAAAGGCGAAAAAAGAGTGAGAGGCACTCGGCAGAAGAAGCTGTGCTGCTAAATTCAAATCGTGGCAGAAAGGTGGCAAAGCGTGCTGCCAAACGCAAATAATGGCTGCCAAAAAAGCTGGAGCACCAAAGCACCTCAGGTGCTTACAAGTGAACCTTCACCTTGCAAAGGCGGCATCGGACATCGCCAGCAGAAGGTTCACAACAGATGTCCTGGATGTAATATTCATCCAGGAGCCTTGGGTGCACAATGGAGACATAAAAAGGCTCAATGCAAGTCAAGGTAAGCTGATCTATAATTCTCATTTAACTAGGCCCAGAGTGGCCATCTTTGTGAGGAATAGTCTAACCTTTCTTCCAATTTCAGAATTTGTCTTGGGAGATTTGGTAACAATCTCCGCAATGTTACCCTCCCTTTCCGGGGTACATGAGGTAGTACTCGCCTCCGCGTACTTGCCTGGCGACATAGAAGCGGCACCAACAGCTGAGGTTTCGGCCTTGGTTGAATATTGCCGAAAGAGGTCAGTGAGCTGGATCCTAGCTTGCGACGCCAACGCACATCACACGGTATGGGGGAGCAAAGATGTCAACAAACGTGGTGAGTACCTGCTAGAATTTATATGTAGAAATAATATAAACATAGCGAACAGGGGTGACGTACCGACTTTTAGGAATGCAATTAGGTCAGAGGTCTTGGATCTCACTCTTACGAGCTCCAATTTGTCTTTTGCCATCTCTAACTGGCATGTCTTCAATGAACTATTAATGTCTGCCCATCAACATCTGGTCTTCGATGTTATCGGTTCATTGGATTCTAATCAGGTTTATCGTAATCCTAGACGTACGAACTGGGAAAACTTCCGTCATCACTTGGAGGGCGATACCAACTTTTCCAAGGGATTAATTCTGAGCTCAGGGGAAATTGATTATGAGGCGGCGAAAATTCAAGAGAATTTAGCTTCTGCTTACGCTGCGAGCTGCCCACTAAAGACCAGGAGGATGAAGAGGGATGTTCATGGTGGAACAATGGTTTGGAGGAGCTCAGAAGTAAAGCTAGAAGGCTCTTTAATAATGCCAAGCGAGCAGGTGACTGGGTCACCTATAGGGCTGCACTCACTGCATACAACAGGGAACTACGCAGATCCAAAAGGTCCACGTGGCGCAGTTATTGTGAGAGGATCTCGAATCTTCCAAAAGCTGTGCGACTTCAAAAGGCCCTATCACGGGATCATACGAATGGTATCTGTACTTTGAGGAGACCAGATGGTTCCTACACTGAATCTTCCGTCGAAACCTGCAAACTCCTGCTAGATACGCACTTCCCGGGATGCATAATCTCCGGCAGGTCGCATGACACTTGGGGAATCCCAAACCTGACGAAGAGGAATGTACATCTATCGGGGTCTATCTTTCAGGAGAACAGGGTAAGTTGGGCGGTGAATGAGTTTTCTCCATACAAATCTCCAGGTCCGGACGGGGTCTATCCATGCCTTTTGCAGCAGGGGTTGTACGCAATTATCCCAAGGCTGGTTAGGATATTTAGATTCAGTCTGCTATTTGGTCATGTACCATCACCGTGGAGAGAGGTGAAAGTGGTCTTCATACCAAAGGCAGGGAGAAAATCCGAACAGTTGCCTAAATCGTATAGACCAATTAGCCTCAGCTCGTTTCTCCTTAAGACTATGGAGAAATCTTGGATCGCTATATTAGGGACACTTACCTCGCACGGAGACCGATACACGGTCTTCAGTTCGCGTATCAGCGGGGAAAGTCTACCGAAGCAGCTGTTCATCACGTTGTCGATATGGTTGAGAGGGCACTAGGGGCAAAGCACATTGCCCTTTGTGCTTTTATAGATATACAGGGCGCCTTTGACAACACGTCCTATGGTGCGATTAAAGGGGCCATGCTGCGTAAGGGTATCTCTCCAATCATAGTGGATTGGACTCTAGAGATGCTAAGGTCCAGGGTAATCACCGTTGGTATAGGGTCTGAACTCAGGACTGTGAATGCGACCAGAGGGTGTCCTCAGGGAGGTGTTTTATCGCCAATATTATGGACACTGGTCATAGATGAGTTGCTCGGGGGTCTAATCGACCAGGGCTTCAAGACCTACGGCTACGCAGATGATCTTGTCATATCCGTCGTTGGATGGGATGACAGGACGATCTCAGAGCACATGCAAGAGGCTAATCTATCAAGGCCCGTTGTGGGGGGCATGGTGATAGATTACTCTGATAAGGTTAGGTATTTAGGGGTTACTCTTGACAAATCTCTAACCTGGAATGATCATATTGACTCGCTGTCCAAAAAGGCCACTAAAGCCCTTTATGCCTGCCAAAGGCTCTTTGGGAGGACATGGGGTCTGAGTCCGCGGATGGTGTATTGGTCATTCATTTCTATTGTCAAACCTATGATCACCTATGCGGCCATCGCATGGTGACCTAAGGCCGAGCAGTCGAAAACGATGAATGCTCTTAAGAGGATCTACCGTCTGGCGTGCATTGGTATAACGGGCGCAAGCGGGACGTGTCCTACGGATGCCATCGGGGTCATGCTGGGAATTCCTCCGTTGCATATCTTTGTAATGGAGGCGGCCGTCATGGGCTCAACTAGACTAAGGGAATTCGGTAGCATGAGAAGCGGCGACCTAAGGGGTCACATGAGGATCGCCAAGGTTCTTATGAACGACCCAATCAGAAAGGTCACGGATAAGATGCTGCCGGAACAGATTTTAGTCAGGTATTTTGACGCTATGTCTTTTGATAGGAGCATGTGGACCAACCGGACTTGGAAACCTGAAGTCGGGGCCCAGTTATGGTTCACAGATGGCTCGAAACAGCTGAATAAGGCTACGGATGCGGGGGTTTTAGGGCCCGGGTTCCAGCGCGTCATTCCCATGGGCAAATATCCCTCAATTTTTCACGCGGAAATCTACGCCATATGTGTGTGTGTAGAGGAATGCCTACGGAGCACAGTGCTTTGTCCCATAGGCAAAAATCAAAAATTAAGTATGGGCTCAAATTGTTCTTAAAAGTACATTTTTTGAAAGACAAGATGTTAACTGAAATAAATATGCAAAAAAAAATTTAGTCTGATTGCTTTCGCCGTCAGTAGAGGGCGCCAAAGTTTGAAAATATTAAGCAAAAATTACTGAACAAAAAATATTGTTTTCAGTTGTTTCACGAAAATAATTCTCAAAAATATATTTTTTTAAATACTGATTTAAAGTTTTATTTTTTGAATACTTAGATATATTTGTAGTAAACCTTTAATACACTATTTAATATATATTTGAAAACAAATATTTTTACAACTCCAAAAATTAGGTTTTTTTTTGGTGAAAATTCGAAAATTTCTTAAGTTTGATGGAGTATAAAAAAAAATATATAAAATTAAATAATTTTTTATTTCGGTTTTTGTAAGTCTATAATATTATCTAACATATTATTAAAAAAAAGTGCCGGTTTTTCACAAAAAATCAAAATATTGGCTTTTGTAAAAATGACTAAATTTGTGATTTTTACCGCATTTGTTTGAAAAAATTTATTATCTGATTGAGTATAAAAAAAATTATATAAAATTATACAACTTTTTATTTCGGCTTTTCTAAGTCTATAATTTGGAAATTTTTTCCGAATCGGATAAAATCTCTTGTACCTAGTTTTATCCGAATTGGATACAAAATTTTGCATATCCACCGTGCAAATTATTCTTCTAGTTCCCGATTACCTAGTATTCTTATGTAAAATTTTACTATTTTTGATAGAGCATAAAAAATTATATAAAATTATACAAGTTTTGTTAGATTTTTTAAATCGGATAAAAACTCGTGTACCTAATTTTATGCGAATCGAATAAAAATTATAATTAGTATTATTTAAATTAGAATTAGTTAAAGTGTTTGTACTTGAAAATATTTTACTTAAAAAAAAATATACATAATAAATTAGCCATCACTGTTGTTAAATGTAAGTTGATATCGATTTCAATTACAAAGATGTAATCGAAATCTATTTATAAATACTTTTTTGTCATATTTTGTTTGGTTTGTTTTGTTTTATTTTTTATTTGCCGTTGGTTATGTTTTTCAAATTAGAGATGATAGCGTGATCCAACTTTACAAAAGTTGCACTTCGCACCTATGATAATAACTTACATAGGTATGTTCGTGTAGTGCTAATACGAATATGTAGTTAGAATTTCGGATATGCGAGGTAAATTTAACTGTTAATTTTAGTTCAATGCGAATATCTTTTTTAATTTTAGTTGTTAATATCTCAAGGCCTATTAAGTGCAACTTGATTTCTACATACCTTATATTTTGGAATAATGTTAAATAAATAAAAAAAAATGTTGATCAAAAATATGAAATTTTTTAATTTAATGCATAGGTAACCGCATTTATTGGTCGAATAACATGTTTTTAAAGCAAAGAATAGTTTTGACATTTTTTCACACAATCGAAACTTGCAAACATTTTAAAAAAATGTATCAATTCGGACAATGCTTCATGTAGAGTGCATTTCCAAAAAATTATAAAATTGCATTGAAAACGATTGCTATCGTTCTTAAACAAATTTAACATTATTTTGAAGTTATTTTACAAAATTTGAAGAAATAAGTGTAGCCCTTTTTAAAATTATCAATTTTTGACATATTTTCTCTATACATATGTATATACATAATGAAGCCATTTTGTAAAATTTATTTTATAATTGTAAAGTTATATTTTTCGATAATGGTAAATTGTATTTAAAATTGTGTATAGTTGCTTTTTGGATATCTGTGTAAAAAAATAAAATCCCAGAAGTATATATCTGTATTAATAAATGGCAAAATTGGGAAAAACTTAGTTTTTGAGAAAAAGGACATGTGGGAGAAAGTCAAGTACTTGTACCGAATAAAAAAAATCTCCAGAGATCTAAAAAGTATCTTTTTAAAACTTATTATCCGTTTTTAGTGCATTCTGATCATTAATGTAGCTAAAATTCAGTTTTTGAGGAAAAGGATATATGGGAGGTAGTAATGTCCTTGCCCCGAATGAAACCAAAATTGTCACAGAGCAAAAAAGTATAATTTCATAAACTATTCCGAATTCTTACTGTATTCTTATCATTAATGTAGCCAAAATGTAGATTTTAAGAAAAAGGATATATGAGAGGTTGTTATGTCCTTGCTCCGAAAGAAACAAAATTAAGCACTTAGCTAAATGACACAATTTAACAGAGATTTACCAATTTTTGCTTCATTCTGCTCATAATAGTAGCTGGAATTAAACTTTTAAATTTAAGGATGTATCGGAAGTAGGCGTGTCCTTGGGCCGATTTTTTCGAAACTTCAAATTTTTCTTAATTTAGATATTCTGAGCCAGCATACCAAATTTCAAGTTTCTGCGACAACTCCTCTAATTTTGCCGATTCACTATATGGGGACATGGAGAGAGTGGAGATATTACGATTATTGGCAAACATCTCGTGGCCAGCGACAGGCTAAGAGATTTATATCTATGCCCAGTGGTGGGTCTGGGCGACTACTGTCCCTTGGTCGAAGGGACCTAAGGACCCTAACTGGATACTTTACTGGGCATTGCGACCCTAGGTACCATAGGCACAAGAAGGGTCAATCGGACACTGAGCTGTGCAAGTTTTGCGGGTTGGAATCGGAGACGTCAGAGCATGTCCTCTGCGATTGTCCTGGGCTTTGTGTCAGGAGGATCAAGTTTTTGGGTGACCGTTTCTTGTCGCCTTCCGGCATTTGGGACACTTCACCCGGCAAGGTTCTTGGCTTCATCAATAGCTTGAACCTTTAGGGTTATTCTGGGCAGCACAAAAGACCTACTGTGGTCGCGGTGCGTAGTGCCATTTGAAATAATAATAAATAATAATCTAATCAGTTTAAATCATTGGAATTTGTGGTATAAGCACATCTTCTCCTTTATATCTGCCGCTGATGTTTCTGGCGTCGATTAAATTCGGAGATAGTTTTTTTTAACAGCAATTTCATTGCACGATTTCGGTGGATCTAAGTTGTGAATGAGCATCAACGGTGATTCACCGTTTTACTTTTACAGTTAAGATGTGTGGTGACATTCCATATGGTTCCAAAGAGTTAAGAAATTATATTGGATAGTTATCAACTTGTTCCTCATTTACTGTGTTGACTTCTTCAACGGGTTGCTTTAATTGCATTTTGCAAAAGTTTGGCGGAAAAGATACTTCACGTGTCGTCGGATGAAACGGAAGCTTTCCATCACCCATATCCAAAAGCTGTTTGGCGAATATTTGAGCAGCAGTATCTTGAATGCACAAGCATATTTGTGGACAAAGTAGGTTTTTCTACACGTCTTAAAAGATATGGCGCCCTCAAATATATACTTAGTTCATTGGCTGGTGTTTATCTTGGAATCACTGGCAAATTTTATCGAAAATCATCAGACCCACCCATTGGTGGGTAATTTTTTCTGACGGTACGGTTTAGTTGTAGATTTTATGGATAATCATTTTAAATAAAAAATCAATTATTTATTGTATTAAATTTTAATATATCTATTTAAAATTATGAAACAAAATTGACAAAATTAAAAAGTAAAAGTTGATCAACAAAGATTATAAAATTTAAAACAAGTATTTAAAACATAACCGTATTTCAAATGAGATGTACGTCACTACATTACCCACCTTTCAGAAGAATTTCATTCAAATTAAATGTAACAGTTTTCTAGTTTTTGGCTTCAGTACAAAATGACTGATCTTCTATAAATGCAGGTTTCAACCTATCGATATAAACATTCTTAACTATATTATTAATTTTAAGCTTGAAAAATTTCAAGTCTATTCAAAACCTCAAAAGGTCTTTCATACGGATAAGTTAAGCCGTGGCATTTCACGAGAAGTTTGGGTATGTACACTTTTTTCAAACTGCTATGAAGAGACATATTCGATCAGAATTCGGAATTATTAAAGTATATTTCAGAATCAATTACTAGTTTTCCCGGCAAACGTAAACACTGTCCATAAACCATTTCGGTTGAGGATGCCTTAAAATCCTCTTTGAATACTGAGCGCAATCCTAACAAAACAATAGATAACTCCTCAGACCAACAAATCCGATTCCGACGGGCCAAAATTGATACCTTTAATTGACGTTCAATTAAACCATATGCCTTGATCACTGGTTACGCGAAGTGGAACACCAAATCTTGAATCATACTTTTTAAAAACGTTGCAGAAATTGATTTCGCCGTAACATTCCTCTAAGGGTATGCTTCCGGCCATCGTGTGGTCCGGACAATTATCGTTAATATATACCGATATCCATTTGAAATAGAAAGAGGCCCCACAATATCAATATGTACATGTTCAAACTTTCCCTTGGGATCCTTAATACTTCAAATTTTAGAACTGGTATGTTTAAAAACTTTTGCCCTTTGGCAATGTAAGCAATTAGTAGCGCACTCATTTATATTCTTATTCATTAAAGGCCAAAAATAACGACAAACTATTATACGTGTAGATGCTCTTGTCCCCGGGTGTGCATTATTGTGTAATTTATTAAAAACTATCTTTCGAAGATTTTCAGGAAAATAAGGTCGAATTTTACCTTTTGACTCCTCACACCAAATAAAAACGTTACACATTAGGGTGCGCCTTATTTTTCAACTTTCACTCCCCTTAGAAATGTTCCTTTTAGCGAAAAACTATATTTTGCGAAAAATTGGGCTGATGGAATATCGAGAACGCAAAAATATTAATTTTGCGCTACAAACTCAAATATTTTAAGAAGAATCAGGATGTAAAATTGTACGCTGAATCCGAATCTATTACTTAAATTATCATAACGCGTCAACTTTTTGCGTGATGTTATTTTTCATAAAAAATATACATTTTTGACGGCTTTTAAAGCATACAAAATTACAATATGAAATGTAACTAAGTTAAATCATTTTTTGTAATATTCAGATTTGCACAGTTAGGTTCCAATCAAAATAAAATAATTACATAAGAAATTATGAAATTAATCATTATTACCCTTTAATGAAGCTTATTATTTGCCCCATATAATTCTACCTAATGATCGTGGTACTTTTTTTAGTTCGTAATTCCCAGAGCTAAAATCTCTTGTTTACAAAGTAAACAAAAACAGCAGTTTTCTGAAGTTTTATTAAGACAATAAATAATTTATGTATATTAAAGTGAAAAAAGAATAAAGTGAATATTAAAGCGAATATTAAAGTAAGAAAGTAAAAAAATAAAAGCAAAAATGAATACAAGAGAAAAGTTATATCTGCTCGATCATGACGAAAGTCAAATTATCTGTGCTAAATTACCATACAATGTCCAAATTTTACGTGTATTATTTTACAATATGCGCAATAGGATGCGCCTTATTTTTCAACTTGCGAAATTCGACCGTAACTCCCCCTAGAAATGTTCCTCTTAGCGAAAAACTATATTTTGAACAAAATTTGGCTGATCGAATATCGAGAAGGCGTAGCTCAAACGCCCTAAAAAATTTGCAAAAATATTAATTTTGCGCTACGCCTAGCCACAAACTGCAAATATTTTAAGATGGATAATGATGTAAAATTTTACACTGAATCCGAATCTGTTAATTAAATTATCATAGAGCGTCAACTTTTTGCGTGATGTTAGTTTTCATTAAAATCACGACGAAAATTAAATTATCGGTGCTAAATTACCATCCAATGCCCAAGTTTTGCGTGTATTTTTTTACAATATGCGCAAAGTAAAGCAAGTGCTTTCCTTGTCGTGAAAGAAATAGAGGTTTAATAAAATAAAGCACGAATTCAAATTAGAGCTTTTGAGAAATGTGTCACAAAAGTTGCGAGTTTATACTTTGAATTAAGGAAATTGCAAAAAATTGCAAACGCCGATTTTAACACAGGAAAATCAAGAGAAAGTTTTCTTAGGCAAATTTGAGTATTTGTTTGACATTACTGATGCCAATGCTCTAGATATGATTAATATCGAGAAAGATATGATATTTTTAATAAAAAAAAGAAAAAATGGAAGACCTGGTGCAATGATAGTAGTGATTTCGTATTAGCAAGTTCCCAGCAAAACCTTGGTAAACAATCAAAAAAGTTTTGTCACTTACTAAATAAAATTAAACTTTTTATCCCATTACCATGTCATTACCTGTATGGATATATCATTACCTCCAATTGTATGGTGCTAAAATAAAATAAGTTTAGTATTTCAAAATAAGTAGTGACTACTTAACCTGTTAACTGGTTTATACATTTTAAAAATGCAAATCCAGTTAACAGGTTACGGGACTTTGGAAGGCATTATAAAATTTCGATGAGATATAAAGATTTGATAAAAGTGTTATTCTTTACATTTTATAAATGTGAAGTTATCTTATATTTAATTAAGATATTTTTAAAACAAATTTTACAGAAGAGTACGTACATTTGAACTCCGAATCAAGCGATGAAGAATATCTTGAGCTGGATGGTATTGAAGACCTAAAGAATGAACCGGGTCGAATCCATTCAACAAAAAAAAACGAGGTCAACATAATTTTTTTGCACCAAAACTAATACAGGCATTAGAAGCTTTCAAACACGACGTAAATGATTTAGTAAAAAATAAAACTTTAATTCGCCGATGCCGCACACTAGTTCGATAAGACACAAGACAAAAACTTCGGGACACACTGTTTAACAAATTTAGAGATGGTTGGAGTAAAATTAACTTTAAGCCTAGTTTTGAGAATCAGCACGTGAAAGATGTACTTGGCAATAAAACAGAGATAGCGAAGTGTGCAGAAAAAAGTCTTAAAGAAAAGCAACCATGGGACGATTACAAGGAACTTCTCCAATTAGCAGTAGTTTTTCTTGGAGGAACGGTATACTTTTCGAATGCCGGGAGCCTTTCACCATGCCCGATGGATGTCCAAGGCAATATATTGCTTGAAAATATTTATATTTCGGGACGATTTCATTTTGACTGACTGTGAGAAAAATGGTATAAGAGACATTTGTATTTTTGTATAGCAAAATGTTGCTGCAAGAGATCCTAATCAAGATTTAACTTTATTAAAAACATTATACGCTTACAATTCAACTGATGAAAATATAAGTCGAGGATTACTACGAAAATTTTGCAATCATTTATGGTATTTATCACCAGAATCTGCAGCTCGATGATAAAATTTCTTATGCATCAAAAAAACTTATGGTAGCGGCTTAAATCAATCTAATAATAGTGACAACAAAAAATTGACAATCCTTTCCAATCAAATTAGCCAGTACGCCAATAAAAACATTGAGGATTTTATTTCACAAAAAGCACTAAACTTTTTTAAAAGATTTTCTATTTCAACGGAATTTCTAAAGAAAGATCCCAAGGCATAGAAAAATGGCATCTGTTATAATATTGGTTTGGGCATAGTAAGTAAATTGAAAGTTGTTAATGACACAGCAGAACGAGGAGTAAAGCTCATGGAAGACAATAATCAAGTGTTGTCACGAGACGAAGAAGAGAAGCAGTTGATAATGCAAATTGTGGCAAATTTTAGGAAACAATATCCTGATACAACCAAATCAGGTCTTTCAAATTGATCTACATAAATATAAATATTAAACACTTATTTTATGTAGACATAGATTTGAAAATAAAAAATAAACTTCAGAATTGTAATGTTCAACATAATAAAACAAGTTATAAATAATCTTAAAATAATATTCAATTTGGTAGAAACTAATTTTAATTTTTATATGAAAATTTTAAAACTCGAGGAAGTCCTTTTGTCAAAAATAAACGTAATAATTTTTGTGTAAAATGATATAAAGCAAAACATAAAACAATAGCGACCCTTGAAGGAAGATAATTTTTTAAGTGTTCTTAATGGGAGGTTTTACTGTAGTATAAATTATTTTGTATTATGTTTGTAAATATGTTTATATTTTTATTGCTTACATACAGCAGAATCGTTGTTTTTTTTTGCCTTATTACCTTTTAAAATGTTTTCAAAAAACAAATTTTTTCAAATAAAAAATACCATAACTCGAAAAGTTGAAATGCTATGAATATTTAACTCGCAGATTCTGAAATTCTACATTATGATCCACCTTAAAATATTTCAGTTTGTTGTATAGGTGTAGCTTAAAATTAAGATTTTTGAAATTTTATACAAATTTCACATATTTTAGCAAATTTAGGACGTTTGAGTCCCGATATTCGATCAGCCTAACTTTTTCCAAGATGTTGTTTTACACTAATAGGAACATTTCTAGGGGGAGTTACGATCCAAATCACTTAAAAAAATTTGGCCCATATACATTGTTACATTAATTCTTCTTAAATTTTATGGACAAACCTTCCCTCAACGACAAATCTTTACCCTATTGATTCGCTAACTCAACTTAACTTAACTTGTAATTTCTAATTGATTTTATTTCAGGGGTTCTTGAAAGAATATCCGCTACTATGTTTGAATCTTCCATAATATATCTTGTATCACTCGTAAATTGTGCGAAATACTCAAGATGGCGAGTCTGTCTTGGACTACGATCAACTCGTGAATTTAAGACTTCTAAAAAATTTTTGTAGTTCTTTATATTTAGGTATATTGCCAGTAACTCCCTATATATACTTCATTTCAGAAGGTGTAAGTTCCCTGGAATAAAAAGCTAAGGACTAAATAAGATTACCAACCTTTTGTTGTAAAACTCCTCCAATTACTATGTTCGAAGCGTCAACCGTTAATGACAACACTGCATTAGGATGAAAATGATTCAACAATATATTACAAGCAAAGCTTTTCTTAACCTCTATAAATAAATTATCCTCTTCTTTTTATTTCTATGAATTGGACTCAACAATTCAGCAATTTTAGAAATATATCTATCCCGGTTAAAAATAAGCATGTATGTTCATAAATACGTAGTAATATATGGAATCGTGTATGATCACATATAAATGATGTATAAGCGTGCATGACATTTATGAAAGCACATATGGGTCCATATATTTTGAAAAGGAGCCCATATATGGTAATGTATTAAATCAAATGTTAGGATATATCCCATGTATTGCCCCATGAATGTCATATATACGTTCATACTGAAGCCAAAAATACGAGTTTTCGATTTAAAATTTCTATAGAATTTGAAGGCGAAAAAGTAACTAAATTCGGTTCAGTATGGACGTTGTATTTTTACGTTTTAGATTATGCCTTTTTCTCAGCTAAATAATTTGGTGGTTAATTTAAAAGCATTACATATTTTTTGTTTTATACCGATGCGGTTTTTTAATGATGCTGTTGAAACTTACAAGGAAAGTAATCCAAGAAGAAATTTGGTTTTATTAATAACCCAGCAAAACCACACATTACCAAATAATGGGTAAAGTAATGTATAGCCATAGGGGCCGATGGATTACTTTACACCATACTTCATTGATGAATTTTACAGGCGATGAGCCTCAAAGTAATGTATATACCCATTACTTTAGAGGTGATAATGTAAGGGGTTACTTATATGGTTACGAGAATAGATTTTTAAAAAAGATTAATTTTTATTAAAAACAATTATTACAAATATTGTATTTAAAATTTTTGTAATTAAAAATAATGTGGTCAAGATGGGAATCGAACCAGGGAAATCTGGTTGCCAGCCAAGAACTCTACCCAATAAGCTATCGCCGCATATTGTATTTGATTGCTTTAAACTTAAATGAATTGTTGCGCTTCGTTTTTTCGCTAGTGTTATCAAAATAAACATACATTACCCTTTTGCTTACAAAAAAACACAAAGTAATGTATCTAAAAATAGTTTTTCAAAAATATTTAAATTATTACTTTACATTTAAAAATCATATATTACGTAATAAATAATGAGTAACTTATTACTTTATGCTTGCAAATAATGAAAAAGGTAGCGAGCTATCATTTCAAGGTAACGCATGAGAATATCGCACCCATTACCAAAGTTTTGCTGGGCAGAAAATAAATCCAAGAAAAATTTAACAATTTTTTCACAATTTTACATCCTATTTTGAAATCATTATATTTGTTGTGCATAAGCAAAAAGGCAAATCTGAACAATTACTTCTTGCAAAAAGGAAGAATAAAGAAAATGTGCTTCATAACAAAATCGCGAAATGTGTTAAAAATTTAAAGAAGAGCATAGCGAAAAAGCACGACCTACGAGTTCATCTTTTAGTATAATATATGAGTACCTTAAAACATCGTGTATACCAAAATTTTGCTAAAAAGGTTTATATTTGCAAAAGTTTTTTTAACAAGAACTAAAAATTATGCTTTTATTTTCAGTTCGTGAATATTTGGTAGAAAATCACTGCAATGAAAGTTCTTGTTTGAATTTTTGTATATGCACAAGAAATATTTTAAAAATTGCAAAATGGGATGTAAAATTGTGTAAAAATAGTAATATATTGGAAAACTGAGATAAATTGAGTAAAAACTGATATAAAAAATTCATAGCTAAAACTCTGCATTTATTAACCAAGTGTAATACCTGTATTTACCATACAAGCAATGATGAAATCTTTTCTTTTTAAAATAATACAATTAAAAAACTGCGTTTAAACCTTAGAAACTTTTTTTAGTTTTGCTAAAAATCTGATCCATAAGTGAAAAAACGGAGTTCGTCATTTGGCGTTCTCAAAATATATAGGGCTAGTGGTCGGTACTCCTGTGTCGCGCTGTGTTATTTTTCAAGTTTTAGTTACTTATATTGAAAAATAAGCATAAAAAAATACTATTAACAGTTTTTACCAATCGCATATGGGTCAACCGAACAGAAAACTGTCATTTTCGGATTTATAATCTCCGATTTTAATGAAATTCGCCTAAAATATTGTTAATGGGTACCCAGGAAAATTTTTTAGAACCGGTTGCCAACACCATATATTCTAGAACTGGTTCCAAGGTAACAACCCCCAGTTGTCTTATTGCTTTTAAAGAACCGGTTATATTTTACAAAGTTAGAACTTGTTGTAGAATCAGTTCTTTAGAATCTTCTTTGGAACAGAAGTTGTATATATTAAAATTATTTTTACATTTTTGAAAATATTTTGAATGATATCAAGTTTATCAGTCATGGTAAGTTTAAAGAAAAAAAATGTTTGCTTATATGAAATAAATGACGATTTTTTAACTCTCCTACCGGTAATCCATTTTTTTCTCCAAAACTTAACCTTTCTGAAGTTTGACTCCTTGACTTGTTTTACAATGTTATTTTATTTTTGGGAACAATACTTTCGGAAGAACCTAAAAACATTTTTGGGGGGGTGGGGGGGGGATGCGTCATAAGTTTATTATGTCCCTAAAGCATACAAATAAGTCTTCGCAACAACAATTTTATTATAATTAATTTTTTTCTTTTCATAATTTGTTGAACGGTCGTGTACTCAGGGGCAGAGAAAACAATTTTATAGAGATGTCACATTAAGCATTTATTCTACTGATCGCTGGGGGCGCTAAAATCTGGAGTAATATCATTAAAAAGTTGTTGATTTAAAAAAGAATAATTTGAATGGAGCTAAAGATCTAAAACTAAAAGAGTGATCGTTTAATTGAACTAGTTCATTAATGATACAACTCTACAAATCAACATTGACAATAATAAAAAAATAAACAAACATCAAACATATATCGTTGTTTTAAAGGGTTAAAAAAGACTTTGTAAAAAATTTAAAAAAGCAAAGTAGTCGGCATAAAAGTTTAAAACAATTTGATAAACACAAAAAAAAGAGATTTATAAAAAAATAAAAGTGAAACCATACAACGAATAAAAATTGTGTAAATCCTATATAAATAATAATTTATACGCGAAAAGGAATTGGCGCAAAAGTAAATCGATTCAAAAGAAGAATTTATACCAAAAGGATCAAATAAAACAAAAGTAAATATAAAAATATGATTTCTAAAAGAAAATTAAGGTATGAAACCTTAAAAGAAAAAAAAAAGAATACTGAACCTTTTAAATAGTTACGATCCTCCAAATTAGCAGCAACCTTCTGGTTCGCAAGAAGAAAATATAGAAAATGTTCCACCTACATTTACAGCCCCGCTAGCTGTAAATGAAGGTCATGCTGCTGATTTGGGATTAGTAACTTTTACGGATTATGCACCAAGCCGAAGAAGTTCTGTAACCATGGATTCATCCAAGCGTCTTCGCTTGAAACTTAAAAAATGGTACCTAAACCATAAAATTTCCGTCAAGGCAGGATCAAGATTACTTAAAATCGGAAAAACTTAATGTTCCGTCTAGCGTTCCAGGGTTACTAAAACGCATTAATAAATGTGTTCAACGTTCTGTAGCTCCCGGTACTTATGTGCATATAGGTCTTAAAAAGCAATTAAAAAAAATTTCCCAAATAATTGTTACCAAAAACATTTGTTCTTTGGAAATTGATATCGGGATCGATGGCCTTCCCCTATACAAAAGTTCATCTACAGGTTTATGTAGAAATCCATTAATTCATTGTAATTTTTTCAGATATTATTTTAAGACAAAAATTACAACTACATGAAGTTTTTAGTGAAAAACTTAATAAAGTTTTGGAAGATGTCGCAAGTTTAAAATGTACGTATTATTATTTTTAATTCTATTCAGAAAGTAACATTCACGTTCGAATGGTGAAAGTGGCTTTCACAATTGCTACCTTAAAACAATGGTCTAATGTGTAATGTATCCTATTATTTTTTTGCAGTAAAATGTGATGCCCAAAACTCCACAATAACCAATGTCATTGGTGAACAATCTATATTGCTCCGTAATCTTATTAAAACACAATTTTCTGTTCCAATATTTTTGGAAAAATTTCCTTTACAAACAGCAAAGTCGCTAGACGACTTGGAAAATGAGATCAACGAAGAAAATAAAAATGAGATGGTAAGTTAAAAATAAAATCAAATTATAACTTTAAAATATGAAATTAAATTTGTTTAGTATCAAATCTAAAAATGTTTTTGACCATACCATAAAATGGAAAATTTAATTGCATTAGATTTATTTTTAAAGTTAAAAATTTATTTTAAAAATGTGATTTTTTCAGATAAAGTCCCTAAAAAATATTATTGCTGGAGGAAGCATTTTATCAACCCAGCTTATTTTGGAATTTAGCGTTGACGGCGTTCAAAACAAACATCGTTTGCTAAATTATCCAAATTTTCTTAGTGTATTATACAGTAAGTATCTCTTTTTTTTCTTTCGAATTTTGCCATTTCAAATAACACATACTTTTTAGGTGCTTGTGCTAAAAATGATGATTATAACCAAGACGTGTTTAAAAGCGATTTAAGATATGGACTTAAGGCAGCAAAAAACAAACACTTTCAAATTAAATGTTTAAAAAACAAAGAAGCGCAACAATCCAACAAAGTAAACACAAAAATTAGATCTCAAGACCACAACGAGAAACAATCCAACAAAAAAAATAAAAACATTAAACCTCAAGACGACAATCTCTAATGTAATATTACAATTTATATTTAATTAGCTACAATTTTGTATTCCATTTTCATTGTTTGTGTAAAAAATGTAAATATAAATACTAATTATAATTATTTCTAACTATTATTCAATTAATTTTAATATTTATTTTCTTTTTAATTTTTATTCATTAATTATTATTAATTTTTATTTATTTGAACTAAATTCATTTGTATTATATAAAAACTATTTATCACACAAATAGAACTAAATCTGTAGAAATAGCAGGAAAAACTACTAAAAATTAGTTAAATTTTTTAGAAGATTTTTCTTTCTAAAAATGTGTAAGATGAAAACACAAAAAAACCTTTTAAATTTATAAAATTTTAGTCATTATCGAGTTAAATTTTAGTTCATTACAAATAACAATTACCCTGCTAAAATTAGCAAATTAGTACACCAAAAATTGCAAGCAAAAACTGCCAAATGTACTATTTTTTATATTTCACTTTATTGTAGTTAAATATATCAAAAAAGTATTTAGCAGAATTGTTTGTTAAAAAATTATTAAAAAAAATTGTTTGCTGTTTTTAAAGGATTAAATTGTAATTTAAAAATAAAGTATAAAGTAAAGTAAAACTGCTAAAACCACAGAATTCCTGTGATCTGTTGAGTTTACAAAACTCTAATTATATTTAAGTTACTATTTAGTGTTTTGCAATTACTATTTTTGTTAGCTGAAATTAGAAAAATTTTGTTAATTTTTTGCAGACTAAAAATCATTTCAGTCTATAACAACAATTTTTCTAATTTTAGCAGAAAACATGTTATTTGCATTAAACTAAAATATATACAAAGTTAACAACATTTTTGTCGATTTAATAGTTTTTATTTGCTATTTTTGGTCCACTAATATTTAGTGAAATTGTTTGCCAATTTTAGCAGGACAATTGTTATTTGAACTTAACTAAAATTAAACTCAATTACTATTAACATTTTGTACATACAACAAATTTTTTTGTTGATTATTTATTATCAAGTTTAGCAAAAATATTCTGCAGTTTTTTCTGCATTTTCCATTTTGACTAATTTTTAGTATTTTTTTCTGCTATTTCTGCAAAGTTGTTTCTATTGGTGTACAACAATTTTACTGCATTATAATATTTTAAATCATATGAATTCCTGAACTTTTAATTAATTTACCTTGTTTTTTTTAAGATGTATTTTGCGTTTTTTAGTAATAAAAATAAATATATTTTAAAAAAATACATAAATTCTCTTGTTGGTTCCCTGGAAGAAATGGTTCATTTAGTTCTTTAAAGCTCTTTCAGAATGCATTCCCAAAGCTATGTTGCACAATACGTTCCTAAATTGATTCCGAAGAACTAGCATGTCTTCCTTTTATACATTTTGGAATCAATTCCGTAAAAAAAAATATATATAAAAGTAACTAGTAAAACAACTGATTCTTCAACCGATTCCAAAGAAGCGGCACTTGTTCTAGTTTAGCGTAATAGAACCGGTTGCTTTCGTGACAATCTCAAACAAAATTCAATCGATGATAGAACCGACAATAGAATGGGTTGCTTAGAAGGGGCACCGATTCTACAATTGGTTCTTTGGAACAGAAAATTTTCCTGGGTAGTGTTTATTAAATCATTAACCTTTCGGTCCCAAACCCTTTCGGTTTTCGAAATATGACGTCATGAAAATTGGTAAAAACGTCAAAATATCGAAAAAGTTTCCATACAAAGTCGCCCATAACTTCTAAACCATACAACCTAATTTTTCTGTTGGAACCATTTTAAAGGTGAAAACCATACCTTCGTCGACGAGTTCATATGCAAAAGGTTACACACAACAACAATATGTATACCAGTGATGTTTATTTAATAGGACAATTGTCCCCTGCTCAACTCACATGTATTCCTACGGTCTTGCCTTTAGTCGTCACTGAAACAGCGACGAATGAACACGTGTGGCGGATGTATGCTGATTTTTCTTTAATGCACTGAAAAAAATTAATAGCAATGTACGAATAATATTTTATGATAATACAAGATCTATAAAATCTTTAATAAAAAACGCATTTTTTAATATAAAAGTTGAAATGTTTTTAGAAATTGGAGTCCGATCGTTCATTCATTCCGATCGAATGTATTGTATTTTTTTTTTCCTTCCAAAAATAGCATTTTTTAATAGGATATCATAATAAATCCATACATATTACAGATATTTTATTAATATGTGAATATAATGAAATCATTAATATTGATAAAAAAAATTTACAACTTTTTTTATAAAACGAAAAAAGGCACCCTAATTAATGTATATATGTATTTATTATTTTCCTTTCAAAAATTTACTTTTTGTTTAACTTATATTTTTTTAAACAGTTTTACACAAAACATAACAGTTTCATATTTTCAATAAAAAATAAATGCATACAGATACTAACACTGCTATTAACCCATTGAACATTTCTTACAGTGCAATTCTCATTTTCTCACTAACACAACTACATATTTATTTTTAAACACCACTGATGTATACTAAACATTGCACACACATATACACTGATAGTATGTAAAAGATTTTTAGTATGAAACCGTCAAGATAAATTTGTTTACGACCACGTTTTACTTCATAACTCAGGAACCAAATGAGTCTCAACCTTAAAATTTTGCCACAAATGTAGAGAGGCCTTTTAACATATATTTTTTCAGAATTTTAAAGAAATTGGATTTTGAGATATGGGTCTGTGAAGATTAAACTTAAAAAAATATCTTTAACCTTTTAATACAAAAAAGAAACGTTTGGGATGCCATTTTAAGGTAGTCTTTTCACCTTTAAAATGGTGCTAATAGAAAAATTTTAGGTTATATAGTTTAGAAGTTATGGCCGACTTTGTATGGACACTTTTTCGATATTTTGACGTTTTCGCTAATTTTCATGACGTCATATTTCGAAAACCGAAAGGGTTTAGGGTCGAATGGTTAATGATCTGAAAAACACTACCCATTTATAATATTTGTGGCGAATTTCATTAAAATCGAAGATGACAAATCCGAATGCTGTGCGGTTTGCCATGGAATGACCCATATGTGATTAAGGGGAAACAATTTCAGTTGTTTAGCGAATCGCCATCTCTTTAATATGGAGCTCCTTGGTGTCATCAGAGAGTTTTTAATATAAAGAGAATATAATAATCTCATTTACTGACAAATAATGTATACAATGTGACTGCAAATAGGAAGTTGAAATTTTTTCGCGGTTTAAAATTGATAAATTAATTTTTTTTCATGTTTATCAGTTCACCTTAAGTTTTCCTTAAAAATCTACGATTTCCTGCAGGTGAGAGAACTGCATAACCATTGGTGTCATTAAATGAATATTTAAAATCTAATGTGTATTTTAAAGAAGTGAAAAAACGCTTAAAAAATATATTAGAACACTTGTTACTTTTAAGTTAAGTTATCATTGATTTTTGTGCATTTAATTTTTGAATTATTTCTATGTGTCTGTATTAAAAATATAACAAAAAAAATAATATTAAAAACAATTTAAAATCTACAAAAAAAGAAACAGGACATTTATGACGAAAATATGTTTTTGCCTTATTATATCCTTTTTACAAGGTAGGATATCATTTCAAACGGTTTCCATCCCAAATCCAATATGAAAATTTTTAATCCATAATACCATTAGGGCCAATTGTCTTCATATTATACCATTTTTTTCTTGTTTTATCAGTAAAATTTCCTATTATCAACAAATCACCATTATAAATTACTGTTTCGGTATATTAACGGTTTTATAAGGGTGTTTGCAGTATATTATGAAATTGAGAGTGTTAAATAACCGTTTTCAAAAGTCATATCAGTTTTGGTTTCGGTATGATAAACCAATATGGTTTATATAATAAAAAATTTTATCAAACCTTGCCTTTACTTAACCAGAAAAATATAAATGATGGAACCATTGCACTCTGTATGATGTTTAGGCTGGCTTTCTTTAAGTACTTAAAACTTTTGTTAAAAATGGAAACAAATTAATTAAATTTTTAAAATTTCCAAATAAAAGCCCATGAAAACTTATTAAAAAATGTAAAAAGCTTAAAAGCAAGGATTTTAAGTAATTTAAGATAATACCATCATAGCTGTACCGAATTCCCCTAGCCTTGTTCAATGCATACATTACTCCCAATCGTGCATTTAAAAATATAAATTTGACTGTTTTTGTTTTGCAGAAACGGAATACTGCCATGGCTGAAGGATTTTTCTCTAAGGTAGTCATATACATAGACGTTTATTGGAAAATAAATCGAGAAAATGTTATCGATATGTAGATCGTAAATTAAAAAAATACGATTATTGATAAGTAGGTTAATATAATTCATCTTGTATTCCAAATAAGTTTCTAATAGCCCTTTAACTCTTTTAGATTTTGCACTGGTTGGATATTTCAAACTGTATATGAATAGGGCAAAGAATCAAAAATGTTGCTGAACTAAAAGCATCTTATAAATGCCATTAAATTTTTCAATTATGTTTACTTAAAATTATTAGTACAAAGAACTAGTTTAATAGTTATATTTACATACACACAATAATTATTTTATTATAAAGTCAACCATATATGTATAGTAATTAGAAACATTTGAATACTTCATACTTATTATAGTTAAGGATGCACTTTAGCTTCATGAATGAAAAATTTTTGCCGATAAATAATTCCATATGTTTTAAACAACATGTTTATTAGAATGTTCTGTTGATTTATCGGTGTCCGTCCATTTGACTATGTAAGCTTCTCTTGACGCAAGAACCGTATTTTAGTTGGACCATATTAAAATTTAAAGAAAAACGGACCACATTTGGACCTAGTCCCCATATAAATCCACCTCTCCGGTATTTGCTTAAATGAACTTTTTCAGCAATTTGATTAAGATTTTTAATATTTATTCTACCTTTAATTTTTCTGCCCATGTAATATAATCAGAACCTTTCTCAGAATTTGAAAATCTGAAATCGTACTGTAGTGTTAGGTATCTCATGGTCGGACTTGAGCGACTATAACTTTTTTACTAGTTTGATTTGAATCAAATTTTTTTATTTCTCAACTTATATACAAATTTCCAGCTTTATTAAGATTCTTTTTCAATTTTAGATATGTAGATCATCTTAATGTGGTAAATTTAAGAAACTCTTATCAAATTTTTGCAAATTAATACGAAAAAGCTTCATTTGTTGTTAGTTAGTATTAAAATCTGGTTAAAAAATAAATAAATAATTTTTCTTATACAAAGAAAAAAGTCTTTTCAATTTACATTAAAACAAAAATGCATGAAAATATATGAATAAGCATATGTATACATATATGAATGTGAAACTAAAATTGCATTTATGTACATGTATGAACATGTGTGCTCATGTTTTTACATATTACCTCAATTTTCGTTAATGTTCATGTATGGAATCATCCATACATAGACATACATGAACATATTTTTAACCGGGATGATAGTAATTAAGCATACCAAAAAATTTTTGTAATTGTTTAAATGATCTCCGTTTTTCGTATTCACGAATCGCCCTAACTTTTTTATCAGACGGTTTAATATTATCATGAGAAATATTATAACCCCCCAGGTAAAAATAAAAATATATGATCATGTATTCTCACATATTGTTTAATTTATGTACGTATATGAATTATATATGAAAGTATGTGACATTTATGGACGCATATATTTATCTATGCATGCTAAAAGTACACCCATTTTTGAAAATATATGGACTCATAAATGTAATTGTATGTCATATACTTTTCCATTAATGATCATATGTTATCTCAGTTTTTATTTATTTTTTTAATTTATTTGTTTGATTTAAACTTCAAATTGACAATGTCAAAATTTTTATATTTATTTATTTTGAAGTTTTTAATATTCTTATATAATTTTTATGAGAATTTATTGTGTCAAAAAATATATATTTATTTGTTCTGTATTGATCAAAATTTTTGTTATAATTTATTTTATTTGTTGAAGAAAATATTTAAATAATGTGATACATGGAGGAGAATTTGATGAGATTTGGTAAGTTTGCGGTTAAGATTCTTTACAATAAATTTATGTCTTTTACAATTTCAGTACTTATCAAATCCTGTTTTAAGATGAATGGCGCTGTACTTTTTGGGGTTAAACGTAGTTCATGATATTAAAAAAATGTCCGCTGAGATGCCAAAGTCTAGGCCGTTATTCTTCCATTTGTTTGTGTTAAAAGGCAGGATAAAAAGTTTCGCCCTTTCTCGGTAAATAAAATGATTGGATAAAGCCAAAGTTCTAAAGAAGAATACATAACTAGAAACTTCAGATTTGATTTGTTCGTTTATTTATTTATTTAATACGTCAAGCAAAACCGTGATGTTTTTATTATAATTATAGATTTTTGTATGTAAATTAAAATAAATTTTTTATTAAAAAAAAAAATTTAATAAAAAACCCTGACCATTTTTACTAAAAAAAAATTAAAAATAATTCTTTTAATGGCAAAAATATATGAAAACCAGAAACATATACAAATGTATGAATACAAATATGTCATTATTTACCTTCATGCATGATCACAAATCTACATATTACCTCAATTTTCGTTAATGTTCATGTATGGAATCATATATGATCACCATACATAAACATACATGAACATATATAATTATTTTTAACCGGGCCGGTTAAAAATAATCATATATGTTTATTTATGTCTAAGTATGGATGATCATATATGATTGCATACGTGAACACTAACGAAAATTTAGGTAATATGTAGATTTATGATCATATATGAAGATAAATAATGACATATTTGTATTCATACATGGCCTGCGGGAAAAGGATATATCCCAGGACACGTCACATCACCCGTTCATTGTGATAGGGACCGGTCACGGGACCGATCACTTTAACATGGGCTTGTCCTCGGAGGGGGTCAATTGCCCTCTGTGACATGTCACAGGACTGGTCTAAAAGGACATGTCGTGACTTTTAAAACGGTCATGTGATAGGTACTTTAGGAACCGGTGCTCTTTTCACCTATCTCGTGATATGCTTTTTCGAAACCGGTTTAGTTTTCACCTATCCCGGGACAGGTCCCAACTCCCAACTGACCCCATTTTTCCCGCAGGGTGTCTATATATTTCTGGTTTTCATATATTTTTTGTAATTTAAATCATTATTTTTATAGTAAAATTAGATAGTTTTTTTATTAGATTTTCTTTTTATTACAAAATAATTTTCAACAAAATATTATTACCTAATTTTGTATACGAATCTAAGAATAGAAAATAGTAATTTAAAATAACATAAAATAAATTCTTAAAAATTAAAAACGATACTTCGGCATACTAAAACCGGAGGCTTTCTCACGATTAGAAATATATTTTCTTGCCGCTTGCGACCAAATAATTCGTTCGAAATTTGCGGTAATTTGTAGGTATTCAGTATTTAAAATCATAATTAAAATTTGTATATTAAAACTTTTTGTAAGTACAATTAAATGTAAATTTGAGTACCAAATTCAAGGAAAATGCTTAGTTTAGCAATAAAGTTATGTTAGGTTTAGCTATGAGGTTATGTTAGGTTTAGAAGTTTGCGACCAAACTGTATAATCCTAATTTACAGCACATTTTTTCCTAAATTAGGCAAAATTTGACCATACCAATTATCGTTTTGTAATTGTTCGATATAGGTGAAATAGCTTTCTCAACGCCTAATGGTCATTATGAATTTGTTCAGATGCCTTTCGGGTTGAAAAATGCTCCAGCAACGTTCCAGAGACTTATCAAACATATTCTCCGAGATCTTATTAATATAATTTGTGTCGTTTATTTAGATGACATACTGATTTTTTCCACTAGTTTTGCGGAACATGTTTGCAATATAAATAAAGTTTTTGAGAAATTAAGAGAAGTAAATCTTAAAATTCAAATAAATAAGTGCAAGTTTTTTGCAAAAGAAACGCTGTATTTGGGTAATATATTGACACCTTAGGGAGTTAAACAAAATCCGGCTAAAGTCGATACAATTCTAAAACTTAAGTTACCTAATACTGTCAGAAAAATTAAATCATTTTTAAGTATAACAGGCTACTACCGTAAATTTATCAGAGATTACTCTAAAGTAGCATATCCCATGATAAAATATTTAAAAAGGACGTTCGGTTAAATATTAATGACCCTTATTATATAAATGCGTTCGAAAAATTAAAGCATATTATCACCGAAGCTCGTGTACTAAGATATCCGGATTTTAAAGCGCCATTCCAGCTTATAACAGATGCTAGTCTGAATTCCCTTGGTGCTGTTTTGCAGCAAAACGGACATCCTATCTGTTTTGCAAGTAGGAACTTGAATAAGCACGAAAAAAACTATTCGGCGATGGAAAAGGAGCTATTGGCAATTGTATGGGCCACAAATTATTTTCGTCCTTATTTATACGAAGTTAAAATTAAAATCCATTCAGATCACCAACAATAACGATGGTTATTTGTTAAATCTCAAAGTAGAGAGTTGAATCCTAGGCTTTATAGATGGATTATAAAACTTAGTGATTTCAATCTAACTGTAAATTATATAAGAGGCAAGGATAATCATGTTGCTGGTTTTTTGAGCAGAATTAATAATGATTAAGGGCAAATAAATCATTTGAACGATTCTAACGACTCTCTTTATAATAACAACTCTCTCAAGAGGAAGATTCTCAAAATCATATCTATATTTTAGATACAATAGTAAATAGATTTAAAACTCAGATTATATTAACAGATAATAAAACTAGAGAGTCTGAAATAATGAACGGAAATAATAAAATTTATATTAATTCTGTTGACTTCAATGAAAATTTAGATGCAATAGTAAGGAGAAATATAGAAGAGGAAAAATTGGAATTTTCACGGAGCTTGATTATTGAAATATTTGAGAGGGATAATAGCGTTATATTTGTGTGATGTTCTTATCATGTCATGGATATGTCATCCGAAGATGAAACTTTTAAACAGATACACCATTACCACAAGAATGAAACAGGGCACACTGGTATTAATGAAAACTATAAAGGATTAAAGAAACGGATATTCTTCCCAAATTTTAAACTATTAATACAAAAATATGTCAATAATTGTAATATCTGTAATAGGGCAAAATTCGGTCGTAATCCCGTAAGATCAGAATTTTATTTGACAGAAACTCCAACTGATATTCGGCAGGTAGTTTATATGGATGTATACACAACATTTTTAACCTTTATAGCTAAATTTTCGAAATTTGCCACTGCTTATTACTTAAAAGATGGAACGAATCAAACCCTTATCGAAAAGCTTCGGTTATATAAGTCTCAAATTGGTCATTTTGCTATACAGATTGCTGACAATTAGTTCAAAAGTATAAATATTAAAGAATTTCTGAGAAACGAAATTCTGACATTGAAAGACTTCATTGCAATCTATGTGAAAAGATAAGAACTTTGACCATAGAACAGAGATCTCCTAATATTAAGAACAAAATTAGTCAGTCAATAGACTTATTGATCCGCCCTCGTACATAAAAGTTAGTAATTTTTTTTTTTTTTTATTTTGATCTCATATTCCTTTTATGCACATTAATTAAAACTATGTATATTAAAAAAATTTTGTTAAATTATAGCGTATAGTTTAAAAAATCATTCAATTTAAAATGAACCCTACTTTTTGTAACTTTTGTGCTTCCTCCAAACATTAAGGAATTTTGCTGGAACTCGGCAAAGAGTTTTTAGACATTTATTAATAGGGGCAACATTGTGGAGATTGCGAATTCAAACTTTAATGGTTTTTTTTTGGACCACTCTAAGGTTTTTTTGTTTTAAATATAATAATTATTTCTCTACATTTTTTCTTATTCAATAAGATATGATTATATATAATTTTATATATATACATATATAGCTATACATAAAATCAAATTAGTACAGAACCAATTTAGTCGCATTAATTTTTCCCAAATTCCCAAATATATAATTATACATAAGTCCCGAAGAAATAATTATATATAACACAATTATACGAAAAATGTATTATAATAAAGTCAGCCACACACTTCTGAGTGCATAATTTACTATAACTTTCGCAAACCGAGTTCCTGGCGAAGGCATTGTTTTTTAGAATTTCAAAAATATTTTTTTTATTTAAAATTTTTTCTACGTTTTTTAAAAATTAGATTCCGTATATATAATACTGATAGATCTAATCTGATACAATTCGATCTAAAACATTTTCGGATAAATTTGGCTCTTATTTAATCAACAAATATATTGCTATTTTTCGGATAAGTTTAGATCTTACTAAATCCCCAGACACATTGCTGGATCTAATTTGATCTGCCATTATTCGGATCAATTAAGATCCTTATAAAGCCCCAAATATATTGCTGGATCTAATTGATCTGCCATTTTTCGGATCAATTTAAATTTGACTAAATCCCCAAATATATTGCTGGACCTAATTTGATCTGCCATTTTTCGGATCAATTTAGATCCTTCTAAGTCCCAAAATATAATGCTGGAACTAATTAGATCTGACATTTTTCGGATCGATTTGGATCTTTCTAAATCCCCAAATATATTGCTGGATATAATTGGATCTGCCATTCTTCCATATTACGGATCAATTTATATATTAAGGAATTTAAAATTGTCTGATTAAAACTGTGCCAGATCAATTTTTTTACTCGGGTATACCTAAAAAAATTATAAAAAAATTGTACTTTTGAAACCAAAAAAACACTGGTAATTTGTTAAACTAATTGCTTATAAACAGATTGTTTTTTGTTTATATTCTCGAGCAATTAAAAATCTTTTAAAAATATCACTGTACATATCGACTCTTAGGAATCCAAATCCGTTGAGAAAAGTTATGAGCCTCGATTACTTTAGAAATTGCGGGAAAAAAACTAAAAAATATATTAGAAAAAAATAAAAAAAGTGAAATTTTTTCACTTGGTTTACAAGTATTTATTTATACAATATTTTGTTAAAATTATTTATGTTTTCTTTTTTATATAAATATGTCATGACCAATCGCATGCGTTCTTTCTATACTTTCATAATTGATATACCAATGAGTGAACAGCAAATTCTTCTGAAAAAGAAATTTCCCTACATGCAATACTTTTAGAGTCGATGATATGAAAGAATAATAAAGTCGTGTTCCTTTAATTGAGACAGTTTTTTCAAAACGTTTTCTTAATTCGTGTTCGCTTCTTTGAAGAAATTTCAAAACTAATATTTTCAAAATTTTGTTCCACTGAAACAATTAACATCAGCATCACTCACATCACTAATACCATTATTTGATATTATAGACAATAACAGCTGTTCAACTGAACGAAAACATAAAACATAAAATGTAAACAAAAATAAATACATAGCTTTTAAGTACCGTTATTTTAATTTATAAGCAGGACGAATTTGTTAAATAAATTTAAGTTTAAAATCAAAACTCAGCCGAGCAATTGGCTCCTTGTTTTTAATTTTTAATAAAAACATTGACACTTTTTGTGCTTCGCCTTTTCGCTCTTTAGTGCCGGCTAAATTTAGAAGCCAGTGGCGTTATAAAACGCCAGCTACCAACCATAGGTAGGGAAAGTTATTTAAAAGTGGTAATCAACTATTACATGGCGATCCTGCGAAATTTTAATGCCGATACCAACAACAAACAACGCAGCGCCTGTGGAAAAACAGCAACCACAGCCCATCAGCATACAATATTTGCAGCGGCAGCAGCGCAGGGCGGAGAATAAATTGACAGCTATACCGCCGACAGATAAGCTAAAAAGAAGACGAGCGGGAAAAATTGTAAATCTGCGAAAAAAAAATTGGCTGACCTGAAGAGATATGTGACTTCAAAAACTCCACCACCTTGGGAACAGGCGTGTGAGATGTGGCAACAGATAGACGCGATAAGTGAAGAGTTAAAATCGCACAAACACAATAATAAATAAACAAACAAAAAATAAACATTAACTAACAAATACATAATAAAGAAAAAAACACAATGTAAAATGAAATGTAAATATATTATATTTATTAAATTTATTATGAATTAAAAACACAAATTTTAATTATATTTTTAATTTTTGTACATACAAAATAATACTAAAAATGAAATAAATGTCTAAAAATGTATATTTATTAACATTTTTTTTTTTATTGTTGTGAATAGTAAAAACCACTCAAGAAGCTAAAGATGCCATATACAAAATGGGTGACAGTGTTGCACTCAACGTATTTATAAAAGGAGTAAATATAGAATACCAACCACTTATTGTAGCAAATGTGCTAAATACATTTAATGAGGCAATAGAATGGTGTATGACGTCAGAAAAAAATTAGAATTTTATAATAAGAATCTATTTCACATCGGTGAATCGGCTACCGGCAATAATAACAACCCAAATCAACACAGAAACAACATATATAGAAACAACAATTATAGAAACAAAACTGGTTATAACAAATCTAGAAACAACAATGGAAATTTCAAAAATAATAATTACAGCAATAGTTACAACTCTAATGGTAGAGGACAAAATAATAACAGTAAAAATAACAATAACCCATACAGGTCCTACAATTATACAGCCGACGAGGGAAACTGAGTTAGCCGGGTAACAAAGGGTGTTGCATATCAAATAACACAAACACATACATAATTTTAAAATGCAGCAACATCAATGAGAATTTAAAATTCCTACAGGAGCAGACATTTTTATATATAAATTATATATAAATTAAAAATTTGTCGAATATTAAAACAACGGATACAGTTAAATTAACTGGAATAATAAATGAAGCTATGGATTGAATAGGTGCAACGAATTTAAATTTAATAACTGAAAATGAATAAATTCAACATAATTTTCATGTCGTCGAAAATGATTTTCCAATCCAAACCGATGGAATAATAGGACGAGACATTTTAACCATATATGTATATAAGATAGATTTTGGAGCATTCACAATAACTTTCAACATAAATGAACAAGTAATTACCAATTCATAGAACAAAAATTATTATACCAGCAAAATCAAAAGCAATTGTTCCTCTTGATACGCAAGTGAACGAAGAGAGTATTATGTTGACTAAAAATATATAGGAATTTTTATACTCAACAAATACAAACAACAGATTCGACACCTGTATACATAAAGAATTACAGATTACCAGAATCTCAAATGGAGAAGATAAATAAACAAGTTGACCAGTTATTAGCAGATAACATAATAGAACATTCGGTTAGCCCATATAGCTCACCATTGCTAGTCGTACCAAAAAAGTCAACTGATGATAAAAAAAATGGCATCTAGTAGTTGATTTTCGAAAACTAAATAAAAAAAATAGTCAACGACAAATTTTCACTAACAAGATTAGAAGATGTTCTTGACAATCTTGGAAGAGCAAAATACTTTTCAACCCTAGATATGACCAGCTCTTTCCAACAGATAGATTTACACAAAAGGTCGCGACCGCTAGCAACTTTTTCAACAGGAAACGGTCTTTAACAATTTAAAAGATTACCTTTTGGATAAAAAATATCATCGAACAGCTTTCAAAGAATGATAACAATCGCAATAAGTGGTTTAGTTGTTGAAGCTTTCCTTTATGTGGACGACATTATTATTTTCGGATGTAGTTTAAAGCACCACAATGGCAATTTAACAGAAGTATTCCAACGTTTAAGAATATTAAATCTAAAGCTAAATACAGACAAATGTATTTTTTTGAAACCGGTATAAATCTTCAGGGATGGGTTCCTTATAGTTATGACTCTCCAAATGAAACTACGGTAGAATTTCTAATCGTTTTCAGATGGTGTCATATTTTTTTGTGTTCCAGCATTTTTTTCTTAAAATCCATCTAACTTAAAAACTAAAATATCTACGTTTATACTAAAATATGATTTACAATTATTGAGTGCGTTTGCAGTAAATTTTGAGTGATCTTGACACATCTGTGACACGAATGTGTGGAATATCATACATGTATCAAGTACTTGCATGCGTCAAACATTCTTCCGGGTGGTCAATGTGTCTAGCAGACAAAACTAAACATATTTCGTTTACTGTTTATGGTGCCGTCATAAACAATTGAAATGAATAGACAAAACAATGTGATAAGAAACCCTTTTAGTTTGTACTTAATATGGGGTTTTCTATGTCTTGTAGTTAACATATTGTTACACGAAATTTCTACACCTAGAAATTTCTTTACACTCATTTTAACAGCTGGAAAAATCTAGTGTATTAATAAACTAGAAATAACTAGAATACCTGACTACTCATATAAATACTGGTACTCGATAACACAGTAGTTCAGTTTATAAGTAAAACGCAAAGTGTGAAGAACTAAAGTGTGGCTAACGTTTAGTCTATCTATATCGTGTAAATAAAGTGTGATATTAAAGTGTATTTCTGTAATTTTTAGTGACAGTTATAAATAAACAGAGCTATAGACAATTTCAAACAGTGTTTATTATTCGCAATATAGAAAGAACTCGATTTATTTAAAAGGTATATAAATCAACGATTTTATAAAGGGTAAAATCGTAACAATTGGTGTCAGAAGTGGGATTGCAAAATAATAAGCAGTCATGAAATTGGAGGAGCTTAAGGTGGAACAGCTCAAAAAAGAATGAGCAAATTGGAGCTACCGACAGCAGGAAATAAGACAGAGTTACAAAAGAGGCTGATAGAGGAATTCGAGCGGCGTAACATTGACATTGCGACTTACGAATTTGATGAAAAAGATGCAATGGAGGTTAGTACCCGTAAAACAGAAGGTAATATGTAGTTAAGCACAATGTTGGCTGCTATGATGAAAAAGATGGAAGACAACAAAGTGAAATTGTTAGAAGCTTCTAGAGCCGACAACGAAAAACTTTTAACCAATATGGAGACGAACGAGAAATCGCTTATAAAGATGGAAGAAAAGTTTCAAGAAACTTCTAGAGAAATTTTCGAAGTTTCAAAAAGAGTGACCGACTTAGAGAACGACGTCGAGAAAAAACTACAAGATTTGGAAAGTAAAATAAATAATTCTCAATGTCAAGAGGGCTCAGTACGAATTCTTTCAGAAACTTCTGGTAGAGCAAAGGCCCCCACATTTGACGGTAGCGTGCCATTTAATGTTTTCAAGTTCCAGTTCGAGACAGTTGCCGCCAGAAATATGTGGAACATCGAAGAAAAAGCTATAGAGTTGATTTTGGCCTTAAAAGGAAACGCTGCAGAAATTCTAGAAAGTGTGCCAATCACCTGCAGAAATAATTATGACGACATAATGGTGGCACTGCAGCGAAAGTATGGCGGCGAACACAAAAAAAGAAATATACAGAATGGAACTAAGAGGTAGACTGCAAACAGAGATTGAGCGGTTGGTGCAGCTAACTTATCCAGGCGAAAATCATCCCCTCTTAGATCAGTTCAAAATTGAAACATTTGTGAATGGAATTCGGGATTCTGATGTGAGACATGCGGTGTGTGCTACACAGAAATCGACTTTTGCTGAAACTGTCTCATTCGCGCTGGCCCAAGAGACTGCGAAGGTGATTTCCAAGCCACAAATATTTAAGGTACGTAACCTCGAAGTGGCTGCTGAAAGAGAGCAAGATATAAGCACAAAGCTAACAGAAGGATTCAGAGAAGTGCTCACGGAGTTAAAAGATGCATTTAAGCAGGCATTAGGGGAGAAGCAAGTCAAGGCAAAGGATAAATGCTACAACTGCGGTAGAGTGGGACATTTCCAGCGAAATTGCAAAGCACCAAGGAAGAGCCTCCGGGCCGATCAGCAATCACCTCAAGAGTCACCGTTAAACTAAAAAGAGCTAGCACTACGGGGCATGAGCTAGCTCCCACAACCGATGGCCCCACAATCTCCATATCAATAGCACAGCAGGGGAAAAGCAATCTTACTGCTTATGGGTGCATCAACGGACAAAAACACATTTTAACCATAGATACAGGAGCAACACAGTCCATCATTAGGCCCGATATAATTAGAAAGCCAGTTGAACCATTGCACGGGGTAAGTTTACGAACAGCTACTGGAGAACAGGCTTCTGTCTATGGTAAGGTTAACTTGAAACTAACAATTGCCAACATAAGCGTCAGTCACGTATTTATTGTTGCCGATATTGTGGACGAAGTAATTATTGGTGCAGATTTTATGATTAGTCACGGCATTAACCTGCATATGGGGCAAAAAGTTATGATTTGGCAGAATGTTGAAATACCTCTTTGTGTTGGATATGAACGCGAGGATCAGGTAAGAAAGCTGGTTACCATCAGCCACCAAAAACTACCAGCACGGGCAGAAACTTTAGTATGGAGGGAGATTGTGAGGACAGCAGCTTGTGGATGGTAGAACCATCCAGAACCATCAGAAATAAAAAGTGACCTTATAACAGCGAAAGCCCTCGTGAAAACCAGCAAAGCCAAACAAGTTCCTGTAAGAGTACTGAACCTATCATATTGTGAAAAAGTTGTCAGAGCTAACTCTGAAATAGCCAAATGTACTACGCCAGAAGCAATAATCAGTTGCGAAAAGAACTTGGAACCATCCAGTGCGTCCGTTAAAGATCGAAAAATGCTGGCAGAATATGTGGAAAAATGGGTAAAAGAACTAGGGCGGCCTGATAGAAATAAAGCCAAACAGCTAATCAGGAAATACGGCTCTGTCTTCGCCATGAAAACCCAAAGTCAAGGAATAACGGCAATTGTGAAACACCGAATAAATACTGGTGAAGCAAGACCAATAAAGCAGGCGCCCAGAAGTATTCCTCTAGCAAAACGAAATGAAGTAAAGGAGTTAGTCAACGAAATGGAGCGTAGTGGAGTAATTGAACCATCTTCTAGCCCATGGAGCTCGCCTATAGTTTTAGTTAAGAAAAAAGATGGCAGCACCCGATTCTGTGTTGATTACAGAAAACTAAACGATATCACCAAGAAGGACAGCTATCCACTACCGAGAATTGACGACACTCTAGACACGCTAGCAGGAACCAAATGGTTCTCCACATTGGACTTGCAAACTGGTTATTGGCAAGTAGAAATTTGTGAGCAAGACAAGGAGAAAACTGCCTTTAGCACAGGTGACGGATTATAGCAGTTTAATGTGATGCCCTTTGGACTCTGCAATGCTCCAGCAACATTCGAGCGGTTAATGGAAAATGTGCTGAAAGGACTCCACTGGAAAACTTGCCTAGTGTACCTTGATGACATAATTGTCATGGGAAAAACTTTCGATGAACACTTGAAGAACTTAGCAGAAGTTTTAAGGCGAATGTCTGCGGCTGGACTCAAGCTTAGCGCAAAGAAGTGTACACTGTTCCAGAGGGAAGTAAAGTATTTAGGGCACCGCGTAGCTGCAGAGGGTATATCAACCGATGAAGATAAGGTTCGGGCTGTAAAAGATTGGCCTCGCCCGAAAAATCTGCACGAGTTGCGCAGCTTTTTAGGTCTCTGCACATACTACCGACGATTTGTACCAATTTTTGCCAGTGTGGCTGCGAGTCTACATGAGCTGACTAAGAAGGCGCGACCATTTCATTGCGGTGAAGCCCAAGAACAAGCATTCCTAAGGCTCAAGGAGTTATTATGCACGGCACCGCTTCTTGGATATCCTGTGGCCGGGGAAAAATTTGTGCTGGATAGCGATGCAAGCGGACACGGAAAAGGAGGTGTGCTTTCGCAGGTGATAAATGGCACCGAAAAAGTCATAGGCTATTACAGTCGAGTACTTTCGAAACCCGAAAGGAACTACTGCGTAACACGGCGGGAACTCTTGGCAACGGTAGAATGTGTAAAGCACTACCACAAGTATCTGTACGGTCAGCACTTGCAACTAAGAGCCGACCATTCTGCACTAAGGTGGCTGCTGCAATTTAAACAACCAGAAGGGCAGCTAGCTCGTTGGATTGAACGACTTCAAAGCTATGATTTCAGCATCAAGCACAGGAAAGGCATAAAACATTGCAATGCGGACGCCCTTTCAAGACGCCCCTGTAATTTAGAGTGCAAACATTGTTCGAAGGCTGAAGGAAAAGAGTGCATCGTTGATATAAGACTAACGCATATTGAGTCAAGAGAAGCCTGGTCAGCGGCGCAACAAAATGACCCCATACTGTCAAAAATTATGTCAGCCAAAGCAGAGGACAGAAGGCCTACCCGTGACCAAATATCAGCTGAAAGTCCACTAATGAAGGCGTATTGGGCCCAGTGGAACAGTCTACGGGTAATTAATGACTGCTTATACCGTATATGGGAAAGTGCGGACGGCAAAACTGAGACAAAGCTAATTGTGGTGCCGTCAAGCAAAATAGACGAAGTGTTAAAAGAGTTCCATGACGGTCCCAGTGGAGGTCATCTCGGTATCACGAAAAACCTAGAGAAGTTAAAACAACGATTCTACTGGGTCGGCTGCCAGCAAGCTGTAAGCGACTGGATAGCGAATTGCGCGCAATGCATCGCAGCTAAAGGACCAGTAAGGAGAAGTCGTGGGCAACTTCAACAATACAACTCGGGTGCACCATTTGAGCGTATAGCAATGGATGTAGCAGGCCCTTTCCCTGTCAGTGATTCCGGAAACCGTTACGTTCTTGTGGTGATCGACTATTTCAGTAAATTGCCTGAGGTATACGCTATACCGAACCAGGAAGCCAGAACGATAATAAGCGCCTTTGTGAACAACTGGGTGTGCTGCTACGGTGTTCCATTGGAATTACACTCTGACCAGGGAAGAAATTTTTAATCTGCTATTTTCAAGGAAATGTGTGAGTTGTATGGAATAAGAAAGACAAGAACCACCCCGCCGAATCCACAATCGGATGGTATGGTCGAAAGATTTAATCGCACTTTAGAGGAATACTTAAGAAAAGTGGTCAGTGCAAATCAGAAGGACTGGGACGAACACATCCCTTAATTTCTGTTGGCATACAGATCGGCTGTTCACGATTCCACCTCCCGGACACCTGCAAAAAAAATTTTTGGAACCGAACTTAAATTGCCTGGCGATTTAGAATTTGGAGTTAAGCCCGCCGCTATTTATAAAGACAATGCTTCCCAGGAACAAGAAGACCTTAACGAGCTTCATGAGTTTGTACGCAATCGAATTAAAATAGTCAGCAATAAGATGAAGGCGAGGTATGATAGGGCAGCAAATTCTGAAGGATTTAATGAGGGTCAGCTTGTTCTACTTTTTAACCCGCAACGAAAGAAAGGATTATCTCCCAAACTACAAACGCATTGGGACGGACCCTATAGAGTAATTAAAAGGTTGAATGATGTGGTATACAGAAAGATCAGAGCCCAAGGTCAAAAATGAAGGTTGTTCATCTGGAACGACTAGCCAACTATGGAAAAAGAAATAGCTATGTCTGTTCGGGACGAACAGGCTAAAGTGGGCGGCAGTGTTACACGAAATTTCTACACCTAGAAATTTCTTTACACTAATTTTAACAGCTGGAAAAATCTAGTGTAGTAATAAACTAGAAATAACTAGAATACCTGACTACTCATATAAATACTGGTACTCGATGACACAGTAGTTCAGTTTATAAGTAAAACGCAAAGTGTGAAGAACTAAAGTGTGGCTAACGTTTAGTCTATCTATATCGTGTAAATAAAGTGTGATATTAAAGTGTATTTCTGTAATTTTTAGTGACAGTTATAAATAAACAGAGCTATAGACAATTTCAAACAGTGTTTGTTATTCGCAATATAGAAAGAACTCGATTTATATAAAAGGTAAATAAATCAACGATTTTCTAAAGGGTAAAATCATAACAATATGTTTTTTACTATTAACTTGAGTAGTTCTAAATTACATGAAACGAAATCACTCTATACTCAGTATTCATGCACACCTGAAAAGTATAGGTGTTTGTGTACTGTATGCTTGGTTATAATATATACAATATTCTTTTATTTCTTATCATGCATTATTTTTTTATTATTTTATTTTTTTTTGTATATTATGCATTATTCTGTTTTTTATTAGTAATTATTTTTTGTTTTAAATTTTTTTATTTTGAAGTCTTATACTATATGAATGAAGAATGCTAATGACATTCAAATAATAATTTCATTGTCATTTTAATAACAAGCAATTAATTTATGTTTAATTCTTTTTTATTTTTTTACTAAGCGTTATATTTCGTTAATAAATTTTTATGGAAAGTTTTGATATTATTTCCTATCTTTATCGAAACATTTATATCATTAATTTCTACTATACTGTATGGACCTCTATATGGTGATTCCTATTTTCTCCTATTTTTTACTCTAACACTATATCTCCTAACTCTAATTTTATACTATTTGTACTTTTGTGTGATTCTATTTGTCTATCTTTTATTACTAGCTCTGTTATACATTTCGCGTTGTCCAGCGAATACTTTAACCTGGCCTTTAGCTCATTGGCATAATTATCGAAGTTATATACCCCGGATGATTCATGATTTCATCACCTGGTAAAGTCGGTAATTTTCCCAATACTAGTTCAAACGGGGAGTATTGAGTATCAACATGAGGAGTTATGTTGTATGCAAATGCGTAGTATGGAATCCATTCTACCCAATTATTGTCCTCCAAGATAAAAAGTATTCATTTATAACTCTGTGGTTCCTTTCCACTGTGCCTAATGTTTCATGATGCGTTCAAAATCGTTGCTCAATCCTCAACAATATGTATATCTCCTTCATCAATTCATTGGTAAATTCTGTTCCTCTATCTGCTTTTGCTATTGACTTTGCCTACCTTGCCTCCATTAGACAAGCAATTACATATTTTGTCAATTCGCATTGCATTATTAATATGTATCGGAAATTATTCGTTGGGCGTACAGGACCTACTGTGTCTATCACCATTGTGTTAAAGCTTTGTGACGGTGTATCGGTCACTTTAAGTGGTTCCCTTGTGTGTTTAATTTGTTTATTTCTTTGGCATAAGTCACATTTTAATACGATTTTTTTTTTTTTACCATTTTAGACATGTTCTTCCACGTGTATTTCTGCTACAGCTTCAGTAATGTTTTCCTCACACCAAAGTGTCCTCCCTGGGGAGTGTTATGATATAATTCTATGATCTCTTGTTTTCTATTTTCGTCTAGCATTTTCTGAGGATTATTATATAACATTATTTTCACCTCATGATTTATTCAAATTATTATATCTGGCCTTAAAGTTATCTGCAGGAATTATTTCAAATATTGCATCACCCCTTGCGATGGCAAATTTTTTATTTTTACAAGCTTTTAAGTAAGATGAAAGCTTCTCCAATAGAGTACCTAAACACTTTGGATTATCACTACATCTAATGCGCATTTCATTAATATATTTATCATATTCTGTAATGTATCTATATATATCATTATTCGGCCCTTTTTCTAAAATAAACTTTAGTTTGCATGCATTTCTAATATCATTGATGGACGTGCAATACCACATAGGATCAGGCTCACTATGAGAATCGCTATTGATATTTTTATTAATTGATGACTTTTTGCATACCTCTTGTTACTACTAACGTCTTCTTTAGACTTTCATCATTTTCCAATTGTATCGTGAAACCTAGTTGTATCCATGACAATGCATCTGCATTCGTGTTATTAGATCCTTTCTTATATAATGATATCAAAATCATAACCTAAAAGTTCCAATCTTGTTCACGTCAGTTACGAGCTTGGGTTGTGTGGGAAAATAAGGATATTAAAGGTCTGTCGTCTGTTACAACAGTGAATTTTCTCCCATATCAATATGATCTGAAAAATTGTATGCCCCAATCAGTGGCGTGCCCAGGGGGCCCGGGCCCCCTATATTGTAGAGCAGGGCATACAATATAATTCCTATATTTCGTTTTCCGGCGAAGTCCATATATGAAAAAAAGTTAAAATAAATCTTTTTTATAAAAAAATAAAATTACACATAAAAGTAGACAAAGTTGCCCGGAAATTACATACAATTCAAATTAAAAAAAAAAATAAAGATCAATTAATATTAAAAAATACCAAACGCAATTAAAAAAAAAACTAATTAAAAATTATATAATTTGGCACCAATTAGCTTTATAAATTACATATAGAGTCATTCCAAAAGTTTTTCAAGTAATCTAATCATTTTTGAAATGATCTTTCGATTTGAGTAAAAATTTGCACATGGCTATTCCACGTTCCCATGATATGTATGTTTTTGATTTTTAAAAATTTGATGCAAAATTGCCCCACGAAATATGACCCCAATCTTAAAATGTAATAAGCCCATTTTTTTTGGGGCAAAAATTGATAATTAATATTAACACCAAAAATATAATAAAAATTGATGCCAATCTAATGGAAATTAGCCCTAAAATTAAGTTTGGGCATATTTTCATTTATTAGATTGAGGCTTTTATTCATAATGCAAAATAAACCCAATGATAAAATGAAAAATAAACCCCAATATGATAAAATGAGAAATGAACCCAAAATATGCAAAGCAAAGAAATGTTGTTTATGCACAGCATTATACGCATTTATATTGCATGGAAACATTACACTCACCAAAAAAGTCTGTAATTGCAACTAAAAATGTTGCTGTTGTTACGGGAAATTTTGCTAATTTGAGCCCAGCGGCATTTTTTGCTAATCTTAGCAACACATGTCTGCTGACGTGTAGTACAATGAAATTAGTAAAAAAATTAGTAGCCGCTACTAAATTTTAGTAAACTCTTTGTAATGCGGAATTTAAAACGGGTTTGCTAAAATCAACAAAAAAATTACTAAATAATGTGAATATTAGTACAAAATTTTAAATTTATTTTTTTATCGAGCATCAATTTTTTTATTTTATTTATTTTTTCAAAAAATATTTTATACAAAATTTAAAACAAAATCAAAGGCTTAAAAATTTTAAAAATTGTTAAAACCTAAACGAATTAATCATTTTGTTTTAAGACAATTTAAGTTTGTAGGTGTAAGTTTTAATTAGAAATAACATTCTCTTCAATATCTACTTTTTTGAAATTAGTTATTTTTTTTTGCTAATTTTAGCAAATCGGTTTTCAAAAATTTGTAAAATGATTTCTGAAATTAGCAACAAAAATTTGTAAATATTCTGTAAAAACTCTGTAATTTGTAAAATGTAAATAGCCAAAAGATTTGCTAAATAATAATTTGTTTACTAAAAATCAGTACAAAAATAGTAAAGTGGCATTGAAAACCGTTTACAAATTTTTTTACTAACTTTATTTTCTGAGTGTAACATCCCAATGTACTCCTTATAAACATTAAAGTTATCTGGGTCAACCTAAATTGAAATACTTTAAAGAATTAGAATAAAAATCATTTTATATAAATCAAATATTTTAGTGATGCGCGACCACTGCCTTTCAAAATAGTTCAATAATTAAGTAAATTTCTGCTCTCCGTCCATGAGTGTGTCCTCCCAGTCAGTTGTTATTAAATGGTTTTCTATGACATTGCGTCTTAGAGCTTGGCAATTTTGAAACTTGTTAAGAATTATATTTGGTGTTAATGTATGAAAAAAAAATTTTTTAAGAAAAATCGCGCGATTTTAGGTAAAGCATTTATGATGAATATATATATATATATATATATATATATATATATATATATATTAGGGCGGGTCGATTTATTTTTCGACAATTTCCCTATGATTTCCGTATTCTATGGGTTATTCCATGAAAATTTGCCGAAGGAACCATACCTCTATCGTTAAATATCGAGTCCCCTACTTTTTGTTGGTAGATTTTTTCCCAAATTGACGTTCGTATGAAATATTACCTACACGTTCACATCCATAACTCAAAAACTATCCATCGGGTTTAATCGCCAGTAGGCGCGTTGGAAAGGTGAGCTCATTTTGATAAATTTACAAAAAAAAAATCTCCAACATTGGTCCAACGGTTCAAAAGTTACCGGCATTTTTGTCCAAATTTTGGAGCCTTTTTCCATTTTTTCATGATTTTGTCCAAGAATATTACTTTCATGGTCATTTTTTTGGCTCAATCCATTATTTAATTCAATTTACAATTCAAAACGAAGAGTTTAAGCCCAAATTTATCGAATTCGGTTGATTAATTCATGCGATATTGCTAAAACAAAATAACACATAAAACCAACTTTTTGATTTTTTTTCCCTTTTTATTTTTGCTCTCTTTTTTGGGTTTGCATACGATTTATAAAGAATAATTCTTCGCTGACGTCATTTTGACAACAACAAATACACAGCAATTCTAATTGGACGAAACAATCAGCTGTAGTTGGCGGGGTGGGGATTCCAGTGTATGCTAGTTTTGTTTGAGCGTCATTTCAGTGAAGTGTTACTTGAAATAACTAACAAATAATCAAACTATTTTGAAATTTAGAAAAGATTTAAAGGTAAGTGTAAAAACATTGCTAACTATTATAGTTAATAGTTATATTATTATTCTATGAAAAACATATATAATTCTTTTAGTGACGGTTTAAAAAATGGATTCAGAGCCTGGTTCATCGCAAAATCCAACAGATACCCAACGCAGTAGTTTGCAACATTTGGTCTCTCATGATGTTTTTTCTTTTGGCGTGGGCTGTGAATTACCTGATATTAATCTGTCAACTAAATGAGATATATTGAAGTACTATTTTTTCTTGGCCGAACGTTCAAAAGCCCAAAGCAAAATGTTTTCGTATAAAAGATTTACTCCCCAAGTAGCAGACAGATTGTTAGAAATTTGGAATCAACTTAATATTGAACTTATACTCAAAGGTAGCATCATTAGAAAATTGAATAATTTGCTTGACGCATATAGTAATGCAGATAAACAACGAGTAAAACGCGCAACAGAATTCAAAAAATTCGTAGAATCAACAAACCAATTATTCAACATTGGAAAATGTAAATGCAACTTGAAAGAAAACGACTGCTCATGTGGATCTATCCCAGAAAACTTAAAAGATTTCATGCGCGATCAATATAATGACAGAATACAAACGATACCGGAACACGATAGTGGAAGTGAAGAGACGATACCAACGACTATACCAACAATCCCAGTGAGCAACGATCCTACATACGAACCACATTATGACGAAATGGAAGTTGATGTGAGAGGAGGTTCAGAATTAGTTCTACCACCACAAACATACACTCCCAGATACAATACTAAAAACTATGCAATGATGTGTGACAGATTTGGTGTGCATGATAGAATGGGATCAGCATTGGCAACAGCTCTGATGGAAGACCTGGGCGTAAAAGATGCTCATGGCAATCTTGTCATCATGGATAAAAGTAAACTTCGTAGAGAAAGAGAAAAATGGAGACAAGACGCACTTCGTAAGCGGTATGATGGCTCGAATTTGATATCATTTTCATTCGACGGCAGCAAAAATGATGCTCTAACTGTAGAAAAAATTGATGAGAAGTTGCATCCAAGGATGGTTTAAGAACCTCATCTAGTTGTTTTGAGGGAACCAAATTCTCAATTGATAGGCTACACAAAATTAGAAAGCGAAACTGCGGCAAGCAAAGTCAACAAATTGATCGAATTCTTCCAAGAAAAACAATTGTCTCTCGATTCATTAATTGCCATATGCGCTGATGGTGAACCAACAAATACTGGCGTACACAGTGGAATTTTGCGACTATTCGAAAAACAGTTAAAGAGACCACTGCACTGGTTTGTGTGTCTTCTGCACTTTAACGAGCTTCCGTTTAGACATTTGTTTGACACTTTAGACAAATCAACCACCACTGGACCACGATCAACTACCGGAAAGTTGAGCTCAAAAATTGCTGATTGTGAAAATCTTCCGGTATGTAATTTTTATAGCTAATTCTTTACCATTTTTTATTCTATTTTTTATCTTTTATGTTTTCTTTTCAGGTGGTAACCGATTTTGAGGAAATCGCTTTGGAAAATATGCCTCCTGGTGATTTAAATCCAGAAGAATTATCTACTGATTCGAGGTACTTGATGTTAATGGCCAATGCAATTTCTAATGGTGTGGTTCCTGCGGATTTATCTCACATAAAACCAGGGCCAATTGCACATTCTCGTTGGCTGACCAAAGCCAATAGATTATTACGGTTGTATGTGACAACTAATAATCCAACTGAAAAATTAAAAAGTCTGGCTAACTATATAATAAAAGTATACACGCCAATGTATTTCAATGTTAAGTATTATAGCTCTGCCGCATACGGTAGTACATTACTTTTTAAATTTATTACTTGGACACGATTTTTACCACGGAATTTACTTGGAGTTGTAAATACAGTTATTCAAGATAATCCATATTTTGCACACTCAGAAAATATCTTGCTATCTATGTTGTTTGATGATAGAATGGAAAAACGAAACATTGCTATAAAGAAGATTTTACATTACCGAAGAGATATTGTCGACCCAACGGAACTTAAAGTTTATAAAAAATCTCTTATAAACTTTAATTGTACGGAATATACAAATATGATTGATTTAAATGACGATACCATTTTATTCGAACCACCGTTTACGCAAAGTTATTCGTATGAACATTTGGAGGGATATTTAAATTACGAAGTGCCACCGTTCGATGATCCACAAATTCCTTTACACATTCAAGGAACGGAAAGACATGTCCAATTGCTGGCTGCCACTGCTAAACGAGTTGCAGGAAAGAATGTAGAAGGCGCTATGGCGACGACATTAGAGAGCCGTACGAAAACACCCAGACTTGAAAGCAAACAAGACTTTCAGAAAAAATAATGTTTTTTTTCACATTTTGTCTTTTACTACACTCAAATTGAATATTTTTTTTGATAATAGGTTGATAGATACTTTATTATCTCTTAATTTGAATTTTTGTAGAAAAAAAAAAATAAAAAGGGAAAAAAAAATCAAAAAGTTGGTTTTATGTGTTATTTTGTTTTAGCAATATCGCATGAATTAATCAACCGAATTCGATAAATTTGGGCTTAAACTCTTCGTTTTGAATTGTAAATTGAATTAAATAATGGATTGAGCCAAAAAAATGGCCATGAAAGTAATATTCTTGGACAAAATCATGAAAAAAATGGAAAAAGGCTCCAAAATTTGGACAAAAATGCCCGTAACTTTTGAACCGTTGGACCAATGTTGGAGATTTTTTTTGTAAATTTATCAAAATGAGCTCACCTTTCCAACGCGCATTATGCACCGTGCACACATATATATATATATATATATATATGTGCACAGCGCATGTTGCGGGGACGGTTTTTCGTTTCACAGGTTACTATGAAGACATTTTGATTCTTTGGAGACTGACCTCAAACTTTACATTAATCTACTATATACACTGAAGACAGTAAAATGTCTTCAGTGTATATAGTAGATTAATGTAATGTTTGAGGTCAGTCCCCAAAGAATGAAAATGTCTTCATAGTAAACTGTGAAACGAAAAAACAAAAACCATCAAAATGTACTTAATATTAATCGAGTACATCAGATATCAGTCAATGTAATAAATACTCTTAAAAAAGTTTGTAAGTTAAAATAACTGAAAATATCATTTAAAAGAAATGATATTTCATTTAAAAACCGGTCTACTTAATTTTCATTTAAATTAAATGCCAATTGTTATTTATTTTTAAATGTTGATTAATCAACTGACACATCCGTAAGAAACAAATGATATAATCAGTTAAAATAAATGTCAAAATTTTACCAACCAATCCTTAAAAACTAAATGTTTTTTCATTTATTTGAAATTATTTCCGTTTTTGTATTTTTTGTTTTTTTTTTTAATATACTCGTACAATACAAAATGTATGTATGCATATGAAGCTATAAACACTTTTTGTGTGAATGTATTTGTGTATGTATGTGTGTTTATGAAGTTCTTGTAATTTGTATTGAAAAATTTTGTATATATACAACCAATTTAAATAAAAAAACAAATTGAAATTCTTTGAATATTTTTTTTCAAACAGACAGCAAACAAAATTTAAATTTGTAATAACTGTTACGGACACAAGTAAACCACAAGTTTCCGTTTTGTGGGTAATTTTTGATTAAATTTCAAACAAATGAAAAAAATAAATGAAACTGAAAAAAATCGGTAAATGATAGTAAATTATTTCGAATAAATATATAAAACAGTTAATATATATATTTCTTTAAAAATTAATGTATTTTCCTTTATTTCTAAATGGAACGGAAAACTTTTTTTATTAAACTACAAACAGTTAACTACATAATATTCTGAGTGTAAGTTTTAAATAAAAATTGTTTATGAATTTAAAAGCTGTAAATTTTGTTTTAAATGCTTCAAAAAGATCAAAAATTTAGGTTTAGAAATTGCCAGCTTTTAAAAAATATATTTCTGAGTTTTTTAAATGACGATTGGCAATCTTCAGTCCATTCAAATTTTGTACCCTTATTAAATAAATTGTTAAGACAGCTCGCAATTTCAGCGAAGTTCTCCAGATAATGCTATGGTAAGCATTGCTTGAAAACTGTTTGAAGATATTTTCAAACCAAATGGTAACCTGGTATACTGATAATGGCCATTGGGAGTTGAAAATTCTGTAAAAGGACTTGAATTTGGATCAAGTTCTATTTGGTGGAATGAACTCGTGTGGACAAATATTTTGCTCTTCCCAACCTATCTAAAATGTCGTCCACTCGTGTAAATGGAAACTTGTCATTGACTATCTTATCATTTAATTTTCTAAAATCCACGACTAATTTCCATTTCCTCAAGTCATCTTGTCCCTTTTTAGGAACTAGTAAAATTTGGGCATTATACGGACTTTTGGACGGTACTATAGGGTCCGCCAAATAACTTTTTTTTTCAAAATGCTTTAAAAAAAAACTACTGAATATTTTCTCAAATTTCTTTTTTTATTTGAAAGTACAATCCGATCGTGTAGGCTACTGCATGGCCAGCCAAGGCAGCTATTTGAATAAAATTATTTTCCATTATTAACCGGAAGCATTGTACTTTCAAATAAAAAAAGAAATTTGAGAAAATATTCAGTAGTTTTTTTATAGCATTTTCAAAAAAAAAAAAGTTATTTGGCGGACCCTATATTATATTCTGTTCCAATAAACTTTTAACCTGATTATTAAACTCTTCCGTGTGCGTCTGCGGTAGACGATAATTATTTATGTAGACTGAATTACTGTCATTTAAATGTACACTCTAATTAATTTCTGTTGAAATTTACCCAACTTATAGTTGGAAACTGTACTCCTACTATAAGTTGGATGAATTCACTCTGTGTGCTTAAAGAAAAAAATACACACATTATGCGTAGGTTGGTAAACACAACACGAGTGAAATTATATTGAAAAAGAGTAAAAATGAAATGAAATATTGAAATTTAAGAGTAAATTTACACATAAAATGCTTAAAAATACATTGAAATTGCGTAAAAATCCCCCAAAAATGCTTATATTTACCATTCATAAATATCACGAAAAATGCGAAAATATTTTACCTCTTTGTTTAAAATATTATTTTCTTTAAATTTAAATGTAAATGTACGAGTATTCCACATATAATAAAAATATTTTAATCATTATGATCGTCAAACCTGACGACTTTAAAAGAAAAAATCGTTACATTGTTTCGAGTTTTTCCTATAGAAAAGTTCATAGTAATAGTAATCTAAGAAATAGCCAAAGATTATTAGCACTTTCTACAGAAAAAGCTTCAGATATTAAGCACCTTTTTCTTTATAAAAAACTTGAAAATGTATTAAAAATTAAAACATTTTTTGCAGCGGGTTGAATTCGGTCCTGAAAGAGATTTACTTTGATCACATCCAAATGTTCATTACGTCTAGTTTAACATTTTTATCGAAACAGCTAACTGCACATATTGTTAACCATCGGCACATCTTTGACCACTCGACACCAGTCAATGTTTGTTGAATTCATATAGCGCTCCTTCCAAATTCATTCATTGCCAATTCAAAAATTATATTGTCATCGCTACCACTGATCCCATTAGCCTGAGGACAGAAAGAAGGAGTATTGTTGTTAACACAAATAATTGCGAAATTAACCTTACCTCCTTATGAGTCTAACATTTTGCACTAAAATAATGTAGGTGTTTTTATAATTTGTTTTATTTTTCTGTTTTATTCATTTTGGTTTTAAATATTTTTAGTTTTTTTCAAATTTGTAAATGACAAAAATGACAATGTTTTAATTACTATAACAAATTAGTAAATTCACAAACTTTGTGTGTAAAACTTGAATTTATCGACAAACAATTTAATTTTAGGCACAAAATGTCTAATTATAAACACATAATGCATATTATTACAGTGTATGTGTACTATTTTATTAAAAAGTGTGTACAATACAAGTTCACGCATTTTGTGTTTATATTTACTCACTGTGCGTTATATTACACAAAAATTTACCCATTTTATAGTAGTAAATTTACAGACATTTTTTAGAGTGTATAGTTTGGTTGTAAAAGTTGTTCAGTTTCTAGATGAAATATAGACTGATATTCCTTAGTATTTCCAATAATTCGCGCTATCATTGTTGATATCCATATTTAGTTCACACAGTAATTTATCGAATCGCTTTTTGTCATATTGTTTCCGTGCAGTCTTGCCATTCATGTTCATGTTTGAGCTATTGAAGAGTACAGACGTGTTTATTTAAACTTCGCTACTAAACATATGGCACTATTTTTTTAATAGGTTAGCTAAATATATAGCAATATACATATATTTTTTAATAGGTGAACTTTTGTAACAAAATTTGCTTAGTAATTTAAATTAAAATTTGCTTAGTAATTTAAATTATCTACGCAAAAGATTTGTAATAGGTGAAAAAAAGGAAAAAAAAAAGAAAAAAAAATTAGTAATAGGTAAAAATCAGAACACAATAAATAGAATAAAAAGAAAAAATATTTTTAATAGGTACAAAAGGAAAAAAAAGTGCATGAGTGGCTCTCACTCAGAAAATCATAGGCTTTCTTCAAATGGTAGAAATGCTTATATTTCAATAAACCAGTCGAGTGAAAATAAAAACCTCTATGACAAAGAGTACAATAAAAACTATCTTTCAATAAAACCAATTGAGAGAGCACGATCTCTTTCCCCCTCGTTAAACTCAGTTGAGGTCACATTTGCGCAAAAACAAACAAATGTAAACACTTGTGCAGAGAACTTAACAAAGGAAAATATCAATAATCAAACTGTCAACTCAGCAAGTGAAGACAAATTACACGCAAGCATGCGGTCTGTAAATTCAATGGTTGTTAAAAATAAAAATTGCAATAAAAATAATAATAATGGTAATATTAATACTGATAATTCGATTAATAATTCTTTAGTTATCAATAATAAAGTGCAAACAGGTATTAACCGTTATTTCTCCATTGCAAAGCGTAAGTCGAGCCCTACGACTTTACGCCAAGAGCCTTTCCGCAAGCAGCCAAAGAACAATAGTAGTTCGCAAATAGAAACAATGTCGGTAAGTCAAAACCGATTTCAATTACTCGCTACCACTGAAAGCGATGATCAGGCTAGTGGCCCAGTGAAGGAATATAAACCGCCACCAATATTTCTACGAGAACAGACAAACAACGCCTTAGTTAACAGTCTGACTCAGTTAATTGGCAAGGACAGTTTCCATGTTGTATCTATTCGTATGGGAAATGTATCCGAAACAAGTTTGACTCGTGTAAAAAGAATTATTACACATATCAATTAAAAAGTGCTAAAGGCTTAATAGCAGTTATTAAAGGTATTGACAGCTCCGTACCTATTGATGAAATAAAAAGCGCTCTTGAACTTGATGGCTTTGAAGTGAAGTCTATTCACAATATTCTTAATAAGAATAAAGTTCCCCTACCTCTTTTCCGGGTAGAAATATCCTTCAATTCTTCCCAGTTGAAAAAAGGTCAGTCTCACCCGATCTATAATCTAAGATATTTGCTCCATCGCAAAATAACAGTAGAAGAGCCTATTAAGCGCAAGAATCCTCCACAATGCTTAAATTGTCAGGAATTTGGGCATACCAAATCCTACTGTAAGTTACCGACGGTATGCGTTATATGCGGTGACGTTCACAATAGCAAAGAGTGTCCCAACTCTAAAACAGATTCAATTGTTAAAAAGTGCAGTAACTGTGGTCAGAATCACACTGCCAACTATCGTGGCTGTCCAGTGTTTTTACGACTTAAACAAGTAGCTTCATCAAGCAGATCTTCTCCTACTCAATACCAACATTCTTACTTTCCAGCCCTAATTCTGATCGCACGGGAGCCAGAACACAACAAAATATACCTCCTCCTCAGAATTTTTCATATGCTCATATGCTTAAAGAAAGCCCGCCAGCCCAATCGAATGATTCTCAAAGCTCAATTAAGAACCTCATTAGAACAATGAATAACTTTATGTCTAACATGCAAAATATGTTCCAGGAGATGATGAGGAACCAAAGCATGCTCATGCAAATTTTGTTGGATAGAAAATGAATCTGTTGAAAATATGTTTCTGGAACGCAAACGGCCTTAGCCAACACAGAAAGGAAGTAGAACATTTCCTGCAAGAGCAGGAAATTGATATACTCTTAGTCTCTGAGACCCACTTTACACAGAAAAATTGTTTTAGAGTAAATGGGTATTCAATATATGATACTAAACACGCAAGTGGTAGAGCATGTGGTGGTACAGCAGTAATTGTGCACAATAAAATTAGGCATTTTCCAATGCCAGAATTCGGAAAAGATTATATTCAGGCAACATCTATTAATCTTACCGATTTTAGGGTCACATTGTCTTCTATATATTAACCGAGATCAGTTTATCGATTTCTTTGCTACACTTGGTTCAAAATTTATAGCAGCCGGTGACTATAATGCTAAACATACTTTTTGGGGATCACTCCTTATCACACCCAGGGGCAGACAATTATTAAGTGCTATTTCTTCACTCAGTCTAGATGCTTTATCCAGCGGTCACCCAACATACTGGCCATCCGACTTGAATAAGATTCCTGATCTTATAGACTTTGCCGTCACAAAAAATATAAAAAGAGAGCAAATATCCGTGAGCTCATCACTGGATTTATCTTCTGATCATTCACCATCAATCATATGGTTGAACGACATTCTAGAAACACGAACTGGTTGAAATATAAAATGTATGTGAGTTCTCATCTTCCATACAATATCCCACTTAGAAATTCATCAGATATTCAATCTGCAGTGAACATATTTACTGACGTTCAAACTACTGCAGCCTCAGTCGCAACTCCTATCTTTACACCCAGAAGTAGGGTAGCTCAATTCACTCCAGGAAATATTTAGTTCCTTGTGAATGAAAAGAGAAAATTAAGAAGACAGTGGCAGGAAAGTCGATCTCCAGCTATAAAAAGCCGACTTAATCGTTGCCAACGAGACCTCCAAGCCGCCTTAAAGAGAAACGAACAAAACCATCTTGCCAATTACCTAAGTAACCTTAACCCTTTTAAGGAAACAAATTATAGTCTGTGGAAAGCTGTCAAACATATGCAATGCCCTATAACATATGAATCCCCAATACGACTCGAAAATGGCACTTGGGCTAAAAATGGATGCGAAAAAATTAACGCTTTTGCTAATCACTTAGAAAAGGTGTTCACTCCAAATGATACGAGCTCTAATATAAGCCCTTATATTATAGATGATGTTGTTCCTTCGCCCTTAAAATTCCGTTTCCCATTAATAATGTCAAGTATTCAAAAACTTGATCCAAAAAAATCCCCAGGTATAGACAGAATTTCATCGTCTATGATTACTAACTTGCCTATCTCGGCTCTTAAATTTTTGATGTACATTTACAACGCCATTCTTCGCTTGGGATATTTCCCATCGTCTTGGAAAGAATCGGAAATTGTTATGATTCCTAAACCAGGTAAAGATGTTAGCCAAGTTACATCTTATAGACCTATAAGTTTACTATCAATCCTCTCGAAATTGTTTGAAAAACTACTTATTAGTAGCCTTAGTACATATTTAAAATCAGGGCATATTATTCCCGATCATCAGTTCGGATTCCGTGAAGGCCATGGCACAGTTGAGCAAGTTCACAGAATAACAACGCTTATTAGGAGGGCATTCGAGAATAAGCAATATTGCTCTGCTTTATTTATCGATATCTCACAGGCATTTGACAAAGTCTGGCACGAGGGTCTTATATTCAAGATTACGAACCTGCTCCCTGCGAGTACACATAAACTTTTCAGAAGTTATTTATCTGATAGAAGCTTTCGAGTACGGTCGAAAGACGAACTTTCTTCTTCCAGAAAAATTTCTGCTGGAGTCCCACAAGGTAGTATACTAGGTCCCTTGCTATATATTATCTTCACAGCAGATATGCCAACCAATGCTCTTACTTACACATCTACTTTCGCAGATGACACAGCTTTCATGAGCATTAACTCTGATTGTAAGGTTGCTTCCGCGCTGCTGCAGACTCATGTTCATGAGCTTGAAAAATGGCTAGACAAATGGAAAATTAAAGTTAATCCGACTAAGTGTGTTCACGTAACTTTTGCCCTAAGAAAAAATAATTGTCCTACAATTAAAATAAACAACATAAACATCCCTGAAAGTAGTCACGTCAAATATCTTGGGGTTCATTTAGATCGACGCCTTACATGGTCCCATCATATTGATTGTAAGGTAACCCAGATGAAATTGAAATCTGCTGAACTTAACTGGCTCATTGGGCCCAATTCTGCTTTAGAATTAGATTACAAAGTCCTTTTATACAAATCGGTAATCAAGCCTATATGGACTTATGGTATTCAATTATGGGGAACGGCTTCGGCTTCGAATGTTGCTAAATTACAGAGAAGACAATCGAAACTTTTACGATTGATAACTGGCGCTCCTTGGTTTGTCAGAAATGACAATATTCAAAGGGATTTAAATATTTCCTCAGTACAAGAAGAAATCAAGCGGTTCTGTACAAAATACATCACCAAGATTCAAGTTCGCCCAAATCATCTTGCAAGACAACTCCTGCTCTTTGAAGGACATCAGCGATTAAGAAGGATGGATACTCTGGATCTGGGCAGCTAGGCCCTTTTCTATCTTCCTGTGCTGTGCTTCACACATTGCTCAATTATCTAAGTATTAAGATTTGAATAATTAAGAATGGAATTGCAATGGCAACTTCCATTAAATGTATTTAGTTTAAGATTTGATTACTTATTGTTATTTTCTTATGAGAAAGATTCGATAATTAAAATTAAAAAAAAAAAAGTCTTGCCATTAGTTCTAAAAATCTCAAAACATTACAACGGCATTGTCTCTATTTCCAAGTTCTTTATTGTCGTAGTTTTATCCAGTGCATTCAATAACCTTATGTGTTTATTCCCATTCTTCGGAATTATAGTGTTTGCTAAGTACACACCATTTGCGATTTCACGACTAGATATCACACTATCTTCTGTGACATCAATGTCGAATGGTTAGATTATTTTACTTATTGGTGAAATTTTTAGGTGGGTCACTTTCAATGCATTACTATGAATTGGTAACGTTAAGCTTTCATATCCAGCATTAACCGTTAATATAAATTTATCATAATCAATGTTACAATTGTACTTGTAGAGAAAATCTCTTCCAAGTATACCGTCAGTGTCAGTCAAATTTTAGTAATTGTATCTTATGTTCGATTATTGTATCAGTTACTTGTACCTTCATATTCGTTGAACCCAGCGATTGTATCTCCTCTTTTTAAATTCCCGTCCGAAAACAATAGTCATCCGGATCTTCTCTTTGGTTATGTAATAAATCCTCTTTGCACAAAGAGACATCCGCGGTTGTTATTACTGTTGTTATTTTCGTTTCTGCTGCCGTTATTTCTATAACTGTTATTTTATTTATTTATTTTATTTAGTAATCATATAATTACAATTGACATATAATGTCAATACCCTAACCGAGCACTAGCAACAAAGGCCTTCGGCTCGTTGTAGCGAAAACAGACCAGAGCCTCTGGTGGGAATTGAACCCACGACCCCCGCACAGATAAGCTAGCACGCTAACAACTAGCCTACCGGGGCGCTATTTCTATAACTGTTATCATTGTTATTGTGACCATTTCAGTTGTTGTTATAATTATTGTTCCCATTTCTGCTGTTGTTGTTATAGTTATTGTTTCCATTGCTGTTGTTGTTATAATTATTATTTCCATTTCTGTTATTATTGTTTTCATTTACGTTGTTGTTGTTATAGTTATTAATTCCATTTTTCTTGTTGTTATAATTCTTGTTTCCATTTCTGTTGTTGTTGTAATTTCTATTTTCATCTCTTGCAGTCTGGAACATAATTTTACTTTGTCTTATGTCAGATGATGTCTCAATGCTATTTCTATTGTTCGGACTATACCCCTGTTCTTTAGTCCATTTTTAAAGGAGTTGAATTCTATTATTGCATTCGTATTATAAATCGTTTCCCTGCTTTGTTCGCCAAGGGTCTGTACTTGTAGTTCAGTTATTTCCATCATTAGTGTTTCTATCCTATCCGCAAATTTTCTGATGGTTTCCGTCTGTACAATTGTTATTTCGTTTAAAATAACGTTCGGTGACTTTCTTATACCATACGCTCCCTTCAGCGAACTTATTAATGTCTCAATATTATGCGGTATTGCAGTCTAACCTTGTTCTGAACTTTAGGAGTTAACTTAGTTTTATATACGAAATGAAGAACGCATTATGTTTCTCCGGCGCAACTGTTTCCTGGATTATCCACAGATTCGCCAGAAAGATTTCCAGTTCCTCCCTAGCACCGTTAAATACTGGTATGAGTTTAGAAATAGCCGCTAATTCGGTCGTGTTTAAAATAATATCCACCATTGTGTTATCTTCGTTAGTTGTATTTTCGATAGAATGGTTACTATCCGCCCGTTGTAACGATGATTGTTGTGTCCTGTCGTCGTCTATGGAACATTTTTGGGATTATTGTCTGGGGGGTGAGAAATTCCAAGTCAGGGTGATGGTATTAGGTCAGTATAGTAAAACCCTCAAAGGGTTTGGCGTTCGTATGTGTCAGTTTTTTTATGACCTTTTAAATTTTTTCCTTATCTTGATGTTTTTTCGCTTAGTTGTAACATTTTGGCAAAAACGTAGTTTGACATAACTCGAGAACCACTTGTCCGATTTTGCTAAAACAAACTCAAAAAAATTTAGAATTATAATTTCTTTAATCCGTTCATATAACGTTTTTCTTTATAATCAACAGTTTTGCCGGTAAAAATAAATTTGTGGAGAAAAAAAAAATATTTTTTTGCCTAAAAATTAAATTTTTTTTTTTTTAAATTCATAAAAAATCCAAAACGGAAAAAAGGATCAAGTGTTATTAATTTCATGTAAAGTCACATAACCTATAAACAAAATGCGACATAGATCATAGAAATCGATTAACGCGTTCTGCTTTTATTTACAATTAAGTGAAGGTATCCCATTTTGACAAGAATATTGATATTTGTTTTTATTCAAAAAAGTGTCATTTATCGCCTTTTTTATAAATTTTCCCCAATAACTCCAGACTTCTGGCCATAAACTACTAAAAAAATTAAGTAAACATTTTTATAATTTTTTATTTTATTTATTTATTTTTATTTATTTTAATATTGCCTAGACTTTTTCGATGGTGGTTGTTCGGGACTAGTGGCATCGCATTCATCGCTATCATCAGTTTCTGAACCACACATAATGTCAATGTGTGACTCCACTGTTGGCCCTTCTGCATCTCCTGAAAATTCTTTATCATCAAGATCATCCTTGTCTTGCCACACAAGCTTACTCCACCAGCAAATTTCCGCAATTATTGCACTCGGCGACTTTTTGCCTCTATATCTGTAAGTTTTTGCTTTATTAAAATGAGTTTGAAAAAATAAAAAATCAGTATTACCTCATTTCAAATGGCATAGCAACTTGATGATAGCGTTCACCTTGTTCATCAGATTCGGTAGCCAATTGTTTGCTGAAGTAGTCCAGATGATGATGTAAATAATGGATTTTCAAGAACATGTGGACACCAATTTCCGAGAATGCTCTTAACATCCTTGCGACAGAAACATCGTAGTTGTTAGAACGATGCTTTCCCAACAAGGCTTCTATTACTTCTTTGATTGCCTGCCATGCATTCAATTCAGCGTCAATCAAAATATTGTTGAATGCGTCACTTTTAATCAGCTTTCGTATATCTGGACCATTTACTACGCCTGATTGGAAAAAATTAATTTGTTAAGATGGAAAATCATGGGAAATGAATGTGATATTATAACTTACCTTCTTTAATTTTACTTTCGCTGAGTCTCGGGTAAATTAGTTTCAAACACAAGAAAACTTTATCTCTTTTGGCGACAGTTTTGATAAAATTCTTAACAATTCCAAGTTTAATATGCAGTGGAGGCAGCAATATCTTCTCCTTCGGCACTAGAGGCTCACGAATAATATTGGCCGTTTGTAACCTGCTGTGCTCTCTGAGTTTCCATCCGTGGCTTGCATATTGGTCACCGGAAAATCGTGTGTCCCAATCGCACAAAAAGCACATATATTTTATATAGCCGCTTTGAAGACCGCAAAGCATTGCTACAACTTTTAAATCGCAGCATATGCGCCACATATGTTTGGCGTAGTTAACCATTTTTAAAATATTTTCCAGTGCATCATATGTTTCTTTCGTTTCTGTACTATAGGCGATTGGAACTGAAGGTTTTTTATTGGTCTTATGCAGTAAAACCGCCTTCAAGCTGAGTTTTGAACTGTCAATAAATAATCTCCAGTCATCTGCTTCATATTTTATTTCCATTGCGTCCATCAATTTTCCTACATCCGGGCAATATGCAGAAGTTTTTTCATCATTCACAAGGAATAAACTTTGGAGTATTGCCTGACGACTTCGATAAGCTGTGACTTTCACACCGGGTGCCAACAAATTGTTTGATTTCAAAATGGAAGCCAGCTCTTCCGATTTATGCTGTGTTAATTCCAACTTGGCAACAATTGAATCAAGCTTATTTTGATTTATTAAAATTGGCTCATTGGATACTGATGGCTCATATGGGGGATCATCACGTGCATGATATGTCGGAGCAGTCGTAGAAGAGAAAATATCTGGGCTAAAAGCTTTTGGCACAGGAATGTGGTCCGAATGAGGCAATGGTGTTCCGGCACTTGCAACACCAACGTAATTATACGATTTTCGTATCCTTTTTGCGGCTCCTTTATTCGCACATGCATAGCAATTCAATGGATTGTGACCTTCGCCAGGATTAGTCCAAGTCATTGGGATACCGAATGGCATACTTTCACGTCTTCTATTTTTCCAATCCATTAGACGGTTGTAGCAGCTTTTACACACTATATTTGGTACCCAATTTTCGTTCACTATAACATTTTGGTTGAAGTACATCTCGTATGTTTGAACAAAATCAGTACTGAAATTTCCCCTTTTTTATGTGTTGAGACATATTGACCACAGCAGTAGCAAAAGCTATTTATATCTGGCTTGCACAGTTCCATATTCTGTTCAGTTTTGTTCACTTTTAAAAAACTGGAGAAAAATCACTTTTACTGTTCGCGTTGGTCGGCACTTGTTGAATGACAAAAATCACAGAACCAGTGTGAGAAAGAGAAGAAGTATAATGACAATGCATGTTTTATGTGAACATTACTGAACCAGTGTTGCCACATCAATATTTCTCTTTAAGTACAGTAGAAAAATATGAGAGAGTTCGGCTTGTGAGTGTCAATGTTTTCTCCAAATAATGTTGTGCATATCTGGAGCAAATTTTTGAAATTCATACATTTACCTAATTGTGCATAAATGAGAAACGCGTGCATCGATTTTCATGATCTATGCCTTTTTTTACTCATGAGTTATGTGACTTTACGCGAAAGTAATTAGTTTTGGCACTTTTTTCCATTTTGGATTTTTTATGAATTTAAAAAAAAAAATATTTAAATTGTTAGGCAAAAAATACTTTTTTCCCTTCATACATTCATTTTTAACTTCGAAAGTGTTGCACATATAGGAAAACGGTATAGAAACAGATTAGAAAAATTGTAATTCTTAGTTTTTCTAAATATGTTTCATCAAAATCGGACAAGTGGTTCTCGAGTTATGTTAAACTACGTTTTTGCCAAAATGTTACAACTAAGCGAAAAAATTTAAAAGGTCATAAAAAAAACTGACACATACGAACGCCAAACCCTTTGAGGGTTTTACTATACTGACCTAGTACCATCACCCTGACTTGGAATTTCTCACCCCCCAGATTGGCTGTTGTACTGTGTTATCTATGTATACTGTCCATGAAAAATTAATTCGAGAAACATGCTACTTATGAAGACAAAAATTTTCTTTTACGTTTATATATTTAAAGGTTTTATTTAATGAATATTACTAAATGAATATTACTTTAGATTCTCTTTTTTTTTAACTTATTTACTGTTAATTCAGTATTTAAGCAATGTTATTTACATTATTTTCTAAAATGCTTATATTTATTTGTTTTTTTACATATTTTTTTATATACCTTACTAGTACATCAAGTGTAAATAGAACACATATTAGTATTGCTAGCTCTATGCTAAAGCTTATAGCAGGGGGTGCGTTAGCCGTTGCTGTAACAACTTCTTTAATTTTATTCTGCGTATTCCCCAATTATGTTAAAAAGTTCGCCTGTTTTTTCTTTTAGCTTTCTCTAGCTTTCTATTTATTCTTCGCTACTTCTTCCTTCGCTACTTCTTCCAATACATTCTTATCCATATAACAAAATAAAATTTAAGAAAACAAATTGCAAGATTATATAAATAATAATAAAAAAAATTTCGTTGCACAGTAGTATTTATGCACTCTGATATGTTGGTTTATTTCGTTGTCATGTAAGGCTGGAGCTAGATTTTCTTCCTTCTTTTGGGTTGTTGGGATTTGGGATCGTCTTCCTAGGATTCGTTGATGCAGGATCTTCTTCACAGGAATCGTTTCTTCTTCACAGGATTCGTTGATGCAGGATCTTCTTCACAGGTTTCGTTGATGCGGTATCTTCATCACAGGATTCGTTGATGCAGGATCGCCATATAAATTTAAAGGGATGGGCTCCTTATATCAGTGATCGGCACTCATAGCACTCAGGGGCCGAACACAATCGGCAATTTACACGTACACGACACGAATTTCAACAAATCTCACAGCTAAGAGCACAAAAAATACAATTATTTTACTCAGTAGTACGCTAACTTTCAACAGAGCAAGTATATGCCGCTTTGTTGAAGAAATAAAGTACACTCTAAAAATTTGTTTTTTTTTTATTATAGGTATTTATTCTTTTATTGTAGGTATTTATTTTGTTTTTCGTTTACATATTAAATTCAAAATGTGGAACGTTGAGTGGGAAGATTTTTGTTTATTTTCTTTAAATATATTAAATGAGGCAGAGTGCCTTGTATGCAATCAAAAAATTATTAATATTATTGTTATGAATTATTTTTTATAGTAGAGAAAACATGAACTGTTTTAATTCATTGAAAACAACCAAAGTTAAACATTAATCATATATATTCCTATAAAAAGTTGACACTTATTGCATAACTATGGTTTAAGTTGGAGTGATTTGTTTCAATCTTTAACGTAAAATTTACAAGATTTTAAATTCTTAAAATCGTAGTTATTATTGCTACAAAAGTAAAAATTACACGAATTTCGAATGAAGTAATTTAATAAATAAGGTCCGATTACTGAATGTCCCGTTATAATTTAACCAACATTCAAATTTAAACAAAATATGTGCCAGTTAAATTCTCAGGTAGAAGCGGAAGATTGTGAAAATGAGTCTAAGGCCCCATTACTAATGTCCTGTTAAAATTAAAATTCAAAATTTATTCGGGAAGATCAAAAGATCTCATTTTTCACTAAAACATACGAAGGGCTTAAAATGCAATGAAAAAGGATCATAAAAGAAAACTTCCACCCTATGACACCCCTATGTAAAAATCATTGGTTCCGATCCAAATTTTCACAACACCGAAATCAAAATCACTGCTTTTTTTTCTCTTCTTTTGCACCTTTTTTTTTTGCTGGGATATAATAAGAAACCCTTTTAGTTTGTACTTAATATGGGTTTTTTAATCTTAACTTGAGTAGTTTTAAGTTACCCGAAACGAAATCACTCTATACTCAGTATTTATGCCCACCGTGAATACCCTACAGTATACAAACATTACACCGGAAGTAGTGTATCTAGGACACCTTATAGCCGATAAAGGTATAATGTATATAATGTTATCAAAAATTATCCAGTTCCGACGAATGTAGATGAAATAAGAAGATTTATATCTTTATGTAACTATACATAAAAAAAAATTACAAAATTCTGTTTATAATAATTAACAACTCTCATAGAATATTTTTGTAAATACAAATAAACATTTTTTTTAAAAGGCACCAACAATGGAATTTGTAAATACAAAAAAATTATTGTTATTTGTAACTTAAATTTTTATTTTCAAAGAATTTTTATATGAAAAATAACAATTTACAAACATTTCAAACAAAAAATTGCTAGAAATCGAATTTAAATTTTAACAAATATTTTTAATTGATAAATTATTGAACAAATATTATATTTTTATATAAAAAATTTAAAAAAATACATGAATAAAATAAAAAAAACATTTCTTTTATGAAAAAACCTAAAAAATCTTAAGCATCCCAAAAAACGCCAAAAAAGTTAAAATTGGTTATATGGCAGCACCGCTAAACGCTACTAAAAGTACTGAAATTGGACATATTTAATACAAGTAAAAAATACAACCAAACATTGTAATTGTGTTAAAAAAAAGTTACAATTTCAAACATAACATTGTGACATCAAAAGTATTAAAGAGTATACACACTAGGCTGTGCCTTATTTTTCAACTTGCGAAATTCGACCGTAACTCCCCCTAGTAATGTTTCTCTTAGCGAAAAACTATATTTTGCAAAAAAATTAGGCTGATCGAATATCGGGAAGGTGTCCCGGGAAGGTGAAAACTGAACCGGTTTCAAAAAAACATATCACAAGATAGGTGAAAAGAGCACCGGTTCCTTAAGTACCTATCACGTGACTGGTTCTAAAGTCACAACATGTCTTTTTAGACCAGTCCTGTGACATCTCACAGAGAGGAATTGACCCTCTCCTAGGACAAGCCCATGTTAAAGTGATCGGTCCCGTGACCGGTCCCTATCACAATGAACCGGTCATGTGACGTGTCCTGGGATAGCTCCTTTTCCGCAGGATGATTAAGTTAAAGACGAAATTTAGAATTATCTTTGGTAAAATAAATTTGAACATGGATTGAATTGGGTTTGCCAATGTTCCGACTTAAATTTGAACGACTTAAATTTCAACGGGATCCAACGCTTTTGGGTTTCTATAGCGCTTAAATAAAACAATGCGACTATCCGATCCAATTTTAATACTTGATTGTTAGAAAAGAAATCAAATTTCCTCAACTATATGGCAATTCTGAGATTTATTTATCCTCCTAGTTCCAACTTATGGCCGAACGAAAATGACAGTTATGATGACAAAGATGCCGCAATATCCTCTACAGCCGCAATTATTATACGAATTTTCTATTATTTCACAAAATATAATCAATTGCAATTCTTTAAACAACAAATTGAAATTATTTTCTTCTATCCAAATTTCACCAACGTTTAATTTTTCAAATTTTCAATTTATTTTTTTTTTTTCAAATTTTAAACTATCTGCTTTTCCAATTCAAAATCAAATCTCTAATTTTTAAATTTTCCTCCTTCAAAATTTTTTAAATATATTTTTTTTTTAATTTGAAATATCCCAAAGGTACAAAATAAAAGAACATACATTTTCTTTTTTCAAAGAAATATCTATATTAACTTTTTTATACATTTATTCGAAATAATTTACTATCATTTACCTTTTTTTTCAGTTTCATTTATTTTTTTCATTTGTGTGAAATTAAATAAAAACTTACCCACAAAACGGAAACTTGTGGTTTATTTGTGTCCGTAACAATTATTACAAATTAAAAGTTTGTTTGCTGTCTGTTTGAAAAAAAAAAAAATATTCAAAAAATTTCAATTTGTTTTTTTATTTAAATTGGTTGTATATATACAAAATTTTTCAATACAAATTACAAGAACTTCATAAACACACAAACATATACAAACACATTCATACAAAAAGTGTTTATAGCTTCATATGCATACATACATTTTGTATTGTACGAGTATATTAAAAAAAAACAAAAAATACAAAAATGGAAATAATTTCAAATAAATGAAAAAAACATTTATTTTTTAAGGATTGGTAGGTAACATTTTGATATTTATTTTTACTGATTATATCATTTGATTCTAACGGATTTGACAGTTGTTTAATCAACATTTAAAAATAATTAACAAATGGCATTTAATTTAAATGAAAATTAAGTAGACCGGTTTTTAAATGAAATATCATTTCTTTTAAATGATATTTTCAGTTATTTTAACTTACAAACTTTTTTAAGTGTATGATTTATTGTGTTTACGATTTATAATTATGATTTATTTTGACATGGGTGGTTTTATTATTGACGAAAAGAGGTTATGAGGATGAGGAAGTGGTGGACATACCTAACAATGGTGATCAGTCTGATGAAGAACCGGATGAAATGAATTTCTCAACATTGACGAGCTCGACGTATCTATTCTTGAAACTTCTAGAATTCCTGTTCCTAATATTGGTACGTCAATGTCAGTTGATTTATCCATATTGATGCAGGACCCTTCTTGGCTTCTACGAAAAAGGATGTTGGTTTCTTCGACCCTCTTTTCTCGGAAGTTCTAAATTAGAACCAGAGTAAGAGATGATTTCCCTACCACATACACATGTTTCAAGTATTTTTTCCGGACGAGCTAACGTCGAAAATCGTCGAGACCATTTATTACGCAAAAGTTGAACATAACACTCAAAATTTATTTTTCGATGCCCTGGAATTCGGAAAGTACATTAGTATTATTTATTTTTGAGTTGATGCAGTGCGTAATGTAATGACGGTCAATCGGTTTACTTTAACATAAAAAACAACGGTGAGTAAGATGCCGAAAATCCTGAACGTTTATTCAAAGTAAGGCCATTATTACACTCCATACCATTACTGAATTATCTGCGGATCCAAGTCATTCACAGCATTGGAACTATCAATCCTGACCCAAAGGCTATGATGAAAATAAATAGAGGCATGTGGTGGGGGTGAAGATAAAAAGTGAACAACCGTTCGGTTTTTAAATGCAGGAAGTGTAATATTCACCTTTGCTTGAACAAAAACACAATTGTTTCCTCGATTATCATACTAAGAAGATTTATAATTATTATATTTAGACTAAGATCTACTAGAATTGTATTTTTTATGGTCTTTTCATAAATTATTCATTTACTTTTATATATTTGTTTATTAATTTCTAATAAATAAAGAAATACTTCCAAGAAATTGTATTTTTTCCAAATATGTATGTATTGAATGCATAGTGTACCATATATGGTACACATCGCCGTTTTCCCCCTTCTTCGTGAAAATTGTGTATTTCCCAGGAAAATGAATACTCAATTCGGGTTAAGCGAGCGCTATTACATTAGGGTAGATTGGTCTCCATACTGGGAGCTGACCTCATGCATTTTAGGGTTAAGGTGGCAAGCATAGCATTATTTCGATTTGGCCTGCCAAACTGTCGCAATAAAGACTGATCAAAGAATGAGTTTTTCCTTCATCTGCAAGGTTTAAATATTGAAAGACAATGGTAGATATTTCATTGCATCCCCGTTTTCCATTATTTTCACCCCAAAAAAAGCAATAACCTTTTCTGGTGCCACTTTCATAAATGTTTTTTTTATTATTATTATTAAGTCTATAGATTATAATTATCCTTACAGACTAAAGAATACAATACAAATATACAGGAAAAAAATAAAAACATTATTTATTTAAATACAAAATTATATTGCGTTTCAAGTTCATTCTATATTCGGATAATTGAATTAAATGATAAAACTTGTTAAACTCCACACAAAGACGATGCAGCGGATCATTGTTTGCATAATTCGAATTAAAATAATTTACATGTAATAGTTGGAAATTTCAAGTTGGTCTTACAGGAATGTTGAATTGGACTCTATCCAACAGGAATTCAGAGTTTATTTCACCACGAATAACACTCAATAAAAACGATATATTAAGCATGATTCGACGACTTTTCAGTGAAAGTAACTTTATTCGATCTAATCTTGATGCATAAGAAGGTAAGTTATTCAAGTTCCATCCGAGACCTGTCTAAATTTGCTTTTGCACAGATTCCACAGCGTTTATATGTATCGTGTAACAAGGATCCCATATAACAGAACCATATTCAAGTATAGGTCGTACTTAAGAAATATATAACTGTTTCGTGACTTTTAGATCTGTGAATTCCTTTCTCCAACGTTTCATAAAACCAAGAACGCCGTTAGCTTTGTTTACTATCAGCGAGATTTGCGGTCGAAATGTAAAAGCTTGGTCGAGAAGAATTCCAAGATCTAAGAAAGTATTAACATATTCGAGTTGAACATGATCCAGAAAATAAACAGTATGAAGATTTTTAGTTCTAAAAAGGACATATGCTTGCATTTCTTTATATTAAGTTATATTTGCACCAACTGCCGAAGCTATTAAGATCAGATTGAAGCAAGTGTAGTTTATTGGAGTCTTTTAAAGACCGGAATATTTTTACATCATCAGCATACATTAGAACGTTTGAGTGCTTAATTACAGAGGGAAGATCACTTTTAAATTTTTTCTAACTAAGTCTTATATATCAACTCGTCAACATGGATTTTTCTCCGGAAGGTCAACTACGACTAATTTAACGGTTTTTAGTGAGTATTGTATGTCAGCCTTGGAGCAGGGTAAACAAGTTGAAGCAGTGTATACATACTGACTTCTCTAAAGCCTTTGACAAAGTGTCTCATAAGTTGCAGGCATGGGTTTTCATTCAAATATTTTAGATTGGTTAAAATCTTATTTATCAAATAGAATTTGTAAAGTTGTAGTTGATGGTTTTGAATCTTCGACATACTTGCAAACATCTGGTATCCCTCAAGGTAGTATTTTGGGCCCGCTTTTATTTAATTTGTTCATTAATGATGTGACAAATTCTTTTTCCAAAGCCAATTTTATTATTTATGCGGATGATTTAAAAATATTTCATAAAGTTTGCTCCATTGCTAATGTTTTGTATATGCAAAATGAATTAAATAATCTCCTTAACTGGTATGAGCTCAATTGCCTTTATTTAAATTTATCGAAATGCTTTCACGTTTCTTACTCCCCGATCTCGAAATCCAATTCGATCAGTTTTTAGGTTGGGGAATTATATTTTGGAGAAAACTAACACAATTACTCATTTAGGTGTTGTTTTTGATTCCACCTTGTCATTTATTCCACATATTAATTACATAATTCCGAAAGCTTATGCAATGCTTGCGTTCATTAGGAGAAGTTGTTCAGATTTTTCTGATCCCAATACGTTAAGATTGGTATACACTTCTGTAGTATGGAGTCCATATTGTGGAATTCATATCTCTCATATTGAAAGAGTGCAACGAATATTTCTTAAATATGCACTTTCTTATAGGTCAAAGAGTTTATTTTTAGGTTTAGAAACGTTGGAAAATCGACGTAGATTTCAATCTGCATTACTTATATATGATATAGTTACTGGAAGAATTGACTGTCCTAAGCTGTTATCGCTGATATCGTTTTATGTGCCACGTAGAATACTTCGCTATAAGCATTATATTTTTAACATTCCTTTTCATTGCACTAACTTTGCCCAAAATAGTATTTTAAATCGAGCGTGTAATGATATAAATTCTTTTAATGAAATTGCTTTCAATAAAAATCCAAACCATTGTCATTGAATTTTGCATTTCGAAAGAAACCTTTAAATTGTTACTTTTTGAATTTTTGAATTTTTTAATTTGTATTTTTTTTTAACTAAATTAAGGAAATTTTATATATTCCATTGACTTAATAAACTGAAATAAAATAAAGTGAAAAGTACAGGACCAAGATGGCTGCCTTGTGAAACTCCAGACGATACCCGAATATTTTTAGAAATAGCATCTTTAAATTTTACACGTTGAGTTCGATCCGTTAAATAGCATTTCAACCATGTTAACAATGAATTACTAAAGCCAGCCCATTAAGGTAGTTAGTTTTTTGCCGTATTATGTGCAAATACGGGAAAATGCGCAACATTCTCCCTATAGATATACTCATAAACAATGGCATTAGCAGGCCAAAAGAATGGATTTACAACACTTTAAAAAACTTCTTCAGGAATGATGATTTTAAAAGAGGATTTATTACGTTGCTCCATAAAAACAAATTTACGGACTGTAAGCTATATATCAGTACCAAGTTTCGATTTAACATAAAATGCGACGTCATCCTCAGTAGTATCCGAAGCAAAACGGGAAATAAAAACAGCTTTTCTAGAAGGAGCCACTGTTAAAGGCTTGGGTGCAATAGGAGCGTTGTTCTTGTTATTGACAGTGAAGTGATTAGCAATGCTAATAGAATATGAAGTGTTAGAATTTCAAGTATAAACAGAGGAAATTTTATTGTTAGTATTTGATGGCAAAACAGATGGAAGAGACGGCATTAATGCCTGGACGTAATTTAGCGAAGGATTATGATGAGAATATTGTATAGATTGAGAAGGAGTTAAAAGCAAGTTTGAGTTTAAAGCGGTAACTGCAGTGTTTGAGCTTGAAGAGGAAACCACTTGGGAAAAGTTAAGCGAAGGATTTTGTGGAATATTAGCCATAGGTTGCGATGGAATTGTTGGTAAATATGAATATTTTCGTGAATAAAATAGTGTAACACCTTTTCCGTGAGGTGTATTTAAAACCTTTTGGAGATCAAAGCTAGCACATAAAAATGAAAAATTCTCTTTGCTTTGTTTCTGCTCCTCCAAAAAAGTCCCTTAGATTTTTTTATCTCTAATATGCATTAAATACTCTTCTGTTAACTCCATTGCTTTTTTTTGATTCAATATCTAAATTGTTATAATTTTCACATATAGCACATTTGTCCTTTTTTGGCAGGTGGAATCCTATCTGAAAGTTATTTTTAAAAACGCTTCGAAAAACTCTTAATGACAACTGTGAAGGTTTTTTGTTTATAGTTTTCAAATGTTCAGTATAGCACTTATATACTCCTTTAATATTCCGAAATTCTTGAGGTAAGTACAACTTATTGCTTTTATTACGACAGTAATAAGAGGAAACAGCTGGTAATTGTTCAATAAAAATTTCATAAGAGATATACTGGCTTCGTCATACTGTGTGGATCATATTTTCTTTTATCTTCATTAACGGTGTTTAAGTACTGTTTTTTACTTCTTATAGATTTTATCATCATTTGAGAAACGTGCAGCGTTTTCAGCAAAAATTGCTGGCATGCATTGATTCTAGTATTATTAAAATTAAGAACGTACTTTAAGCTGTATTGATTTTTGTTACCAGCTCCCCTTTTTCTTTTAGTGCTCACTCGCTTAATACATGAAGCCAACAAAAAATTTTCATTTATTTGTACTCGATCAGATTCGCTTAACTTATTACCACACGAGTTTCGACATTTTTTATTTTTACATGGATTATGTTGAACACTAGTATCCCGGTTTTTCAATATTTGCAGCCTTTTAGGTAATTGTTTTTGCTTCTTATATCCTGTTTTTCCCACACACGTATCTTCTTCAATCTCAGCCGTAAATTATGCAGTATTTATATGATCATTGGATTCAAAGGAATTATCAGAATCGCTGTATGTCTATTTTAATCTTAGTACTAAAACAAAAATTATTTATAACATCAAAAACAATACTGTGGTTTTCAATACAACAATAAACACTTACCTCCATATTATTGCTCGAACATTTAAAAAACACAATTTAATATAATATTTGAATATTAATATTATATTTTGATATTATTGTAATTTGCCACTTTTTTTCATTAACTTGTTAAAGAGAATTATAGCTTAAGAGACACTTCGCTATCACGAAATATGTATACAAACAAGCAATGTGCACTTAAGCTAAAATTTCTTTTGCTGTAAATTCGTAACGGTATTTTGCAGACCACTAAAAATTTAAAAGATGGTGCAAATGATGGTAAATTATCGATTTCCATCATAAAACGAAAATCGAATATTATGTAGCTTAACATGTATTTGCGATCATGGCTTGTTATGATTTCGAGCCTGATAAAATTTAAAAAAATATATAATTAAAAACAAAGAGATCAAATAATGCATACAAAATTTACATACAAAAACATAGGGCACATGTAGTTTATAAAACTAATATAAGAAAACACTCAAATATGTTGTGTAGGAAAAAATATTAGTATGCCAGATTCCCAATTCGTTCCCAGAAATGGAAACATTAATAGTTTGAATTGGAACCCTGTCAATTTGTGCTTCGAAAATCGAAGATGGTTGCCAAGGGTAATTCTATAAATAGATGGTGGACCCGAAAACCTTAAGTAGCAAATAGATTTTACCCTTTTTGGGCCTTATAAATATCTCTTTATTCAAACAATTAATTTCAACTACATTAAATAAATGTATTTCACATGGCAATACCCTTATGCTCCACACGGGTACGCTCGGTGTAAAATATCTTTCGGCAACGTAGCCGTAGGCTTTCGTATTGCTGTGAAGTATTGCATTCTGCGTAAACGAGGTTCTAGAAATCGTGACCAACTAATGAACTTGAAAAATAATGCACTACAGTACACGACAGAGCTGTAATACTTGATATTGAAGTACATTCGCACATACCATTTAATTAAAAATTCAACCAGAATTCTTAAATTTTCATCTAGATTTTCCTTTGTCACATACAATCGTAATAATCTAGCGGCCTTGGTGAGCCAGCGAGAATGCACAATTTTCCATGGCTTGATGTTAGCCAGATCCACCGAAACCACGCCGCTAGAAATTGCATGGGCCATGTCGTATAAGTACTTCGAATCGGTGGAAAATTCATTTTTTTCTGGAGGAGGGGGCATATTTTTCAACCACCTGAAAATATATAATAGTAAAATAATTAAAAACGGTTGATAATTATAATAAATGAGTGATAGCAATAACTTACCGTAAGAGTTTCACAAGTTTCGATTTGACGGCTCAGTTTTGCGGTTGCCGATCTTGGTTCAGTGCTGGTTGATTTATCCAAAGCTTCAAACAAATGCCGAAACGGAAGTTCTTTGAAGTGTAGAAGGCAAACGATCCAATACAATGGTCTTTTTAACAGCAATTCGAATTGTCGTATGATTCCACCGTGTGGGCCAGTGTTTGTTGGCTCACCGTCAGTGCATATGCCAATTAATGCATCCAGTGACATATTTTTATCGTTGAAAAAATCATTTAATTTGGTTGTTTTGTATTCAGCGGTTTCATGTTCCAGTCTTACGTAACCAGTCAATTCAGAATTGTGTTCTCTCAAAATAACAAGATGAGGTTCTTTTACCATCCTAGTATGATACTTCTCATCAATTTTAGCTCTCGTTAAAGTATCATCTTTTCTGCCATCGAATGAAAACGCTAACAAATTGGTATCATCCAACCGTTTGCGAAGCACTTCCTGTCTGCATCTCTTTTTCTCTGCGAACTTTCGATTTATCCATGATGAGAGGTTTGCCATGCTTATCTTTCATTTTAAGATCTTGGAAAAGAGCGGTTCCCAATGCTGATACTACTCTATCAGGCACACCGAATCTGTCACATATCAAGGCAAAGTTAAAACAATCGTATCTTTCTGTGTATTGTGCTTCTATCCATATCTTCTTGAACCGATGGCAGTGCGTATGTTGAATAATCGGGATCTTGTTATGTTGGCAATGATGACATAGACTTTGCTCCTTGCTCTTCAATTTCTATTATAAATGCATCCACTGTTAGTCTGCACTGATTATGTTGATCGTGCATAAACTCTATGAGGCGTTCTGGAACCGAGCCGCATGCACATGCAGATGCCTTCAAATAGCATTTACATGTTCCAATGTGAAAAATTGTTTCCAGAGATTTAAGAAACTCTGGAAATTTTGGGTTTTTCATTTTGCCCTTGATTTGGTCTTGATATTTGTCAAGCAATCTGTTCAATGTAAAAGATACACAATTTTTCAGCATTATTTCTATACCAAGTTTTTCCCAAATTCCAATAAACTTATTTTGTACTTGAATAGTGAATGATTTATAGGAAAACTTTTTAGGTCTGTTTTAGCACGTTCGTTCAAGAAAAATTATATCTCAAGATATCCAGATGGGTTAGTAAATTAAGATCAATCAAATCAGTAGACACACCAAAAACAGTAACACCATGCTTGGGTATATGACTCATTGGGTTTTCGATAGTTGTTGATGTTGTTGTGGCTTCATCTTGCGTTATGCAGGATGGTGGATTCATTGTAATAGGATGATAAAAGGGTTTTTAAAATGGTACCAACAAGTTTACTTTCTTTGACAGTCGAAAACGTATTGAAGAAGTATATGAGTTCACTTAAGAATTCAAACTGTATCTTAATTCGGTAGAACAAAAGTTTAATAGCCTGTTCCTCTATTTCGAAAGAACACGTTCCTTCGCTTTCTAGTCGAAAGAAAACTGATTTGGGTTTCACTAACTCTATTTCTATGCGAACGATGACTCGAACGACAAGTCGATTGAAAACGTAACAGTTTTCATACAAAATTTAGTTTCTCTATTTCGAACAGCTCGAACGCAAATGTCAAAATCAGTCACTTGCTATTTTTTTGTCGAGTAAATATATATTTGATATTTTTAATAGCAAAATGAAGTAAAAAAGCAATGGATAACAAAATGTAAGTATAAAATAATATAATTATTTATAGTTTATTAAGAATTTTAAATTTTAGTTAAAAAAATCAACAATGGACTAGCCGAAGACGCATGTATTTTATATGGAAGAAAGGCCTGATTTTGCCAGAGGGACTCTGGTGTTCGGAGCAAACAAATTTTCTGCAGAGGAGGAAAATTTTACCAGAAAACTAAACTCCGTTTCACCCCCTATTACGCTGTTGCTGAGTGGTAAAAGATAAGTGTGTATTGTTTGTGACTTACGTTTGCCCCAAGCAGCTCATATTTACATTTTTTTATTTTACATCTTTTATTTTACAAGAGCAGTGACCGCACCGAACAGACAAAAGCAACAGGCAACAAAAAAGCTTCCCGATTATCAATCTTACTCACAACCAATCGATAACAAATATTTTCAAAAATAAACACATTCTCAAATAAAAATTGATGTTTATTGTTATTTTTTTATTTCATTTGTCATATACAGCTGATCACTGTTAAACAGGGTTGTTTTTGTCTTTAAGCAGTTTAGCAGTGTTTTTGCTACTTTTAAAGAAAATTGTAACAAATACTCAAAATATATGATCTGGCATCTCTGTGATTTGTAAATGCGTAAGAAACAAAAATTGACACACGTAAGTAAAGTCGATCGAAGGCTTTCGAAATAGAGAAACCCAAATTGATTCGAATTCGAGTGACTTGCTTTCGTTCGACTAGTTTTTCGTTCGAGATCGAGGAACAGGCTTTAAATTTCCCTCATATATGGTTATATCTGATAAAAATTTTAAATATATTACCCCATATATGGAATAATATATGTACATATTTGGCGTATATGAACCAATATATGGACCAGCATATGCAATATATTACCATATATTGCCATATATGGATCCATATATTACCATATATGAACTTCATCTTTAAATGTATTGGCCCATATATGCTTCCATACATGACATATATGAAAACATATACGATCATATATGAAGCCATATATGATGATATATGAACATATATGAACATTTTCACCTGGGTTTCCAAAATTTTGTTTGATACCAAAACAAAGCTTAAGTCACTTAAGCCAAATGTAGACTATTAATAATTTTCAGTCTTTTTTATCCTTCGCCTCTGGCGGAGTAATACGTAACCAAAAAAAAAAAAAGGATTGAGATCAATAATACAAATTTCAAAATCTTTCTTATTGATGAAATATAAATGAAATTTCTAATAAAAAATTAAATAAAAATTTTTATTTTTAAACGAAAATATATTTCGAATTTTAAATAAACTTCTGCCAACAAAGTTTGAATTGTAAGATAAAATGAAGAGTTGTTGTACTATAATCTAAAAATTATATTGGTAGATTTTCCCAAAATGTATGTGTCTTTATTAATATTCAATTTTTTTTAAGCTTAATATCTTTTTTTTTATAAAATTTCTTATTTTATTTTCGATATTTCGCTAACAATTTGTTACCATCGTCAGAAAAACAAAATTTTAATAATTATAAAAAAGTTGACAAACAAAAAAATATTTAACATTTAAATATAAAAAATATTTAACATTTAAATACAAATTAAATTTTTAAAAAATTAAATTAACATTTAAACAAATAGAAGTGTTACTTTTATAAACAACATTTTCCTGCCAAAGCTCGTAAAACATATTTTCATATTGGTCTAATACTTTGGTTTATGAAATTTAACATAATAAATGTTGTTTATAAAATAAAATAACACCTTTGACACAGAGAATGAACTTTAAAGCTGACACAGAAAATTTAGCTCAGAATTATAGATATTTAATTAGTAAAAAAATAGGAAACTTAAATGTATAGATATGTTTTTAATAACTATAATAATTTAATTTCATAATGTTATTTTATTTTATAAACAACATTTATTATGTTAAATTTCATAAACCAAAGTATTAGACCAATATGAAAATATTTTTTACGAGCTTTAGCAGGAAAATGTTGTTTATAAAAGTACCACTACTACTTGTTTAAATGTTAATTTAATTTTTTAAAAATTTAATTTATATTTAAATGTTAAATAATTTTTATATTTAAATGTTAAATATTTTTTTGTTTGTCAACTTTTTTATAATTATTAAAATTTTGTTTTCCTGAAGATGCTATCAAATTGTTAGCGAAATATCGAAAATAAAATAAGAAATTTTATAAAAAAAAGATCTTTAGCTTAAAAAAATTGAATGTTAATATTAAAAAAATAAGATCGAATAAAGTTATATGTGTCTTTTATTTTAATTTTGTTGCATGCAAGTGTCCCTTTTTTCACACATAACTGTATACATTTTAAACAATACATTTAGTTTTATTTTAATGAATTATTTTATGGCTCCAAAACCGCCACCACTGTAAATGTTCTGTATACTGTTTTAAACATACAGTTATGTGCGAAAAAAGGGATATTTACATGCAACAAATTTAAAGTAAAAAAACACACATAAATTTGGGGAAAAACTACCAATTGGTATTATTATTAATATTATTAATAATATTATTTTTCGATTATAGTACAACAACTCTTCATTTAATGTAACAATTCATACTTTGTTGTTTATTTATTATTTATTTATTTATTCTATTTTTATTACGGTTTTTAAATAATAACAAGAAAGTTTGAATTGTTATAAAAAAAGCATTTTTAATACATATACCGGCATATAGAAAAGTACTTATATATGACCATATATGAACACACATATATGTCCATATATAATCATATACGGCCATATACCCTCAAATTTCGGATCCGAGCATATATTGAATAATATATGAACCCATATATTTTGCCATATATGACCATATATGAACATTTTCACCTGGCAATTTATTTAGTTTCTTTTCTATTACTAAGTAAAATTAATTTTTTCATTTACATATGTTCTGACTAAATAAATTTTGAAAGAGAAAAATAAACTCCAAAAAGAAAAAAACATAACCATTTCGCTGACTTTTTCATTTAAAGTGTCAAAAATGGTGATTTTTTGAAATGTTTGTATGGCGAACCCCCCTGGGTGGTTCCAGGGGTGTGCCATTGGCATGGGTGGGTCGGCCCAACAAAGTTAGTGGGGGTCGGTCATACATTTGGACTCGATTGGGGCACTCTAAATATATTACCTTTTACAACCGTTGATGTATTCCTTTAAAGAAATCGAATTATATTCTTATTCTAAATAATAAACTCCGTTGTATATATATATATGTATATATATTTCTTTATGTATTACTTTTTTATCTTTAATATTATTTCTTTTTCATCAAATTTAGGTTTAATGGCCCACTGTGCAAAACTGTTTTTTTTAACATTTTTCATTTTTTATAATCCTTTGTACACATATAAGTAGTTAAGAGGAGTAAAAGAGGTGAGAATTTTGGATTAACCTCTCTCACTCAATTGATACATTTGTTTTCGTAAAAAAACCACTTGAATACAAGCAGCAAGAAGCTGCAATTTTGTTTTTTTTTTTGCCACCATCTTTATTATGGACTTAATAAAAATTGTAATTTTACTTTAAAATTAAAATTTAAAAACACTGAGTTTTTCTTATTCGGAAAGCGAACCCAACATTATGTTTGTCCTCATACGCACGTATTTTTTACGAAGAGTTTTAGCTTCTATTTTATCTTGCAGAGAAAGTTTGCACATTTTACTTTATAGGTAAAAATGTGTTCAAAAAAATTGTAATTTTTAAAACTAAAAGAAAAAGTAAATATTTTAAACCCTCTTCAATGAGGAACAAGTGTAACTTGCTTAGCAAAACAATATGGTGCTATTAAAAAGAAAAAAAGGAAATATTAAAATGCGTCGGCAATACATTCTCTGGACCAGGAAAAAGAAAGCCTATGACAGCTTCAGAACTGCATTGTAATGGGCCAATGTTGAATTTATAGATCAAAGTGACGTGAATTTGCTTCGGCGTCTAAGAGAGAAAGCTGTGCTGCAAATTTTGGATAAGAAAAAAATTACAGATTTTTTAACAAACAATTTTTTTAAAATCTAAAATCATAAATAATTTTAAACATATTACTTGAATATAAATCTACGAAGGTAAAATATTTGTAATAAATAAAGTGAGACCTAATTAAACTTTTTGTCTTTTTACTTTTATACAAAACTTTGCATTTACGGCAAATATGGAGTATACCAGTTTTTTAACGAGAAACCCGAGCATATTTCTATGCTTTAATTAGAAACATTAGGTTCTTATTTTATTCTTAAGCTGCTATTAACGGGATCCCGGAAAATCTGAAAATTATTCCCGATTTTTCGAGAAATAAGAATGTCTGGGAAAAAAAATCTCTAGCATTTCTTACCTTAATACTTTTAAGGTCATTCAATTGTATTCGAAGATTACGTAATTTAGCTTCTTGGGTCATAATTTCTTGCTGTTGGCGTGCATGTTCTCGTTGAGCTTGTTGAAAGTTTTTTAATTCATTTCGCATGTTAACAATTTTGCGCTCGTATTCATCCCGAACTTTATTTGCTTTATCATTTTTTTGAGTTTCTGCGTTTGAACCTGTAAGTAAATAAAGATTTTAATTGAAAAGAAAAAATTATTGCCAACAAAATTTATATTAAATTTTTGTTTGATTCTAAATTTATTTTCGATCAATTAATTTTAAAAATAAAAATGAATTTGCTGTCAAAAAATTCTAAGTTTATCATAAAAAATATTGACAATATACTTAAAAAACGCTTAATATCCCAGCAAAATCTTGGCAACCCGAGTGTATACGAGAATTGTTTTGTTCACGCACAAAAATAAAAACACTGTGCCTTTCGATGTTGCGGTTTTAATGATATACAAGCAATACAAATTTACAAGTTTTTTTTGGAAATAAATTTTGAAAACAAAGTTTTCATACCCGTCTGGAGCAAAGACAAAATATACCCTCTGAGCCGAAAAAAGCAAAGTAATAGTTTTGTTGCTCAATATGGCTTTGAATGAAATAGCAACAAAAAAATATCCCAACTGAAATAAAAACAATATTGAATAATAATTTGGAATAATAGTTTATTCAAAATGTAATTGGATGATCTTACCAGTGTAGAAGAACAATTCAAAGTGACCGAGTGGTGTATTTTTAGCGAAATAGAAGATACACCATTTGACAATCTTGACAGATAACTTTCAGGTCTTTTTAATTATTCAGAAATAGCGAATATTTCCAATAGCACACATCTTTCGCAGCATTTAGCCTGCGAATATATGAGAAGCAGTGCAGATTTGCATATTTATATACGTTAACGTTACTGCCCATATGTGCCATGAAAATTGGTGTAAAACTACCTGAGTTTAGATATAACACAGTGTAACACATAAAATGCGTTTTTTCGAAGTACTTATCGTAACTATCAAGACCCCATTTGGGTTTTTCTAGTTTAGCAGCCGTTCGGATTTTATGTTTTTCCGAAGAACATGCAATTATTCTCACGGCGATATCTCGGAAACTAATTGGGGTTTTTTTTTTCCTGTCTTCGGCACAATTGTAGATATGGACTAGGAGAAAATAGTGTAAGTGCCTCAAAATTGCTAAAATGTTTAAAAACATAATTTTTTTTCCCTTTTTTTTATTATTTTTGGCCCATAGCTGCCAAACTGTGACAAATTCAGTAAAGTAAACTTCAGAAAAAATATTCATTGTAATACAATTCATAACTCTTCAGAACATTATAATACATCGAAAATTCAAGATTTTAGTTTGTCAACTATTTGCAATTCTTTTTCCATAGGTGGCGTTGTGGTAAGTGCATATAAAGATTGAACTAGCTCTACACGCAAAGAAAAAACATGGTTGGCACAATCATATTTGAAGAGCATCATATATTTTTGGGTTTATGATGGTGCCAATTATATGATGTTAAATTTATCATAATATGATCGCATGTAATCATAGTATAATCAAAATGTTATCATATCATTGTCCCCATAACAATATTATGATTCCTGCATTACCATTATATGATCCCTACAATAATATATATATATATATATGATCCTTCTTATTATATTATGATTATTAATATACGTAATATGACTATCTAATATCATATTATGACACATTAATAATAAAAATAATAATTAAATATATATATAAATATAAAATCCCAGCATTGTAAAAAAGCTGTATAAAAAAGATAGACAATTTTTTTATTTTATTAAAATTATTACATATTTTATTAATATTAAGGTTCAATTTTGTAATTTATAAAAGGCTTTACATGGAATAAGGTGGTTAATTTTTTATTTTTGAAACTAATTTAAAAACATTATATTTTCTTTGCTTGTACAAATATAACCAATGTAATTAGACTCCAAAGACCCTAGATGAACTGAAAAAAAAAATTTCCTCATATTCAACGCGGAAAGCATGATAATGTGAATCAAAGCCATGGTAGACAATTTTTTTATTTTATTAAAATTATTACATATATTTATTAAGGTTCAATTTTGTAATTTATAAAAGGCTTTACATGGAATAAGGTGGTTAATTTTTTATTTTTGAAATTAATTTAAAAACATTATATTTTCTTTGCTTGTACAAATATAACCAATGTAATTAGACTCCAAAGACCCTAGATGAACTGAAAAAAAATTTCCTCATATTCAACGCGGAAAGCATGATAATGTGAATCAAAGCCATGGTTCAAAAGTCTTTGAATACACAAACCATACGAATTATTAATTAAAAAAATATGTTTAATTAGTCCAAATAATGGAATTTCGTCTTCATATTCGCCAATGTGAACAACCATTCCAGGTTTAAAAACTATATGCTCATGCTGGAGGAAAGATACTGTGTGGAGTGAAAATGATGAAATAATTCCATATTTTTCTAAAAAATTTTTAGGTAGTATTTTTGAAGGTCCTGCTTCGATTTTTTCTTTTAAAATATCATTGAAATTTATAAGGAAATCTAGTAACTTTATTTGATATTTGACAAAAATTGTCTTTAATATATTAATTCTATTATTGGAGCTATTACAAATATTTTTTAAAACTTTGTGCATTGATTCAAACCTCATCGAAGAAATACTTTTTAAAGGACCTATTTGATAATATAAGAATAGTGTAGCATGTTATGAAACTTTGGTTTTAAAGTGGATTTTGTGAGTTTAAGGTACAAAGTGTTGTGTTCACGAACCAATTCATGTAAATGCTCAGCTACACCTTTTTGAATAGAATGAGATTCACAAGTTATATTCACAATTTGTCCTAAAAGCAATCTGTAACTAAATCACCAACTAATAATCCAAAACACTTAACAAAAATTAACATTTCTGTAGCTGATAACTTCAATTTATTAGAATTTTTTTTTAGAAAATCTAGATGGAAAATAGGAGGTTTGTTCCTGCCATAAATGGGACCGTAATCAAAAGTAAGCATTCTATAATTTAATTGCTCTATGGAAAAAAATTTAAAGTCTACAATAAAACGTTTAAGAATAAAAATCAATACATAGTGGCACACGCCTTCTAAAAGATCATGCATGACATCAACGCTATGGTTGTTTGTCACATGGAAATTATTAATATTGTTCCCAACAGAACTTTCTTTTACGCCAGTAACTTTAAAATCATTTATTGCCAAGTCTCTATTATAATTTTCAATGTTTCTCAACATATCAATATTTTCATTTGCCTCAACTTGCGTTATATTTCGATGTTGTTTGCAGATACGACAAAAAAAGTTACTGGAGAAACTCTCTGAAAAACCCAGGATCGTATTCAATCCAAGGTTGTCACCTAGAATTAATGATGGAATAATTTTTACTTTGTTAATATTTCTGCCGCCAATTTGAATTTTTATTTCAATACCTGTTGTTTGCAAATAATTCAATTCTTCTATAAAAGCGTTAAATACGGCAGCGTTGCCAAATCCTTTTCTATCCTCAGAAAACAATAACATTGCTACAAATATGTGCGAAAGTTTAGATTGCAAATATTCAGGAATGCGAGGAATTTTTATATAAACACCACCTAGTTTTTGCAAACCTGCATGTGAACCTAAGGAATTATCGGGCTCAAATTCATCGAAATATATAAACAGTGGTAAAAATAAGATTTCTTTATCAGAACTGTTTGATATTTTATTATTCCACAAGGAGCTTTGGATGAAATTATAAGTAGCATCTTTATCTTTGGACTTTAATACGTTAATGTAAGGCAAAATTTCAGTCAAAAAATTTGTTTTTTGAAAAAGGACTGAAAACATTTCGCGTAATGGCAACATTGCAACCGAAAAATCTATATTTTTCAAAATAGTTTGTCCGCCTGAACTAAGAACTTCTTGTACTTCTTTATGTAATGAAATAAAATTGACTTCTTGGAAAAAATTGGTTTTTAAGTTCTTGAATAAATTTATATTCCGATTCTATAATACTACTATTACATAATTTCTGATCAAAGACTAGTATGTCGGATATAACATTGCAATTGATAAGTTTACTTTTTAAAGTTAATAAATGTTTTCTATAACAATTTACTACATTTTTAATAGTCTCAATACTCTTATTTCGTGGAACTAAATCATTGCAATAAGCCTTTACAACCTGCTTTATTAGATCTAAACGTATATCTGTAGCTGATAATGTGTTACTTGTATTAACAAGGTCATTTGTTTGGGTATTAAAGTGTTGAACTGTATCACAAATATCAAAATTATCTTCATTGAATGATGGTGTCATTGTGTCGTTACTTTCGTCATACCTATATGAATCTAGACGACTATATGTTCTATTACATTTACGAAAGCAGCAAGGCATTGATGATCTTTTTGGATGGTAATTTCTTATATGTCTAATCAATTCATTAACATTAATAAATGATTTATTGCAATTAAAGCATTTTATTGAATTCATTGTTATATAAATTATAAAAAGTTATTTGAAAACCGTGAAAATGTTTGAAAAATTATTCCATGTATAGCAATAAAGCTGGCAATGTTAAAGTTCTTTAAAATAGAACTATTATTGTTAGATTAAATTATGTAACTTTGAAATAATATGAAAAAAGTTGCAAAGAGAATAAATAAATAATACGATTCTATCGTAATTGGTTGTAATAATAAATACTTACAATAAGTAACTAATAATGAGATCGAAATATTTTACTTAGTAAACACATAGTTATTTCTGTATTCCTAAACGCAGATCGTTGATAAGAGTGGTTATAGCTGGTATTTCTGTATCCCACGGTGCATTAATTTCGAAAATGAGCTTTTGTATAAATATCCAAACATGTGAACTGTATTTTGGATATTTTATGTTCATTCCCATAAAACAGTGAAAGCAGACTTCTATAGCCTTCACAGGATTTTCAAATTTTAATCTTTTTCCGCAAATTTCAACATATGAAATACAAACAGTATTTTTTGTGTCACCAACAAAATAAATTTTAGGCTGGCTCTCAATTTTTAAACGTTTAACGCGAGATCTTATTTCGCTGTCCGCATCAAGAATGTTCTAAAAAACAATAAACTGAAAACTAAATTGTAAGAAAAATAATTATTAAATACTTTGCAATAAAAAATAAAAGACTCTTGTATTTCAGCTTTATTCTTTTGTCTGCAATTTGGTAAAAGATAGGGTATTATCATTAATGACATAGCTAGTTTTGAATCTGAAAAAAAAAAAAAAAAATTAAAAAATAAAATATTAAATCCTGTACCCTTTGACAAGTGTTTTTAATCCTCGGTACTACTGTGGAGTTTGACTTTCTTTCAACAATATTGCACACTGTGTACGAGTATTTAGAAAGCAAGCTTTACACAAATTAAATGTCCCACGCAAATGTCAAAGTCGTTTGTTTGAATTTATTTTCAAATATTGGACTATAAAATAAAATTTAATTTAAATCTACTTAATTGTCCTACACATGTAAGTCATTTGTTCGAATTAATTTATAGACATTTTTGGCCTTTTTAAAATCACAAAATACCACAAAATATTATTTCTTTAAAACAATCTAAACTACATATTAAATAAATCCAAAATATAATCCAAAAGAGGAGTACTGATTTTTCATTATATTCAGCCCATTTTGTTTATTTCAATCATTGTTTAATAATCGACAAAAGTAGTAAAACAATCGAAATTCGTTTTAAATAATCATCAATTTTTAACTGACAAAACGTTAGTAAAAAAGGATTTTTGTGGATTGTTTTTCAAATTAAAAGTGTTTAGAATTTTTAGAGATAAACGTTTATAATTCTTCTTAACCTTAAAACCATTATTAAAAAATTGTTAATGCATATTTATGACAACGTATAAACAGAATAATAAACTTAAAGAAGTTTTTTTTATTTGTATGTTATTACAAAACACAACACACATAGAGGCATATAATTTTATTTTCTATCCCTGTGTGTATATTTGAACAGCTTCTTGTAATTTGTATTAAAGAAAAAAGGCAACATTTTTTGACAGAAAAGAAAACAGCATAACTTTTAGCAGATGGTTAATACTGCAGGTAGGAAGGAGCCATACATGGACAATGTAATTTTTTATTTATATTTGGATGTAGCCAGGTTGTAAACATAAAAAAAAAATACATTTTAATGATTGTACTTGTGTGTACTTAAAGGGTTGAAATTTTTTCAAAAATTAAATTTTAATTTTGTACATACAGTGATGTACAAAATTTGACATATTGTATATTCACGATTTTTGAGAAATCTTTTTAAAGTTGTATATTTTTAGAAAATTTTTTAAAATTGTAGTACGAGCGCTGGCTGTTCAATTTAAATAAAAAAAAATAAACAAATTAGCTCATTGCTTAAATTAAAAAAGAAAATAGAATTATGTGTAGCATATTAAATTTTTTTACAAGTTGTCTTCTCCGTTTAACATACAAATAATTTTTCCAAAAATTGTTATACAAAATTTCAAAAATTATTTTTGTTTTTAAACTATTGTATGACAGCCCTGCGACAATAAGTTTTATATTTTTTAAAATTACATGGTTTTTACTGTTATGGTATAGTTTTCCTATCGAAAATTTTTAGAAGATGTTGCTTTAAAGCAACGTCAGTGTAAAATCGAATAATAATTGAGGTATTTACCTTTAAAAGAGTTTCTTAGAAGCCAGTACAAAAAAAGTATAATCGGTCAAATTAAGGACTATATAGAAGTTCATTTTTTAGCACTCACCTTCAACATCGGTGTTTTTAATATATGTTAATATTTCCTTAACTTTCAGATCTTTTAATTTTTCAGCTTTAGCGATTATTTTACTGTAGTACAATTTCCACTCGTAAATGCTTTTTGACGTAGGATGTAAAATTTTAAAATATCTATATCGAACTAAAAAGTAAATAACATAATTTAAAAACAAATTTAACAGACAAAAAATTTGTTCTTACCAGTTCGAAATTCTTTTCATTTGATAATACCTTATATTTAGCAAAGTAGTCAGCTGTTTAAAATTTTCATCTTTTAGTTCATTTTGTCTAAAAGAATGAGTCTTTCTCCACTTTGTCAACACCAAATTCCATTCACTAAAATTAAAATATATACATACATATTAAAATAAATTAAATTATCTTATTTGAAATTCGGTAAAAGTTTATATTTTCGGGCATCCCACAAAAAAATATATTACCACCACGGAAATTAAAAAAGAAAATTTTTCTATACGGTGTTAAGGGGAACGGGGCCCCTGGGAGCCGCTAGGTCAAAAAAACCGAAACAAACCCAAAGTGTGACGGCTTAAATTAAAGACAATTTTCTCACGATTCCAAATATGTTTCAAAATCCGAGGGACAGAATTTGTATTAGGTCCATTTAAGTATATTTTAGGTGATTAAAAATACTAGTGTTTTACCAAGGAATTACGGTGAGGTGATAGAACAGAAATAGTTTTTTTTTAAATGTATTTTTTTTACGAAATTCCATTCCGCTTAATGCGAACAATAAATTCCAGTTTTGGAGCAAAAACTTAACTTTTACCTTATCGCCTAAAATTTACTAAAATAGACCTACCGCGAATTCTATTACCCGGATCTTGAAATAAAATGCTTATTTGGAATGGAGAGAAAATTTGGGTGTATTTCAATTTTTTTGCACATAGAGGGTTCCAGGGGCTCGGCCCCTTAGCACCATATAGAAAAAACATTTCTTTTTAATTCCCGTGGGGGTGATATATTTGTCTGAGGGGTGCCCGAAAAAGTAAACTTCAGACTTACCTTCTTCCACAAACAATTTGTAGTTAGTTTCACCATCAAAATTAACTCCTACAATTTGTTTTTTATTTTGAAATGTTGTTTTTATTAATTGAAGCCCTTTCATTTTTTCTTTTATAATATGACTTCCACCTACTTTGCACAAATTTTCACTAAAAAATTCGGTGGCGGTTTATACAAAAATCAACTTAGCCAGCTAAATAAAGATTAGTATATAAAAATACTAGTATTTACCAGAAACTTCCAATGTATTCTTGATACAAAAAAGAAAATTTAAATTGTGTTTTTAAACGCATATTCGAGTTGTTTCGGTTTAAAGTTCGTGCATGAAATTGCGTATTATATTAATTATATATCAATGGACTGGATTAATACTAATTTGCCATAAAAGATTTAATACATCGTAATTTCAGATCTTTTACAGCAAATAATTCGGAGACACCCCTTTTATATATGATAATTATCTTTCTAATGATAAATGACCATGTTTAAACGAAATAACTGGCGCAACAATACACAAAAAATAATTAGCATGATAGCACTGCCAAAGAAAAATAATAAAGATTTTAAAGAAAATAAACTTAAAAAAATGCATAAAAGTAATAAATTAAATGTAAAAAATATTAAAAAACATCGGCGGCTATTAAAAATTGCCGACGGCTCGGTTCAGTCGGCTCTTAGCTGTTCGTCGCAGGTCTCCTGCTCACGCACAATTTACTAACACAAATAGAATGTAACAGTAAATTATCATCGCTATCATCTAATGACTGGAGAAATCATAACAAAATTGATAAGAATAAGTAATGATGGTAACCATAATACCATTGTCGTTCTCAATTGAGGGAGAGAGAAAACAATGCTTGTTACGATAATAAGATATTTGTGAATTATCGCATCGTCTTTATCAGCAAGGGCTGCCACATACTTGGCAATTACCCATAACGCGGGTAATATTTAACTACGTGGGCAATTGCTATCATGTGTACTTTTGGGTAATTAGGTACTTTTATATTAAAACACTCTTACTTAAACTTTAAAAACAAATAAATAGAAAATCAATTAAATTCTCAATTTAATAATTATATCGTAAATTCGATTTAGTGCCGAAATTACATTGCAAAACGGAATCGACCTATAATTAAATTCTATACAATATATTAAACAGAATCAAAAGGAACGTAAATTATAAATGATAATAATTTAAAGTTTAGCCGTTGTTTATTAAGTTATTGACTTATTTATAAGTCCATTAAATTTTAATATGTTTGAGACCTGCCAACTTTTCTCTAAAGAACCAAAGCTTACCACCTCCATAGTTGTGAATGTCAAATTAATCTAAAAATATCTGTAGTTAATTTGTAACCTCAGTCATTTTGTAGATAAGTTATCCCGCTTGTTTCTGCAAACGTGAAATGCATCATTTATAAGGGATATCAACGGTTAAATGATAAACTTTTTTTCTTAAAATATAAAAAGTATGAATAATATACAAAATTTATCAATTAAAATTCATAAAAAAATATTATGTATTTTCACAGTATGATTACAAATCCTATGTGCTATTTTGCAATAACTTTCATAATATTTAACATGTGCTAGTGTGTAAAAACAATGTAATTTTATTTATGATTTTTTGTAATACAATACGAGCAATGGATAATTTCATTATTTTTGGGTAATTTTATCTACAATTTTAGGAAATTAAAATCTTGTTTGTGGCAACACCTACATCAACAATGCAATTGTTGTCATCAAAACAGAGATGGTAAGTTAAAATTTTTTGTAGGGCAAAAGTACTTGGAACTACGTGTACTACTTGTAAACTTGGATTTTTGGCTGTGTTGAAATAAAAAACAGAATTATGTATTAAAAAATTATATTCCTACAATTTTCCATTAAAAACTCATTATTTTAATCAACTGTGCATGCTCTTGATTTTTGTAAGAAAAATTTCCACATTATGACTACATGCAAAAAATATTAGTGTAAGAATATCAAAGTCAACCTTGCAATTTATAAAAAAAAAATATAAAGTGAACTTTGTTATTTTACACTAGTTTTTCTTTGCGTGTAACCATGATTTAATTGCATAAATTATTTAAAGCCTTGATACAGTACCAAGTCTTCAATTTTTCTAGATACATTTTTCAGTAATTTAATCGAAAATCATCATATTAATAGCATCATATTAACTTGAGATTTCGATGGGTGTTGGGTCTTTTTTTCCTATGAAAAATTCGATAATTTTGAGAAAAAAATAAAGTATTTCATTATATATTTTAAATAAAAGGTGATGTATAAAGTAAAAAAACTTTGACTTTACCATCCCTGGTATAAACAAAAAAAATAATAAAAAAACATGTGCATATCGTTTGTGTGCAATTTTTTTTACAAAATAAATAAATATCAAATTATTGACTACACGCTTTTTTGATATATGACTTTTTCTTATAAAAAAATACTTTATTAATATTAAGAACTTTTTAAAAGAAATTAATTAATAAATATATTTTTTAAGAAATATTTCTTATTGTATTTATTGAAACGAATTAAAAAATATAAAATCTTTACATGGAATCTTTTTGACAATGAACTCATTAGGGTAAATAATATTATATACATATATAAGAAAACCCTTTAAAAAAATCTTCTAAAGTTAAAAAAAAATTAACTGGATCTTAATGGGTCAATTGATAAAATGTTTTAATGCCACATGAAAGGTATTCTCTACCCGCATTTGTCCAGTTTTAGTAAACAATATATGATTATTTTTTTAAGACATTTTGTATCAAAAACAAACTGACTGAACTGATATAATTTTGGTTTTTATGAAAACAATACAATATTATGACCGTAAATGTAAGAATCATGTTATATTTTATGTATAATTATGTATTGATTGTTACCAGCATTTTATGGTTGAATAATTATCATATTTTTTTCATAGTCAGAACTTTTGTTACCACAGTATGGTTACAGCCAATCATGTTATAAAATAGAAGGTGTCAATCATAAAATAGTAAAATATTTACTATAATAATGATGGTAGCGACCATGTTGATGGTTAAAAAGCCAATAACATGGCTGTGACAACCATACCCGATTGCAGCAAGCACAATATAGTAGCAGTGATCATGTTGCAACCATGTTTTTTCTCTGCGTGTACCAATCAATACAAATGTCATGTAGCCACATGCAAGGCCGCAAAAGCGGTGGCGCGCCGTTCGGCTTGGGTCTCTGACCGCATGCTGGCATTAATGTGACAAGACAATAAGACATTGTTTTGAGTGAATAACAACTGAATTGAAAACAAATTAATCCCTTTAATATGAAAAATAACAAGTGTCCAAAAATAAATGAATTTTGGTTACGTTTGTGGTCATACATTGCCCAAAGTTGGAAAGAAGGAGCGAAAAATTTGTTAAATCCGGCATTTAGCTTTGCCTAATACAGTGCGCAGTAATTGCTTTAACACTATTTGAATTGGTTTCATCGACGAAGAGGACACTTGCCTTTTGCTAAGCTGGGTAAAAGACCCAAATGGTCATGATAAAACGAGGTGCTACGCATGCATTAATTATGATGTTGGAAAAAATAAGAGGAAGTTGAAGAAAAAAAGCATATGATGCAACCTTTACTGCCTCACTTCCAGTGCCACGCGCTGATTTTGTCGAACCACCTACACCTCCGAGTCCTGAGACTATGTCCGCATGGGCACTCTGAAGTGTTTTCTCCTTGCCATCCAATTTGAAAGATCCCGATTATACGCCCAATTTAGAAGATGATGAACCAAAACCGCTAACACAAAACGAAATGGATTACATTGTGGCTAAGTTGGGATTATCGCAACGAAATTCAAAATTTATGACCTTATTTTTGAAGCGCAGAAAACTTACACATCAGAACTTTAGCGCCACGGCATACCGCAAACGCCAAGCCGAATTTCAACATTTATATACCGTTGACGATAAAAATACGTTTACTTACTGCAATGACATCAAAGGTTTAGTGAGTTAATTGGGAATGGAATATAATGCTGACAACTAGCGACCATTCACTGACGGCTCAGCTGCTTTAAGTTTGAAGGTTGTTCTGTTGCACAAAACAAACAAAACACCGTCAATTCCAGTAGTATTCGGCACAAATATGAACAAATCTTATGAATTATGGACAATATATTGAAGAAAATCAAATATAATGAACATAAATGGAAGATTTTCTATGAGCTAAAAGTTGTGAACATATTTATTGTAAGGTGTTATTTTAAAAGGCGGTTTTCCGAAATTCCTTTTTTCCGTTGTGATTGAGATTCGCAAGGCAAAGTCGATCAGTATCAGTGCAACGACTGGAGAAAAATAACTTTCGGAAAGGTAAAACGGTTAGAATTGGTTAATGTACCTTTAATAAAGAATATCGATGATATATTAAGCAATATGCCAAAAGAATGTACTTATTCATTTTCGAGCTATGAATGCCGAATGATTTAAAATTCTTCGGGTGTAGATTCAGGTACCTTAATTGCTAACTAAAGTGGCACAATTGTCCTAAAAAGGAAATTTAGGGTGGCCTTTAAAACTTGGATTTTTAAAATTTTTATGAATTCAACGCATTACTTATGTTAACAGCTACAAAATCAATTTTTTTATTTGTTGGGTAGTTTGGGTAGTAATTTTCCATTTTCGGATATTGTTGCAATAATACACTGGGAAAAAAATGGCAACAACAAAACTTGGAAGGAAGAAAATACTACTGCTAACATTTAACGCGGCACAAATTGCCATTTAACAGTTGTTAATGACTTCAAAATCTAAAATTCTGCGGTGGTGCATGACGATCGTATTTTTCGTTTACAAGAAATTTGGAAAATATTCAAAAATAAGCGAAAAAATTAAAAAAATTCATTCTTTTCACCTACATTCACATATAACTTTGGAAGTAGGAAGCCGAAACATTCCAAGGAGATACCTCCACGGGGTACCCCAAAAAACCTAGTGGAAGATACTGGGTACCCTGTAAGATACTGGGTTCCCTGGTAAGATACTGGGTACCCTGGTAACCCCCCACCGGGGGGGGGTTATGTACCCTATTTATTACCCGATCAGGGCGGGAGTGGGGGCAAATGAAACGGATAAACACGACGCTTACGAATCTCAAATTCGAAAAGTGGGGTCATTTGTGGACCTCACCTTGAGGTATAGGGGGGGTCAATCGACAGGTCTACCGCAGCAGAAACTTCCCCTATTAAAATAACTAAAATTTTTTTCGCAAAACTAAAATGTAAGTTCGTACAAAACTTTAATGATGAATATAAGTTACATACATATTTTAATATAAATTTCATTATCTTATAGCTCTTTTCTTTCCCATTCGGTTATTTTTCAACCAATTTTCAAAATTTTTGTTGGAAAGGTATTCAAATTATCTTTCTAATGGTCCAAAACAAATTAATTTTTTTAAATGCATTAAAACACCCTGTATTTGCAAATATTATGAGTTCATATGTTCAGCAAAAATACTCGTCAAAATATTTTGTACAAAGTTGTCAAACATTATTTGGACGAATTCTGAAAATTTAAAGGTCAAAATTTAGATTATCTTAAATAACTTTAAAATAACGGTAAATTTGTAAATAACGGAATTATGAAAAAGTCGCAGAACAAAAGTTGCTGCTGAAGCCCTAAAGAACCATTTTCAACAATAAAAAAGTTCTTTTTCGCAAAAAGTCGATTTTGGCATATTGCTGCCGCCACTGCATATAATGTTGGGAATTGCTAAGAAATTCCTAGAAATGGCCGTCAAAGTAAATAAGGAAGTTTTTGACTGTTTGAAAAACATCTTTCGAAAACTCAGCATTGAGTTTTTGAAACAGCCGGTGTGGATAAAACACATTTGCGAGAAGAAGATGAAATGACAACCCGTATTAATGTTTTGGAAAGTTTAGTCAAATCTTTGACTAAAAGACAACAACAATCAAATCCACGAAATGTTAGTTTCGAAATAGATTGCATACCCGAATTTGAACCAGAAATTACTAATTTATCAGCTTCACTATGGTTGAAAAAAATTTAAGAAATTGAGAAGTTGTAGTGCTGGGATAATCAGTACAAAATATTCGCCCTGCAAAACAGGTTAAAAGGTCTGGCTCGAATTTGGTTCGAAAATTTAAACAGCTATGTATCGACTTGGGAAGATTGGAAAGCCTTATTGCAGAAATCGTTTCCTGATCACCAAGATTTTGCAGAAAAAATTTAAAGCTCCAGAAGATTTATTTGGGCACTGTCAACATTTCCTAATATGGTCGAGTCGCAAGCTAAAAACAGACGAATTGAATTTTAAGATGATGCTAAAGATAAAGTGAAAAAAATAATATGCTTCGATTTCAAAAAAAGAAGGATACTATGCAAGCAAATGCCAAAATCCTGTTAAGAAGTGTGAAAATTGTAAGAAGTGAGGAATTTAACAAAAGATTGCTTAAAGAAGAAAGGTAAGGCTTCTATATTATTCGTTGTAAATAATAGATTGTCGAAGTTTCGAGATAACTGTTACTACACGATTTGTATAGTAAACAATATTAAATTTAACGGTTATCGACGCAGGTAGTTCAGTAATATTAGTAAAACAATCAAGTGACAATTTGTTGAAGATACATTTTGAATCATGTTCTAAACAGGTTATTGTATATGGAGGTTCCAGTTAGGTCAAAAATATCGGCAAGAGTAGAAGTAGATTTAGCTTCAGCAATTGAAGAACTGTTTATTGTTCCTGATTGTTTTCACGATTTTGACATTTTCATTGGGCAACCATTTATTAATCATTCGGATGTTATAATGATAGTAAAAGATAATGTAGTTCGTCTACTGGCAAAGGAAAATAATATATTTTCCGATTTTGATTATTTATCAAAGGAAAAATTTTCTCTTTGGTTTAAAGAAACGATAACAGTGCCTCGTGTTTTTACTTAAAATAATTATATATTAATAAGCCAAATGCTGAGTATCGAATTATGAGATATGTAATGGGAAAAGAAGGGTTTGTCTTTGGAAAATAAGTCGACTGAAAACATAATTTTTGAAAAAGGCAGTCGTTTAGGAAGAGTGTTTTTTTTTTTTTTGTCAATTAGATGAAGGAATGGAAAATGCAAATTATATGGTAAGATCTTGAGTTTACATGCATTTAGTGATGATAAAGTAATTTTTCAAGCGAGTCACTTAGATGAAGTTAATTGGTTAAACTAAACTAAATAATGGTGCCCTTCCGGTATCTTTAGCCCCCATTTGGGTTAATAATCTATTTTACTCGCCTTTTTAACTTTCCTGAAAGGAGTGCTTAATAGATTACAATATATGCTTGAACGTCACTTAATCGTTGTTTGTCACCTCCGTTTTAGCTTTATGATCGTGTTTAATATATAATCTTACGATTGTATTCCTCCACTACGCAACTTTAACGAAGGTAATATATATATTTATATTAATATTAATAAAAATAGAGACTTATCCTATAACCAAAAATTGAACTTTTTGTCTTTTTATTTCATTTTGAATTTGCATCTACGGCAAAGATTTGGTCTAATCGAACCGGATCACAAGGAAAAAAAGACAAAAAGTGGAAATAATTTCTTTTTATTTCCAGCCTCCATCTTTTTGTGGCATCAACCCTTAATTTCTTTAATTTTTTAAATTATTTTTTTCAACGAAACAAAGGTACGTATATAGACAAAAATCGCGTTTAATTAAAACAAAGAGTTAATTAAAAATTAAAATAATTTTATATACTTTTAATAAAATATTATTATTGTTTTTTTCTATTGTGGTCGTTTTACAACCCGCCGCAAAATTTATTTATACAGTCGATTTGTTCTACACCAATAATTTTATTAATTTGACAATTACATTTTTTCGCGCCGATGTGTTTATTTACGTGGACATAATTAATTTTATTCCATAAACTTGTCGGGCTTAATTGAATAACAAAGTGAAAAAAGTAACCCTTAAAAAATTAAAGGGAGATTTTTCCTCTTTAATTAGTAGCAAAAAAAACATTTGTTTGTTGGTAGAGTGGATTTTTTTAAATAATTATTTAATAATTATTTTAATTTTATTAACATACCTACAAACATATGAACAGTGTTTTTTTATTCTTCTTTTATTCCTGTATTTTTGATATACAAACACACAAACTTTGGTTACTTACGTTTAATATTACAGCTTACATACATACATTGTATTGTTATTGTTTTGGTTAACTGAGTATAGGCACCCTACACTCCAGCATTTAATAAAATTATTTTTTCACTTTTTGAAATATTTAGAAATTTAAAAAAAAAATTTATTTTTTATTTAATATTTTTATTAGAGAGTCCGACGCTCTTATTAAATTCGAATCAAAGTTTAATCGCGAAAATGTGCATACGATTTTTACGCTAGAAATAAGCGGAATAGAACTTAGCGGTTTATAGGAAACTGTTACAACTTCCCATAAATCGTGTTTTAGTTATTTGGAGAAATCTGAAAACGCTGCATCCTCTTATGTGGACGCAGCGGAAGCGACATATGACTCGAGTTTTAATGCGAGAAAATAAAAAATTTCGAACCGCAAGGCCATGCTAACGCAAAACCAAATGAAAAATCTACTTCTGAACCGGTTACATCGGAAGATTTTGGTTTTAATTTTAACCTTCCGCCGTGCAATATACCGGTTTTCGACAGTAAAGTAATTTCTTAGCCCACTTTTCGGGATTTTTTCACCGCGGTTTACATAAATAACTCGCGTGTAAGTCCCATTATTCGACACTTTAGGGTGTTCGCGTGATTTCCGAGGTTCTCATCTTCCAAAAAGGACAGCTGAATTAAAAGTAAAATCGCATCATACAAAGGCCACTACGTCGGTAAACACTTTTTGCGTTCTATGCAAAAATCAGGGTTTACCGTTGCTGATAGATACTCTACCGTTAAAAAGTTTCATTGTTGTGTCAATTGTCAAGGACATATGGAGCTAAGGATTGTGGTAGCACTTATAATTGTTCTAAATGCAATAAACGTCACCATACTTAATTGCATCGCCATTCTAATGAGGGATTGGCTAGGGAGAATACTTCTTCTAATTCGGCTGTAGGTTCGGGTACAGCTTTTCGTCTTCCTAAATCTACAACAGCTGATCCCAATACACAATCTACGTCGAATGGTGCCAATCCTACTTATTCTGCTAGACAGGTATTTCATACCTCGTTGAATAAGGATGTGCTTTTGGGAACGGCTATGATGAATATCGTTCACCAGGGTATTACGTATCCAGCCCGGACACAAATTGACCCTGCTTCGAAAAGTTCATTCATATCGGAACGTTTACAAAATCGCTTGAAACTTCCGACATACTCTACGAATTGTCGTGTAGTGTATTTTTATATTGTAGTGTATATTGTAACGCACTGTATATTTTAATTGCATATTCTTCATTCATAAAGTACAGTTCAACTTTACTCACTATTAATATTATGTCAAGTTGTTTATAATGCATATACATGCGTATGTACATATGTTTACTATTATTATGTATTTTTTTTATTTATAAATTTCTTAAATTATAGAATACTCAGAATTGTACTCTTTCTTATTCCAATTAGTATATTAGATTACTCTTGCTTATTCCAATTTATTTTACATTACTTAATGGTAACATAATTTAGGATAAGTCTCTCATTTTAATTACTCCAAGTTTCTCAATTTCATTTTAAGTTATTTTTGCAAACTACCGTTATTTTTATTTATAAGGAATGCATTTTTCAAAATAAAGCATCACTTTTGATCTTGCCGCCATATCGGCATTTTTATTCTTTAGAAAGCATTCACGAAAACAAAAAATGGCAACTCCGTCATTATCTCAGCATCTTCATTATTTCTCATTATACAACGTTTAGTGTAACAAGTGCGTTTGAGTTGAAGCTAATCAGATGGTCTGTGAGACCGACTTATAGTTAAGTGTAACATTTTCGTCAGGTAAGTTGGTTTAGCTAAATTAGAAATTTCTAGATGAAAATGGACAATTAACGATCAGTTATTATGATTTAATAAAATAATTATGTTCAAAATTAATTATCGTGAGATTTCTTTAGATATTTCGGATATTGAGCGTATAAGAGCTATTCTGAATGAAATCGATTCAGATTCTGATGTGGAAAGTGGTACTGAATACGAAGATAATATTGATGTGTACAAAGCAAACACTGATACTGAACAAGAAGACTCCGAGGAAAGTGATGTTGAAGATTCACAGGACGCTGAATCGAGTCACAATGACTTTTTTTGGAAAAGACAAAACTACAAAGTGGATGAAGTCCTTCCCAAAATCTTCAATAAAAACACGGTCGAAAAATTTAATAACAAAGCTCCCTGGAGTGAAAGGCACAGCATTGAACAGAAAAAGTCCTGGTGAAATATGGAATATTTTTTTTCCGAAAATGTCATTAAAATTATAGTGGATGGTACTAACAAATACATCGAACATATTGGCAAATATACACCTGATACCAACATTATAGATGCTTTAGAGATAAATGCATTCCTTGGTCTCCTGCTATTTGCTGGAATTCGAAAAAACGCTCGGTTAAATGCTAAAGATCTTTTTAAAGCTGATGGTTCTTCAACCAAAATTTTCCGCCTTACAATGACTCTGAATCGATTCATATTTTTAATGAGCTGCATTAGGTTTGATGACAAAAACACGAGGATCGATCGGTCTTTGTTGGACAAGTTGGCTCCAATCAGAGATTTGTTTGACGAGGTTGTGTCCTCCTTTGGCAAACACTTCATTCCTTCGGAGTTTGTAACAATTGACGAAAAATTGGAGGCCTTTAGAGGACGTTGCGGCTTTAGACAGTATATTCCCTCCAAGCCAAATAAATATGGTATAAAAATCTATGCTCTTTGTGACGTCAAGTTATCTTATACACTCAACTTGGAGGTTTATGTTGGCAAACAGCCAAAAGGGCAATCCACATTGATACGTCATCTTTGGCATTAGTCACTCATCTGTCTCGAATGATCCATGGATCCGGGCGGAGCATTACTTGTGATAATTTTTTTACGAGCGTTCCCCTAGCACAAAGTTTGTTAGAAAATTAAAAGCTCACTCTAATTGGAACAATCCGTAAAAACAAAAGAGAACTGCCAAATGAATTTCTTAACACAAAAGGACGTAAAGTAAAATCAAGCTTATTCGGATATCATCCAGACTGTACTTTGGTATCCTATATTCCAAAAAAAGGCAACGTACTCCTCATTTCAACCATGCATGACAATGACACTATGGATGAAGAAACGGGTAAACCTGAAATCATCATAGATTATAATATAACAAAAGGAGGCGTAGATACTGTGGACAAAATGTGTGAAGCCTACAATTGTGCCAGAGGTACAAATAGATGGCCACTTGTGATTTTTTACAGTCTAATGAATGTATCGGCCATTAACTCGTTTGTTATCTACGCATTCAATAATCCAGAAGAAAAAAAATGTCGTCGCAAATTCCTTGAGGAGCTATCTTATGATTTAATTAAGCCGCATAATATTAGAAGAGCTTCTCTTCGACACACCGCACTACATACAAAAGAAAGAATTCAACAAATATGTGGGCTTCCCGCTCCTAATATTCCGTCAAGCTCCTACCCTGGTCGCTGCGTATACTGCGGGTCTAAGAAAAATCGAAAAAGTCGATACAACTGTAAGAAATGTTTTAAATTCTTTTGTCTAGAACACGCAGTAATGGTTTGTAGTGAATGCTACGAAAGTTCTAACGACTGATTGAAATTTACAAAGACTAACCTCATAATGAGGCATATATTTTAAGCATTTTGAAATTAATTCTTTTTTAGTGTTTCTGTTTTTTCTTGAATTCATTTTATTTTTTTGTTTACTTTTAAGATATATGTTAATAGAAAAACAACATTTTATAAATGTTGTGTTTTGTAAATTAATTTTTTTTTATTTTTATATCAGGTCTTAATATCAAAAATGCCAAAGTATTGTGATGAAATATAAATTGCTGCTGTGAGCTAAAAAAAACTTAATTTTGTTTTTTTTTCTTACTTCAGTTATTTCAGATTAATTTGTTAAATATGTCCACTTCAGAGGTTTTGAAAATTTTAGAATAGTTTTGAGATACCGAGAAATACTTGAAATCGGTCTGAGAGACAGAGAAATGTGAATTTGTCGCACAAAAATAATAATAGTCAGAAAGGTTAATCCAGTGGCGCGTATTGGCGCCGGCAAAATCCGGGTACGAACCTTCTTTATTTTTTTAAATTTTGTTTTTTTTTTAAACATTATATGGCGATCCTGTCCCGTGCCCAAGGAAGAGCAACACCAGTGTCAATGCACAAAGAGTGTGGTCCGAAGGACTACAAGATACGCCAGCTAAAAATAATAGAGGAAAAATTGACAACAATACCCAAAACTAAGTTAAAAATTATAAATAAAAAAAAAACAACCTAGATGAATTCAATAACAGAATATTTTAAGGAATTGAAAAAACTAGAATAAAATATAAAAAAGAGTAAAAATAGAATTTATTCAAGACAGTATAGAATCGAGAAATTATCAAGATTAGAAACGATAAAGAAAGATTTTGATTTTTATGTAGATTTAAAAAAAGATATAGAAGATCCCCTAATTGAAGATTTTATTAATTTATATGGAAGAATATACCAGACAATTCAGAATTTAGAAACAAAAGATAGTAAAGACTTTGAAGAAAATTTAAATTGAACTGATAAATCTGAGGAAGAAAAGGAAACAAATTGATAATTTTCTAAGTATGGCACAATTCGATATTCCAGTTGTAGGAAAAAAAAAACATACAGATTTTTAAAGGATCATATGAGGCGTTAGAAGACTTTTTAGTACAAACTGAATTATTACATGACATTTTAAGAACTATTAATATTAGCGTTTAACAAATTTCGTCTACTTCTAAGAAAATTTGTTCTGTTAAAATTGGTTCTTCGGTTGACACATCCTTTTCGTTGGAATTTTTAGCGGTTGTTTTGTCAAATATTTCGGGAAGTTACCATCTTGTGCAGTACCTACCAATGTAAGGGCAAACTTAATGCTTCAAATAAAACGTCAAATGGAGTGAGTCTAAATGACTGTCTTTATGTGGGCCCCACTTTGCAGTCTGATTTAACGCAAATGTATCGGCAAATAAGAGTTGATCCTGCTCATACTCCATTTCGACGGATCTTACTTCGAGATTCTCCGACGGAGAACGTTAGGGATTACGAGTTGAAGACTGTGACTTTTGGTGTGAATTGTGCTCCTTTGCTGGTCATTCGTACTTTGTTGCAGTTGGCTGACGATTCTGAGTCTGAGTAACCTTTAGCATCGCACATTCTACGAAAGTGCATGTACGTCGACGTTGGCTTCAGCAAAAATCAATCTTAGAAAATGGACTTCTAACGATCGCTCTATTTTAGGGGGTTTCCCAGCGGAACATTTGGTTGATGCAAAACTTCTGACTTTCGTTGAATCAAGTAGTTCGAAAACTTTGGGTATTCAATGGAATGCTCAATTAGATTCTTTTTATTTTAAAGTGGATCCGATTGCCTACAAATCGTATCATACAAAAAGGGAAGTTTTGTCCACTATTGCCGAGTTGTTTGATCCTGTTGGTTGGCTCGGTCTCGTTGTGGTTGTGGCGAAAATTATCATGCAACGAGTTTGGCTCTATAACATCGATTGGGACGATTCACTTCCGCTTTCCACTGAAAATGACTGGAAAAAGTTTATAACTTCATATCACGAAGTTAACAGTATTCGTATTCCGAGATGGGTACATTACACTCCTGATTTCTCTGTCAAGCTTCAAGTTTTTTCTGATGCCTCGGAAAAGGCATACGCGGGGGTAATATACATTCGCATTGAATCCCCCGGCGGCAAAATTCATACACACTTGTTGTCTTGTAAAACCAAGGTGGCCCCCATTAAATCAATTTCAATTCCTCGCCTTGAACTTTGCGGTGCAGTGTTAGCCTCTGAACTTTTGCAGACAGTGCTTGGTGAAATTGATATTCGGCTCCAACGGATTTACTGTTGGACTGATTCGACGATAGTTCTTTCCTGGTTAAAAAAGGACCCTTGTTCTTGGACCACTTTTGTGGCCAATAGAGTATGTAGGATTCAGGAAAATGTTGGTCGGCATAATTCGTATCATGTCCGATCTGAGGATAACATTGCTAATTTAGGTAGTCGCGGTGGCATGGGCCACAGTGGCTTTGTCAGAGCAAATCTGAATGGTTTATACTTCGTTTTTACGGACACAAACGGAGCCGATATTTATGCGGATATTCGGAGGATTTTTCCCGTTTTGATAGGTCTGAAATTCGAGCTGTCATTAGCAGATGCAAACGTTGTATTCTTGACAGAAAACGTTCTTCCTGCCTGAAAGAACTCTTCTTGAAAGACCTTTTACTATCACTGGTGTTGATTTTGCAGGTCCCATGGATATAAAAAGTTTTACAGGTCGAGCTTGCAGGATTATGTTTGTATATTTATTTGCTTTTCTACGAGAGCAATACAATTAGAAGCGGCTTCAGATTCGTCAGTCGCCCAACTTACCATATTTGGTTGGATAATTTCGGGTCAATAACTTCTGTAGGTGTTTAAATCATCCAGCTTTGCTGGTCAGGTCCACCGGACCTCTTAATAAACTCCAGCTCTGCTGGTCAGGTCCACCCGACCTCCTAAAAAACTCCTGTTTACTGGTCAGGTCTACTGGACCTCTTAATAAACACCCAGCTTTGCTGGTCAGGTCCCTTGGACCTCCTAATAAACATCCAGCTAGCTGGTCAGGTACCTTGGACCTCCTAATAAACATCCGGCTCTGCTGGTCAAGTCTTATGGACCACCTAATAAACTTTAGATTCAAGTGTTTTTTGAAAAAAAAAATATGCAATAGATGAATTCTCTAAAGCTCACCTGAACTATACGTTTAGTACCTAACGTTTATTTTTAAATCTATTTTTAAGATTTTGTTACAACACTTCAGTGTTGCAAGGTGGCCGGCAATGTTTAAGCAAAAACCTTTATTTTGGTTAAACTAAATAATGGTGCCCTTCTGGTACCCTTAGCCCCAACTTGGGTTAATAATCTATTATAATTTATTTTACTCCGCTTTTTAACTTCTCTGAAAGGAGTGTTTAATAGATTATAATATATGCTTGAACGTCACTTAATCGTTGTTTGCCACCTCCTTTTTTGCTTTATGATCGTGTTTAATATATAATCTTACGATTGTACTCCTCCGCTAGGCAACTTTTACGAAGGTTATATAAATATTTATATTAATAAAAATTGAGACTTATCCCCTAATCAAAAATTGAACTTTTTTAATTTTTGAAATTTGCATCTACGACAAACATTAATAAAAAGCGGTTAATTGATTTACTTAATAAATACAGAAATTGTTTTGCCCGAACATGAGTTAGGAAGAGTTAGGAAACATTAGAGATGCACAGATGGAAATGTCATTAAGGGATGAAATTCCAAGTTTGTATAAACCATATAGAATGTCATGGTCAAAAGCAGAAGTCGTTCGAGAAATGATAAAAGATTTGAAGATAGCTAACCTTATTCTAGATTCGTCATCATCGTATTTAAGTTCTATTCTTTTAGTTAAAAATAAAACAGGGGAATACAGAATGTGCTTTGATTTCAGAGCTCTGAATAGGAAAACGATAGAAGACGTATTTCCAATGCCAAAGACAGATGATGAAATAGATAGATTAAGAGGAAGCAAATGTTTTACTAGTCTAGAATGTGCCAGTGGGTACTTAAAAATTTCAATGGATAAAAGCTCCTCTCAAAAACTGCTTTAATTAATCCTGATGGATATTATGAATTTTTAAGAATGCCATTTTTAAGGACCATGAACAGAATACTTGGAAATCTAAGATTCTCCACAGCTATGGTTTATATGGATGATATTTTAATTCCTTCAGACTCTATTGAAAAGGGTTTTAAAAATTTGGAAACCATTTTGGTAAGATTAGTAAATAATGGAGTTACATTGAAACTAAAAAAAATGTTACTTTCTACAGGATACAATTCAGTATTTAGGATTTGAAATAAATGCTGAGGGTGTTAAGCCAGGAAAAGATAAATTAAATGCTTTGTTGAAATGTTTTGTTCCGAAAAACGTTCAGGAGATGCGTCAATTTTTGGGATTGGCAAGTTATTTTAGGAGGTTTAGTAGGCAGTATAGCCTGACCAATTCAGAATTAAGTAAAGAAGGATGTTAAATTAAAATTAGGTGAAGAACAACAAAATGCATTTAATGAACTAAAGGAAAAATTGACAGTTCGTACAGATTTAGTTTTGTATAATATGAACTCTTATACAGAACTGCACACAGATGCTTGCAAATGGGGCGTAGGTGCATTGCTATTGCAATGGCAACATGATGAGGCCTTGAAACCAGTTGCATATTTTAGTCACTCCACGTCAAAAGAGGAACAACGTTATCATTCTTAAGAATTGGAGACATTAGTAATAGTTTGTGCTTTAAAACGTTTTATGGTGTATTTTCTTGGAATAAAGTTTAAGGTAATAACTGATTGTTCTTCTTTGAAAACAGCTTTTATGAAAAGAGATCTTCTCCCCGCATAGGTGAGCTGTTGAGTATCGTCAGGGTTCTCAAATGGCTCACGCAAATGCATTAAGTAGGAATCCAACAGATAATGTGAAAATGGGGGGGCTCAAGAGTTTTTTATGTTAATGTTTCCAAACCGGATTGGGTGTTAGCAATGAAACTTAATGATGATAGATGAAAATTTTTAATTGAAACTCTTATAGTGCTCCGAAGGATATACAGGAAAAGTAAATTCCTGCTGAGTATGAACAAAAACGAGGCAGGTTATATAGAAAAACAGAGAACGGAAGTAAGTGGGTTGTACCAAGTTCATCTAGGAGAGAAATTGTTTTTAATAATCATGATAAAATTGTATATTTTTCTGTCGATAAAACCATTTCTCGCATACGGGAAAAGTATTGGTTTCCAAATATGAAAAATTACATTAATCCGTATATACCATGTTCGTATAATAAATTATCATCTGGGAGGCAAGTAGGATTTTTGCATCATATAGAGAAAAGGGACGTTCCGTTTGATACTGTACACATTGATCATGTTGTACACTGGAGATAAAGCCTGCAAACTAAATTTCCACTTTCTAGGTCCAACGGTTTGTGCAGACATCATCGATGAGTCAGCACATACTCTAAGGAAATCATATTTTAAATCTGAAGTTTCAAGCTATAGGGGTTCGGGCACGCCGTTTATGGGGTTTTCCCCGTTTTGCTCTTCCCCGAAGGAATTTCCAAGAACCTCGTATTAGCGAATGTCTACGTGGCTGGGGAAACCTACATACTAAATTTCAGCGTCCTACATCCTGGGCTTGGGATGGGCGATGTTAAATGATATAAATAAATATTTATATATTACACATTTTTACATGTGAATATTTTCACATTTGGATATTTGCACATTTACATTACCATCAATCCATCAAACCATCGATTTAGCAAAACATCAATCTATCAAACCATCAGATTCGTAATCTTCATAAAAATTTAGATCAGATTTGAGAAATTTGTTCATTGAAGGCGTTGGCATCTTGAATTTTTAGTTACATCTTTTCAGAAAGTTATGATATTTTCACTAAAATATGTATTTTTTGTATTAATTTAAAACAACAACAAATTAAATGTTAGTGAAATTTTGATCCCATATTCTTTTTTTTTAACATTAATTAAGACTGTATTGAATAATTTTGTTAAATTATAGCGTATAGCTTAAAGAATAATTAAATTTAAAGTCAACCCTACTTTTTGTATAAATTACTCTAACAAAAAATCACTAATTCTTAAAAGTTAACTTTTTCAGCTACCTCTAAACATAAACGAATTTAGCTGTAACTTGACACAGGAAGTTTGTAGACATTAAGACATTGAGGAGATTGCGAATTCAAACTTTGATGTTTTTTTGGACAACTATAATATATATTTTATTTATTTTTTATTTAATTTATATTAATCATATAATTACAAATTATATCCTAATAAGCTAACCGAGTACTAGCAACAAAGGCCATCGGCTCGTTGTAGCGAAAACAGACCCGAGCCTTTGGTGGGAATTGAACCAACGACACCCGCATTGATAAACTAGCACGCTACCAACTAGCCTACCGGGTTGATATAATACGGCTATGGTCAAAATTTGAGCAAAATTGGACAACTTTAAGCCATGCCCCAAAGAGGTCAAAGGTCAAAATATGGTATATTGTGTATTTTTTTATTTACTTTTATTGTTAATCTTTTAAACAATTACAATATTTCTTAATGTGATTAAGAATGTTTCATAATATTTTTTATGCTGAAAAATTAACCCGTCTGTGCCCTGAGGGTCTAAATGACCCTTTTAAAATTTTAAAATTCCACAATATTTTATGGACAAATTTATTATAGATGTGGAGTGCTTTAGGCCGTTCAAAACTACCCTAAATTTATTACTTAGAAATGTGAAAATTTACCTTATAACGAAGACTAAAACAAGTAATTACTAGTACCAAAAACAAAATTAAAACCTTAATAAATAGTAGTTTTTGTTACGTCATGAACTTAAAATTAAATAAAAGCAAGTGTTAAACAAATCTCTTTTAATTAAAAAGAAAACTTTATATTTATTTGCTAAACTAATTGGTTATTCAAAACTACAATTAAGTGGTAGTAAACTACCATCAAAGGGAGAGTGCCTGAAACTCATTTTTTATAATTTGAGAATTGCTAAATTAGACATAAAAGCTAGTGCGAGTCTTGTTATTAAAGAATGTTAAATTTTTTGGGAAAACGCACGTATCCCTATTATGACACTAGTGAATGCCGAGATGAAATTGATGAAGTTGTATAACGAAAGGGGAAATTTGTCAAAAGACAAAAATAGAGATTCAGAGTTATTTAAAAGAAAATGTGAAGAATGAAAAGAAGCATTGAACGACCTATTTGATATCGCTAAAGCTAACGCAATTGGTCTTATTAAAATTGAACAAGACAAACAGTTTTTAATAAAGCAAAGGCTAGAAGGATGTCAAGGTTCTATGGCTGGAGTAGATGTTAAATTAAGAAAAAATTAAGAATATCGACAAAACCGCCAACAGCGAGAAGAGATCAGGCGAAAAATGCTTCAGGAAGTCCCATCAACCTCAAGAGGTGAGTTTGTATTGTGTTTATCAAAACTTACGATCAGGGCAGTTTTTTGGTTTTTGATTTTTTTGATATGCGAGTTTTTTAGTAACTTTTTGTATTTTTTTTAATAAAACGAATATTGTTTATTAAGGTTGCAATCCTATCTTTAGGAAATATTATAAATGAAACTTTCAGTTCAGAGGAATGAGAAAACACGGAACCCGTTGAAACTGAAAATGCTTAAAAGCATTAATTCTCCAACCCTTTTGGAAACTATTCATAACGAAGCACCAGAAAGAATATTGAGATGCAAAGAGATATTGACACCAAGACTTGCAACAGTTTTGGATAAACTTAAAATAAGTTCAAGGGATGCAGTCCATTTATTGCTAGCAGTTCTGGATGCAGCTGGGCTAAACACGTCGGAATACGTTTTAAATCGTAATAATGTTCGCAAACAAAGACATATTTTAAGAAAAACAAAAAGCGAACAAATCGTGTCTGAATTCATAACAAACCTTGCACCATTGACAATTTATTGGGATACCAAGCTCTTATCTAGTGTTACAGGAAACACTGCAGATCGTCTTGCTATAATAGCAACTGCTCTAGGTCTTTAGCATGTTCTAAATATACCTGATATACCAGCAGGAACTGTGTTAGAAATATCTTCTGCCGTTTATGATACTTTGGAGGAAAATAATATTTTAGACAAAGTAGAGGCATTTGTGTTCGACACAACCGCGTATAACACAGGGAAATTTAGAGGAACTTGTAAACTTTTGTAAAAAAGAATTGGTCGAGTTGTGTTATACCTAGGGGCCAGACATCATATCTATTAAATTATTTTATCATCAGTGCTCATGAAAGCAAATGTAAGTGCTTCTACTGGTCCTGAAATAGTAATATTTAAGAAATTCAAGAAACATTGGCCTAAAATACAGCAGGATGTTTTTTTGACTGGATTAACACACCCCAGATTCAATGAAATTTTAGGTGGTGATCGCGCTAATATTTTAAAATTCGCGAACGATAAAATAACGGAAGACTTTCCTCGTGATGACCACAAGGAATTTTTGGAATTAATAATAATACTCTTAGGAGGAATTCCACCTATGGGAAGTAAATTTACAAAACCTGGCGCACTGCATTTAACCAGATGGATGGCCAAGGCCATTTATTGCCTATAAATTATTATATTCGAGACCAATTTCCCGAAATAACCGAAGTAGCTGGATTTGTGGTTAAGTGTTATTCGATTTTCTGGTTTAACGCTGATAAAGCAGACCAAGCTCCTGTAAATGACATCGAATTTTGAAAGAAATTAGAAAATTATAAAACAATTAACAAACCTATAGCTGAAAAGGCCAAATCGAAATTGCCTAACCATCTTTATTATTTGAATAATGAATGTGTAGGTTTTGCCTTATTCGACGAAAGAATCGATTTAGCAACTTAAGCCAAACTTGCTACAAAGATACTTGCAACAAACTTGCCTGCACAAAATATAGAAGAAGGAGAGGAATATCCAAAAAGGCTTACAATAAACCAACAAAATTTCAGCCATTTCCTTGCCAGAGACAATAATGTAATTTTGTTGGAATTATTTTCCAAAAACACCAACAAGCTTATACAAAGGTTTAACATTTCTTTAGATTTTTTGAAAAAAGACTCAAGTTGATGGCCAATTTTAGACGACTATCGTAAAGGAAAGAACATAAATTCAAACTTAAAAATTGTCAACGACTGCGCCGAAAGAGAAATTAAGTTAGTACAAGAATTCCACGAGAAAATTACAAAAGATGAGGATCAGAGGCAGCATTTATTTAAAGTAATGACAACTTGTTTTATTAATTTTATTAAAAGATTTGTATGTTAAAATTTGTTGCTTTTCTTTTTGTTTCAGGTTGTACAAAATTATAAACAGCAATTTTCAAAAGGAACAAAACTTAAAGTGTCCCATATTTTATTTTTTACGTAGTTTTTTAATTTTTTTGCTTTTATTAAAAAAGTTAATTTTATATGTAAATTATTTATTCAATGCTTAATTTAATAAAACTTTTGACACCGGTGGGCAAAAAGGGTCAATGATTTAAAATTGTCATAGATAATTTGTTAGCATATCTCAGATAATTAAAAAAAAGTGCAGAATATTAAGGTTTTTCAGTACAAAATATATTAAACTTTAAAACCCACTGGGCACGGAAGGGTTAAATTTTTCATTTTTTTATAATTATTAATAATTGCACATTGTAAATGAAGTGGAATGATTTTTTATACAAAAACGAACAACTTCTTAAAAAAAACGTTTTAAAAATATTGGGCTTAAAAAATCTGACATTTGACCTCTTTGGGACAGGGGAAATATTTGTCCGATCTTTTTCACATTTTTACCATATAGTTTTTACACCAATTGGCCCAATATTCCGCGCGAAAAGCATTAAAATTCAAAAAAAAAAAAAAATTTCGTCCATATAACCTGCTGCCACCCTAATATACATTTATATGGTACAATATTTCCAAACAAATTTGAGAAATTTTAGAGTATTTTTGATATGATATAAGATATAATTATATGTGGTTCTATGTAAACGGTTTCGAATCCCAACCAGAGAGAAAAAAACTTGTGTTTTTTAATTTTTTTCTTATTAATATTTTTTACAAAACTCATTTCGGAACAACAAGACCTAGAAAATTTTGATAGAGTTAGTCACGTGACCGGAACTTTGTGGCAGAAACTGGTCCTCGAGTTGGTTCTCTTATATGAAAGTAACCGGTAACTTTTGGGGCTTGTCATAGAAGGTGTCAATTTCTACCTTTTAAGTAGCGACATACTGCTGACCTTGTGTAGGATAACATATCACTGCATTGGTGTAAGTGCATGCGCAACAGAACAGGTTAGAATTATCTTACACATGACTAGTCTCATGTCAACATAAAACATTACGTAACGTACATACCACAGGGCTGAGGACAAGTAATTAATATAAACTGGTTACATATCAATCACAATGTGTTATGTTGCAGAACTTGTAGGGAGTGAATAGTTTCGTGACATATCACTTGACTGTTGCAAGTGAACATGTCGCAGAGCAAACGAAAATTAGTTGGCATGTAACTTGTCAATATTTCTTTCGCGTGTCTCATATTAAGCACGTGTTCTGAAAGATTCCATAAGGTCCAATCACTGAATTTACCTGCAATGTTTATAACAAAAGTTTTACAACCAGTCAATGTTCTGTCAAGGACCGTATAGACCTGGATGTACAAAATTCAAAATTTTTAGACACCCATGATGCCATGCTACCAAGATGCCAAATGGTGCGACTACAGCAAAATTCTTAGCCGACACTATGAAATTCTTAGCCAATTTATAGAAACACTAAGCCTCTAGCAAGGGTTTTGATGTTAATGTATACATGTTTGATTTTGTTTGCCTAACATACAACAAACAACAATATTAATTATTATAACAAGCAAATTATTAATAATTATAACAAATGTATATTTGAAGGGTAAACGAGAGTATGGAATAAAAATTTCATGGTGTCGGCAAAGAATTTTGTTGTAGTCGATTATGGAAAAAAATGGTAGTAGCACATCTTCATTGAAGTTTCAAAGTTTTTCTTGTTCTATAATTTTAGGTTAATTAAAGTTGAGAAAAATTAAATATAATTATTACGATCGCGTCTCATAATATCTAATATATTTTTGGATGTACATTACGAATTTGAAATCAAAATTAAATTCAGAGTCGCGTATTTCGCGAAAATTTCATACAAAAAATATTCCACTTTGACCAAGAAATTTGCTTATATGTGTATCTGTGCAAAATACTTTTTTGGGTGATTAAATATTCACGGAATGTCTTCTTACAAGGTCTTCAGTTACAAGGATAACTATTATCCTTTCAAAAATCAAAAACAATGTCTTTTAGATAGGAAATTACCTGGTTCTGCCGTCTTTTAGAGGCTCTAGCTTGTCTAAGATTTGGGTTTCTGAAGAGATATTTTGTCGGATCGAAGTACCTGTATCAACCTAGCTAAAAACCGTTAATTTTCTTTGTTTTTGTAAGCATATGGATATTGAAAGCTCGCTATAGACTAGAAATATTAACAAACAAAAACCACGAGGTATATAAAAACTAGAAAACAAAAAACTCTAAAATCAAATATTGTTGAGTTTTCAAAAACCGCGAATAATTTAAAAACCACAAATTTGTTTTAAATTTTGATTGCATATTCATAATTTTCATAAAAATTAAGATGAAATTTGAGAAATTTACTCATATAAGGCGTAAGCAAGTTGACATTTTAGTAACATCTTATCAGAAAATTTTGATATTTTCACAAAAATATGTATTTTTATGTATAAGTTTAAAAAAAATCGCGAACTCGTTAAAAGTTAGTGAATTTTTTTAAATTTTGATCTCATTCCTTTTATAAACATTAATTAAGACTATATTAAAGAATTTTGTTAAATTATAGCGTATAGTTTAAAAAATAATTCAATTTAAAGGTCAACCCTACTTTTTGTATATATTAGTCTAACGGCAAATTACTAATTCTTAGAAGCTAACTTTTTGCTGAAACTCAGCACAGAGTTTTTAGACATTAAGGAATAGGGGCAACATTGTGGAGATTGCGAATTCAAACTTTGATGTTTTTTGGACCACTCTAATGCATAGTTTTCACTATGTCATTTTTAATGTCAATTTGTCCAAACTGTTGGTAGTTGTATGAAAACGGGTTGTCATATGGTGTCATATGAATTTGCAGTCAGTTATGCACACGAACTGCCTTCTAAAATGACGTACAAGTGAAAACGTCAAATTTTAGTTTGTCAGCAGATATGGCAGCAGTTTTTATCTAAAATAAAATTGACAAGTTGTCAATTTTTTTTGTTTGGCGATCACAAAGCTGTTATTTTTCTTTTTTTTTGTTTCCTGGAAAAATAAGTTTCAATGCTTCCTTGCGTCATACGCGGTTGTCAAAAAGTAGAATCATTGTAATTGTATGCTGCAAGTTACATAGTACCAAAGCGAAGAATGCCTTGACGCGTAAAGTAGGTCTACTTTCTACTTTTGTAAGCATCATAAGCAGTGTATGAACAGATCAGCTGATTTTGATAGTTTATTTTTATTTTAAAAACTACACAATGGATGAAAAACTAATTAAAGCAGTAAAAAAACACGCGAAGTTCTTTATTTTAAATTTATTTTATTCAACCAATTTACGCTAAAGCTGATCAAAACAAAAGCGTAAAAAGCGTAGTATGTAACTTGAATTTCTGTAAAGTGTTTAAAGCGTTGACACGAAAACGCGTATGGACTTTCAGCTTTAGTGTTTTTATAACTCAAAGCGCCGCACTAGCTACAGCCATTTGTTTCTTTTTTAAATGTAATAATTATTTCTCAACATTATATAAAATCAAATAAGTACAGAACCAATTTAGTCTCATTAATTTATCCCAAATTCCCGAAATATATTGCTGGATCTAATTTGATCTGCTATTTTTCGGATCAATTTAGATATTAAGGAATATAAAATGGGATATGATTAAATATTGTGCCACATCAATTTTTTTACTCGAGAAGTTACCACGAATAAGTTAAAAGAAGCTTGGTTAGTTAAAACAACTTTCAAACACCTTACACATTTATGGAGTCACAAATTTCTTACAGTTGTCGTTCTTAATATTTTTCGGTATCATGTAAAATTTACGACGAAATTTTTGTAATGGATTACAAGACACTGGTTGTTTAATAATCCTCACCATTTTAAATAATTACGAGAAGCCCGGTTATATGATCTGACAGAAACAGCTGTTTGGCGGTTTTTAAAAATTTATATACAATTTTTTTTTTGTTTGAGAAGCAATTATATTAAACAAAATAAAATATTGTGTTACTAAATTTTCATCTTTTCAATATGAAGAGGAATATACTTTGGTTGGGTTTAATGGTATGCGAAGACAATTACGGCAACATTCAAAAATTTTTAAAATTTTTTCCATGTCATAATTTCCTATCATTTTCTTTATTACTTCGTTGGATACCAAACACAAAACCATCGGGATTCACAATTGTGTTAATTTTTAACAAATTGGGGGTAGCTTATTCTGTAGGGAAAAACACGTACTGTTTGAAGGGGCCTCCTCCGGTAGGATGACATTCAGCTTTGTTGGGAACTGTTTTAATTTTAAATTTGTAGTCAGCCCAAACCTTCATACAATCCTTGCCCGTTCGTGTTGGAGGTCCTAAAATGTAGAGTTCAGTACCAATTTTGTTCCACTCCGCTTTTACGTTCATTTTATTTACGCCACTAATATATCCTCCTTACAAGCTTGGTTTTCCCAAGAGGTCTACCATCCGGGAAAACTGATTTGCGTATGTGATTTAATTAATTAAATTTTAAGTGTTTAAATCTATTTTGTTATTTTGTTTAGTTTATCGAGAAAAAAACTATAACCACAATTTTTGTAATAATTGAAATATTAATAGAATCGTAAACAGTGTTTATTTTTTGTCGTTTTTCGACAATCATAATACCAATTTACAAAAAAGCCTTGTTTACGAGACGACAACGACACACTTATAATAAGGCAAAAGCACAAAATAACTCTGTACCATATAATGTTTTCTTCAGGTGTATATTTTTTCAAAAAATCTTTCTTGTGAAATGTATTATATGTGGATTTTTAGCCGGGTTTTAAATTATTTACTAGCATATTAATAATCACTTACCAATATTAGTCAACACTTCATCACGTTCCTTTTGAGTGTTCACTATTTTGGAGCTTAGAAGCATTAACTTGTCCTCATAATGTTGTTTCATAAGCTGCATTCGTTGGTGCGACAATTCCAATTGTTCAATAAGTTTGGTTTTTATTTCTATATCACAATTAACGTCATTAAGATCGGCCTGCATGTCATTGTCTAAAAAGATTGGCATTTGAGAAAAATAATTCTGTTACATATTTTATATTAAAATTTTAATATTGACTGTTTCTATATTCCTATATTAAAGTTTATATATAATCATATGTGGATCCGGATTTTTAACTTTTAGAAGAATGTGAAGATAAATATGAAAGTTATCGAAAGTTAAATTCGATAGCTTTGAAGCTAAGTGTGAAATTAAGTTTGAAAAAAGAGAAGAAAAAATGCGGAAAAAGGCAAATTTAACGCTAATTGAAAAGTGAAATTCGAAAAAATACGCGAAAAGACAAAAGTGACACTAAGTGTGAAGTTAAATTCGAAAAAATTATAAATTAAAAATACAGGAAAAACGAAATTGTTACGCTAATAATCATAATGAATGTTGAGAATAAAATTTCTCTAAAGGATTTTGGGGACTGTGGCCAAACTGGACGAGGTACACTTATAAGTGATACCTCAAATTAAAGGCCTGACCATCCTATATTTAAATATTAAATCGCTTATCCTGAATTGATTTTGTAGGGTACGATTTTTTTTATTAATTATTAATTTACATAACCGAGCCATTAGGGCCTTATGTGGTTAATTAAAGCTACTATCTAAATTTCTCTGAAGAATTTTGGTCACTCTACGCAAACATATCAGTTACTAACAACAAAAGTTTGGCCGTTCCCTATTTAAATATTAAAGCGCTTTTCCTGAATTGTTTTTAGAAAACTTTTATAATTTTTTTAATTTCACTCTTATTACTGATTGTTGGTACGAAATTTGTTAGGAACTAGATAAAAAAATAAAAAAGTACATATACGTTGTTTCCCTCTGGCATATACTCTTGCCTAAAATTTAAAAAATAAAATTTTTCCTCAAGTAAAGCTTTAAAAACATAGACCACAACCACAGCAGGCTACCGATTACAATTTGTCAAAAATATAATGCACACGCTTTTATGAAGATGGCGATTGGACCCACGAAAAAAGTGTGCTGAATCGATTAAAGCTGGTTTTAAAGCGTTACGAGCAATAGTTTAAATTTTATTGTGGTGTAATGGCGTTTAGTACGTGGGTTAGTGACCTTGTACTATTATTAGAAAAAGTCGCTAATGCGTTTTGTTGAATTGTGTTTTTTTCTTACCTTTATTTCTTTTTTTTTAATAGAATGCTTACAACAGCGATTTCTATGCCAAAACAAGATTTGCAACATCTTACCTAACAACAGTATGGAATTCGGCAAATCCTAGGAAAACAATCACTCTAAAAGAGTTCGATGCATTTTTGGCTATCATTTTGTATGCTGGACTCTCTAGATCGAATAATGATCCCGCTTTGATAATGATAATACGCGGCGGGAGCGTTTAACTGTTGCTATTGACGATCTTTGGAAAATGTTGAAGGCCAATTTGGCAGCAGCTTACATCCCGCAAGATTCGCTGACCGTGAACGAGCAATTATTCCTATATAGAGGCCGCACACGGTTTATACAATACATTCCGTCTAAGCCAGCCAAGTACGGAATAAAGATATGGTGGCTGTGCGATTCGAAATCATTTTATCCCCTCAAAGGAATGAACGAGCCACCAGTAAACGTATAACGAGCTATCCCAGGATTCAAATAGTTTCATACCTTAAACTACAACAATTTAAAGCGGTATCCGCATACAACAAACGTAAGTCTAGAACGAATGAACCGCTGAATATGTTTGTAGTTTCATTTGAGCACACTGAAGACGTTAAAAAATTTACGAAATTAAACAAATTATCAATACTATCGTTAAGATAGAGACTTTAAAACCATCATAACTCATACCCCAATGTACATCCTGCCAAAATTTTGGACTTTCTTATCACGCTCTCATTTACCGAATTTTTGTTAATAAAAACGCTTTTTGGTAAGATTTTGGTAACGACAAACATTGGCTATGCAAAATAAGTGTGAGCAAAAAGATGTGCTTTCTAGGGTTAAGGAATGTTCGTATTAAGATGACATGTACTAGAGAGTTGTTTATATTGTTGTTAGATATAATTTACTGAAGAAAGATTTCTTAAATTCCCAGTATTTAAGCCATTTCAGGACAAAATCATGAAAAAAACATGAAAAAATAGCATTTTTTTCCCAATTTTTTGCAATTTTGATGCAGTGGATGCAATTTTTTTGGGTCGGTCCATATGAGAATTTTTTTGCTTTGGTTTGGATCTACAACTTTGCCAAAGACATAAAAACAAAATTCCGAACGGTTTATGATATATGGATTCCATAAAAATTTTCCTTTTTTAAAAAAATCGTGTTTGGGTACAAAAACTTAGGGTGTCCATAAAAAAAAAATTCGATGTAATCTGGCCAAGTCCTTTGCAGGTTTTTTTAGTTTCGATATATACTTAAAAAAAAAACGGGTATGAAGGAGGAACCACACGACGACCTTAAAAATGCTGCACTGTGTAATCTACATCATCTGAAGAAGTGTAACTTGCCAAACGAGATATGAAAACAGTTTTTTTGGGTGGAATAGCTCGCAACGGGTTATGATTAAATTGATTATTCATTAAAGGCATTGTTGGTGATAAAATTGCTTTGGAGGAACTATTACCAAAACCATTTTATTCACTAGTGATAGCTTGAGAGGAGATTACATTCAGAGACGGAAATGGCAAAGGGGTGACATCAATGACTTCGACAGTATTTACAGCAGCCGATAAAAATGAAATTGATGGTATTATAGGTGACTTATTTGGCGTTTTATTCCTTTTTGGGGACGAAAGGTCTTGGTTATTTGCAAATTTGTCCAAATTCGAAAACAGTTCACCAAATTTGGATAGTTTGGTTTGTACAGACAAAAAGTCTTTATTAAGTTGGTTGAATTCCTCTCTAAAACTTTTAAAAAATTTGTAGAAATCAATATTGATTTTTTTTGCAGCGAAGACAGGTCCATTGAAGTGATTTTTCTGGGTCAGCAAGCGCATCCGCGTCTCGTGCCTTAAGTCCAGTACACTTCATGTGGTAGTTACCTAAACATAGCCAGCATGAAATCATTCGATCATTACCAGTAATGTTGCAGTTAGTATTTAAGCAATCCATGATAAAATAAAATTATTAAAATAATTTGTTGATGATATAGATCAATATAATTGTTTGCAAATTTGCTTTTTACATCAGATATGCTAATACCTGAAAACTGCATCGTAGCCACATTTGCTGATGATACCTGTATTTTAGCTGTTAGTATGATGAATCAACTCGAAAACTGCAACAATCTTTAAATCAATTAGTAGAATGGACTTCTCGATGAACATAAAATTAAATGAGACGAAATCCAACCATATACATTTTACAAATAAAATTATTAGATATCTACCTATAGCAATACAAGGCTGTCGAATACCTTACAGTAACACAAGGCTGTCGAATACCTTACAGTAACAGCGCTAAGTACCTGGGCATGAACTTAGATCCCAAACTCAAGTGGAATGAACACATCAAAATGAAAGCTATACAACTCAATTAAAAATTCAACAAACTACAATGGCTCATTGGTAGAAAATCAAATCTATCAAACTCTTGGTATACAACCAAACAATAAAGCCAATATGGATGTATGGCATACAATTGTGGGGTTGTTCGAAAAAATCACAAGTCGATATTATACAAAGAATACAAAACAAGATATTAAGGTGTACAGGTTGGTTGAAAAGTTCCTGCGCTCGAAATGAAAGAATACTGTTTTTTTTACGAAATATATTTTTTTATTCAATATAATCTCCTAGAAGCTCAATACACTTGTTCCAATGATCTTCCAATAATTTTATCCCATCCTTATAATGGTTTTCCGGAAGCTCTGCAAAATAACCGTCTACGGCTGCTATGGCCTCTTCATTCGACGAAAAATGCTTTTCACGAAGGCATTGTTTAAGATTTCTGAAGAGATTGTCTGTACAAGCAATTCGTACTTTAATTCTTTGAATTTAGCCATCGTCAAAACACTTTTGTGAGCAGGTGCATTGTCTTGATGAAAAATGATTTTTTTTCTTCTTTAAACCAGGTCTTTTCTCAAGAATTTTTTTATCCAGCTTATCCAAAAGGCTGCAATAATATTCAGAGTTGATTGTTTCACCTTTCTGAAGATAATCAATCAACAAATTTCCTTTTGCATCCCAAAAAACTGATGCTTTGGAGCTGAACAACCAGCTTGAGTCCACTGTAAACGTTCTTGTTTCAATTTAGGATCATGGTGGTAGATCCAAGTCTCATCCATAGTTATAAAACGACGCAAGAAGTCGGTTTTATTCGGCTTAAAACGCTCCAAATTACGCTGAGAAATTTGTTTTCGATCCAGTTTTTGTTGAATTGTTAATGTGTGCGGCAGTAACTTTCCAAACAGTTTTTTCATACGTAATTCTTCATGTAAAATATGGAGTACTCGTTCGTCTGAGATGCCTATGGCATTAGCAATTTCACGCTTAGTCAAACTTGGATCTTCACTAACCATATTATGTACCTGCTCAATGATTTCGGCTGTGGTTGCAGTTTTTGGTCGCCCTTCGCGTGGATCGTCTTTAAGGCTGGTACGACCACGTTTAAATTCACCAGCCCAAAATTCAACGGTGCATTTTGAAAGTGAGGACTCCTTATACACTTCTAACAATTGTTCATAAATTTCCTTTGCTTTTAAACCCTTCAAAACAAAGAATCTAATGACTGCACGGTATTAAATTTTTTCCATATTAAAACAAAGCAATGAGACGTCTACTTCAAATGGCTTGTAAATAAAGAAAGAATTGACAGAATGACTTGCAACTTTGCATGTGTTATCAGGACAGTTATACCAACTTGAGAAAAAAAGTTTGGAGCTAGCAGTGCCATCTCTTGGTGAGCGCAGGAACTTTTCAACCAACCTGTATAGTAAATACCCCTTGGTACGTACGGAACTCTGACCTTCACAGAGATCTAGGAGTTAAGACGGTAGAGGAAGTGATCCACGAGCTCGCACAATCTCGTGCAAAAAGACTTCAATTACATATTAATCCAGAAGCTTCAATCCTTAGTGATACCAGCAAATGTACGCGGAGGTTAAAGCGATCCAAACCACATGATTTGATAAATAACATCGGTTAACACTTTTTAGTTAACACTCCATTAAAATTTAACAAAAAAATATTACTTGTTAGTTTCGTACTAGTTGTAATTATATGAAATATATATATTTATATCTTTATATATTCGAATTATAATAAAAAAAGGATTCAATGTAAAGGTAAAATAAAATAATTTTGAAACACACAAAAGCGGAAAAACTTAATATTTTTTTTGTCCTTGTAAGTAGTAGCGAGACTGACAGCAAGAGCTGCACCTTCTTTTACGCCTCGATTAAATCGGCCGTCATGCCAGTTATGTCGTGTGGAGTACGGACGCTAGCGTAAAACCAGTGCGTATTGCTTTACTTGCAACAAAGCAGTTTAAGCTGTGCATTCAACTGGAACAGCAAGAAGAATCACAACATTGATTTATTTAATTTTCTAATGTATTTTAATATTTAATAAAACCGAAATTTCCAAAAAACATTTCAAAAATATTACTGTATACACCCACAAAATAATTGTAGTAAATGGTTTTCAATCCCACTTTAATATTTTTGTACTGATTTATTGTAAACCAATTATTATTTAGTAAATTTTTTTTAAATTTACATTTTACAAATTACATAATTTTTACAGAACATTTATTTTTTTAAAATTAGCAAAAAAAATTACTAATTTAAAAAAAGTAGATATGGAAGGAAATGATATTTCTAATAAGTGAAGATACTTTTCACAACCGACTCATGTCCAAAACTAGGACATCCACTTAAAATAGCACTAAAAACTTTTATAGTTCTAATATCAGCCCTTAAACCAATTAAAATTAAATAATTTACAAAAAATATTTTTCAAAACAAACATTTGCAACTTAAAATGATAAATTGGTTTATGTTTTTACTATTTTTTAAGTCTTTGAATTTTCTTTTTTTTAATTCTGTCTAAAATATTGTTAAAAAAAAATTAATAAAACAAAAAAATTTTGCTCGATAAAAAAATATAAATTTGTATATTCGGATTCGTAAGACAATTTCAAAAGAAATAAGCAGCATTAAAGTGTAAAAATGTATCTAAAAATAATTGAGTTAATTTGTGGATTTTATAAATTAAAATTGTGCTATATTTTACAATTCATTGAGTTTACAACACTTTACTAAAATTTAGTAGCGCTTACTAATTTTTTATACAAATTTGGTGTACTAATATTAAAAATATATAGTAAATTCTTTTGCTGGTTTTAGCCAACCAATTTTAAATACCACTTTACAAAAAGTTTACAAAAATTTGGTAGCAGACATGTGGTGCTAAGATTAGCAAAAAATACCACTAGGCTCAAATTAGCAATATTTCCCGTAATAACAGCAAAATTTTCAGTTGTCATTACAGACTTTTTTTGATGAGTGTATAATCTAAAATTAACAATCAAAACCATCAAGCAAAATACCATAAAATTCACTATTCACTATTTTAAGGCCAACGGGAGACTCACTAATCGTAACTAATTCAAAAAAAGTTTCGAATTTACGAGCTCCATAACCTAACAAATATGTCAATATGGAAAAAAAATATGCTCAGCCAAAAAATTTAAAAAAGTGTTATTTAGAGGTAGCACATCGCCATTAAATTTTCAAAGTTGTACTTGTTCTATTATTTTAAATTAATCAAAAATTGAGAAAAATTAAATATATTACGATCGCGACTCATCGAATCTGATATATTTTTGGGTTTACATAACGATTATGAAATCAAAATTTAAAAAACCGGTTTCGGTTTCGGTTTTTGCAGAAAAAACCGGTCAACCGGTTTTTTCGGTTTTTTTAATTTGAATAAAAAGCTTATATAATTTGTTAATTGTTTTATAACAAAAAAAAAACAAATTTAATATATAAAGTAATAAAAATAAAAAAATACATTCTTTAAAAAAAAAAATATATATATACATATATATTCATTTAAATTTAATTTTTTTATTGTATTTCATTTCAACAAAATATTAACTTAAAACCAATATTTTTTAATATAATATCTTAAAAATTAATATTATAAAACTATATTCATATCAAATAAATAGGTATCATTAAGTTTGTAAATTGGTAAAATTAGGTACGTTAGTAATTTGAACGTTTAAAATTTTTGGCATTAAATAAGTTTTTGTAATATTACATTTTAAATATGTAAAAAAAAATCTATTTTTCAGTTCTAAAATAATATTTTAGAAATAATATGCAATTTAAATGTTTCGTTTTAAGACGATTTTTTTGTTTGCTTTTGATAAAGCTAGAAGTGGAAAATACTCTTTCACTAATAGTAGATTTTGGACAAATAGTCAAAGGACAATTATATAAATTTTCCAACTTTTCAGTTCTTTTGTCGCATTTATCAAGATATTTGAAATCATCATATAATGATTAATGATTTTGTACAGTCTCTTTTTTAGGACTTGGAATACTGTTTATTGTGTTATTTAGATCAGAAATTAAACTATTTGAATTTGGAATATCCAAAGTTAAGTCTTCATCGGAATCTGTCAGACTTACATCTAAATCTTTGTAACCAAACAAACGATTATAAGTGTTCGGAAAAAATAAAAGAGACCAAGTAACCCAGTTGGTGATGTAATTAAAAAAACCGGTCAACCGAACAAAAAAGACCGGTTTTCGGTTTTCTTCGAATTTACAAAATATTCGAAACCGATCAGTTTTTAAAAATAAAGAAACCGGTTGACCGGTTTTCGGTTTCGGTTTTTGAATACTCTAATTCAGTAACAAAAAATATATTGTGTGTGTATATTAAATTGAATAGCATTGATTTTTTAATAAAAAATATTTTTTGTTTAAAACAATATATAAAATTTTTTATTTTTAGAGCATATTTTTTAAATTTTAAGGGCATATTTCTATATTTCTAGTGCATATTTTATGCGCATAACACACTTTTTTTAGAGCACATTTGCGGTTTCCCTTATCATAACATATCAGTCTCAAGTGAATGCTAGTTTTTTCACTTTTACCTTTATTTTTCATTTTATTTTGTTCTAATAATTTTGTTTCTATAAATATTTGTATTCGTATTTTTTACTATTTGACGTTTTACAACATGAAAACACAACTGACTGTTCACAAAAAAATATTTGTATAGTGTATTTCGATACAACATACAAACAACTATACTGGTTGTGAATCGCCAAATGTCATATTTAAGTAGATTGCAAAAGTTTGAAACAAGTTGGATGTTTCGATGACAAAGTTTTTAGATTGGAAAACACAATAAAAAATTCGACTTTTGCTAAATTTTCAAAAGCCGGGAATAATTTGAAAACCACAAATTTGCTTTTAATTTTGATTGCAGATTCGCAATCTTCATAAAAATTAGGATCAGATTAGAGAACTTTGTTCATATAAGGCGTTAGAAAGTTAAACTTTTACTTACATATTTTCAGAAAATTTTGATGTTTCGACTAAAATGTGTATTTTTGTGTATAAATTTAAAAAAATCCCTATTTAAAAGTTACGGAAGCTTGTTAAATTTTGATCTTATATTCGTTTTGCGCACATTAATTAGGACTATATTACAAAATTTTGTAAAATTATAGCGTATAGCTTAAAAAATAATTCAATTTAGGGTCTACCCAACTTTTTTTTATAAATTACTCTAACGACAAATTACTAATTCTTAGGCCCGTTTACTTATCGCAATTTATACCCTTGTTAAGGCTTGTACCAGCCGTAACCACTGGTAAACATATTTTTTTTATCTAAATTTAAATTTATCTAAATTTTAACTAAGCATATCTTCTAACCAATGCTTAAATTTAAATCTACAAATTTCTGTGGTTTAGTCTTAACCAAATCTATTTTAGAAAAATTTACCTTATAGATTTTTAACAAAATATAAATTGATAGAGCATAATTTTTCTTATATTTTAGATGTGGATTTTAGTACTTTTACCAAACACACTAAAACCGTTCCAGTACTTAAAATCATGTAAAATTTTTGTTATTTGGATTTAGGTTTCTGCAGAACTGTATGGAAATTGCCGTCGTGTAAGTTTGAACTAAAATGTTCCATAGCAAAGTCATCATAGTAACTTCATAAACACACATACATACAAAAAAACATTCACACACACAAAAAGTCTCTATAGCTTCATATGCATACATAAATTTTGTATTGTACAAGTATATTAAAAAAAAAAAAAAATCAAAAACGGAAATAATTTCAAAAAAATGAAAAAAACATTTATTTTTTAAGGATTGGTAGGTAAAATTTTGACATTTATTTTACCTGATTATATCATTTGTTTCTTACGGATGTGTCAGTTGATTAATCAACATTTAAAAATAAATAACAAATGGTATTTAATTTAAATGAAAATTAAGTAGACCGGTTTTTAAATGAAATATCATTTATTTTTAATGATATTTTCAGTTATTTTAACTTACAAACTTTTTTAAGTGTACAAAATGGTAAGTATATTTGGCTTTGTTTTAGCTTATTATAATTAATCGTCATCCAACTTGGTATCTTGTAATACATTTTTTCCTATTTTTTATGTACCATATATGGTACACCATGCATCTGCGGATGGGGTTTAGTCAAAGAATGGCGTACATCAATGTCATTCTTTGAATATTTCTTTTATGTATTATTTATTGTTTATTATTATTTATTTATTATTTATTATAACTAATTTTAATTTAATACTGTTATTATTTATTTTGACATGGGCGGTTTTATTATTGACGAAAAGAGGTTATGAGGATGAGGAAGTGGTAGGCATACCTAACAATGGTGATCAGTCTGATGAAGGACCGGATAAAATGAATTTCTCAACATTGACGAGCTCGACGTATCTATTCTTGAAGCATGTTGGTTTCTTTGACCCTCTTTTCTCGGAAGTTCTAAATTAGAACCAGAGTTAGAGATAATTTTCCTATCGCATACACATGGTTCAAGTTTTTTTCCGGACGAGCTAATGTCGAAAATAGTTGACGAGACAATTTATTATGCAAAAGTTGAAGATAACATACAATTTATTTTTCGATGCCCTGGAATTCGGAAAGTACATTAGTATTATTTATTATGGAGTTGATGCAGTGCGTAATGTCATGGCGGTCAGCCAGCTTGAGAAAATAAAGGGGGAGTGCTTTAACATAAAAAGTAATGATAAGTAAGATGCGGAAAATCCTGAACGTTTATTCAAAGTAAGACCATTATTACACTCCATACCATTACTGAATTATCTGCGGATCAAACACATTCACAGTATTGGAACTATCAATCCTGACCCAAAGGCTATGATGAAAACGAATAGAGGCATATGGGTGAAGACAAATTTATACTTAAATCTACAAGAATTGTCATTTTTATTGGCTTTTCATTAATTATTCATTTCCCAGTATGCCATGTATCGAAAGGGAATCATTTTCTCGTAAAATTTAATCAATTTCAATTTCGATATAATACCAATAATGAACGTGTTTTCCTATGCAGCGTGCAAGGTGATATAGAGCCGAAAAATTGTTCATTTAAAAATTCAATATTTCATCGAAATACCGAATACTTTTCGAGAGGAGAAATGTACGGTATCAACAATATTTCGATTCGATACTATATTAAAAGGCGATCAGTTTTATAAAGTATATAGATTCGAAAAACTTTTCGATAAATATTGAATAATTTGATGATCTAAATATTATTAAAAATTCAAACAAAGTTTGTTTATATATTCATTTATTACAGCGAAAAGCAAGGAAAAAATATAAGAATATAATAATATTAACAAACAAACAAATACATAAATATTTATATATACATATACATAAAAAACAATATTAACCTATAACTGTCGAGGTGAAATTTTGGGACATAGTATATGACGTGATGGTAAATTTTACCCCTCTTAATTTTACTAAAAAAAATGTTGTAGAAAATATTTTTTGATAATTATTTGTTTTTTAAAAATAAGCTACTATATTTTTAATTACAAAAAATAAAGAAAACAAATTTCGTTTTAACAAAACAGGTACTTTACTTCACAAACCTTTTTTTGAATATAAAAAAACGATATATTAATAACTTATAAAAAAATATGACTTAAAAAAAAACAAAAACTTAAAGGGCATTTTTTCAGAGATCATAAAAAAAATAATCAGGTATAGAAACTGCAGGTCCACCTTTTAGGTGGTTTTTTACTCATCAAAATCTGTGTTTGCACGGTGTAAGCATATACGTTTGCTGCATCCCATACACATTGGCTTACTACATTACAGACAAAAGTGTGTAGTTTTTTGCTTTATGTTACCAATTGTGTCTCGTAATAAACGAGGGAGCTTTTGGTTGTGTTGACGTCTTTGCAAATGTTATTAAATTATTTGTCTTGCAAGCTTTTTTAAAAAGTCTCCCCTTGAGCAGTTATCATATTCCTATGAAGATTGAAATAATGAAATAGTTGTGTCTCGTAATAAACGAGGGAGCTTTTGGTTGTGTTGACGTCTTTGCAAATGTTGTAAAATTATTTGTCTTGCAAGCTTTTTTAAAAAGTCTCCCCTTGAGCAGTTATCATATTCCTATGAAGATTGAAATAATGAAATAGTTGACACCACAAATATCCACAATTCTATAAAATATGGCTAATGGCCAGCGGCGTGTACGTCGACCGGATGAATAAATCGAGCATTTCTTACCAAGCTCATCCACTCCACCTTTTGTATTGTTATAATCAGCTTTCATTGCAGGTTTTAAAATGAGTGGATCATCTTCTTTTTTGTGATGCATGGAGGATAATAATACAACAGCACGATTTTGACGAGGCACGTAGGATAAAATAGCGACATCTTTGGAAAAACCATATAAGCAGGATCCTAACGGTCTATTTTTTGGCCAAAAATTCTGGTGGAATCTCTCTTTTGTTCTTTTTCAGCGTACCTAAATACAAAAGTTCTCGTTTTTTAAGTTCTTCCACCAGCTGGAGTGATTAAACCCAATTGTCAGCAGTTACATTTCTTCGACTTCCTTCTAATATTTTAGACAGCCTTATTACTGATTTTTTTGGTCATCAGAGTTTTTTCCAAAGTATATATAAGCATTTTCAAAATATTGTGTGCGTGCATCAATCAATGACATTATCTTAATGTCATATTTTGCGAGTTTCTTTGGCATGTAAATTTTGAACTTGCTTCTTTCTCGAAATGATACCAACATTTCATCAATGCAGGCATGAGTACCAATTGAATAACTTTTTCGGTAGTTTTCTATAAATTTGTTGAACATATCAGAAACTGCTGCTAATGGGTCGTTTAATAATCGTTCTTGTATATCACAACAGTTATTAAATCTTAAGCAATTTAGAATACAAAGAAACCATGCCTTGGACATTGTAGCTCTACAAACTTCTATGCCCGTTCCATCAGTTGCAAAAATAAATTGAGCGGCCTCGTGGTTAGACTTAAATACGGATGTATAAATCAAGATACCGAAAAATGCACGCAATTCTATTTTATCAAGCATTTTCGCTTCAATTTGTGCTGTTAGATCAAATTTTTCTTTTAATTTTGTATTTGTATGTTCTAAAACGCGACCAATATCCACATAAATCCTTTTCCGATTGCGGCTGTGCAGCAACTGGTAACCGCACAATATTATGTAGTTTTTACGCAGCGTGTTGGTTCCAATGCTGACCACTTGAACCCGGTTTTTCCATAAGAGCAGTTTACAGCAGATTTGTAGTGTAGTTTAAAAATGTATAATATAACGTTTTTGAAATAAAAAATTTTTTACCAACAAGAAAACGGACGAGTGGTAAAAATAATTCCATGAAAATATTACGTTAATTTTGATGTGGGGTAAATTTGTTTCTACTAAATACTTAGGCTAACGCTGACGTGGTGCTAAAATTTTTTTTAATGAAAAACTTACGTAAATGCTGACGAGTGGTAATTTTTACACCAGCATGTGCGTAGCTCCGCTCGTGCTATGTCTAGCTCAGCCAAAATACAACTCAATAACAATGATCACAATTTGAGAAGATACTAAGAGAATTAAATTGATTAAGCGCAATAGAAGGAAGAATTTTATAAAAAAGTTAAAGAGAGGGTAAAATTTACCACCACCTCGTTAGTTAAAGATTAATTACAATATTAATTAAAAACAATATTAATTATAAGAAAAAAACAATAGTAATAAACATATATTTTACTTTCGTTTTTCCTTTTTAATCATTTTTGTTTCAATTTCTTCTTTATTCCTTTTTCGAACTTTTCTGGCAACCGTCTTCTCATCTCCATCCTTATCTATTTCTTTAAGAAGAGTTTCATTTTCTTTTCTATTCCTTTTCTTATGTTCTACTCTACATTCATCTTCTGCAATAAAGCAATTTTCTTCCATATTATTTTCTTCAACAATAGAACCCATATTTTTCTTATTAGCATGATAATTTTTAATTTTTTTCAATTGATCGGATGCCGTTTGTATGTGCTTCATACAAATCTGATCAAACTCGTATTCTGAAAACTCATTGAATCTTGATCTGAATATATAGTATTTAAAAAATAAAATAAAACATTCTTTTAAGTGCAATAGCTGTCATTGTAGTTATTAAAAACAACTTAGTTGATGTTCCAGTCCATGCAATGTTAGAGGCTACTTGATGCTTGAAAACTATACGCCAATTTCGGCGAATAAATTATTTTGTGCTCCTATCACTGGATTGGAAAAATTCTTTTTCCAGAAGAAAATAAAAATTAAATTGACTAAATAAACACCATTCTTGTTAACAAAAAAAAAAAATACTTTTATGCATCAACATTTAAAATATTTTTGTCATTACTCACCAAAAATCGCATTTTTTCTTTATTTTCAATTTAGTCTGCTTCGAGCGACTGGAATTGCTGAATATTTGAAAACGATTGTGATGGAAAAATATTATCAAAATGCAATAGGTAAGTAAGCAATTTTTTTACTTCTCTTCTGCTTATATCACCAACATTTTTTCTGTAATATGGCGCATCAGTGATACATGGCGGATCTCTGATTCTTTGATTGTTTTTTTAACTTCAGCTAGAAGATCTAAGAACAGAGTTCAATTATGTAAAGAGAACAAAATATAACTGCTATATGTACAAATGTTTCTTACCTTTGCGTTTCATTTTGTTCATTCTTTATAGTTTTTGGGAAAGAATTTACATATACATATTTGTAAAAGTTCCAATTGTTATGTTTTTATATTGTGTAGAAAAGTGTTTTTGTTTTTGACAAGTTTTTCTATGATGTTTATTTTGATCATTTTAATTTTATAATTTTTGAAAAAGTTATTCTTGCATGTTGACTTTTTTACATTCAGAAAAAAAGTAAGTAGAAAAATTTGTAAACAGTTTTTAATCCTACTTTACTATTTTTGTACAAATTACAGAATTTTTACAGAATATTTACAAATTTTTGCTGCTAACTTCAGAAATCATTTTACACATTTTTGAAAACTGATTTGCTAAAATTAGCATAAAAGTTTACTAATTTTAAAAGAGAAATGTTATTTCTAATAACTAAAACTTATAGATACAAACATAAATTGCCTTAAAATGTTACATAGGTTAAATAAAAGGGATCGGAAGCGAATATACTTTTTACAACCGACTCATGTCCAAAAATAGGACATCCACTTAAAATATCACTAAAGGGCTAACTATATTATACTTTTGCTAACTTAAGCTACTGTCAAAAATCAACGAAAAGCCTGTCAAATGCTTAATCAACTCATTGAAGACTTTTTGGTGGCTACAATGTACTTTTTGAACTTAAATACTTACTACACTTAGTTGCAAATATTTGTACTTTTGCAAAAACTGTTTTCTTCTTATATTTCCAAAATATATGTGTCTTTTCGAAAAATATTATTTAATGTGTTCAATTTATAAATATTTTACAATTAACGAGTAAATCTATATTAATTTTTAATAATTTAAAGAAACAAATGAAAACATAATAAAAAAGTACTAAAAAATGCAAGAGTGCTTGCATCTTAATCGAAAAACAAATACAAAACCCACCCCTTTTGTTATACATGCACGTTTGTTTTTTAACATTTTCAATTAAATTTTCTATAAAAATATTTTCCGCGTACATTGCAGTTTGTTTTTTTTTTCATAAACAGTTTTTTTAAAAACACATGATTCCTTAAGTAAAGTGCGGTCAGTTTCGCTGTTTGCTTAAGCAAATGACACTTGACGAAACTTAACGAAAAGTTTGTTAAGTACAATATAGTCATACACATTTGATTACATGTATTCGCACATTTGCTTAAGCTAGCAAAAGTATAATATAGTTAGCTCTTAAAAAGTATTGTTACAAGAAATTTGCATCACTAGAAATTTCTTTACACAAATTTTGACAGCTGGAAGATTCTATTGTCGTAATAAACTGGATATAACTAGAATACCCGACTACTCATATAAATACTGGTACTCAGTGACGCAGCAGTTCAGTTTATAATTAAAACGCAGAGTGTGAAGAACTAAAGTGTGGCTAACGTTTAGTCTATCTAAATCGTGTAACTAAAGTGTGCTATTAAAGTGTATTTCTGTAATTTTTAGTGCCTGTTATAAATAAATAGAGCTATAAATAATTTCAAACAGTGTTTATTATTTGCAATATAGAAAGAACTCGATTTATTTAAAAGGTAAATAAATCAACGATTTTATAAAGGGTAAAATCGTATCAGAAGTGGGATTGCAAAATAATAAGCAGTCATGAAATTGGAGGAGCTTAAGGTGGAACAGCTCAAAAAAGAATTGAGCAATTGGAAAGCGGCTGATAGAGGAATTCGAGCGGCGGAATATTGACATTGCGACTTACGAATTTGATGAAAAAGAAGCAATGGAGGTTAGTACCCGTAAAACAGAAGGTAATATGGAGTTAAGCGCAATGTTGGCCGCTATGATGGAAAACAACAAGAAACAGCTAGAAACTTTTAGAGCAGACAACATGAAAATATTAGAAGCTTCTAGAGCAGACGAGAAACTGTTTACTAAAATGGAAATGAAACTGCTAGAAACTTCTAGAGCAGACAACATGAAAATGTAAGAATCTTCTAGAGCAGACAACATGAAAATGTTAGAAGCTTCTAGAGCAGACAACGAGAAACTGTTAGCTAAGAAGAAACGAAACTGCTAGAAAGATCAAGAGCAGACAACAAGAAATTGCTCATGAAGGTGGAAGAAAAGTTTCAAGATATTTCTAGAGAAATTTCCGAGGTTTCCAAAAGAGTTTCCGACTTAGAGAACGGCGTAGACAGATTCGACGTACAAACCAAAGATGTTGAGAGAAAACTACAAGATTTAGAAAATAAAGTAAATAATCTTCAATGTCAAGAGGGTCCAGTACGATTTATTCAGGAAACTTCTGGTAGAGCAAAGGCCCCTACTCTTGACGGCAGCGTACCGTTTAATGTTTTTAAGTTCCAGTTCGAGACAGTTTCCGCCAGAAATATGTGGAACAACGAAGAAAAGGCTATAGAGTTGATTCTGGCCTTAAAAGGAAACGCTGCAGAAATTCTAGAAAGTGTGCCAATCACCTGCAGAAATAAATATGACGACATAATGGTGGCACTGCAGCGAAAGTATGGTGGTGAACACAAAAAAGAAATATACAGACGGGAACTAAGAGGTAGACTGCAGAAAGCAAATGAGTCATTGCACGATTTTGCGACAGAGATTGAGCGGTTGGTGCAGCTGACTTATCCAGGTGAAAATCCTCCATTCTTAGATCAGTTCAAAATTGAAGCATTTGTGAATGGAATTCGGGATTCTGATGTGAGACATGCGGTGTGTGCTACGCAGAAGTCGACTTTTGCTGAAACTGTCTCATTCGGGCTGGCCCAAGAGACTGCGAAGGTGATTTCCAAGCCACAAATATTTAAGGTGCATAACCTCGAAGTAACTGCTGAAAATATATAAGTACCAAGTTAACAGAGGCAGTTATGAAGGCATTAGGTGAAAAGCACAGTAAACCAAATGATAAATGCTACAACTGCGGTAAAGTGGGACACTTTCAGCGAAACTGCAAAGCACCCAGAAAAAGCCTCAGAGCCGATCAGCAATCACCTCAAGAGTCACCGTTAAACCAAAAAAAGGTAGCACTACGGGGCATGAGCTAGCTCCCACAACCGATGGCCCCACAATATCCATATCAATAGCACAGCAGGGGAAAAGCAATCTTACTGCTTATGGGTGCATCAACGGACAAAAGCACATTTTAACCATAGATACAGGAGCATTACAGTCCATCATCAGTCCCGATATAATTAGAGAGCCAGTTGAACCATTGCACGGGGTAAGTTTTCGAACAGCTACTGGAGAGCAGACTTCTGTCTATGGTAAGGTTAACTTGAAACTAACAATTGTCAACATAAGCGTCAGTCACGTATTTATTGTTGCCGATATTGTGGACGAAGTAATTATTGGTGCTGATTTTATGATTTGTCACGGCATTAACCTGCATATGGGGCAAAAAGTTATGATTTGGCAGAATGTTGAAATACCCCTTTGTGTTGGATATGAACGCGAGAATCAGGTAAGAAAGCTAGTTACCATCAGCGACCAAAAACCACCAGCACGGGCAGAAACTTTAGTATGGGTGCGTATGGAGGGAGATTGTGAGGACAGCAGCTTGTGGGTGGTAGAACCATCAGAAATAAAAAGTGACCTTATAACAGCGAAAGCCCTCGTGAAAACCAGCAAAGACAAACGAGTTCCTGTAAGAGTACTGAACCTATCAAATTGTGAAAAAGTTGTCAGAGCTAACTCTGAAATAGCCAAATGTACCGCGCCAGAAGCAATAATCAGTTGCGAAAAGAACTTGGAACCATCCAGTGCGTCCGTTAACCCTCGAAGTGGCACATGGTTCTGGCCAGACATATTTAATTCTCATGCTTCAATTTAGCATACTTCTATTTTAGGTACATGGCTGTAATTTCAGGTAATCTCCCAAAATATTGTTGGCTTTCGATGTATAAATTAATAATTGAAAAAAAGTCCTTGGAACAGGACGAAAAAGCCAAATAAAAAATCTTCACCTTACTTTTGGTACATGGTGTCTGGCCAGACCCCTATGCATTTTGCATGAACGCATAGGCAAAGCACATGGCACGAGTTGGAAATTTGTATTTACTTTATTCTTTTATGCTTCTTTCTTTCTTCTGATTTTGTTTGTGAGTTAGTTATTCATTGAACGTTGAACAGAAATCTAGTTTTTGTGCGGTAATTTTGAACTTGTGAATAATTTTAAGCAGTTAGATTTGTTGCGTTGGCTGATGAACTGGAATTTATTTATAATACACGCTTGCGTAGCGCGAATTTGCAACCCCAATTGTCAGAGGCATTAGTGCGTGATTTTCAAAGTCAGGTAGAAGCTGATGAAAATTATGATGTTTTTGAAAACGATGGTGACGACACTGCTGATTATGTGCCAGAAGATGATGCTTCAGACATAGAAAATGATTTGGAAATTGAACCTAAAGAACTTTATGATAGTGATGAAGACGTAGATGAAGAAGAAGAAAGTGGAAATGATGCTGAAGCAGCAAATGAAGTCGACTCAGGCTGTTTTTATGGTAAAGACGGTACTAAATGGAACGAAACTGAACCCCCTGCATCTCGTTTGCGCCAGCATAATATCATGCGTTTTCGATCTGGAACAAAAACAAGCTATTTTTCTCAACCAATATCAAGCTATTTTTCTCAACCAATATTACGTTCGTCATCATTAGTGAAACAAATCGGCATGGGCGAGAATCAATTAGAAAATGGAATGAAGAACATCCAGAGTCTACCCAAAGAAAATGGATTGATTTGACAAGCTCTGAGCTAGATGCATTCATTGGGATTTTGTTGGCTTCTGGTCTCAGCCATAATAATATGCAAGACTCCAGTATATTGTGGCGTTCTGATTCGCTGCCCATATTCCGTGCGGCTATGTCACACAAACGATTCATTACTCTGTCCAGATATATTCGTTTCGATAATAGTCGTACGCGGGCATTTCGACAGCAAACAGATAAAGCAGCTCCTATCCGGGACCTTTGGAATTTTCTCAATGAAAATCTGCAAAATTATTATGAACCTTATGAAAATATCACCATCGATGAGCAGTTGTTTCCGTATCGTGGGCGCACAAAGTTCACCCAATATATACCATCAAAACCTGCAAGGTATGGGATCAAAGTTTGGTGGGCATGCGATGCTAAGACTAAATTTCCATTGAAAGGAAAACTATACACTGGAAGGGAAGGAGACAATCGGGAGATAAATCAAGGTGAAGACGTTCTAATGTATTTCGCAAATTGTTACGCAAACAGCGGCAGAACAATTATTTCTGATAATTTTTTCACCTCATTGAACGGCGCTAAACGACTGGCTGCTATGGGACTGGCATTTGTTGGCACCATTCGAGCAAACAAAAGATGTCTTCCTAAGGAAGTTATGAAGAGCACCAGACGACCAATTCTTTCAAGTGTGTTTGGTTTTCATGAAAATCTTGCACTTTGCAGCTACGTGCCCAAAAAAAATAAGGCAATCAATTTAATTTCAACCGTGCATTACACGAAATATGTTGAAGGCGTAGCCATGAAACCGGAAGCAATATTATTTTATAATTCAACTAAAGCCGGAGTCGATACGATGGATCAAATGCTAACTCATTACACAACAAAACGGTCAACCAGACGCTGGACATACGCGTTTTTCTGCAACATGATTGATGTGATGGCATTGGCAAGTTACATTATATGTAAGCTAAATGATGAAAATACAAGAAAAGAAAGAAGACGCATATTTTTATATAAACTTGCAAAGCAATTGGTACTGGTTAACGTTGAAAATCGCATCAATAATCCGCACATTGTGGCTCAACCAACAACTCGTATAGCATTTGAAGCGTACTTTGGGAGACCTCTCAATATAGCAAACCGTAATGTGGCTTCACGCAGTAGTCCAGACACACTAGCTGCCAAAACAGATTGCAGAATTTGCCTGCAGCAAGGTTACAAAATACGCCGTAAAACACGCTTTTTTTGCTGCAAACGCAACAATCCTGTTTGTCAGCAACATTCAAAAGTAGATTATTTATGTTTTTGTTGCCTTCCGCAAAATTCTGAATAAAAAAATCAATGTATTCTTCATAATAATTTTCTATTTTGTCATAAACATTTATTACTTTACCCATAATAAAGAGAAATATATATAGAACAAAAAAATTGTTGCCCTTTTCATTCCAAAGAATTTTTCAGGTCTATTTTTTCTTCCTCAGGTAGCTAATAACATAGTAAAAAGAAATAGAAACACAAAATATAACAAATATTTTCCTATCTTAGTAAAAAAATTTAACGGCAACCAGCCCTTATTTTCATACAAATGCATGTAAATGTATAGGGGTCTGGCCAGACACCATGTGCCAGAACTAAGGGCTCAAAATATGTGCCTGACGAAGGGTTTAAGATCGAGAGATACTGGCAGAATATGAGGAAAAATGGGTAAAAGAACTGGCGCCGCCTGATAGAAATAAAGCCAAACAGCTAATCAGGAAATACGGCTCTGTCTTCGCCATGAAAACCCAAAGTCAAGGAAGAACGGCAATTGTGAAACACCGAATAAGTACTGGTGAAGCAAGACCAATAAAGCAGACGCCCAGAAGTATTCCTCTAGCAAAACGAAATGAAGTAAAGGAGTTAGTCAACGAAATGGAGCGTAGTGGAGTAATTGAACCATCTTCTAGCCCATGGAGCTCGCCTATAGTTTTAGTTAGAAAACTAAACGATATCACCAAGAAGGACAGCTATCCACTACCGATAATTGACGACACTCTAGACACGCTAGCAGGAACCAAATGGTTCTCCACATTGGACTTGCAAAGTGGTTATTGGCAAGTAGAAATTTGTGAGCAAGACAAGGAGAAAACTGCCTTTAGCACAGGTGACGGATTATGGCAGTTTAATGTGATGCCCTTTGGACTCTGCAATGCTCCAGCAACATTCGAGCGGTTAATGGAAAATGTGCTGAAAGGACTCCACTGGAAAACTTGCCTAGTGTACCTTGATGACATAATTGTCATGGGAAAAACTTTCGATGAACACCTGAAGAACTTAGCAGAAGTTTTAAGGCGAATATCTGCGGCTGGACTCAAGCTTAGCGCAAAGAAATGTACACTGTTCCAGAGGGAAGTCAAGTATTTAGGGCACCGCGTAACTGCAGAGGGTATATCAACCGATGAAGATAAGATTCGGGCTGTAAAAGATTGGCCTCGCCCGAAAAATCTGCACGAGTTGCGCAGCTTTCTAGGTCTCTGCACATACTACCGACGATTTGTACCAAATTTTACCAGTGTGGCTGCAAGTCTACATGAGCTGACTAAGAAGGCGCGACCCTTTCATTGGGGTGAAGCTCAAGAACAAGCATTCCTAAGGCCCAAGGAGTTATTATGTACGGCACCGATTCTTGGATATCCTGTGGCCGGCGAAAAATTTGTGCTGGATAGCGATGCAAGCGGATACGGAATGGGAGGAGTGCTTTCGCAGGTTATCAATGGAACCGAAAAAGTCATAGGCTATTACAGTCGAGTACTTTCGAAGCCTGAAAGAAACTACTACGTAACGCGTCGGAAACTCTTGGCGGCGGTAGAATGTGTAAAGCACTACCACAAGTATCTGTATGGTCAGCACTTTCAACTAAGAACCGACCATTCTGCACTTAGGTGGCTGCTGCTAGCTCGTTGGATTGAACGACTTCAAAGCTATGATTTCAGCATCGAGCACAGGAAAGGCATAAAGCATTGCAATGCGGACGCCCTGCAATTTAGAGTGCAAACATTGTTCGAGGGCTGAAGAAAAAGAGTGCATCCTTGATATAAGACCAACGCATATTGAGTCAAGTGAAGAATGGTCAGCGGCGCAACAAAAGGACCCCATACTGTCAAAAATTATGTCAGCCAAAGCAGAGGACAGAAGGCCTACCCGTGAACAAATATCAGCTGAAAGTCCGCTAATGAAGGCGTATTGGGCCCAGTGGAACAGTCTACGGGTAATTGATCACTGCTTATACCGTATATGGGAAAGTGCGGACGGCAAAACTGAGACAAAGCTAATTGTGGTGCCGTCAAGCAAAATAGACGAAGTATTAAAAGAGTTCCATGACGGTCCCAGTGGAGGACATCTCGGTGTCACGAAAACCCTAGAGAAGTTAAAACAACGATTCTACTGGGTCGGGTGCCCCATTTGAGAGAATAGCAATTGATGTGGCAGGCCCTTTCCCTGTCAGTGATTCCGGAAACCGTTACGTTCTTGTGGTGATCGACTATTTCAGTAAATGGCCTGAGGTATACGCTATACCGAACCAGGAAGCCAGAACGGTAATAAGCGCTTTTGTGAACAACTGGGTGTGCCGCTACGGTGTTCCATTAGAATTACACTCTGACCAGGGAAGGAATTTTGAATCTGCTATCTTCAAGGAAATGTGTGAGTTGTATGGAATAAGAAAGACAAGAACCACCCCGCTGCATCCACAATCTGATGGTATGGTCGAAAGGTGCAATCGCACTTTAGAGGAATACTTAAGAAAAGTGGTCAGTACTCATCAGAAGGACTGGGACGAACACATCCCCAAATTTCTGCTGGCATATAGATCGGCTGTTCACGATTCCACCTCCCGGACACCTGCAAAAATTATTTTCGGGACGGAACTTAAATTGCCTGGCGATTTGGAATTTGGTGTTAAGCCCGCCGCTATGGATAAAGACAACGACAACGCTTTCCGGGAACAAGAAGACCTTAACGAGCTTCATGAGTTTGTGCGCAATCGAATTAAAATAGTCAGCGATAAGATGAAGGCGAGGTACGATCGAGCAGCGAATTCTGAAGGATTTAATGAGGGCGAATTGCATCTTCTGTTTAACCCGCAACGAAAGAAAGGATTATCTCCCAAACTACAAACGCATTGGGACGGACCCTATAGAGTAATTAAAAGATTGAATGATGTGGTATACAGAATACAGAAAGATCAGAGCCCAAGATCCAAAATGAAGGTTGTTCATCTAGAACGACTAGCCAACTATGGAAAAGGAATATCTATGTCTGTTCGGGACGAACAGGCTTAAGTGCGCGGCAGTGTTACAAGAAATTTCTATCACTAGAAATTTCTTTACACAAATTTTGACAGCTGGAGGATTCTAGTGTCGTTATAAATTGGATATAACTAGAATACCTGACTACTCATATAAATACTGGTACTCAGTGACGCAGCAGTTCAGTTTATAATTAAAACGCAGAGTGTGAAGAACTAAAGTGTGGCTAACGTTTAGTCTATCTAAATCGTGTAACTAAAGTGTGCTATTAAAGTGTATTTATGTAATTTTTAGTGCCTGTTATAAATAAATAGAGCTATAAATAATTTCAAACAGTGTTTATTATTTGCAATATAGAAAGAACTCGATTTATTTAAAAGGTAAATAAATCAACGATTTTATAAAGGGTAAAATCGTAACAGTATTTTTAGTTCTAAAAATCAGCCCTTAAAACAATTAAAATTTGACCTTAAAATCCAAAAAATTTATTTTAAATATTTTTTAAAACCTTAATTATTTAAGGTTTGATTTTTTTTTTATTTTGTCTAAAATAACTTTTGAAAAAAAAAATAAATAAAATAAAAATAGTTGCTCAATAAACAAAAATATAAATTTGTATATTAGTATTCGTATAGCAATTTCAAAGGAAATGAGCAGCTTTAAAGTGTAACAAGTGCATCTAAAAATAGTTGAGTTAATAATCATATTTTTTATAAATTAAATTTTTGCTATATTTTACAATTCATTGAGTTAACAGCAATTTATTAAAATTTAGTAGCGCTTACACTAATTTGGTTGTACTAATATTAATAATATTTAGTAAATATTTTTGCTGATTTTAAATTTTGTCTACTGATTGCATTGTATTACACGTCAGCAGATATGAGTTGCTGAGATTAGCAAAAAATACCAAATTAGCAAAATTTCCCGTAACAACAGCAAAACTTTCAGTTGCCATTACAGACTTTTTTGGTGAGTGTAATGGGTAAAAGCAGAAGATATTTAAAAACGGACAATGGGACAAGTATAGACGAACATGTTTATAATGAACTAAAATAATAGAAGTTAAGTGAAAAATAAGTTAAGTTAATTGTTTCCATGTATTAGTGGAATAAAGATGCAAGCTGTATCAATTTTGAAGTAGACCATTTTAAATACAATGTCTTCAAGGTTATGCGTGATAAATTCAGTATTAATTTTACGGTTTCGTCAATTATGAATTTTGAGATGTGATGAAACCATTAGATTTAAAAAATAGTTTTAAAACTTCTCAACCTTGTTTCCTCTTATTAAAGGTTCATTTAAGCTATTACATATTCTTACAATTTTGTATACATCGTAATTTACAAAATAATAATTGTTAGGAGGGTTGTGTGTCAAAAGGAATGCATTTGTTTTTAAGTGAGAATAACTTTGATTAATTTCGATACCTAGAGAATATGCATTTTCGTTATTATGCTTGGTATTGTATAAATTTGCTTGTCATTCTTTTATAAAGTTGTGAAGTAATTTGGTTTCCTTTTTAGTTGCTTTTCATCTCTTGAAGGTGGTTTTCAAAATGAAATGCGCTAAATGATTCTATGTGCCAAATTTGTTAACATCTTCAACCAAATGAGTTAAGCAGTGTACATTAAATGTCAAAAATTATTGCCCATACAGATCAGAAATATTAGACACAATCATATGTAACATTTCTTTTGCGGAATTAATATCAATACGATTGCTATCCTTTTTTAGAAGAATTCTAATCGACAGACTCAGCTGAAGAAAATGTTTGTATCTTTCGTCACTTAAAACATTCTGCATCAAAAATGGTCCCGTATATAAGAGGAATTCTTTAAATTCCGATGCTTTCTACCTTTCAAATTCAAATATCGAACGTGGTTTCCTACAAAACTCATTTGGAATTTGTACTTTTAGTTTTTGTAAATTTTCCTCTAAAATTTTTAGATTAATTTTGTCTAAAGAGTATCATCCGTCTTTTGCTTAGTCGATTAGTTTTTAAATAATTTTCAATTTAATTTTTATTTTGATCGATTGAGGTTGTAACAAAAATTTTGTAATTATCAAAAACAGAATTGTTTTAGTTTTGAATAAAATATAAAATATTGTGTGTAAATTAAAATATATTAATTAATGTTAACACCACCATAATTGGCGATCCTGCAATTTTGAACGTGGAGAAATTATAATAATAAAAAAAAACTAACAATAGTCTACGAAACCAACTGAAATAAACTAAAAACTAATCATCTAACCTCAAGTCTACAATCCCTGTCTTTATTATCACCTACGATATATTTTCAGAAGACAATAACCCCTATAAATAAATAATATATGTCAATTCACCTGGAATTTCATCAGTTTCAGTTCAAAACAGCAAATTATATTGTAAAAACAAAAACCTTTACCACCACTTTTAAGTACCCGAGAAAAGAAGTCATTATAAGAGTTTATTTAGTTCTTAATATTGTTTGTTTAAATTCTTTTATTTTTACGAATACTAAATATCTAACAATTTGAAGATATTTTTAAACAATAATTAATTTAATATTAATCAATTTAAAATTATTTTATTTGTAAGAATTGCCTCTTTAAATGACCACTCGCTTTCCAACACGTTCTAAATTACATACAGAAAATTCAACACATTCACAATCTAATTCAATTATTACAAATAATTTCAACACAAATATGACTAGTAACCAGCCCGATCGATAGAATACCCCAAATCGATTTAGACATCTGTGCTTCCTCTGTTAAACTCCCACAATTCTGGACCAAGTGTGCAGATGCATGTTTCGTTCATGCCGAAATACAATTTGCAACCAAAGGTATTACTACAGACCAAACCAAGAATATATTATAACGGCTTTATGCTCGTAATTTCAAGCAATAGATACCTACCAGTGTCTAGTTACCTACCGTGTATACGAACAAAAACCAGTAGGTATTTATGTACCGGTAGGTATTTATTGCTTGAAATTACGGGCATTACCACAAGAAGTAATAATAAAATTGTTGGACAAAATTCAAAATCCAACAACAAACGATCGGTATCTTAATCCTAAAAAAGTTTTGATTAAACGTCACTCCTAAAGTGAAACTTTTAAATTAGACAAAATACTCTCTGATAGTGTTAAGAGAGAGAGAAAGCCATCGGGTTATTACAGATCGTAAGCCCTTCTTGCTGCTTCTAATTTTAGCCCAAATGTTTTAACAAAACTTTGGCTATGTAAACTTCCTAAGACTCTAAACGTTGCTTTAACTGGATCTAATATTAATGATCATAATGAATTAATTCAATAAGCAGATATATTATGGGAGGTTATTTACAATGGGGAAATTTGTAGTGTCAGGTAATCTCCTAGAACTTCCAATATTGAATAAATTTAACTGCTTTTCTATGTAAAAAGAAAGGTAAATTAACATTTGAAGTTAGTTCTCTTAAAAGGGAATTAGAGACAAGAACATCACGCCCTTTTTATAGAAGGTATATCAGAAGTAATTCACGCTCAGGTGGTCGACCACCAAATAAGAATTGGTTATGTAGTTTTCATTACAAGTTTGGTAATCAAGCTAAAAAGTGCGAACAACCTTGTTTATTTTCTAATGAAAATTAAACAAACTAAAATCGTCCACTGTTGCAACGTCGAACAGTGGAAATATTGATTATTCTTCCAGTCGTTTATTAATTTTTGATAAAAATAATAACATACATAGTAGGGCAGAGATTTCTGTTTTGCCATCCTCAAAATTTAGATATAATAATAAGAAATCTGATATAATTTTAACAGCAGCAAATGGCTCAAACATTGCAATATTTGGAAAGAAATAACTAAATGTAGATTTATTTCTTCGCCGTGAATTTCCTTTTATTTTTCTGATTGCAGATATTTCTAAACCTATTATTGGTGCTGATTTTCTTAACAAATATGGTCTTTTTATAGACATTAAACATAAGTGCCTAACCGATCCACTAACTAATTTGTCAGTTAATACATTTTCATGTTGCTGTAATGTGACTATTTCAAAGCTATTTTCTGTAGATAACAAATACACACAACTTCTGAAGAATAGCCATACAAACATCCATAGATTAGTAACAATTGGGCGGTTGCCTTTTACAAAACCCAGACGCTTAGATCCCATAAGATACAAGGCAGAAAAAATAGAATTCGAATACCTGGTAAAAGCAGGTATATGTAGACCATCGAACTCTAGTGTAGCATAGGCTTTACATTTGGTTCCCAAAAAGGATCGAAATGACTGGCGTCCATGTGGTGATTTCAGACGTTTGAATATTGTGACTGTTCGGGATAGATATCCATTACCACACATTCACGATTTAAATATGAATATTAAAAATAAGAAAATATAGGGTCTGCCAAATAACTTTTTTTTTTGAAAATGCTATAAAAAAACTACTGAATATTTTCTCAAATTTCTTTTTTTATTTGAAAGTACAATCCTTCCAGTTAATAATGGAAGATAATTTCATTCAAATGGCTGTCTTGGCTGGCCATGCAGTAGCCTACACGATCGGTCCAAGCACATTATCGATTGTGTGCAGCTGTATTTCACCAATGGCTTGACGAATATTGTCCTTTAAAGCGTCAATTATCTCTGGCTCGTCGGCGTAACACTTATCTTTGACGGCACCCCACAAAAAATAGTCCAACGGTGTCAAATCGCAGCTCCAAAGTGGCCAAACGACATCAGCTCTGCGGCTGATAATGCGATCTTCAAAAACAGGGCGCAAAACCTCGAGTGTAGCTTCGGCTGTGTGGCACGTAGCGCCGTCCTGTTGAAACCAAATGTTGCCAATATCCTCCAATTCAATTTTTGTGAACAAAAATTCGTTTCACATAGCCCGATAACGATCGCCAATGACTGTAACGGCCACTCCTTGCTCATTTTCGAAGAAAAATGGCCCAATTATGCCTCTGGACCAAAATCCGCACCAAACTGTGACTCGTTTTGGGTGCATCGGCTTTTCAATGTATGCGTGCGGGTTTTCTGTGCCCCAAATGCGACAATTTTGCTTGTTTACAAGCAAAATGAGCTTCATCTGAAAAGATGACTTTTTTGGCAAAATCGGCATCTTCTGTAAGTCGATCGCAGGCCCACTTAGCGAAGCAAAAACGCATTGGATGGTCAGTTGGCTTCAACTCCTGAACCAATTGGACTTTGTATGGCGTCATACCAAGGTCTTTATGCAAAATTCGTCTCAATGATGTCTCCGAAATGTTCAATTGTTGAGAACGACGGTGAATTGATGTTGATGGCGCTTCACGCACACTTTCTGCCACAGCAGCAATATTCTCGGGTGTACGCACTGTTTTTGGCTTTTCACGCTTTGGTTTATCGATGAGGATGCCAGTTTCTTTCACTTTTTTCACAAGATAACGAACATACGGAGCTGACGGTGCTTCTCTTCTTCCAAAATCCGTACGCAATTTTCGCACACATTCTGCAACATTACCATGATTTTCAAAGTAATGTCGCAATATTACCCAGCGTTGTTCAAGCGTATACACAACCATATTCGTTCAGCGGAAGGATAAAACTAATTATCTGTGAAATCAGACATGAGCTAAGTGTTACCATTCACGAAATAAGCACTAGTTGAAAAAAAAACGTTAGATGGCGGACCCTATATTTTTTAAGATAGATTTAGTACGTGCTTATCACCAGATTCCAATGGCGGAAGAAGATATATTCAAAACATCTTTAACAACACCATTTGGTATGTTTGAGTTTTAACGAATGCCATTTGGTCTGCGAAATTCTTCACAGACATTCCAAAGATTTATCAACGAAATATTTGCGATTTTGATTTTATATTTGTGTATATCGATGATATACTTATATATTGTCAAAATGATGAACAACTTTTATATCACTTAGGGAAAGTTTTTGAACGATTAGATGAATACGGGTTAGATATTAAACTAGGCAAACTTACATTTGGTGTTTCAAATATAGACTTTCTAGGCCATAATATATCGAATGTTGGCATTAAACCATCTGAAGAAAAAATATTAGATATTCGAAACTTTGAACGCCCGAAAGCCGTTAAAAAAATTCTGGAATTTGTAGGAATGGTAAATTATTACCAGAGGTAAATTCCGAAGTTAGCCGAATTGACTAACCCCATTCATGCTATAATTACCAATGGATTAAAAACGAAATGTAAAAACTTAGAATGAACTAAAGAAGCCCTCAATTCGTTAGATTGTATTAAGGAATCCTTTGCATCTCGGGTTTTATTGAATCATTTAAATAACGAAGCAAAATTTACCTTAACAGTATACGCTTCAAATGTAGGCATAGGTGGTGTTTTACAACAAGTTTATAATGGTACGTCAGAACCATTAGCTTTTTTCTCTAAAAAAACTAACGTCTACTGAATCTAAATACAGTACGTTTGATCGTGAATTATTAGCAATATATTTAAATATAAAACATTTTAAGTATTTGTTAGAAGGCAGGTCTTTTGTTGTGTATACAGATCATAAATACATACATAGAATATATTTCACAATATACAAGTGATATACGACATATAAACGGTGAAACTAATGTTGTAGCTGATAGCTTATCTAGAGCTTTCGAGGTCAAAGCATACAAATACTCTGACCTTAATCTTAGAAATTTATTTGAGGAACAACAGAGAGATAAATTTCTTCTGGAACTTCTTGCTGATAAAAACAAACATCTAAAATTCCTAAAAATTCCAGTTCTAAACTTAGATATTTGGTGTGGATGTACATTAGATACACCTATACCTTATGTGCCATTTAATTTACGAAAAATTGTATTTGAAAAATTACATAATATTTCACATCCATGTATCACAGCTACCCGCAAGTTTAAAAGAGAACGTTATTTTTGGCCAAGTATGAGCAAAGAAATTAACGTTTGGTTGAAAATCAAACATCAATAATAACTAAACACACTAAATCACCAGTGGTAAAAATTGAAATACTAAAGGTAGATTTGAACATATCCATTTAGATACTGTTGGAAGATTACCTATATCTCGGTTGGCCAGAAGCATACCCCCTAAAAGATATCACAACATCTAATATAATTGATACGTTAATAAGAAATTATATTTCGCGGTTCGGTTTTCCTTTAAACATAACAACTGACCAAGGTAGACAATTTACCTCTAAAGTGTTTACAGAATTAACAGAAATGTTAGGATGTTTCAAAATTTCAACTTCTCCATATAACCCTCAATCTAATGGCATGGTTGAACGATTTCATAGACAACTGAAGGCAACATTAATGGCTAAGGGTAAGTCGACGAACTTCCGATTGCTTTATTAGGTATACGTTCGGTATTTAAAGAAGATATACAAGCTACTCCTTCAGAAATTGTTTATGGTAAAAATTTACGGTTACCTGGAGAAATATTAACACAGGATAAAGATTTTGATGCATCTGACATTTTATATAAATTAAAAACCCATTTTAAAAAGGTAAGATCTAATTTAAAGCATCACAATAATTCAAGTACAGGTATTCATGAACCAAAAGACCTAAGAGACTGCAAATATGTATTTGTGCGTGTAATTCGTAACAGATCTTTGCAACAAACATTATCGAAAAGCTCAAGAAATATTTCAAAGTTGATAAAAATAACAAAATAATAGTTGTACCTATCGATCGATTGAAACCAGCACAGAAAACACTAACGTTAATTCCAACATACATACCAATAATGATAAACGAACAACAGAGAGTATCTTTTTATTTACTGGAAATAAATTTTTTTTGAAGGGGAGTAGTTGTAGGGGTATGAAAATACTGACTAAGTAATTTTATAAAAAGTCAATGTTTTATTACTATAAATAATTTTATTAATCTGATTAATTTTTAAATAATTTTCAATATAATTTTCATTTTGATCGATTGAGGTTTAAACAAAAATTTTGTAATTATCAAAAAGAGAATTGCTTTAATTTTGAATAAAATTTTGTGTGTAAATTAAAATATAATAATTAATGTTAACAGCACCACATTATGGTGCTCCACTTGTACCTTTCTTCTAAACCCAATGTCAGTACATGGCTCGTTTTTTTTCAATTGGAAAATTACTCTATTATCAACATATTCACCTTTTTTTGAAACATTTGATACGTGAGTAATATCCCGCATAAACTTTAACACCTAAAACGTATGACATTGCTGGGGCATCACAAACGAATGCTTTAAGATTTATAACAAAATTGGTATTATTAAAACGAAGACCATTTTCTACTAAATAATTTACTTCTGTCACAAAATCATTTAAAAACATTTCTCTATTGGGCGGTTTACCATCTCCTCATAAACTGCAACTAGTGAAACAGTTAGTATAATGTATAAGAATAAGAATTAGCCAAAGTTGGCTTTTAGGGCAATCGGATCGGTAAACCATCAATATTTACATTTAAAGATATTTCCTTGATGTTAGTATAGTTATGTGTTAAAAACTCCCTCAAACATCTTTCATCTCCGTAATACAGGTACTCCCCATTCCCCATATTAATATTAGGTACTTTTCTAGGTGTGTGTCTTAAAATGCGTATGTCTCTAGGAAGCTTTTCCGTGTCTAAATGTTTGTTTAAAATACTTAGTAAATCATTAGCTGCCGCATTGGTAATTTTGTGCTTAACTGACCATCAAGCAAGTTCATCTGATATTGATTCATATGTTTCATAGTCAGGATCTTCATTTGTTCCGCAATCACGATCTTCACTTGCAAAAATCAAGCCCCTGTTATTTTCTCCATTTTGGCAGCATATTGGTTCACATTCAGAAATTCCCTGATCGCAATTTACAGCTTCGATAACATCACTTTCATAACTTAAGTATTCACCATATATAGCATTAATAATTTCGTTAGCTTTACGTTTCAGTGTTCTGCGATCCATCTTGTATCTTATTTTATTTTTGTGTTAATAATTTTTTGTGATATATGCTTTCATTTGAACAAACAAAAATTAACGTATTGACATTTGTATGTCAAACAAAGTACATAAACACAAACAGTTCTAAAATAGATTCCGGTGAGTATGGAAAATGAACCAAACTTTCAAACAATAAAAAATACGATAATTTAATAAAGTTTGCACGGATAAAGTTTTGAAATCGATTAATTTTTCGATTTAAAAATGTGTTCGAGAAATCTAAAAATTATGACTCTATTTGGTCTCGATATCTATACATTTTTTTTCGAAAAAGCTTCGTTAAAATTTCGAAAAAATAATCGCTTCGAAAGTGTGCATATTGGGTTACTTTTATATATTTGTTCATTAATTTCTAATAAATTAAAAGCTACTTCCAAGAAATTGTATTTTTTCCAAATATGTACCATATATGGTACACGTCACAAATCGCCGTTTCCCCCTTTTTTAGGAAAATGGTGCTTTTCCCAGGAAAATTAATACTCAAATCAGGTTAAGCGAGCGATATTACATTAGGGTAGCTTGGTCTCCAAACTGGGGGCTGACCTCATGCATTTAACAAGCTCGAAAACAGCACACAATTAGACTAACATCAACTAAATATAACAATTTTATATTTATCCCCAATTTTGATAGTTGATGATTAATGATTTAGCAATAATTTTGAATGATTAATCAATATTTTTGAATTATAACTTTTGACTGTATCCTTCTGTGAGACGAAAAGAAGTTTTGATGTTTTGTTAATCTGTTATTTTGGTAAATGAATGATATTTAGTTCGATTTTATATCGTATAATCATATTCTTGTAATAAATTGTTTAAATGAAAAAAAAAAAAAAAAATTTTATTAGTAAATTAAAAACCATAAAAATTTAAAAAAATCGATCAGAGCCAGCAGGAAAATACTAGTATTCTACACTGCTGGCTCTGATCGAATTTTTCAATTTTTATTCTCTATAATTTACTCATAAAATTTTCATGTTTCTTTGCATTTAAACAATTTATAAAAAGAATATGTTTATATGATCTTAAATCCAACTGAATATCATTCATTTTCAAAGTAAGAGATCAACAATACATAAAAACATCTTTATACTTGTTTTTTTATTTAATTTTATACGCGATTTTTTCCGCGGCTCAGTAGGAAACACTAACACACAGTTTAAATAATTTACTTGTATTATAAAGACTTACCAATGGATTTAATTAAATCACCTCGGGAAGTATTGAAAAAGGCACTATCGTCTTATAGCATTTAGCGACCGCTGATTACTATGTTTATCAGATTTATTACTATAACAAATTTTATACAATTTGATGTAAAAAGGTATAACGTTGAGTATTGATACAAAATTGTTTTAGAATATTAAAAAAGTTATTAGGTGTTGTGTTAAAAGTCTTGTGAAGCAGTTTTTAAAAATTTGGCTTGGCTAAAAGTGGCCATGAATGTTATAACAACATATTAAAAAGCTAAATGGATTTCTATTAAAAATAAAACCACTTCAATAATTTTTGGGATGCCACGTTCTTTCGAGCTACACAACTGGCTTCGTTTTATTCCATACCAACCCTCAAAAATGTTTTACCTGAGATTTTCAGCATTGCATATTAGTGGGTATAGCTTCAATTTACTTCAAGAATAAAATAAACTTAAAGATATTCAAAAATTTTATACATAAAGTTGTCATGCAAGTAAAAACCTTATATGGTGAACGTGAAATGTTCTACAATATATACCAATTAATGGATCTATGTTTATTTGTCAAACGCTGGGGACCATTAAGGGCAATGTCTGCCAATGTCATTTGAGTCTCACAATGGTCGGTCCTGTGTTATTGGGATGTATTCATAATTCTTTTTTACATAAACAATGATCAGGAAGATAAAACCAAACCTTTAGCCCATAAATTAGGGCCGTTTAGAACTTGAAGATTTTTGTAGAAGAAATCCCCAGAAAGTAGTGGATTTTATAAAAAAAAAAATTCTTAGAATATGTGAAAAAATACAAAAAGAAGTCTTTACGATCTCAGGATTTTCCTTGAGAAAAATTTTTTAGAATCTATGAGTTTTTCCATATAATCAAAGAGTTTTCCTACAAGAAAAATGCCTTACGATCTAAAGCTGTTTCAAGAAGCTTTAAACAAAACGAATATGCTTTTGTTTTATTTAAAGTTGGATAGGTTAATGGGGATATTCTGTAGCTACTTAAAAATATGTTACGTTCAAATATGTAACTCTGATATATTTAGCACAGGTTGAGTCACTAATATCAAAATTATATATAGAGAAATTTTTGTATATACCATCAGGAAAATTAAACATTATGTGACTCTCCCTATTAGCCTAATTTTAAAATGTCTAGTTAACTGCAAATGATTAAACTTTATCTCCCACATGCTTTGTTGATTCCCAAATACATTTTGATCTTAACATTAAGTTAAGTTTAAACAGTACATTCAGTAAGCGGGCCTGGGAATTTAACTGGCACATTTGTTGTTGTTTCCCATATTAATTTTGAGTTTAACTGTTGGTATAGTTATTATACCCTCCACCATATATATATGAAATATTTGAAATATATATTGAAAATATTCCTTCTCATAATCTGGTTCTCAATTATCCGGGTGGGTATTAACCTCACCTCCTTCTGGTGGATTACCCTTATAGTACATCTCCTCATGTACATAATTAGCAGCGTCTAATTGGGTTATTCCATGACTATATGAAAAGTTGTCACATCGAAATATCTAACTCTGCCATATTTAGGATAGGGAGAGTCACATTATGTTAAATTTTTATAAAGGTGTATACAAAAATATATCTAAATATAATTTTGACATTAGTGACTCAACCAGTGCTAAATATATCAGAGTTACATATTTGACCATGACAGAATACCCCCATATATACAGAATTATCCCATAAATCGAAATTCCTCAACATCTTGTTTCAGGGGCATGGAATGGTGCTTGCGATTGTGGTCTCTTGCCGAAAAAATCGTTGGGTTTTGGTCGGTTCATATAATCTATCCCCTTTGAGCGCATGCAGGAGTCTACCTACATTGGCTCCGGTATGGGCTGTGGTTTTGGAGCTATTGGATGCTGGGGAGCAAAATATGCTCGTTGCCGGTAGAAATACAGGTTTTGAGATGGTGCTTGATAATTTTGATGGTCAATATTAGCTTGCGGTTGTGGCACGTAAGCCAATTGAGAATAAAATCCATGTTGGGTTTGATTGTTTTTCTGCGTGTAATTCTTTTTCGCTTTCTGATCCGAATTATTAAAATTCCACTAGAAATATTTCGGTTTCGATGGGCGTAATTAGAGTGGAAGTTTTTGATTCTCCAGCTTAAGGCATATTTGAAGTGCCTGTGGCAGATCCACGGGCTTCTCACACCTAGAAGGCGAACTAATCGCCATTTCAGCCTCGAATAAAGATATCGAGTGTCTTGTCCCGATAAGTCATCGGCCAAATCCATGCAACCGATATTATTTAGAATAAGTGACAAATGAACTCCTGAACCGTTTGGTTCCCTTGCACTAAGGATATCATTTGATATTCCAATGTGATAACGCATAATGCAGTCAGACACTTGGATATTGCCTTTCAATTCAGAGGGGTGTTATATGATTCTTATTCCGTATAACGCTTAAAATTCCGTAATTTTTGGGGTACAGCTCAGAGGCTCATATAGCTAAAGGATTCGATCCAATATTTTCTTCCAAGAGCTAAGCCCCCTGGGTTTCCTGAGAAATCGCGCAAGCACCTGACAATATCTGGATTGGATAGGATTTGCAGGTATACATACTAGGATTCGGAGGAATACTTGGATTTACGGGATTTAGCATGGGAAATCTGATTAGGTTATTGGAATTCGACATTGTAAAATTAATTTGTAAAAAATAATTTCTTGGCATAAAAAAACTTTACATACTTTTTCAGAAAAAAAAAATTATTTACCTAATTTTTGATATTATTCTTTCCAATAAAAATAACGGAATTTTATAATAAAAGGATTAAGGGACCGTCGTCACACATGTAAAAGTCATAGAGCACAAAACTTACCCAGATAAAGTTAACAACTATTCAACCCACTTGGTTAATAGGTAGAAACTCTAAACTTGCTTTGGATTGTAATCTATTAATGTACAACTCGATCAAAAAACCCATATAGTGCTATGGAATTCAGCTTTGGGGAACTGTCTAATTGTCTAACATTGCGAAAATTCAGGGGAAGCAGAACAAGATCTTGAGGATTATAACGAACGTACCCTGGTATGTTAGGAATGACAACATTCATAAAGATCTCAATGTACCCTTATCTAATCTATTGAATAATTATGGGCACCGGCGCTTAAGAAGGAGGGACACTGCAGTCCTGTCAACGATATTAAGAAGGAATATATAGATGCTAAGATATCCATGAATATAAATTTATGAGAAAATTAAATTTTCGTCTCGCACTTGCTGGACCTAATATTAAGTTTTTGTTTTAAGATTTGAAAACTTATTGTTAGTTCAGATAATTTAAGTGAAGATTCAATAAACCAATTTCAGAGTGGAGGTATTTTCGGATCAAGAAATAAAAATTAAATTGTAAACAAAGGAATTTGTCACAGCTGTAGAGAAAAAAACCATCTTTAACACAATTTTTTTTTTAATTCTTATAAAGATCGCTTTCGGAAACATAGGCTCCCGAGTTATTAGTCAATAAAAGTGACCTTTTCAAAAAAAATCAAGTTGCATATCAAATCAAAGGTAATACCCTTTCAAATGCGACCTTTATGAGCCGCGTACCTTTAATAATTTTCAAGAAAATTACAATTAAGTAAATACTACTACTTTGTACATTTTTGTATTTTTTGCGATATTCAAGACCTCATATTTCCGGATCCAGTTGTGTCAGAGCCTTCAAACTTTGTATTTGTCTTAGTTTTATGATATACTTTATTCATACCAAAAATAAGCACATTCGGAAACAGTCATGTCAAAAACGGCATATTTTAAATTGAGTTTAGGTGGTTCAACCAAAAAGTATTTAATTCTCAAGAGCATAGTTCGCTCTCACGAATTTTTTAGTACTCTCTTAGAACACGAACATAGTTTGGCTGCAACAAATGTGAGTTTTGGTCGGCAACTTTTGGTTGAGTTTACCGGTACTGCCATTTAACCACTTTTAACTATTTTTTTTGCCGTTTTTGGTATACTAGAGATTCTTTAGATTATTTCATAAAAAAATGTTTTTTTTATTTTATTCATGTATTTTTTCAGATTTTTCATATAAAAATATAATATTTGTTCAATATACTATTTATTTTTACTAAAATTAGACATGTTTAATAAAGTAAAAAATACAACCAAACTTTGCAAAAGTATTAAAGTATGTACACACATTGACCAACACTGTCTATTCATATCCATTATTTCCCATTCCTATGGTAAAAATATATAATAAAGAGGACAAATATGCTATTAATTGTTGCAACATATAATTGAAAAAACTATAAAAAATGCATGAATTTGAAAATAGTTGTTTTCATGAAAAAACTGGAAAACAGTTAAGAATCCCAAAAACTGGGATAAAAAATTAAACTGTTTATGTGGCAGCACTGCATACACCAAATTTAATGTTTTTCAACACTAGCAACTTAGAAAATGTTGACCACTCATATAAACATGTTGCCGCTGAACTCTGTAGCATGTTGAATTTCTGGTAGAGTGTTTCTAACACTCTATAGTAAATTATATACTTTTTGGTTCAAGCCATATAAAAAAAATTGAGCATTCATTAATTTCTAACGACAAAAATCGTTGCACTCATTTTTGTGAACAACATTTTTATATATGTATCTATTTCTTGTTATATATTTACATTCTTTTATGAATAATACTGTTTTTTTATTATTATATTTGTTACTAATCTTATTTTATTATTTTTTACCAAGAAATAAGTAAATAAAATTTAAATTTGAAATTGTAAACAGAAAAATAGTTTAACGACATCTAGTGTTCATTAGCGTAGGGAATAATAAGACACGACATAAAAATACCACATTGTGAATATAAGTAGTAATTACGAGTTACCACTGCTTCGTGTTGTGTCAAGTGTAAGTTAACACCCGATATATTTAAAATGAATTAACAACAATAAGAACGAAGAAGCTTTAAATGCTGACGCTATGTCTAAGACTAAAAGTATGTATTGTTTCCGTTACCAAGCAAATGTACTGAATCAATAACAACGAATTCTAGGAATACCATTAGGTGATAATGTTGTATGCATAGTTTGTAATTATACCCTCCACCATATATGGTGAGGGTATATATCAGTTTGTCATTCCGTTTGTAATATGTCGAAATATAGGTTTAAGACCCCATAAAGTATATATATTCGTGATCCTTATGCAATTTTAAGTCGATTCAGCGATGTCCGTCTGTCTGTGTGTCTGTCTGTTGAAATCACGATCACGACGCGAAGACCCAAGCGGGGGTGCCTACCAAATTATTGAACATCCTCCCGAGCAGTTTGGTATTTAAAATGAGCAAAATCGGTCAAGCGGTTCAAAAGTTATGAGTGAAAATGTGAAGGTACCTCTAAATTTTCCATACAAATTTGTACAATTTTTCTGTATCTATTTTTTTTTTCTGTTAAGTAAGTAAAAATGTTATTAAGTCTTCTTATTGTTCGATTACATTTATTGTCTTACATACTATGATAACTAAGTTAACGTAAAAATGAACAATGTTAAAGTCGCTAACAGAGCAGACCTCTGTAAATAACATTGCTAAAACTAAATAACAAAAGTTCGTTACATAAATTGACAAAACATATTCATATTACAGTTCATGCAAAATTTAGTATATACGTATATCATCTTCATCCCCTTTGGTGGAGGGTATACAAAGATTCGGCGCAGCCGAATTTAGCCCTTTTTTACTTGTTTTATTTTAATTTTAGGTACGGTTTTGTTCAATAAAGTTGGAGTTCACTCCAAAGAAAATATTTTCTTTTATTTTATCCAACAAGGATAAAATTATTATTTTTTTTACAAGCTCTCGCTTATTGAATCTCCTGTTAAATTATCTGAACTAACAATAAGTTTTCAAATCTTAAAACTAAAACTTAATATTAGGTCCAGCAAGTGCCAGACGAAAATTTAATTTTCTCATAAACATAAACATGATATATGGATATGTTAGCATCTATATATTCTTTCTTAATATCGTTGACAGGACTGCAGTGTCCCTCCTTCTTAAGCGCCAGTGTCCATAATTATTCAATAGATTAGATAAGGGTACATTGAGATCTTTATGAATATTGTCATTCCTAACATACCAGGGTACGTTCGTTATAATCCTCAAGATCTTGTTCTGCTTGCTCTGAATTTTCGCAATGTTAGACAATTAGGCAGTACCCCAAAGCTGAATTCCATAGCACTATATGGGTGTTTTGATCGAGTTGTACAGTAATAAATTACAATCCAAAGCAAGTTTAGAGTTTCTACCTATTAACCAAGTGGGTTGAATAGCTGTTAACTTTATTTGGGTAAGTTTTGTGCTCTATGACTTTTACATGTGTGACGACGGTCCTTTAATCCTTTTATTATAAAATTCCGTTATTTTTATTGGAAAGAATAATATCAAAAAATAGGTAAATAATTTTTTTTTTTGTGAAAAAGTATGTAAAGTTTTTTTATGTCAAGAAATTATTTTTTACAAATTAATTTTACAATGTCGAATCCCAATAACCTAATCAGACCTCCCATGCTAAATCCCGTAAATCCTAGTATTCCTCCGAATCCTAGTATACCTGCAAATCCTATCCAATCCAGACAGAATGTAGCACAAACTACGGCTATGATAGCTGGCATAGTACAAAAGATTATCGAAACTCAATTTCAAGCCATATTAGGGGAAAATTCTCAGTTAACTTCAGGTTTTTCAAGTTTTTCCGACCAGACGGTCGACTCGTGTCACATCAATAACATTTCTGACCTGGATAAAATTCCAGATATTGTCAGGTGCTTGCGCGATTTCTCAGGAAGCCCAGGGGTTTAGCTCTTCAAAGAAAATCGTGGATCAAATCCTTCAGATATATGAGCCTCTGAGCTGTACCCCAAATATTACTGAATTTTAAGCGTTATACGGAATAAGAATCATGTAACACCACTCTGAATTGAAAGGCAATATCGAAGTGTCTGACTTTGCATTATGCGTAAAACAGGGATATTAGCACATTGAAATATCAAATGATATCACTGGTGCAAGGAAACCAAACGGTTCAGGAATTTAGTTGTCACTTATTCTGAATAAGATCGGTTGCATGGATTTGACCGATGAGCCTCTGCGACTTTTTACTCAAACTTATCGGAACAAGGCACTCGATACCTTTATTCGAGGACGAAATGGCGATTTGTCGCGCCTTCTAGGTGTGAGGAGCCCGTGGATCTGCCACAGGCACTTCACCTATGCCTTAAGCTGGAGAATCAAAACTTCCGCTCTAATTACGCCCATCGCAACCAAAATATTTCTAGTGGATACGGACCGACCAAAACTCAACGATTTTTTCGCAAAAAACCAGCGCAGGCACCATTCCATGCCCCTGAAACAAGTTGCTAAGGAATTTCGATTTATGGGGTTATTCTGTATTTATGGCGGTATTCTGTCATGTTCAAATATGTAACTCTGTTATATTTCTAGCATAAGTTGAGTCACTAATATCAAACTTAAATTTAGATATTTTTCGTATATACCTTTAGGAAAATTTAACATTATGTGACTCTCCCTATCCTAAATATGGTAGAGTTAGATATTTCGATGTGACAACTTTTCACATATTTATGGAATAACCCAATTAGACGCTGCTAATTATGTACAATAAGAGATGTACTATAAGGGTTATCCACCAGAAGGAGGTTAGGTTGATACCCACCCGGAAAATTGAGAACCAGATTATGAGAGAATATTTTCAACAGTTACTAGAAGAGGCGGCCGCGATTGCAAACCAAGAGGACAAACCACTTGATGTAAGCGATCTGCATTTTTTAGGTTAACGGACTCTTCGTTATCCTATGTACGGTGTAGAATGGAGAGTGGGTTAATTATGAATATCTTAATAGATAAAACCATTTCTTTCAAATTTAGAGACAAAATTTTAAGTTTTACATTCTTTCCAACTTGAGATTGTTTCACGGAATTTTAGAGAACTATAGTCTACAACAATTAGGAGCAATTATTTATACCAGGAATAGCTATATGTTGCTCGGGAATGGAATGAAAATTAAAATTCATCAAATGAGGTCAAAAACGGTTAATATTATTAAAATAAGCAGATAGATATCCGATTCCCGATATCACCGAGGTTCTTGCGCAATTAGGGAATAATAATTTTTTTACGGTACATGATTGAAAGAATCTGATATGGAAACGACAGCATTTTCCAATAACAATGGAAAAGTTTAATACACTAGGTTACCGTTTGGACTTAAAAATGCCCCTTCTATTTTTCAAAGAGCACTTGAGGATATATTACGCGAATGTATCTGAGTATGTTGTTTTGTTTGTTTGACAATATAATTGTTTTTAGCCGAATCGAGGACGATCATGTCCACGATTTGGAAGTTTTTAATATCCTCGAAGGTGCTAATATGAAGGTCCAGTTGGAAAAGTGTGATTTTTTTAGAAGTTTTTAGGTCTGAATAAACGGGTTTCGGGGTTTGGAATACTTTACCGACTTTTTATTTCCCAAATAAGAAATAAAAAGGGTTATTGTTTTCGGTAAACGTTTTATAATTGAATTCTTTTTTTTTTTTTTTTGATTTAAGTGGGGTTAAAGGTTTCGCGTTCACATATAGTTCTACTTGAGATTATGTTTCAAGTTTTTATTACCTTTTAGGATATAATATTTTGTTTTGTTTTTAAATAGATTTAAGTATTTTTTAGGGTTTTTAAATAGTTCTAAGTATATTATTCAGTTTAATTTCTTCGACCTTTTTAATACAATTTCCAGGTAATAAGTATTCAAGCTCAAGGTCTATTTTATACAAAATTATTTATTCTTCATCCAATATCTCAATGGATAGCTTCTTCAGGGATTTTTTGTTTTTTAATTTTAAACAAATTTTTTTAAAAAATCAAAATTCATGAAACAACAAAATTGTTAATTTAAAAAAAAATATTAAAAATTATACACAGGAAACAAAAATTATTCTATTACATTTTTATGAACTTATTTAATTTCCCATCTTATTCTTATAAATTAAATGTCTGTAATTCTGAACTACATTGTCTGTATCTGTTTTAAAATTAATTCTTTGTTCCATTGGTGTGTTGATAATTTGTAAAATTTCTAACATGAAGCGTCTTTTGTAGTTTGTTTCTGTATTTAAAACTGTGGTATTTTCAAAATCTGGTGCATGATTAAGAGTGGCACAATGTGATGATAATGCAGTTTTCTGAGAAGCTGTACTTCTGATCAGATCTATGTCCTGCTAATCTAGTTTTTAATTTGTTCTTTGTGGTACCTATATATACTTTACTACATATTTGATTATCTTTACCCCTGCAAGGTATCTTGTAAATAATATTAGATTTATCTAATTTCTCTGTCCTATCTTTCATTTTACTAAATAATCTATCTAATGTATTATATGTTCTATGAGCCATCCTATAATTATTGATATTATAAATATTAGAATTTTCTAATCGTTCAGAAATCATTGGTACATAAGTTAAAGACTTGTAAATCTTAGGTTCAGTAACTATATTCACACTACCTTCCCTATGTCCATTGTACTGTCCAATCAATTCTCTTGGGAAATTATTATCCTCTAAAATATTTCTGATTCTTATTTTATTATTTCTATGAAAAACTATATCACTTATATTTAAAACTTTATCTATAAGATTTTTGGCAGTATTTATAATAACTCTTCTAGGATGTTTTGAATAATAATTAATAATTCTACCTAAAGAAATTGGTTTTTGGTACCAATCTACTAACAAATTATTCTCCTTTCTTATTACTAATGTATCTAAATATTGAAGTTTATGATCACATTCCCTTTCAATTGTAAATTTAATATCCTGGTGAAATGAATTAAATATGCTTAAGATATTTTCTATTACACATTCTGAAATAATGCAAAATAAATCATCCACATATTTCGTTATAATCTTTCGTTTAATAGATAATCTTCTAATACATGTATCAAGTAGTTCCTCCATAACTATATCTGGTACAACTGGAGAAGCTGGAGAACCCATAGGTAATCCTTTTTGTTGAAAATATATTTTGTTATTATATTGAAAATATCTACTATCATCTTTGCCAAATTTGAGAATTCTTAAAAATAATTCCTTTTCAATAGTCGTATGTTCCCTAATTATATTCCATTTTTCTTCTATAATACTTAAGGCTACATTTATAGGTAAACTAGAGAATAAGGATACTACATCTAATGAAATTATGTTTTCTTCATTTTGTATCCTGATTCCCTTAATTTTATTCTTAAATTGTAATGAGTTCTTTACATTATATACTGAATTTTCTGTTATCTTTCTAAGAATTCCTGTTATATATCTGCTAAGTTCATGAGATGGAGAATTGATGCTTGAAGAAATTGGTCTTAATGGAAATGTTTCCCTATGGACTTTCGGAACTCCATATAATTTGGATGCCGTAGCAGTCGTTGTTTTAAAATTTTTCCTTTGAAAAGGTGTTATTATTTCTAATTTGAAAAGGTTTTCTACTATATCATTATTTGTCTGTTAAAGTTTAATCGTTGGGTCTTTTGTCAATATCTTATATGTGGATTCATCATTAAGAATATCATTCATTCTTGAACTATAGTCATGTCTATTCATCGCAACTGTTATATTACCTTCATCTGCATTTAGAATTAAAATGTCCCGGTTATTTTTCAAAAAATTTTCTGTTCTCTTAACGTTGTTAAGAATTAACTTGTCCCTATGACTTAATCTCATTTTATTCATATTGTTATCAATTATAGTAGTTAGTCTAGTCCTTGCTATTTCCTGTACTTTTTTTCCCTTAATAGTCTGAACAAAATCTTCTCCATCTGCTATCATCTTTAGAACCGGAAAGTGTCTTTTTGTGATGGGTAATGCGTGTTTATTTGCTAATGAAAGAGGCCATTGTGTATCTATTGGACTGTCTTTATCTGATTTGTTTATAAACCCCTTTTTGTTAAATTTAATACCTAATTCTTTTTTCTGTAATTCAACTAGTTGATTAAATTTCTTCTTGCGTATATTCTTAACTTTACCATTTAGTTTTAAAGCTAATCTATTTTCATGTTTTAACAAATTATCAATCACTTCATTAGTAAAATATTTACCTAAATTGTATTCTATTTGTTCTAACTGTTTCCTATTACTTTCTAATATATAGAGTTTTTGTTTAATACTTAAACTAAGGATCTTGTTCTGCATTATCCACATATTTCTCGAAATTGATTGTTTTGAAAATTGTAGTCCATTTTCCTCAAAAAGATTAAAAAAATTTTTAGTGGAATTCTTTATAAACTTGGTATAATACCTTAATTGCGGCAACGAATTAAAAAAGTAATATTTGCCTTTAACTTGATGTTTCTATCCCTCAAAATTTTATATTTATTTATTATCCTTCTCGTCTCCTCATTCCTTTTAAGAATATTGTAATTTATATTGCAGATATTTCTCCTTGGTATATTCTGATTTTCTAATATTTATTCTAATTTCTTCCTTTTATCTATTTTACTTTTGGCGTGCTCTCCAATTAATAAATTATTCAGTTCAATTTCTTCGACCTTTTTAATACAATTTCCAGGTAAAAAGTATTCAAGCTCAAGGTCTATTTTATACAAAATTATTTATTCTTCATCCAATATTTCGCTATCGCAATGGTAAATTGTCAATTTTAAAAAAATATTAAAAATTATACACAGGAAACAAAAATTATTCCATTACATTTTTATGAACTTTTTTAATTTTCTATCTTATTCTTATAAATTAAATGTCTGTAATTCTGAGCTACATTGTCAGTTTTCATGTTAGAAATGTTACAAATTATCAACACACCAATGGAACAAAGAATTAATTTTAAAACAGGTACAGACAATGTAGCTCAGAATTACAGACATTTAATTTATAAGAATAAGATAGGAAATTAAATAAGTTCATAAAAATGTAATAGAATAATTTTTGTTTCCTTTGTATAATTTTTAATATTTTTTTAAAATTGACAATCTTTTTTCATGAATTTTGATCTTTTAAAAAATTTGTTTAAAATTAAAAAACAAAAAATCCCTGAAGAAGCTATCCATTGAGATAGCGAAATATTGGATGAAGAATAAATAATTTTGTATAAAATAGACCTTCAGCTTAAATACTTATTACCTGGAAATTGTTTTGAGTATGTTTTAGGGTTTTTAAATAGTTTTTAGTACTTAGTTTACAATTTATTTTGTAGTGTTTTAGTTTTTAATATTGTAATTCTGTTGTTTGTAATTTTAACTGTTGTTGTTGTTCCTTATCTGAGTTTAAAAACACAAGTGCCTAAATATACCAGACTCGAAGAAGATATGTTCGAATAAAGAGAATCCATAAGTTTTCTTTATTCGAACAATCGATTCTCGATGACAGGGTTGGGTCTTGCAATTTGTTACCAAAGTGAACAGGTTTGTCAGGATATTACCGTCGTTTTGTCCAAGATTACGCTAAACTTGGCACGTCCAAGAATAAATCTGCGAAAATTGAAGCTATTTCTGCCTTTAATAAAATAAAATCAAATCTCGTTTTCGGAGATGTAATGTTGGCGTACCCAAATTTTGATAATAATTTACATTAGCAACCGATGCATTAAATTTTGCCATTGGTGCAGTGATAAACCAATTATATTCTCGCTAGAACGCTGAGTAAAACTGAGGAAAATACTGGCGGTAACGAAAAGGAAATGTTAGCTATTATATGGGCTGTGAATTCTTTAAAAAATTATCTATTCGGTACTGCTAAAATGAACATCTAGGCTGAATATCAACCCCTTACTTATGCGTTAAGTAACAAAATTAACAATAGTAAAATAAAACGTTGGAAGGCAATTCTAGAAGAATATAACTATGAATTGCATTATAGGCCGGGAAAAACGTTGTTGTTGATTCCATATCAAGAATTTCACAGGCCCAGATAAACACATTGACATCTAGTGAACACAGCGGTGAAAGTACTTCTCATAATTTAATAAATTCTGTATTTAAGAATCAAATCTCTCTTAATAAGACCAAACGCAATCATACGAGTTTAAAATAATTTTCCCGGCTTACCATAGACATATAATTACGGAGCAATGTAATGATTCGGATAATCTAGTACGAATTTTTAAACTTTATTTAAATCCGTTATAAATTTCATTAAAATTATGCACGCATTATGGGTAAAATTCAAAAGATCTACCCTTTTATTTAAGCAATAATAAAGTAAGGTTTACACAACTACAGGTTGAGGATGTCATTAGCGAAGAGGAACAGGAGAATATAATTTTGCGTACACATAATCGAGCACATATGTTAGCATTGCTCGTGAGAACAACGTTTAAATTATCGACAGATATTATTTTCCATCTAAGAATTGTAAACTTACTAGAATAATAAAGAACTGCGGGGTTTGTAGGTGATCGCCATCCCGCTTAGCCAGAGATTCAGGCAATCCCCATTGAACAATTTCCAGGGCAAATCGTCCACCTTGATATTTGATTCACAGATAACTTTTCTGTTTTGACATCCGAAGATAAGTTTGCAGTGGCAAAAGTAATTAAATCCAGAGCTGCTAAAGATATTAGGCAGCCTTTGGAGACATACTTTTCTTTCTTACCCTCGAAACTGTAATTTTCGATAACGAGAAATCTTTTAATTCAGTTTCTACTACCCATATGGTAGAAAATGAATTGGGTATTACAATTTATTGTACACCCCCAAACACAACTTGTTGTTTCCACTCAAAACTTCAAGAGTTCATGCGCTGTCTTAAGGCTGAGAGAGCTCATGCCACCTTCGAGGAGTTACTGGAAAGATCAGTCAAGGAATATAATTTGTCAGTTCAAACAACAACTTAAAGTAAACCTGTCGAAGTATTGTATTATTTGTTAGAAGAGTCAGTAGTGATCCACAGCAGCTTGGAAATTTTCGTAGGAAGGCAATGCGTGAACTACAGGAGAAGCAAGCACCTGATCTCAGTTACCATAACAAAAGAAAGGTACCATTGAAAACATACTCGGAAGGAGATGTTATTTATGTCAGAATTAATAAGAAACTGGGTAACAAACTTACTACGAAATACAAAAAGGAAATAGTGGCTAGTAACAGTAACTCTACGGTCAAGACGCGATCTGGATGGAATGTCCATAAGAGTCTTATTGAAACATAAAATTTCTATTTTTTTTCTTTTTTTCAGATTGATTGTTGGTTATAGAATGGAATTTCAGATAGTGGACTACATATCTGCTCATCTGATAACTATCAATAGTGGTCAAAGTAAAGTTCAAGATGGAACCTTCAGAATAGTCCATTCCATAAACCTGAGACAGTATGACAATTTTGTGAAAGAGATACGGACTTACGATGAACGGAATATCCTAAAAACTAATATTTTTATCCCATCCTGGAAGAAGAAGTAATGCAAACTTTGGACTTAATCCGAAGTATTGTTGCTTTTAATAATAATCAAAATAACGATTTTAACGATAATACTAATGATAAAAACTAGTAAAAAAAAGCTTAAATTCGGCTGTTCAAATCTTTGAGTATCTTGCACCAATATCATAAAAAATGTTAACTACTGGGTTTAATCAAAAATTATATAATTTACTATAGTGTCAGAAATACTCCACAAGAAATTCAACATGCTATAGAGTTCAGCGCCAAAATGTAAGTTGACAACATTTTCAAAGTTGCTTATGTGTTGAAAAACATCAAATTTGGTGTATGCAGTGTTGCCATATAAACAGTTTAATTGTTTATCCCAGTTTTTGGGATATTTGTTCTCTTTATTATATATTTTTACCATAGAAATGGGAAATAATGGATATGAATAGACAGAGTTGGTCAATGTTTGTACACACTTTACTACTTTTCATGTCACAATGTTATGTTTGAATTCGTAACTTTTTTTAACACAATTGCAAAATTTGGTTGTATTTTTTACTTAATTAAACACGTCTAATTTTAGTAAAAAGAAAAAGTATATTGAACAAATAAAATATTTTTATATTAAAAATCTGAAAAAATACATGAATAAAATAAAAAAAAAACATGTTTTTAATGAAAAAACAACGCTAAACACTACTAAAAGTTGCCGACCAAAACTCACCTTTGTAGCCGCCAAACTATGTTCGTGTTCTAAGAGAGTACTAAAAAATTCGTGAGAGCGAACTTCTCTCTATCTTTTGTATACTTTTTGGTTTAATACAAAAAAAGTAAACAACTTTTAAAGTACAATTATGGTGAAAAAAATTGTTTGAGGATAACAACTTTATTTGGATGTGAACACATTTTTTGGTGTAAAAAAAATTTGTAAGTGAAAAAAATTTTTTGAGGTGAAAAAAATTTTTGGAGGTGAAAAAAATTGTTTGAGGTGAACAAAAAATTTAGTGGTGAAAAAAATTTTTTGAAGTGAAGATATTTGAGGTGAGTAAAAAATATTATTTACCTGTAAGTGACTGGTGAAAACCCTCGCCTGGGTAACAATCTTGTCGAGATGCGAGGGCTTAAGTGCACTCTACGTTTCTAATTCCCTGTGCTGAGGTACGAAGGAGTGTGCAACTAAAGGTTACTCATTTTGTCAGGATAATGAGGCGGTAGTGGGGACGTACACTGTCTGGCCCATTATCAGTACATAAAGCACGACGTACCAGCGCGCGGATTCGCCCCTTGCAAGGTGGGTGCCTTACCAGAGGCTGGTGCGTGACATATGCATTTTTAAGGTCAACGTAAAGTTAACAGTGACGAGGACTTGGGTGACTAGTTAGTGCGAAAAGAAACTAGTCGTTAACAGCTCCCCTCAGCGTCAGGGCAAAGCACTGTTGTATATTAATTGCCTAGTGCACGCAATCCATCACTATTAGAGTATTAAAAAAACCGGCCTTTTGAAAAAACCGGTTTCGGTTTTCTTCGAAAAATCGAATTAAAAAAAACCGGTTCCGGTTTCGGTTTTTGCAGAAAAAACCGGTGAACCGGTTTTTATATAATTTGTTAATTGTTTTTATTACAAACAAAAAAGAAATTTAATATATAAAGTTTTTTTTTTTTTTTTTTAACTTTTAATTTATTATTGGATCTTTCTTATAAAAGAAAATAACAATAAGTATTAAAATCTTAAATTAATGAATAATTTCTGGGTCTATTGCCTTTGCAATAGAAACTCCATTTTTTGTTTCGATAAAGTTCATCTTTCTTGCGGTTCGGCGAGAGCCAATGTGTCGACCCTCTTTAGGCGAGTATGTCCATTATAATACAGTAGATCCTGTGCGAGAGGATTTGGATGCGTTGCCAGTTTTCGTACATATTTGGAGCAGAAGGTTTTAATTTCGTCGCGAACAAATGGAGTATTAAGATCCTTGTGAATATTCGCGTTTCTAATATACCACGGGTCCCCAGTAATAAGTCGCAGTATTTTGTTTTGTCGTCTTTGTAATTTCTCTATATTAGATGCAGAAGCTGTTCCCCATAGTTGGATACCATAGGTCCATATTGGCTTAATAATAGCTTTGTAGAGAAGAACCTTGTAGGTTAGGTTGAGAGCAGAATGGGGACCAAGGAGCCACTGTAGCTGTAGTGTTTTCAGTTTAAGTTGTGTTGATTTGGAATCAATATGTTGAGACCAGGTAAGGCGTCGATCAAGGTGTATACCAAGGTATTTTATATGACTTTGCTCGGGGATATCGATGTTATTTATCCTCAGTTTGGGACAATTTCCCTGTCTCAAGGTAAAAGTAACATGTGCGCACTTTACCGGATTTACTTTTATTTTCCATTTGTTAAGCCATTTTTCGAGTTCTTTGATATGAGCCTGCAGATAACTAGAAGCAATTACAGGATTTCTGTGTACACTTATAAAAGCTGTATCGTCTGCAAAAGTTGACGTATGTATTAGGTTATTTGTGGGCATATCTGAGGTATAAAGTATATACATTAAAGGACCAAGTATACTGCCTTGGGGAACTCCTGCTGCAATTTCTCTTGAGTCTGAGATGTGGTCTTTATACTTTACTACAAACGAACGATCTAGTAAATAATTTCGCAGCAACTTGTGGGTATTTTGGGGTAACAAAGAGCTTATTTTATATAATAGCCCATCATGCCAGACTTTGTCAAAGGCTTGAGCAATGTCTATGAAGAGTGTTGAGCAATAGTGTTTGTCCTCAAAAGCCTTTCTGATTAGAGTTACTATGCGATGAACCTGTTCTATGGTGCCATGATCCTTTCGGAAACCAAACTGGTGAACGGGAATGACGTGGTGGTCGTTTAGATATGGAGTCAACGCATTTAAAAATACTTTCTCGAAGAGCTTTGATAAAATTGAAAGTAAGCTTATCGGGCGATAAGATGACACTTGGCTAGCGTCCTTGCCTGGCTTAGGTATCATTATTATTACTGATGTTTTCCATGATTTAGGGTAGCAACCCGTTCGCAGGATTGAATTAAAAATGAATAAAATTAGCCTAAGGGCAGGTGTTGGTAGTTCACGGATCATTTTTCCTGAAATTTTGTCCATGCCAGGGGATTTATTTGTTTTAATATTTTTAATTGCTGCAGTTAGAGATGAGAAACGAATTCTCATCGGGGAAACAACACGGTATTCAATAGCTGGTAAAGTTATGTCCGAGGTAGAAATATTAGGCGTAAACACTTTTTCGAGGTGATCGGCAAAAGCTTCAGCTTTGTCTTTATGGGACCTAGCCCAATTACCATCACTACAACGAATAGCAGACTCGCATTTAATCGGATTTTTAAGTCGTTTGGTGGCTTTCCAAAGACTATAATCCGTTGATTTTGTTGTGTCTAGACCTTCTAAATATGCCCTTAGAGCTGACTGTTTCTCCTCCAAAAGAGCACTATGAAGGGCTCTTTGACAGAGGTTTAGTTGAGTTTTCAAGGTAGGAGAGCGGTGTAGTTGCCATTGTCTTCTAAGGTTTCTCTTTTCCTTTATAAGATTTTGAATAGTTTTTGAGCATTTATTTTTAGTGCAGTTGTAATATTTAAAAGGTGTAGCTACTTTAGCTGCAGTTGATAATGTTTCAGAGAATTCGTTTATAGCATCTTGTATTTCGTTATAGGATTTAAGTGAAATATTTTGCGATACGTGGGAGCTTACATACTTTTTATATTTGAGCCAGTTAGTATGTTTATTGGGGAAACAAAAAGGGTTTTCGATATTTTGGCCATTTAGCATTGATATAATAGTGGGAGAGTGATCTGAGGACAGGTCGAACAAAGAGACTGTAGAAAGTTGATCGCGTCTGATGTTCTTAATGACTGCAAAATCTATTAAATCAGGAGTCTTTTGTAGATCTGTGGGCCAATAAGTGGGCTGTCCATCAGATATAACGTCAAGTTTAAGAAATGAGATAGCTTTTAATAGCTGTCTGCCCTTTGGAGTAGTGAGTCGTGAGCCCCAGAACGTGTGCTTTGCATTGTAATCTCCTGCCGCTATAAATTTATTGCCTAGCGTTTTGTAAAAAGTAACGAATTGATCATCAGTAATTTTGTGTCTGGGGGGGCAATATATAGAAGATATGGTGATGTTTGTGGCCGAGAGGCATATTGATGAGGCTTGAATGTGATCAGTTTTATATTCCGGCATTGGGAAGTGACTAATTTGATTCCTAATTATTATAGCTGCACCACCACATGCTTTGCCACTGGGATGTTTTGTATCGTATACGGAGTAACCTTTTATTCTAAAACAGTTTTTTATTGTAAAGTGTGTTTCAGAAACCAGCAATATGTCAATAGACTGAGATTTAAGAAAACTTTCAACTTCAATTTTGTGTTGGCTTAAGCCGTTTGCATTCCAGTAACATAATCTTATCTGGTTCATTTTTTATAGGCGAATGCTTGAAGCAGCATACCCTGGTTTCTTAAAAGTTCCTGCATCATGACTTGCATATTGGATATGAAATTGTTCATTGTTTGTATTAGAAGCTCTATTGAGCTTTCTAAGGGCGATTTCTGGGATGGTTCTTTAGGAGAACTAGGTTCTGAGATTTTTTGAGCGGCTGTACGTACAGAAGGAATACTGCTGAATTGGGCAGCTTGAGCATACGACATTTTATTATTAGAAATTGGGAGTGGGTTGGCAGAGAATTTGGCGTGGTTGTTGTTGGTTTGAGCAGAAGGCCCATGTTGTGAGGAGACATTATTATTATTGGATAAATATGGGAAGTCATTTGACTGGAAGCGCCGAAAAGCAGGTTTATTAGAAGTGTTTTGCGCTATTTGTATAAATACTGGGCATCCTCTGTAATTTGCGGTGTGATTACCACCACAGTTGCTGCATTTTTTATTTCTGGGGTCGCTTTTAATTTTCGTGCATTCAGATGTTTTATGCACATCACCACAGATTACACATACTGCTGGAAGCTTGCAATAACTTCTGGTATGCCCGAATTCCTGGCAGTTTAAGCATTGTGGTGGGTCTTTTCGTTTACGTGGTTCTTCTACCGTTATTCTTCGGTGAAGGAGATAACGAAGGTTATAAATTGGGTGAGGCTCGTTTCCCTTTAGTTTGCTGGACTCAAAGGCAATTTCGACTTTAAAAAGTGGTTGCGGTATTTTATCTTTATTAGTTATGTTGTGTACAGACTTTACCTTGTAGCCTTCGTTTTCTATAGCATTTGCTATTTCACTAGTTGGAACGTTGCTTTCAATGCCTTTTATGACGATTGATAAACCTTTCGCGCTTTTTAGCTGATGAGTATAGTAATTTTTGTTTTCCGAATCGAGATACGAAACAATTTTACGGAAATTTGTTTCTGTAAATGTCTGGATTTTCGTTTCAAGAACGTTTCCTCTGCGCAGAGATTCTACAAAAAAGTTGTCTTTTCCGACTGTTGCTGTTAAGGACTTCACTAAAACGTTGGAGTTTTGTTCACGTAAGAAAATTGCTGGGGGCTTGTGCTGTTTCACCACTTCAACTGTATCTTCTTCGACATCGTTGGTAGCTAACAACGAAAAACGATTTTGGCTCATTGTTTTAGCATTACCTGTTTTTTTTGTTTGTTTTGGAGTGGGATTATTTTTGGAGGAGTTGGGGCTACGCTTTCTTTTTAATATTGTAAAGTATCGATCAATCCCTATTAATGGTTTGTCGTTACATTTTTCGGAATTCAGTTTATTTGTTTTAGGTATAGCACCCTTTGAAGCGACCACTACCGACTCATTTGGGTTTGCATCATTAGTTTGTATGTTTAGTGAAAGAGAATTTTTAAGAGCTTCACTTGTTTGCTCTTTATTATTGTTAGTTTGTGCAGTTATACTACGTGTATTAGTGGGAGTATTAGTAAAAAGAGAATTACATACTGACATTATTGGTGTTGATAACGAGTTTGAAGAAGTTGAGATTGTAGTTGTTGTACATGCTTGTGATGTTAATGTTGAACAAGTATTTGTACTTGTTGTTGGTGGTGTTTTGCATTGTATGGCCCATGCGGTTTCGTTGTACAGAGGGGAACTTGCGATTTGCGCGGGTGAGCATATTAATTTGAATTTTTTTTCAGTTGTTGTTGGTGGAGAATGCCCGATAGGCATCTTTTTTAGTTATTGGTTTTTTTGAAGTTTTTTTTTTTTTTTTTTGCTTGTTTTTTTCTTATTTTTGTTTTTTATTTTCTGTTTTTAACTTTTTTAAAAAAAAAAAAAAAAGAAAACTGTATAAAACAAAAAATAACACATTTATTTAATAAGTAATTTTTCTTTAAAAAAAACGTTTAATGTTTGTTTTGTTGCTTTGATGCGGAGTTAAAAAAACACGTCTTTAAGCGTTGCTAATAAGTAGTGTAATAAAATAAAGTAATACAAATAAAAAATACATTCTTTGAAAAAAAATATACCATTTTATTTGTTGGTTTTAATATTTTTTAATATAATATCCTAAAAATTAATATTATAAAACTATATTCATATCAAATGAATAGAGATCATTAAGTTTGTAATTTGGGTCAAATTAGATACGTTAGCAATTTAAACGTTTAAAACATTTGGCAATAAATAAGTTTTTTTAATATTACATTTTAAATATGTAAAAAGAAAATTTATTTTTTACTTCTAAAATAATATTTTAGAAATAATATGCAATTTAAATCTTTTATTTATCCCATAAAAACGTACAAAACGAACTTGGAAAAATCGATAAAAATGGGAAAAACATTAAAATTTTACTTCTTTTGATTTTTTGGTTTTAAATTGTCACTCTAAAAGCGAAAAAAATACGTCACCACATAGGCATGACGTCACCAAAGTCGGCACCCAATCATAACTAACCATACCAAATCGCATCTCCCAACTAAAGGTGTGTTCACAGCGATAATGCGTTATGAAACTTTAAATGCGTTTTTCTCAAAACTTAATTTTCACACACTAGGTACCTTTTCTCGGAGAAGGTCACATAGAATGATGAATGATTTTGTACAGTCTCTTTTTTAGGATTTTGAATACTGTTTGTTGTGTTATTTAGATCAGAAATTAAACTATTTGAATTTAAAATATCTTCATCGGAATCAATCAGACTTACATCTAAATCTTCATAACCAAACAAACGATTATAAAAGTGTTCGGAAAAAATAAAAGAGACCAAGTAACGGTTAAAAAAACCGGTTAACCGAACAAAAAGACCGGTTTTCGGTTTTCTTCGAATTTACAAAATATTCGAAACCGATCGGTTAAAAAAAAAAGAAACCGGTTGACCGGTTTTCGGTTTTTTAATACTCTAGTCACTATGTGGATGGTCCGTTTTTTACGACCCACTCGTGGGAACAAAATTGAGCGATTTAAAATTGAAAATAGAAATATAAACAAGTAGGAAGAGGACGCGACGGACAGGGTGATCAGCCATGGTAGAGACGAGGGTCGTTCGGACGTCACGGTCGAGGATTCGGGCAGTACTTGTGAGGGGGATTGACCCTTTCAATCGTTCATGACAGTATTATTGAGCATGAACGGCAAGTGTTGATCGACTTTTATGTGGATGGTCTTCTGGGACTGTCGAGTTACTCCTGTGGTAAAACTGGGGCTACAGACTGACTCTGCTCTCTACCGAGGAGCATGATATCGAAAGTATATCTGCTCACAGTGGACAACAAAGGGGACATTCGGGAGAAGACTGTCCACAACTTGTTATGCAGGCCGTCGTGAAGATGCCAAGCGCCCCTCCACGTGGTATTAAGAACACCAGCCGAACGAAGGTGGAGAAGGCGCGGAGCGGGACGAGGAATTCTGTGGTGTATCTGGATAAGATGCCGAAGAGAGATCCTTTTACGTTCTCCGCGAGGGACAGGCACCTTCTGAGACGGCACCGACAAAGCGTCGCTAAATTCGAAAAAATCTACGGCCCTGTCAGTACCGTTCTGGGTTGGTCCACTCCCGGGAAGAAGCAGGGATGCAGCTGCCAACCCTGACATTACTCAGAAGAGTAAAAGAGGGGGTGGCTTTATCCACCTGACGCATGGTAGGCAATACGGAGGGTGCTGCCCCAATGACCAAGGCGCTCATGTCTTCGGAACGAGCAGCGAAAGGCAAAGGAGCGACACCCAAGCTAGTAGTGGGCAAAGTGGTCAAGGCAACGGATAAGGGAAAGAAGGCTAGTAATCCCTCGTCGGATTCCTCTATTGGTTCCCGTAAGGAGACCAATATAGGAAAAGGCTCGGGTAGGAACATGTCTTCCAAACCAGGGGTGCCGAACTCAATGAAGAGGTCTGATGCACCACCGGCTGAAGCTTTTAAGGGTCCCAACAACAAGGAGAGCATTAAGAGAGTCAGATCTGGAGATGATCAGCCTTCTTCATCAAACAAGAGGGTGAAGAAGTCGGCGAGCCTGGATAATCATCTTCATCGTCATCGATCGGAATGATGCAGATGGGAGGATCGGGTGATTGGAACACCCATAGGGAGGCATTTTAATAGGTATAAGGCGGAACTAAAAAAGGCAAAACGGCTCTCATGGAGGCAGTTCGGTGAATCCATTGATAGCGTCAACGAGCTGTCTAGATTCCGGCGGATTTTATCCTAGGACCCGGGGGTATGTTCAAAGGTATGATAGCTCATGGATAATCAGGGTAATTTTCATGGAGAGAGGTCAGGGTAATTTTCATACCCAAGTCTGGAAGGGCAGGCCACTCGAAGACGGGGGATTTCAGGCCTATTGGTCTGTCTTCATTCCTATTGAAGACACTTGAGAGACTGATAGATCTCTGCCTTAGGAGTAATATTGATACCCACCTCATTAGCAACGCTAAAAATGCCTACCTTAAGGGTAAATCTGTTGAGTGCGCTACATGAGGTGGTGGGTTGTATTGAGCACGGTCTAAGGCATAAGTAATATACTCTCTCGTTTCTGTCATAGAAGGAGCCTTTACTAACATTAGGATTGAGGCGATTAAGGATTCATTGGTGGAGCTGGGTGTTTAGAAGCACGCCACAGGCAGCGTTGGATATCCTACTGCATCTGTCCCCTATTGAACATTATGTGAGGAGTGTGGCTGCTAGGAGCTTACTTAGACTCTACGAGTCTTCGTTGATTAGACCTAGGCTGGATGATCACACAAGAATTCTATACGAAGTGGGTCTGCTTGATCAGGGTAGTATTCCGGAGGGAATTTCGGATCATAGGAGTATGACCCTGGACTTCGGTGTAACACCACCGGTGGAGTTCTGGGATAGGGAAGTTAGGCGCGGATCCGCCTGTTTTAGGGGTGGGCAGTATTTACGGACGGGTCCAAGATGGACACTGCACCGGCACTGGTGCCGGTGTTTATATCGCTGACACTGATGTGAAAAGGGAGGTCTGTGGTGACAATTTAAGTCGATAGTCAGGCTGCGATAAGGGCACTGAAAATCCATACTGGTCGGACGGTGTAGGAAAGCTCTGAGGGAGCTCATGGTTGCATTCACAGTAAGGCTGTGTTGGGTAACCGGACACTGCAAAATGGATGGCAATGAGGTGGCGGACGAACTCGCGGACGCAGGGCCAACCAGGGTTCTACTAGGATTGGATAGAATTCGTTTCAGGACCCTTATAGCGTTCTTGACGGGGCATTGTTCTGTTAGGGCTTTTACGAGTAAATGGGATAATGCCATACAGGACTTCTGCAGACTGCGGGGATGCCGAGGAGCTCAAGACGATTGAGCATTTACTGTGCCACTATCCTAGGATGCAGGGTGTCAGACAGAAATGGCTAGGGGATAGATTTTACGACGAACTGGGGTGTATCGCTGGATGTAATCCAGCCGATCTACTAGGGTTTGTTAAGGAAGTAAGACGGTTGTTTTTGATGGGGGACTGTAGGGGAGTCTTGCTTTGAACCTGTCAACTTTTTTCTTCTTTACTTCTCTTTCTCTCTTCTCTTTCTCTCTTTCTTCTTCCTCTATACTGAAAACTGCTCAGGACGATGTCCACCAATCTCCGCATGCGTCTGCTCACCATTTCAACAGATGGGCAGACTGACAGACGGACAGAATGACAGACAGACGGACATCGCTAAATCGACTTAAAATCGGGAAGGGATCACGAATATATATACTTTATGGGGTATCAGACCTATATTTCGACATGTTACAAACCATATATGGTGGAGGGTATAATAACAAAAATTAGAAAAATAGTAATGTAAGAAATAAAAGATCATTCAATGTAATTAGTACTACATGGAAGTATATTGCTGGCACTCCAGACCACGAGGACTTAGAAGTGTTTTATATCAATAAATTAGATAAAAATAATAATAAACAAGTCATAATTAATAAAATATTAAACGACAGGTTAAATAACGAAATATATAATAAAATGAAATGTCAAATGCAAATGCAAATACAGTTATTTGAATAATGATATAGCCCAAGAAACATTTTTACGGACTCTCCGACACGTACGGATTCATGAATCCGGTTATACTGCACGTTTACGGACCGGTTAATACGTATTCGTCAAAGCATGTACGTAAACGGAACATTAACGGACCGTATTATTGAATTTTCGAACACAATACGTTTTGACTCCGTTTTGGTTCATCCGTTTCTGTATCGTCAAATACGGACTTCCTAGAATTTCATTAGTTTTTCTTTCGTTGCTTTTGAATTCGTTTTGGTGTCAAAAACGAATAATTGAAACATGTCTGTTATTATTACACGGGTCGCGCGCTGAAGTTTAGAAAAACAGATACACGGAAAATAAATTTAATTTGAGGTAAATATATATGAATTTTAAACAAGTTTTACGGTGATGTGCGCAAATGAAAATATTATCTGCCTATTCATAATAGATTTTGTTTAAAAATGTGCAAATTTGCGTTACATGCTACATCATTTCATAAACGCCACTAATTAAACCAAAATTAAAATTTTGTTTTATTTTTTCATGATATTTAATGGGCCATAACCGCAGTGATGGATACAGATGCTAGTTATGCTGGAGATGAACATTTCATTTAATTAAATTTGTAAAAGTTTTATTTTATTTTGTTATTTTATTTTATTACATATCTATATAAATAATATTAAAGAAAAAAACTATAATTTGTTATTCCAAATTAAAAAATTTAGGCATTTACATAAATCAATTTTGTTGTTGAAAATATGGTAGGAGTACGGATCCGTAAACAGTCCGTCATTGACGGACTTTCAACGGACAACTCCGTTTTTCATCCGATATATCCGGTCCGTAAACGGTCCGTCATTGACGTCAACAATTTTGTTGTTGAAAATATGGTAGGAGTACGGATCCGTAAACAGTCCGTCATTGACGGACTTTCAACGGACAACTCCGTTTTTCATCCGATATATCTGGTCCGTCATTTAACTTTACAAAATCAAGTAAGACTCAAAAAAGAGCAATTAATAAATAACAATTACGCCATTCAATGGGTAAAAGGTGGAAAAATTAATTCCATAATTTTAAATAAGCTACCCAACAAACAATACCGTTTTCGGTCCGTTATAAACGGAATCCAGCTCCATCGAAACTGATTGGAATCCGTTTAAAAGTCCGTCAATGATGGACCGTTTACGGACCGGATATATCGGATGAAAAGCGGAGTTGTCCGTTGAAAATCCGTTAATGGCGGGCCGTTTACGGATCCGTATTCCTACCGTTTTTCAACAAAAAGGATTTATTGAAATGCCTAAAGTTTTTAATTTGGAACAACAAATTATAGTTTTTTTTCTTTAAATTTATTTATATGGATATGAAATAAAATAAAATAACAAAATAAAACTTTTACAAGTTTAATTAAATGAAATATTCAACTCCAGCATAACTAGCATCTCTATCCATCACTGCAGTCATGGCTCATTAAATATCATGAAAAAATAAAACAAAATTTTAATTTTAGTTTAATTATTGGCGTTTACGAAATGATGTAGCATACAACGCAAATATGCACATTTTTTAACAAAATCCATTCAGCTCGATTCTTAATATTCCCGGGGAATTCATTTTTCCCGAGAATAAAATTTTCCTATTCTAAACAGACGGGGAGAAGAATAGAAGAGAGAGGGAATTTCAAGTATTCGAAATCAGCTGGTTTGCTTCAGTTGTTTTGTTTTGGTTGCAAATTGTGAAATCATTTCTGTGAAAATAAAAAGTAAAGCTTGTTAAAAAGTTGTTTTGAAACAATTTAAAATAAATAAAAATGTTAAGTGTAGCGTTTCTGATGGTAGCTGAAGCTGAAGCAGAAGATCAGCAGCAGTATAGGCGGATCAAATGATAGCACGAAGAAAGTTACGTGATGCCAGCAATCCACTTGAATTACCGCAAACTTTGTAAGTACAAAAACTATTATCAATATTTATTTGTTCATTTTATTAAATAGAATTTTACTTTTCAAAGGTTTGAAAAGTATTACAGGGTGAACAAACCGACCTTCAAATATTTATTAGATGTGTTAACGTCGCACATAAAGCCAAAACATAAGTCTTTTGCAGAATCCCCTCTCGTGAAATTAAGTGCAGCTCTACGTTTCTTTGCCGGAGGTGGTTACCAAACGGGTATAGGAAAAGATTGCGACGTGTCTGTGGCCCAATGTACCCTCAGCAGAGCTCTGACTGAGGTTGTAGATATATTTGAAAAGCATCTATGCCCAAGGTGGATAACTTTTTAAGAAGAATATCTGAGAGGCAATAGTAACTATTGGCTCCTTGGTAAGCTTTTACATGACAACGAAAATATGCATGCATTAACAATGTTTTGTTTTTTTAATAGGAGACGCAGGATATCCTTTGGAACCGTGGCTTCTGACCCCTCAGAGATCTCCAGAGGAAGGGTCGGGTGAAATGAAATTCAACGAAATTCATTCCAAGTGTCGCAATGTGGTTGAACGCACCAATAGCGTCTTGAAAAATAGATGGAGGTGCCTTCTTGGTGCTAGAGAGCTGCACTACGCTCCAAAAAAGTCAGCTAAAATAACAAATGTTTTTTGTGCATTGCATAACATCTGTATTTATTTTAAATGCAATGCTGATGTAAATGATTCAGAAACTCTAGATTGTTTTACCACACAAGGGAGTGATGTGGTGTCCTTAGCCTCACCGCAGTATTTGTCCGTTGCCCAAAATATTAGAAAAAACATTGGCGATAATCTATAACAAACATTCTTACATTTTATTAAAAAAACAGACTTAAAAAAAGCAATTAAAAAATAAAAAGTGCAAATAAAATAAAACTTAAATTTTAGAACTAAAAAACAAAAATAGTTCATATTCACAGTAGTTCACATTTCTTTGTACTTATTGCTTATACTTATTTAAGGCGTTCTATTTCTAACATTTTATTATTTTCTATTAATTTTTTCCTCTACTTCCCGGTGTCTCAATTTTTCGATAACATTATTATACCGCTTTTGCTCTTCTAGTTCATAAAGCTTTTTTTGCTGTTTTATCTCTTGTTTTTTTTAAATATTCTAAAAAAATATCGCTATAATTTTTTTTCATAACTTTCCCATGACCTTTCATCTTTTCCAGCATCTTTTTTTGTATGGAATTCTTCTCTGCAAGGACGTCGGCTGAAGAGACGTGTGTGGACAATTCAGCTTGTTCCCTTTTTATTTTTTTCGCCAATGGCTCTTGGGTTGAAAGTTTGTCACTTTCGAGCACATTTGTTTCTAGCCCATCGTCTGCTACTAAAAACTCCTCTAATGTAGGTGGAACTGTTTATTCAGGTTACTTAGAGGAGCCTAATCCAAAAGCGTTAGCCACAACTTCGACAGACTCCTTCATACCAATTAAATTGTATATAGTTTCTTCATTTGCCGAAAACTTATTTTCCATATTGGGGCCTCCACCAGTTCCTTTGGATTGTTTAAGGTTCTGGGCCGCCTTGTGCCGCACATACTTTTTCTGGTCGCACCTTACCTGAAAAATGTTTTGCACTTTTAACATTTGTGTCCATTGTAAAGGACAAATTTTGCTGTACATACCTTCTTCCACTCGGCAAAACTTTTTGATGGTGGCCCTGCCAAGTTTAATTCCGCCTACAAATTGCGTCATACCCGGTTTAGCTCCTCTTTGGATCCTTTAAACATCCTGCGAGCAATACTAGGTTAAGCCTGCATTGTGTTCAAAAGACTATCCATTTGTTTTTTGTTTGTTGTTTTTGACCTTGCAATAATGCCATAATAATATTATAAAAATATTAATGCTTATATATACCATTTGTTCATAAAAATTTTAAAATACTTACATTTTTTCGCATCTTTCCCTTCCAATTTTTTGGCAGATTTATTCCCAAAAGTTGTGACCACATTCTTCCTTTTATTGACATTCGTAATATCTACTTTTTTCCCGGTGAAGATTTTCCCATTTTCTAAGTTCATTTAGAATAAGGGAAAAGAGAAAAAAATCGCCGGGGAGATTTTATTAGGAATAGGGGAATAAGGAAAAAATTTCCAGGGAATTGTTATTGAGAATTAGGCTGATTATGAATTGGCAGACAATATTTTTATTTGAAAAATTGCATAAATTTGCGCACATCACCGTAAAACTTGTTTTAAATTTCATATATATTTACCTCAAATTAAATTTATTTTCCGTGTACATGTTTTTCTAAACTTCAGCGCGCGACGCGTGTAATAATCACAGACATGTTTCAATTATTCGTTTTTGACACCAAAACGAATTCAAAAGCAACGGAAGAAAAACTAATGAAATTCGAGGAAGTCCGTATTTGACGATACAGAAACGGATGCACGAAAACAGAGTCAAAACGTATTGTTTTGGAAAATTCAATAATACGGTTAATTTTCCGTTTACGTACATGCTTTAACGGATACGTATTTACGGTCCGCAAACGCTAACTCTACTTAAAATTTGTTTTTATCTCTTATACACATCACAACGTTCTGTTTCGGTATTCCCATACCACTTAACCCCACCGAAGTAAAATAGCATAACTGGGCTATGAACTATGGAAAGCTTCAACAATTCCGCTAACTCTTCAACAGATGGCGGGCAACAACCGTTCCAAGAATTATCATCTCGCGCAATACGGTGTTGCCATATTTGAACCCTTCATCTTCCATTACCTTTCATCTTTTCTTTATCCCCTTTTCAAAGAAAGCAACACATTAGTAGGAAGAATTTCCTGTGTTGCTCCTGTTTCCAAAAAAAGGAAGAAAAGATGCCATTTGCATCAATTGAAGAGGCGATGGAATACGCCAAAGTAAATGTAATGTATAACAATTCAATAACCTTGTTATATTATTAAAATTCCATTGACAAATTATATGAAAACATTTTATTATATCCAGTAAAGAAAAATGGAAAAATTATAAAATTATTATTAAATGCAGTAATAAAAAAGTTTAAATGCAAAGTAGGGAAAAAAATAAATGTGTAAAGTATAATTCTGTTTAAATTTGTAATGACAATCAATTAGAAAATCTTAGCAATCATACCTGCATACCAAACATTATCAAAAGCCTATCATCATCCTGCACCTACATCAACAGTCAACATATTCCATTAATTAAAACTTATTTCCTGAAGTGATCCTGCTTAACGATTACAACGATAAAATAAAAAATTTTCGGATGAAAGATATCCCATATTTTTTAAAATGGAAAACAATTGAGGGCAATTGTGCTTAAGAGGGAGAATTTAACACTCGATACATTTAAAATTAATTAACAACAATAAAAACGAACAAGCTTTTAATGCTGACGATGTCTACGGCTAAAGGTATTGAAGTATACGTGTTTTCTTATTTAGTTATATTTAGTGAATAATAATACATACCTTGTTACGCAGCTGCACCCTTATTTTTTATAAGTTATTAATTACACACTAATCGAGGTGAAAGTACATTATGTAACATTTTTCCTTTTTTAAAAGAATATGTTTGTTAGTTTACAAATTAATTTATAAATACAATTATTTCTTAAACATCTAATTTATAAAATATGGCTTAACAATCAAATCTTTTTCGTGGCACAACTTTTCTTCCACTCCGTGTTCACATAATTTATATTAAAATTTTATTTTTTAAAAAAATGGGTTTATTAGTTTACAAATTAATTTATGTATACAATTCATTTCTTAAACCTCTAATTCATAAAATATGGCTTAACAATCAAATCTTTTTGGTGACACAACTTTTCTACCACTCCGCGTTCACATAATGTCTATTCGAATTTCGATTAACATTAACAGTTTCCCTGTTTGCATTTTCCTCATTAACATAATTACTATTCGAAATATCATTATCATTAAGGTTGTTCACGGTATGCTGGTTATCAGGTTATGTGGTTAAACGCTTATATCAACAACAACAAAATACATTAAAAGAAAATAACCAACTTTGCGCAACCCATACCCTTGTTTACAGATTATGTGGTTATATGCTTATTTGCAGTGTTGGAAAACAGTACAAATTTAACTAACTGGCAGCACAAAAAAAGCTACTCATCATGATATCTCAAATTTTATATATAATGTTGGTAGCATTGGCATTCACATCTGTTTTTTATTTATAAAAAATCAGAGCACAAAATACTTGTTTTGAGAAAATTGCAACAATGGAAGCTCAGCGATCAAACTATAGAGAAAAGCAACTTCAAATAGAAAAGTTCGAGTGGGCGAAGTGGGTTGATAAAAAGAAATTGGAAATTAAAAAACAAAAAGTTGACAATGATTTTGAAATAAAAAAATTAGAACTTGAACAAAATGAACGTTTAAAAATTTATAAAATAGAAAAGAAACACAAAATAATAAATAAATAATTTTTTTATACTATTAATTTAAAAATGTCTCTTACTAAAAAATTAAAAAATATAGTGATTGTCTTTTAAGCTACGGGGTAGGTGGTACAATAGCAGCGATATTGTATTGGTCTTCGCTCGTTGCATCAGCTGCGTTTTCAAATTGTGAAAAATTGCGGTCTTCCAATAAAATATTATGCAGCACACAAACTGCACAAACTGCTTGACTCTTTTTATTTTTATTTTTTAGGATTCCGAAACAGTTTTCTACCCTAACACGGTATTGGCTGTGACTTTTGTTGAATTCAGCTTGAGTATTCACAAAAGTTGAATTACTTCGATATGGTATTATCAAGTGTTTTGCTAATCAATCCATTCTTCTCAACTAAATAAGCGAGAGGTGGCAGTTCCAATGAGAGATTTCTTAAATACTTTGGAATCGTGGTAGCTTCCTGGACTACCCACTTCTGCGTGCCTTATTTGCAGTTTATGGTCACACACAACTTGCAGCTTTATTGAATATATTCGTTGGCGAGAGAAATATACCTCATGGTTTTTGTTGAGTTTTTGAGCCAGCTTAATCTCGCTTCCGACTATATAACCAATACAATATGGTAACTCATCGAATGTCTGAGCAACGAGTTAACGACGATCCGCCGGATTAGGCCAATGAATGTAATCTGGCATTTTTTTTAAATTGCTGAAAACACTCTTTCGGTAATTTTAGTCAGAGTACCACCATCTCCAACTCCAAACGTTCTTGAAATTTTGCACACTGAAGCACTTACTCCCGATGAGCCTAAGCGGTACATCACGATTGTGGGCAGTTGCAAATTCATACTAGGACACTGAAAGGCTATAAATATACTTATAAGACGAGTGAATTGGGTTTTGCTGACACGTAGCATTTGCAAAAAACGTCCATCGTCGAAAAAACAGAGTACATTATCTCGCCAATGAATAGATTTCGGCTCATGTAGCTCATCTCCTCGTCGAAAGGAACTCATTATTGTTAAATCCTCCATTAGTTCATCAATTTCCTCATCAATGGCATCGTGGTTATGGTTGGGGAAAGCTATGTCTACAAACGTAAAATCCTTAATATTTGAAACTTATAAATAGCCGATTACTTACCTTCAATAAATTCTATTTCCGAAATAGCTATATTTATTCTGAAGTCTATGATTTGTTGTTTTATGCTCTGCTTAGGCATTTCACAATTTCAATTGAACATTTATTTTGAATTTATTTCTTGTCAGAAAAAAATCATCGAACAGCTGATTGAAAAATATAAATCGATAACCAACATTAAAGGGTGTTCACGGTGCCCAGAGGTTATTTTTAATTTTATAACCAAATAAGCTGATAACCAACCTACCGTGAACAACCTTTTTATGACTACGTACGGAGCTAGTTAAGGGTTGTGGTCCTAAAAATATATGTTGTTCGTTTTTCCTATATTGTACACCTTCATCATCCCTTATAATAAATGATCGAGGTTACTTGACCACGGAACCATAATGATTTTGGATATTTCTTAAACATAACATTGCCGCCAGGTTTTAATGTGTTATGATTTTTTGCATCCTTGTTATCATTTTTTGTAGATTTTAAAATTTTGTTAATTGTTTTGTTTTTCAGTCTCTTCTGTATTCTTGACAACAGACGAGTTCACGCATAAATATCAAAGTTCTAATTTGTTTGTAATATTACGGATAATTTTGCAATTAACAAAAACAATAATAAACAATACAAATTTAATTGTGAGCTCTTTTGGTCTATACATTTTCGGAGAGTCTATAGTGTATTCAGTGAGAGTATTAACTTATACTTTCCCTTATTCGAACTATAAGTTCGAGTAAGAGAAAACGATCAGATGATTTGTTACCTAGCACATCTAAAAATGATAGGAAAAATAACAATTACTTTCAACCACTACAAGTACTTATCGATGACAACGTACCAGCTAAAATAATATGGATGATTCCAATATTAAAAGATTAAAACTAGTTCTTCCACCTATAACTATAACTGAACAAGATATGGAAAAAATTCAACAAATGTGTAAAGATCTTTCAATTATAAATTATTCAATTCGAAAGATTTCGATTGGTCATAAACTTTTTTGTGAATTACTAACTGATGTAAAGGTAAATTAGTAGTCGGGGTCTGTGGTTTGCTTGGTGTTGTTTTTTTCTTTTTGCTGTATTTTTGTAATCAACTTGCGAGTATTTAAATAAATTTAATAAAAATTTAGGGTTGAGGATTAGAATTGGAGTAAAATTTTACAAATTTTGATGACCTTTGTATTCGTTCTTCTTTTATATATCGTGAATATTTTTCAGTCAGTCGGTATCTTTATATTTCTTTCAATTTATTTTGTTATATATAAAAAAAAATGAAAAAAACAAAAAAAATCAAATTCCATAAAGTCATATTTTCAACACACTGGCCCTGTGCGAGGTGGCTGAATGAATTCTAAACTAGACACAACTTGACAAAAGTGTTTAAAACTGTTTTGATAAATATTTGAAAATAATTTTAAATATTTTAGAAATTTTGAACCCTGAAGTTGGTTTGGATATTATTTAGCCAGTTCGCACCCACCCACTTTCATTATTATGAAATTGAAAAACAAAAATCTAAATAATTTTTGATTTTTCAATTGATTGACCTTCATTTATAAACGACAGAGACCTGATCAGTGGTGTTGGTCGTCGTTGGGGCACTTTAAACATGATTGAATGGATTGGTGTCTTAGCTAGACTTTGCGCATAATATTCAATAACCATACTACAATGTAATTTTGACTAAAAATTTAATATAAGTTTTTATTGGGGAGGATAAATTTGTTTCTATCGAATTCCTTAACATTTTTAATTGTGGCAGACGTTTCATCAAGTTGTGAGTTTTTAATACAGATAGCCATAATTTTGTACAGTGTATCGATGGTATGATCGATTGTTTTGCATATGACAAAGAAAAAAGCTTTACCTACGTATTTAAACAACCATAGCTGAACTCTCTTGAGTTGATTGTCAATTAGAAAAAATACATTACTTCCTTTCCTATCCAACCTTTGAAGTAAGAAGATCATTAATTTAGTGAGTGCAGTGGAATTTTTTTCTGATATATGTAAAACGCGGTACAATTAAATTCGTCGACATCCTAAATTGTATAAAGCAATTTTAAAGAATTAGTTAAGAATTCTTACTGTCATTATCAGAAGTACAATAATTTACAAAAATTTTTGCGAGAACCGGGAAAAAATAAAATAATTTAATAATTTGACATACGGTTGTGCCAGTGCAACGAGGCAGTGTGATTCAGATTTGGATTCCATTTGGAATTGCCCCAAATCTGTTAATGAACAAGGGAATTCCGATTACTTGCCAAAATCTAAAGGAAGGTGTCTCAATTATCTACCCTGCCTCTAGAATTTATCACCCTATTCTGGGTTACCTTTGGAGTATGTAACTACACCACGGGATTTGTTCATCTGTGTTATTCGTTACTAAGAACTGATTTTGTTATTATAACAGAGTGTCGACAAAAGAAATCCCTATTAACAACGTTTGTTACACGTGAACTTTATCGGAGTTCTTATTGGTGCACCCACAACTGTAGCGATAAAACAACGGTCAAGCAACAAAACAAAAAGATAAAACACACTCGATTATGCAGAATTTTTAGAGTTGCGGTTTTTTTTATAAGTAACAAACATACAGCGTCATAAAACACAAAAAAAAACATCTTTGGTACCATCGAATCCAAGAACCGCTACCTTCGGCCAACACCTCGATTCATAAGGCGATATTCTGGCGCGTGTACGAAAGACTCCTCATCCGAAAATTAATTACCATATTAAAGTTACTTGCCATTATAACTTGTTAAAATCTTCAGAACATTGGTAGAAGTAGGTTCATCCAAGGGTAAACGATAGCATTGAAGCTCGGACATCCTAAATTAATGCTGTATACGTTCTGCATTCTACTTTTACAAATAGAATTCTGTTAAGCAATCATATAATTTTGGTCATTACGGGCCTTTTGATTAGCATTTAGAAAAATTTAAGATATTTTGGCAACAATTTAAATTTCCTTACATAGTGGTATAGATATTAAACGTGATCACCTACAGTTGCACCGCTTTGGATAATTAGAAACGGTTATATTGAACACAGATGGTAGAGTAAAATAAAAGTACATATAATATTCCTCTGTCTAGCAAAGGAACGTTCACAACCAATACATAATATATGGTTAATTGGGATTCCTAAAGGTGGTGATTTAAGAACGTCAATTATACAGTTTTAAGAATATAGTTATTAAAATTTTTTTTTTTTTCAAATATATTTTACCCAGATGCAGGGTAATGTGATCATGTTATAAACCATCATATACAGTTCTTATAAGATATACATGTCCGGCGGTAATAGGCATTACTGTTTTAAGATTATCATAATTAAGATTTAATTATTAGCCCTTTAGTATAAATGATTTTTTTTACACTACACGATCATTAAACCAAATCGTCATAATTAAGTATCAGTAAGTACGTCGAATATGCAAACAAATAACATTATACCACTAATATAATAATTATCTTTAGCCAACGTCATACAACTCCAACAAATCGAGAGGCCTCATCGTGTTGTTGTAGCAGTATATTGGTGAGTCAAATTTAATGAAGTTCGTCTTATTATAGATATTGTTTATTTGCATATTATTTATTAACATTCACTAATAAAAGTAACAATTCATTTACTCTTTCATTGTCATATGGACAACATAAGAGAGTGGGTTTGTTTTTGTAATAATTAGAACTCTAATAATTTAAAAGGGAACAGTTGATATTGAAATTTACTGTTCTAACTATATTAAATGTTGCATCTATTAATGTTAAACCAACATCATACTGAAGTAGTACAATAATTAAGTTGTGTTTTTTTTGTTCCGTTTGGTTAATAAGTTTATGATCATTTGCATGGAGCAATGGATAACGAAAATAGATGTTAAGTTATAGATTGATTAACCCTTATGAGTTTTTTAGTTTTTGGTTAGCATTCGGTAATTTCTGGGTACCTTTTGACCAGTACGACTAAAGTATTACAAACCTTTTTAGACTAAGTTTTATTATAGTAGATTCACCTAGGGATCTGTTAAATTTGATTTAAGGTTTATCAAGAAGAAATAATAATTAATGTTAGATTATTTACTATTCCTAAGTATTTTTTTTTGTCGAATGTATAAAAAGGTAATGAATTTTTATATTTTATGAATAAAATTGTATTAACATGGAATGGTAAATACTGTTGAAAGTTTTCTTACGTGATGCATTAGGAGGATAAAGTAAAGTTTAAAATGAGGGGTTTTAACTTTAGATTTACGCCGCTAAAACCAAAGGTAGGGTGGGTCCTGAGGCGCCGGTCTTCAACAACATCTTAAAGACCCAAGACGAAAAGTATTTCGTATCGATTATCAACTTGTATTTTTTACTAGCTTTGGCCCATGTTTGTTTTGCTTCGGCTGTTAGAGCATGAAATAATAAATCTCGGGAGTCTATAATAATATTTGTGTAATAGGGAATATATGTGAAGCTAGGAAAGATAGGTGGACACGAACCCCCCAACCCGACTGCTTGCTAGTGGCATAAATGGCTCCCATTAGTCCTTCCTAGTCCTCTTTTAAACAGTTTGATAGCCTAGAAAAATCTTTACATAAATTTGAATATCGTTTGTTTAACTTTTGGTTGCATCATATATATATCTGTTTGCAACAATATATCCACAGTAAACCCCTGTACATTACACTGACTAGCATGATGCAGTTAAGTACCTTTAAGAAAAGGATATAGAGTATTTTTCCTTTACACCAAAACATGATAGACCGTACAAAGTGGTTTTGTCTGGTTTAGATAAAATTGACCCAAATCAACTGAAGGCGATTCCTAACAAGTTAGGACTTCATTGTACGGATGTTAAACCTATTTTCAGAGATATTGAAAATCAAAGAGAAATTATCCTCTATATTGTTTATTTCAAAAAAGATGCTATAACTCTTAAAGAACTTAGAGAAAAGTATTAAAGCATAAATTACATTAGAGTCAAATTGAACTACCAAACAAAAAAATCAAATAAATTTACGCAATGTTATAATTGTCAAATGTTTGGACATGGGTCAAACAATTGTAATATAAAAACTTTTTGATCAAAGTGCGCTGGGCAACACAAAACATCTGATTGTACAGCTAATACCATCAAATAAGCAAATTGGAATGAGCAGCATAAATCTACATATATTGGTTGTCGCAGCAGGAATGCATACATTACTTTAAGGCAACGGTATAAAAATGGAAATCGTCCAGCTAGACACATTCATCAAGTTACGACTTCAAGATCAACTAATACGAGCAATATTCAACAAAGTACGTCTAGAAGTCAGCACTCGTCTGGTAATATCGGTTATGCTAATGTTGTATCTAATACTTGTATTTCAAATGATTTGTTTTCGATAAATCAACTTAAAGAGCTAACATTTGAACTGATTAATAACTTTAAAAATTTTAGATCTAAGGTAGAACAGTTTGAAGTCATTACTTCATTAGCCTTTAAATTTCTTACGTAAACATATCTCAAAAAATTAAAATATTAACATGGCCTTCCAACACACAATTGGAAGGTTGGTAGATTGGAAGAGGCTGATGGGGCCCGAAGGCATGCAATATTTATACTGAATGCCGAGTCTCTACCAGGTCTCGTCCAGTCCAAAGGCCTACTTTCGTATAGATTTCATCAAATCCAAATGAAGGTCTACATAAGCGAAAAGATAGGTGAATCAGCAGATACCGCGTTAACACTAATGTTGTATCTGAAGGTGAGAGTACATATTCGTAAGCTCCTGATGCACTCGGGGGCGTGGAGGATCTCTTCATCACAGGACTAAGTAAAGAGTTTTGTGAAGAGGAGCTTCTCGTAGACTCTGAAGAGAAAAGTGATGTGACGGTGGTGGAGAAATCTGATTGTACTTCGGTTTCTTCAGATAAATCTCCATCACTCTAGGCTGCATCCGCAGCCCTTGTGATCCTCCTGACGCAAGGAGGGTTCGGCGTGGTCCTTATTCAGGAACCCTGGCTGAGTGGTGGCAGGATTTGTGGAATAAGGACTAACGGGTTTAAGCTGATCCAAAGTACGGGTGATGGTAGGCACAGATCTTGTTTACTTGTAAGGAACAGTCTTAATATTTTTCTTCTCTCCTCGTTTAGTAGCGAAGATATGACAGTCGCAAGCCTTGAATGTGAAAACTCTCAAATCAGGCTGGCGTCGGTGTATATGGCGCATGAAACCGATGTACCTCCGGTCACTCTGACGGTACTGGTGGAAAAGCTGGGTGCAACCTGATTGTGTGCAGTGATGTCAATGCGCACCATCAAATCTGGGGAAGCTCAGACATCAATGATAGGGGTGTGTTACTTATTGAATATATTATAAATACTAACCTAACTTTATAGGGGCAATGAACCAACGTTCATTACCAGGAACAGACAAGAGATACTGGATGTTACCCTTGTCTCTGATGAACTTGAGGATAGGATTGGGAACTGGAAAGTTTTTGATGACCATAGCCTTTTAGATCACCGTTATATTGACTTCTGTCTAAATGAGTTAGATAGTATCCCACAGCCTGCTTTTCCACCGAACGTTCGGAAAGCAGGCTGGGGGAAATACAGGGAAACATTCTGCAGATTCTTTTCGGGGGTAACTGCCACGAACGTTCGGGATATAGGGGACATTGAGCGATCAGTAGAACAGGTCACGAGGGCCATGAATGACTCGCTACTAGCTTCATGTCTCAAAGATAAGGCTAGGGGTAGGAAACGACCGCAATGGTGGTCGCCAGAGATAGCGAATCTTAGGAAAGTCTTTAATAGGGCAAAGTCCATAAGGGTTTCACAGGATTATAAGGATAAACTTAGAATATAGAAGAGTGCATTGAGGAAAGCTAAGAATAGGTCCTGGCTTGAATTCTGCAGCAATGTTGAGGACACCTCTGAGGCTGCAAGGCTAAGGAGGATTTTGGCTTCCACACAATACACGGTAGGATATCTTAGGAAATCGCAGGGGGATTGGACAACATCCAGTAGGGAATCACTGAGCTGCTCCTGGATACTCACTTCCCTGGTAACTGCCGAAATGAAACTTCTGCGGTTAGTACTGCATCAAGTCAACCTTCGGCAGCTGCCAGGAAGATTGTAACCGAATCCCGAATTGCATGGGCTATTAGTAGCTTCAGACCTTTTAAGTCACCCGGACCAGATATGATCTCACCGTGTAAACTGCAAGTGGTGGCCGATACACTGCTTCCATGGCTCAGGAATCTATACACGTGCTGTATCGACCTAACTTAAGTCCCTATTATGTGGAAGGAGACCAAAGTGGTCTTTATTCTCAAAGCAAGGGAAATCCTCTCACACGGGACCTAAGGATTTCAGGCCTATCAGTCTGTCATCGTTTTTTCTGAAGACACTGGAGAGACTCATTGAGAGGTATCTTAGGGAAAATATTGATCAGAGGCTGCTGTCGAGTCGCCAGCATGCCTACTGCAGGGGTAGGTCCACTGAGACGGCCCTGCACAACCTGGTCGGATTCATTGAGGGCTCGCTCGCCGTAAAGGAGTATACCATGGTGGCTTTTTTCGATATAGAGGGAGCGTTTAATAACGTTACTCAGGATGTGATAGCTGCGGCGCTATCTGGTCTTGGAGTGGACGTCGACATCAACAGGTTTGTGTACAGTAGACCGTACCACCTTATAGGCAAAAAAAAAAAGTTCACCGTACACCCTCAAATATAAAGTATTTTAACAAGAAAATTTCGAAAATGTTTTTTTTTTTTTTTTGGCCGAACGTAGGGGTCGCCATTTTATATTTTTCGTTATATCTTCGTTATTTAACGTCCGATCTTAAAGTGTTGTATATCAATGTTTTTTGTCTCGCGGAGGCCGATGTTTTCCTCGAAGGAGCCATTGACCTCAAGTAACCCGTTCTAGTATTAACCCACCAGATCTCAGTTGCTACCACCTTAATGTACTACCCTAATATTTTAAAATGAAAGCTCGCAAAAAAGCAATAAACTTTTGCTAGTAAAGAATTCCAATAATTCCAGCGGAACTATTATTTTATTTTTTTTTTTTAATTTTTTATGTTGCCGAATGTAGGGCATTTTTATTTTTTTTGTCATATCTTCTGTATTTACAGTCGGATCTTAAAGGGTTATATATCAATGTTTTTGTCGCAATTATACCAATTTGTTGCATCAAAAATCATTGACCTCAAGCACCCTTTTTTACTACTTAAGAGGTAACACCTATGTAAAAAGCTTATATATAAAAACTTCCTTTTTTTATTTTTTTATTTACGGAGATGTGTTAACAAAGATTGGTTTTCACAAGATTTATGAAGCAGTACAAAAAAATATTTGTTTTACACAAAGTTTTACAAAATGATAGTATATTTAATGCACGCAGCATTACTTAATCAATTTTTGGTGGATTTCTCTGAAATTTATAATGCATATGGAAAACTAAATTATCTATGGATGCGCGTAGGAGCTTTTGATAGGTCAAATACTTTTTGACTTAGAGCTGTTTCTTTAAGAGTAAAAAAGTAGATATTTTGACTTTAACACTTCGCTGTTTTGTCAAAAATTATATACCCAAAAACTCATACGCTTTTCTCTAGATAATTTAGTTTTCTATATAAAGTGTATGTTTCAGAGCGATCCACCTAAAATTGGTTAAATTATGCTGAGTGCCGTGGATCACTTATAAAATAACACAAATTTTAATCAATCATATTTTGACGTGATTTAAGTTGGCTGTATTTTTGGCGGCTGTCAAGTTTAGAAAAAATGTGCCCCAGAAGATTCATGTACCACATGAACAAAACGATCGGTGTTTTGAGAATGGCACGGATAAGCTGTACATGAATCTTCTATGGCGGTCACCGATGAGCAACTAAATTATCTAGAGAAAAGGAAGTTTTTATTTATAGGCTTTTTACATAGGTGTTACCCCTTAAGTAGTATAAAAGGGTGCTTGGTATCATTGCGACAAAAACATTGATATATAACCCTTTAAGATCCGACTGTAAATACAGAAGATATGACAAAAAAATAAAAATGCCCTACATTCGGCAACATAAAAAATTAAAAAAAAAAAATAAAATAATAGTTCCGCTGGAATTATTGGAATTCTTTACTAGCAAAAGTTTATTGCTTTTTTGCGAGCTTTCATTTTAAAATATTAGGGTAGTACATTAAGGTGGTAGCAACTGAGATCTGGTGGGTTAATACTAGAACGGGTTACTTGAGGTCAATGTCTCCTTCGAGAAAAACATCGGCCTCCGCGAGACAAAAAACATTGATATACAACACTTTAAGATCGGACGTTAAATGGCGAAGATATAACGAAAAATATAAAATGGCGACCCCTACGTTCGGCCAAAAAAAAAAAAAAAATATTTTTGAAATTTTCTTGTTAAAATACTTTATATTAGAGGGTGTACGGTGAACTTTTTTTTTGAGGTACGGTCTGGTGTACAGCCTTCTTACAAAGAGACGTATACGGGCCAAGATGGGGTCGTCGGACCTGAGTAGATTTGTTGGTAGGGACACACCCCAGGGTGGTGTACTATCCCCACTACTATGGAACCTCACTCTGAATGGCGTTCTGTTGTCACTTGAGGGGGTTGGTGTTAGAGTTGTCGCATATGCGGACGACGTGGCCTTGGCATTCAGGGGAAGGTTTCCTGGTACACTCAGGAATGTCCTTCAGGGGGCACTTCTAACTATGGAGAGGTGGGCGCTGATAAAGGTCTTGCGGTGAATCCATGCAAGACTGAATTGGTCCTATTCACCAGGAGATATAAGATTCCATTAGTGGAACCTATCTCCTTGCGGGGCACTAAAATTCCTTTCGCGCACTGTGCCTCGGATTGTGTGGTGTTATCGTCTGGTGAAGAGCTCTCCAGAGGCCCACATACCATGGGATGCTGGATAGGGTCCAACGGATGGCTGGCATGTGCATCATGGGTGCGCTTCGTACCACCCCATCTGATGCGCTGAATGCTTTTTTGCATTTGCTGCCTTTGGACTTAAACGGTTCACAGACTGCTGCAGGTGCAGCAGTCAGGTTGAGGGCGCTGTCACTTTGGTCGGACAGTGGCTATGGTCACAGTGTAATCCTTAACATGATGCTTGAACTTCCAGGCATCATTGACTACACTGTGGCCGAACTACTGTTCGACAAAAGGTACTAGACGCTTATACCGCATAGGGATTCGTGGAAACACGGAATTCCCAATGGGGGCGTTGTGTCGACTTCTATACCGACGGCTCTAAACTCGACGATCAGGCTCCGGAGTCTACTCCAGGGACCTTCAGCTGAGTATTGCGCGGAGATTGCCAAATTCTGGCCATTAGAAAGGTAGCGGAGTGGCTTAGGTATAATGTCCACACAACAGTAAGGATTAATATATTCTGTGATAGTCAGGCTGCCACTAGATCTCTGGATTCTGTCTTCCTGGATTCTACATTAACCCTGAACTGTCGCAGATCTCTTAACGAGATGGCTCAGCAGTTCAGCATCCATGTTATTTGGGTGCCGGGCCACAGGGACATACCAGGGAACTGTAGGACAGACGAGCTTGCAAGACTGGGGACTACCTAACACATTCCATACGAATTGGAATCTGTGAGCATGCCTCTGGCCATTTGCAAGTTTCGGCTGCGGGAGAGTGCTTATGGGTTGGCAAGAGATTGGTGGGCCTCTGTCCGTGGTTGTATTAGTTCCAGACAGATGTGGCCCCGTCTGGATAGGAAGCGCAGGCACAGGTTGCTGTCACTTTCAAGGCCCGATATACAGGTTGGTTGAAAAGTTCCTGCGCTCGAAATGAAAGAATACTGTTTTTGATACGAAATATATTTTTTTTATTCAATATAATCTCCTAGAAGCTCAATACACTTGTTCTAATGATCTTCCAATAATTTTATGCCATCCTTATAATGGTTTTCCGGAAGCTCTGCAAAATAACCGTCTACGGCTGCTATGGCCTCTTCATTCGACGAAAAATGCTTTCCACGAAGGAATTGTTTGAGATTTCTGAAGAGATAGTAGTCACTGGGAGTAAACAGTAGAATAACGAAAAGTTTAAGGACAGTCCCCAAAGTAACAAAATGTCTTCATAGTAACTTGTGGAACGAAAACCCGTCCCCGCAACATGTGCTGTGCATATATATATATATATATATATATATATATATATATATATATATATATATATATATATATGCATTGCCTATACTTTGAAGACATCTGTATATACAGCCAAAAAAGTCCCTATAAAATGCGCTGTGTCCAGTAAAATGTCTTCAGAGTAAACACTAGAATAACGAAAAGTTTAAGGACAGTCCCCAAAGTAACAAAATGTCTTTATAGTGACTTGTGGAACGACAATTTCCCTATGATTTCCGTATTCTATGTGTTATTCCATGAAAATTTGCCGAAGGAACCATACCTCTATCGTTAAAATCGAGTCCCCTACTTTTTGTTGGTAGATTTTTTCCCACACGTTCACATCCATAACTCAAAAACTATCCATGTCCAAATTTTGGAGCCTTTTTCCATTTTTTTCATGATTTTGTCCAAGAATATTACTTTCATGGCCATTTTTTTGGCTCAATCCATTATTTAATTCAATTTACAATTCAAAAACGAAGAGTTTAAGCCCAAATTTATCGAATTCGGTTGATTAATTCATGCGATATTGCTAAAACAAAATAACACATAAAACCAACTTTTTGATTTTTTTTTCCTTTTTATTTTTGCTCTCTTTTTTGGGTTTGCATACGATTTATAAAGAATAATTCTTCGCTGACGTCATTTTGACAACAACAAATACACAGCAATTCTAATTGGACGAAACAATCAGCTGTAGTTGGCGGGGTGGGGATTCCAGTGTATGCTAGTTTTGTTTGAGCGTCATTTCAGTGAAGTGTTACTTGAAATAACTAACAAATAATCAAACTATTTTGAAATTTAGAAAAGATTTAAAGGTAAGTGTAAAAACATTGCTAACTATTATAGTTAATAGTTATATTATTTTTCTATGAAAAACATATATAATTCTTTTAGTGACGGTTTAAAAAATGGATTCAGAGCCTGGTTCATCGCAAAATCCAACAGATACCCAACGCAGTAGTTTGCAACATTTGGTCTCTCATGATGTTTTTTCTTTTGGCGTGGGCTGTGAATTACCTGATATTAATCTGTCAACTAAACGAGATATATTGAAGTACTATTTTTTCTTGGCCGAACGTTCAAAAGCCCAAAGCAAAATGTTTTCGTATAAAAGATTTACTCCCCAAGTAGCAGACAGATTGTTAGAAATTTGGAATCAACTTAATATTGAACTTATACTCAAAGGTAGCATCATTAGAAAATTGAATAATTTGCTTGACGCATATAGTAATGCAGATAAACAACGAGTAAGACGCGCAACAGAATTCAAAAAATTCGTAGAATCAACAAACCAATTATTCAACATTGGAAAATGTAAATGCAACTTGAAAGAAAACGACTGCTCATGTGGATCTATCCCAGAAAACTTAAAAGATTTCATGCGCGATCAATATAATGACAGAATACAAACGATACCGGAACACGATAGTGGAAGTGAAGAGACGATACCAACGACTATACCAACAATCCCAGTGAGCAACGATCCTACATACGAACCACATTATGACGAAATGGAAGTTGATGTGAGAGGAGGTTCAGAATTAGTTCTACCACCACAAACATACACTCCCAGATACAATACTAAAAACTATGCAATGATGTGTGACAGATTTGGTGTGCATGATAGAATGGGATCAGCATTGGCAACAGCTCTGATGGAAGACCTGGGCGTAAAAGATGCTCATGGCAATCTTGTCATCATGGATAAAAGTAAACTTCGTAGAGAAAGAGAAAAATGGAGACAAGACGCACTTCGTAAGCGGTATGATGGCTCGAATTTGATATCATTTTCATTCGACGGCAGGAAAAATGATGCTCTAACTGTAGAAAAAATTGATGAGAAGTTGCATCCAAGGATGGTTAAAGAACCTCATCTAGTTGTTTTGAGGGAACCAAATTCTCAATTGATAGGCTACACAAAACTAGAAAGTGAAACTGCGGCAAGCAAAGTCAACAAATTGATCGAATTCTTCCAAGAAAAACAATTGTCTCTCGATTCATTAATTGCCATATGCGCTGATGGTGAACCAACAAATACTGGCGTACACGGTGGAATTTTGCGACTATTCGAAAAACAGTTAAAGAGACCACTGCACTGGTTTGTGTGTCTTCTGCACTTTAACGAGCTTCCGTTTAGACATTTATTTGACACTTTAGACAAATCAACCACCACTGGACCACGATCAACTACCGGAAAGTTGAGCTCAAAAATTGCTGATTGTGAAAATCTTCCGGTATGTAATTTTTATAGCTAATTCTTTACCATTTTTTATTCTATTTTTTAGCTTTTATGTTTTCTTTTCAGGTGGTAACCGATTTTGAGGAAATCGCTTTGGAAAATATGCCTCCTGGTGATTTAAATCCAGAAGAATTATCTACTGATTCGAGGTACTTGATGTTAATGGCCAATGCAATTTCTAATGGTGTGGTTCCTGCGGATTTATCTCACATAAAACCAGGGCCAATTGCACATTCTCGTTGGCTGACCAAAGCCAATAGATTATTACGGTTGTATGTGACAACTAATAATCCAACTGAAAATTTAAAAATTCTGGCTAACTATATAATAAAAGTATACACGCCAATGTATTTCAATGTTAAGTATTATAGCTCTGCCGCATACGGTAGTACATTACTTTTTAAATTTATTACTTGGACACGATTTTTACCACGGAATTTACTTGGAGTTGTAAATACAGTAATTCAAGATAATCCATATTTTGCACACTCAGAAAATATCTTGCTATCTATGTTGTTTGATGATAGAATGGAAAAACGAAACATTGCTATAAAGAAGATTTTACATTACCGAAGAGATATTGTCGACCCAACGGAACTTAGAGTTTATAAAAAATATCTTATAAACTTTAATTGTACGGAATATACAAATATGATTGATTTAAATGACGATACCATTTTATTCGAACCACCGTTTACGCAAAGTTATTCGTATGAACATTTGGAGGGATATTTAAATTACGAAGTGCCACCGTTCGATGATCCACAAATTCCTTTACACATTCAAGGAACGGAAAGACATGTCCAATTGCTGGCTGCCACTGCTAAACGAGTTGCAGGAAAGAATGTAGAAGGCGCTATGGCGACGACATTAGAGAGCCGTACGAAAACACCCAGACTTGAAAGCAAACAAGACTTTCAGAAAAAATAATGTTTTTTTTCACATTTTGTCTTTTACTACACTCAAATTGAATATTTTTTTTGATAATAGGTTGATAGATACTTTATTATCTCTTAATTTGAATTTTTGTAGAAAAAAAAATAAAAAGGGGAAAAAAATCAAAAAGTTGGTTTTATGTGTTATTTTGTTTTAGCAATATCGCATGAATTAATCAACCGAATTCGATAAATTTGGGCTTAAACTCTTCGTTTTGAATTGTAAATTGAATTAAATAATGGATTGAGCCAAAAAAATGGTCATGAAAGTAATATTCTTGGACAAAATCATGAAAAAAATGGAAAAAGGCTCCAAAATTTGGACAAAAATGCCCGTAACTTTTGAACCGTTGGACCAATGTTGGAGATTTTTTTTTTGTAAATTTATCAAAATGAGCTCACCTTTCCAACGCGCCTACTGGCGATTAAACCCGATCGATAGTTTTTGAGTTATGGATGTTAACGTGTAGGTAATATTTCATACGAACGTCAATTTGGGAAAAAATCTACCAACAAAAAGTAGGGGACTCGATTTTAACGATAGAGGTATGGTTCCTTCGGCAAATTTTCATGGAATAACCAATAGAATACGGAAATCATAGGGAAATTGGTGAATTTTTTCACTCCCTACAAATACATTTTTTTGGCTCAATCCATTATTTAATTCAATTTACAATTCAAAACGAAGACTTTAAGCCCAAATTTATCGAATTCGGTTGATTAATTCATGCGATATTGCTAAAACAAAATAACACATAAAACCAACTTTTTGATTTTTTTTCCCTTTTTATTTTTTTTTTCTACAAAAATTCAAATTAAGAGATAATAAAGTATCTATCAACCTATTATCAAAAAAAAATATTCAATTTGAGTGTAGTAAAAGACAAAATGTGAAAAAAAACATTATTTTTTCTGAAAGTCTTGTTTGCTTTCAAGTCTGGGTGTTTTCGTACGGCTCTCTAATGTCGTCGCCATAGCGCCTTCTACATTCTTTCCTGCAACTCGTTTAGCAGTGGCAGCCAGCAATTGGACATGTCTTTCCGTTCCTTGAATGTGTAAAGGAATTTGTGGATCATCGAACGGTGGCACTTCGTAATTTAAATATCCCTCCAAATGTTCATACGAATAACTTTGCGTAAACGGTGGTTCGAATAAAATGGTATCGTCATTTAAATCAATCATATTTGTATATTCCGTACAATTAAAGTTTATAAGATATTTTTTATAAACTCTAAGTTCCGTTGGGTCGACAATATCTCTTCGGTAATGTAAAATCTTCTTTATAGCAATGTTTCGTTTTTCCATTCTATCATCAAACAACATAGATAGCAAGATATTTTCTGAGTGTGCAAAATATGGATTATCTTGAATTACTGTATTTACAACTCCAAGTAAATTCCGTGGTAAAAATCGTGTCCAAGTAATAAATTTAAAAAGTAATGTACTACCGTATGCGGCAGAGCTATAATACTTAACATTGAAATACATTGGCGTGTATACTTTTATTATATAGTTAGCCAGAATTTTTAAATTTTCAGTTGGATTATTAGTTGTCACATACAACCGTAATAATCTATTGGCTTTGGTCAGCCAACGAGAATGTGCAATTGGCCCTGGTTTTATGTGAGATAAATCCGCAGGAACCACACCATTAGAAATTGCATTGGCCATTAACATCAAGTACCTCGAATCAGTAGATAATTCTTCTGGATTTAAATCACCAGGAGGCATATTTTCCAAAGCGATTTCCTCAAAATCGGTTACCACCTGAAAAGAAAACATAAAAGCTAAAAAATAGAATAAAAAATGGTAAAGAATTAGCTATAAAAATTACATACCGGAAGATTTTCACAATCAGCAATTTTTGAGCTCAACTTTCCGGTAGTTGATCGTGGTCCAGTGGTGGTTGATTTGTCTAAAGTGTCAAACAAATGTCTAAACGGAAGCTCGTTAAAGTGCAGAAGACACACAAACCAGTGCACTGGTCTCTTTAACTGTTTTTCGAATAGTCGCAAAATTCCACCGTGTACGCCAGTATTTGTTGGTTCACCATCAGCGCATATGGCAATTAATGAATCGAGAGACAATTGTTTTTCTTGGAAGAATTCGATCAATTTGTTGACTTCTAGTTTTGTGTAGACTCGTTCTAGTTTTGTGTAGCCTATCAATTGAGAATTTGGTTCCCTCAAAACAACTAGATGAGGTTCTTTAACCATCCTTGGATGCAACTTCTCATCAATTTTTTCTACAGTTAGAGCATCATTTTTCCTGCCGTCGAATGAAAATGATATCAAATTCGAGCCATCATACCGCTTACGAAGTGCGTCTTGTCTCCATTTTTCTCTTTTTCTACGAAGTTTACTTTTATCCATGATGACAAGATTGCCATGAGCATCTTTTACGCCCAGGTCTTCCATCAGAGCTGTTGCCAATGCTGATCCCATTCTATCATGCACACCAAATCTGTCACACATCATTGCATAGTTTTTAGTATTGTATCTGGGAGTGTATGTTTGTGGTGGTAGAACTAATTCTGAACCTCCTCTCACATCAACTTCCATTTCGTCATAATGTGGTTCATATGTAGGATCGTTGCTCACTGGGATTGTTGGTATAGTCGTTGGTATCGTCTCTTCACTTCCACTATCGTGTTCCGGTATCGTTTGTATTCTGTCATTATATTGATCGCGCATGAAATCTTTTAAGTTTTCTGGGATAGATCCACATGAGCAGTCGTTTTCTTTCAAGTTGCATTTACATTTTCCAATGTTGAATAATTGGTTTGTTGATTCTACGAATTTTTTGAATTCTTTTGCGCGTTTTACTCGTTGTTTATCTGCATTACTATATGCGTCAAGCAAATTATTCAATTTTCTAATGATGCTACCTTTGAGTATAAGTTCAATATTAAGTTGATTCCAAATTTCTAACAATCTGTCTGCTACTTGGGGAGTAAATCTTTTATACGAAAACATTTTGCTTTGGGCTTTTGAACGTTCGGCCAAGAAAAAATAGTACTTCAATATATCTCGTTTAGTTGACAGATTAACATCAGGTAATTCACAGCCCACGCCAAAAGAAAAAACATCATGAGAGACCAAATGTTGCAAACTACTGAGTTGGGTATCTGTTGGATTTTGCGATGAACCAGGCTCTGAATCCATTTTTTAAACCGTCACTAAAAGAATTATATATGTTTTTCATAGAATAATAATATAACTATTAACTATAATAGTTAACAATGTTTTTACACTTACCTTTAAATCTTTTATAAATTTCAAAATAGTTTGATTATTTGTTAGTTATTTCAAGTAACACTTCACTGAAATGACGCTCAAACAAAACTAGCATACACTGGAATCCCCACCCCGCCAACTTCAGCTGATTGTTTCGTCCAATTAGAATTGCTGTGTATTTGTTGTTGTCAAAATGACGTCAGCGAAGAATTATTCTTTATAAATCGTATGCAAACCCAAAAAAGAGAGCAAAAATAAAAAGGGAAAAAAAATCAAAAAGTTGGTTTTATGTGTTATTTTGTTTTAGCAATATCGCATGAATTAATCAACCGAATTCGATAAACTTGGGCTTAAGCTCTTCGTTTTGAATTGTAAATTGAATTAAATAATGGATTGAGCCAAAAAAATGGCCATGAAAGTAATATTCTTGGACAAAATCATGAAAAAAATGGAAAAAGGCTCCAAAATTTGGACAAAAATGCCCGTAACTTTTGAACCGTTGGACCAATGTTGGAGATTTTTTTTGTAAATTTATCAAAATGAGCTCACCTTTCCAACGCGCCTACTGGGTATCCAGTAAAATGTCTTCAGTGTAAACAGTGGAATAACGAAAAGTTTAAGGACAGTCCCCAAAGTAACAAAATGTCTTCATAGTAACTTGTGGAATGAAAACCCGTCCCCGCAACATGTGCTCTGCACATGTTGCAACATGCGCCGTGCACATATATATATATATATATATATATATATATATATATATATATATATATATATATATATATATATATATATATATATATATATATATATATATATATATATATATATATATATATATATATATATATCTATATATGCATTGCCCATACTTTGAAGACATCTGTATATACCCAGGAAGAAATTACACATTCCAAAAAGAAGGTGAGGCCCATACTCGCTTACATATCTCATTGCCAAATTTCATAACTGCAATACCAAACACATTCCAACAATACAGTAAAAAAGCAAGTAGTATTGTAAGCAAATCTCTTAATTAAAACTAGAAAGGCTGAACTCAATAACAAAGTAATTATTTACTTAAAAGGAATAACAATGTTATTCACTTATATGTACAACTTTTTGTACTCAAGAAGTAATCATATACTTTTTCGAAATTAAAAGACATTATTGGAAGTAGTTCCTCACTTTGAAAAAGAAGTATCTTATATATTTTCAAAAAAAAACAAATATATTTTTCAAGAAAATAATACTTAAATCAGAGTTAGCATGTTGCTAAAATTTTGTTAAACTGGGGTTACAGTTTAAATAATTGACAATAGCATGAGTGTTGTATACGAAAGTCATATTTTTGATTTTAAATTTCGGTTTTTAATTGTTTTTTTTTTTTTTTTTGAAAAATTGATATTTTCGTGGTTTATAACCCCAAAATTGTGATAAACCATAGCAATTCGATGTTTTACTTTCACTATTTATCTTCCTTTTTTAATTTTATTTTTTTTTTAATAAGTTTTGTTCGTTATTTTTGCCTGATTCAAGGAAATTACGCTTGAGTAAAAGTTGAATTTACTCACGTCAGTTTGTGCAAAAAATCTTCCAAAGTTGGTGTGATTGCGATTATTCCCTCGTGAGCGAGCGTGCTTATTATGACAATTTTAATACATTTAATGAAAAATGTGTTAGATTTGGTTCGGCTCAAGGTCATATAGTTAAAAATAAAAATTCCAGTTCGTATTTTATTTTTAAATATTTATTTTTCCTCAATATTTCGAACAACTTCGCTGTTCATCTTCAGGAGGATCTAAAACAAAATACATTAATAATCACATTAATTTAACACATTAAATAAAACAAAGATTTTCTTAATTATTTAAATCAAAGATAACATACATTTAATTAACTGATAATTAAACGCTGAGTTGAAAGCGTCTTTATACGTTTAATATATATTTTCAACTAATTTTGTTGTTAGGTCGTCGGTATTTGTTTATTGTGTGTCGGTATATTTGAGCACAGTTATCTGTATCAGTTTTGTAATTGAGTCTCTGATTCTGGTTAACATTAATGATGTGTAACATTTCAAGAGTGTATCTCTTTAGATAATTAGTCTCTTCTTGTAGAATGCTCACTTTGTTAAAATTTGGTTTATGACCAGTCAACGCACTATGGGCTGCTAATGCAGTTTTTTGCTCGAGTGGTTTGTGAAGCGATTTGTGTTCCGACTTATGGGATGAAAGTCGTGTCTTTAGTTTTGTTTTGGTAGTCCCAACATATACTTTATCGCATATACTGGACCCGTCACCCTGACAATTGATTTTGTAAATCACATTAGATTTATCCACATCTTCCAATTTTGTTTTTGTTCTACTAAATAGCTTGTTAAGAGTGTTGTTAGTTTTAAATGCAATTACAATTTTATCTTTATCATAAATATTCGAGTGTTTAATTCTGTCTGAAAAACCTTGAATGTAACCCATTGATTTGTAGGTGTTATGTGGTCTATCTTCTTTGCAAACGATTTTTTTATTTTCTACATGTTTTATTAAATCTTGTATCGTTTTCCTAGGAAAATCATTTTGTTTCAAGATATGAATGATTTTATTCTTATTTCCTTTATGAAAAACTTCATCACTAATCTCCAGGACCCTTCGTATAAAATTGGTAGCCGTATTTATAATCGTTCTTCTAGGATGTTTAGAAAAGAAATTTATTAATCTACCTGAAGCGGTGGGTTTTTGGTACCAATCTAACTTAAGGGTGTTGCCTTTCCTGATAATAATGGAGTCTAAGTAAGGCAGTTCATTATCCTTTTCTTCCTCCTTCGTAAACTGGATTTGTCGGTGGTATGAGTTTAAAATCTTTAAAGTGTTCTCCACTTTGTTTTTAAAATACAAAACAAATCATCTACGTATTTCGTTAAAATTCTTGGTTTAGTTTTCATTTTTTCCATTGACACATCTAACAACTCTTCCATTATTATATCAGCAATAACTGGTGATGCTGGTGAACCCATTGGCATCCCTTTTCTCTGTTCATAAACGTGATTGTCATATCTAAAATAACGTGTATCTTTGATACAGAAAATAAGAATTTCCATAAACAATTGTTTTGGAATTTTAGTGTATTTCACTATTATATTCCATTTTCCCTCGATTGTTTTGAGGGCTAAATTTACTGGAATGCTAGGGAATAAGGACACTACATCGAAAGAGATGAGGGTCTCGTCGTCGTTTATTATAGAGTTATTAATTCGCGCCTTAAAATCAATTGCATCCTTCACATTATATTTAGATTCTCTCGTTAAATTTTTCAAAATATCAACCACATATTTACACAAACCATATGCTGGTGAATTGATGGATGAGCATATGGGTCTAAGTGGAGTACCTTCTTTATGTATCTTCGGTAGACCATATATTCTTGGTGCAACAGATGTTTTAGTAATTAATTTATTTTTCTCCCTCGTAGTCAACACGTTTAATTTATGTAATTTTTCCACTAATGCATTATTTTTATTCTCTAAAATTGAAGTTGGGTCTTTTTTCAAACGTTTATATGTACACATATCACTAATAATATTCCTCATTTTCTGTGTATATTCGTCTTTGTTCATCGCAACCGTTTTGTTTCCCTTATCAGAATTCAAAATAAGTATATCATCATTTTGACTTAAATATTGTCTAACTTGTCCTAATGTGTCTAATGTTAGTTTGTCTTTTAAACTTAGCTTGGATTTGCTAAGATGGTTGTCAATGAGCGAGGTTAGCTTTGCTCTTGTAATTTCTTGTTTCTCCTTGTTCTCTATTGTCTGTATAAGGCTTTCACCATCTGCAATGCATTTGAATAATGGGAAAGTTCTTGTGGTAGTTGGTAATGCGTGTCTAGGACCCAACGATAATAACTTCCTAACATTTGTGGGTATAATTTTATTGGTTTTGTTAACAAACCAGTCATCAACATCTTTGTTGGACTTATTTATACTGTTTATTTTGTAATTTTCTTCCCTTAACATTTGTAACTTCCTTATGTGTACTGTTTTGTTCTTATTATTGAGCTTTTCATGTAAAAACCTCTCACTCTCAATAAATAATAATAGATCCTGTTTATCTAACAGTTTTTCAATTGTACCTTCTCTCTTCTTCAGATGTTCTATGTTAATATTTATATATTTATAGAACATCTGAAGAAGAGAGAAGGTACAATTGAAAAACTGTTAGATAAACAGGATCTATTATTATTTATTGAGAGTGAGAGGTTTTTACATGAAAAGCTCAATAATAAGAACAAAACAGTACACATAAGGAAGTTACAAATGTTAAGGGAAGAAAATTACAAAATAAACAGTATAAATAAGTCCAACAAAGATGTTGATGACTGGTTTGTTAACAAAACCAATAAAATTATACCCACAAATGTTAGGAAGTTATTATCGTTGGGTCCTAGACACGCATTACCAACTACCACAAGAACTTTCCCATTATTCAAATGCATTGCAGATGGTGAAAGCCTTATACAGACAATAGAGAACAAGGAGAAACAAGAAATTACAAGAGCAAAGCTAACCTCGCTCATTGACAACCATCTTAGCAAATCCAAGCTAAGTTTAAAAGACAAACTAACATTAGACACATTAGGACAAGTTAGACAATATTTAAGTCAAAATGATGATATACTTATTTTGAATTCTGATAAGGGAAACAAAACGGTTGCGATGAACAAAGACGAATATACACAGAAAATGAGGAATATTATTAGTGATATGTGTACATATAAACGTTTGAAAAAAGACCCAACTTCAATTTTAGAGAATAAAAATAATGCATTAGTGGAAAAATTACATAAATTAAACGTGTTGACTACGAGGGAGAAAAATAAATTAATTACTAAAACATCTGTTGCACCAAGAATATATGGTCTACCGAAGATACATAAAGAAGGTACTCCACTTAGACCCATATGCTCATCCATCAATTCACCAGCATATGGTTTGTGTAAATATGTGGTTGATATTTTGAAAAATTTAACGAGAGAATCTAAATATAATGTGAAGGATGCAATTGATTTTAAGGCGCGAATTAATAACTCTATAATAAACGACGACGAGACCCTCATCTCTTTCGATGTAGTGTCCTTATTCCCTAGCATTCCAGTAAATTTAGCCCTCAAAACAATCGAGGGAAAATGGAATATAATAGTGAAATACACTAAAATTCCAAAACAATTGTTTATGGAAATTCTTATTTTCTGTATCAAAGATACACGTTATTTTAGATATGACAATCACGTTTATGAACAGAGAAAAGGGATGCCAATGGGTTCACCAGCATCACCAGTTATTGCTGATATAATAATGGAAGAGTTGTTAGATGTGTCAATGGAAAAAATGAAAACTAAACCAAGAATTTTAACGAAATACGTAGATGATTTGTTTTGTATTTTAAAAACAAAGTGGAGAACACTTTAAAGATTTTAAACTCATACCACCGACAAATCCAGTTTACGAAGGAGGAAGAAAAGGATAATGAACTGCCTTACTTAGACTCCATTATTATCAGGAAAGGCAACACCCTTAAGTTAGATTGGTACCAAAAACCCACCGCTTCAGGTAGATTAATAAATTTCTTTTCTAAACATCCTAGAAGAACGATTATAAATACGGCTACCAATTTTATACGAAGGGTCCTGGAGATTAGTGATGAAGTTTTTCATAAAGGAAATAAGAATAAAATCATTCATATCTTGAAACAAAATGATTTTCCTAGGAAAACGATACAAGATTTAATAAAACATGTAGAAAATAAAAAAATCGTTTGCAAAGAAGATAGACCACATAACACCTACAAATCAATGGGTTACATTCAAGGTTTTTCAGACAGAATTAAACACTCGAATATTTATGATAAAGATAAAATTGTAATTGCATTTAAAACTAACAACACTCTTAACAAGCTATTTAGTAGAACAAAAACAAAATTGGAAGATGTGGATAAATCTAATGTGATTTACAAAATCAATTGTCAGGGTGACGGGTCCAGTATATGCGATAAAGTATATGTTGGGACTACCAAAACAAAACTAAAGACACGACTTTCATCCCATAAGTCGGAACACAAATCGCTTCACAAACCACTCGAGCAAAAAACTGCATTAGCAGCCCATAGTGCGTTGACTGGTCATAAACCAAATTTTAACAAAGTGAGCATTCTACAAGAAGAGACTAATTATCTAAAGAGATACACTCTTGAAATGTTACACATCATTAATGTTAACCCGAATCAGAGACTCAATTACAAAACTGATACAGATAACTGTGCTCAAATATACCGACACACAATAAACAAATACCGACGACCTAACAACAAAATTAGTTGAAAATATATATTAAACGTATAAAGACGCTTTCAACTCAGCGTTTAATTATCAGTTAATTAAATGTATGTTATCTTTGATTTAAATAATTAAGAAAATCTTTGTTTTATTTAATGTGTTAAATTAATGTGATTATTAATGTATTTTGTTTTAGATCCTCCTGAAGATGAACAGCGAAGTTGTTCGAAATATTGAGGAAAAATAAATATTTAAAAATAAAATACGAACTGGAATTTTTATTTTTAACTATATGACCTTGAGCCGAACCAAATCTAACACACAACAATTAAACAGGTCAACTATAGAAATATTTAATGAAAAATTTCAATTAAAATCATGTTTCATATAAATTATGAAACTTTTATTAATATTTCCTAAGGAAAAACTTTATTATTTTATAAAAAGTTTCAGTGTTTTTCGGCCGATAAAAACCTCTGTGTGTAGATATTATTGAATTTTAAATAAAGTTTTGAGTTTTAAATCAAATTTTTAAATTCCAAATGATAGTTTAAGAATTTTAAATTAAAATTTTAAATATTTCTCAAATGATGATTTTTCATGTTTTATTGATATTTTCTGATTTTTAACACTTACAAAAATTTTAAGAGTATTTTTTTAATACAGAGATTTTTAATTTAAAATAAAATTTTTTGAATTTCAGCTATTTTTTAATTGAATATTTGTTTCAACTTTAAATAAAAGTTTTTGAATTTCAATTAATGTTATCTAAATTCCAAATACACCAAATAATAGCAAATAATTGTATTCGGAAGTTTTAGAATTTAAATTATTTCTGTATTTTAAATAGATTTTTTTTAATTTTAAGTAGAAGTTTTTCAATATCAGTTAATGCCTTTAAAATTTTAATTGATACAGGTAATTTCTTTTTAATTTTTAATGAATTTGCTATTTTTCAAATGAAGTGATATTAATTTTTTTACAACATATACATATAATTTCATGCATTTAAATTGAAAAATAAACTGAATTATTGCATCATTCATTTGAAAAGTAAACATATTGACTTCTGTGATATTTGTGGACTTTTAAAGAATGAATTCCTTAATTTTAATTTAAATTTTAAGCCTAAGAGTGACCCCACAACTTAAATTTGATTTATTAAATTTAGTTTTGATATCTTTTAAACGGTGCGTTGTGTAAACTGAATTAAGTTCTATTAAAATTACATAAAATATGAATTCAACTAATAACTTATATAGATAACTTTTTCAAAATTCAATTTTACGATAATTCAAAAAAGAATTAAGCTTAAAGGTTTCTTTATTCATCAAAAAAAAATATGCCGTTAATATGTCCGTTTTGTTAAAAAAAAACGGACAACAAAATAAAAGTAGTGAGAACAAAAACAAAGAGATTTGTCAATTTTTCAATCTCGCTTCTTTTTTTTGAAATGAAAGCGAGTTGACAAAACATCAATGTTAATTACATTCAAAACATGAACGACTTGTCGTATTAATCTCTTTTTTTTGTTCCCACTACATTTTCATCTCTCTTTTTACAACCACCCCATAAATATAATTATATTAAAAAACAAGCACGTCTGAGAAAAAAGAAAAGAATATTTTTGCAACGTCATGCAAAATTCAATATTTGAAAAGCAATAAACGCGATCGGTTGTGTTTAAAATCGAAGAGTGAATTTAAGCTTAAAAGCAATTTAAATAAAAGAAAAAATACAAGAACATCAAAAAAATGGCACAAAGTAAGTCCCAATATTATAAAAATATAAAAAGAGAAAAGGAAAAATTAAAAAACCAATTTACTTTGGGACAAATATCCAACGCGAATGACAATTTGTTCGTGACGCCTAATACCAATTCTGTCGAAGAACGTGAGACCGATGGAAATCCTCCCAGCTTAGATTTAAAATCAAAACTAAAACCATGGGTGCAAAAATTTAATCCATCTGTTGCTTCTTGCAGGGAGTTATTTCGAATTTTAAGGGAGGAAAATTTGGACGTCCCATTAAGTGTATCCACTTTACTAGGAGGTAAAAAAAGTGTGTTTTAAGAACAGTTGCACCTGGACAGTATGTCCACATTGGACTCTTAGTACAACTGAAAAAAAATACTACATCTTTTTGATAACAATATTAATGAAATATTTATTCATATTGGGGTGGACGGGCTCCCACTCCAAAGCTCGGGTATAGGTTTGTGGCCCATAATAGGAAAAATAGTGGACAAAGAGGATATTGATGCCTTTATAATAGGTACATATATAGGAGCACATAAACCCCATAACGTAGACATTTATCTTCATGATTTTTTGAGTGATTACAAAAAACTACATGAAGATGGAATCGTTGTAAATGACAGAGTGATTAATTGTACAATTAGAGCTTTCATTTGTGATTCGCCAGCCCGTGCATATATGTGTGGCGTTAAAGGACATACGTCCTTTAATGGCTGCACAAAATGTTACCAATCAAGCTTGCGAATTGATAACGTTAATACATATAGCACAGTAAAAGCATTACCAAGAACTGATTATAGCTTTAATGAAAGGCTGGACGCAAATTTTCATCAAAAGTATTACCTTAATAGAAAATTAGGTATGGAAGAAATTGGAATTCAAATGATTTTACAATTCCCAATCGATCCCATGCATTTGGTTGGCCAAGGTCACAAAAAAAATTTTAAACTATATATTAAATAAACGAATAACTAATTTGAGAAATGAGGAAAAGTTAGAAATGTCTGCAGCTCTGCTTTCATTATCCCCATATATTCCCAAAGAATTTGCTCGAAAGCCTAGAGGCTTTGACGGATTTTGTAGATGGAAATCTATCGAATTTCGTCAGTTTGTATTATATACAGGTATCGTGGTTCTAAAAAGGTTTATTCCTGAAGATATGTATAGTCATTTCGTTCTTTTACATGTTTCCTACAGAAGATTAGTAGTTTTAAATAATTGTCAAGAAAACTTGGAAGAAATCGATATTATGATTAAAGAATTTGTTCAAAAATTTCCTGAATTCTATGGACATTCTAGTGTTTCGTACAATATTCATAATTTACTGCACTTAGTTGAGTGTTTTCAAAAATACGGAGATTTAAATAGTATATCTGCTTACAAATTCGAAAACTTTATGAAAACAATAAAGCAAAAAATCAAAATGCCTAAGCACATAGGTCAGCAGATATTTAACAAATTTATCGACCACCAAATTAATGTAAAAGAAGCAAAAAATACTGGACCGAAATTAAATTTGTTAGGAAATATAATTGCGTATCAGACTGAAACATCATATTTAACAATTAATGCTCCAAACAATCTTTGTTTACTAAATTCAAATAATTTTATAACAATCAAAAGTTTTGGTAGTGATGGGACTTTTATTGGAAGACCTTTTTACAATACACGAAATTTGTTTGAAGAACCCATAAAGTCGTTGGATATTGGTATTTCAATTGTTTACAGAAACGATCTTGCTCCTGAACAAATATATAATATTTCAAATATAAAATCAAAGATTATGTCACTACAGTTCGAAAACAAATTGGTTTTAATTCCAATACTACATTCTTTTTATAACTAAATTTTTATAAATTAATGTAGTTTTTTAGATAAAATTAACCTTAAAAAAAATGTCAACCGAAAACCCGGATATCACCATGGATACCGAAAAAACTAAAAGTATGTACAAACTAAAAGTTTTTTATTCGCAATCAATTTAATATTTTTTTCTTTATTTTTTCAGCTATTTATAAAAACAAACAGTTAAAGAAAAACAAATATAATTTAGTTAAAGAGAGCACGGATAATTCAACTGACTCAAAAATTTCTTCAGCTAAAATTAAAAGTAAGTAAATGTTTAAATTATTTATAAAATATCATTATTTTTTATTATTAATAATATTTTATTATTAATTATAGTTTATAATTTATTAATTTTAATTTATAAATATAATTTATAAAAATAATAAAAAAAATTATAACTTAAATCTATAACTTAATTTTTAATATAATTTTAGTTAAAAGCAAATCTAAAAAAACAGAATGTAGTGAAAAGGAAAACGAGGATACCATGATGGTATCCTCTCAAAATTCCTCGGATAATAAATCCAACGCTGAATCGGAAGCTGAATTGGATGACTTGGATACACAAACTTCGTTTGTTAAAAAAACTTACCAGCAAGCTGGATTAGATGTAACGTCTAATAGAACTATTTTAGCAGAAATTAAAAGTAAATTATTTTGATTACCTAATACCAAACTATTTTTTATAATTTTTAATTATTTTTCTTGCAGTTTTATTAAATACACAAAACCAGTTAAGTTCAAAAATATACAATATAGTGGAAGAGCAAAATATTCTTAATAACAAAATTAATGTTGGTATTAATGAGTTAAAAGGTAGATTTAATATCGAACACGTTTCAAATTTCCTAATGCTTCAAAACCAATTTCATTTGTATAATTTTAGATATCATTACCAATCAAAACACCACTTTAACTGACGTGTTATCTAAGCAAATTGTAGCCCTCAACACATCCTTCAAATCTCATTTTGAGACGCCTAAATTTACAACATTTTTTCCACTTTTAAGTGTACAACATTTAAATGATTTTGAAGAAATCATAAATAATGACAACAAAAGTTAAATTGTAAGTTTTATCTTATTTCTATGTTTAACAATATATTTTTTACCTTAATTTTTGGAATCTACTCCTTATCCATTGCAATAAAAAATTTTAACGAGTTAATCAAGTGTAAGTTCTATATTTACATTATAACAGGTTTCATCAATAAAACGGGTTTTGGGATCCAAAAGTTTACAAAAAGGTATTTGTAACATATTTTCCCTTGAGGTAATACAGGAGTTTAATCTTCGCGGTTTACAAGGAAAATTGCGACTAATGGATTTTAAAAAACTTATGAATGTTTTGTAAGTATAAACATTGATACAACTTTTTTTATTAGGTGTCTTGATAATTTAAGCACTCAAACGATGTGGAATTTAACTTTTCAATATTTTTTTAAAGATTTTGTCTTTAATTTTCTTAACAACACGCACTACATGCTAATTTGAAACTTATTTGTTTAAAATTTAATGAAAAATATTATGTTGTCATAAACTAAAATTTAGACGTTTACACTAAACTCCTATTTTGCAAAAAAAAAAACATACAACTTGTTTGTTCTAAATCTACAAGTTCACTCCTAAAATTGTTTTATTACACGTCGCCGTTTGAGTGCTCATAGCAAATGTGATTTGATAATGGGAGAAACCTTATGTCGTAAAATAATTACTTTTTAACTGAAGCTAATATATATTAAAATTATGTATACATATTTTCAGTGGCAACAGTTTCTGATGGTGGCACCGAGCTTGAATTTATGGGGCTTTTAAGAAAGGCAATTAAATGCGCAAAAAATAAGTTCCATAAAGCAAAGTGCCTTAAGCGCAAGAGAACCGAAAGTACTACAGAGTCAGAAGATTTCGGATAATTTTCGGAGTTCCAAATATTTGAAAAATTTCTGTTAAGTTTCTATTATATTATTTTTTATACAGTATTTGTCAAGTGAATTGATTTAAGTTTATTTTATGTTATTCTCTTATATTATTATTTATAAGTATTTTTTAATAAAAATAATTACAAAAAAAATATAAGTGTAAATACATTTTAAATCACGAAGATAAAAAATAATAAATTAGTTCCAAAAATAATATTAGAAGTACTTATTTTTTTTAATTGTAACTAGTTATAATGTGTTTAAAATATATATATATATGTGCAGAGCACATGTTGCGGGGACGGGTTTTCGTTCCACAAGTTACTATGAAGACATTTTGTTACTTTGGGGACTGTCCTTAAACTTTTCGTTATTCTACTGTTTACACTGAAGACATTTTACTGCACACAGCGCATTTTATAGGGACTTTTTTGGCTGTATATACATTTGTCTTCAAAGTATCGGCATTGCATATATATATATATATATATATATATATATATATATATATATATATATATATATATATATATATATATATATATATATATGTGCACAGCACATATTGCGGGGACGAGTTTTCGTTCCAGAAGTTACTATGAAGACATTTTGTTACTTTGGGGACTGTCCTTAAACTTTTCATTATTCTAGTGTTTACTCTGAAGACATTTTACTGGACACAGCTCATTCTATAGGGACTTTTTTGGCTGTATATACAGATGTCTTCAAAGTATGGGCAATGCATATATATATATATATATACATATATATATATATATATATATACATATATATATATATATATGCACGGCGCATGTTGTGGGGACGGTTTTTCATTCCACAAGTTACTATGAAGACATTTTGTTACTTTGGGGACTGTCCTTAAACTTTTCGTTAGTCTACTGTTTACACTGAAGACATTTTACTGTATACAGCGCATATTACAGGGACTTTTTTGGCTGTATATACAGATGTCTTCAAAGTATGTGAAATGCATATATATATATATATATATACATATATATATTTTTTTTCTAAGCTGCATTTGAGATTATGATTTAGTTGTTTTCAAGTCCAGTTTGATCTTTGGTTTTGAGATTATGTAGCGAATAACGATAATTTCACCAATTGAACTTTGACACTTTCTGAATATGGAAAATTGATAAAAAAATTTAGAGGGAATATGTAATAGAGTGAGATTTAGAGTCAGTTTTGACATATTTTGAATTTATTGACATTTCCATGTGGTTTATCTTTCCCTTGTATTATATGAAAATTTACTTAAATAAACATTTGAAAAATATTACTTCAATTTGATAATAACTATATTTACTAATTTATTTATAATCATAATTTTTTTTTCAAAATGTATAAAATTATTATTATTATTTTATTCGATATGAATACCAGAAGCTCTGCACGAGGTGCCCAAAATGAGCCAGAGAATAAAGGTCGAGGTTATGAAAGTTCTTCAGCTTTGCACAGCAAAATACCTATGGAATTAGGAGAGCCTAATCATAATACCGGTTATAAAGTAGTACATTCCCCTACTAATAATGCAACCGGAAGGGTAAAAATGACAGAAAGTTCCACTAGTTTGCCTTCACAGTCTATCTTCCGAGACATTCAAATAATGGATAATAAAGATATATCCTCTCAATCTTTCGTACCACCTACTGGTAGAACTTCTGATTCGAATCCAGATATAAATATAAATCCCATATTAGACATGCCTACAAATCAGTGCAATAATATCGCTACAGGTTCTAGTCCTAATCCTGGTTCTTCTTTAGACTCTCTTATGGTCCTAATGGAGCAGACAATGAGGAACACTAGAAAATAGTTTCGCAGGGAATTAAACTCTATAAGAAAAAGTATATCGCAGACTGGAACGGCGAAAACGCCAAGTACAAACATACCTCAATTTCTATCATTCTTACCAAATATGAGTCCCCCGAGTGTAAACCCAAATCAGACAATGAATAGCCAACAGATCTCACTTGAAGGAAACGGAAATGTAGTCAAGCTAGAGAAATGGAAGATATCTTTTGACGGAACAGGTTCAGTGTCCGATTTCCTCTTCAAAGTGAAGACACTTTCAGCGAGATCTAAGGGTTCAGATGAACACTTGATGTCGAACTTCCATGTTCTCCTAACCGGAGAAGCCAAACAGTGGTATTGGCTTAACGAAAGAATTCAGTCACATAGAATCCGATCACGGAGACATACTTCAAATTTCCTTACGTAAACAGTTGTTTAAAGAAACTTATGATGATTATTATACCGCAATAGTGACAATAAATTTGAGACTACAAAATCCATTACCCGACATTACCTTGATATATATTATTAAACGTAATCTAAATCAAAATGTGCGGCTGTTATTATTTAACACCGAATCTCGCAATTTAAATGAATTCGGGGATACTGCAAGAAAAGCAGAAAAAGTTTTAAGACATTCTAAATATCAGAATTCAAATATTATTTAGTCTCATAATGTCAATGAAATTGAAGTTTCACTTCCAGAAACTAACTGTGAAGCTGAGGTCATAGATCCTCAAATAAGAGCCTTGAACTTTTCTAGAAGAATAATTAAATACGATTTTTTTAAAATGCTGAAATTGTTTGGCATTTGGCCATTCGTATATTTATTGTTCCAAAACCATTTTGCTTCAAATGTGGACATAAAGGAGTTTTAACCCCTAAGTGTCCAAATAAGCATGGTTCACAGGGAGGCCAGAAAATGGGCGATCTGGCTACCGGGGACACTCGTCCATCCCAACATATCCCGAGTTTTCTTTAGAATCCGAAAGAAATAAAATTAACTTTAATTACATTGATTTTCCCAATTTATACAACACTAGTCTATTATATACTAAGCTCCATAGAAAAAAAAATTAGTAAAATTCTTAAGTGTAGATTACGCTTTAAAAGGCGAAAGACTATTCTAAAATTGTTGGAATCAACTGTTTTTCCAGGCGATGATGACCGGCCTTTTGCCAAAGTAAAGATTTTCGATGAAACTGTAGTTGGGTTACTTGATTCTGGTGCAAATGTGTCCGTTTTGGGCTATAACAGTTTGCCATTTTTATATCGAAGTAACGTCTCTTATAGAAAACTGAATTCTTCAGTTTCTACTGCCAGTGGAGCGAAACAAAGTGTCGTTTGTTCTCTGCCTATCCAATTTAAAGGTGAAGTTAAGAATATAAACTTATATATTGTGTCATCTCTTAAGCAACAAGCCTACTTTGGCATAGACTTTTGGCGAGAATTCGCTATATCTCCCGAACTCATTACCCCAATTTGTAATTCGATATCCGAGATTTCTAACAATACCGATATGGATATGATGGGCAAAATTAACCACTAATATTGGCAGAAGTAAATTTTGCCAAAAAGAAATTAGATATCTTGGTTATATTGTTGGCAATGGATGTCTAAAAGTTAACCCTGATAAGGTTAAATCTATCGAAGAATTTCCTATACCTAGAACCCCAAAGCACGTCCGCTGGTTCATTGGAATGGCAAATTGGTATATCCCAGAAAACGGGTTTCCTTACTGATGCTGCTAAGGACTCATTTAATAAACTCAAAATTGCTTTGTCCTCAGCTCCTGTTTTTGCACAGCCCGAATTTAGCAAAGAATTTGTTATTCAATGTGATGCACCTAAAATTGCGGTTGGTGGCGTCTTGTTTCAGTGTGATGAACAAGACAAAGAACACCCAATTGCCTATGTTTCAAAGAAAATCAATAAATCGCCAAAAAATTACACTGTAACAAAACTCGAATGTATGGCAGATGTAATTTGCGTTAATAAATTTCGACCATATATTGATGGCTTGCCCTTCAAAATCATAACGGACCACGCTTCACTCCGCTGGTTAATGTCTTAAAAGGACCTGAACGGCCATCTGGCTTGTTGGAGCTTGAATTTACAGGGCTACGACTTCAAAATCGAACACAGGAAAGGTTCCCTGAACGTGGTTCCCGACTGTTTATCCAAAATGGAGATTAGAATACCTAATATGAACTTTTAAATCGATTTGTTATCTCCGAACTTTAACGAAGACGATTATAATCAACTTAAAACATCTATTGACGAAAATAAGGGTTCGCTACCCGACCTCTTTATATCAGGGAACTTAATTTTTAAACGTGTTGCATTTAGGCAGGGCATAGAAAATGAAGAACACAGTCTATAGCGGATCACGACACCTAAATCACTTATTCCGACCGTTATTAAATTATATCATGATTCGGTTAATGCATGTCATGGTGGTTTTTCGAAGACAATATGCAGAGTTCGGCGGAAATATTTCAGGCCAACCATGGTAAGGAAGGACATGTCAGATTTTTGTACAATGTATGGAATAACTCATATAAAAACAGGATTTTACGTCTTACACGTTAACACCTCCGAGAGGGCAAATAGATAAATAATCACCAAAATTAGATGTTTCATGAAAGATCATAGCGGTCACAGAGACTGGGATAAATATATACCCCAAATACTGACTGTTCTTAGAAGTGACCACCACATTTCAATACAATGTTCCCCATATTTTGCCACCTTTGGCCAAAATATGACACAACACGCAACAACTTATGATATTCTCGACAAATTAGGATGCAATTCTGGAGAAGACTTTTGCATAAGAGATAATGCTGATAAATTGAATAAAATTCGTAATGATATTCAGAACAATCTCAATAAGGCATATGAAAAGTCTTCGAAGACATACAATCTCCGCAGTAGACCTATACATTTTGCCATGGGACAAATAGTTTTCAGAAAAAATCATATACTGAGTGATCTGTCTAAACATATCAATAAAAAGTTCTTACCAAAATTAGTCAATGATGTTGAAGACATTGACCAAACGAATAATAATAATTTTTTTAATTTTCTCTTTAATTAAAATAACTATGCAAAAATATTTTTCCTGTTCGTCCTTAGTTTAGAAATGTTTCGCACTGAAAAAGTTTTGTTGAGATTTTTGTTACAATTGAAAACATCGATCACCTTTCTTTGATAGATTGTAATTACCAAATATGTATAAAATTGTATTTACAATTACATTATTATTATTAACACAACTACTTCATTTTCAATTTTCGAGCTTTACTTTTTAATTATATGTTATTTGGAAATGCTCAACATTGCATTATTTTTATGTAGTATATAATCTTTTTTCACTCAAAAATTTAACTTTTACTTGGGTATCTTTCTTACCTTCTATTATAACAAAAGTAGATACATATCTACTTACACGTACACACTATATGAGCGTATAATTGTGCAGAGATTTACACCAAAACATACTCCAGGAATTTGTACGCATCTTGTCTTTCTTTTGCATTATATGGTCAATTGGTATTTTCAATGCCTTTCAATTCTCCTTGTGTAATTGATTAATTCTGTTAAATCATACCACCACTTTATGCAAATAATTTTAAAAAATTTCTGATCATTCTGATACCGAATACAGTAAAGAACTTATTATGGACCTAGTAAAAGTCAACTAATATTGTGTGAAAGTCACCAGAATATTTTGTGAAAACGTGTAAAAATTTTACAAATAAGAGCAACTAAATTATATTAATAATTTGGAATCAGTTTCCCAAACATACCTACATATTCACCCATTAAGGCCTACCGGTTTGGATTACACGTGGGACTGGGACATGTCATCAACCATCAGAACTCCAACATACACAATCTGCCAAATTATGTAACATATTTTAACGTCCAAACAACATAAGATAGCACACCCGGCATATAATAAGTATAAAGTTTACTCAGTATTAAAACAAATTCAAATTTACAAAAGAAACCTTTTATTAAGAATGTATTCTACCTCTAACCTAAAATCCTAAACTTGCAATTAACCAAGTATTAATTAACTAATCCAAAACAATACTATGGTACTTTTTTATTTGTGAATTCTCAATAAAAGCCAAGCAAAACTAAAATGTAATTATGATTTTTTTTTAAAAGGCTAATTATTCATTTGATTATTGGCATTATCTATATCAACTTTGGTATAGTGAATTAAGTTTAAATTTGTTATAAAAAAAATTTGTAAAAGTGCCATAATTAACTCAAGTAACTATGAATTATATATTTAAAACTTAGAAATTAATATTACTTTTGAAATTTTTTTTTGCGTTCATTAAACTTAAATTTAATAAATACTTTGAAATAATGTAATCACTTATAACTAAATTTTTCCTTTGGTTACACCACGTACGATTATCTATCACCTTTTACTATTTTTTTTTTTATTTAATTTTTTTTATTTCTTGTACTTGAAATTTAGCATACTGAACTTGTTAAAATTAACAATAACAACACATTATTGACTACTGGGCCCAACAAATCAATCGACGTGGAGTAAATTCCATTCATCAATTGCTCTGATTCATGTTTTTGTAAGTGATGATATTTTTTTATTATTTTGTATTATTTCATTTATTTAAGTCTCATTAACATAAGTCAGTCCGTTTCCCTTTTGTTCCCCTGTACTAAATGGTAATGTAACCAGCAATACTCCATATTTATAATTATTAGTAGGTTCTATGCACTCACTGAATATATATCATATATTTTAGATTATGTTTGTATGTATATAGAGCAATTCCATATGAAAACGATCAAAATTGGCAAATTTTTGGACGACCCCTCTCCGATTTTAAAATAAATAGTCTCAATCGATTGCCCAGCAAAAAATAATGTACCTACATATTTTTTTTTTTTATAGTGACTGGTTTAGTGGTGGTGTACACCACTGTCATGTGACAAAATTAAAGAATTCTTCATAAGGGACCTCATTGAAAGTTGTTTAAAAAAAAACTACTAAAGCGATCGCAACGAGTGATAGCTCGTTGGAAAGGTATTGAATCAGGCTTTAATTGAAAAATAAAATTTTCCTAATTTTTCTCAGAAATTTACCTTTTTTCCCATGAAAATTAAATTTTCCCATGAAAATTAAATTTTCCGATTTTCCACAGAATCTCCTAAATTTTCCGGCTAATTTTATTTTTTTTTGGATTCCTCATAATTTTTGCTTTAAGAATCAGCAATAAAAAAATGGGCCCCGACTCCTTGTTTGGACAGGAGAAGAGCATTTAAGAGACCACCTTGTTCTCATTGTTTTTATATTTTTTATAATTGAATTATTTTTAATTATTTAACATTATTTTATTATTAAAAATAAATTTTAAAAATTATTTTACAGTTAAAAATACATTTATGAAGAAAAAATCTTTCTTATTTTGCTGCTTATACTTAATTACAATATTTATTAAAAATTTCAATTGTCTTGGCATCATTATAAAATTAAAGTAACTTTAAATTTAGCACGTCGCAGACGAAGAGTACCGCTTTACATTAATTGACATATCAGAAATATTTGGTATGAAGCAATGAAACTTTTGCGTTCCAGTTATAGTTTTGACATTATTATATCTGTTTTGAAGTCGTCGCTCCATGGCATCGTGTTCTTTTTGAGTGCATAAAACTGTGCTAATGGCAATTTCCTTGCTTTGAATCCACGAAAACAAATGTTGTACATTTAAGATCTGGTCAGTATATGGCCTTTGCAAACTTGCCTTAGTCGCCATGCGTTTTAGGGTTCCCCCTAACGCATCGCATGGGCCCTTACCGTGGGACGTCGCAAAAAAGTGCCACTCGACCTTGCAGTTTTGTTCTTCTTCAATTATGCAAAGATTGTAAAATTTTTTTTTATTCTTGTACTGAGAAGCCGCGCCGTCTGAGAAAAACGTTACTTTGTCGATTGCATCGAATTTTGATCTTAAGAATTCAAACAGTTTCATTTGAAATAAATAAACGGACACATAATTATGAGCTAAACTCTCCGCGACAACAACAAGGCTTACGGTCTGTAGTTCGTTATCTTCGTTTTTGAAATAAATGCAAAAAGGATGCACCATGAACTGGTCGTTTGCCCAGTGATAAGCCTGAATTTCATCCTGAACGAGAAAAGTGTAATTCTCGACAAAGTCGCTTATCACAATGAATTCATTTTGGGCTAATTTCTCCTTACTTTCCTTTAGAAATTTCGATTGCATCTCGGATATGAAATGGTGCGCCTTCAGTTCATTCAACTTGAATCCGAATTCCTCGATGAATTCCGGAATCTGCTTTACCACGGTCTCAAGGGAACATCTGCCGCTGCTAATTATCCACTGTTTGAAATGCACCTCCTGAATTAACAGCTGTTCAAACTTTTCCGCCAAATATTGCTCTAGCTCGTCAATCTTCGGACAATTGTCGCAACGACTTCGACAGGAGGTCCCTATATGTTTCAATTTCACCGTGAAATACTTTCAATTTCTTGCATGGAAAGAACATTAATTTGATGTTTTGATGAAACATGCAAACGCAGACTGAATGCGTTCCGTGCCTGTCTAATGCCAGCACGCATTCTTTTGGTCGTAGGATGGCAAACTTAGAAAATCCCACTTTTTCTGCTGGGTATTTCTCTTTGAACTGATGGTATGCTTCGGATAGATTACATAATAATAATCTGCGCTGCTTGTGTACTTTTTCTCCATCTTCACGTGTGATAACATAGTCACGTGTACCTGGGCAGGCGCGGCTGTTGTCATCATTGCAGTAAAAATTAAAATTAACTTTAATTACATTGATTTTCCCAATTTATACAACACTAGTCTATTATATACTAAGCTCCATAGAAAAAAAAATTAGTAAAATTCTTAAGTGTAGATTACGCTTTAAAAGGCGAAAGACTATTCTAAAATTGTTGGAATCAACTGTTTTTCCAGGCGATGATGACCGGCCTTTTGCCAAAGTAAAGATTTTCGATGAAACTGTAGTTGGGTTACTTGATTCTGGTGCAAATGTGTCCGTTTTGGGCTATAACAGTTTGCCATTTTTATATCGAAGTAACGTCTCTTATAGAAAACTGAATTCTTCAGTTTCTACTGCCAGTGGAGCGAAACAAAGTGTCGTTTGTTCTCTGCCTATCCAATTTAAAGGTGAAGTTAAGAATATAAACTTATATATTGTGTCATCTCTTAAGCAACAAGCCTACTTTGGCATAGACTTTTGGCGAGAATTCGCTATATCTCCCGAACTCATTACCCCAATTTGTAATTCGATATCCGAGATTTCTAACAATACCGATATGGATATGATGGGCAAAATTAACCACTAATATTGGCAGAAGTAAATTTTGCCAAAAAGAAATTAGATATCTTGGTTATATTGTTGGCAATGGATGTCTAAAAGTTAACCCTGATAAGGTTAAATCTATCGAAGAATTTCCTATACCTAGAACCCCAAAGCACGTCCGCTGGTTCATTGGAATGGCAAATTGGTATATCCCAGAAAACGGGTTTCCTTACTGATGCTGCTAAGGACTCATTTAATAAACTCAAAATTGCTTTGTCCTCAGCTCCTGTTTTTGCACAGCCCGAATTTAGCAAAGAATTTGTTATTCAATGTGATGCACCTAAAATTGCGGTTGGTGGCGTCTTGTTTCAGTGTGATGAACAAGACAAAGAACACCCAATTGCCTATGTTTCAAAGAAAATCAATAAATCGCCAAAAAATTACACTGTAACAAAACTCGAATGTATGGCAGATGTAATTTGCGTTAATAAATTTCGACCATATATTGATGGCTTGCCCTTCAAAATCATAACGGACCACGCTTCACTCCGCTGGTTAATGTCTTAAAAGGACCTGAACGGCCATCTGGCTTGTTGGAGCTTGAATTTACAGGGCTACGACTTCAAAATCGAACACAGGAAAGGTTCCCTGAACGTGGTTCCCGACTGTTTATCCAAAATGGAGATTAGAATACCTAATATGAACTTTTAAATCGATTTGTTATCTCCGAACTTTAACGAAGACGATTATAATCAACTTAAAACATCTATTGACGAAAATAAGGGTTCGCTACCCGACCTCTTTATATCAGGGAACTTAATTTTTAAACGTGTTGCATTTAGGCAGGGCATAGAAAATGAAGAACACAGTCTATAGCGGATCACGACACCTAAATCACTTATTCCGACCGTTATTAAATTATATCATGATTCGGTTAATGCATGTCATGGTGGTTTTTCGAAGACAATATGCAGAGTTCGGCGGAAATATTTCAGGCCAACCATGGTAAGGAAGGACATGTCAGATTTTTGTACAATGTATGGAATAACTCATATAAAAACAGGATTTTACGTCTTACACGTTAACACCTCCGAGAGGGCAAATAGATAAATAATCACCAAAATTAGATGTTTCATGAAAGATCATAGCGGTCACAGAGACTGGGATAAATATATACCCCAAATACTGACTGTTCTTAGAAGTGACCACCACATTTCAATACAATGTTCCCCATATTTTGCCACCTTTGGCCAAAATATGACACAACACGCAACAACTTATGATATTCTCGACAAATTAGGATGCAATTCTGGAGAAGACTTTTGCATAAGAGATAATGCTGATAAATTGAATAAAATTCGTAATGATATTCAGAACAATCTCAATAAGGCATATGAAAAGTCTTCGAAGACATACAATCTCCGCAGTAGACCTATACATTTTGCCATGGGACAAATAGTTTTCAGAAAAAATCATATACTGAGTGATCTGTCTAAACATATCAATAAAAAGTTCTTACCAAAATTAGTCAATGATGTTGAAGACATTGACCAAACGAATAATAATAATTTTTTTAATTTTCTCTTTAATTAAAATAACTATGCAAAAATATTTTTCCTGTTCGTCCTTAGTTTAGAAATGTTTCGCACTGAAAAAGTTTTGTTGAGATTTTTGTTACAATTGAAAACATCGATCACCTTTCTTTGATAGATTGTAATTACCAAATATGTATAAAATTGTATTTACAATTACATTATTATTATTAACACAACTACTTCATTTTCAATTTTCGAGCTTTACTTTTTAATTATATGTTATTTGGAAATGCTCAACATTGCATTATTTTTATGTAGTATATAATCTTTTTTCACTCAAAAATTTAACTTTTACTTGGGTATCTTTCTTACCTTCTATTATAACAAAAGTAGATACATATCTACTTACACGTACACACTATATGAGCGTATAATTGTGCAGAGATTTACACCAAAACATACTCCAGGAATTTGTACGCATCTTGTCTTTCTTTTGCATTATATGGTCAATTGGTATTTTCAATGCCTTTCAATTCTCCTTGTGTAATTGATTAATTCTGTTAAATCATACCACCACTTTATGCAAATAATTTTAAAAAATTTCTGATCATTCTGATACCGAATACAGTAAAGAACTTATTATGGACCTAGTAAAAGTCAACTAATATTGTGTGAAAGTCACCAGAATATTTTGTGAAAACGTGTAAAAATTTTACAAATAAGAGCAACTAAATTATATTAATAATTTGGAATCAGTTTCCCAAACATACCTACATATTCACCCATTAAGGCCTACCGGTTTGGATTACACGTGGGACTGGGACATGTCATCAACCATCAGAACTCCAACATACACAATCTGCCAAATTATGTAACATATTTTAACGTCCAAACAACATAAGATAGCACACCCGGCATATAATAAGTATAAAGTTTACTCAGTATTAAAACAAATTCAAATTTACAAAAGAAACCTTTTATTAAGAATGTATTCTACCTCTAACCTAAAATCCTAAACTTGCAATTAACCAAGTATTAATTAACTAATCCAAAACAATACTATGGTACTTTTTTATTTGTGAATTCTCAATAAAAGCCAAGCAAAACTAAAATGTAATTATGATTTTTTTTTAAAAGGCTAATTATTCATTTGATTATTGGCATTATCTATATCAACTTTGGTATAGTGAATTAAGTTTAAATTTGTTATAAAAAAAATTTGTAAAAGTGCCATAATTAACTCAAGTAACTATGAATTATATATTTAAAACTTAGAAATTAATATTACTTTTGAAATTTTTTTTTGCGTTCATTAAACTTAAATTTAATAAATACTTTGAAATAATGTAATCACTTATAACTAAATTTTTCCTTTGGTTACACCACGTACGATTATCTATCACCTTTTACTATTTTTTTTTTTATTTAATTTTTTTTATTTCTTGTACTTGAAATTTAGCATACTGAACTTGTTAAAATTAACAATAACAACACATTATTGACTACTGGGCCCAACAAATCAATCGACGTGGAGTAAATTCCATTCATCAATTGCTCTGATTCATGTTTTTGTAAGTGATGATATTTTTTTATTATTTTGTATTATTTCATTTATTTAAGTCTCATTAACATAAGTCAGTCCGTTTCCCTTTTGTTCCCCTGTACTAAATGGTAATGTAACCAGCAATACTCCATATTTATAATTATTAGTAGGTTCTATGCACTCACTGAATATATATCATATATTTTAGATTATGTTTGTATGTATATAGAGCAATTCCATATGAAAACGATCAAAATTGGCAAATTTTTGGACGACCCCTCTCCGATTTTAAAATAAATAGTCTCAATCGATTGCCCAGCAAAAAATAATGTACCTACATATTTTTTTTTTTTATAGTGACTGGTTTAGTGGTGGTGTACACCACTGTCATGTGACAAAATTAAAGAATTCTTCATAAGGGACCTCATTGAAAGTTGTTTAAAAAAAAACTACTAAAGCGATCGCAACGAGTGATAGCTCGTTGGAAAGGTATTGAATCAGGCTTTAATTGAAAAATAAAATTTTCCTAATTTTTCTCAGAAATTTACCTTTTTTCCCATGAAAATTAAATTTTCCCATGAAAATTAAATTTTCCGATTTTCCACAGAATCTCCTAAATTTTCCGGCTAATTTTATTTTTTTTTGGATTCCTCATAATTTTTGCTTTAAGAATCAGCAATAAAAAAATGGGCCCCGACTCCTTGTTTGGACAGGAGAAGAGCATTTAAGAGACCACCTTGTTCTCATTGTTTTTATATTTTTTATAATTGAATTATTTTTAATTATTTAACATTATTTTATTATTAAAAATAAATTTTAAAAATTATTTTACAGTTAAAAATACATTTATGAAGAAAAAATCTTTCTTATTTTGCTGCTTATACTTAATTACAATATTTATTAAAAATTTCAATTGTCTTGGCATCATTATAAAATTAAAGTAACTTTAAATTTAGCACGTCGCAGACGAAGAGTACCGCTTTACATTAATTGACATATCAGAAATATTTGGTATGAAGCAATGAAACTTTTGCGTTCCAGTTATAGTTTTGACATTATTATATCTGTTTTGAAGTCGTCGCTCCATGGCATCGTGTTCTTTTTGAGTGCATAAAACTGTGCTAATGGCAATTTCCTTGCTTTGAATCCACGAAAACAAATGTTGTACATTTAAGATCTGGTCAGTATATGGCCTTTGCAAACTTGCCTTAGTCGCCATGCGTTTTAGGGTTCCCCCTAACGCATCGCATGGGCCCTTACCGTGGGACGTCGCAAAAAAGTGCCACTCGACCTTGCAGTTTTGTTCTTCTTCAATTATGCAAAGATTGTAAAATTTTTTTTTATTCTTGTACTGAGAAGCCGCGCCGTCTGAGAAAAACGTTACTTTGTCGATTGCATCGAATTTTGATCTTAAGAATTCAAACAGTTTCATTTGAAATAAATAAACGGACACATAATTATGAGCTAAACTCTCCGCGACAACAACAAGGCTTACGGTCTGTAGTTCGTTATCTTCGTTTTTGAAATAAATGCAAAAAGGATGCACCATGAACTGGTCGTTTGCCCAGTGATAAGCCTGAATTTCATCCTGAACGAGAAAAGTGTAATTCTCGACAAAGTCGCTTATCACAATGAATTCATTTTGGGCTAATTTCTCCTTACTTTCCTTTAGAAATTTCGATTGCATCTCGGATATGAAATGGTGCGCCTTCAGTTCATTCAACTTGAATCCGAATTCCTCGATGAATTCCGGAATCTGCTTTACCACGGTCTCAAGGGAACATCTGCCGCTGCTAATTATCCACTGTTTGAAATGCACCTCCTGAATTAACAGCTGTTCAAACTTTTCCGCCAAATATTGCTCTAGCTCGTCAATCTTCGGACAATTGTCGCAACGACTTCGACAGGAGGTCCCTATATGTTTCAATTTCACCGTGAAATACTTTCAATTTCTTGCATGGAAAGAACATTAATTTGATGTTTTGATGAAACATGCAAACGCAGACTGAATGCGTTCCGTGCCTGTCTAATGCCAGCACGCATTCTTTTGGTCGTAGGATGGCAAACTTAGAAAATCCCACTTTTTCTGCTGGGTATTTCTCTTTGAACTGATGGTATGCTTCGGATAGATTACATAATAATAATCTGCGCTGCTTGTGTACTTTTTCTCCATCTTCACGTGTGATAACATAGTCACGTGTACCTGGGCAGGCGCGGCTGTTGTCATCATTGCAGTAAAAATCTTGAATCAATTTCACCGTTGCTTCGCTGAGGGTCCTTGAGCCAAATTTTTTGGTGGGAGTCGCTAATATGCCCTTCTGTCGAACTAATTCTTTGCTTCTTCTCGCGATGTAAAAAGATGTTTGAAACTGTTCAGAAATCTTGCGTATAGACCATGATTGAGGCAGCAAAGATAAAATGAGATATTTCTTCGGAAAAGTGGTCGCTAAATTGAATTTTCTTTTCAACTGCTCAATCATTTGTTTGCCGTCATCAACGTCATCTGCTTGACTGATTTCGTTATCAGAGCCTTCATCAAATATTGTCGCGATTGCACTCATAACCTTGCCTTTTTTATCTTTCCTGTATTTTTCACTTCGCAACTTTCTTTTTCTAATAGGCGTTTCACCTAAAGTGGTAATAGCCTCATTCAAAGGACTCAAAGACATATTGACCATCGGAATGTCTGCCTCACTATCAGATGAAACATTTTGTTCAATTGTCATTTCACTCTCGGATTGTGGTTGCATTTGTTTCAATGCATTTGCTTGTTGAGACAAATCGATTTTACACTTGGGGCAAATGAATTGTGCTTCTTCACCGTATTGTATATTTGATTCATTCATGTATCGCATCGACATATATATATGCTTACGCGTTAAATACATGGGTTGAGAACCAACGTATCTTGAATGTAGCTAGCGGGAAACCTTTTTTCATACCCCTTTACCAATGTTTTGAGCGGTGATTTCTTTGCTTAATAGATTGTTAATTTTTATTATTCGGATATCTAACCGGCGCGTAACAAAGCTATATTTCATGCGCTTATGTTTTATGCCGCACCTGTATGGTGTTCTGCATACCTATGCGATTTAATAAAATTACAAATTTGCCAAAACAAGCTACTTAAAATTAGATATAACCTTCCAAGGCACTTTTCGACCTCAACGTTACACTCTATTTCTAGCATTAAATTAGTCAATGAAAAACTTCAAATACTAAATCAACATTTTATGGATAGATGTCGTCATTCTAGCTATCCTCATATAAACACATTATGTCGAAAATTCAATTTATCTAGCCCTTTTACATTTTTACAACATCTTCTCTCTCAATTCCGATTTTTTTTTTAAACTTTTTCCCTAACTTTAAGAATATACTTTTGTGAACATATTACTAGTACGAATTTTTAATATTTAAGCTGAAAAATTATGTATTAATTGATCTCTTTATTATGAGATACTAATATATTATTGTAAATACATATATTACTTATGCAATAAAAAAATAGTTTTTTATATCTTTTAACCTTAATAAGTTTTCGTTTAAAGTTTTTAGCAACAGATGGCAATTTCGTTCTCAAACTTCTGGATATAAATAGTTTTGCCGGACTTGGCATGTTCTTCTTGGGCGTTGTTCTATAATGTAAGAGTGCAATATATGGACTAACACCAACCTCTTCATATTTGTACATTATCTTTTTTACGGTTTATATAGATCTCTCAGCGAGGCCGTTAGGTATTGGAAGAAATGGCTAGACGTTTTATGTTGTATGCCCCAAACAGTACAGAAATTAGAAAATTCTTTTGAGTTATATGGGGGACCGAAATAAAAATCTGAGGAATTCCATGCCTTGCAAATATTTACTTTAATTTAAATATTACATAAGTGCTGGAATATCCACTATTTAAAATATATATTTCCAAATACTTTGAATAGTAATCAACAATTAATATGTATAGTCTTTTTTATTTTCAAAAAATATCACAGCCAACCTTAAATAACGGTAAATTATAATTTTTTTTATATTATTTCGTGCTTAGGGTTTTAATTACGATATTTCACAGTTCGATACGATATTTGAGATATCGTTCTAAATATGTGGCCAATATACTGTTTTTCGAGCTAAACTCTGGCATCTTTGTATAACCATTTGACCCTCATGTAAACAATTCAATATTTTACGACGTAAAATTTTTGTAATTAAAATTTGATTATCTTTTATATCAAATCATTAAAAACTGTGAGTTCATTCTTAATTTTGTAGTATGAAATAACTTCTGAATCAATTGAATTTTTGAATCTTGGCCAAACATTTTGAAAATAATTTTTTATTTTCTCTGAATCTACATTTGAGAAAGGTATTTCCGTATAGGATTTTAAAAAATTACAATGAATGGATATTTCTTCATCAAAATCGACTAAAGCTTTCTCACTTAAAGTACATCTAGAAAGAGTATCCTGGCTTATAAGCCACATTTAAATCATAGCACTGTAACCTTAGCATAAATCTTTAAAGCCTTAGAAGAATTTTGTATACAGGTTTATTATATAACGACACCAATGGTTTATGGTCTGTTTTAACGCTTATTTTTTTTATATATGTATACTGATAAAATAAAATGGCAAACAGTTAGTTTTTGCAACTTTCAACGAAGCTGATGCATAAGCAATAGGATTTTTATCATGGAGTATTGCTGCCCCAACAGCATATATTGAAGCATCTACTGTTAATATTAACTGTTTACTTGAGTCGTAGTAGGTTAAGAGAGGAGCTTTAGTTATTTCGTTTTTTAATTAATTAAATTCCTTATCTATAGTTTCATTCCAGTGTCATCGTAAGTAATTTACCATGCCTAAAAAAAAGCTGAAGTTCTTGTACATCATTTGGTATATGTGTTTCTAAAACAGACTATATTTTACTACTGTCTGGCTGAACACCTTTCTCATTGAAAACGTGACCAATAAACTTTATCTCTTTTTACAAGAATTTTGACTTCGACTAACACTTCTCGCATGTATAGCTTCCAAAATTTTATTATGTTTATCGACCGTTTTTGCATATACAAAAAAATTATCTATGTAGAATATCAAACCATCAATATCACCGAAAACTTTAACCAATTCTGAATGGAAAATTTCTGGTACCGCATTACTTCCGAAAGGTAAGCGTAAAAATTTATAACGACCGAAGGGATGTTGAATTTGCACAATTTAGAAGATTCTTTATCAAGTAGTACCATCCAAAATCCACTATTTGCATCAAGTGTACTAGAGATTTTTGAACCACTTAACTTCGCCTTCAATATTTGGAAATGGGAAATGAGGTCTTAATATTGCTCTATTTAAATTTTTTGAATCGTAACATAATCTTATTTGACAATTTGGTTTTGATACTATTGTAATACAATGGAACCAACCGATTCTGTTGGTTTCTCAACTCAAACAATTACGTTTAAATTTAACATTCTATCTAATTCGCTTTTTAACGCTTTATATAACGGAAATGGAATTTTTAGAGGAGAATCTACTACAGGTTTTACCTCATTTTTTAACATCAGTTTACACTAATTTTTTAGCAAACCTAGTCCTAAAAACTAAATCCTCAGATGATAAAAAATCTATCTTACTAGTTATTGAAAGTTACTCACCACTAAAAGTAAATATGTTTGTTTTTGTTGGTTGTAGTAGTTGATTTTTCAAGCTAAGATCTTCAGCAGCCGTCTTAACACTATATTATTCTTTTGTTCATCTTTACCTGCACGTTCCACTATCCTTGAGTTGTTGAGTTATGTTGTTCAAATGGTTGACCTTGGCTGGTATGCGATTAAGTACCACAAAAAGTTCCTCTGGTTCATCCACAATATACATTACTTATAAATTTTGTTTTCCCCTCATGATTTTGTTTTTGTTTAGAGAAACCCATTTTTGCATAAGGGCTAACAAATGGCAAATAGCATTTGGTTTATTAAAACGGTAATTTTGTTTTTAAGTATTGATACTTATACTGTTGTTGCTGCTTCAATTTTTCTGGAAATTTCTATAGCATTTTCCAATTCAATTTTTTCTTGACTTCGTAGCCTCTCTTTTATATATTGCAAATTTGGTGACGTACCATATATAAAAATATCTTTTACCAGGCTTTCTCTTAAAGTTCCAAAATCTCACGACTTACTTAAACGCTTACATACGCTTTCAGGTTTTCATATTCATTTTGCTTTCTTGTAAAGAATTTATGTCTTTCCATGGCAATATTAATTTTTGGCACAAAATGCGCATCATCATATTTGCCGTATCATAATCTAAATTAAAAGAATTTGCGATTCGCATACTGTCTGGACCCATGAGGTGTAAAATTAATGCTACCTTTTGTTTTTCTGTTAGTAGTAGGAAATTGGGGACTCAACTTGATTTAATGGCTTTTGTATGGGGACTCATATTGATTTAATGGCTTTTGTATGGGGACTCATATTGATTTAATGGCTTTTGTATGGGGACTCATATTGATTTAATTGCTTTTGTATGGGGACTCATATTGATTTAATTGCCCTTCATTTTTGATGTTGACACAAAATGCTTTAATTGCCTTCTAGTGTGGCCGTCGGTTGTATGCTTATAATATAAAAGGGTTGTAATACAAAATTTTTATGATGAAGTGAAAGTCATTGATCTACATATTTGTTTTTGGTCTTTTTGAAATTATGTGGTTAGTGTGGCCGTCGGTTAATTCTTTTTATCTCTTGTTATACCCTCCACCATATATGGTGAGGGTATATATCAGTTTGTCATTCCGTTTGTAACATGTCGAAATATAGGTTGAAGACCCCATAAAGTATATATATTCGTGAACCTTATGCAATTTTAAGTCGATTTAGCGATGTCTGTCTGTCTGTCTGTCTGTCTGTCTGTCTGTCTGTCTGTCTGTCTGTCTGTCTGTCCGTCTGTCTGTCTGTCTGTCCGTCTGTCAATTTTTACCCAGATTATTGAACATCCTCCCGAGCAGTTTGGTATTTAAATTACATAAATTGACAAAACATATTCATATTACAGTTCATGCAAAATTAAGTATATACGTATATCATCTTCAGCCCCTATGGTGGAGGGTATTCAAAGATTCGGCACAGCCGAATTTAGCCCTTTTTTACTTGTGTGTTTTTTTCTTTCTATTCTTTGGTGGCATATACAGAACAACCGTCGGTTGTTTGCTTATAATTTAAAAGTGGTGGTTATACAAAAAATTGTCATGTGCATGATTGGCTAGGTGTTATGTAATGAGGGTCTTTGTTGTAAGTGTCGTCGGTCAATCCTTTTTATCTCTTGTGTGTTTTTTTTTCTATTCTTTGGTGGCATATACAGAACAACCGTCGGTTCTTTGCTTGTAATGTAAAAGTGGTGGTTATACAAAATTTTTGTTGTTCGTGATTGGCTAGGTGTTAAGTAACGAGGGTCTTTGTTGTTAGTGTTGCCGTCGGTTAATTCTTTTTATCTCTTGTGTGTTTTTTTCTTCTATTCTTTGGTGGTCATTGATCTACATATTTGTTTTTGTATTAAGAGGAAATTTGCATTAAGTGAAAGTCATTGATATACATATTTGTTTTTTGTATTAAGAGAAAATTTCCATTTTTTCTTTCTTGTATTTATGTTCTATTTTTGTTTTTATTTTTTTGTGTTTGGTATATACATTCTACATGTACAAGTAGGTCATAAATTAATTATTTATTAATGTGACATTTTCATTAATCTACAAATTTTTGTGTTTTAATGAAATTCGAATCTGTTTGTTTGTTTTGTTCGGTTTTGTTTCTTGTAATAAAGCGGTAATTGGAATCTGTTAGTGTTTTGTTTGTTTGTTTAGTTGAGTATAATAAAAAACAATACTAAAAATTAGTTTTACATGTATTTGGTTTTATTTTACTTTCTTTTTAAATAATTCTTAAATTAAAATCTCATTAAATATTTCTTATAAATTTAAATACGTATAATATAATAATTTCGGTTATTTTTTTTATTTAATTAAACATCTGTCGTCAGACCATATGCAATCCTCAAAATGCTCTCCATGCGCTGAATTAAGAATATCCTTTAAGGCAGTTAGTATTGGCACTATATATACATTCTACATGTGGATGTTTTTTTTTTTTTTTTTTTTTTTTTCAAAGTATGTCATAAATTGAATGTTATCAGGTCCTTCAGTACATGTGTCGTCAGACCATCATATAATTCGAAATAATCAGCATTCTTTAAAAAGAAGTGTAAATCTTCTAGTAATTTTGAAAATTTCATGAGGAGCACTTAACAATATATTTGACAAATCAAAATCAGTATCTTAGAAACATTCAGTTACCGAAGAACTCAACAAAAAGCCATCGATATATATTTTTATATTAAAAAATAGAAAAAACAAATATATCTCTTACTTCAAAAATCCCATCAACACAAGGAAAAATGAATACTCAAGCCTAAAGCAGCAACAATAGTGCCGTAACTCAATTTCTAAACGATGATTGTTTGGCAGACATTTGCAAAAAATTAGATTTGCGTGACCAGATTCTCCTTTCACACACATGTCCGCGTTTCAGTGATGTTTTCCGTATGATATCAAAGGCAGAATACAAAACGTTTTATTTAGATACAATGGGTGATTGACGCTGATAGAAAAAATTAAATTTATAAAAATGGTTGGACCAAACATTAAGTAATTCGAAGGTACATTACCTTGGGATGACTATGAAATTGTATTAGATTGCATTGGACAGCATTGCAAAAATATTCAAAGTGTCAACACAGCAGACACAGACTTTTTACATTATATAATTGGTAAAATGGAGACGTGTACGAAATTAGAAATTCAACATTTCAGCTTTGATAATAGATTCGCAGAGAAAGTTAAATGATTGCCAAAGCTAAAGGTCTTAAGTCTGAAAAATTGTTCAATAACAACAGAACATATTTGTAATTTATCTAATATCGAAAAACTGTCTCTTAACGGATGTCATGAACTTAATTTACAACAAATTTGTCAAAATCTGACTAATTTACATACCCTGGATATACGTAATTGTATGCATTTAAAAACGTCTGATTTTAAAGAAATGGTCCATCATTTACATAAACTTGAAGATCTCAAAATAAGTAGTACAACAGAGCAATATGAATGTATTGCCCAATTACCAAAATTGAAACGTTTAGAAATTTTTGGCATTGATGACTCCCACCCATTATGTCATCAACTATTGATAGAGTTGGTTAAACATCAATCGCAACAATTGGAACAGTTAATGTTGATTGGATATGCAAGTTTGAATTTTGCAGCAGCTTCATTGGTAGATTTAAAGAACTTGAAAAAATCAATTTGCCCCAACAATAGTTCTTTGGATGATAAATGTTTAAGAAAGCTTGCACAGCTGACCAATTTAGAAGATATAAATTTACGAAATTGCATTAATATTACCAATCAGGGTTTAATACATTTATTTCAGCAATGTCGTAATTTAAGTCATATTAATTTTTTGCAGTGTAAGTTAATAACAGAACAATTCATCTATGGTGCTTTTAAATTATTAAAAGAGGAGGGGAAAATAACGCAACGTAAGCTTCCTGTTTTATTGTTGGCAAACCGAACAAATGTTAAAACAGTTGCGATAAGTAGTAGAGCTCAATTGAAATCATCATTGGATTTGATGAAAGTCTGCATGGATAATTGGTTTTTTGATGAATACGACGAATATTTTGATGATGGTGAATTCAATAATAATTTCAATTGCATACACTCAGAGAATCATGACAATCTCGAAGAGCTATGTGTAGATATAGATTTTGGAGTTTTCCATCCGAACTGAAGATTTTTACAAAGATATACTTAATGATTTGTAATATAATTTAATAAGTTTAAGATTAAAAGAGATTCTTGAAAAATAAATATTTTGTATTTTTCTCTTAAAATTTTTTGATTATTAAGCAAAATAAAACACTGGTATTTTAGTTTTCTATTTTAAGAATACATATTTTTATTTATAATTTTAAGACATTGTTTTTAAGTGTGTATTTTCTAAATATTTAATAAAGATAATAAAAATGGAAAATTGCCTTCATTTATTTTAAAGTTTAAAAATTTTTGTAGTAAAAGAGCATTTTTCAGTGCACATGTTCCATGTTTGTGAGAACTACAACGGATGCAATCGGGATATTTTTCATCGAGCTCTCTTAAATTACAGCAGTTGATATTTTCTTTATTGAAAACGTTTTTCCGCAGCATATTCTCCAACCACTTTTTCTTTCCAAACCCTTGACAAAAATTAAAGAACCCTCTGTGTTTGATTTGAGAAATTCGCACACAGACTTGAATGATACGGATCCATCTTCCCATTGCAGATGATGATGATTTTTTGTTAACCAATTGACTTGTTCTTGATTCTTTGGTGATAAATAACTATAATCGAAGGGGGGTTTTATGATGAAATTTATATACTCCTTAGCGTTAAAAACCAATGCAATTTCTTTGGCAATAAAATTATTAGAATCTGCTCTAAAGCCTTGGAGATCAATAAAAACTATTTTTGGCATTTCCATTGCTTAAACAATTTTATGAACCTGTCCTGTCAAAGGCGTATATTCAATTAAACGATCATGAATAAGAATGCAGTAAGCTGATGAGTTTGGTGGTATATTGATGCCAGTCTCAAACATAATTTTTATATCAATCGGACCCCTTGAAACCGTTTCATTTTGATGGCTTAAATCAATAACTGTAATAGGAGCTTTATTTTTTAATTCTTGACAAGTGAGTAGAGGTTGAGGTTCTCTCATATAGTAGTTTTGTTGAAATCTGACATACATATCATAGAGGATGGCAAAGCGTTCTTCCGAAAATTTAATGTTTAGATCATCATAAGGATATGACTCTGAGTTTAAGTGAACTTTGATGTTGGTTAAATCACAATTAATAAATTTATTCTCACGCAGGAATGCTATCAAAATGAAGCGAGGTCGTTCCCTATTTGCAGATAATTTAACATTCCAAATGTGATTAGTTCCGCTTGATAATTGAGGATTAAAATCACAGTCCCAACTGCGGAATGCTATTGGTAAATTTGTTCCATTTTGTATAATTTTTATCATATTTATTTTACTCAAGTCAGAAAGCTGTACATGTGGTATCCTCCATGAAATATTCTTAATAGTAATTTTTGGTTTTTGAACAGATGCTGTTGAATATACGAGATCATCATCACTTTTGCTACGAAGTAATATCAATTCATGTTTGGAATTTAAAATAATTTTATTAAAGTCTTCAGCAAATCCCAATAATATTTTTTATGGTACATAAAAGTTAAAGTGTCCATTTATTACATTTAGGTCATCTACTTTACTCCAAGCAGCATTTTCCATGAGAGCACCGTCCGTTGCCATCAAAGAAACATAATTTTTAATATTAGTTGAAACTCCTAGGTGTCTTGTGCGATCAATTTCAATGCCATTTAGCTCATAACGAATTTCATCAAATAGATGAGCAACAAAATTATTTTTCAATCTGAAAGCAGAAGATGCTACCACTTTTTTACTATCGCCGCTTTCTTCTTCTACTAAACCTTCAATGTAAATAAAACTTTCACTCGGCAAAACATACAAATCCTGATTTTGTATTGATATTCTTATTTCATCGTTATTTTTAAATGATTGCAAGTATGGAGTATAAGTGTGATAATCTTTTTTTATAATGCTTTCATCCGATAAGGGTTTATCCAAAACATTAATTATTGATCTCATTCTCTTTGGTGTTGCTTCTTCAATTGGAAATTCAATGATTTGAGAAAATTTCTATTTGATTCTGTAAAATTGTTGGCTGAATGTGAAGATGAGAACAGCGTGGACGCTAATTTTGGTTTGACTGATGGCAATAATATAGATTTTGGGGATAACAATGTGGTATAAGGAATGCTATTTGAGATAATTTCTTTGTTGTAAATTATCATTATTTTCTTGGCCTTAAATGTAATCGAATAGTAATTTCTTCTCGAAAATTAATTAAATCACCGTCTTGATCAACTATCCGTAGTGTTAGTGAACTTACTTCTTTGGAATTCACGGGCAAATAGATGAGATTTGTAGGTATTTCATCCATTTTATAGCCAGGTGGAACATTTATTGCAAATTCGTGTAATGTATGTGCATGAGAATTGTTTATATATGTGTTTTCCACAATATTACATTCTATCCGCAAGAGATTTACCTTAAAAATATTTACTGGTAGATCTGAGAAATGGGGGACATTAGGAGAGAGGACATTCTTATTGAAACCAAACAATTTTCCTATCGAATTCTTCTTGTTAAAGATATCGAATCTTCGGAACTATACAATTTGACTTGAATTGTATTGTTATTAGCTTCTATAATAATTTTCTTCTTCCCCAACCCATCTTTCTCATATTCCCCCTTTATGAAATCAACAATATCATTCAGCTCATAGGATCCAATAGGTATTGTAATAATTTTACTACCAATGTGAAAGAAATTATTGTATTTGTCCACATTTGGTGTGCTGTTGTATGTGTGAAAATCTACGAGAGCACACTCGTAATCGCCGTTTAAATTTATTGGAGGAAAGTAATTTGCTGATAAATTTGAGGAGTTTCCGCTCAATGTTAGTGTAATTGACATTTGCTTACCAAATGGCTAATGTAGGAAATAAAACAAAATATTGTTTTTTTAAAGGGTTGCTTTTTTCTTTATTTTAGATAATTTTATATCAATACTTAAAGTACATGTAGTATATACCTATATATATATATATATCAATTTTAACATTCTTTCCAGAAGATTCTCAATTATTAACTTTATTATCATCTTTCTTCTGATTGCATTTATTTTCATTGTGATCATTACTACCACAATAATTACAATACTTTAGTTTTTCATATTTAATCTCAGAGCTCTTAAAAATCTTATCCATTCTCCACCTGCTAATATAAAAATATAATGTATTATCAAGCTAAAGTTTTTTATTCAACTAAAAAAAGTGGAGAAAACATTTAATCATTTTATACTTAATTTTATAGTCGTAAAAGTAATCACACACACATTACAAAATATCATTTTTATTTATCCAAGAATTATGCTGATTTGAAAAACCCAACCATTTCACGAATACTTTATTATCTTTAGTTTTAATAACTTTTTCAACAAGATATGTATAAGGCAGTCGAGTTTTTGAGAGTTCTTCATCATAGAAGGCACCTTTAATTCTATTTCCCTCGTAATCCACCAAAATATTTGTTGCTGGATAAGTGTTGTTTATAGATTTGATTTTAAAAATTTCTGTTGTCCAGTTAGGTGTGTATCCCTTTTCAAAAATATGCTTATATTTGCTGATGCGTACCGAATCTCCAACATGAAATTTTGAGATTTTGTACATTTTCAAGTTATTATACACTGTGTCTAGTAACACTTTCTCATTCGTAGAATTAACATTAATGGGTGCCATTTTTATGGTACGATGAATCTTGTGATTGTACTCATCAATTAAATCTTTATATAAATCAATCCAATGATATGATCCGTTGTAGCTAAATTCCTTCCACATCATACCTTTAAGAGTTCTATTGAATCGTTCAACAATAGACGCTTTCATTACACTATACGTTGAGTAGAGATTAATATTATGCTTTTTCATCAATTTACTAAAGTTTTTATTAAAGAATTCCTTGTCATCATCTTGGCACACGACCAAAATTCAATATATTTTCCATTGCTTTGCAAACATCCGATGAACTTTTAGATTTGAGAGGTGCTGCCCAAGCATATTTTGAAAACGTATCAATGACCGTTAGCAGATAACGATAGTCCTTGTTATCCGATGAATAATTACCCATTTCAACTAGATCTGCTTGCCATAAATCATCAATGCCTTTCATTACAACTCTTCGACGCTTAAAATATTTTCGAGCCTGTTTATGCAACTCTTTTACCAGAATTCTCTTTGTATTCATTATCGACAACATATATTAGTTTATTATGTTATCAGTGTTAGACATCATATGTAACACATCTTCCCTCGGCATCAATTTTAGTAGTAAACTCTGCAAAAGTTTAATTCGTTGACGCAAAAACTCAAGTTCTCTGTCAAAGTACGATTTTTGATTATGATTTATATCAGAAATTTTATTATATACTACATCATTATTTTTATCTATATTCAAAAGTATGTCTGTCTGCATTTTGTTGACTTGTAAGAGTAGAAAGTCTTTTGTGACGGCGTCGTTTTCTTCCACAGGGCTCGCAACATTTTTAATTCTTTTGTTTTGGATATTAAAGTTCTTATCGCTATCCAAAATGGGGCCAAATATTTTCGAATCATTCTTTCTTATTATATTATTATTGTAATAGTGTCCGAACTTGTCGACAGACATTTTCAATATATATCCTTAACTCACAAAACTTTATATATATTATAATATTATATCAGCTTCCTGCAGTTCTTCGATAATAGAAACAATTTCATTGTTATGACCAGCAGCTTGAGAGGCGATTAATAATCTGAGGCGGTCAACTAACTCATTCGGATCATTCCAATATATATAATTAGGTTTATTAGAATTTAATTTGCTGATAATGTTTACATATTTGTAGGCCCTTGTCCCTTTAATTTGTCCGTCTGATTTATAGTCTCTTTTGTGAGCATTTGTCTCCATTAAAATCTTTTTGTAAATCTCCAATTCTGTTTTATCATAATTTTTTGGAGTTTTATAAAACATTAACTGAACCAAACCTGGTGTTAGCAACCAATTTTGATTTCCTAGCATAATTTTATCATCACTCAACTTAATGTAGCTATTCCCAAATTTCCACTCACCATTCGAATCTTTGTGAGGACCATAAAGCGTTTCCAGTTCATTTTTTCGAGCTAAATGCGATAAATCGAGTGAGTTTATTATTGTATCGTTTGTAACATCAGCGGGGGATTCAGTTTGATAGTAAATATCATCATCATCATTTTCATCAATTGTTTTGTATTCATCACTCGTAAAATCTTTCTTTGGGGTACTTGTCCCCAGTTTCATTGGTAATTTTCTAAACGATAAATTCGTCTCATTTTCTATTTCATTTTTTATTTCATTTTTAATTTCTTCTTCTTTTTTATCTTTACAAATTCTCTTTTCTTTAGAAGAATTATTTATAAATTCTTTCAGCGGGTTAGTTATGGGCTTAAATGTTTTTTGTAGTCTTTCATGAGTATTAGCTTCACCCATTTTTATGCTTCGAAATTTCTTCTTCAAAGCATTTCTTACCTTGACCAGTTCCTCCAACACTTCAGTCATATCAGACCAGGAAAAGATCAGAAACAGACCAGGAACAGATCAGAAACAGATCAGGAACAGATCAGAAACAGATCAGGAACAGATCAGAAACAGATCAGAAACAGATCAGGAACAGATCAGAAACAGACCAGGAACAGATCAGCAACAGACCAGGAACAGATCAGAAACAGATCAGGAACAGATCAGAAACAGATCAGAAACAGACCAGGAATAGATCAGAAACAGATCAGGAACAGATCAGAACCAGATCAGGAACAGATCAGAAACAGACCAGGAACAGATCAGCAACAGATCAGGAATAGATCAGAAAATGTAGCAAGCTTATTTGGAATCAGCTGAATTCATAAAAGGATGTAATTATTTAAATGTTTTTAATTTGTTAATCCTATCGATTCAAGAGGTCAAACTTTACTAATATCATCATTTTATTCCAACATCCTTATATTTCAATGAAAACATTAAATGTCTTTCTATATCGACCAGCATTTAAGTTATCATCTTTACATATTGTTAAAAATCCATAGTTTTCTCTCCAACATTCTTGACATATTTTACGAAATTGTTCAAAGGACATATCCGTTCCAACATGATCACTATAGACGTGTTTCATATTCATTTCATCCTGCTTAAACATTATAATCATATTGGCATTATCTCGTATCAAATGTTTAGGTATTCGGGTATAAGTTTGACACAAGTAAAATGAATCCACATTTTTGTGACGACCCATACAAAAGTATGCACGTATATTATTTTGATTTTCACATGCAACGTCATCAAATATAATTATTGAGTTATTTTTAGCTTCATCTGGTGGAATAACACTTTCATTGTTAGAAAATGTAAAATAACCCATTCCTTTAATCGTTGATAGGTTGAAATAATGATTTCGAATATAAATAGATGTTTTCGAATTTTAATCCATTAGGACTTTCAATCAAACTAATCATTACATTAGTCTTTCCACAGTTCGAAGGTCCCACTATAAGAGCTCTTATAGAATTTGGCAATAAAGAACTGTGTTTTCTTCTCATATCTGTACTTGTTGAGGAATCAACATTCCTAACAACTATATTTTTATGTTGTTTGGTCAACCGCATTTTAACAACTAAAACCAAAGTTTTAAATTTCCCTTTTAATTAGTTTCCAGATTATATAAATAGGTCTAACAATATCATAGAATTATCAATCATATGCATTCTGTCACTGGGAGTGGATTAGTAGATAGAATAATAAATTCTCTACCTTTTGAACTTCATTTACCGGGTTATGAATTTTGTGGACCAGGTACTAAGCTAGAAAAACGTTTAAGGAGGGGTTGGATGCTGCTTGAAGAGAGCACGATATTGCTTACTCTCAAAATAAGGAAATCAGTAAGCGACACCAAGCAGATAAAATACTTGAAAATCGAGCCTGGGAACGAGTTTTATCGAAAGACAGCAGTATTGGAGAAAAAACAAACTCATCAAACTCGGCATGGGTCTAAAGTCAAAAAATAAATTTGGAAAGAAAATTTTTGGCACAGCAATACGAATGGTTACGGCAACTTTAAAGAAAGAAAAACCTAAAGATATAAACGACGCAATTAAAATTGCTCGTAAAGTTTTAAATAAATCGCTGAAAGGAAAAAAATCAAAAGTTGTTATACCTCGCATTATCAATGTACCGAAAGTTGGAGGGTTCTTACCATTAGTGCCAATACTAACTGCTTTAGGGACCTTAGGTGGTCTGTCATCTGGTGGAGCAGCTATTGTTAAAGCTATTAATGCTGCAAAAGATGCTAAGAAACAACTCGAAGAGGCTACTAGACATAATAAGAAAATGGAGGCTATAGCAATGGGAAAGGGTCTTTATCTTAAACCATATAAGAAGGGGTATGGTCTTGTATTCGATAAAATGTCAAAAAACTAATTAAGATGCTCCCCAAAAGACCACTTACTGATATCGATTTGATTAAGTTTACCACACATATTCCACACTTTAGAGGTATTTTTATGAGAGATTTACTCCCCAAACATCCTCGACGAATAGAATGTGGCATTATTAATCTGGATTCTTCAATTGGAGCAGGCGCTCATTGGGTAGCATACTACAAAAATAAAGATCATAAGGAGTACTTTGATAGTTTTGAAAATTTGCAGCCACCACTTGAATTAGTAGCATATTTGGGCTCAAATATAGTGTACAATTATAGAAGACATCAAAAATATAATTCATTTAATTGTGGTCACTTATGCCTGAAATTTTTGTATGAAATTATTAATAAATAAAAACGCATTTTTTTTTTTCTTTTTGTTTTCAATGTATTTTAATATTTTTATTTCTCGTTGTTTACTACAAATTTACAATTTCATCTCCAAAGCGGATATTTGCCACTTTCAGGAACAATATATTCATTTATATCAAATAACTCCAACTCTAATCGCAAGTGTTTATCGTCTACTGTAGGTAATTTTTTGATAAAGTAATTGCCAGATGATAACTCCTTTATCTCATCATCAGTTATAGCATTAAATCTTTTTGGCAGAAAGATGACACAATTTTCTCCCTCAATCTGGATACTTTCCCCATATTTCGTTTGCATTTTAATTGCTTTCAATATTTTGTATAATTTAAGATCCTCCATATCTTTAATATGGAGAATTGGTTTGTTGTTGAGGTCATCAAATTTGTTTATTAATGATTTTGATACAGCGCTCATGGTTGTTGTTTCTTTGAAGACTTTGTTAAGAATAAAACTTTCACATGAATTAAATTTTAAATTAACTTCTTGTTATATATATTAAAATTACTACAATAAATTGCATGGACTAATATGAAAAGAGGAATAAATTTGTTTTCTCTTTTTTTTTTTTTTTTCAAAGACGGATTAATTCTTCACTCTTTATTTCAAAATATTGTGAAATGTATCCTAAAGATATTACAATAAATTGCTCACTTTATTTTCATAGTATTGTATTGTCAAATAGTTTAAATATTCACATTATAAATGCGGAGGGTACAATAAATAATAATAATTTCTGGATTCAGACAGAAAGAACGACTCAGACGATTAAGATGTCAATGCGGGAACAAATTGTAGAATTCCTTAATGAATATAAGGAGTTTATATGTCTAGAAGATTTACACTTCTCTTTAAAGAACGCTGATTATTTCGAATTATATGAGAATAAAAGAATTCTTAATTCAGTGCATGGAGAGCATTTTGAGGATTGCATATGGTCTGACGACAGATGTACTGAAGGACCTGATACATGTAGTTGCATCATCTATAAATTTAGAGAAAATTCAGTCAACGATCTTATAAATCTCTATCATAAACATCTAAATTTTTAATTAAATAAAAAAAAAATAACCGAAATTATTATATTATACGTATTTAAATTTATAAGAAATATTTAATGAGATTTTAATTTAAGAATTATTTAAAAAGAAAGTAAAATAAAACCAAATACATGTAAAACTAATTTTTAGTATTGTTTTTTATTATACTCAACTAAACAAACAAACAAACAAACAAACAAAACACTAACAGATTCCAATTACCGCTTTATTACAAGAAACAAAACCGAACAAAACAAACAAACAGATTCGAATTTCATTAAAACACAAAATATTGTAGATTAATGAAAATGTCACATTAATAAATAATTAATTTATGACCTACTTGTACATTTATATGTAGAAGGTATATACCAAACACACAAAAAAATAAAAACAAAAATAGAACATAAACACAAGAAAGAAAAAATGGAAATTTCCTATTAATACAAAAAACAAATATGTAGATCAATGACTTTCACTTAATGCAAATTTCCTCTTAATACAAAAACAAATATGTAGATCAATGACCACCAAAGAATAGAAAAAAAAACACACACAAGAGATAAAAAGAATTAACCGACGGCAACACTCATAATTTCAAAAAAGATCCTCGTTACTTAACACCTAGCCAATCACGCACATGACAATTTTTGTATAACCACCACTTTAACATTACAAGCAAAGAACCGACAGTAGAATGTATATGCCACCAAAGAATAGAAAAAAAACCACACAAGAAATAAAAAGAATTGACCGACGACAACACTAACAACAAAGACCCTCATTACTTAACACCTAGCCAATCACGCACATGACAATTTTTGTATAACCACCACTTTTACATTACAAGCAAACAACCGACGGTTGTTCTGTATATGCCACCAAAGAATAGAAAAAAAAACACACAAGTAAAAAAGGGCTAAATTCGGCTGTGCCGAATCTTTGAATACCCTCCACCATAGGGGCTGAAGATGATATACGTATATACTTAATTTTGCATGAACTGTAATATGAATATGTTTTGTCAATTTATGTAATTTAAATACCAAACTGCTCGGGAGGATGTTCAATAATCTGGGTAAAAATAGGCACCCCCGCTTGCGTCTTCGCGTCGTGATCGCCATTTCAACAGACAGACGGACATACAGACAGACAGACAGACAGAGAGACAGACAGACAGACAGACGGACAGACAGACATACAGACGGACAGACAGACAGACAGACAGACAGACAGACAGACAGACAGACAGACAGACAGACAGACAGACAGACAGACAGACAAACAGACAGACGGACAGACAGACAGACAGACAGAGAGACAGACAGACAGACAGAGAGACAGACACACATCGCTAAATCGACTTAAAATTGCATAAGGTTCACGAATATATATACTTTATGGGGCTTTAAACCTATTTTTCGACATGTTACAAACGGAATGACAAACTGATATATACCCTCACCATATATGGTGGAGGGTATAACAAGAGATAAAAACAATTAACCGACGACAACACTAACCACATAATTTCAAAAAGACCAAAAAGAAATATGTAGATCAATAACTTTCACTTGATCATAAAAGTTTTGTATTACAACCCTTTTATATTATAAACATACAACCGACGGCCACACTAGAAGGCAATTAAATCAATATGAGTCAACATCAAAAATGAAGGCAATCAAAGCATTTTGTGTCAACATCAAAAATGAAGGGCAATTAAATCAATATGAGTCCCCATACAAAAGCAATTAAATCAATATGAGTCCCCATACAAAAGCCATTAAATCAACATGAGTCCCCATACAAAAGCCATTAAATCAAGTTGAGTCCCCATACAAAAGCCATTAAATCAAGTTGAGTCCCCAATTTCCTACTACTTCTGTTTCATCTTACAGATTTGTAGCTCTTAGAAACATTTTAAATTGTTCCTTAAAGTTTTTCTATTCTCCCGCCATGTTTTTAACCTTCAAATTTAATTTGCCAATTCCGCCATTTTATGACTCGAACATGTTGCAGGTTTCTTTTTTCCAATTACAAAGTTATTATATTTTCTATAACAATTTTTTATATTAAAGCAAATTATTTTGACATTTATTTTATTAAATTTATTATTTTATTTATTTCTTTTTAACCACTTTTCTTTTTTTCTTACATCATGAAGTATACGTATGTTCTTTTTTAGTTGTATTTATTGAATAATAATCCATACCTTGTTACAAGATCCTAAAGCTATCTTAAGCCTAACACAGGGTGAATCTTATTTTTTATAAGTTATTAATTATACACCGAGCGAGGTGAAAGTACATTATGTATGCGGAGTTTACAATTCCCAATTTAAATCATTATTTGCATCTCCGTGGCGTATTCGAGTGAAACTGAGGTTAGACCTCAAACTCACTCTCTCCGTGTTACACTCCGCGCCTTGAAGATCATTGGAAATCAATAGTAATTGTTGAATCTACTCAATCCCGATTATATAAATAAGAGCTTATAGACTCCCTTCCCTTAAAACCCGATTAAGAGAAGCTGCTATTATCGTTGCCAACGACCTAAGCTTGGTTCTCAAATGAAACCAAACTGCTTATCGAAGAAAGAAATTATGCATATTCAAGATGGAAAATTTTAAAAACTACTTCATACAATGTTTAAGGAATTAAGTAGAAAGGTTAATTCAAAAGTAAGAATAGCTAAGTCAAAATTTTACGAAGAAAATTTTAAATCTGCAGTTTCCTCAAAAAAGAAATGGAAAGAGATACTCAATATTGAACTTACTGATAACCAACCTTACTGTTAACCAACTAAACAATACATTTGTTAATATATCTTTGCCAGAGGCTAACTTTAATTATTACAATAATCTCTTTACTAATAACACCAACAATTATTCATCGAGTAATAACGTTGATTTTAAATTTATACATTGTACCCAGAAAGACGTTTTAGAAGCTTTCTTAGGTATTAAATCTAATGCTGTGGGATATGGCAGAGTTCACCCGAAATTTATAAAACTTATTCTTACTTACATTCTTCCACACATTACCTTTATCTTTAATACAATAATTACGACGTCTAATAACCCTTCTACTTGGAAACGAGCAAAAATTACAGAATAACCAAAGCTGATTAGAGCTTTCGTCCAGTCGCAATTCTGTCTTACCTATCGAAAGTTTTGAGCGTTTAGTGCACACGCAAATGAGCAAATATCTCCACGAGAACTCTTTACTTAATGAGTTTAGACCTAAGAATAAATGTTGATGACAAAAATATATCGCTTCTAGTTTTACTTTATTATTCTAAGGCCATCAATACTGTGGATCACTCAATTCTTTGCCTGAAGCTGAAACACTTCGTAACTTTTCATCGACAGCTGTAAAATTAATATATTCATATTTTATCATGGTAATATCATGTACAATAATTGTTTGAATTTAAGAGGAGTACTAGAAGGCTTAATACTTGGTCCGCTCTTGTATGCCATTTACTCTAATGACCTACGTTCTAAACTTAATCACTGTTGTATCCAGATGTATGCGGATGACGTACAACTTTACATTAGTTGTAAGCCTTCTAACGTCTCCGAGTGTATAAACAAATTAAACCAAGATCTGACTAAAGTTAACATGTGGGCATAGCGTGTTGCACCTGACTGCAATGTTGTTTTTACGTATGCTGGTTATCAAATGGCTTCGGTTGTCACTCCAATCCATTTTTACCAAATATGATGGATCAATTTCCTCGTCATTGTGAGATAATGGTCTTAGGTTTTCGTCACGATCACTATTACAAAGTTCAATTAAGTACTTGCCATCAGAAAAATCGCTATTAATACTACCATTGAACAGTGATTCAATTTATTGAAACAAAGAATATACACTTGCTAGAAAAAGTATCCGTACACTTTTAATAAAGTTAGAACAATTTTAATAAAATATTTGGACTTACTAACTTTTTACCTTTGCTACATTAACCATTTTACTTGTTTTTCAAAATGCTTACGAAAGTTTATTGCTTCAAATTTATTTTCTACAACGCAAAAAACCCAGAATGCCAACTATATGAATTAGAAAAAGTATTCGTACATATACAAATAGGAGAGTCCCACGCATTTTGCGATGTCATACATATGTGTTACATCGATTTTAGTATACGGCAAACTTGTTTGCATACAGTTGGTTTACTCAATTATATTCCTTTTTAAATCTGTATTTTGAGATGAGTCCCAAAGTAAAAGAGATCGGTGCTGATGAGAGAAAAGTTATCCTAAAGCTAAGAGGCGAAGGTAAATCTTTTAGTGAAATAGCTCGGATCATTCGTAGAAGCCACTCTTTAGTTTAGTACATTGTTCAATATTACAAATCCACCAATTCTATTTTGTCAAAGCTACATTCTGGACGCCAATCTAAGCTAACTGAATGCGAAAAGCGAACTATTTTGGCGTCAGTAAAACAGAATTCCAGAATAATATCAAAGAATCTTTCGGCAAAGTGGTTCCAACAGGATAATGATCCAAAGCACACTGCGCACAATGTCAAGCTGTGGTTGCTCTACAACACTAAAAATCAACTTAAATCGCCACCTCAGTCACCCGACCTTAATCCTAGAGAGCATTTGTGGGATTATCTGGAGCGCAGAATCCGCATGCATAAAATAACCTACAAGGAAATATTAAAAAGCGTCATTTTGGATGAATGGGGTAAAATAAGCAAAGATGATACATTAAAGTTGGTTAAGTCAATGCCAAATCGGCTTGCAGAGGTTCTAAAGCGCAAAGGATATCCTACAAGTTAATAAATCCTGCATCATTTTATATAAATTTAGTTTATTTTTATTACTATTTCAAATGTACGAATACTTATTCTTATGAATTTCTTAGTTTTTTAAGTTTCTTTTACCTGTAGAAAATTAAAAAACGATAATAAATGCATTAATAATTTATTTAAAAAAAAATTGGTTAGCGTAATTGGTATTTTCCTCTTTTTTTTCAGAATATGATATTTTAAGTGTACGGATACTTTTTCTAGCAAGTGTAGTTTCATTAGTAAATATCATTGTATTGAATATAGTACTTTACGAGTGTTTATTATAAATGAAATTCACTAAAAATATTTCACAAAACTTACCTTAGCCTTCACTTTCACTTAACAATTTGTCAATTTCATTATTCATAAATTTTTGCCTAGACATTAGGAATTACAATATTTTTCACTGGTTTCAAGAAAACACGTGTTGTTTATTCCAAAAAAAACTTAAAAATAACGGTGTTTTTATCATTATTTTTATTTGTTTACTCTAAGAATTTTTAGGTGCTATTCTGGGAGTTCTAAATGTCGCTGTCATCTAGACTATTGCACGGGAAAATATTCGAAACTTAGTCGCAAAGAAAATATACCCTTAAAACATTATATTAAAGAATTAAATTATAACACCTTTTAAGCCCCGTGGTCGCAGTTTGAAACGGTACGCACGTGCTCGGCAAGCTAGCTAGTTCGGGAGATATGGGGTGAAATCTTCTTCCACTGACTGACAGTAAGCCATACAAAAAGAATCACGTGCGCTTTCAATGCCCTAAATATTTAAAATACAAAAAGGTATCACCCATTTTCTATTTCACAGACCTTAATGTGAGCAAAGGTGATATTGCTAACTGCCTCATAACCCTCCTACCCTAAGGTTTTCCTAGTGGCAGATCGATTAATGAAAAACCCCTAATACACTTTACCTTCTCATCACACCTCGAAGTTTCACATTAAGAAAATGCTTCCATCATTTTCAATTCCATATGTGATTTATTACAAAGAACTTCAATTCATATTTATATTTATTAAAATTATTAATTTAAAAAACCAAGAAAATAAAAAAATTACTATCCTACGGCATATAAGAGGTTAATATCTTATACAAAAAAATGTATAATTTAGGGATTGAGACATAAAGAGATCTTATTGCATACAAAACAAAACTTAACTCTGAAGAGAGTGGTTAACATAAAAAATATAGCATGCGATAATATTTCTTTATATTATAATCACTAATTTAAATATTGTAAATTATTAATAATTGTATTTGCAGCATAGTTGGGCACTTTACAGTACCAATAAAATTTCAGTAAAAATTAATTTTTACTGGTAATGCAACGTAATTTTCAGTACCAGTAAACTGTTACTGATTACTGGAAAAAAATTGCAGTAACCTGTAACGTTTTACTGATTACTGAAAAAATTGTAGTAAACAGTATTTTTTTACTGCTTAAAAAAATGCAGTAATCAGTAAATTTGTACCAATAAATCATGTATACACTTAATAGCATTAAATATACCAACTTATAAAAAAATATGCCTAGTTATCATTTTTAAATTTGTTTGCTTTACTCTCTGCATTATTGTCTCTTAACATCTCCTCTTTTGTTTATTGTGTCTAAACGTATTTCTTAAATACAATACCGCATTACCCTCATCTGCACCTGTAGAACGATTGTTTTCATTCGCTGGGATTGTGAATCGTTCCAGAAGGCAAAAACTCAGCGATGTAAATTTTGAAATCCTTTTGTTGAGAAAGGCTAATAATATATAATATTTATTAATATAGTATATCGGCCGATTTTTGAATATTTGAAAAACTAAAAACAATAATTTTTAAGTGGGTTCGTAAAGATTCCGAATAAAAAACAAGTAGGAGCGGCTAAATTCGGCTATGCCGAATCTTACATACCCTTCACCATGGTTGGGAAAAAACTGAAGTTTATATATGGACATATATGGAATGGACAGATTTATATACGGACGCCTTTAAGACTTAAACTTGGACTCGGGAAAATTTATGGTTCCAGAAAATAGGTATTTAAAAAATTTTATGTTTTGGGCATAACTTTTTTGTATCTGAACCGATATTCCCGAGTTTTTTTTAGCAAATATGTTTTTACAAAAGATTTTCGATCTTTTGCTATATAAGTCATATTACAGCTCTAGAATAGCGTTTGTTGTTTGTGTATAAAAGGTGAAGAGGTGAAAGAAAAGAATTTCAACAAATCGTTAAAAGAAATCACTAGAACTGCATGTATTTTATTTCTACAAAAACGTTTGATTTAGCTGGCAAATTTGCATTTGGGATTTTATTTCGCTTTTTTATTAAAAAATATTTTTAATTTCTTTAGCTTAATTTTAAAAATTTTGAGGAAAATAGTTAATATTTTTTTTTTTTATAAATTATTATAAGTTATGACTTCAAATAGTTGCACTCAAAGGGAAATTATGTATAAAATTTTCTTAATATATGAGAAATAAATGGTTTAAAAATCTGTTTATAAATTCTTTTAAGTCGGAGGAAAAAATAGAAATAAAAACGTTTGTATTTTGTTTGTATCAGAGGGTTTTTATAAAAATTTTGATGTTTTAAGCCTATTTATGAATTATTAATATAAAATTTTATATAAATAAATTATCAAATGTTAAAAAAACAAAAAAAAAAGTCTTAAGAAAATAAAAAAAAATGTACAAAAAAAAGTGAATTGACCGGGATTCGATTTGTTTGGTTTTTATTTAAATGACAAATTTTTGTATGTGTTTGTTGTTTGTGTATAAAAGGTGGAGATGAAAGAAAAGAATTTTAAAAAATGGATGTGTTTGTTATGCGTAAAATTCTATATACATATTAAACAAAGGGATTTTACGGAAAAAAATAGAGGTAGTCCTGGTTTGTTGCTAATATTTTAGCCATTTATTAACCGATCTGTCTGATTTTCAATAGCAAACAGAAATGGATCACATGTAACAGAAATAAATAACAATCAAGTTCTCATCATGTCTGGGTTCTTCGGAAAACCCATTTCAACACACAGACGGACATCATTAAATCAACTTCGCTCTTCCTAAGGACCCAGAATATATTTACTTTATAGGATCTAAGATCAATATTGTAGAAATTACAAACGGAATGACAAACTTATATATACCCTTCCACCTGTGGTAAAGGGTATAAATATGATTGAAATTGAAAAACCGAAGGGCAGATTTTTAAGTTTTTTTATTAAAAAAATTTAATTGAAATTATAAAAAAAGGAATGGTATGCTCTAATATTTTAACAAAAATTGTAATGCAATATAAAAAAAAAATTAACTGTTAACATTTTACTGATTACTGCAACTTTTTCAGTAATCACTAAAATTTCAGTAATGAGTAATACGTTACTGGTTACTGCAATTTTTTGTATTATGCTATAAGTTGTGAATTTATATAAAAGTTGAAGGAAATACGTTTATATTAGTTTTAGTATTATGTATATGTATATTAACTTATTATAAAGAAATGTTATATAATTTCTAGTTAATGATTATCAAGTTAAGGGTTAGTTTAGGAGTAATTGTCATTAAGTACAGGTATAGATTTAATACCGTTAGAATAAAAAAATTATAATCACCCAGGTTAAAATGTTTATATATGTTCATATAACGTCATATATGTTGTCATGTATGAGCATTAGACCGTACCTCAAAAAAAAAAGTTCACCGTACCCCTCAAATATAAAGTATTTTAACAAGAAAATTTCGAAAATGATTTTTTTTTTTGCCGAACGTAGGGGTCGCCATTTTATATTTTTCTTTATATCTTCGCCATTTAGCGTCGGATCTTAACAAAGTTTTACAAAATGATAGTATATTTACAATGGAGGTCCACGGCACGCAGCATTACTTAATCAATTTTTGGTGGATTTCTCTAAAATTTATAATGCATATGGAAAACTAAATTATCTATGGATGCGTGTAGGAGTTTTGGATAGGTCAAATACTTTTAAGTCCATATTGAAGTTTTCTTGACTCAAATAATACAGCCAAATAATACAGCCAACTTGAATCACGTCAAAATATGATCGATTAAAATTTGTGTTATTTTATAAGTGATCCACGGCACTCAGCATAATTTAACCAATTTTAGGTGGATCGCTCTGAAACATACACTTTATAAAGAAAACTAAATTATCTTAAGAAAAGCGTATGAGTTTTTGGATATATTAATTTTTGACAAAACAGCGAAGTGTTAAAGTCAAAATATCTATTTTTTATACTCGTAAAGAAACAGCTCTAAGTCAAAAAGTATTTGAATAATCAAAAACTCCTACGCGCATCCATAGAAAATTTAGTTTTCCATATGCATTATAAATTTCAGAGAAATCCACCAAAAATTGATTAAGTAATGCTGCGTGCCGTGGACCTCCATTGTAAATATACTATCATTTTGTAAAACTTTGTGTAAAAGAAATTTTTATTTACTCCTTCATAAATCTTGTGAAACCCAATCTTTGTTAACACATCTCCGTAAATAAGGAAAATAACAAAAATAAGTTTTTATATATAGGCTTTTTACGTAGGTGTTACCCCTTAAGTAGTATAAAAGGGTGCTTGAGGTCAATGATTTTTGATGTAACAAATTGGTATAATTGCGACAAAAACATTGATATATAACCCTTTAAGATCCGACTGTAAATACAGAAGATAAGACAAAAAAAATTAAAAATGCGGCAACAAAAAAAATTAAAAAAAAATAAAATAATAGTTCCGCTGGAATTATTGGAATACTTTCCTCGCAAAAGTTTATTGCTTTTTTGCGAGCTTTCATTTTAAAATATTAGGGAAGTACATTAAGGTGGTAGCAACTGAGATCTGGTGGGTTAATACTAGAACCGGTTACTTGAGGTCAATTGCTTCTTCGAGGAAAACATCGGTCTTCGCGAGACAAAAAACATTGATATTGCAACACTTTAAGATCCGACGGTAAATGGCGAAGATATAAAGAAAAATATAAAATGGCGACCCCTTCGTTCGGCCAAAAAAAAAAAAACCTTTTCGAAATTTTCTTGTTAAAATACTTTATATTTGAGGGTGAACTTTTTTTTTTCCTATAAGGTGGTACGGTCTAATGAGCATATATGGTTTTATGTATGAGCATATGTGAACATATATGTCATTAAAGTATTCAAAAAACCAGGCTTTTGAAAAAACCGGTTTCGGTTTTCTTCGAAAAATCGAATTTTAAAAAACCGGTTTCGGTTCTTGCAGAAAAAACCGGTCAACCGGTTTTTTCGGTTTTTTTAATTTGAATAAAAAGCTTATATAATTTGTTAATTGTTTTTATTACAAAAAAAGAGAAATTTAATATATAAAGTAATAAAAATAAAGATAGAATAGAGATCATTAAGTTTGTAAATTGGTAAAATTAGGTACGTTAGTTTAAAAAGTTTTTTTAATATTACATTTTAAATATGTAAAAAGAAAATCTATTTTTCAGTTCTAAAATAATATTTTAGAAATAATATGCAATTTAAATTTTTCCTTTTTAGAAGATTTTGAATACTGTTTATTGTGCTATTTACATCATAAATTAAACTATTTGAATTTTGAATATCCAAAGTTAGTCTTCATCGGAATATATCAGACTTACATCTAAATCTTCATAACCAAACAAACGATTATAAAAGTGTTCGGAAAAAATAAAAGGGACTAAGTAACCCAGTTGGTGATGTAATTAAAAAAAAAAGGTTAACAGAACAAAAAACACCGGTTTTCGGGTTTCTTCGAATCTACAAAATATTCGAAACCGATCGGTTAAAAAAAAGAAACCGGTTGACCGGTTTAGGGCAAATACATTCAAAGAAAAATGTGATAGTATATTACATATATTAGTCCATATATGAATACATATATTATTCCATATATGGGTAATATGTTTTCTTTTTTATCAGATATGGCCATATATGAAGCCAAAAGTTATTTTTTTTTTCAATTTATACCCTTGTTTGAACATAAGACTTTTAGTAATTTTCAGTCTTTTCTATACTACGCCTCTATCGGAGTAACCGAAAATAAAACATTGACAATGCACGATTGCTAACTAAAAGTGTGTTTCTGTTAATTAATCTTAATTAAACTTAGTTTTTTTAATCATCACACAGGGATAATATTAGTTGGAGTTCAATGAATCGCATTAATAATCATTTTCTTTGGTTCATAATAAATACTTACTAAATATAATTCATAATAAATACTTACTAAATATAATTATGGCACATCAAACATTGTTTATAATTTAAAGTATTTCGATTATAAACGGCAAATGTTTGTAAGACACTAATTCTTTATTTAAAAAACTATACCTGCAACTATCGTTGCAGGGGAGCATAAATCTTTAATGTGCATGATAAGCATGCAACCATAAAACCTTTATTCTAAGAGATAGGATATGTTATCAGTATTTCACAGAAGTGCGAGCCAGATGTGAAATCCTAAACACACACATAAAAATAACATTGTCTTATTGTGGGAATTTCTTAGATCCCTTTTTCAAAGAACAATATAAAATATGTTAAAAATAAAATAAACATGTTCTGTCAATCTTGAACATTCTGCCGGGGCGCATATGCAACAGGCGGTGAAAAGTCCAACTTTATAACCGATTTACGGAAACTGCAGCATTTGTGTTTGATATAAATACAAACTGCGATTAAGAAAATAATAATTACTAGAGTTACTGATATGTGTCCACTCAGATGATGAAATTGCAATGTTTTCAGCTTTGTATCGGTGGCCTCCAACTTGTTCACTTTTTTCATCAAATTTTCAATATCTTTAGTGTTGTTTACAATGGTCACATCAAATGGCTTTACTAGCATAGACTCCATTTTGTCAATATCCAAGCCCCAGGAAGATGCTTGAATTGAGTAACTTATTTTTGTTGTGAATATTAATGATGCTGTAATAGTTACTTCTTCGTACATGGCAGAACAACCTGGTGGCAAGCTTAAAATACCTTTTGGCGGCAACGTTACCCAGCTACGATTCCCAAGGCCACAATCCACACCAAGGATAAATTGGTCAAATATCGCAAAAATCCATTTGTTTTCGGTGGAAAGTGCTTTCCAAACACTTTTCCTAGTTACTTCCTCAAAGTTACACTCGGCATGTCTGGATTGTTTCAATGCAGAAACTTCGCAGGACCTCTCAATAGCTGGTTTCCATGCAATATTCCCACCACAGTCGAATTCTCCTTGTAGATTCTTTGAACATGTATTGATTTGTGCATGTGTCATTAAAAAGTAGAGGTTGGTTGCAAAATTGTATATTATGTAGTCACAATCAACTCTCGACATCATTGTGCTGTTGTTTCCTTGTACGGGGAGCGGAATAATTCTAAAAACTTCAGAATTGTGAACGTTGACTAATGGAATATCTGCTTGTATAACTAAACGATTATCCACCATTATTCGGTATCTGTATTCCTACCAGGCAACATCAGATTGTCTGGCAACAATTTTTTAATATTCAATATTTCGTTTTGCAACTGCTTAACCGTCAAAAGATTTGGGTTTATATGCCCATAGTTTATGTCAATTAAAATGCTTATAATAGAGTTTTGAACTTTTTCACACTCATCCAGCATTAAATTCAGCTGTATGGTCATCACTTTGAAGTACGATATTAAGCGCTCAGTATTTGTGTTTCCTTCAATTTGTGTATAAAATAACTTCAGCTGTGTAAACATTTTGTTAAAGTTGTTGTTAACTTCTTCCGTCGTCTTTCTTAGAATGTTAATTGTTGAATCCACTTTCGATGTTTGTTCTTTAACGAGCTTCTTTAAGTCTTCTTGATTTTGAAACAACATTCGCATATTGTCTTCCATCAGCTTGCGATCATCAGCGTGCATCATACCGAAAAGAATGTGATATATCGAGCCCACAAATTCAAAAGGAGCTCTTTTCTTTCTTGCTTTTCCTGTTAAAAGCTCATTATTTTGTTCTATGTTGTTGTAGCGTTGATTCATTGTTGATATAACCATGTCGCATGACTCCTTATAATTTTGAAGCATCGGACATTCATGTTCTAGTTTTCTTATCAGTACTTGTATTTGCTCCCTCTCTTGTTGAAATTTGTTTAGGTCAATAAATAGTAAATAATTAAATTCCACTTGGAATTTATGACGTTCATTTGTCCTACATTATCCAGATATAGTGCAGTATTCGTAGCTATGTTTGCAATTATAGGCGAAATTTGAAATTTGGATGTTGCTGCTTTAGCTTGGCTTGCCATCATCATAAATAACAGGATCCAGCAACTCCATGTGTTCTTGTTTGGTTGCTTAATTGTAGTACAACCGCTTGTGACAGATGAGTCTCCTTTATCTTCATTTTCGGGTTCATCAGGCATTGGCAAGGCACATACTTTGTGTATAGGTCGTTTAAGAACACTGTTCTGAAGCTTAAGTGTCACCACTCTTACTTTATCATCTTTACCTTTATGCGTTTCAATAATTCTTCCTAAAGGCCACTTTGCTGGCATTGTTGCTTCGTCTTTCACCAAAACTATTGTTCCATTTTTTAAATCCGGAGCTATTTGATTCCACTTAGTTCTCCGTTGTAATGTAATTAGGTACTCGTTTTTCCAACGATTCCAAAAATCTTTCTTCAGTTTTTGAATTTGCTTCCATCTGTTCAAAGAACTAATTTTTGAGTCCTCGATGTGTTCAGGGCAATCAATGACAGGTCTGCCAATTAAAAAATGACCTGGAGTCAACACGTCTGGGGCATCAATGTTTTCGTTGCTGATATCGACCAATGGTCTTGAGTTCAGAACGGATTCTATTTGGGCCAATAAGGTACTCATTTCTTCATAAGTCAACTTAGTTTCACCAATTATGCGTTTTAGGTGATATTTCATTGACTTTACACCAGCTTCCCAAATCCCTCCAAAGTGAGGGGCTGCCGGGGGAATAAAATGCCATTACCGTCTGATTGTTTTTAACAGCGGCCTTGTAATCGGCATCTAACTTACTATCAGCACCGACGAAACTCGTACCATTGTCTGAATATATGTGAGAACTGGTACCTCTTCGGGCAAAAAATCTTTTTAATGCTGCCATAAACGCCTCTGTTGTCAGATCACTTACTGCTTCCAAGTGAACAGCTCTTGTTGCCATGCATACGAATACAGCAACATACCCCTTATAGGTTTTTACGCCTCTACCTTTGGAACATTTTATGTGAATAGTCTACACCCGTGTGTAAAAACGGGTAAGACTCCGTTACTCTGGCAATCGGAAGATTCCCCATTAGTTGCTTTGATGCCTCTTGACCATACCTGATGCATTTAGGGCAGCTTCGGTGCATTTTTTAACTGAGTTCCTCATATTTAAAATCCAATATCTTCGTCTTAATGTTGATTCGACTAATTTATTGCGACCGTGTAATGTAAAAATGTGCGTATCATGAATAATTATTGACGCCAAGTGTGATTTCATTAAAATCATTGGATGCTTTTTGTTGTATGGTAGATTGGAATATTCTAATCGACCACCAACCCGAAGAATGCCATCTTTATCTATAAATGGACATAAATTTGCAATTTCGCTGATTTTGTTAACCTGTCCATTCTGCCTTAGTTCCGTAAGCTCGCGATGAAATTATTTTTCTTGATGACGAATTATGATACATCTTTCAGCGGCTTCTAGTTCCGAGACTGAAATATATTGACAAACTTTTGGTTGATCTTTGCTTTTATTTATAAATCGTAGGACATAAGCCAACACCCTTTGTAGTTTCTTATAATTTGAATGTTTACTGATCAACTCGTCCAAAAAATTAGGTTGTTGGGCTGAAGTTATCACAGTTGTGGCATTTGTTGTAGTAAAGTTTTCTTCTTTTTAGGCCATAAGTGAGCGGGTTTTGAAAGCCATTCTGGACCATTCCACCATAACGTATGATTTTTAAGCTTTTGAGCACAAATTCCTCGTGATGCAACGTCTGCTGGATTATGACATGGTTCCATATAGCTTCGGGAACAAGATTTCTGATGTCGTTAACTTTATTTCTAACAAATTTATCTTTGTTAGTTTTTTTGTTAATCCAACTTAACGTAATAGTTGAATCACTCCAGGCATATATGGATTGTTGATTTTTAACGATGCTGGCTACTTTTTGAAGCAGTTTAACTAATAAGTGTGCCGCGCACAACTCGAGTTTTTATATTTTTTATGGGATTTACCTTCGTTTTAGATGTAATCAAAATAGCCGAATGTTCTGTGCATAAATTACCGCTGCATTCGCTTTCTCCGATGCATCAGCAAACCCATGTAATTCAAATTTTGAATTACTTGTTGTTCCAATCCATCTCGGCACTTTCATTTGTTGAAGTTCCGGCAAATGCTTCGTAAACTTTTTGAATTAAAGTTTATGTTAAATTCAAAACCATCACTTTTTGGATTCCATTGAAGTCCTAGGGTTTCGGATTCGTCATCTTTAATTACTATAAGCTCATTTTCATCCGATTCATCCACGTTACTGGTTACTTCTTTTTCATTTGACAGTCATTTTCGTAAATGAAAACCAAACTTTATTAGTTGCTCCGCTAGATCATGTTGTATCTTCTTGCAGTGCGAAATGGTGTCTGCTCCCGTCGTCCATATTAAAATCGCTTTTGATGACATCTTTGATGTATGTATTTTCTTCAGAGCAGCTATCAGCTATATGAAATAGTGATTTTATTGCGAGAAAGTGTGCTGATGCCGTACCATATGTTACAGTTGTTAACTTGTATTCCTTTATGAGGTTATTTTTATTTTCCCTCCATAGAATATATTGGTATAGTTGATCATCCTCCATTACTTTTACTTGTCGGTACATTTTTTCTGCATCAGCTGTAAGTGCATATCTCCAAACTCTCCAGTTTAGAATTATATCAAACAAATCTCTTTAAAGTTTAGGACCAATTAGCATTATATCGTTCAGACTTCTTCCGTTAGTTGTTTTTGCGGATGCAAAAAAAACAACACGTAATTTTATTGTTAAACTGCTTTCTCTTATTATTGGTTGATGAGGTAGACAGTATTTTCCAGTATGATTTTTCTTGACTTCTACCATGTGACCAAGTTCTAAATATTCACATATAAATTTCACATAGTCATCCTTCAATTTTTTATTGGATTCAAGTTTTCTTTCCAGAGACAGAAATCTGGCCATGGCTTGTTTTCTGGAGTCACCTAATTCGCAACCTTCTTGTAAAGGCAGGCTGACTACAATTTTTCCTTCAGCATCAACATAGGTTGTCTTCTCATAGTTATCAATGCACTTTTGGTCTTCTGTAGCTTCCTCAGCAGTTGAAGGGAGTTCTTCTAGTTCCCAAAATCGTTCCAAATTGGTAATTGTTGATACCAATCTAGACGACTTTTGGTTGTCGCCTGTAAGTCCGCACACAATCCAACCTAACTTAGTAGATTGGGCCAAATAATCACCTTTTATATGCGGCGCATCTTTTTCCATAATGTTGAGGAACACTTTTCCACCCAGTAATAAGTCTATTCTTTCAGACTTGTTGAACGTCGGATCTGCCAGAACATTGGCATCCATTGGCTGGCATCATTGGCTGGCATCAATTTTAAATAAAACTCCTGGCTGAGGATCTACTACTGATGGTAAGACTTACGCTTCGGCTTCAATCTCCTGGTCACTTTCAAAACGGGGTTTGATAGTTAATTTGATTTTTGAATAAGGAGTACCAACCTTTGTACAACCTAGTCCGTTTATGTTTTTGCTGACTTTCACTCGAGTCAATCGTAATATTTGAGCCGCTTCTTCAGATACACTTGATATTTGTGATGCCTAATCTATCACTGCTCTTAGAGTAACAAGTTCCCCAGTAGATGCTCGTACTTTTACTAGGGCTGTAGGCAAGAAGTATGTTGAATTGTTTTCTTTTGTAACCACTGATATTGATGAACTCGGCTTTACATCGTTGTTTCTTTTGAATTCTTCTACAGCAACACGGTATGATGATAATTTCCGCAGGCACTGCATTTATGATTGCTTTGGCATCTCTGGTTATTTATATGGTTTATGCATTTTTGTCACCAATTATTTTTTCTTACCATAGCGAGTCTATCCATTTTAGATAGTTTTAAAAAATTAAAGCAAGATGTTGTTGAATGATTTTTCTTGCAATACAAGCACATTTGTTTTGTAGTTACTAATATTGCTTGATGATCCGAATATCTCTTCTTGGGAAATTTGTTGTTTGTTTGTTGTTTTGAAACAGCTTCCAATAAATGAAACTGCTGCTCCAGAAATTCCATAACATCTTCTAACCTTTGTATCTCCTTAGTTTTCTTCACATTTTGCTCGTATAAGCGAAGACCATTTGAATCCAACTTCCTTATGATGATTCTTGCTATTAATATTTCTTCGTTATTAAATTCTATACCCATACTTTTTATCCATGGATACAATTGTTTGTTGTGTCAAGTAATTTTTTAACACTTTCTGCCGATTCAGTGTTTACCTGAGGTTGATCAATCAGTTTATCGACTAATGTTGTAAACATTAGTCTACGATTATCGTACCTTTGCTTTAGAATATCCCAAGCTGCTTCATAGTTGTCGTTTGTTATCTTCAGATGCTGAATCAGATTGGCTGCATATCCTTTTACACTTTGTTTTAGATAGTACAGCTTATCCACATTTAGCATTTTTTTACTATGCACGACACTCATAAATAAATCGTGGAATTGGTTCCACTCACTCACTGTCCCGTCGAATACTGGAGTTTTTTTATCCATTAATTTCGATTTCGTGGCTTCTGGCTCTTCTTTCTTTTGTTTTCTTGTTTTTATGTTTCGTATTATCTCCTCCTTTAGAGCTTTAACTGCTTTCCTTTCCTGGAAAATTTCTATATAATTTTTATTTTTTCTATCAACTTGATGGAAGATTTCTTCAAGTGTTTCGAATTCTCCATCAATTATTTTTAGTTCATCATCTAATTGGTCATTGCTGTGTGTAGCAAGGCGTCCTTGTGTTTGGATCAATTCCTTGTACATTGACCTTGCCTGAAGAAAAAATAATTTTCCATTTAGATCTTCATTATCATCAACACTTGGCGGTGTAGTGCCCACCTTTTCCTTAATCTGCAATTTTTGCAATTGTTGTGTTGTTTTTTCAAATTGGACTTCGTCTGCTTTTTCTTCTTGTTCTTCCTCAATTTCAGACACCTTTAGCTCTGTTTGCGCATACAGCGCTGCTATTCTGCCTCGAATTTCCTTAAAAATACTTGTAATTGATTAGAACAAAGTAATCATTAGATCTATCACTTGACTCCATCATCTTATCGTGGTTCTTGGTAAACTCGATCTCAATCCTAGCGAGCCGTCTTTCATATTAAGGAAGTTTTTTCAAGCGAACATCTTCTTTGCTGAGGGAGTTCCTTAAGTTGTTTGCCTCCTGTCCCAGTGTGTTTTGGCGTGCAAATAATTTTTCCGACATTTTTCGTCTTTTATATTTATTTTGCGTAGCTCAATATATTTATTTTTAAATAATTTCCACTCTGTTTTTGACTTTTAGATATTTTATATTTCTGTTTTCAGAAATATTTTTATCTTTAAATTTGTATGGTTAACCAAATCACTGTTAGCCGTGATTTACGCTTTAGTTTTTTTTTTTGGTTTTTTCAATTTTTACTTCGAAGGACCAAATGTTTATAATTTAAAGTATTTCGATTATAAACGGCGAATGTTTATAAGACACTAATTCTTTATTTAAAAAACTCATACTTATATACTAACAAAATTCTTAAAAACTATACCTGCAACTATCGTTGCAGGGGAACATAAATCTTTAATGTGCATGATAAGCATGCAACCATAAAACCTTTATTCTAAGAGATAGGATATGTTATCAGTATTTCACACAAGTGCAAGCCAGATGTGAAATCCTAAACACACACATAAAAATAACATTTTCTAATTGTGGGATTTTCTTAGATCCCTTTTTCAAAGAACATTATAAAATATGTTAAAAATAAAATAAACATGTTCTGTCAATCTTGAACAAACATCTTTAATATAAATTGACAATGTCCATAGCAAATAAATAGTCTATTTTCTTAAAATAGTTATTACCCAAACTAAATTTAAAAAATAAGTTATTGTTTAGTAAGTCATCACGGTTGCAACCATTTATAAAATATGCTTCATTTTTTAGAAACTATTTGTTAATTATAAATATAAACGCTTTGAATTTAGAAATATTTTTTAATTTAAAATTTAATATAACCAATGATTTTCACTATCAGAAAATATATTTAGATGGGAATAACTATCATCTTTGAGGACATTTCAAAATACATCAGAAAGGTATAATTTATAAAGAACGATACTTGAAGAATAATAAAATATATTATTTACATGACTTTTCTTTGTAATCTGAAGATAGCCTTATTTCCTTAAAAATGGGTATTAAATAAATGTTATTTCCCTGCTGGTGCCGAATCATGTCGTTATTGAAATTTTAAAAATTTGTTATAAAGCCCCACATCTTTTGGATTACTTCCCTTAATATAAGCCCTCATATTCTAAAGGAAAGCAATAAATTAGCGGAATCCTATAAAAAGTGATGTAGAATCTTAAGGTTTCCATGAAAAGTCAAACGGTTTTCTAAAGAAGCAAGTGTGAGTCTACGCAAAACCATTAGATTTTGAGGCATTTTCATTTCGATAACCCATCAGATTCAACGAAGAATTTTCATAATAAAACTTTTAATATTGACGTGATTTTCTTTATTAATCCATTTTGACTGTAAGACACATTTTTTCAGAAAAATTTGTTATATTCTGGGAAAGTCTTTTTTAAATAAACCTTCATATATTAAGCCGTAGTTTTAATAGAAAATTAGTATGTTATTCACTTTGCAATTCAAGGAAATACCTTCCAATACGTTAGAAATTCCTTAGTTTCTTTAAAATGTATAATATTTACACTTAATTTAAATAAAAAAGCAATATTTTTGTGGAAAACAAAAAAAAAATATTTTACGTGCATATGGGAAAAGTACTCATATATGACCATATATAAACATTCATATATGTCCATATATGAGCATTTACGGCCATATTACCGTGTATGAATATTTTCTCCTGGGCACTGAGTTAATTTGTGCCATTTGGGAAGTTTTAAGTATTAGCAAACTCAGAGAATTTCGTCGTTAATTGCATGGCCGTAATGGGTATAAAAAAATATTAAAACAATAAATATAGTTTTTTTTATGATTTCATGTTGATGTTACCACGAAGTTCTTTGAGGGTCATTCCATGTCAAACCGCACAGCAATCGGATTTGTCATCTCCGATTTTAATGAAATTCGCCATAAACATTGTAAATGGGTAGTGTTTATCAAACCATTAACCTTTCGACCCTGTTGACATTCACATCAACATACATTTATTTTTAATTTTATTATTTTACTTAATGTTAATGAACTACATAAGTTCAGTTTATCGCTGACATAACATAGCTTATTTTATTTTTACATTTTTTTGTTTATAAACAATTGTTGACATAGCATTATTTTATTTTGTTTACTTGAAGTTCAATCATCCCAAACAATCGTTAAGCACAATTTTATTTTTTGTCCATTGAAATGTTTGGTCAGCAATTATGCACACAATTAATTGTGCAATAGTGGCATTCAACTTTAATTAATGTATTAAATTTTAGTATATAAGAAAGAACAAAAATAAAGAAAGACTTTCAGTTACTATAAAGCATTTAAGGTGTTTTATTGATTGAATCTTTTAGCGTTCTACAAGTTAAAGTGTTTGGAGGACAATTAAGGCAAATAATATCTCAGTTCACATTTATGTGTTTGAACTGAATCATATTATAGCCGCACGAAATAATTCTAATACAATTATACATTGGTGACCCCAGAGTCTTTAGTTATTTCAAGTTTCCCCCCACCGGAGGTAAGGGACTTTAACTCTAAAGGCGGAACACGCAACAATCCTCAAACACCAAAAATATTGGTGAACCCTTCAGAATTTGGAGCAAAGAAGCAAAAGCAATACAAACAGTAGTGCAAGAGCTACACAAAAAAAATTTTTTTTCAACAAAACAAACAACAGTAGCACAGAGCTATAAAACAAAATGACGTCATTAAACGATCTTGTAAAGATACAAGACGGAAGGCGGAAGAAATAAATTGGGTGATTAATATGGAAGACACCTATAGAAAGGAGATCCGTAGAATATTATGAAAAAAAATCTAAGGAGCTCGAAGAATTGTGGAAGAACTTCGAAAGGATAGACAATCGCATAAGAAGTGATTCGACAGCAAAGGAATATCATCAATATTTTTTACAAAAACTACGCGAAGAGACGGGTAAAAGGTATAGAGAGGCTGATGAATACATCCAAAAACAAATTCAAATAATAAAGGAACAATCAAAGATGCAAGCAAGCAACTCAGGCATCACTGGGAAACAGGCATCGGAGACAACAATGAACAATTTGATAAACATACAGAACGCCACCATATCTAAAATTATCAGCACATTAAACGATATGCTATCCATAGGTGTTCAGTATACAAGGCAGCAGATTGAGTTAAAACTAAAGGAAGTCGATTACAATATGAAAACTGTTTATGCGCACGTGTAAACAGCCTACAATTACTGTTCAGTGGACTGTTTCGATGTTTTTGTCAGTTACTTACTCTTGTGAACCCAATAAGAACGGTACGTACGTGCTATAGTGCTGATAAACTAAAAATAATAATAAAAACCCCATTTTGTTATTGAACAAAAAAAACTAATTCTTTTTTTTTTATTATTATTAAAATTTCCGAGGAAAAATATTTCAAGGAAAAATTTTTTGGTCCTTCGAACTGGATTTCTAACCCCCGAGTCCTTGAAATATTTTCACGGAAATATTTCTTTTCAGAAAGAACCCAACTTTGTAAATCAACCCCCATTTTGTTTTTTGGATACCATTGGATTTGTGTTTTAAATTTTGGTAAAATCAACCCTATATTTTTTATAATAAACCCTAATAACTATAAGGTACGTGTTTTTTTTAAGTGAATAAAAATTAAAAAAAAAACAAGTTGTGTGACAATATATAAAAAGTGTGTTCAACAAAAATAAAACATAACCACAAGTGAAGGAATACATAAAAAATTGTCCGTGTAAAATCCTTTAAAACAAACAAATTTTCCAAAAAAAAAAAATTTATAGAAAATCCCGTCGGCAAAACAAAAAGAAAATAAGTTCACTACATTTTTTTTTTTGCATATTTTAATAAATATTTTTTACTCAGTGCATTTATTTTATTCGCGTGTGCTCCATTAATTTTCATATTGGATGTTGTTTTGTTGATTTCATCCAGGCTTAAATATTCCTTTACCCTACAGAGAATATACAAAGAACAATTTTAACTCTATATTGTCAATCAAAACAGACGGACACGCTTTTAAATATATTATTTTTTTTTGTTTTGTGTGGATATTCAGTGCCAGTGTTTTTATACCCTCCACCATATATGGTGAGGGTATATATCAGTTTGTCATTCCGTTTGTAATATGTCGAAATATAAGTTTAAGACCCCATAAAGTATATATATTCGTAATCCTTATGCAATTTTAAGTCGATTTAGCGATGTCCGTCTGTCTGTCTGTTGCCTATTTATTGAACATCCTCCAGATTATTGAACATTCCTCCCGAACAGTTTGGTATTTAAAATGAGCAAAATCGGTCAAGCGGTTCAAAAGTTATGAGTGAAAATGTGAAGGTACCTCTAAATTTTCCATACAAATTTGTACAATTTTTCTGTATCTATTTTTGTTTTCTGTTAAGTAAAAATGTTATTAAGTCTTCTTCTTGTTCGATTACATTTACTGTCTTACATACTATGAGAATAATAACATTTTAGAGCAATGTTATATGTGTTACTCTTAATAACTAAGTTAACGTTAAAAGCAACAATGTTAAAGTCGCTAACAGAGCAGACCTTAAACTAAATAACTAATTACTAAAACTAAATAACAAAAGTTCTTTACATAAATTGGCAAAACATATTCATATTACAGTTCATGCAAAATTTAGTATATACGTATGTATATCATCTTCAGCCCTTATGATTGCCGGAGGCTGGGCTCATATAGAATAAGGTAAGGTCCAGAGGAGCTGGATCGTCGTTAATACGTCCATTAAGTATACCGACAGGAGAAAGATATGTAGATCCAGCCCAGATGGTGTTTTTCTCGCTTTCGTATATTTGGCTGACAATCATATTATCGTGTAGCGCAAGTTTCTCAACAAATCTGGCTTGCAACGACATGGAGTACTTACAGAAGGGTAGAACATCGCCATTTTCATAGACGTAACTATTTGAAAATTGTTTTATGAAATTTTCATAATTTCTTCCAATGCATTTTCTTGGGATTTTCAGTTCAAATATCTCCAATTCTTTGGCTACTATAGGAGATATAGTAAGCCAGATTGGGTTTTTCTGTTAAGCTTTGTTGGTTTTTCGTTTCATTCCATAAAATGTATTTTTTGTTTTTGTAACCAAAAACATTTATACATAAAGAAAGAGCAAAATACATAATTGCTTTAGTGCTCCTACTTTTGAATAGGTGGCGCTGAATTAACTAAAGCAATACCCTGTCCCATGGCTAGGTCCAAAGAAATTTATATATAAAGAAAGAGCAAAATACATAATTGCTTTAGTGCCGCTACTTTTTAATAGGTGGCGCAGAATCACATTAAAACTATATCCTGTCCCATGGCGATATAGCCTTGGACTAGGCTATCAATTAATTTATTTACCAAAAATATTAAATTAACTACATACTTTAAATTATAATGCATTCAGATGTTGCTAGTAGACTTATTACATGATTTTAAAGTCAATTTTTCAAATGTTTGACGTAATAAAAGCATTTGTTTCACATTTTTATGTCAAAAAAGAAATTTTCATAGATATTTTTTTTTTTATTCCATTTGTATTTTTGAGAATTAAGGGATTGCCAAATGTATGTATATGTTAATTTTTTATTTTATAAAAAAATACACATGAATAAAGTGCAATATTGTGCTCTTAAACATCTAAATGAATATTGATTTAAAAAATTAAGGTATAATATGCACATAAAACATATATTTTTCATAGTTTTTGTCAAATATTAATTTATGTTACAAAGAAAATAGAAAATCAATAATACTCTACTGCATATTGTAGCACAATATGGCTAATGGAGACTAGCTATGCAGCAAAATATGCGTAATGGAGATTGCACCTTCTGATGGGCCATCTATTGACAAATAGTTACAACTCATGTTTTTTCTTCAATCAATTAATTTTTTTGCTGTATTCTCTCTTTTAGACAAACACACTTCAATTTTTTAAAGAAAGAACATTCGTTGCAACTATTTATCAATACGTGGCGCATCAGAAAGTGCATTCTCTCTATTAGGCATATTCAGCTGCAGAGCTAGTTCCCATTAGCCGGAACAAAATTGAGTATTTGACAAAAAATATGCTTTAAAATGTTTTTTTTTGTGCAGTCCATGTTTGAAAAAACTAGTGAAAATGTAAAGGTCCCCCTAAATTGCCCATACAAATTTAGTACAATTTCATAGTAGGGACTGATACATAACATATTTTCTCATATTTTTTCACCAGTCGCTTAGCAGTAAATATTTTGTATTCACCTCAAACATTTTTTAACCACTAAAATTTTTTTTCACCACAAAATATTTTTTCACCTTAAAAATTTTTTTTCACCTCTAAATTTTTTTTTTCCAACAAAAAAGTTCTTTTCACATCTAAAAAAGTTTTTCACCTCAAAAAATTTTTTTCCTGCATAATTTTACTTCAAAAGTTTTTTTATATTATTTGTATGAAAAACAGAACAGAACATCTTTTTAGGATATTGGTGGAGAGTATTCAAAGATTCGGCACAGCCGAATTTAGCCCTTTTTACTTGTTTAATATTATTAATAATAATAATATAAACAAAAAATTTGTGTATTATTTCCTTATACCCAGTGAGTGCGATATTATTTTTAAATAAGATAATACCGCTAGTTGTTACTCATTTTGATTTGGTGGTTGTTTTTTTATTGTCACACACAAGACACTAGTGCCGGTTATTGTGTAATTTCTGTATTAAAAGTGCATTTTTTACTCATTTTTTCTATCAGAACCCATGTAACTAATAAATTTGTGCATTTTATATTTTTTTTACTCTTATTTTTTCATTAATATTTTAAAAATAAATTTTTATTCGTTTACCCGTTTCGTGATACCCGTGTTATTTTTTGTGCAACACTAGTGAAATTACATGCAAAGGTGCTTTTACACGATTGGAAAATTTGTAAGATTTTTCTAAAACTTAAGTTTTTAATACATAATTGCAAATTTTACCCAGATCTTTTGAAATTTTACTCAATTTACTCTAAAATTTTCTAAATACTGTTATTTTCGTAAAATAAAATCGATTTTATTAGTATTTGTTTGAAAAATTACTATAGTTTTTTAAATTTTGCTAGTTTTAGTGAAGCAAATTCATTTTTATTTTATTATTTTAGAAAATTATCCTAAATTTTTTATAATTTGAAACCCTTTTTTAGTAATTTTATTAGTAATTTTTGAAAAATTACTATACTTTTTTTTAAATTTGTTCGACATTTCTTTTCGTGATTCACTCTTACAACATTAGATCGAAAATGGATTTGGCCACTTTGATTCGAAATGCCCATCGCTTGGCTGAATTCGAGGCCTTTATATCCATTATACCCGTAGCGGATCACACGAAAAGGAACTTGCCCGTTTATGGGAAGCTGTTCGGGCGGAATACGATTCCTTATCGATTCAGGCGGAGCGCGTGAAAGGTCCCAAGATAGTGGAAATTAAATCGAGGTATATGGTTTCTTATAGCACCCATGTCCGTGGCATTTCGATGATCACAGAGAATTTGAGCCGTTTAAAATCCGCTACACGGGCTGAAAGAGCCATGGAATTGGGCAATGACTCAATGCCCATTATGCATTTACCCCCTTGCAATACTCCAATTTTCTATGGGGATTATAAAAGCTGGCCCTCTTTCCGAGATATGTTTTCTGCCTTGTATGGTAATAATCCCCGTTGAGTCCTGTATAAAAACTGTACTATCTTTTGCAAAAAACGGCAAAAGATGCAATAGCATGGAAAAAATTAGTTGACACATATGAGAATAAAGGGGCACTCATAAATGAACAGCTTCGAACTCTTTTAGGTATTAAACCAATTACTCAAGAGACTGGCCAAAACATAAAGAATTTACAGCGAAACATAAACGATTGTGTAACGAATCTTTCATTACTCGAAGTTACCCCAGAAGTATTTTATCACGTGATGTTAGTATACATTTGCGTTACAAAGTTACCCGAGTCTCTGGGAACAGTCAAAGAAACTTTGTCCGAAAACTCCGAGGTGGGAGGATATGGACTCTTTTTTGACAGCTCATTTCATAACTCTTGAATCGATTTCTGATATTAGAGGATTACACTCGAACTCTGTTATTAACTCGAAAAAAAGTACAGTTTTTAATAGCCCGCGAAAGAATTTGAGTTTTAATAGTTCAAAAAAATCTCACGGTTCGGGAAAAATTCAAAGTTTTGCGACAAAAACCGGCACAACTTCATCGGCTTGTCGTTGTTACCTTTGCCAAGGTTTCCACCCTTTAAAACTAGGCCCGTCTTTTTTGAGCCAGAGTGTAGTTGAGAGAATATCGACAGTGAAGAGACTTGTCTAGCGATGTCTCATGAAATGAAAAATTGTAGAAGCGTTCATCTTTGTTCTATCTGCAAACAGAAGCATCGCTCTCTGCTTCACAGAGAAGTTGGACAACCGGGACATAGTTCTGCTGTTGCTCCACCCCAACCCACACTCACTACAAACCCAAGACCAGCTGGCATTCAAACTCAATCCGCTCTTAATGTTAATTTTTTAACTATAGTAGCGGCCCAAAATGTACACACGTACGCCTCACATGTGACTTCGAACCCTTCTTCGACAGTACTTTTAGGATCGGCTAATTGTATTGTACGTGTCAACGACCTCAAGTGTGCGACTCGAGCGCTAGTAGACCCTGCCTCACAGGGTACTTTTGTCTCAAGGAGATTACAAAGAAAGCTTGCTATTCCAACTTTTGCCGTGCCATCAACTAACGTTACTGGCATGATGGATTGTTTAGCTGGAACATCCTCTAGCATGTGTAAACTTACGATCGAATCGCCGATCGACCCAGATTTTGAAATTGAGATATTGGCGTATGTTGTTGAGAAAATAACCGGTCGGTTGCCCTCGTGTTCTCTCTCTAGTATGGTAAGCTCTAATTTCCCCTAAATAACAATGACGATGTCAAATGTACCCATATGGATATTCTTTTTGGAGGGAATGTTTATCCAAAAATTCTTACCACGGATGTGAAAATTCATCCAGATTGCAACCTGATCGCCCAAAGGACTGTGTTCGGCTGGATATTGACTGGTGAAGTTTTACAATCAGAGCCCTTACATTCGGTTGCATCTTTCTGCAGCCAGGTTGATTTAAGCGCTCAACTCTCTCGTTTTTGGGAACTCGAGGAAATCCCTCAAGCGACACGACTGTCCGAAGCGGAGGAATTCTGTGAAGAACTTTACCAGTCTACAACATATCGAAACCCCGATGGTCGCTATGTAGTGTCACTCCCTTTTCGTAGGGAATTTCTCAATGAGTTGTCTTTAGGAAATTCTCGTAGCAGTGCTCTGTCCCAATTCATGCGAAATGAAACTCGACTTTTGAAGAACCCTGAATTGAAGTCACACTATGATAGTGTGATTAACGAGTATTTTGAAATGGGACATATTAGAGCCGTTGGCCCCCCTCAGTCAAATGCGACTATATATTACCTACCCCATCACGCCGTATTTAAACCCGATAGTGTCACTACTAAACTCAGAGTAGTATTTAATGCTTCAAACCCTTCCTCCAACAGCGTTAGTTTAAACAATATTTTGTACCCCGGACCTGTTTTACAGGCAGATCTTACGGTCTTAATTCTGCAATGGCGACTCTTTCGATACGTTTTTAATGCAGACATTGAGAAAATGTATCGGCAAATATTAATTCGTCCCGATCAAACCCCATTTCAACGGATATTGTTCCGAGAAAATCCCGAAGTCGATGTGAAGGATTATGAGCTTAATACGGTCACTTTCGGAGTGAACTGTGCACCGTATCTAGCGATTCGAACCCTTATTCAATTGGCAAACGATTGTGAACCCAAAGATCCTGCGGCATCTGAAATATTGAGAACCCAAATGTATGTCGATGACGTACTAGCTGGCTCGCATGAGCTAGAAGACGCTTTTAAGAGACGTAATGAACTCACCCGAGTTCTTGGTTCGGCTGGTTTCGTTCTGCGAAAGTGGACGGCCAACCACATTCGGCTCTTGGAAGATTTACCCCGTGAGAATCTGCTTGATGCAGACTTCTTAAAATTTTCAGATGTCAGCACGACTAAAACCCTAGGGCTGCGATGGAACGCTGATAAGGATAGTTTTTATTTTAAACTAGTTTCGCAGCCAGGGAGGGATACTGTGACTAAGCGTGCTGTCTTGTCAGAAATAGCTAAGCTATTTGACCCCGCCGGTTGGCTCTCTCCAAAAATTATTGTGGCAAAAATTATAATGCAACAAATTTGGAAAGACAAGACAGATTGGGACGAAAGTTTAAAGCCCTTAACCCTTATTAAATGGGGCACATTTTTAGATGATTACCCGAATATTGAGAAAATTAACATTCCAAGATGGGTTAATTATCACCCCAAGCATGAAATTGAACTTTATGCGTTTTCCGATGCCTCTGAAAAAGCATATGGTGCTGCACTCTATGTTCGGAATATCTCTTTGAATGAGATCACAGCGCACTTACTCGCGTCAAAGACAAAGGTAGCTCCTGTAAAATCCGAAACTTTACCCCGTTTGGAACTCTGTGGAGCGGCCTTGATGGCAAACATGGTAGAATCGTTGTGTAGTCAATTAAATCTAGACAAGAGAAAGATTTATCTGTGGATTGTAAAATTGAGAATTGGCCCTAGCATTCTGTTATTGATCATCAACATTTGGACATCCAGTCTTTTTCAGTTCAGATTGAAAAACCGTTTGACATACTTCAGCGTTTTTCAGATTTACCCCGTGCAATGCGAATTGTTTCGTATTGGTTCAGGTGTTTGCAATATTTGAAAACACGGAAATGTTTGTATAACACTTTAGATTTATCCCAATCGGAAATGAAATTTACCCGTGATCGTTTGATTCTTGTGTGTCAGCGAAATTTTATACTTGCATATGCGCAATTATCAAAGGGTACCCCCTTAAGTACGAAAAGCACTTTATTAACCCTAAACCCTTTTATTGATTCGAATGTCTTTGTTAGGATAAATGGTCGTTTAGCACGATCAGCCGGCCTTACATACGATGAGCGTTTCCCAAAGATTCTTCCTTACTCGGCCCGTTTTACCCGTTTATTTGTGAAACATGTTCACAAGTGCTCAGCTCATGTAGGACATTCCTTAATGCTCCGTCTAGCGAGAAGTGAGTTTTGGGTTCCGAAATTGAAGAATCTGATTCGTACGGTAATTCATAACTGTAAAGAATGTACCATTTATAGGAAGAAAGCCGGTCAGCAGATGATGGCTGCTTTACCCACTGAACGATCGTCTCTTTCAGACCGTTTACCCATACTGGTTTGGATTTCGCTGGTCCTTTCGACATAAAATCGTACATTGGTAGAGGTTGCCGAATAACGAAAGGATATGTCCTTGTTTTTGTGTGCTTTGCCACAAAAGCTATTCATTTGGAGGCAACAGGTGATTTATCGACGAAAACGTTTCTTGCTGCATTTCCTCGTTTTTTCTCTCGTCGTGGCTGCCCGTCACATTTATATTCGGTGCAGCAAATTTACTCAAGGTCGAACGAAAACAGTTCTTAACCAATTTGAAGCGCAAATTGCTTGTAAGGAACAGTTTTCAGCCAGTTGAATGGCATATGGGTGGCTTGTGGGAAGCCGGTGTAAAGAGTGTAAAAACACATTTACGCAAAATGTCTGGAGTGCAGAGATTTACCTTTGAGGAATTTTCGACGATGCTAACCCGAATTGAGGCTTGTCTCAACTCGAGACCCCTCACTGCCATGAGCGAAAACCCCACTGATTTAAACCCTTTAACTCCCGGACATTTTTTGATTGGAGTGCCTCTCCTGGCACCCCCTGAACCCTATCTCTCATTGAGTATATCCAATAGGTGGCATCACCAACTTGCCCAAAGGTGAAAGGAAGAATATCTCAAAGAACTCCATAAGCGTGTTAAGTGGAAATATCCACAAAGAGATTTTGCGATAGGTGATCTTGTTGTTATCCGTCAGGATAATTTACCCCCAAATGAATGGCGACTTGGTCGCATTGTGAAAACCTATGTAGGACCTGACTCTAAGGTCCGCATAGCGGATATAAGAACAGCTTCTGGCATTTTTACCCGGCCTATAGTGAAGCTTGTTCTTTTGCCCAATACAGAAACCCACTAGTTCGTGTTTTTACTTTTATTTTTTATCCCTAAGCTTAAAATGTCCCGTCGTTTGGAGGTGCACCGTTCCCCAGTCAAGGAGCCAGAGAATTCGGCGCCCGCTGAGGCGAAACCCTCACGCGACGTAAGCCTTCGGGATTGTCGCCTCTGTAAAAGTGAGCATGCATTGCGAAAATGCCTGAAGTTTCGCAAAATGTCGGTGGGGGAGCGGTGGGAAACGGTACGGCGGTACCGTTACTGTTTTAATTGTTTGGCCCACTCCCACATGAAGGACAATTGCACCAGCAGGGAGCGGTGCGTTGAGTGGTTGTCCGAGCACCACACCCTTCTCCACCGCCACAAGACGGCTTGCACTCACCGAGGTTCTACCTCCACCGCGACTCAAGGAGACGGCAATCCCAGGGCTCAAACGTCAACAGGGAGACGTCGCAATAGGAGAAGGCGCAGCAACCCTGGTAACACCTCCAACGACAACAACTCCAACTGCTCTCTTCGTCGTCATTGTTGCTCTACCCAGCAACCACAACCACTGCAACAGCTGCAACACCAACCGCAGCAACAGGCACCAACAAATGGGCCTTTTAATAACACCCCGGCTACAATAGTCATAAATGTCCATTCAGGACATATTGTATAATTTTTCGTTGTTTTTTACTTTATTTTTTTTATTTAATTAATTTTTTATTTTATTTTTTTATATTTCTATATTTCTTTTTTATTATAATATTGATATTTTTTATTTTTTTTTTGAAAAAAAGAGAATGAATTGTTAAAAAATTTTGTTTTTTCACCCTTTATTTATTATTTCACCCTTTACTTATTAATAACCCCGTCTGGAATTTTTTTTTCAGCCCTTATTTTTTAGTTCGAACAGTCCTTAACCTCCCTTGTTGCAGTTTTGCAAGGGGGCGGGATGTTTATGCGCACGTGTAAACAGCCTACAATTACTGTTCAGTGGCTGTTTCGATGTTTTTGTCAGTTGCCTATTCCCTTTATTTGTTTACTCTCTAAACTTACTTACTCTTGTGAACCCAATAAGAACGGTACGTACGTGCTATAGTGCTGATAAACTAAAAATAATAATAAAAACCCCATTTTGCTATTGAACAAAAAAAACTAATTCTTTTTTTTTTATTATTATTAAAATTTCCGAGGAAAAATATTTCAAGGAAACAGCAACAGCAGTTGCAGGATAAGATTTGTACGGAGAATATTTATTTATTTATTTATTTAGTCTATGGAAAGTAACATCCTTACAGACTATTATGATAACAATAAAATAATGATAAAAAATACAAACATATGAGGAAGTAATATAATTTTAAATAAACTAGAAATTGATAAGAATATTATTTATTTATTAAGGTAAAGAATAATGTCTCTTTTAATAGTATCTAAGCTCTTATAAAAATCAAAGATATGATACAATTGATTAAATTCGATACAAATACGGCGAAAAGGATCAGAATTAGCATAATTTGTAGAAAAGTATTTAACACTAAGAAATAGATAGTATCTTGATAAGCGATGTGGAACATTTATGTTGAGTTTGCTAACTAGGAAATCTGAATGTAAATCTCCATTAATCAAATTTATTAAAAAAGTTACATTTAACATTTTACGGCGACTATAAAGTGTAGGAAGCTTTATAAGCGCAAGACGGCTTTTGTAGGGAGGTAAGTGCACAGAAGGATTCCAACCAAGTCCACGGAGGCAAAATATAAGGAATTGTTTCTGAACGGATTCAATAGAATTAGAGTGTACGTTATAGAAAGGATCCCAGACAACAGAACCATATTCAAGAATTGGTCTCACTAGAGTAGTGAACAGCTTTTTTGTAATGTAAGGATCAGAAAATTCTTTTGCCCAGCGTTTGATAAGCCCCAATACACCAACTGCCTTATTAATTGTCTTAGTAATATGATTTCGGAAATCCAAACGTCTATCCAATAAAACACCAAGATCATTAAATGTTTCAACCATCTCTAGAAGCATACCATTCATCATGTACAAACCATTAACAGGAAGAGATCTTGAAAACACCATGTATTTGCATTTTTTTACGTTAAGGTCCATTAGGTTCAAATTACACCATGTAGTAAAATTATTAATATCGATTTGCAATAACCTTTGCTCAGTACAATTATTAAAGGAAATAAGTATTTTGACATCATCTGCATACATCAAGCATTTAGAATATTGTAAAACCGATGGAAGATCATTAATAAAGAGTATAAACAAAAGCGGACCTAAATGACTGCCTTGAGGAACACCAGATGTGACATTGATAACATTAGATTGTACAGTACGAAATTTAACACACTGTTTACGGCTTTTTAGGTGGGAACCAATCCATTTAAGAAGCGTCAAACTGAAACCAATACGGTCTAACTTATATAGTAATAAATCATGGTTTACTCTATCAAAGGCTTTACTGAAATCAGTATAAACAACATCAGTTTGTTTTCCATTAACAAAGCCATCATTGACTAAAGTTGTGAGTTCCAGTAAATTGGTAATTGTTGAGCAGGATTTACGAAAACCATGTTGCTGTTGTGAAATAATAGAAGACGCTTGATATGATAATGCCTCAGTTATCAATTTTTCAAATAATTTTGGAACTGAACTTAATTTAGCTATTCCTCTGTAATTTGATACTACGGATTTACTTCCAGACTTAAAAATTGGAGTTATAAAGGATTTCTTCCAAACATCAGGAAAATATGCCAGTCTAATTGAATTATTGTAGAGAAATGTTAGAGGAATGTATAAGAGATTTGCGCAATGTTTTAACACACAATTTGGGACTTCATCAGGCCCCGCAGCATACGACCATTTTAGTTTTAACAAGTTGCTTAAAACAGTTTGTTCATTAATAAATTAAATATTTATAGATGATTCCGGGATAATGAAAGGATATTGAGAAGTGTTGTTGAATTTAGTTGTGGAGTTTGTTGAAGCAAAAAAATCAGCAAACATATTACTTATAGAGATATCGTCTGATGCTTCGATGTCATCTAATTTCATTGATGGAAAACCAATGCAGCGTCGTTTAGAATTAACAAACGAGTAAAAAGACTTAGGGTCGCTTTTTAACTTAGCCTTTATATTATTTAAATAATCATTATAAGCAGAACGATTCGATTTGTTATATTCAGCTCTAACTTTTATATAGTTCGTGTAGTTGATCAATGATCCATGTTCTTTATATTTCTTAAATAGCTTAGTTTTTTTATTTTTTAGGCGAGAAAGAAATTTTGAATTCCAAGGAGGACCAGTACTTTTTTTGGAAAAGTCTTAGGAACAGATTTAGTAAAACAATTGTATATAACTTTATAGAATGACTTCAGCATCAGATCCAGATTATCATTACATAAAGCAAAAACATCATTCCAGTTGATTTGTGACAAAGCAGAAGTGAGTGCATTGTAATCGGTTCTCTTAAAGCAAAGCTCCTTAATCTGTTTCCTAACATTACTGCAAACTGTATAAGAAAATAAACAGGTAATTTCTAATGTTGGATGATACTGATCTTCAGGAAATGATATAGGCGATGCTCTTGAAATACAGAATTCGTTGGGTTCACTAACCAAAACAAGATCCAGTAATTTACCAAACTTATTGACAACATTATTAATTTGGAAAAGGCAATTGGAAGACAATCCATTAACAAATTCAGACATTAGGTCAGTGGAAAATACTGGAATTAAACTATTTGAATCATCTTCTTTATCCCATGAAATCGAAGGAATATTAAAATCACCAAGTAGTAAAAAAGACTCTAATGGTTTTAATTTTTTAAAAATTAATTCGGCAGCTTTCTTGTGCTTTTCATATATTTCTATAGAAGATCTGGGAGGAATATAGGAACACATGATATAAAATGATTTATTATTTTGTTTTACCAGTACGCAAATAGCTTCAATATCAAAGGCATTATTAAATAAAATCTCTTCTGCAGACAAGTAATTTATAACTGCAATCATAACACCACCACTCTTACTATGACCATTATTTCTATCTCGTTTAAAAATTTGATAGTTTGGACACAAAATTTCAGAATTATGAATACCTTTATGTAGCCAGGTTTCAGTAAATACAAATATATGTTTATCAAAATTAAAACTATCAGCATATAGGGCAGATAATTTAGTATTAAGGCCTCAACATTTTGATACACAATTGAACTCGTATGGACGGAAGAATCAATTAATTTTTTGAGACAGGAATAGATATTTTAGGTACTCTAGGATTATTTCTGAAAACATATTCACGAACTAGAGTGTTTTCAGGCCAGAAACTAGGATCAACGATTTGCTTAAATAGTTCATAAGGTACCAATATTTTAAATGATGTTATTTCTCTTGGTTGAGAGTAAGAAAATTTATAAGTTAAAATATTTGCATCGAAATTCAATTTGTTTTTTATGTATTGATTGATATCTTCAATTGAAGTTGTAGACGTAAAGCGTGAAACAAATATATATTTTTTCGGTGGAACAACAGTTAACAGATTTAGAGTTGAATTGGAATCAGTAGGTACACACATTTGTTGATTCGGTAAAGTAGGGAGAATATCAGTATTATTGATGGAATTTAAAAGATGATTATTAGGTGGAGAACGTAGAATCGTTGTAGCATTTAAATTAGAAGAAGAACGGGAAGATTGCGTTAGAGAAATAGGAGATCCAGCATCATTTGCTGTTAAAGCAGTAGGTATAGTATTCATGGATTGTGTGATAATATAAGGATTTTGATTATGTAAAGATTTTTTAATTGATCTTGTAACTCGTACTTCCATGTTATCAGTAGAGTGTGAACATTGATTGAAGGAACCAGCAACAACCTCCACCGATGGAATCGAGCTGGAACCCTTAGAATTAGAAACCGAATACGGATTATAATTAATTGATGAACCAGATGGGATAGGAGAAACAGCATCAATTTCGATAAGGTTTGATGAGGCAGCAGTACGGAGAGAATTTGACGTAGTTGGACGATTATTCAGGTCTTCTAAATTGTTTTTACCTTTAGGAGATGGAGACTTTATTGAGCTGGAGAATTTTTCCAAGTTATGGAATTTGGTAAATAATTCGCCATAACAGGATAATTTACTTTGCAGTTTAGCAAAGTCTTGAGAGATTTTTTTAAACTCCGATTGCGAACTTTTAAAGAAATTATAAAATTCCACGCCAATATTTTTACAATGTTGACAAGTCCAATGAAGGCTTTTAGCTTTATCAGCCAAAGCATCAGCATCACGAGCCTTAAGACCTTTAGTGCAAGTTAAATGGTAGTATCGAATGCACAGCCAGCAAGACACCATAAGTTCATTTTTAGTAACCACACAATTTTTATATGAGCACTTCATGATAATATTGGACAGCTCAGGAGATAACAGGGTTGTTACTATATAATAGTTCAGGCACAAACCTATACGTTACAGTTTGATGTATAATGGAGATTATGGATAACAGCTGATCACTTACTTCAAAGTGAATAATGGAGAACTTGATGATAATAAACAAAAAACAAACAGTATGACCAATATTTGTTATTGTAATGGCTTAACAATTTGATGTAATATGCAAGTTATGCAGAAACCCGCAAAAATCCTTAAATGCACCAAACCCAATTATTGTCTAATAATTCTGATTTTTTAGAGTTCTTGAAAAACAGGTCCAAATAATTTAGTATTAAAACAATAAATTTTTAAAAATTCACTAGACACTTGTAAAAACACGACTAGACACTCAATAGGGCGGATGGAATTATTATTATCGAGCACGATATATACCAATTTCTGGCAAAACAAACAGAAATAACGGAGAAAATAATGCAAAATGAAGACATAAAAGCTAGTTTGACGCCAGAAGCTATTAACCGAGTAAGAATTAATCAAGATACCCACCCGGATCATCATCATCTTCCCAAAGTAACAATACCAAAATTCAATGGGGATTATCTGAGCTGGCAACTATTCTATGACATGTTCAACGAAATGATACACAAAAAGGCAATGCCAACCATACAAAAAATTTTTGTTTATAAAAACAAATGTAACAGGTGAGGCCGTATGACTAATACAAAATTTATCTCCAACAGAATTCAAAACACGCCAAAAAAACGGTTTCAGCAGCAACCACGTCTTAAGATACATACTCATGCAAATTATGCGACAATGGAAATCATCAGTTGTATTATTGCAAACAATTTTTATCAAGGTCAGCGTCCGAGCGATTAAAATGGATTCAACAGCAGCAACTACGTGTCAACTGTTTCAAGCCCGGCCACATAGCAAGACATTTCACAACAAGTTGCTGCAGAAAATGTCAGAAAAGGCACAACACGCTATTTCACCTGGAAATTTATCAACAAAACACAAACACTGCACCATCGACATCAAAAAAGGTGACCTCTGTGAGTAACACATCAGCGACCAATGTACCAAAAACATCAACAGTAGCGTCGGCTCATTTGGCTGGGGCCCGGGAAGGCTACGTCCTGCTAGCAACAGCACGCGTAAAAATCACTGCCAATAACGGGCAATCTGGTATTTTCAAGGCAATATTGCATTCAGGCTCACAAATCAACATTGTGACAAACCGTCTAGTAAATCAATTGTCCATCAAGCCCATCAGCATCGAAGGTGTCGGAATCACGCAGAACAAATCAACGTAGGGCTTCATTCCACCACAACCAACTTCAGCACAAGACTAGAAGCGTTTGTACTTCCCAAAATTATTCCAATTCAACCTTCTGAGGAATTCAATTGCACATCCTGGCGAATTACAGAAAATATACAATTAGCTGATCCTGAGTTTAACAAACCCAACAACATTGATGTTCTCTTAGGCGTCGAATACTACCATGATTTGATAATTTCCGGTAAAATTAAGTTATCACCGGAACTACCAAGTTTAAGAAATACAAGACTCGGTTGGGTCGTTAGCGGAAGGCTAGGACAAGGCTCCATTCTATCAGCAACATGTGCTATAAATACTAAAGGCAGCCCAGACACAAACGAACTAATCGAGCGTTTTTGGAAAATAGATGGTTTTGAGTCAAATGACACTCTCACGGAGGGAGAAAGGCGATGCGAAACACACTTTATTCAAACCACAAAAAGAAACTCTGAGGGTCGATTCGTAGTATGACTACCATTTCGTGAAGACCCAAGTAGTTTAGGCAGCACAAGAAAGCTTGCATTTTCAAAATTTATAGCCCTGGAACATCGATTAGCAAGAAACCAAGACATCAAGGCTCAATATGTTGATTTTTTGGACCAATATGAAAAGCTAGGCCACATGACTCGCATAGATACTTCTGAAGTGAATGACCCCCATTGCTACATCCCCCATCACTGTGTGCTGAAACCAGAAAGTAAGACCACGAAGCTTCGAGTTGTATTTGATGCGTCAGCAAAATCCTAAGCATTGGCCCTCCAACTCAAGGAGATCTCTTTGGCATGCTGTTACGATTTCGATTGCCCAGATTCGTTTTCTGCAACGATATCGAAAAAATGTATCGGCAAATTCTGGTTGATTCGGCTGATCGATATATGCAACTCATATATTGGAGAAGGGATCCGACTGAGACAATGCAAACATACAAGCTTAATACGGTAACTTATAGAACGTCTGCAGCCCCATACTTAGCTACAAAATGCCTACAGCAGCTTGCAGACAAAAATATGGAAAAATATCCTCTGGGCGCTAAAAGTCTAAGATACGATTTTTATGTCGACGATGGCATGAGTGGCTCAAACAGTTTAATAACAGCAGTCGATATGAAAAAACAATTAAGTAGTTTGTTGCAAGAGGCTGGGTTGAAACTGGGGAAATGGTGCGCAAACCATCCTCAGCTGCTGTCTGGAATACATCCAGAAGACGTGGAGCTAAACCTAGACTTCAACGATCAAAGCACAAAAATCTTGGGATTAACATGGAATCCCAAGTCTTCTGCCTCAAGGCAGATATCCAAGAAACCCAAGCAATCAAAAGATCTTGTAGCAACAGTGGTATCGAATTCAAGTTTATACCCCCAAGGGCACCACATTTCGGTGGATTATGGGAAGCAGCAGTAAAAACCGCTAAACAGTTGCTGCTTAGAAGTATGGCAACAGCTTCACTTACATACGAAGAACTAGAAACTGTCATTGTCGAAATTGAGGCAATACTAAACTCGCGACCACTAACGCGTCTATCAAGCAATCCAAACGACTATGCAGCCTTAACTCCTGGTCATTTTTTGATCGGAGAACCACTTACGGCACAAATAGATTCAACAGCACCCAACCCTACCAACCCATCACTGTCAAAAAGGTGGAATCTTGTCTCCCAACTGAAACATGAACTTTGGAAACGCTGATCATTGTAATACCTGCACCATCTCCAAGAGACACGAAAATGGAAAACGTCATCCGAAAATGCAAGAGAAGGTAAATTAGTCATAATAAAGGAGGATAATCTACCGGTTATGCAATGGCCACTCGGCAGGATTCTTAAAACTTATTAAGGAAACGATGGCAAGGTTCGAGTAGCAGACGTAAAAACAGCATCAGGAATAAAAAGACGGCCAATTCACAATTTAACCCCACTACTACCCGAGGACGAATTAAAAGAAAATGAAGCATTCCAATCTACGCCACAATTGCCATCTGATGAAGCAAATATTCCACCAGTCAAAAGGGCCAGGACTAACAGTAACCCAATCCTTCTCACAACGATCGTAGCGATCCTTCTCATCCCAGCGGTCATAAGCAGTAACAACAAAAAACCAAACGTCCATCATTGATTCTACTGTTAACATAATTAAACAAGATGAGCTTAATGCACAGAACCAATTAAGAGAAATTGTCCAAAATCTTAACGAAGCAACAAATGAAATAGCAAAGGAGTCCGAACAAATCGGTCAAACACAACAAATGTCACTACTCGCCAACCAATTGACCTTAACCACCTTAAACCTGCAAAGAATAGAAAGGGAAGTTATAGACTTATTAACCGATGCTTATCATGGAAAAATCAGTCCGCTTCTATTAGCTCCTCATCAACTTAGGAATGAGTTAATCGTAATAAGGGCACATCTCCCAAGGCAACGTGCACTTCCTGTAGAAGACGATAATCTAATACAATTTTATAAGCTAATGAAGGCCAGTGGAGCGATAACAAAGAGCGAAGTTTTCTTTGAAATTATGTTGCCACTTGTCGGCCAGCAATTCCTAGAACTCTTCAGTGTAATTCCGGTTCCAGCAATAAGAAATAACCTTCTAATATCTATCAACTCAAAGGAATCGTTTCTAGCAATTAATTCACACTGAGATGAATATATCCCCTTTTCAACCCGATTAATACATATGTCAAAACAAGCAAGTCAAGCTCAAGGGGGACACACTTGCCAATTCCTGTGAAATAAACATTCTTAACAACCGCAACACAGCCAACTGCAAACTTTTCCGAATTCCATCCAACACAACATGGACACTATTAAAAAATCCTAACAACTGGATTCTTGCTTCAACCACAGAAGTAGAAATCTCAGCAGTCTGCGGCACAGAAACTTCACAGCACCTTATAAGAGGCACTGGCATAATACAAATAGACCAAACTTGTATAATCAAAAACAACTTCATCACGATTCAAGGTCTCTTTAGTGCCTCAAACAGTTTGCACACATCATACGTCCAACTGAAACACATCTTCACAGATTCTTAACACTACAGAAAGCCAGTTTGAGACTCACCTTAATCAACTCAACAACCTGCAAACTTAAGGAGTCAGCAATTACACGTCTACCAGAGCTAATCAAGTCTAATAGCCAACATCATCATAGTAAGTGGTAGCCATAACACTTATTTAAAGAAGCTTAACCCATCAAAAAGGAATAGGCCACAACTCCAACCAACCAACACCGCATCCAGTTCCATTACCCCGACCTGTCACCATTGACATCATAGACACCTAACCCACATGGGTTATCATCGACCAGTGGTCAACGCGTGGGAGAATGTTGACATTCACATCAACATACATTTATTTTTAATTTTATTATTTTTCTTAATGTTAATGAACTACATAAGTTTAGTTTATCGCTGACATAACATAGCTTATTTTAATTTTACCTTTTTTTTGTTTATAAACAATTGTTGACATAGCATTATTTTATTTTGTTTACTTGAAGTTCAGTCATCCCAAACAATTGTTAAGCATAATTTTATTTTTTGTCCATTGAAATGTTTGGTCAGCAATTATGCAAACAATTAATTCTGCAATAGTGGCATTTAACTTTAATTAATGTATTAAATTTTAGTATATAAGAAAGAACAAAAATAAAGAAAGATGTTCAATTACTTTAAGGCATTTAAGGTGTTTTATTGATTGAATCTGTTAGCGTTCTACAAGTTAAAGTGCTTGGAGGACAATTAAGGCAAATAATATCTCAGTTCAGATTTATGTGTTTGAACTGAATCATATTATAGCCGCACGAAATAATTTTAATATAATTATACAGACCCCGAACCCTTTCGGTTTTCGAAATATGACGTCATGAAAATTGGCAAAAACGTCAAAATATCGAAAAAGTGTCCATACAAAGTCGCCCATAACTTCTAAACTATATAACCTGAAGCAGTGGTCAGATTTGCTTGTTTGGGCTTGTTGGAAAGGTCTACGGGAGACCTTTCAGAATCAATAAAGAAAAAATTAAAAAAAGTGAAATCGCCGAGATACAGAGCTTTAAAAAAATTGGAAAAAAGACGACTGAACGTGCACATAACTTATGTTTTTTCTCTTAAAAGATGGCCCTACCTCTAACCTTTCCAAAATGCCCTAAACGAAGCGCAGGGGTCTTACCGTACCAAAGTTATAACCATTTGACTGAAATGCCAACATTTTTTTTTTGTATCAAAGCAAAGTATCAGCACACATTCATTTGTTTTTGTAAATTAATATTACAAAAAAAATGTTTGTACAGGGTGGCCGCCGGGAAGGTATACTACTTTGTTCGTTTATAATTTTTGATTAAATGAAAGAGAATGGATCTTATATTGATAAATGTTTTATTTAATGTCGGCAATTATGTATGGAATACAATATCAGATAAATGTTTTATTTAATGTCGGCAATTATGTATGGAATACAATATCAGATAAATGTCCGTCTATGTTAGCCTCACAAATGCGAGCCCTTTTGAGCGCATTTTTCATTACATTCTCACACATTTCACGCGGTATTTCATTAATTTCATCACGAATATTTTTTGCATAAACCTTGCTTTTCAGATATCCCCACAAAAAAAAGCCGGAACAGTCAAATCAGGCGACCGTGGAGGCCAATCAATATCACCATTTCTTGAAATAACTTGTTGTGGAAAGAGGTCTCGCAGTAATTTCATTGTAATCCTGGCTGTATGCGATGTGGCACAGTCATGTTAATCATGCCCAAAGCATGCAGTTTTGGCGTTAAAAAGTTTTCAATCATATCACGATATCGCTCCCCATTCCAAGTTACCGTTACGCCGTTTTCATTTTCAAAGAAGTAAGGTCCAATGATTCCTCCTGACCAAATTGCACACCAGACTGTCACTTGTAATGGATGCAAAGGTGACTGATGAATAATTTGAGGGCTTTCCATTGCCCAGAACCGACTGTTCTGTTTATTCACATATCCATTTAAATGAGCGAGTTTTTACGATTAATGTTTACCAAAATGGCGGCAAAACAAAGTAGTATACCTCCCTGGCGGATACCCTGTATTTCAATCAAATGGTTATAACTTATGGCTTCCTTTTGGGAAAGGTAAGAGGTAGGGCTATCTTTTAAGAGAAAAAAATCAGAAGTTACCTGCCATCTGGCTGAGCAAATTGAGGTTATGTGCACGTTCTTATAACTTTTTTTCCAATTGTTTTTTTTAAAGCTCTGTATCTCGGCGATTTCACTTTTTTTAATTTTTTCTTTACCGATTCTGAAAGGTCTCCCACTGTTTCAGAAGTTAGCAGTTTTACCCTACTACCCTCGGACCACCGATCCGAAAATTTTCAAACTGCTGACATTTCGCACACTTTCTATTTCGGGGATGGTCGTAATGGACATATTTTCATGAAATGAGCCAAGGAATACGATGGTGAAATTCGGCGGGTCGTGACTGAATCACCCTGTATATACTACGGTGAAACACTGAATATTTTCTTGGCAACTTCCTTAAAAAGTACGTCTCTCGTGTGACCTAATCCTTTTATAAGGATCACGTGGTTAACCTTAATTGGGCCGAATGATGCCACACTCGAGAGATGATGACAATAAATTTATTTGAAAAACTAATCACCCTTATTCTAGTTGTCGTTATCAATGTCGTCGTCGTTTTTGAGTCAACGTCACTTTGCTTCGACGTCGACATCACTTCGACACCAAATTGGTATTCTAAAACAGTGTTGTAACGACGTTGACAGTTTATCGATTTTTAACAAAAACACATCTCTAACAATTGAGTCTGCAGATTTATTTTGTTTATTATTTTTGCGAAAAAATGTTTATGTGTAATTAAAATTCTGATACCAGTGATGAAAAAAATAAAGAAAATCTAGAATTGGAAAGAAGACTTCTCATACAGAAATCCAATATTTTTAATCTGCCGGATAACAAGTGAGTAGCAAAATCAAAGTCTGTTACTTTAAAGAATGTTAATCTTCTAATTTTTTTAAAAGGTTTGAAAGTTACTTTCGGCTGAATAAAACAGCCTTCAAAGATGTGCTGGAAACAATAGCACCTAATTTGAAAACCGGAATCAAGTCCACATTTATTTCTAAAACAATAAAGTTGGCAGCTACATTAAGATTTTTAGCCCAGGGGTCGTACCAGCTCAGTGTTTTAAACGACTTTAACTTAGGGTTTAGCTGTTTCTGAAACTGTAGAAGATTTGCCACAGCTTCCTCCAGCGGGTTCAATATAAATTGCTTGAATCTTCCGCCACCTGTGGCATTACACTCGGCTTTGTTGGCTATCATTTTATTTTTAACTTTAAATCTTAAGTCTCGCCAAACCTATAAATAAATTTTGTTATATTTTTATAATGCACTTTATATGATCATGCAGATAATGCACTTTATATGATCAGATTGGCAGAAAATATTTTCACTATGATGTGTGACCAAAATTACTTTTAATCGATTTTACATTAATTTTGAAGTTAATTTTAACATTACAGACTTAAAGAAAAACAAGTAAAAAGGGCTAAATTCGGCTGTGCCGAATCTTTGAATACCCTCCACCAATATCCTAAAAAGATGTTCTCTTCTGTTTTTGATACAAATAATATAAAAAAACTTTAAAAGTAAAATTATGTAGGTGAAAAAATTTTTTGAGGTGAAAAACTTTTTTAGATGTAAAAAGAACTTTTTTTGTGGAAAAAAAATTTAGAGGTGAAAAAAAATTTTAAGGTGAAAAAATTTTTTGTGATGAAAAACAATTTTAGTGGTGGAAAAATGTTTGAGGTGAATACAAAATATTAACTGCTAAGCGACTGGTGAAAAAATATGTTATGTACCAGTCGCTACTATGAAATTGTACTAAATTTGTATAGGCAATTTAGAGGCACCTTTACATTTTCACTAGTTTTTTTAAACATGGACTGCACAAAAAACACTTTTTAAAGCATAGTTTTTGTCAAATACTCGATTTTGTTCCGGCTAATGGGAACTAGCTTTGCAGCTGAATATGCCTGATGGAGAGAATGCACTTTCTGATGCGCCACGTATTGATAAATAGTTGCAACGAATGTTCTTTCTTTAAAAAATTGAAGTGTGTTTGTCTAATGGAGAGAATACAGCAAAGAAATTTATTTGTTAAAAAAGAACATGAGTTGTAACTATTTGTCAATAGATGGCCCACCATAAGGTGCATTCTCTCCATTAGGCATATTTTTCTGCAGAGCTAGTCTCCATTAGCCATATTGTGCTACAATATGCAGTAGAATATTATTGATTTTCTATTTTCTTTGTAACATAAATGAATATTTGCCAAAAACTATGAAAATATGTGTTTAATGTGCATATTATACCTTAATTTTTTAAATCAATATTCATTTAGATGTTTAAGAGCACAATATCGCACTATATTCATCTGTATTTTTTTATAAAAGAAAAAATTAACATAAATATACATTTGTCAATCCCTCAATTCTCAAAAATATAAATGGAATTAAAAAAATACTATTTTCCTCTATGAAAATTTCTTTTTTGACATAAAAATGTGAAACAAATGCTTTTATTACGTCAAACATTTGAAAAATTGTCTTTAAAATTATGTAATAAGTCTACTAGCAACATCTGAATGCATTATAATTTTTAAGTATGTAGTTAATTTAATATTTTCGGTAAATAAATTGATTAAAAGCCTAATCCAAGGCTATATCGCCATGGGGCAGGATATAGTTTTAATGTGATTTTGCGCCACCTATTCAAAAGTAGCGGCACTAAACCAATTATGCATTTTGCTCTTTCTTTATATATAAATTTCTTTGGACCTAGCCATGGGGCCAAAGACATTTATACATAAAGATAGAGCTAAATACATAATTGCTTTAGTGTCTGTACTTAGCAGTAGATGGCGCTTAAGTAAATAGATAACAATACCCTGAGCCATGCCTAGGTCGCATGGCCCTGGATTTGGCTTTCAATTGTCTTAGTAACCACAGATATGAGATTTAATACATATTTAAAATTCTAGTACATTAAGCTGTCACTAGCAGACTTATTTCAAAATACTAAAGTCAATTTTTGAAATGTTCGACGTGATAAAGAATTTGTTTCACATTTTCTGTAAAAAAAAAACAAATTTTCATCGATCAAAATGGTATTTTTTCGTTAAATTTGTATAATTTTGAAGTATTGAGGCATTGGAAAATACATATTTATGTTAATTCTTTCTTTCAAAAAAATAAATACACATACGAAAAATTAAAATACCTCTCTTGAACATCTAAATGAATATTGATTTAGAAAATTAAAGTATAATATACACATAAAACATATATTTTGCATAGCTTTTGGCAAACATTCTTTTATGTTACGAACGAAATAGAAAATCAATAATACCCTAGTGTATATTGTAGCAGAATATGCCTAATAGGGAGGATTTTTTCAGATGCGCCACCTATTGGGAAATAGTTTCAACTAATGTTCTTTCTTTAACAAATTAATGTCTTTGATTTATGTAACAGAACTTTTGTTATTTAGTTTTATTAATGTTATTTACAGAGGTCTGCTCTGTTAGCGACTTTAACATTTTTACTTACTTAACAGAAAAAAAATAGATACAGAAAAATTGTACCAATTTGTATGGAAAATTTAGAGGTATCTTCACATTTTCACTCATAACTTTTGAACGGCTTGACCGATTTTGCTCATTTTATATACCAAACTGCTCGGGAGGATGTTTAATAATCTGGGTAAAAATAGGCAACCCCGCTTGCGTCTTCGCGTCGTAATCGCCATTTCAACAGACAGACAGACGGACATCGCTAAATCGACTTAAAATTGCATAAGGATCACGAATATATATACTTTATGGGGTCTTAAACCTATATTTCGACATATTACAAACGGAATGACAAACTGATATATACCCTCACCATATATGGTAGAGGGTATAAAAATAGAATCAATTGTTTTAAAACCACGTTTTTACTAAAAAATATTTTTGACATTGCACTTTTAAGAACTTTTTAAATTCACTTTATTCTTTACGCAGCACAATCTGAAAAGCATGACTTTATTGAAAATACTTAGCACTAAACCTCCGTTTTCGTTTATTCCTTTTTTGTTTTTTTTGATCATGATATAAGGAGAAAAGGTACTATAAAAGCTCTAATAAAAAAATAAAGTAACTCACTCACTCAATCACCATGTCAAAAGGTATACGTAAAATATACATAATGTACGGTATCAATCAAAGACATTGTAACAGAAAACTATAATAATTTGAAAGAGATGGACCCAAAAGTCCGTGATACGTTTACTAATATTTAATTGTTTGAAAAGTATTACATGGCAAAAAAATTAAATTCGAAAAATATTGAACATTACAGAATCTTTTCTATTATGTTGTAATAGATTGGTAGAATACAACCAATTTTTAGATAGGGATCTATATAGACCCTAAAAGACGACAACGTAAGTTTTTTTGCTTTTACTTAAAAAAAAATTATATTCAATTATTTTTTTGTTTTTTTGATACTGAATTAAAAATTTTTCTAATACATAAAATTTCGTCCATATTTATAAATAAAAACTGCTATGGGTTAAATACGACCCCAGGTTCGGTCGAAGGTTAAAGAGAATAAATATTAAAGAAAAAAATAGTTAAATTGAATAATAAAATAATAAACTTTTAAATTAAACATACAATTTTAAAGTTAAAATCAATTATATTAAAATTAATTGCAGTAAAATTTTAGGGCCAATATTTTTGTAGAACATTTCATTCCCGCCCTCCCCCTTTTTAGGGGTGTTTTTACGATTTGTTAGAATAGAGCCAAAAGTTGTTTGTTGTTTTGAGCTGTGGTGCGTTTTGACATATGTAGTTTTTACGATTTGTTAGAACAGAGCCCAAAATTACCGTTATGTTGAAGTGTTAGAGAGCTAATATGTTCCACATTAATTTTTTCTAGGAAGTTGCTGAACATACCCTACAACTCAGATGTAAAGAGCACATAAACATCATATACCAATATGGCGCTCGAACTTCCGCCGAATTCCGTCGTGGTCTTTCAAAACGCCTATACATACATATTTTTTTGTCTCCTCTACCAGAATCCATTGTAAGAACCCCGTAATTTGTTTTCGTGTTGTACTGTGTCATTAGCTACCATTGCGCATACTAAGATTTTTGGGACAAGTCCTAGTTGTGGCAGAGTCTTGCCCAGAGTATTCAAAATTTTCATAAAAGTAAGCATTTTACAATAAAGTTTTCTAGAATTCTCATGTTATCAGCTACCATTGTGCATACTACGATTTTTTAGGAAAAGTCCTAGTTTTGCAGAATCATGCCTAGAGTATTCCTGGTACCAGACTTAAAAATAAATATTTTCATAAAAATGGGCATTTTTCTCAGTGTTGTTTTTGAAAGTTTGTAATAAATTTTTTTGGAATCCTTATGTCATAAAGCAAATTTCAATGTATTTAAAGCAAAAAATATTGTCGAAGCAAAAAAAAATTAAAAATTTGGGGAAAAATACTTAAAAAAAAAAAAATACAAAACTATCAGAAAAAATATTTTTTAAAAAAAGTAAAAAGTTGAAAAAACACTTTTTTATTATTAAAAAATAACTTAAAAAATTAGTGTTTTTCCGAAAAATATAAATTTTTTATACTAATTTCATTGTACTAATATTAATGCTAATTGCTGATTTTAGCAAACCGATTTTAAATTCCACTTTACCAACAGTTTACTAAAATTTAGTAGCAGCTTTAGTAGCTAATTTACTAATTTCATTGTACTACACGTCAGCAGACATGTGTTGCTAAGATTAACAAAAATACAGCTGATCTCAAATTAGCAAAATTTCCGTAATAACAACAAAGTTTTCAGTTGACATTACAGACATTTTCTTTGTGAGTGTAAGTCTTCCATCACCAATCGGTATGAAAGCATGGTATTGAGCGGTACCATGGATTATTACTGCAACATCGAATATGCTCTTCATTGTTTTCGGAGTTTCCTTATGAACCTCTTTGCTACTAAAATGTACTTCAGTTTCTTCGATTTTACATAATTTAGTATTATCTTCTGGTACTCACAAACTGCAACTGTGTCATGCTTCAAGTCGCCAAATATAATTGCCATAAATTTGTGTTCCAGATTTCCATCTTTCATGTAGTAAAATACTACTGTGAATACAGTTGCTTGGTCGTTATTAAAATGGAATGCTTGTATGGCATCCTGGAGAACATATTTATAGTATATTATATGAAATAACGAATTAACCAGACTTCAAATGCATCTTCAAATCTTTGAAGAATGACCATTGCTCTTTGACTGGAAAGGCAAGCTAAACAATAAAATACACATTTCTTCAACAAAACCATCTACATTTAAGGTTAGTGTTCTCAATGTGCATCTTTAGAACTGCAGCCAATATTTGAACTTAACCTCCTCCACAAATTCTTAATGAAAAGACTTTATCAATTTTTCAATGATTAGTGTGGTTTCCGGGCAATTTGAACATTCACCTAAGTGGGAAGAAGTTGTTGCATTAGGACACATAGTCAATTGAAGGCAATCGCGGAAATTGTTCAAATCTTCTGGTGAATGAGTTGTTAAATGTTTCAAGTTAATTTCCTTCAACATCAGCTCACATATTCATGGTAAATGCAATCGCCACAGACTACACAGTAAGGTTACAAATGACATATTTCAAACAAGAATTTTCGAACCGTATGGTCTTTTTGACATTGCAGTGATTTCCAAAATGAGATAAAAAAATAAACTCCATATAAATTGCATGGTACATATTTGTTTCTATATCTATCCCTTTCTGTGTATCACCGCAATTTTGACATTTCCTTTTACTCATTTTCTAGTCTCCATTTTGATTAAATCAGACGTTTCCTGTCTGAGTGGTCAGTGGCAAACGTATAATGTGTGAGTTCCGCTGCTTCTTGCCAAAACGCAATGTTTTGGCCTGAGTTGGGTAAATAATGTGAAGTCAATTCTCTTTTATATTTGAACTTTATTATCATCAATTCGTTCAAATCCAGTCGTTCATACCTGGCATCAGGCGACTCATATCATCGCGCTGATAAAACTTAGTTACTAGAGCTTCAGTTTTGCACTCTAATTTATCGAATTATTATCTATCAAAATGATTTTATCATTATTACAAAAAAATAAAAAAATCACCATTTCTATAGAAAAATAGTGATTTTATTCCTGAGATGTACATATTCTGGGTAATATAAGTATTAAAAAGATCAACTATAAAATATAAACTTCACTTTTAAAATATATCTTGGCATGGTTAAAAAAAGAATTGTTTAACATATGTAAAAAAAAACAAATTTAAAAAAAACACATGTCTTTAATGTTAGCTAATATCTAATTTGGATTTACCGTATGTAAATATAATATAAATAACTCAAAAATAGTAAGTAAATTTCATCTAAACTCAATAATAAAAATCAACTGTATGTTAGCATAAATAGCTTTTTCCGTTGATTTGTGAGTTAAATAGAGATATTTACAGTGGTGGCCAAAACAAATGCAACTCTGGTTTACAAATTATATCCCAATATCCTAACCGAGCACTAGCAACGAATGCTATCGGCTCGTTGTAGCGAAAACAGACCAGAGCCTCTGGTGGGAATCGAACCCACGACCCCGCATTGATAAGCTAGCACGCTACCAACTAGCCTACTGGAGGTTAAACTGATCTGTAATTCACCGAATTGTTTTTAAAAGCATATCAACAACAACTACATGTTAATGAATAACATTCCAAGAAATTAAATCAATTAAAAAATCCGTTGTTTTTTTTGCTAATGTTGCCATATTTTTGTATTTTTATTTTGAGAACAAAAAACATCTGGACAAAACAAATACAACTCTTCTAATTTGTTCTCAGATAATGATATTTTTCCCATTTCTCTTTATGTGCATTTAATGTTTTTTTTTTTTATTATGTGTTGTTTTTATGTTTAACCTGTACTAAACAGCATAAAAGTTGAATATTTTCGATAAAGATTTAAATCAATTCAGTTTTACAATGGCACGCGATAAGTTCGGCTTTGAGCTAAGAAAGCGAATTGTAAGTGATTATTCTGATGGAATATCACAAAAGGACATTTCTGAAAAGTATAATATTCATAAAAGCTCAATTTCACGCATTATTGCAAAATTTAAGAAAAGTAAAGAAATTTCCGTAACCCACCGCGGAGGACGACCACGGTCGACAAGCCATAGATCGGACAATTAAATAATCCAGCAGGCGAAAAACATCCGTTTACAACTTCGTCAAAGATTGCAGCAAGTATTCAATTACCAATTTCTACTCGGACTATCCGCAGACGACTCGTCCAAGCATCCCTACGTGCACGTCACCCAGCAAAAAATCGCTTATATCTAAACGCAACCAAAAGAAACGTTTGAAGTTTGCTAAGGAGCATTTAAATTGGTCAGAAAAGAAATGGAGAACTGTCCTATTTAGTGATGAGTCCAAATTTAATATCATCGGCAGTGATGGCATGTGTTATGTAAGACGACCAGTTAATAAGCGGCTTCAAGCGCGATACTGCAAAAAGACGGTGCAACATGGAGGAGGTAACGTAATGGTGTGGGGCTGTTTTTCTGCTGCTGGTGTTGGCCCATTGCACAGAATCAACGGGATAATGGACAGATTTATGTATAGAGACATCTTGGAGAGAGTTATGCTTCCACATGCAGAGGATAATATGCCGCTGCGATGGGTTTTTCAGCACGACAACTATCCCAAGCACTCTTCGAAAGTAGTTAAAGCGTGGTTGGCTCAAGAAGAAGTTTCTGTAATGGATTGGCCAGCACAATCCCCAGATCTAAACCCCATTGAGAACCTTTGGGAAATCGTGGATCAAAGAATCGATCGCGAAAATTGCACTTATTCTGATATTATGTTTCAGAGGTTGGAAGATGCTTGGAATGCTATTCCTGCCAATTTAATATCTTCAATGCCTCGTCGATGTCAAGCCATCATCGAAAATAAGGGGTTTGCCACGAAATATTAAGTTGTATAAACAAAAATTTCTATGATCTCGAACCAGACTAAAAATATATTTTCAAACATATAGGTATTAAAAACATCAACTATAAAATATAAACATCACTAAGCGTTCACAAAGCTCTTAAAGCAAAAGTCCTAAGCTTTTTTTAAAAAATATAAAATATTTTGCAAAAAAAGTCAAATTTTTTTTTACTTTATTTACATTTGTTTTAAATACTCAAGAAAAAGCTATCGAAAATATTTTAGCCAAAATTTTCTAACTACAATACACTCAGAAAGAAAGTTAGTAGAACAACTTGTAAACGGTTTTCAGTCCCACTTTACTATTTTTGTACTGATTTTTAGTAAAAAAATATTATTTAGTACATTTTTTATTATTTACGTCTTAGAAATTACAAAATTTTTACAGAATATTTACAAATTTTTCTTGCTAATTTCAGAAATTATTTTACAAATTTTTAAAAACAGATTTGCTAATATTAGCAAAAAAAAATACTAATTTTAAAAGAGTGGAAATTAAATCAAATTTTGTTTTTAATAATTAAAACTTATTCCTACAAACTTACATTGCCATAATATACAGCAAAATATTAAAATTTAGTAGGAAACATACAATTTTGACGCTACAAAAATATGACAGCGCCAGCTGTTCTTACTGAAATCCATAAAAGCCCCAGAAAAATATTAGGATTACCGAGAACCTTGTACAACAGATAAGAGCTAACGAGATACATATATAACGTGGGATTATTTGTCAAGGGGGTGCACCCTTTGGGGTCGTTTAAATAGAAAAAAATGCATTTATTTCGCGTATACATTCTCGTACTATCCTTATCGTGCTCTCCTGAGTTCTGAAGGGATTCCTCAGAACTTTGGACAGGATTAATTCTTCGGCGAGACCTACAAGGTCGACCCACTTTCTAAGGGCGTACTACATGGGTGTCCTTAAAATGAGAAAAAGCATTTGTTTTCGCCTGTACGGAAACTTATTGCGTTTTGTGATCTGCTCCTATAAGATGGACCGACGCCCATGGTGGTCCTGTAAATGCAAAAAAAAAAACAATTTTTGCTTATTGCATTTTTGTTCTCCTGTTCCTCTCGGGTATTCCTACTTTGCCATAGGGCTCATGTAAATGAAAAAAATTTTCCTCCTTATTGGTTGTTTGCTCTCCTGAGAACACTTCAGAAGAGATTATCGATAATTTTTTTAAGTGTTATCCTTTGAAACTTTGAGGTCCTTTTGAAAGGAAACTGGATCCCGAAATGAAAAACTGAAAATGCAGTTTTACTCTAGTTTTAGACGTATATGGTCCGGTTTGTATCTAACGACTTTTGTCAAATATATTTTTTTTCTTATTTAAAAAATAAATTTAATTTGTATAGCTTTAAATTTTTATTGCCGCTTAACTAATAAAGCTAGAAAAGTGAAATTTTAATATATAAATATAAGTTTCTATATATTTCGGTTGTGAACATATACACCAAGCAAAATAAGAGCTGAGGAAGAAGTAGTTAAACTCTACATCTACTGAACACCAAGTTGTGAAAATTTCGGTGAATCATTAATGATTTTAACATTGGCGTGTCATTGGGAGGAAGTAGTTTGTTTCGGTGCTATGAAAAATCTATGAGCAGATGAACTTTTTCATTAGTTTACGGAAGTATATAGGGAGTGGTTTTTTTAAGTTACAAACGTGATTTTGAACACGCCAGGAATTATTTTTTTAATAAGGCATTTAATGACTGCCGAAATCAACCATTTATGGACCAACTAAATTATTGTTTTTTTTTACTAGTAGGGGTTAATATCAACATTTTGGAAGTTGTCTACAATGACTTCTTACAAATCGAAAAATTTGCACTATTAACTTCTTTGGATGTTCTGAAAGAGATTCGAAAAGAATAACATCCATTTTATTTTGCTGGGTATATTTGAAAAAGATTGTATATGTATGAAATGTATTTTCAGTCTGGTTCGAGATCTTAGAAATTTTTTGTTTTTTTTCAAATAAAAAAATTTTGTAATTTTATTTTAGTAATCATGGAGATTACACAGAAAAAGTTATTTACACACGAGCCGAATGGAATGCATTTTCTGGTCAGCTACGAACTTCATCAACATTCTTCGTTCCTTTGAAAGATCTACTTGTAAATACATATCTCTATTTAACTCACAAATCAAAGGAAAAAATCATTTATGCTAACATCCAGTTGATTTTTTATTTTTAAAATTTACTTACTATTTTTTTGTGTATTTTACATTCTCCTTTATTACTGGTTGTCCAAATCAGAAATTAGCCAATATTAAAGACATGTGTTTAAATTGTTTAGCTTATTGCTGATTTGGACATACAGTAATAAAGCAGAATGTAAAAAACACAAAAGTAAGTAAATTTCATCTAAACTCAATCAAAAAATTAACTAGATATATTTGTATTAAAAAAATCAACTATAAAATAAAAACTACACTATTTAAAAAAATATGTTTATTTCAAAATATATTGAAGGATACAATTTTAAAAGGACATTATCAATATCCTTTTTTTGCGATATGAAAAGTAAAAAATTGTTTATTTTCTCCTCTTGTATTGACATAAATAAAGTTGTTGTGAGTCAAGTATAAGTATTAATTTTGAATCTTTGAGGTTTTTCAAAGAAAATAGGATCACGAAATGAAAAACTGAAATGCAGTTTTACTCCATTTAGTCTCTAGTTTAAGACGTATATAAACCGGATTATGTCTAACAACTTTTTTGGCGGATGGTAACTGAAAATTTTGCTGTTATTACGAGAAATTTTGCTAATTTGAGCCCAGCGGTATTTTTTGCTAATCTTTGCAACACGTGTCTGCTGAATTGTAGTATAATAAAATTAGTAGCGCCTACTAAATTTTAGTAAACTTTTTCTAAAGTCGAATTTAAAATCGGTTTGCTAAAATCAGTAAAAAAAAAATTACTAAATATTATTAATATTAGTATAAAATTTAATTTTTTTTATCAAGCATCAAATTTTTTTATTGTATTTATTTTTTTCAAAAAATATTATAGACAAAATTACAAAAAAAAAATCAAAGGCTTAAACAAAGGTCAAATTTTAATTGTTTTTAAGGCTATTTTTTAGAACTAAAATAACTTTTTAGTGCTATTTTAAGTGGATGTCCTATTTTTAGACATGAGTCAGTATCTTCACTTCCGATCCCTTTTTTTATCTATGTAACATTTTAAGGCAATTAGGTTTGTAGGTGTAAGTTTTAATTAGAAGTAATATTTCCTCCAATATCCACTTTTTTAAAATTAGTATTTTTTTTTGCTAATTTTAGCAAATCGGTTTTCAAAAATTTGTAAAATGATTTCTGAAATTAGCAACAAAAAATTGTAAATATTCTGTAAAAATTCTATAATTTGTAAAATAGCAAAAAGATTTTCCAAATAATAATTTTTTTACTAAAAATCAGTACGAAAATAGTAAAGTGGGATTGAAAACCGTTTACAAATTTTTCTACTAACTTTTTTTTCTAAGTCTATATAAGTTTCCGTACAGGCAAAAAAATTATTGTTTTTTTTTTCATATGAAGAAGTAACATGTCTCCCCGAGAGCTATAATCCCATCTAAAATTCGCGGGAGTGATTAAAAAATTAAAATTTTATATACGATGGTGAGTCAATAAGTCCCTTACTTATTGAATGAAACCCAGGCTTTTGGATAAAAATCATTAAATTTTTCCGATAGTCTCTTTTGAGCTCTTATATACTTTGTCTAACGTTTTTACAGTTTTTTTAATCCTTCCAAAAAATAAAATTTTTCGATGCCATCGGGTCAAATCTTTTTCCGCTAAGCCATTTCTTTCGGTTTGGAAACAAGAAGAAGTCACTCGGGGCTAAATCCGGATATTCGAGCGGATGAGGGAGCAATTCTTGAATTTTTACCATGGAAACTGTCATTTGTTCGTCAATCCTCAAATCAAATCACGCTAGTCTGCTATCAAGGGCTCTTAAACTCAAACTAAATGACACAGCTTATTCAAATTGTGACAGGAGTCGTCAACTGACGGGAAATTCAAAATTTTTTTAATAAGATCTAATACATTTTAGTAAACTTTGTACAGAATTTTACTAATGTTTAGTAGCGGTTATTAAATTTCCTCTTGTTTCCATTTTACAAATATTTAGTAAAATTTGTTGCAGATTTTACCAGATCGATTTTAAATTGAGGTTTACAACAATGTACTAAAATTAAGTCATAGCTACGAATTTTTATAATAATTTCATTGTACTTATATCAAAAATGTATAGTAAGTTTTTTTTTGCTGAGTTTAGCAAACCGATTTTTAATTTTACTTAACTTTTGTAGTGGTTACTAATTTTTCTGAGCGCCCCGGTAGGCTAGTTGGTAGCGTGCTAGCTTATCAGTGTGGGGGTCGTGGGTTCAATTCCCACCAGAGGCTCTGGTTTGTTTTCGCTACAACGAGCCGATAGCCTTTGTTGCTAGTGCTCTAAGCATTAGGATGTAATTTGAAATTATATCTGTTGTGAAGCGAAAATGTACTAGATTATAACCGTTAATTTGTTTATATTATTATTTGAATATGCCGACAGTGAATTGAATTTTATGGCAACTCTTTGAATTGTTAGGCTGCCTTCTCTGATTTTTTTTGTGGTACTTGTTACATTGGTAACCATTCTCTTGAGTAGTCACCTGTGGAATTTGAAACTACTGACAATTTCAGAAAGGACGCCTAAGAAGATAGAATTAAGTAAGCTTGTGAAATTTGTATTTTTAATTTTCTAACTTAACATGTAAATTTTTAGATAATAAAACCCTCCCAAACTACATACTTTATTTAAAATCATAATAAAGTTGCGTTTTAATATATTTCTATCGGAAAAAGTTACTGCCGTAACAATTATTGAATTTTAAGTTGCTGCCGCAACATTTTTTATTATTTAATTAATTTCTGGAATTCAATGATACGCCGTAGTCAACGATTACAGAAAAGTAACATGTCTCAAAACGAAAATAGAAAGCCAAATGACGACTCCACCAGCGAGAGTGATGATGACAAAACAATTGTCGAGCAAGAATCTGTCGCCGATTTGAAGGAGGAAATCCGTAGCCTTAAGGAGTCATTGCAAATGCTTTTAGAGAAAGCCAACACGCCATCAGCTCTTACTGGAGCTGTCGCACCAAATATGCCCGATAAAACTACAACAGTTCAATTGCCACATTCAACTGCAGCCCTGTCGACTACATCAGTCTGTAATGTTCTTTCACTGCCGAAGACTTACGGAGCGCCAGCATCACATCAGCCGTTGCAACAAAAGATAAGTATTGATAATCATTCTTCATTTAGTTCATTAAATGCAAATTTGAGTACGCCATACCTTTTGAATGCCTATATACCACCTAACTATGTACAGGCCTGTGTGCCCTCGCCGTCTGTACAAACGAACACCTATATGTCACCGTATGTACACACATATTTACCAACGTCTGTACAGCAGAACAATTTTATGCCGCCTCAATCTGTACAAACATATACATCTACACCGTCTATACATAACTTTATGCAGTCTCAGTCAACGCAGGCGTTTACGTCACATACGACATGCCAAACAGCCCCAACATCAACATTTTTTAATGCTGTAGATGCCGCTACCACATCTTTGCCTAACCCACAGAATTTAAATGAACACCGACATATACGTAAGCTACACGATTTGCCAGAGTTTAATGGTCAGCCACAGCAGTGGCCAATGTTTTCCGTGTCCTACAGGGAAACTACACAGAACTACAATTACACAAATTTAGAGAACCTGACTCGCCTACAAAAGGCATTGAAGGGAAATGCTAAAGCTAAAGTTGAAGCCTATTTGATTCATCCCGAAAGCGTAAACCATGTAATGCGTACATTGGAATTTCATTATGGTCGCCCTCAAATTATGATACGCAGTCAAATATCGAAAGTGCGTGCCTTTCCGGCAATATCTGGCAACAGAATAAGTGAAATAGTGAACTTTAGCTCGATGGTATCAAATCTGACTGTTTTCTTGGAAAACGCCGGCGCAACGCCACATTTGTGTAATCCAACTCTACTAGATGAATTGGTAAATAAACTGCCCATGTCGAAACGAGAGGAGTGGATGAAATATTCTATAAATAACTTGGGGCAGTACCCAAGTGTACGGGAATTCAGTGCGTGGCTGCAAGATGTCGCTACTTATATTGCTTTGGCAACAGAAACCGATCTCAATGGAACCGAAGCAGCTAACAACAATAAACGTGAAAAAATTAAGTCATCTTTTGCCATCACAACAGGAGAAAGTCGTCAACCAAATTGTTTAAATTGTAAACAAAGTCACCATCTAAGACAATGCACCAAATTTAAGAATATTTCTACGGCAGAACGTTGGAAATTTGTTAAAGACAATCACTTATGTTTTAGTTGTTTACATATCGGACACAGCTCGTTGAAATGTAGTAATCGCCGTCAGTGTGGGTTATCGAAGTGTACAAAATATCATAATCGATTGCTACATGAAGATAAATATTCAAACAGAAATGATAACCCTGTGAAACATCAAAGTAGTAATGCAACGGATAGTGTTGATACAATAGGTACAAATGATATAAATGAGGACAAACAGGTAACAACGATTGTTGGTAATTCTTTGAATAAGGAAACGCTATTTAAATTTCTGCCGGTACAATTAAAGGGCCCAAAGGGTCGCGTAAATGTTATCGCATTTATCGATGACGGTTCAAAAATATCACTTTTAGATGAAAAGGTTGCAAAGCAAATTGGATTGAAGGGACCAACGAGTAATTTGTCTCTTGGGTGGATTAGAGGAGCCACATCTAAAGAAATGTCAGCGAAGGTAAATCTGGAAATTAGCAATATAAGAGGAGGTGAATGTAGCTTTCCTATGAGAAATGTAAGAACGACTAAAGATTTACAACTGCCGCCACAAAGTCTACATTTCGGTGAATTTAAGAAAAAATATCCGGTCTTGAACGATATTGCAATTGACGATTATTTTGATGCCACTCCTCAGTTATTAATTGGTTTGCCGCATACGAGACTTGTACGCCCGTTCAACGTTATTAATGTTGATGAAAATTTTTCTGTACATCAGACGAGTTTAGGAAATATTTTGTTCGGTTCCAATGAAGAGGCCATCGAGCCATTTGTATGCGTGATTGATGTGAACATTCTTGATGATATCCAGCGTCAGGTTTCTGAGTATTTTACGTTGGAGAGTTTTGGCATGAGGCCTGTTAAACCTGTTATGTCCGATGATGATATTAGAGCCGAGGAAATACTCGAAAAAACAACGATGAAAAAGGGTCTTCAATATGAAACTGGTCTTTTATGGAGGCATAACGATTTCAATTTTAAGGAAACTTTTTCTGTGGCCTTAAAGCGCCTTCATGGAGTTGAGGCGAAATTGAAAAGAGATGACGATTTGGCCAACTGGTACAAAATGAAAATTAATGAATATGTTTCGAAATGCTACGCTAGAAAATTGTCCCCAGAGGAGGCTGCATTTGAGAATAATCATACTTGGTATTTGCCTCATTTTGCTGTCACTAATGTGAACAAGGGTAACAAACGACGCCTCGTTTTTGATGCAGCCGCACAGGTTGATGGTGAATCGTTTAATTCTAGATTATTAAAGGGTCCATGTAAATATCAGCCAAAACCACTTTTGTCAATATTATTTAAATTTCGTCAGTGTCGAATTGGAGTTTGTGCAGATATCCGAGAAATGTTCCATCGCGTGGCAATACGGGAACAAGACCAAACGGCACAACGATTTCTGTGGAGAGACGGAGATAATACAAAACCACCTGATATCTACGTTATGCAGGCCATGATTTTTGGTTCGGCCAGCTCACCGTGTTCTGCCCAGTATGTCAAAAATTTGAACGCTAAAATTTGCGAGGAGTCCCAGCCTAGGGCCTATAGGGCAATTGTTGACTGCCACTATGTTGACGACTACGTGGATAGTTTTGATGGTGTCGATGAGGCAATATCTGTGACAAAAAACGTTATAAATATCCATAAAGAAGCCGGATTTGAATTAAGGGATTTTGTATCGAATTCAAAAGAATTTTGTCACGCTATTGCTGGAAAGGAATCTGTGGATACTGATCTAGAGTGGACGGATTTATGTAGAGGTGAAAAGACAACCGAAAAGGTCCTGGGACTGTTCTGGTCCCCCACTGATGACACATTTTGTTTTATGCTGAAATTTACAAGGGTTCCTGATGCAGTTTTGAATGGGGATAGAAGACCTACAAAAAGTGAAGTACTCAGTCTAACGATGTCAATATTCGATCCGTTTGGTTTTTTGGCGAATATGGTTATACGGTCAAAAATTTTGCTCCAAGAGTTGTGGAGGTACGATATTGAATGGAATTCGCCAATTCCAGAGGCAATATACAAATTGTGGTATGAATGGTACAAGGAGCTTGAAAATGTTCGATACGTAAAAGTCCCAAGGTGCTACGGACTCGAATTCAGTAATTCTGCAGCGGTAATCGAGTTACATATATTTGTGGATGCAAGTGAGGTCGCGTTTGCGGCTGTTGCTTATTGGAGAATCTCCTATGAAGGCGATGTCACTGTGAAATTTGTTGCTGGTAAATCGAAATGTGCCCCGATAAAGCCGCTCTCAATCCCGAGACTTGAATTGCAAGCTGCTGTACTCGGAATAAGGTTAAAAGATGCTATTATTTCTAGTCATGATATAAAGCCTCGAAAGATAATGCTTTGGTCCGACTCCAAGACCGTGATAAAGTGGATTCAATCAGACTGTAGAATTTATAAACAATTTGTTTCTCATCGTATTGCCGAAATATTGGAATCATCAGAGGTCAAGCAATGGAGATGGGTACCTGGCTCACAAAACCCCGCGGATGATGCGACAAGACCCCAATATTTTTCAGGAATTTCAACGGAATTTCGTTGGCTGAACGGTCCGCAGTTTTTAGAATCCAGTGAAGGCGATTGGCCAGTATTACCTGGGGATGTTACTGATCAGGTGGTTGAGTCGGAAATGAGATCCAAATATTTATTGACTATAACAGACATCGGTCCGCCGATTCCATATGGTGAAAAATCAAGATACTACACGTTGTTGAGGGTACGATGTTGGGTCGTCCGTGCAATACAAATTTTCAAATGCTATGCTTGCCATCTGAAAAAATCGAGTTTAAATTTCCCCATGTATTTAACGCCTAGAGAGGTAGAAGAAGCGGAAAAGTTTTGGTGTCAAATTGCTCAACAGGATGAATTTAATGAAGAGCGCAATTTGCTAAAATCAAACAGTTTCGTGTCTAGGAAAAGTCCCATATATGGATTAACGCCATTTTTGGCAAAAGATGGGCTAATACGAATCTCGGGTCGTATCAACAATGCTGAATGTGTCCCTCAAATGACAAAAGAGCCTATAATCATGCCAAATAAACACCTTATAACGAAGTTGATCGTGAAACAATATCATGAGGATTTTAAACATCAGAATCAGGAATCTATATGCGCCGCAATTCGTACGAAATTTTGGATTCCCTCTCTGCGACAATTGGTAAGATCTGCTAAGAAGAACTGTCAAGAATGCAAGAATAGGAACGCTGCTCCTAAGCCGCCGTTAATGGGACAACACCCTATAGATCGTCTCACACCATATGTGAGACCGTTTACGTATACGGGCGTGGATTATATTGGCCCTTTTACGGTGCTAATTGGTCGTCGTTGTGAAAAAAGATGGGTGGCTCTTTTTACTTGTCTGACAGTCAGAGCTATTCACGTCGAAATTGCAAAGGATTTGTCCACCGATGCGGTGATATTGTGTATTCGGAATTTTATTAACCGCAGAGGTGTACCAGTTCGTATGAGAAGTGATAGAGGCACAAATTTCATCGGGGCCAGTAAGGAAGATTTCGTGTTGGACAATGAAGGGTTGGCAAATGAGTGCACACGACGTGGAATTGAATGGGTGTTCAATACTCCAGCCCATCCATCAGCTGGTGGTGCGTGGGAACGTATGGTTCGTAGCGTAAAAAACGTGCTGTCATTCACTCTAAAGGAGAAGTCACCACAAGTTGAGACTTTAAACAGCCTGTTAATAGAGGCGGAGAATTTGGTAAATTCATGTCCACTGACTCATCTTCCTATTGAAAGTGTGGAAAGTGAACCTCTAACACCCAATCATTTTTTACTTGGTTGCCCTAATATTGTACAGACTCCGGCTGTTGGTGAAAAGGTCGTTCTTAGAAAACAATGGCATATACTGCAACAATTAAAGCAGACGTTCTGGAAGAGGTGGGTACTTGAATACCTCCCAGACTTAACAAGGCGCACCAAATGGTATCAACCGGTGAAACCTCTCATGGTTGGAGATTTCGTAGTCATATGTGATGACAATGAGGCGCGTGGCGAGTGGAAGCGGGGCATTATAGAGGAAGTTTTTACAGCGGCTGATGGTCAAGTTCGTTCGGCAGTGGTGAAGACTTCAGTTGGAAAATTGCGACGTCCTGCATCGAAATTAGCTGTTCTGGATATTGGTGGTGAATCTCCCTGATTGATTCACGGGTGGTGGGATGTTGTGAAGCGAAAATGTACTAGATTATAACCGTTAATTTGTTTATATTATTATTTGAATATGCCGACAGTGAATTGAATTTTATGGCAACTCTTTGAATTGTTAGGCTGCCTTCTCTGATTTTTTTTGTGGTACTTGTTACATTGGTAACCATTCTCTTGAGTAGTCACCTGTGGAATTTGAAACTACTGACAATTTCAGAAAGGACGCCTAAGAAGATAGAATTAAGTAAGCTTGTGAAATTTGTATTTTTAATTTTCTAACTTAACATGTAAATTTTTAGATAATAAAACCCTCCCAAACTACATACTTTATTTAAAATCATAATAAAGTTGCGTTTTAATATATTTCTATCGGAAAAAGTTACTGCCGTAACAATTATTGAATTTTAAGTTGCTGCCGCAACAATATCATTAATATAAATAAAATAATTACTAATTTTTCTACTAATTTTGTCTGTGAATAAAAAGAAATTTTCTCTTCAGTTGTCTTTCTATAATTTATTTATTAAAACAAGTGGTCATTTTCAGTTACCATTCATTTCATACTTTTTTGGTGAGTGTAGGTAATTAGTTTAATGTATCCAAAAACAGTGCTGTTTGACGAAAATGTCAAAACTCAATACTCTCCAATTCGGAGAGTCCTTGACCGATCCCACTGAAATTTTGTTTCATAACTACTACCCAATTGGACTCAACTTGGTGCGAGTTTCATCTCTATCCCAAGACATCAATTTTAAAAGTTCGTACACTTGAGATGAAATCCCCTAATAATTTCCACAAATTATATATAATTTAATATGAAACTATAATTACATATGGCCCTTATCATTTTTTAATCGGGAGGCTACATATGAACATATATATATTCTTTTTACTAGTGCAGCCCTTCGTGACCCGATTTTTTATTTCTTATTTAAAAATGGGTCACATAAGCTTCAAATTTTAAAAAGACGAAAATTCAACTTTACTTGCGGATTGAAAATTGATTTCAAAAGAAGACCACATAAAGGGCTATATCTTGGATGTTGGAGAATTGTCGGGTAGAATTTGGTGACAGAAAAAATGTAAACAAATTAGACAACTCGACAACAAATCGAAAATTATATTTTTTTTAAATTCAATTATTTGTATTAAATTATTTGAATTTTTCGTTATTCAAAGCTTTAACATTTTAAATAATTAGAACAATTATTTCAGCAAATTTGTTCGATTAATCCTAATACTTGTGTTATCTTACCTTTATCAATATCAGTATCACTTCCATCGGAATCACCGCACTCGACAGTTGTATTTTCGTTGTTCGTTAATGATTTTGTCATGGCGAAATCTCTTTCTCTTTGAAGTTCCTGTTTTGCCAATTCAATAAAATTTTCGGGACCTTTAAGAAAATAAAATTGAGATGAATTACAAAATTATGACGAATAATGTCAATTGTACAAAAGTTTTTTCAGATCTAAATTTAATATTTACGAATTGATAGATTTTTTCATGATTTCATACAAAAACAAACATCACCACACTGATCGTTAGTAATAAGTAAAAGGCTGCACAGATTCGTTTTATTGTCTTACGATTTATATCAACGCATTGACTGCTAATAATAATTAGACCAATTATTGGCAAATTTTCAAAACAAAAGCCGAATGTAAACTCCGTACCTAGTAATCAGTAATGTTTTTTCAACTTTAATTGGTTATATTTAACCGACCGATGAATCAAATCAATCATTGTAAGCTTTGTTATGGACAAAATACTGGCGCTTTGAACTAAAATTAATAAAAAAAAATATAACTTTATCTTAGGGCCGTGTGAATACGACTTTAATCGCGTAAAGTTTTAAGACGTTATTTTTAAGGTTATGCCGTATACCAGAATTTTACAGATTTTACAGTAAGTGTTATTTAACTATACTCAAATGATCGTAAGACTATGGAGCATCATATATTACAACAGATTTAAAGTTTCTCTGCGGCAAGTAACTTCCAAGAGATGAGAAAGTGTGACATTAATAAAATTTAAAAATGCTTAACAATTATTACCACCAATATCCATTAAATAATAAAAACAATGGCATATTACGATTCACCTTGTAGACATATTAAGATTTCTTTTTGGAAATCAATACTTGACAAAGAGTTTCTGAATTAAAATTAAAAACCAAATGTAAACTCCGTAAGCATTTTATTTTTTTTTTTTTGAAAAAAAAAAGCTTAAAAAAGTGAAAGCAACATATTTATTTCAATTATTTAAATTCAAGTCAAAAATTAATTTATCTTTAGAACCGCCAAACGGAGGTATACAAGTTGTATATTGATAAAAAAAAAACTTGTAGTACTCGTAGTATTAATTTTTCTTTATTTAAAATGTTTTTCTTTAAAAGTAAAATAACATAATTTTAATAAAAATATACGTCTGTGAAATTCTCTTTAGCCGGAAAAGAGAGTTTTATTCGATATAATTCAATTTTAAAATTTTTTAATATATGTGACCTTCTCCGAGAAAAGTGTGTCAAAAAACGGGTTTGGACTTAAGAGTGGATTCTGATATCTAAAAGGGTGTAGAATAAGATGAAATGAGTTAGATTTCTGATAAAAATTTATTTACCCCATAAAAACGTACAAAACGAACGCACATCAACCCTTCGCTGAGAGCGAACAGATAGCTGAGAACGAACAATAGCAAATGTATTTTCACACTAAAAGCGAAAAAATACGTCACCACATGCCTATGTCACCAAAGATTGGGTGCCGAATCATAACTAAGCATACACTCAGAATATTATGTAGTTAACTGTTTGTAGTTTAATAAAAAAGTTTTCCGTTCCATTTAAAAATAAAGGAAGATACATTAATTTTTCAATGGAATATCTATATTAACTTTTTTATACATTTATTCGAAATAATTTACTATCATTTACCGATTTTTTTCAGTTTCATTTATTTTTTTCATTTGTTTGAAATTTAATAAAAATTTACCCACAAAACGGAAACTTGTGGTTTATTTGTGTCCGTAACAGTTATTACAAATTTAAATTTTGTTTGCTGTATGTTTCAAAAAAAATATTCAAAAAATTTCAATTTGTTTTTTTATTTAAATTGGTTGTATATACAGCGGTCAAAAAAAGTATTCGACAAACTGCTTGTTTTTCATAATCATGAAAAATATGTTAAAAAAATTCTACAAAATAAAAAATATAAAAATGCAGATTATTAGCTTAAAGTATTATCTCTTTATTTATGAAACAAAAAATACAACAAAAAACAAAATTCTGGAAAAAAAAATACAAAAACAAAAACATGTAATATTTCAACGCAAAAAAAGTATTCGACAACGTTGCTCTGGTTGTAATTAACGGGAAATATTGATTAAAAATAAATAATTAATATTTAGTTGCTCTTCCTTTTTGTTTTATAACGGCTTTTAAACGCTTTGGCATTGATTTAACAAGATCTAAAATGTAGTTTTGGTCAATTTTTTGCCACTCTTCTAGAAGGATTGATTTAAGCTGGTTTTTGTTCCTGAAATTTCTTTTCCTTATATTTTGCTCTAAGCAGGCCCATAGGTGTTCGATGGGGTTTAAGTCTGGGGACTGTGCAGGTGGTTTAATCACGTTTGGACAGTTATACAACATCCACAACCTTGTATTTAGGGCCATATGTTTTGGATCATTATCCTGATAATAATGAAAATCACTTGAAACACCCAAAATTTCGGCACTTGGCTTAAGATTTTCCTTGAGTAGGTTTATGTAGTACTGATGGTCCATTATTCCATCAATGAAAACTAAATTACCCACGCCTGAAGCCCCCATACATCCCCAGACCATAACACCGCCACCACCGTGCTTTACAGTAGGCACCATATTTCGCTCCTCCAACTCGGAATTAGGCTTTCTATACACCAGAACCTTACCATCACATCCAAATAGGTTGAATTTAGACTCATCAGCAAAAATAGTCTTCATCCAAAACTCCATAGGCTTATTCACATGCGCTTTTGCGAAGTCAACTCGAGCTTTTCTGTTCTTTTTTGAGATATGTGGCTTTTTCCTAGCTGATCTTGCGTGATAATCGTTACTGTGTATAACATTACGCACGGTCTGAGGTGTAACATTGATATTAAGATCATGTTCTAGCTGTTTTGTTAAAACTGTAGCGTTGATCTTAGGATTGTGGATTACCACCACAAGCAATAAAAGTCTACCATCATAACTAACATAACCATCTCAAAACTTCATTTTCACACACTAGGTCCCTTTTCTCGGAGAAGGTCACATATAGTTTTGTAATTGTTTTCTTATATTAACATTTTTTGGTAAGTCAAAGCATTGGTAAAATTCTGTACTAGGTACAGGTATTATTGCACAAGCAATAATATTTAAAATTTTTTCTTGAGTGGGGTGATCCATTTAATTCTATCAGATCGCAACGGGATATTTAAACCACATTATGTCCCTTTGATTGTAGTTTTTAAAGTAGAGTCGACCCATAAGAGGATCTAAACTTGTATAAAACGATTCAAATTGATTAATTTTTTGAATTATAACCACTGATTAACAGACATATTTTGTAGCCATTGCATATTATATTCAAGGTGCACAATTCTTGTTAGGTTATCGACCAGAATTTGAGAAATTTTTCTGAAACCAGTTTGGTATTCGGAAACTATGTTGTTTCGATACACCCAGTCATATAACCTCGCTGTTGTAATACTGTAAGGACTTTCGCTAAAACATTCATAAAGAATATACCTCTGTAGTTGCTTGGTTCATTTTAGAGTTTACATTTCGGTTTTAACCGTAACCGCGATTAAACACACCAGTGCCGTGCCCAGGGGGCCCGTGCCCCCAAAATTATTTTCAAATACAATATTTTTAGTATACATATATCTTTTTTTTTTTTTGTTTCAAATTGATTTTCTTTGCAAGTCCAATTGGGTTTTACCAGTTTTCAGGGAAATTTGTACATTAAGGAGACAAATTTGCTTCGAAATCAGGAAACTGCTCAATTTTCGAGCCTTCCTCTATTATTAATTATTTCGATATTCGTAATATGTATATAACCAAAAATACACTTCTAATTTTTTGAAACCCGGTCAATTGTCTTTTTTATGTAATTAAGTGCCTTTTTTAAATTAAAAATCTGAGATTAAAGTACCACTTAAGTCTTAACTGGAGTCCCCAAAATTTCAAAATTATAAGTTTATTTTTATATCAAAACATATGTATTTAAAATTTTAAATATTTTATTGACAACTTAACTTATAGACTTTCAAAGCAGTTATTGTACTTAAAAAGTAAGAATTTATAAAAATGCTGCCAAGACTTGGAAATTCTTGGCTTTTCTCTTTTAAATGTAAACAAATAATATTTGTCATAAAAATATTTGAAATTTTTCTAATTTTAATTTGATTAAATATTAAAAATAACAAAAGCTAACAAATAAATTATGTGTTTGTTCGTAAAAGTAGAGCTGGGCATACTTTTACTGTCGTAAAAGTATATAAAAACAAGTAAAAAAGTTTTTTTATAAAAAATAAAATTACACTCACCAAAAAAAGTTTATAGTGGCAACTGAAAATTTTGCTGTTATTACGGGAAATTTTGCTAATTTGAGCCCAGCGGTATACGTGCAGTACGATGAAATTTGTAGAAAAAATTAACTACCGCTACTAAATTTTAGTAAACTTTTTGTAAAGTGAAATTGAAAATCTGTTTGTTAAAATTAGCACAAAAAAAATACTAAATATTATTAATATTAGTACAAAATTTCAAATTTATTTTTTTTATCGAACATCAAAATTTTTTATTTTATTTATTTTTTTTCAAAAAATATTTTTAATTGTTTTTAGGGCTGATTTTCAAACTAAAAAACGTTTTAGTGCTATTTTGAGTGGATGTCCTATTTTTAGACAATGATCCCTTTTTTAATCTAACATTTTAAGGCAATTTAAGTTTGTAGGTGTAAGTTTTAATAACCCAGCAAAAAAAAGTAGCAAAAGAAGGGAAAAAGAAGCAGTGATTTTGATTCCGGTGTTGTGAAAATTTGGATCGGAACCAATGATTTTTACATAGGGGTGTCATAGGGTGGAAGTTTTCTTTTATGATCCTTTTTTATTGCATCTAAAGCCCTTCTTATGGTTTAGTGAAAAATGAGATCTTTTGATATTCCTAAATAAAATTTTCTGTATCAATGGTCATAAGCTGACTATTCGTAACAGACAACAAACTGACAAATTTAGTTAATTATACTAAACAATTTTTCTATCATATAACAGTCATTGGCATGTTTTTCTTAAGTAAAACTGCTTGATATATAATAGTTAGCAACTGATGACCATCGGGGCTTAACAGATTATATTGATAGACAAATAAAGATGCAAAGTACAAAACGTGCGTTTCGGCTGTTGACGAAACTTTCAATTATTCACATTCGGTAATCGAGCCTTATTTTTTAAATTACTTTATTCGAAATTTAATGTGAAAAATTGATACAAATGACTTAAAATTGATAACTTTATTCAAAATAACCAAAGTTTTGTACTTAGCCATAGTTATGAATATCAAATTTATATGATAATATCTATTGTAAACGTTTAACTTTTATTATTTTTTAAATAAGTTTTCCGTCATAGATTTGAAAAGAGTTAAATTTCATTAAAAATCACATTTTTGGAAGTTGTGAAAAAGAACTGCTTTAGAATGGGAAAATCAGAGCTAAATGATACTTTGGAATCAATGAAAAATTGATTCCTTAAGAATCACTTTCATTTATTTTTGCTGGGAAGAAATAACATTTCCTTCAATATCCACTTTTTTAAAATCAGTAATTTTTTTTTGCTAATTTTAGCAAAGGGGTTTTCAAAAATTTGTTTTATGATTTCTAAAATTAGCAACAAAAATTTGTAAATATTCTGTAAAAATTCGGCAATTTGTAAAATGTAAATAGCAAAAAAAATTGCTAAATAATAATTTTTTTACTAAAAATCAGTACAATAATTGAAGCAGAGCCGCGAGTAACGTTTTAAGCGACAATTTTTACAAAACCAGATTACCGTTAGAATAACTCTCTTTTATAACTTAAAAATTAAATTAGGCAAAATTATGCAGGATTTCGTTATCAAAATGCAATCTAAAGAAGTGTCAGTGGGATACACCTACAAGTTCTAAAACGTTTTTTTCGATTTCTCAACAATTTTAATTTTGTCGCTTACAACGTTATTCGCGGCTCTGTTTCAATTGTAAAGTGGGATTGAAAACCGTTTACACATTTTTTACTAACTTCTTTTCTGAGTGTACCTGTTTTCGCTTAAAGTGCTGAACGCACCTATTGTTAGCATTATTTTCTTATGCTCGTGGCATTTTACTTGTAGCTTTAGAAATTCGTTTTAAACCCCGAATTAACTTATTTTTATAAATAAATTAAAGTTATTTTTATAGTTTTTTAGAAAAAATTCTAACCCACATTTTTTATTTATTAAATTTTTGGGGAAAATTAATATTTTTTGGACCTTCGAGCCGGAAAAATTAACTCGATTTTTATTTTTTGCGAAAATAATTTCCTCGAAAACAATTTATTTCCAGCCCGATTTTTTTTGGATTTTCCCTGGAATTCCTGAAGAGGATTAAGTGTATTTTAAAATTTTCCCTTATCCCTGTAATTAAAAAATAAGTTACGTAATTTGAATTTTACAGCGTTCAAATAAATAAGTGTAACAATATAAAAAGTCAAAATATATATACAGAGTGATTCCGTGTTTAAAAAAAAATAAAATCTACCACCAACAAAGCAAGTGTATAAAAATTCCGCTTCACTTTTTGTTTGTGTGCTTTTTTTACTTCCAAAAAAATAGGAGAAAAGAAAAAACCCTTTGTTGTTATTAAAATTCAACCGTTTTCTTTTAGTTCAGTCTAATGACTGTTTTATTAATTATTTCATTCTTATTGTCTAACTTATAGCTACATAAATATAAGCGTGAGACTTTGCTGACAAGCAAATGCGTGTTATATTGCATGATATAAATATGTACGACGTATGGGTGTTATATTGCTTGCATGTCTGGTGCATGGCAATATACACTTATTAAACACACTATATCTTCCTTTTTAGGGAAAAAAGATCGATCAAGAGAAGATCAATTGATCGATCTTTTTTATATACTTCATCTTATTCTTATTTCCGCGGTAGTTTCCCGGTTGTCTCCGGCTATCCATGAATAAGACTGCATTTTGTTGTCCGGATGTTTCCGTACAACATTCGACAAATTTAGCCACTGCGTCATTAAGGGTGTCAAATCTTCCCAATTGCATTATTAATCTCACCTTTTCGTTACTCGCCTTTTTTGCCATTGCCCCGACAGCAGCTTTGGTCGAGTATTTATCAGGTAGTGCTAATGTTAAACCATCTGAAATTTAGGCTGATTGGAGAGATTTTGTTAATTCTTCCACCTCCTTTATGTAGGTGTTTGCATTTTTGCTAGCTTGCCCTACATTCATCAGCCTCGGTTCCTTTTAACAAATTAATTGCGGTACCCTTAAGTTTGGTCTTAACCAAATTAATAGCAATACTATCGTGGTTAGCACAGACACTACCAACCAACTTAAGTGCCGCTATGATTTCCAGGTCGCCCATCAAACTACGGAATGAGTTTTAAGGCGATATTGAGAAATTCCAGTGGAGTTTGCGCCATATTTAAGTTAACTGTATTAGTTCTAGTTCCAACTTTTGGATCTATATTACCTGCTTCCGTCCCAGGAAAGGAAACTTGTGTTTTCTTCGGGTCTATGTCGTATGACGCTTTCTCGTGAAGTGTTGCAGGTAACTTTACCCCCAAACCTCTCCGAGATAAAACGTTGGCGAGTTTACTGCGGGTGTCCACAAAGAAAGCCTCGGCAGCCGTGTGATGTGTTGGTGTAAGGCGAGAGTAGATTACGTTAAGTACTACTCTTATATCCTCGAAACGATCGAATAAGATCCTAATATGCTTATCGACAGTTTCGCTTTTAGTAGGCCTGTCTACGTTCAGGCACTTATATGACCTATCAAAATTCTCCCTTATTTGTCTGACCCTGGCTATAATCTGTTGCCAGTCCATAAGATTGGTATAACCAAAATAAAAATTTTAATAAATTCTCGTATATCTATAGAATCCAAGTTATTATAAAATTATTGAAAAACAAGGAAAACAAAAAAAAAAAATAATATGTTAAGTCTTGTTAGTTTATCTATATTTTGTCTAGACTATTAGCTGCTGATCGTGCGTAGCCCTTTCGCAATGATCTTTTGTGCAGCTGGTATAAGGTGGTAAGCAACTGCATTGCAAGGATCGAAATAATTATTATCAAATAAATATGTGGTGGTTCGATTTGCACCACTTTAACTTCATTTATTACATTTGCATTGGGTTTTTCTACTTTCGACTGCTCGAACCCCATATTGCAAAATAATGAAACAAAATTTTGGTAAAAATAAAAAAAAATTTGAAATATATATGTATTATATATTATTTTTTACATTCATTTTTTTAATCTTAAATATAATATCTTCTTCCATTTACCGATGTCGCCGCTTTTGTTGTTTTTGCTGTTATTGAGAATATTGATAATTTTGTGTTGTAGAGTTTATGTTTGGGTTGATCAAAACTGTTATTTGTTATCGTTGCAAATTCCTTTACTTTACTGTTTGGTTGATCGAAACTGTTGTTTACAGATCTTTTCTACGCTTGTGATTTTTTTATAGGATTTTTTTTCGAGTTTTTCATTTTTTTTATAATGTTATTGTAAGTAAATTATTAGAATTATTTATCTTTTTGTTTGTTTTTGTATGTTATTGGCAGGAGTAAAAAAATTGAATTGATTACACAAATACATTTACTATTTGTTATTAGTTTAATTACAAAATTTTTGTTTGTTTTTTTTTAAATTAATTTCATCACTTTATTTCACTTGTTTTTGCATTGTTGAATTTTCACAGCTTTTGTTTTTATTAATTTAACATTTCGTTTGTTTTATGAATTTCTTGTTGTGAAATATCTTTTTTTTTTGTAATTTTTTTTTCAATATATTCCTTATTGTCTAACTATAAATATAAGGTGACACTTTGCTGACTCAAGCAAGTCTGGTCTGGTGCATGGCAATACACACTTATCAAACACACTACACCTTAAATAATTTCATTTTTTCCCCTGAATATCTACTGTTTTTGCGTTTGTTTAACTCTCTTTTTTTCTAATTAAGGAGAATATAGATTAACATTAACTAGTTGTTTTTCTAATAAGCAAACGGACGGACAAACTGAAATAAAGTTATTAATTTATTTTTATTTTACTCGCGAAAATAAATTTAATAAATCAAATACATAACTCATGTTTTTTTAATAAATAAAGAAAACATTATAAACAAATATACTGTAAAAATTAACAAGTTGGCGTTCATATTGTTGTTGTTGGTAGTGTATATTTTTATACCCACCACCATATATGGTGAGGGTATATATCAGTTTGTCATTCCGTTTTTAATATGTCGAAATATAAGTTTAAGACCCCATAAAGTATATATATTCGTGATCCTTATGCAATTTTAAGTCGATTTAGCGATGTCCGTCTGTCTGTTGAAATGGCGATCACGACGCAAGCGGGGGTGCCTATTTTGACCCAGATTATTGAACATCCTCCCGAGCAGTTTGGTATTTAAAATAAGCAAAATCGGTCAAGCGGTTCAAAAGTTATGAGTGAAAATGTGAAGGTACATCTAAATTTTCCATACAAATTTGTACAATTTTTCTGTATCTATTTTTGTTTTCTGTTAAGTAAAAATGTTATTAAGTCTTCTTCTTGTTCGATTACATTTACTGTCTTACATACTATGAGAATAATAACATTTTAGAGCTATATATGTGTTACTCTTAATAACTAAGTTAACGTTAAAAGCAACAATGTTAAAGTCGCTAACAGAGCAGACCTCTGTAAATAACATTACTAAAACTAAATAACAAAAGTTCTTTACATAAATTGGCAAAACATATTCATATTACAGTTCATGCAAAATTTAGTATATAGGTATGTATATCATCTTCAGCCCTTATGATTGCCGGAGGCTGGGCTCATATAGAATCAGGTAAGGTCCAGAGGAGCTGGATCGTCGTTAATACGTCCATTAAGTATACCGACAGGAGAAAGATATGTAGATCCAGCCCAGATGGTGTTTTTCTCGCTTTCGTATATTTGGCTGACAAGCATATTATCGTGTAGCGCAAGTTTCTCAACAAATCTGGCTTGCAACGACATGGAGTACCTACAGAAGGGTAGAACATCGCCATTTTCATAGACGTAACTATTTGAAAATAGTTTTATGAAATTTTCATAATTTCTTCCAATGCATTTTCTTAGGATTTTCAGTTCAAATATCTCCAATTCTTTGGCTACTATAGGAGATATAGTAAGCCAGATTGGGTTTTTCTGTTAAGCTTTGTTGGTTTTTCGTTTCATTCCATAAAATATATTTTTTGTTTTTGTAACCAAAGACATTTATATATAAAGAAAGAGCAAAATACATAATTGCTTTAGTGCTCCTACTTTTGAATAGGTGGCGCTGAATTAACTAAAGCAATACCTGTCCCATGGCTAGGTCCAAAGAAATTTGTATATAAAGAAAGAGCAAAATAAATAATTGCTTTAGTGCCGCTACTTTTGAATAGGTAGCGCAGAATCACATTAAAACTATATCCTGTCCCATGGCGATATAGCCTTGGACTAGGCTATCAATTAATTTATTTACCAAAAACATTAAATTAACTACATACTTTAAATTATAATGCATTCAGATGTTGCTAGTAGACTTATTACATGATTTTAAAGTCAATTTTTCAAATGTTTGACGTAATAAAAGCATTTGTTTCACATTTTTATGTCAAAAAAAGAAATTTTCATAGATATTTTTTTTTTATTCCATTTGTATTTTTGAGAATTGAGGGATTGCCAAATGTATGTATATGTTAATTTTTTATTTTATAAAAAAATACACATGAATAAAGTGCAATATTGTGCTCTTAACCATCTAAATGAATATTGATTTAAAAAATTAAGGTATAATATGCACATAAAACATATATTTTTCATAGTTTTTGGCAAATATTAATTTATGTTACGAAGAAAATAGAAAATCAATAATACTCTACTGCATATTGTAGCACAATATGGCTAATGGAGACTAGCTCTGCAGCAAAATATGCGTAATGGAGATTGCACCTTCTGATGGGCCATCTATTGAAAAATAGTTACAACTCATGTTCTTTCTTCAATAAATTAATTTTTTTGCTGTATTCTCTCTTTTAGACAAACACACTTCAATTTTTTAAAGAAAGAACATTCGTTGCAACTATTTATCAATACGTGGCGCATCAGAAAGTGCATTCTCTCTATTATGCATATTCAGCTGCAGAGCTAGTTCCCATTAGCCGGAACAAAATTGAGTATTTGACAAAAAATATGCTTTAAAATGTTTTTTTTTTTTTGTGCAGAAAATGTAAAGGTGCCTCTAAATTGCCCATACAAATTTAGTACAATTTCATTATGTATTCACCTCAAACATTTTTTAACCACTAAAATTTTTTTCTCACCACAAAAAATTTTTTCACCTTAAAAATTTTTTTCACCTCTAAATTTTTTTTCCAACTTCAAAAGTTTTTCATATTATTTGTATCAAAAACAGAAGAGAACATCTTTTCAGGATATTGGTGGAGGGTACTCAAAGATTCGGCACAGCCGAATTTAGCCCTTTTTTACATGTTTATATTGTTACACTCATTAAATTAGTGTTGCAACATTTTGAATTAAACGAATAATCGGATAGTTTTTTTTGTGAAGTGTTAAAAACTTGAATTTTTTCCCGTGATTCGTAGTGAAACAAAAACAATCGATTATTTTGGAAGATTATTCGATTATTATTCATTTTCTGGGCATCTTATGATTCAGTACAACTTGATTCTGAACCGAATAAAACGATGCTCAAGAAAATAAAACATAGGTATAAGTCTTCGTTCACTACCTATACTCGCGGCGTTTCCTTTTAACCGAAATTTTAGAGCATTTAAAAACAGAAAAGGCCAGAGAGTTTAACCCACTCCCCCCTTCTTCCATTAATCTTCCGCCATGTAAAATCGATTCTTTTGATGGCACTTATACGAGTTGGCTTACTTTTCGCGATTTATTCACGGCTATGTACATAAATACCCGAAAAATCTCAGTTGAAAAGTTACTTTATCTTCGTAGTTTAGTAAAAGATGAGACTTATAGTGTCATAAGCAAGTGCCCCATTACTAACGGGGGTTTTATCTTGCTTGGAAGAATTTAATGGATAGATATGAGAACAAAAAATTTCATTAATGCTCAAATCGGAATTCTTTTTAGTATTCCTTCAATAGATCGTAAAACTGCCCCTAATATTAAAAAATTACAACGCACTGTAAACGATATAATCTCAAATCTTTCTCTGTTGAAAGTTACTTCGGAAATGTTATTCAATGTTATTTTCGTGTATGTTTGTTCAATTAAATTGCCTGAACACACTTTAGGTCTTTGGAAAGAATCTGTGAAATGCAATCCCGATTTAACTGAATGGGATGAAGTAGATAAATTTTTATCCGCCCGGTATTAAACACCTGAATCCGTTACTGATATAAGAAGTTCACAGCTAAGTCCCACTCAAAAACAGTCTCGATAGTCGACTCCCGAAGAAATCTTTGTCAAGAACACCATCCCCTTAGACTATTTTCTACCTTTTTAGGAAAAAATGTTGATTAGCGATTATCAACAATGAAAATACTAATGTGTTGTACCAACTTAAGGCTTGTAAACAGAAGCATCACTCGCTTCTTAACCGAAGTAATCAACCTGCAAGATTAACTTCTGGTAGTGTTTCTCACCAAAATATCCCGGATGACTCTGATGATACTACTAGAAACTCGAATGCTTTTCCCCAGAATTCAAGTCAAAGCTCTTCAAACCCAGTTGATAGACCCGTCTACTTTCACAGATATTAGGTCTTATCAAACTTACACCGCTTAGGTAGATTGTACCCCAAATTCTGTCGTGCTTTTAGAAAATATAATTTGTGATGTCAGCACAAAAGATTTTCTAAGTTCAACCCGAGCATTCATTGACCCCTTGCTCGTTTTTAGGAAATCGAAAAGGTTCCTCCAGTTTCCCGAACAACTGAAACCGAAGACTTTTGTGAGAAACTCTATCGATCCACCATGTATAGAAATTAAGATGGTCGATATGTAGTTTCTTTCCATTTAAACCCGATTTTCTCACAAATTTGTGTTTAGGCGACTCTCGAAATATATCTCTTTCTTAATTTATCAGTAATGAAACGAATTGAATTAAAATCACAATATGATGAAGTAATTAGCGAATATATGGTTTTGGGTCATAGCCGCGAAGTAAATCCTCCGATTAATGAATCGTCCAGCTTTTATATGCCTCACCATGCGGTTCTAAAACTCGATAGCGTTACTATAAAGCTTCGAGTGGTTTTTAACGCATCAAACTCGTCGTCAAATGGCGTTAGTTTGAATATTATTTACCCCGGTCCTATTCTTTAGGCTGCCCTCACAGTCATAATTCTCCGTTGGCGGTTTTATCGCTTCGATTTTAATGCGGACATTGAAAGATGTACCGTCAAATATTTGTACACCTTAATCAGACCACACTTCAAAGGATGCTTTTCCGTCGAAATCCTAAAAACTGTAACTTTTGGAGTAAATTGTTCCCCTTATCTCGCTATACAGTCGCTATTATTGCGCTTGTGACTGAATAGGAGGGTAAACTACCAACTGGCTCAATGTCCTGCTGCATCTGAAATTTCGAAAAACCATATGTATGTTGACGACTTACTAGCTGGCTCGCATTAGTTAGAAGATGGTTGTAAGAGACGTAATGAAATAATTAAAGTTCTTGAATAGGCAGGTTTTTCTCTGAAAATGGACCGCGAATCATATACGTATTCTAGATTTGCCGACAAGAATCTGCTTGGTACAGATTTCTTGAAAATTTCAGATGCGAGTACTACTAAAACCCTAGGCTTGCGGTGGAATGCTTCTATTTGAAACTTGTTTCGCAGCCAGATAGAAATGTGGTCACCAAACGTGCAGTCTTGTCTGAAATTGCTAAATTATTTGATCCCGCCGGTGGGCCATCCCCGAAAATCATAATGGCTAAAATGATAATGCAACATATATGGAAAGACAAGACAGATTCGGATGAGTGCTTGAATTCTTCCACGTTTATTCAATGGCACTCTTTTCTCGATGATTACCCGTACATTGAGAAGATTGAAATACCCAGATGGGTTAATTTTCACCCTGATAGTGATTTTGAGATCCATGGATTTCGTGATGCTCTTCCATGTTTGAGGTACAATCGCATTTGCTTGCATCCAAAACAAAAGTAGCTCCAGTAAAATATGAGACGTTACCGCGTTTAGAGCTCTGTGAAGCGGCATTAATGGCAAACATGGTTGAGTAATTGTGCGGTCAGTTAAATATTACTAAGGAAAAGACTTACCTTTAAACAGATTCAACAATTGTTTTGACTTGGCTTCAGAAACCGCCGTGCCATTTGCCAACTTTTGTAAAAGTTGGAATTGAGAACTAGTCTCACGTTGTTTCCAAAGACAACCCCGCCGATTTGGCAAGTGGATCTCTTGCTAGTGATTTAATTGAAAATCCTTTATGGTGGCATGGGCCAAAATGGTTATCTCAACCTAGAGATAAGTGGCCACAAAAATCGATAAATATTTATTCTCATTTGGAATGCGTTGTTTCTCATAACTCCCCGAAGAAAATAACTGATATTCTCGACCTATTTTCTGATTTACCCCGAGCAATGAAAATTATTGCATATTGGTTTCGCTGTCTTCACTTTTTGCGAAAACGTAAACGTTTATACGACACCCCCGATATTACTCATGCGGAAATGAAATTCGTAAAAGATCGTCTGGTTCTAGTATGTCAGCAAATTTACCTTCCCGAATATTCGAACCTATCAAAAGGACTTCCTCGCCCTTCAAAAAGCCATATACTGTCTTTAAATCCCTTTATTGACCCGAATGGAAAAAATGAAAAAATAGGTTGAAAATGTTGTTAATCAGACGTCGCACAGTGCTTTGTTCCCATATAGTGAATCAGTAAAATTAGAGGAGCTATCGGAGAAAAATAAAATTTGGTTTGCTGGTTTAAAATATGTTAATTAAGTAAAATTCGAAGTTCGGACAAATCGGTGCAAGGACATGACTACCTCCCATACATCCTTAAAATTTAAAAGTTTAATTTTACCTATAATTTTAAACAGAATAAAGCAAAAATTGGTAACTGTTTGTTAAAATATGTCTTTTAGCTCGATGATTAATTTCGTTTCATTCGGTGTAAGAACATTACTGCCTCCCATACATAATTTTTCTCAAAAACTAATTTGTAGCTACATTAGTGATCAGAATGCATTAAAAACTTAAAACAACTTATAAAATTATATTTTTAACCTCTCTGGAAAACTTCGCTTCATTCGATACAACATGACTATCTCCCATATATACTTTTTCTTAAAAACTAAATTTTAGCTACATTTATGATCAAAATGCAAATAGTTTATTATTCAATTTAAAATGGGTCATAAATAAATTTCTAAATTTGCTCCACAAATAAGATAATTTTTTTAATTGAAATTTATAACGTTTTCTTTCAAAATGTGTTTCTCAATTTCTTTCAATTTATCATTATTTTTTATGTGTTTTGTAGATCTAAGTGACGATAGTTCCGGATCCGACATTTATAACAAATAAGCCATTATCTTTTATGAGAAAATTGCACATTCCTTATATTTTTAAATTAAAGTTATTTTTATAACGTTTTTTAGAAAAAAATCTAACCCGCAATGAAATTAATTATTAAATATTTGTGGAAAATTATTTGATGTAGACAAAGTCGATTTGAGTAAAAATTTGCGTTGTGCAAAATGGCCCCAAGAAATATAACTCCAATGAAAATTAACCCTAAAAATATAATGAAAAATTACCCTAATTAAATGAAAATTAGCCCCAAGATTAAGTTTGGGGCATATATTTATTTATAAGATCATAATGCAAAATTACCCCAATTGAAGAAATGAACCCTAATATGATGAAATGAAAAATGACCTCAATATATGCAAAGCAGGGAATCAATAACATCCGAATCTACTCCTTGGGCGAATCTAAATTGAAATATTTTAAAGAATTAGAATCAAAATCAAATATTTTAGTGATGCGCAACCACTGTCTTTCAAAATAGTTCAAAAATCAAGTAAATTTCTGCTCTCCGTCCATGAGTAGAGTGTTGCGTCGTACGTCCTTTCAGCTAGTTCTTATTAAATTTGCTGGTAATAATAGAGGAGCAATCAATCTCCGATATGCGCTTTATGCAGCATTCTACGGTCTTATAAAATTTTAGAGCGAATGGTTTTCCATGACATTGCGTCTTAGAGATTGGCAAATTTTAAACCTTTTAAGAATTATATTTGTTCTTAATGTATAAAAACAAAATTTTCGCCTGCGGCACCAAATTCTACAATTATTAATATACGAAAATCAAAATGAAAATTTTTTAATAAAAATCGCGCTATTTTTCATAAAAATTTTTCGCCTTCGGCGCTAACTTCTACAAATATTAATATATGAAACAGATTTTATATCACATAAATTTCGACCCAAAGATTAAAATACGCCCCAAATTTTTCCCTATTTTTAGGGCGATTTTTCATTCCCAATTCTGGGGCCAAATTTCTTGAGGCCTCATTTCATAGCGCTAAAAGCCAACTTTAGCATCGATACATAGTGAATTTTAAAATACCAAAACAGCACAGGCACGTGGAATTTTCAGTGATATCCATAGAATGACTCTTTGTTTTTTTATAGCATTTCATATTTTTTAATTTCAACTGGTGTTTTTTTTTAATTTCAAATGGCGTTTTTTTTAATCTGATATAATTATTTTGTTCGAAATAATTTACCACCATTTACCGGTTTTTTCAGTTTAATTTATTTTTTTCATTTGTTTGAAATTTAATAAAAATTTATCCACAAAACGGAAATTTTAACATTTATTTTTACTGATTAATCATTTGTTTTTTACGGATATATCAGTTGTTTAAACAATATTTAAAAATAAATAACAAAAGCCATTTGGTTTAAATGAAAATTAAACAGAATGGTTTTAAATAAAATATCATTTCTTGTAAATGCCATTTTCTGTTATTTCAACTTACAAAATATTTTAAGTGTACTTAAGAAATTCAATGGCCGACCTTAAACTTTCTGCATTGGCTCGAATGTCTGCATATCGTGAAGAGGTAGACCCCCCAGCAAAACCACACATTACCAAATAATGTGTAAAGTAATGTGTAGCCATAGGGGCTCATGGATTACTTTACACCTTACTTCACTGATGAATTTTACAGGCGATGAGCCTCAAAGTAATGTATATACCCATTACTTTAGAGGTGATAATGTAAGGGGTTACTTATATGGTTACGATAATGGAAAAAGTAATGTGTCTAAAAAAAGATCTTTAACAAGGAGGAATTTTTATTAAAAAAAATTATTACAAATATTTTAAACGTTATTAAAAATAATGTGGTCATGATGGGAATCGAACCAGGGAACTCTGCTTGCCAGCCAAGAACTCTACCCACTGAGCTATCGACGCATATAGTTTTAGATTACTTTGAACATAAATGAATTGTTGCGCTTCTTTTTCTCGCTAGTGTTGTCAAAACAAACATACAAAAAACACAAAGTAATGTATCTAAAAATAGATTTTGAAAAATATTTCAATTATTACTTTACATTTATAAATCATATATTACGTAAACAAGAATCCGTAACTCATTACTTGAGTTAGTTACAAAGCTTATTCAATCTGCAGCATTGGAGAGCACACCAAATCTACCCAACAAACAAAATGTGATTTTGTATCCAGCGAATATAACAGATATGATATCATATTAAGATTAAGAAAAACATGGCAACAATCTACGTCTCCAGTAGGCAAAACAAGGCTTAATAGAATCACATATGAGTTGAGCTGAGATATTAAAATGAAACCTTTAACACTTATCTAGAAGGCCTGAATAATGAAAAAACCTCAGATTACTCATTATGGAAATCAACAAAAAACTTTAAAAGACCAATTATACAAAACTCTCCACTCCACATGACAAATGGAAATTGGACCAAGACTAACAGCCAAAAAGCTGAATTGTTTTCAAGCCATCTGGCTTATGTTTTTTCCCACTTAGACAACACAATGCCTATAGTAACCCAAGACCTAGATATTGGTAACATTGATGATGATGTTATCGTAAGAGAAGTAACGCCAAATGAAGTTTTATATCATATTCACACTAATCTTAAAATGAAAAAATGTCCTGGTTTTGACCTTATTACTACCGAAGTGCTTAGACATCTGCCATATAATATTATAATAAAACTTACACAGATTATTAATGCATCATTTAGATTACTATGCGTACCATCATTCTGGAAAGTAGCCTGGAAAATCTTTAACCGATGTTAAGTCATACAGACCAATATCGCTTTTGCCTATACTGTAAAAATTATACGAAAAGATATTGAAAGATCGCATTAAACCAATTATAGAACACAAAAACATAGTTCCTAAACATCAATTTGGCTTTAGGAACGCACATTCGTCCATTGATCAAGTTCATCGTATTACTTATGTAATCGAAAATGCTCTAGAGGAAATAAAGGTTTGTTCCGCAGTGCTATTAGATGTTTCGCAGGCTTTCGACATAGTCTGTCATACGGGTCTCCTATCAAAACTCACAAGACAACTGCCCAAGGCTTATTGCAAGTTATTAAAATTATAACTGGAAAACAGATTATTCCGCATAAAATACGAAGATGAATATTTAAAACTAAAAGAAATAAAAGCAGGAGTTCCACAGGGGAGATTGGACCAAAAAATGGCGCATTCATTTAAACAGTTCCAAATCAACGCATGTTGACTTTCCAAACAAATCTTTGCTATGTACTCCTATATATATAGACAATAAAAGAAATAAAAGCAGGAGTTCCACAGGGGAGATTGGACCAAAAAATGGCCCATTCATTTAAACAGTTCCAAATCAACGCATGTTGACTTTACAAACAAATCTTTGCTATGTACTCCTATATATATAAACAATACACAGGTGCCCTACGCAAACACAGCTAAATACCTTGGTATGACACTTGATGCGAAATTACGCTGGAATGAGCACGTTAAAATTAAAAATGTAGAACGGCAACTGAAGTGGAAAAAGCTAAACAGGTTGATAGGAATAAAATGAAATCTTTCAATTGAAAATAAACTAATGTTATATAATCAAATGTAAAGACCAATATGGACATATGGTGCACAATTGTGGGGATGCACAAGCAAGAAAAATATAAACATAATACAACGTCTTCAAAATAAAGTACTTAGAAGTATCGTCAACGCACCATGGTATATCCGAAATGCAGATCTTCATCGTGATCTTGGAGTGAATACCGTAATGCAAGAAATTGTAAATATTGCAAACAAACACAACCGATTGAGAGGCCATGTTAATACGGAAGCATCATCCCTTGCTGATCCCATTGGTGTGGAGCGCAGACTCAGAAGAAGAAAGCCATCCGACCTAATTGTGAATTCTAATGTGGTGTAACAACTTCATATATTTAATATACTTAAAATATAAATTCTTTTGTTTTTAAAAATATTTATTGTACTAAATTGCTTGTTAGTTATTATAAAAGTAATTTATTACTTTATGCTTGCAAATAATGAAAAAGGTAACGAGCTATCATTACAAGGTAACGCATGCGAATATCGCACCCAGAAAAAATTGTTGATAGTTTTATGTCGAAAAATCGTCGCATTAATTGTTTAGTTCAATATTAAATGTAGACATTAGATCTTAATGTAATAAATAAGTTGTAAATAAAAATTGTAGATGAATTTAAAACTGTAAATTTTGTTTAAAATGCTTCAAACAGGCAAAAAAATGTATATTTTGACCCCCCCCCCCACCCCCCCGTTACGTTACGGTTGAAATTAAATTCTTTAAAAGCCAGGTTTTTGCAAAAAATTCAGCATAAAAATCGTGTAAAACAAATTACGAAAAATAAAATTTTTATAAGTTTTTACTTTCAGTTTCAATGTTTTTTATGCAATTTTTGTCAATTTTTTTTGATCAAGAGTTAACTCGAGTTTCAAATTTTTAGTATAAAATTAGGGATTATTTGTGTTATGAATTCTAAAAAATTTATAAATTTTAAATCGAAATATTTTAATTTTTTCAAAATAGTAATAACCGATGTCTTTAAATATTTAATTGAAAATTATGTTTTCCTAAAAAAGGTAAAAATTTTACTATGTGATTTTTGTTAAAATTTCGGACCCTGAACACTAATTTCTTAAAATTTACTAATTCGATCAGACTAGTATTTGTCTTCAATTTAAGCAGTTATTATTTATAATTATATCATAGAAGTACACTTTGCCCTTATTAACGTAAAAATTACAAATTTCTTATTCGTTTTGTGAAAAACAATCAGGTTAAAAAATATTTTATAGTGAGTGCGATTAACCGTTAACCGCGATTAAACGCATCCATCTTAACCGTAACTGCAGTTAAGAAAAATTGCGGTATTACAATGGTAGCCAACGACTTATGAGCTTTAATACTGTTGCTGTTGTTAAATGAAATAATAATATTATTATTATTTCCTGAAAATGCTACACAAAGAAGTAGCGACATATTGAAAAATAAATAATAATAATTTTATTTATAAAAAAACCAATCTTAGGCTCAAAATATTTAAGAAGTTAAAAATAAAAAAAGGTTAAATAAAAGTTAAAAATAATTACAGGTGCGTTTTTAAGGAATACATACGAGATTCTGTCTTCACCGCTTTAGGCTTAGCAAGGACATCGTAAATTTCTGAGGAAATGATATTTTTACAAAATTAATCATCCGTTTTATAAAATGGCACATAGTATATATCTTGTGCGGTATGAATTGGATTTAATAATTTCATAAAATATTATTTAAAAGTAGATGAAGGTATATTTGGGAGCTCTTGAACATTTTTGTTCCTTATTTCGTTTCGTATCTTCCACCAAGATTTACTACATGTCACGTGATTTATTTTGAAACCTAGATCTTTATAATATTGAACCAATTTAGACTTGCATATGGTTTTGTAATTTTCATTCGCCAGCAAACATTTTCTTTTTTCTTCTTAGTTTCTTAGCCATTCAAACGTTTCAGTACAACCATTAATTTTTGGCCGTGAACACAATTTTTTTACTATTGATTTGCGTATAACATTGTTTGAGGTGAAAAGCATTTTTTGAATGTGAAAACAATTTTTGTGGTGAAAAAACATTTTTTGAAGTAAAAAATATTTGTGGTGAACATAAAGTACTATTGATCTCTAAGCGACTGGTAAAAAAAATGAGAAAATATTTTATATATCAGTCTTTACTATGAAATTGTATTAAAATACACCAATTTGTACGGAGAATTCAGAGGTACCTTGACATTTTCACTCATAACTTTTTTACCGCTGGGCCGATTTTGCTGTCCAATACCAAACTTTTCAGGAAGATTTCCATTAATAGGTAAAAATTAACAACCCCACTTGCATCTTCGCACCGTGAACGCTATTTTAATAAACAGACGGACATCGCTAGATCTTCGTAAAATTTCATAAGGATCACGCATATATACTTTATGGGGCTTTAGGCCTATATTTCGAAACGTTACACACGTGGTGGAGTGTATAATAATAAAAATTATTAAGAATTCTAAAAAATCACTCAGCCACACACTGCTGTATACAATGGCTAACTTTGTTAGACATTTTTCGTTATATATAAGGGTTATATATGAGGGGGATTTCATCTCAAGTGTACGAACACTTAAAACTGATGTCGTGGGACCGGGATGCAACTTGCACCAAGTTGAGTCCACAGCACTGTTTTTGGAAACATATTGTAGATAGAAAATTTTGTCCAAAATGTTTTCGACAGCTGAAGCCTACTGACCATTTCAAGCATCGTGAATTCGCCGAATGGTTGGTTGAACAGACAGAAGTGAATGGTGACTTTACAACGTAAATCATCTTCAGCGACGAAGCACACTTTCACCTCAGGGAATTCGTTAATAAGCAGAATTGCTGCATTTGAGTGATTGTTTATGCATTCACAAAGAGTGACTTTTTGGTGCGGTTTACTTTTCGAAAATGAGGTCTGCCAAGAAGTAACCGTGAATGGTGTTCGCTATCGCGAGATGATAACGGACTTCTTGTGACCAGAAATTGAGGACATGGACCTGTACGATATGTGGTTCCACAGAATGGTGCCACTTCCCACACAGTCAACGAAAAATGGCTCTTTTGCGCGAGAAATTCAATGGCCGTGTTATCTCACGTCGTGGCGACGTTAATTGGCTGCTACGATCATGTGACTTGACACTGTTGGATTTCTTTTTTTGATATTTAAAAGAAAAAGTGTACGTCAATAAGACAAGAACAATTCAAAAACTTAAAGATGAAATAATTCGGTACATTAACGATACTGAACCTCCATTATGTCTCAGAGGCATTGAAAATATGGACCATCGGATAAAGGCATGCCACAGACGCCGTTGGGAGTAATTGGCCGATATTTTGTTTCACACATAATTTTTATAGATCCTTCTATCATAATGAAAACTTAAGATAATTCTCTGAAACCTTTACATAACCTAAACAAACAAAAAATTTTATTTTAAAAATAGTATTAAAGACATAAAAAGATATACCTTCTTTAATGTATGTCCATAATTTTCGATTTACTTAAATTAAGTAGACGGTTTTATTTAAAGCAGTTAAATTTTGTACACGAGTTAAGAAAACAGTTACTCATATTATAATAGATATAATTTATGGAAAGTATCTTTAAATCAAAAATAAAAAAAGTAGGCAGAATATCAAGAAGTATTTCCTTAAATGTAGCCATAATACTACAAAAAACTGATAATATATTTTATGAAAAGTTCGACACAAAATTAAAGACATAGGGCCGTATACAAAAAAATAAATTACTTTAGCTTTAACTTTCACATTAGTTAACAAACACATTAAGGCCCATTATTATAACTTGTCTTTAAGGTGCGTGTTAGTTAAAGGTAACTTTAGCTAAAGTGAGGAATATAGTGACCTTTAACTTTTTTTGGTTATTACAACTTCCTTATAAAATAAAATTAAGTTTTTTGAAAATATGGCATTACCAGAGCAAAAACCGATTACTTTTGACAAATTAAAATGGTTCTTTAAAATACGTAGTGGCAACGACGTACTTTTATTTATTTATTTACTTACAACAAACAAAAAATACAAACGAAAAACTAAATTTCTTCGAATTGTGTAAAAAATAAAAATGTTTGTTGTAAAAAAATTACATTGTCGACGCCGAACACAGAAATAAACCAAACAGCAAAGATACGCTCAAAAAACTACACGGCAACTACACTACAGAGCAGAAAATGTGGCAACTTCAAATGCTTAAACCTTACGTTAAAAGTTAAAGGTAAGATGAACTTACCTTTAGCTTATCGGTCACTTTTAGGTTAAAGTATACTTATAATAACGAAAAACTAATAATCTGTCCGTTAACATCCTAACTTTAGCTATCGGCAAGTTATAATAATGGGCCTAAGGGTAACAAACGTTTGTTAAAAATTCGAATGCAAAAACCCCACTTTAACAAATAAAAGTTTTAATGAATTTTATAGTTTGGTTCTGGCAATGCCATCATATTCAGTTGTCACTTTATGGTTCAGCTGGGTAATCAAATCTATAAAAAGGTTCTTATTATTTTAACATATGTTTTTTACGCAATCTTCTTCGATTAATTTATTCAATCAAATAAAAACACAAAATGAACTAAATTAAAGAAATTGAAAAGAACTAACCAGATTTTTTATGTTGGAAATGTTTTAAGTATTCGAATAACGAGCTGTATTGATTTGTTTTGATTGTAATTACATCACTAAAACATTTCTTGCATTTACATTGTTTTGTGATGTGTTTTAATCAGTTCTATTATTATTATTATTTTTGCTGTTTGTTAATTTTTTTTTTAATTGGCCATCAGGAAGAGAGAACTCATTAGTCCTCGGCTTGTAAATTCTTGACCGATAATAATTATTATTATTATTATATATATTATATATATATATATTATAATTATAAAAACAATATAATTAACATTGATTTTTCAACAGTTAAAATTAATTTTACCAATTCTTCTTAAAGTATTCATTTCACAATTTATTTTTATTAAAAATTTTCACAAAATTTTAATTTACAATATGTCACTAACATGTTTGAAGTACGTTGCTTTCCACTTTAAAATATTTAAAGTTACCAAACGTTTACCAAAGGTATGTTAAGCTAATAATCGTTATTGGATACAACTTTAAGCAATTTTGCTTAACAATGGTTTACCAAACTTTGTTAATTTTTTTTTTTTGCATACGGCCCATATTCTTTAAAATTAAAAAAAAAATAGAATTGTCATAAAAATTAACAGCATAAGTTATTAAGTTAAAGCAATATTTTCATTAAATCTGTATATGATAAAAACCAACCCCAATTTTTTTCAACGCATTTGATCTTCAGCAACAACATTTTTCATAAAAACATTTTTCTTAAAAAAATCGAAGTGAAAATTTAAAAATTAGTCGCTAATAAAAATAACTAAATATATACAACTTTTTGGGATTAAGAAAAATTTTACATTAAGTGGGTAAATTTCTCGAACTTATCACGTTTTGCTTAAAAATTTTAACAAAATATTGATAAATACAGTACTTTTTTGTTTAAGTCCAGCTTGATATAGTCAATTTGGCGATAAAGTCCTGATTGTACAAATGTACAGACCTCTTAAAGTAAATTTCAAATAAATTATTAAAGATATAGCTCAATAGCGATATAATCATATTTGAAATACAGTGATCCACAGCTTATTTCGTGTGGGGAACACTTTTGAAAAAACAAGCGTAAAAGTGGTATATTTTATTCTGAACTCTACAAATCAAAGAGCATAAAAAAGGAATAGAGTGTCAGAACTAATCTTCGGGAAATTCAACATGCTATAGAGTTCAGCGGCAACATGTTTATATAAGTGGGCAACATTTCCAAAGTTGCTAATGTATTGAAAAACATTAAATTTGGTTAATCCAGTGTTGCCATATAAATAGTTTAACTGTTTATTCCGGTTTTTAGGGTTCTTAACTGTTTTCCAGTTTTTTCATGAAAACAACTTTTTTTTTTCAAATTCATGCATTTTTTATAGTTTTTTTTTTATTAATAAAGGGTGGTTAAATTTTAAGGGCCGATGTTGAATTTGAATAAAACACAAATTATTTAAGAAATTTTTGTCATTTCTTTTTATTATGATAATATGGTATGGTTTAATTATGTATGGAACAAAATATCGGTCAAATGGCCGCCGCGACCTCGGCGGCACACCTCCATCCGACGGTCCAAATTTTCGATAACGCTGAGGCATAATTGAGGTTCTATGCCGTTAATGTGCTGAATTATCTCATCCTTTAGCTCTTGAAGTGTTGGTGGCCCCAACGGTGTCAAATCACATGATCTTGGCGGCCTATTGATATCGCCACCACGTGAGATAACACGACCATTGAATTTGTTGCGCAAAAGAGCCATTGTTTCGTTAGCTGTTTGGCAAGTGGTACCGTCCTGTTGAAACCATATATTGTGCACAACCATATCTTCCAATTCGGGCCATATAAAGTTCGTTATCATCTCACGATAGCGAACACCATTCACAGTAACTCATTTTGGAAAAAATACGGCCCGATGATGCCACCAGCCCATAAACCGCACCGCACCGCAGTCACTCTTTGTGGATGCATTGGTTTTTAGACAATCACTCTTGGATTATCATTCGCCAAAATACGGCAATTATGCTTATTGACGAATCCACTGAGGTGAAAATGAGCCTCATCACTGAAGATGATTTTCTTCGAAAATTTATCATCCACTGTTGCCATTTCTTGCCACCATTCTGATTATTGACGACGTTTGGAATGGTCAAGAGGCTTTAGTTCTTGAGTGAATTGCACCTTGAAAACGTTTAATGCAAGTCTTTGCAAAATGTTCATCAACGACGAGCGTGAGAGGTGCAATTGTTGGGAACGACGACTAGTTGAGGTGGACGGCTCTTCAGCCACACTATCGCGAACAGCAGCAATATTTTCTGCAGTACGAGCTGTACGCGCATGCACTGGTGTTTTCACATCTCTTGCAGACCCGGCTTGCTCAAATTTGTGCACGATTTTTCCGATTATACGCACATTTGGACGATTCAATTGACCGAAAAAATCACGAAGTGCACGATATGCATTTTCATTTGGACGCTCATTTTCATAATAAGCCTGAATAACTTTTACGCCTTGCTCGATTGTGTATCTTTCCATGGTTCAAATTGAGTTAGTCTGAAATTGAGAAATGTTCAATGAAATGCAGAAAAAAACTTGACCTTTAGGTGTTGTTCACATTCAGCATGGGCCCTTAAAATTTAACCACCCTTTTGCAATTAATAGCATATTTATTCTCTTTATTGTATATTTTTACCATAGAAATAGAAAATAATGGATATGAATAGACGGAGTTAGTCAATGTATGCATACACTTTAATATTTTTCATGTTATGTTTGAATTCGTAACTGTTGCAAAGTTTGGTTATATTTTTTACTTATATAAATATGTCCAATTTTAATAAAAATAAATAGTATATTCAACAAATATTATATTTTTATATGAAAAATCTGAAGAAATACAAGAATAAAATAAAGGAAACATTTTTTTATGACAAAATTTTAAAAAATTTTAGTATCCCAAAAACCAGCAAATAAATTGGTTATATGGCAGCACCGCTAAACGCTACTAAAAGTTGCCGACCAAAAGTCACCCTTGTTGACGCCAAACTATGTGCGTGTTCTAAAAGCGTACTAAAAAGTTCGTGAGAGAGAACTATACTCTTGAGAATTAAATACTTTTTGTACAAATAAATGGTGCAGATTTGTAGATATTTTAGTCTTAGGGTGTGTGTCAAACGGTTACAAAGTGGCATGGTAAAAAAATACATTTTCTATGGTAAAAAAGTTTTAAATTTTTATTCGAATTTATTTGTTTTGTTTTCACTATGCTTTAAGAAGCTTTCAAATTTTAAAACTTCAAAAATTTCTATTCTTATGTCAAAAATTCTACTAGGCCTATGGGCTAGTGAAATTTTATTCACCTCAAAACTTCACTTGCTACCATTTAATACACATATACCAACATTGAACGATTTATTGGAAAAAAACTTAACAAAGACATAATTCTTATGACACAACTTATTTCTTGTGTTAATTTTTATTCTCATCTTTTTTAAAATAACGGATTTTAAAAACTAATGGTAGATCAAAACATAATTAATAATGATACCAGAAATATTAGGTCTGTACGAGGTAATTTTGGGTAAAGTCTGGTAAAATGAGAGTAAGAAAAAAATTCTCTCACAAAACCATAAAAATGCCCAAAATACTGCGAACGCACAAAACCACATTTCATACCCAAAAATAAACGTTAAATTTATTCATATTAAAAAACAGCTTAATTAATAAATATATTTGAAATGGCAAATATTTATTTACATTTTCAAATGTATTTTTCATTATTAAAAAGAAAAAGTTGTTTATAGTAAACTTTTATTTAACTTTAATTTTTTTTCGAAAATGCAAAACGGTTAATTTATTAGCAGCAGCTGATGATTTGACAATTTTACCATTTTACCCAAACAAAAAGTACGGGTAAGTTCTGGTAAAATGAGAAACACAATTACTCTCTCATGAACGCTTTTATTTACCCAATTTTTGTTACAAGAAACGCTTCTGGTAAGATTGGGTTCCCGCGGTAACGTACCTCGAACAAACCTATTGTGTCTATTCAAAAGTATTAACATCTGTTACAATTGCGTGCTTTTACAAGATGGGTCGACGCGCTTCAAAAGAAAAATGCGAGTTAGTTATTAAACACTTCCAAAGTTGGAAAAAAACAGAAAAACAAATTGCTGAAATTGTTGATTTAAGTCCATCTACGGTTCAGTATTTTATTCCTTTGCACAACAAAGGAAGAAACGACAAAAAGATTCTAAAAGATCTCATGTTAAGTGTTCCAGCTGTGGCCAAGGATGTTGAAATGTTTCTTGGCAAAAAATATCGTCCAGAAACTGTACGCAGAGTACTTAGAGATGCTAATTTTCATGGGCGAACATCAAGATACAAGCCGTTTATTAATAAGCAAAATCAAAACATTCCGCATACATTTCGCATAACATACATAATATTTCAGCATCAGATGATAAGGTATATGTGTGGCGACAGCCAAATACTGAGTACGAAACAAAGAATTTACGTGGCACAGTTTGGGGTGCATATCGTCACCAGGTATCGGTTAATTGGTATTCACTGAATCCACTATTACTAAAGGGATGTACCTTGACTTGCTGATGTAATGTATTTATTACACATCTCTTATCGTTGATTACACATCTCTAATAATTTATCGTTGAATCAGCTGTTTCACATATTTTTAGAATCAGCTGTGTTATTTTATTTTTTTTTATTAGTAAATAAACAATATATTATGTATGTATGTGTAAGCATATAATTGCATGTAAATAGATAGAATAAGGATTAGATTTAAGTACCGTTATTTTAGTTTATAAGGAGACAAATTTTGTAATAAACGATGATTCTAAATACGAAACTTAGCCGAGCAATTGGCTCTTTGTTTTCTTTTAAATAAAACCACCAGCACTCCAAGTAGTACTTTGCATTGGCGCCTGTTAGTGCCGGCATAAATAGTAGTGCCAGTGGCGGTTCAAACGCCGGCCAACAAAAATTAAAATCCTAAAAATAGGGAACACAATTTTTTTTTTGTTTAAATGACCACCAGTCTTTACATGGCGATCCTGCCTAATTTGGAAGAAACTTCTGTGCCGGTCACAGGAAATAATTACACTACAGCACCTACCAATACAGTAAAGACTCCAGCAAAACAACAACCACAACCAATTACCATAGAGGAATATTTGAAGCGGCTGCAGCGCAGAAGAGAGGAAAAATTGACTACATTCCCGCCAACACAAAAGCCAAAAAGAAGAAGAACAGGCAGAATTGTAAAGCTGCGAAGAAAATTGGCATCGTTAAAAAAATATTGTGTCGTCCGAAACACCACCATCTTGGGAACGGGCCACTGAAATTTGGAAGCAAATCGATGCTATCACTCAGGAGTTAAAAGCTCACAAAAAAAATATTTTTTTTAAAAAAGAATAATGTAAAAAAAAAATAATAAAACAACAACACGCCATTATGTGGCATTAAAAATAATTTTTATTTTAATTTTTTTTATTTGCTAAAAATACAAATCATATTATATAAAAAGAAAAACACAACACTTGATTTTAAAGTTTGAGGAAAATATTTAATTGAATTTAAAAACTTTAAATTAAAAAATTAAAAAAATTATTAAATTAACACTTGTTAAAAAGTAAAAGAAAAAGCACATTAAAAGAAAATACGAAAAAGTCATCCACCGATCAGCTGATGATTAAACGTCAATCATCGCAGAGTTGTATTTTATAGATCAGCTAATCACTGAACACCCACCACTACAGGGTTGTATTTGAGTACTCGGTACCCATACACTTAGAAAAATTATTGAAGTAGAATAATATTTTTTTTAACCAATTTTATTTTGTTTAAAACAAATATTTGAATGAAATAACCAATTTTTTTTTGTAAATTAAAACACATGCGGAAATTAAGGTATTAAATTAACAAAATTTTTTATATCAACTATTTTTTTTCTATTATCATTTTTATAAATGAGTTTTAAAATGAATGTATTGAGGAGTTAGAAAGGCTCAAATTGAATATAAAAAAGAGCAAAAACAGAATTTATGAGGAAAAATATAGGGAAGGTAAATTAGAAAGATTAGCGTTTTTAAAACAGAGCGTTGAAGAGTTCACTAAAGATAGTGAAGATAAAAATAGTGAAACACTTAAAACAGAATTTGAAATTTTGCACAAGGAATTAATCGAAATAATTGAAAACATAAATATAGAGAAGAAAGATACTGAACAGGATAGGCAAGAAGGTAATTTACCAAAAATGGCTAATTTTGATATTGGTATGGTTAGTAAAAACCTACAAGTTTTTAAAGGTTCTTACGAATACTTAGAGGATTTCATAGCTCAATCGGAATTGTAACATGATTTGATAAAACAAGAAGATAGAGAAATATTCGTTACATCTACAATTTTAAATTATCGGTACATGTGCGAAGTATTTTAGGTCGTTCAAACCGACCAGTAACTTTTGATGATTTAAAAAAAGCATTGGAAAGCGCTTTTCCTAATCCGAAAACGCTTCAACAAGTTCTGACAGAGTTAGGTACAAGAAAGCAAGATAAGAGTAGCATATCTGATTTTAGGAAGAAAATTGCCGAACTTTCAGACCATATGAGTAATTTTGAAATTAAAAATTTACCAAGCCCTACACAAGAAGCTAAAGATGCTATCTACAAAGTGAGTGATAGTGTTGCGCTAAATGTATTTATGAAAGGAGTTAATGTTGAATATCAACCACTTTTATTGGCAAATATGCCAAAAACATTAAATTAGGCAGTTGAGAGATGCATGACGGCAGAAAGAAATTTAGGAGTAGATAATATGAACCTATTTCGCATAGATAGCCGTTCAAGTAACAATTTTAGAAAAAACAATGGTAATTATAATCAAAATAAAAACCCCACTAGAAACAACGGTTTCAATGAAAATAGCGATAACAGCAAGAAAGCACAAAATAGTAAAAATAACGCATACAAGTCTTTACTCTACAATGCTGATGAGGAAAACTAAGGGGGCCAGGTAACGAAAAAAGTTGCCCAATGAGGCCAAGTTTAACAATTTGTAAAATATCGAGCAACATAAATGTATACATAACTTTAGAATGTTGTAATATTAATAGGAGTCTAAAATTTTTAGTTGATACGGGGGCGGATATTTCAATATGTAAAGATAAAAATTTCTGTAATATAAATACAACAGAAATTGTCAGATTAACCGGTATAACAAAAGAAGCCGTCGATTGTATAGGCACAAAAAGTTGAAATCTAAAAATTATAGAAGAAACTTTTCAACACAGTTTTCACATTGTCGAAAATGATTTTCCAATCCAAACCGATGGAATAATCGGACGGGACATTTTGGAAAAACACTTATGTAAGATAGATTTTGAAACATACACAATCACTTTTAATGTAAGTGAGAAGGAGGTTGTCATACCAATGAATTCGAGGACAATTCAACCAATAAACATGGTTGTACCAGCAGGAACAGAGGCAATCATTCCTCTTGATGTAGAAGTAAATGAAGAGAGCATTGTGCTGAGTGAGGAGTTAGCCGAAGGTGTATTTTTAGAAAATTCCTTAATAGCCGCGAAAGGCTTAGCACATGTTAAAATACTGAATACTACTGACAGCAGTGTGATTTTTAAAAGTGCTAGTTGCAAAATAAAACCACTAAAAAATTATAATGTATATTCGACAGGAAAATCAAGTCAGCCTGACGGTGACAGATTAAGTACACTTTTGAAAATTTTAGATATTGGGGGAAGTGACCCACATGCAGAAAATCTCTAAGAGAAATTTTTAAAGAATTTCAAGATGTTTTCCATCTTCCAGGGGAAGAACTTAGTGTTAATAATTTTTATACACAACAAATACAAACAACAGATTCAACACCGGTATATATAAAAAACTACAGACTTCCACAGACACAAGTAGAGGAAATAAATAATCAGGTTGACCAATTATTAGGCGACAACGTAATTGAGTATTCGGTTAGCCCATACAATTCACCACTACTCGTGGTACCAGATGATACAAAAAAATGGCGTCTAGTAGTAGATTTCCGTAAACTAAACGAGAAGATAGTCAACGACAAATTTCCGCTGACAAAAATAGAAGATGTGCTCGACAAACAGTTCATTCCATCAAATAAAATTACATAAAAATTCACGCGCTTTGACAGCATTTTCCACAGGATATGGTCATTACCAATTTAAGCGATTACCTTACGGTTTGAAAATATCTTCAAACAGTTTTCAGAGAATGTTAACAATTGCGCTTAGTGGCTTAGATGCTGAAGCTTTTTTATATGTGGATGACATTATTGTATTTGGATGCAGTTTAAAGCACCACAACGACAATTTAATAAAAGTTTTTCAAAGGTTAATGAACTACAACCTCAAATTAAGTGCAAGCAAGTGCAGTTTTTTGAAACCAGAGGTAGTGTATCTTGGGCACCTCATAACGAATAAAGGAATTACAACAGAGCCAGCTAAGGATGACGTAATTAGAAACTATCCAACAAATTACAATTGATAACGAAAACAAATTTAAAAATATTAATATATGAAGAACCAAAACGAATACTTTGTAAAGAAACACAGATGAAACTTATCAATGAATACCACAATTCAACTCATGGAGGACATTTAGGCATCAGAAAGACGGTTTTGAAGCTGAAGCAGCGCTACATATGGAAGAATATGAGCAAAATGGTAAAACAACATATTTTGAATTGCAAACAATGCAAAATAAATAAACAAACTAAACATACAAAAGAAAAAATGATGCTAACAGACACACCAGGAACTAGTTTTGAGGTGGTGTCAATCGATACGGTTGGACCTTTGCGTTTGTCAAACTATAACCGTTACATACTTACAATTCAATGCGAACTTACAAAATACGTGGTAGCATTTCCTATGGAGACTAAAGAGGCGAGAACAGTGGCAAAAACACTGGTAGAACAATTTATTTTTAAATACGGTGATTTTAAAATCTTAAAATCAGATAAGGGTACTGAATTCACAAACGAATTAATGTCAGAAATATGCAAATTGTTAGATATAAAACAAATTTTTAGCGCATCTTACGATCATGAGACTTTGGGCTCAATAGGACGAAATCATAGAGTACTCAATGAATTTTTATTAAACTTCTGCAAAGATAGTGATTGGGATAATTGGGTTCAATATTTTACATTCGCGTACAATACAACGCCACACATAGATACAAATTACACGCCATATGAATTGGTCTTTGGGAAGTTACCTTACCTGCCAAATGATGAAATTAGAAGTAATGAAAAAATTTACAATATAGAAAACTATGCAAGAGAATTAAGGCAAAGATTAAAATTTTCTTTAGAGAAAACAAAAGAATATTTAGAAATAGCTAAAGTGAGTAGAGTAAATAAATTTCGAAACACAAAATCACTTAATTAAGAAGTAGGAGAGCTAGTACTACTAAGAACAGTGAAAAGGAAGAAAAACGAGGCACCATATCATGGGCCATACAGGATAATAGAAAAACAAGGAGTTAATTCTATTTTAGATATAGGACGTAAAATGAGAAAATATCATAATAATATGTTAAAAAAATATAATTAAATGAATTGTATTATTAATTTATATTTAATTTTTTTTTTCAATAAAGGGTGAGGGTGTAATGTATTTATTACACATCTCTAATAATTTATCGTTGAATCAGCTGCTTCACATATTTTTAGAATCAGCTGTGTTATTTTATTTTTTTTTATTAGTAAATAAACAATATATTATGTATGTATGTGTAAGCATATAATTGCATGTAAATAGATGGAATAAGGATTAGATTTAAGTACCGTTATTTAAGTTTATAAGGAGACAAATTTTGTAATAAACGATGATATTAAATACGAAACTTAGCCGAGCAATTGGCTCTTTGTTTTCTTTTAAATAAAACCACCAGCACTCCAAGTAGTGCTTTGCCTTGGCGCCTGTTAGTGCCGGCATAAATAGTAGTGCCAGTGGCGTTTCAAACGCCGGCCAACAAAAATAAAAAACCTAAAAATAGGGAACACAATTTTTATTTGTTTAAATGGCCACCAGTCTTTATTCAGTCGAAATTTACTCCAAAGAGCTGAAGACTTGGGCATATATGACACACTCCGCTTCTACCATGGCATGAAGATCTACTGTTTAAAATAAAACTTTTGTTGCCATTATATATTAATACCCACACCTCGACTTTCGCTGATGATACTCAAAAATAGCGTTTAGAATGTTACAGACTTACATTTCACAATTGGAAGCTTGGTTGGATAAGTGGAAAATTAAGGTGAATGAACAGGAATGTATCCACAATACTTTCACACTAAGGAAAGAGACGTCGCCACCCATTAAAATTAATAAACTGAATATACCTCAGCACACATGTGTGAAATATCTCGACATTCACCTTGACCGTCGACTCAGGTGGAAAAATCATATAGATGCGAAAATAACTCAGATTAAGCTAAAAACTGCTCAACTCGCTTGACTAACTGGCAGAAACTCAAAACTAGGCCTGGACTGCAAATTACTCATTTACAATTCGATCATAAAACCCATATGGTGTTACGGAATTCTTGAAGACGATCACGAACGCACCCTGGTATGTTAGGAATTACAAAATACATAAAGATCTGAATGTACCCCTGGTCAAAGATGAAATTATTAGACACTGTCAACGCTATTTAACAAAACTGGAAACACATCCCAACATACTAGCCCGTAACTTAACTAACAATCACGGCCACCAGCGTCTTAGAAAGAGGGACATTGCGGATCTGGTCTGCTTATAATAAGGAGCAATAATAATCTCTATTAAACGACATAACATCAGTCTGTCACTGGCTGGACGTAACAATTAATATTTAGATTTAAGATTTGGATAATTATTGTTAGTTCATAGTTTTTAGAAGTGAAGATCCAATAAATAATATGAAATATGAAAAAAAAAATTTTTTCATCAACTGCAATGAAGTTAATATCACCGTACCCAATCAGTATTTGTTAAAAATACAATATCAAACCCCGTTATACTTATGAAAGGTGTACCACAGGGATCGATTTTGGGACCACTCTTATTTTAAATTTATGCAAATGACTTACCTCAACAAATATCTCATTCCAGAGTCCATATGTATGCAGATGATGTGCAGTTGTACATAAGTAGCCCAGTAAATTCAATTATGGAGAATGTAGAAAGGCTCAATTAGTATTTGGATGCGATATATCGTTGGGCAACTGTCAATAGCTTAGCCTGAATCATGATAAATCAAAATGTTTGGTAATTCATAAAAGAACTTTGAACCCACTTATCGAACGTGAAGTCCTTATAAACGGTTCAAAAATTCAGATCGTGCAATCGGTACGAAACCTTGCATTAATCTTTAATAACAATTTAACCTGGTCTAATCATGTAAACTTTGTTTTGTGTCAAATATATGTGAAATTAAGAACACTATTGGCAACCCATGCATATACTCCTTTGAGAGTTAGGATACTTTCAGCAAAATCATATCTTTTTCCGGGGCTTACCTATGGCTGCGAACTTTTTTCCAGTTGCGAAGACACAAGCAGGAACAAACTCAAAGTTTTGTATAACAATATTATTAGGTACGTCTATGGGTTAAGAAGGTATGATCATGTCTCTTCCCTTACAAAAAGCTTGTACGAAGTATCTTTTTAAAGTCTACTTAAAATAAGAGTTCTAATGTTTCTACATAGAATAATATATACAGGAAAACCGAACTATCTATACGCCAAAATACAGTTTGCCAGATCAGAAAGAGGGAGAGATATTATCATTCCGAGACACAGATATTAAGTTTCGGAATGGCAGTTCTTTATCCATGCCACTCGCCTTTGGAATACTATTCCACATATACAACAACTTAATAGCAACGCAATGCACTTTAAAGCTTTTTGTTTACATTTTTTTCTTAATAATAATAATTAATTTCCCTTTAAATTTTTATTAATTTTTATTACTTTACTTTATTTTTTTTTTATTTTGAATAAAAATGTAAAAATATAAACCACGTAAACTTTAATAAAATTTATGTTGAGTCTATGTACAGTTGGTTGAAAAGAGATGGCACTGCTAGCTTCAAACTTTTTTTTCTCAAGTTGGTATAACTGTCCTGGGAACACATGCAAAGTTGCAAGTCATTCTGTCAATTTTTTTTTGTTTACAAGCCATTTGAAGTTTACGTGTCATTGATTTTTTTTAACATGGAAAAAATTGAATATCGTGCAGTCATTAGATTTTTCGTTTTGAAGGGTTTAAAAGCAAAGAAAATTTATGAACAATTGTTAGAAATGTATAAGGAGTCCTCACCTTCAAAACGCACCGTTGAATTTTGGGCTGGTGAATTTAAACGTGGTCGTACCAGCCTTAAAGACGATCCAAACGAAGGACGACTAAGCGTGAAATTGCTAATGCCATAGGCATCTCAGACGAACAAGTACTCCATATTTTACATTAAGAATTACGTATGAAAAAACTGTTTGGAAAATTAGTGCCGCACACATTAACAATTCAAAAAAAACTGGATCGAAAACAAATTTCTCAGCGTAATTTGAAGCGTTTTAAGCCGAATAAAACCGACTTCTTGCGTTGTTTTATAACTATGGATGAGACTTGGATCTACCACCATGATCTTAAATTGAAACAAGAATGTTTACAGTAAACTGAAGCTGGTTGTTCAGCTCCAAAGCAGGTGAAGTCACAACGATCAGAAAAGAAGGTTATGGCATCAGTTTTTTGGGATGCAAAAGGAATTATGTTGATTAATTATCTTCAGAAAGGTAAAACAATCAACTCTGAATATTATTGCAGCCTTTTGGATCAGCTGGATGAAAAAATTCGTGAGAAAAGACCTGGTTTAAAGAAGAAAAAAATCATTTTTCATCAAGACAATGTACCTGCTCACAAAAGTGTTTTGACGATGGCTAAATTCAAAGAATTAAAGTACGAATTGCTTGAACATCCACCGTATTCACCAGATTTGGCTTACAGTGACTACTATCTCTTCAGAAACCTCAAACAATTCCTTCGTGGAAAGCACTTTTCGTCGAATGAAGAGGCCATAGCAGCCGTAGACGGTTATTTTGCAGAGCTTCCGGAAAACCATTATAAGGATGGGATAAAATTATTGGAAGATCATTGAAACAAGTGTATTGAGCTTCTAGGAGATTATATTGAATAAAAAAATATATTTTGTAACAAAAACAATATTCTTTCATTTCGAGCGCAGGAACTTTTCAACCAACCTGAATTTTTATATTTTATTATTTATTATTATGTTTTATTATTTTCTATTAAATTATTTTAAAATAATTTTTTATATTTATCAATCCAGTATACAAATTTAATCCTGTACTATAATTATAAGACTTATTCTTGTTACCTTTTATAAAAAGTACCTTTTATAAAAAGTGACTTATTAAAAGTGACTTTTAATAAGTGAAGTTTACTTTCGATTAATGTATCAACTTTTTTTACATAAGGTATAAGTTTTAATGTAATCTGCTTATGTCAATAAGCCAAGGTCGCAAATGTGGCTAGTAAATATATGGTAGCTTTTAACTGACCAAAACAATACTGGATTTAATCCCAACCTATTGCGTTGTAAGGAAAAATAATGTACATAATTTTAATTTTTAAACTTGTAGAAAATTTAAGATTACAAAAAACATACATACGACTATTTAAATTTATAATCTAAAAGTTAAGCATGCTCTTATGCCCTTATTCTGTATTTTTTAAATAATTCAATACATAACATAAATGGAAACGATAGCATTTTTATTTTTAATTCTGTAACACTCGTGAATCCAAAACATGTATTTTTGTGTCATGTTAAGATTATAAAATTTCTTAGCTACCATATTTGAAAAATATAAAAATTTCAAAATTATTATATGGAAGCTTTAAGCTCTTTTTTGGTTTTCTTTCAAATATGGCAGTTAAAATACTTTAAAATGACTTTTAAATAAATTAATTTGTTTTTAAAAAATTGTTTTTTAATATTTTATTTTTATAAAAAAAGATTCTTGTTTTTTTTATTAATGAACAAAGAAAAGTAGCAAGACATACCGACACTGTATTCCTTGGTGGTTTTCTTTTCAGTTAAAAAAAAGTTAAAAGATAAATGTATACAAATAATTATATTATTCAATGTATTGTAATGATGTAATTTTTTAATGTGGATAATAAATAAATAATTTGTTATTCAATAACAAAACTTAGGTTTTTGTCACATTATGATAATTTTCAGAGGTATTTATTATTTTGGAAATATCAAAATTTGCGTTTTTGTTTCTTGTCACGGCAATATTATTGTTCGTCCAATTTGACAAGTAATTTCGAGTGACTAAGGTTTATAGAATTGAAATTTCCATCACTTTAACAGTTTTTAAACAACAACAGGGTTTCTTTCTGTAAAATAAAATGTTCTGTTAAATAACATGTACAGAATAGCTATCCCAAAAAAATCATGTTTTTGACCTGTTGAGAACTGCCGCTTCACCATGTACCATAACGGTACAGGTCATCTTTTTTCTTTATATACATAAAATTCTCTTACTCTCATTTTTTCTTGTTTCTTGTTAAACTAAGCCAGTGCTGTTCAAAAACAAAAATGTGGTTGTGTTGGTGAGAAAATGAAAATTGCACTGTAAGAACCCTGCAGGCCAAATACCAACTAGTTCAATTTTGGGACAGTCAAACAACTAGTTGTTGCAAGAACTGTAGCAAAATCGGTAGACGGAGGTTAGTTAAACAACAAGAACAAGAGACAAAATAAGAAACCATCGACTGCGCTGCTTTAGAAAGCAATCAACGCTCTCCCTCTCTTGCATAGATAAGACAAAAAACGGTTGAATCATGCTTTGCTTACTCTGTTTACAACAAAAACAATCAAGCAATCATAATATGCCGTTAGTTTTTGCATCAAATAAAGAGTTGACAGATTGTGTTTTTGTGCACATTGTCTTTTTTGGTTGCTATTTATGTAAAATATAATAAAATAAGTGTATGTTTTTGTTTTCTGGCAATCGACTTTAAAACAAAACCAAAGCTGGAATGCTTTTATGGCAATTATTGATCATTTAGTCGTTGGTTTTTTGTTGAGCAATATGAGTATAAAGTAAGAAACTAACAAACTAAAACAGATACTAGTGCAATAGCAACTAGTATGGAAACAGGACTAAAGAAACTAGTATTCAACTAGTGCAATAAAAAGATATGACTGTATTGAAAGCAACTAGTATTTTAACTGGTATGCAACTATATATAAAACAACTAGTAACAAGCCTATGACATCCCCATGTAAAAATCGATAGTTCGTCGTATGAAGAATGGACAGAAGTGCAACTAGTATGGTGCTCGGAGCAACTAGTATGTTTCTGTCTACAAACTAGTTACTTTGCCTGCAGGGAAATGTTCAATGGGTTAATATCAGTGCTAGTATCTGTGTGAACTTATTTTTTTTATTGAATATATGAAACTGTTAATATTTTGTGTAAAACTGTTTTAAAGAAATAAATATTAAACAAAAATTAAATTTTTGAAATGAAAAAATTAACTACATATATACATTAGGGTACCTTTTTTATTGTATAAAAATAAAAAGTTGAAGATTTTTTTAATCAATATGAAAGATTTCTTTAAATTTACATATTAATAAAATATCCTGAGCGCCCCGGTAGGCTAGTTGGTAGCGTGCTAGCTTATCAGTGCGGGGGTCGTGGGTTCAATTCCCACCAGAGGCTCTGGTCTGTTTTCGCTACAACGAGCCGAAGGCCTTTGTTGCTTGTGCTCGGTTAGGGTATTAACATATAATTTGTAATTATATGATTAATAAATAAAATAAATAAATAAATAAATAAAATATCCTTAATATGTTGGATTTATAATGTTATCCTGTTAAACAAAATGCAATTTTTGGAAGGAAAAATAAATACATTCGATCGGAATAAATGAATGAACGAACGGACTCGGATTTTTCAAAACATTTAAACTTTTATTTTAAAAAAGATTAGATTTTTTTTATTAAGACTATTAAAGATTTTTATAGATCTTGTAGTATCACAAAATATTTTTCGTGCATTGCTATTAATTTTTTTCAGTGCATTAACCCCTTGTTGCATGATTTTTTCTTGTGGAACCAAATAAATTGATTTTAATAAAAATTGATCTCGCAAACTCAAAAAAAAAATATTGGAAACAATTTTCCGCTGCCCGATTTTCCGGAAAACAGATTTTTCGTCCCGTTGCAAATCTGCATCATCATGCATTTATACATGCAAAAGTAAAAAACAAAGTTCTTAAGTTTTTAGTGATATTTATTAATCTGATATCATCAAACATGTCTAATCGTAGTATTTAAAAGAAAATATATAAAATTGTTGGTACAAAATAAAAAAGAATTCATTTCTTAAAAAAGTTGGTACAAACAATCTCTGTTAAAAGATTAAACAAACATTTTGATACCTTTCTAGGAATGGAAAGTTTGGATGCAGTTATTGTTTTTATTTAAGCATAAGGCACAATTGCATTTATCGCATTTTATGAAGCTGTATCCGGTACAGCTTGGAACCTTACACCTAAGACGCTTTTCCATGTAAACTGGCATATGCGATATCCCGTCCTTTCTTACATCATCTGGCACATGTGAGCTTGAACATTTTCTTTTTCGTTGCCCTTGTGCTGGCTGAACTGGAGAGCTGACTGGCCGGCCCCTAGGTCTTGAAAGCACTACACCACTTCTGCAAAGTGATTCTGCAATATCTAAACGAAAATCACACAAGCTCATCGGTTTTTCATTGCGAGCTGAACATACTTTTTTATATAAGATCCATGAGTTAACGACTGTAATATCTAATAAATGTTAAAATATCCGCATATACCACTTTCGGGACTTTATTTTTATTCGATATCGTCCAATAAGGCTGTCTGTTAAGTCAACACCACCCATATGCATATTATATTGTTTAATTATATTGGGGCAGTCTATTTCAATGTGCTGCATCTTGGTTTTATCGAATCTTTTTACAGTTAAGATTGGGTGAGCGCTAACGAATATTGACAACAAATTTACAGCCTTATTGTCTTTCCAGCAAAGTGAACATATGTCGACATTATCAATGTTGGCAAAAAATTCAACTGACCTTCCTCTTGGCTCTTTTTTTAGATCATTTTCCGTTGGAAGCTTCTGCGAATAGTGCCAACGGAGTATATTAAAAGTTGTCAAAATATATTTTGTGCCCAACATTTTGTTCAACACAGCGAGTCAATCTTACTACTACATTAGCACAAGCACCTAGGTAAGGCTCATCTGATAAAATTTGCTCATCCATTTCTCTACCTGCGTAAATTTCAAAATTGTAGATGAATCCCGATACTCCACTTAAAACCCATAATTTATACCCCCACTATGGGGCTTTGCAGGCATGTATCTGTTCATCTAAAGATAAACACTCCTCTCGTGGGATCGTTGAAAATTTATTAACCAGATGGGTCAAAAGAGGTCTAATTTAATGTAGTCTATCATGTTTAGGGTGATCCCTTGGCAGCATGCTGCTATTTGTATTAAAATGCATATATCGGCGAATTTTTTCAAATTCATTCTTCATTCATTCTTAAAAGGGCTATTAGACACTCATACTTGTCTGCAGACATGTACGATGACATACTTTGCGTTTTGCTATTACACTGTCGAACGCTGACGGCATACTTCAGTACACATACATTTTTGAAGCGAAAGCATGCCAATGAAGCGGAAAGTTGTAGCGGCTACACTCAGAAAAAAAAGTTAGTAGAAAAATTTGTAAACGGTTTTCAATCCCACTTTACTATTTTTGTACTGATTTTTAGTAAAAATTATTATTTAGCAAATATTTTTGCTATTTATATTTTACAAATTACGGAATTTTCACAGAATATTTACAAATTTTTGTTGCTAATTTCAGAAATCATTTTACAAATTTTTAAAAAACCGATTTGCTAAAATTAGCAAAAAAAAAAATACTAATTTTAAAAAGTGGATATTGAAGGAAATGTTATTTCTAATAATTTAAATGTATACATACAAACTTAAATTGTTACTTAGGTTTAAAAATATTATCGGAAGTGAAGATACCGACTCATGTCTAAAAAGAGGACATCCACTTAAAATAGCACTAAAAAGGTTTTTTTGTTCTTAAAATCAGTTTAATCAATAAAAATTTAACCTTAAAAGTAAAAAAAAAAATTACTAAAAGAAATTACCAAATTAAAACAAAATGATAAATTCATATTGTATAAAATATTTTTAAAAAATTTAATCAACATTTTTGATGCTCGATAAAAAAATAAATTTTAAACTTTGTATTAATAATATTTAGTAATTTTTTTTGCTGATTTTAGCAAACAGATTTTAAATTCCACTTTACAAAAAGTCTACTAAAATTTAGTAGCAGCTACTAATTTTTCTACTAATTTCATTGTACTACGCGTCAGCAGTCATGTGTTGCTAAGATTAGCAAAAAATACCGCTGGGATCAAATTAGCAGAATTTCCCGTAATAACAGCAAAATTTTCAGTTACCATTACAGACTTTTTTTGGTGAGTGTATCCATTATTATATCCATTAATTTTAAATTGTTTGTTGTGGTACAGATATGATTTTATTTGCCACAATTGTGGCAAGCTTTAATATTCCTCAAGGAAATAACTTTAGGAAAAGACATTTGTTTTTTCACAAATTTCCGATACGCACACATCAACGTCAACAAGCGAACTGAATTTTTATATGAAGTATGGCGGACACGCTATTAGGCGAGTATGTTGGTATGCGACAGACATCAGAAAATCAAAAATTTTTGAAAACCAACATACATGTCTGACGTACTCGACATACATGCTATTAGACAGTGAGTTTTGGTATGCCATCGTACCTGTTTGTAGATAAGTATGCTTGTCTAATAGCCCTTTAACGAACCGGATTAAAATAAAAAAGATTGTTGTGCAAAAATTTAAGGAACAAAAAAAAGTGGTAAGAAAGTGATTTTTAAAAATAAGAATAAAATAAGCTTACCCGTCGTAGTGTAAAAAAGAATAACAAAATTAGAAAATTAAAGTTAAACTTAAAATTAAATATAAATTTTTAATAAAGTTAACCTTGAGAGGTTACATTTATTTGCCCTTCAAAAACAACAAAAACAAATTCCATAAACCTTGAAAATAAATTGAATTAGAAAAAAATCTGCAAAAATTTAGCGGTACATATTATCAATAAAAACAACAACACCAACAAGATCATCATAGCAAAGAGTGCATCAAAGCGACTGCATCAAATCAACATCCAAAAGCCAGCAGCGACAGCACAGCGACTGCAACAACTCAATACATAAGTATTCAAAGAAACAAACAAGAAAATAAATTATACGTCACTTGTGGTTCTTGTGTATGTGATCCTCTGCTGTTGTTTTTTGCTTTGGCTTAATAATTTCAAAATGCCTCTTGATAAATTTGTCAACTGTACTTATTAGATTTTCAAAGCGTTCACGCAGAAACCGGGGCCGAAGATAATCTTCACGCTTTAGAAATTCTTCGCGTCGAACTTGACTCTATTTGGACCCAAGTTAAGAGGACTTATGAAGAATGCCGAGATTTAAAGCAGGGACCAGACAATAAATCAATTGATAAAACTAAACTTCGGGATCGATACAAAAAGGCCCTCACGGCATATAAGAGTTGTGCCTCTTCTATAAACGCTGAAAGCCAAGCTTAATCGGAAACTAATGACTCGGGAACTAAATTAGGTCGTCAATCTGCGCCTAAGCCTCCAACCTTAGATTATAATACAGTTTCTTATATGAGGTTACCACAATGCGATATGGATCCATTTTACGGGGAAACTACTAAATGGCCCACTTTTCGGGACCTTTTTACTGCGATATGTGTGAGAAGCGATAAAATGAGCAAAATTGAAAAATTAATCTATTTGAAACAAAAAATTGGAGGTGATGCCAATATAGTTCTAGAAAATATTCCTATGACCAATGAGGAATTTGACCTTGCCTGGGACAGATTGCTAAGGCGATACGACAATAAAAGGAACAAGTAAATGAGCATCTTAGAATTCTTTTTGACCTCCCAAACGTTGCTGTTGATTCAGCTGCTTCGGTTCAGAAGTTACAAAGTGCAGCTAACGATATTTTAGAGACCTTTAATACTTTGGGAATACGAAATTGTTGTTGGGACCCAATCATAGTTTTTATGTGTCAGATAAAACTTCCCAGAACATTTGTAGAGGAATTTGAAAATAGCCTTGAGGACTGTGCAGATATTCCAAATTGGACGCAATTTGATAATTTATGGACGAAAAAATTTAAAACTCCACAGTCCAGCGTAAACATAAAGGCTACAAAATTACCGGGTGTTTAACCGCAATCAAAAACCAGAAATTCAAATAAAGGAAAAAAAATTCATTCACTGCAGATAAATTCTTCACAAAACAACCACGGGTCAAAATATAAAAATCGCTCAAAGTCGAACAGGGGTACACCAAATGACTCTAATCAAAATTGCCCTCATTGTAAAGGGTCCCATTCATTTAGAAACTGTCCCAAATTTTTAGAGAAAAATGTTAACGCATGCTACAACTGCCTCGGTGTTAATCATAGCTTCAAGGATGATTGCAAAAGTAAATATAGTTGTAGACTCTGTCACCAAAAACATAATTCTTTGTTACACAAAGGAACAGAATCACAATCTATAAATTTAATTCATGAAAACGATACGGTGCGGCCGAGCACAAGTGCTACAGCCCTTGCAACAAATACACAGTCCGCTTCTCATCAACATTTTGCAATTCCCACTAGAACGACCTTGACCTTACGGGCAAAGCCCCCAAACAACGAGGAAACTTTACTGTTCACTGCTATAGTAGACATAGAAATTAGAGGCGAAAAATTCCAGGCAAGAGCTATCATCGACCCTGGATCACAGACAACGTTTATATTGGGCAAATTAAGAAACAAATTGAGGCTGTCATCAACACGAAACCCCCTTCAGTTTAGCGGTATGACTGACGGTTCTGGCACATCTATCAAAGCCTGTTTGTTTAATCTTTGCTCCAGAATTGATCCTAATTAAAATTAAGAGGTCTGGGCACAAGTAGTAAAAGACATGTCGCTACTTTTGCCAACCCAAACGTTGGCTCCCCCGGATCTCAGTGAGGCTGCAGAATTGGAACTTGCAGATCCTCATTTCTATCAGTGTCGACTTGGTAATCGGCCTCGATATAGGCCCATTGATATTTTGTCAAAAAACACCTATGCACTGTATTTGGCTGGGATGTGGGGGGACCATCAAATACATCAAATCGATTACCAAACACTATCTCACTTATCAATACGACGTCCCTTGACCAAATCCTCACACGCTTTTGGGAGGTGGAGGAAACCCCAAAAAAGATTTTGAGGTCAGATGAGGACACATTTTGTGAAGAGAACTTCCAGTCTACAACTCGTAGAATCGAAAATGGAAGATACTTAGTCACACTACCCTTTAAAAATGATAAAGAGCTAGGGAATTCAAGAAATATTGCCATGGCCCAATATATAATAAAGTTTGAACGACATTCTACATGCAAGACCTATACTTCAACAGGACTTAGTGCTCCAAATACTGAAGTGGAGATTCTTCCGTTACGTTTTCAACGCCGATATTACAAAAATGTATCGCCACATAATAGTTCACCCAACTCAAACTAAATATCAAGCGATATTATTTAGAAAATCTCCAAATGAACCAATTGAAGATTTTGAACTTCCAGGCCATTAGAACTCTGCTTCAAATAGCAGAAGACTTTAAAAATACACACCCCTTAGCATCACATATTTTGGAACAAAATATGTACGTTGATGATGTCTTAGCCGGTGGGCACACTTGTGATGCAGTTTATTTTCCAGCTGGGGTATAGCTCAGCTGTCCAGGTTCGCCAAAGGTCTGCTTCCTTTGAGGTATTTATAAAATAGTACACGATAACCCTACCATATACAACGATGGTCGACAATACGACACGGATTCAGAGGAAGCCACGTTTTGGTTACCCGAAGGTAATATTTACCGAACCCGGCCCGGCTAGTTGGATTGATTAGCAACCTACGGGGATAAACAGTGGTTCCCGTACTTAAATAATACGACTAACTACAAACGAGAATAAACAGCAGTTCTCGTGTTCAAATAATACGGCTGGCTAACGACGAGAATTAACAACGGTTCTCGGGTTCTAAGAATGCGACTAGCTAATAACGAGAATAAACAACGGTTCTCGTGTTCAAATATTTTTTTTTTATTTATTTTATGAAACATATAATTACAAATTATATTTTTAATATCCTAACTGAGCACTAGCAACGAAGCCCTTCAGCTCGTTGTAGCGAAAACAGACCAGAGCCTCTGGTGGGAATCAAACCTACGACCCCCGCAAATAAACGACTAGTTACTAACGAGAATAAACATCCGTTCTCGTGTTGAAATAGTACGACTACCTAATAACGAGAATAAACAACGGTTCTCGTGTTCAAATAACACGACTGGAATAAACAAGGGCTCTAATGTTCAAATAATATGACTGGCTAACGACGAGAATAAACGGCGGTTCTCGTGTTCAAATAATACGACTGACTAACGACGAGAATAAATAACGGTTCTCGGGTTCAAATAATACGACTAGCTAATAACGAGAATAAACAATGGTTCTCGTGTTCAAATAATACGACTAGCTAATAACGAGAATAAACAACGGTTCTCGTGTTCAAATAGTACGACTGGCTAATATCGAGAATAAACAACGGTTCTCGTGTTCAAATAATACGACTAGCTAATAACGAGAATAAACAACGGTTCTCGTGTTCAAATAATACGGCTAGCTAACGACGAGAATAAACAACGGTTCTCGGGTTCAAATATTACGACTAGCTAATAACGAGAATAAACAGCGGTTCTCGTGTTCAAATAAACGACTAGCTACTAACGAGAATCAACATCGGTTCTCGTGTTGAAATTATACGACTAGCTAATAACGAGAGTAAAGAACGGTTCTCGTGTTCAAATAGTACGACTGGCTAATATCGAGAATAAACAACGGTTCTCGTGTTCAAATAATATGGCTAACTACAAAGGAGTGTAAACAACCGTTCAAGGGTTCAAATAATACGACTAGCTTATAACGAGAATAAGCAACGGCTCTCGTGTTCAAATAATACGACTGGCTAACGGCAAGAATAAACGGCGGTTTTCGTGTTTAAATAATACGACTAGATAGTAACAAGAATAAACGACGGTTCTCGTGTTTAAATACTACGACTAGCTAATAATGAGAATAATAATACGACTAACTACAAACGAGAATAAACAACGGTTCTCGTGTTCAAATTAACGACTAGCTACCAACGAGAATAAGCAACGGTTCTCGTAGTAAAATAATACGACTAACTACACGAGAATAAACAGAGGTTCTCATGTAGGGAGGCGGGAATCGGTAGAGATATCAGGTAATACTCCGTTCCCGAGCAGAAGTATTACCCGATTCGTCCCTCGGTTCTAGCTCCCCTTACAGCCTTTAATTTTCAGCCTATATGTAAATAATTTTCCCAACTTAATGAGAATTATAAGTATAATATTGGGTATGGGCAAAAGTAGTAATACTGGGTATGAGGATAAGTAGATTCGTAACGGCACGCTACACACTTTAAACGATACCATTGAATCCAGAAAAGAACTATTTAGTGTTCTTAAATCTGCCGGTTTTGACCTGATGAAATGGACCTCAAATGACCCACGAGTTATCCAGGATTTGCCAAACGAGGCCCTTTTACCTCCTGATTGGTTAAACTTATCCGAAAATGCTGGCACGAATACCCTTGGGATAAAATGGAACATTTCAGATTCTTTCACTTTCACAGCTCCAGAAGTCGAAATAAAACAATGCCATAGCACCATATTGGTTTAAGGATCGAATTATAAAGTAGGAGCTTGCAATCTAAGCTTAGGGTTGAATTTCTGCCAATAAGCCAATTTATTTGCACTGCTTTCAACTTCATTTGTGTCAATTTTGCTTCTATGTGGCTTTTACAGGTTAGGCGTCGATCAAGATGTATGCCAAGGTATTTGACCTCCGAGTGTTGAGGTATAGTTTGGTTATTTATTCGAATAGAAGGGCATGAGTCTCTACGTAGTGTGAATGTTATGTGAGTACATTTTTGTTCGTTTATTTTTATTCTCCATTTTTCCAACCACAATTACAAATGAAAGATATGGTCTTGTAAATATCGGGATGCTACTTGAGGGATTTCATGAATGCTTAAAAAAGCAGTGTCGTCAGCAAATGTAGAAGTGTGAACTCGGTTTCAAATTGGCATATCTGATGTATATAACAAATATAAAATGGGTCCCAATATACAACCTTGGGGAACTCCAGCTTTAATTGGTTGAGGCGAGCTTAAACAATCTCCTTCTTTAAGTATAAACTTTCGATCAGTTAAATAACTTTTTAGAAGCTTATAGAAGTTTTTGGGCAGGTTTTGCTTTAACTTGGAAGTTAGTCCTTCATGCCAGACTTTGTCGAACGCTTGTGACACGTCTATGAAAAGCGCAGAACAATATTTTTTTTTCCTCAAAAGCCTTTTTTACAACATTTACTAATCTGTGCGTTTGTTCAATTGTGCTGTGTTGTCTTCTAAATCCGAATTGATGATTCGGAATGCATCCTTTCTCGCTCAAGATTGGGTTCAGTTTAGTAATAAATATTTTCTCGAATAGTTTTGACAAATTTGATAACAGACTTATTGGTCTATATGATTCCACCTTAGTGTAGTCTTTTTCTGTCTTAGGTATCATAGTAATCAGAGAGACCTTCCATTTTTGGGGAAAGTACTCAATGCGTAAAATCGCATTAAACATAAAGAGAATTATTTTAACTGCTAAATAAGGAAGATTCATTAGCATCTTGTTAATTATTTTGTCAAAACCATAGGCCTTCTTAGGGTTTGAAGTAGCAATCGCCCTTTCAACATCTCTTAATTCAAATCTAAGGGTGATTGCTGGTTCAATATCTACGGGTGGCAACTGAACTACATTATTAGTCATATTTGGCATGAATACTTTTTTTAAATGGTTAACAAAAAAATTGCCTTTTTTGGTATCATTTCTTGCCCAACCACCACACAAAGTACGCAAAGGAGACTTTCGTAAATTAGGTCTTTTAAGGTTTCTTGTTGCACGCCATAATGAATAGTTGGATTGTACACTAGCGTCAAGACCTTCCAGGTACTTTTCTAGGGATGCAATTCTTCGGGATTCAAGAATATCTCTTAACCGTTTCGTGATTTCTTTAAGTTTATTTTTAAGTTGAGGAGATCTGTGTGATTGCCACTCTCTTCGAACTCTTCTTTTTTCAGTTAAGAGCATTTCGACATCTACAGAATAAATTTTATTGTATCTAGTTTGTTGCCGGGTAATTGTTGCATGTTGCACAGCTAATTTGAGGGTTGTATCAAGATTAGTATGACCCAGCTCTGAGTCGTTTGCTGTTCTTAACAGTATATTTTCAGAACAATGAGTACTGAGATATTTTTTATATTTTAGCCAACTTACGCGAATGCTTGTCGTCGCTAAAAGCCCATTAGGTGATACGATTTGTCGAGGGTTCCATATTGAAACTATAGTAGGTGAATGATCTGAAGATAGTTTTAGTGATGCTTCAACTTTAAACATTTCTCCCGGAATACCCTTTGTAACGCCAAAATCAATAACGTCAGGTATTTTCTGTTGGTCAGTAGGTCAATAGGTTGGTTGCCCACTAGAGATCACCTTCAGTCCCATTTTTGAAATTGCATCAAGTAAAACACGACCCTTCGGAGTAATTAGTCGTGACCCCCAGAACGTGTGTTTTGCGTTGTAGTCACCAGCTGCAATAAATCTGGGTCCTAGTAGTTTAAAGAAATCTCGGTACTGACTCTCCGATATCAAAAATCTAGGAGTGGAATAAATTGAGAAAATAACTATGTTTTGTTCAGTCTTCAAGACAGATGTTTGTTGCTTTTATGTAATCCTTACAGAAATCACCCAGTAAATAGTGCTTGAGTCGGGCCTTTATCAGTATTGCCGAACCACCACACGCTCTACCGCGAGGGTCTTTAGTATCATAAAATATGTAGCCATTTATTTTAAAAGAGCTATGTATTTGTTGTTAAGTGAGTCTCCGAGATCAGCATGATATCAATTTGTTGATTTATGTTGGCGTATGCCGTTTGCATTCCATATTTTCAAACAGTTCATGGTTTGTTACGGCCTGTAAAATTGTAGATTGCATTTTAACCATTTCTTGCATCATATTGCCCATAGAGCTCATAAAGTTGTTTAACGACTGCACTAGTGTCTTAATGGTTGCTTCAAAACGGCTAAAGTTAATGGATGAAATTTGTTCTTTAGTTTCGGGGTGCAAACATTGGTTCGGAGTAGTTGTAGATGGCGCATTATTTACTGAAACCGATTGGTTTGCCTGGACTAATTGGGGGTAATAAACAGTTGCTATGTATTGCGGCTGCTTGGAAGGATTATATAATTTTTAGTTTAGTTTATTAAATTACTAAAGTAATAATACCGTTGTAAATTGCAAACTTTGTTTTGTTGCGTTTAACAGGTTTTTCCCCTTTTTTTTGATAAATAATAAACCTATTAAAAAATAAACCTATTACAAAACTTTTTATAACTGATGTTGTGAGCGAAGATAAAATAAACACGTCTGTACAGATGAACAGATGATGTTATGAAAATATAATAAGCCTATTAAAAAATAAACCTATTACAAAACTTGTTTATAACTGATGTTGCGAGAGAAGATAAAACACGTCTTTACTCTTCAACTGACTATGACTGGAAATTTATTCCTCTCAGTGCCCCTCACATGGGCGGACTTTGGGAGGCAGGTGTGAAATCCTTCAAAACCCACTTGCGAAAATTTATACCAAACATGAAATTCACCTTTGAAGAGTTGTCTAAAATTTTGACCCGAACAGAGTCTTATTTAAACTCTAGACCTTTGAGTCCTGCTAGCGATAACCCTAACGACCTAACTCCATTGACCTCAGGACACTTTCTCATTGGTACTCCATTAATGACCCCAGCTGAACCTGATCTAAGCAATGAAAATCTGACCTTAGTCAACCGCTGGAAACGCCTTAAGATTATCTATCATTTATTTTGTCAAAGATGGAAATCTAAATATTTGACTCAACTCCATCGCAGACACAAATGGAAAAATCAACGAGAAATCATTAAAGTCAATGATGTGGTCGTCATCAAAGGCAAAAATCTTCCACCTAACGAATGGAAATTAGGCCGTATTGAAAAAACATACATCGGACCCGATCAAAATAGCGAGTACGAACCGCTAATGGAATATGTACATACCAGAGAACTGCAAAATCAACTTTTTTCTTGATTTAATCATACACAAAAATCTTGTTCACTTTTAATAATTCAACAAAATTCACTGTAGAATAAAATCAGCATCATGTTACTGAACGCGTAATTGGAATCAGTGTGAATCATCTGTCGTTTATGTTTTATGCAAATGTAATCACTTTACAAAAAGTCAGCGTTGAATATATCAGAAAAAACAACAAACAACGCGTATGAGTTTATTCATAATTAAAACAAAATAGAAACACATTTTATAAGGGGGTGGTTTTGTAGAAAAACATTAAATGTATATTAGGGTGGGTCTAAAATCCGCTTTTTTAGAATTTTTATTAGTAATAAAAATATTCTTATTTGTGAAATATAAATATTTTTTTCGAAAAAAAATTTAGGTCGATATCTCAGGCTTGCCTAATCCGGAAAAATTTAAATATTGTCTAATTTTTTTTCATCTATTTTGATTGGAAAATTAGGCAATATTTAACTTTAACCGGATTGGGCGAGCCTGAGATGTCGACCTAAATTAAAAAAAAAAAATTCACAAAGAACAATATTTTTGGTATTCCTAATGAAAATTATAAAAAAACATATTTTAGACCCAACCTTAAGATACATATAACGTTTTTTTACAAAACCACCCCCTTTTTATAGATAAGAAACTATTTTGTTTTAATTATGATTACACTCATACACGTTGTTTGTTGTTTTTTCTAATTTATTCTACATCAAAATAATTATTGTTGGCTCGAATGAACAGAATAAAACAATGGTTTAACAACGACCGATGATTATAAACCAGTGACAAAACAATTTGCATATCGTTTGATTGATTTAAAATCATCAACAAATATGTGTGTTGGAGGATATTCAGCGTTTGAACGCAAACACAATTTATTCTTGTGTTGATTGCGTATGAATGTTTTGCAATCAGCAAATGCAGTTCTCTGGTACATACTAGACCCATTAGAAAAATAGTTGTGTTATACACAAACTAACATGACCTTTCATCAAAATCTTTTCAACGCTAATATCTTTTCTTCTTTCATTTTTACAGACATGGCATTGGTCTTGTGGCCTGTGCAAAGAGGACCACCCGCTTTTAATGTGTAATACATTTTTGAGAGCTTCAAATTACGAGCGTTATGAAGTTGCTTTATTGAACCGCTACTGTTTAAATTGCCTCTACGTACCAAAGAGTGCAAGGTAGAAGGAGGATGTTATGTATGCAAAAAACGGCATAATACATACCTCCATGGAGCCCCACAACTAGGGAATTCATATTACAGCCCCTCAAAAATAAAACATGATGATTCAAATAAAACAGATCGGCCACAATCCATTGTCATCAAACCGAATTTGAAAGATTTTAAGGCTATTAATCACCAACCAAAACAATCTGAGGTTAAAATTGTAAATATCCCTCAACCAATTATAAAACCCAAGTTAGATGAAAAACGACAAAAGGATCGCTTATAAAAGTTGACTGGAGCCTTACTCAAAAAACTAATGCTAATGAATTCGGAGAGGTCAATATACAAGAGTTCAAAATGCTTCCAAATATACAATTGACCCCCTTGATTTTGCCAAATGTGTTTATTCCAACTGCAACCGTTCGAATTGCGTCCAGTGATGAAGGAAACGTATGCAAGAGCCCTTATCAACAACCATTACAAAAATCGCATCGTCTACACTAAAAAAGTTGGGATTATTTTCAACAGAGAAGAAAGGTCATAAATTAGCGACATTTAATCTGCAATCACACAACACGAAAGACAAATTCTATCAGAAAATTGTTGCACTTGTCACTGAGGACCTACCTCGACGCCCTTATGCAGTTCCTATTCCGGAAAATACATTCGAAGAGTTCTCAGAAGATACCCTTCCTGATATGGATCCCCGTCCCAATACCTTGCTCGAACTCGAATTGGGCAGTGACATCTACTCTAGAATTAGAAGAGACGGCGCTATTGAGTTAGAAATGGATGAAGTGATTTCTCAAAAATCTGCACTAGGTTATACCTTTTCAGGACCTACAGATAAAATTGCCTAAATATTTCACCGTATAATGTGGGCCGGAGTGTTTAGAACTGCCGCTTCACCCTGTACCATAACGGTACAGGTCATCTTTTTTTCTTTATATACATTAAATTTTCTTACTATCATTTTTTCTTGTTAAACTTAACCCTTTAAGTTAGTTTTTTGTTTTGTCATAAACTACTCTAGTTAAAACAACCAAATTGTGAACAGTGAAAAGCCAAAACGTTTGTTAGAAACTAAAAAGAGAACATAATTTGAAAAAACCTAGAAATTTAAAATAAAAGACCTAATCTAAATTAAAAATTAAAGTTTAAATAAAAACAATATAAACAAACAAAAATTGAACCGTGTTTTATTTAAGGAAAAAGTGAAACCTTAATCAGACCTGTTTTCGTCAGTTTTAAAGTTATAGAATAAGGGCTTTAGACACAACAACGTTTATTATTTGAATAAATTGATATTGTGTTTTGTATTTAAAATTTGTTTTTTTTTTTTTTTTGTATTTTTGATTTTATTGAAATACTTTAATTTATACAAGTTTAAAAATATAATTGTTGAGCATGAGCACAATAATGTTGTTTGTTCTTATAATTGGTTCAGTTTGCTTTAATGTTCAGTAATTTCCATTCGACCATTGAGTATTTGGTTATTTTAAGGTGCAGTTCATAGAAACATTCGCTCCTAGAATCAAACTTAACCTATAATCTCATTTTGATTTTTAAACTTGTATACATTTTAAGTTAATAATATGTTCATACTGAATTATGAAAACATACTTATTAAATGTATATCCTAAAGACATGTGCTTAGACTCTTTTGTTAAAGCTGTCAATATCTTTGTAATATTCAATCCCTTTGAATCCTGAATGGGCCACATAGTTGTATTGTGTTGCAGTTTTATTATTAGTTTTAAATAAAGCAGTTGTTATTAAGGCTTTAATAATTAAGGTATTATTCACAATATTTGAGCGGTATTCATAATGGTTTTGTTAATGGCTTTGATAGAAATTTGCAATATATATTATTATTTATCAAATTATTTTAATTACAAATGTTTTTTCTTATGCATGTTTTTCCTTCTTTTTATATAATACTTAAAATAAAATTGAAACAGTGACAGGTAAAGAATTTTTTTTATTTAATAAATACTTAAATTAACATAATTTAAGCTTTGTTGTTTATCCCAGTCATCAGGTTTTAATGGATTAAATTAAATAGTTTTGAAGAGGTAAGATTAAATTTAATAAAATATATAAAAACATTTTTTTTCTACAATTTTCCCCTAAAACTCAATTAACATTATTTAATCTTTCAGAACCCCGAATACTCAACTCGTCAACAAAACCGCAATATGTACTCAAGAGTTTAAGGTTTGGAACAAATTTGAAATCACGCGCCAAAGTAAATATTAATAATGTATTAAAAAATTTAAATATGTATATATTTTTTAATTTCTTATTATAGTAATTAAACTTTAGCTGTACTTTCTCATACCTGCCAACGCTAAGCATTAAAAGAAAACCTACGATAAAACGACTTAAACGTTGAGTTTTCAACGTTGTTACTTATCTAAGTTGAAATTTAACACGCATACGAAAAGTTATGTGAACACTCAAAAAAAATAGGTTATACAATAGAAAAAATAAAAAACATATATACAAAATGATTATTCAAAAATATTTTACAAAATAAAAATACTGTATTTATTGATAGTAATTCTTTATCGAATATAGTGAAAAAAACAATCATATATGTATGTAAGTAAATGAAAGACATTTTTTTGCCTTTTATATTTAATATTATATTTATATATTTTTAGATTTTCAATTAAATCATGTCGACAAAGCGAAAGTCTGGATATTTTTATATTTTACAGGGTGTGCCATTTAAAATTTTAAATTTCAATCGGCTATAGAAAAGTACTGATAATTTGTTCAAATTTCTGGTTTTATTGGAAAGGTTCAACTTTGTCATTTAAGAATGGAACACAATATTATTCATATTACTACCACGACTGGCTGGGCGGTACCTCATTCGATCAACCCAATTTTTCGGCTCGAATCTCTTCAATGGCAACTTCGATTTCATGTTTCAACGCTTCAATTGCCTCTGGATAGTTTGCGTAACATTTATCCTTAATGGCTCCCCATAGAAAACAATCCAAAGGGCTCAAATCACAGCTCCGAGGCGGCCAATTGACATCACAATTTCGGCTGATTATTCGATTTTCAAAAACAGTGCGATAAATATCAATGGTTGCGTTGGCTGTGTGACATGTGGCCCCGTTTTGTTGAAACCAAATGTCGTTCATGTCATTCTCTTGAATTTTTGGAAACAAAAATTCGTTGAGCTTGGCATGGTAACGCTCACCGTTGACGGTAACGGCGGCTCCTTGCTCATTTTCGAAGAAAAATGGCACAGTCGTGGTAGTCATATGAATGATATTGTGATGCATTCTTAAATGGCAAAGTTCAACCTTTTCAATATGACCAGAAATTTGAAATAATAATCAGTACTTTTTTTATAGCCGATTCAAATTTAAAATGTTTAATGGCCCACCCTATATAAGGTTTTGTAAATTATTTTCAATAGAACCAGAAAAATTAAAGCAACAAATTATAATTTATCTATTTTTTTTTAGTTTTCTTCAGTCTATTAATGTTCAGCAAAAAGTTTTATTGGTTTTATCTTTAATCTGTATAACATATGTTAGATTTTCTTTAAACGTTGATAGTTAAGAGTGAAATTGCAGCTAAAATTAAAGGGGACAGCCTGAATTAGAACTATTAACAAATTGATAGTAATTTTTCACAAAAATATAATACTAATTTTTTCAAATAAAATTGCAAGCATTTCGAAATTAAAATAAAAATATAATGTAATTCTCCATATATTTTTCTTCTATGGACTTTAAATTTCCTTTCATTCCATGAAAGGATATTAAAACATTATAATTTCTTGGATTCATATCATCCGATTTTTTATATTGTTAATAGGAAGACTCTTTGGAAGAATTAAAATACCGCCGTTTTTAGATATATAAAGTTTTAAAAACTCCCCATTGTTGGGTCAAAACAGAATAAGTGTTTTTATCTTTTTATAATTACATTCCTTTAAACATCTTGTTGCCCTTTAGACTTTTTTTTTTTAAATTTACACAAAATAGTATGTACCTATACCTATTTACAGTTTAATATTTATCGTATTTCACTTTAAACCATAGTAAATATGTAACTCTTTAAATAAAGAACACAAAAAAATCTAACGGGATTGCATTCTTTGCATTCCTTCAGCTTTTGTCGCTTTAAACATGTACCAAATTTTAAAATTAAAACATTGTCAAAAAGTTACTTGAATAAACAACATCTTAAAATCAATCGCGCATTTATTTTTAGTTTTTTCTTTACTTTTGTTTTTTATGGTTCAACATAAAAATTGGCGACCGTGACAGGACTACGTTATAAAACTTTAATTTAATTAAAGAATATTTAATAAATTAAAAGACTATTTATAAGGTCCTAATAAACTTTAATATAAAAAGGAAAGAAACAATTAAAAATAAAAGTTATGTTCGTAAAAAGTAAAAAAGAAAATAATAAATTTTATTTGAAAGTTTAAATAAAATTAAACAAACAAAAACTCAAAATTACTTCATCGTCATCGCAATCATCGGCATCATAAATATCATCTTCATCATTATCGTCATCGCTTGTGCAGTTACCAGCCAGCTGCAGTGATTCTACAATCCATCGTTTTAACAACACAACATCATCATCTTCGTCGTCGCTGTGTATTTGCTAGCCACCGTCCTCTGCTGCAGTTCTGCTTTGCACAGAATTATTTATCGTCACTCAACAACAATATATTCGTTTTTTTTTCTGCTACCTTACTCATCATCTATTGTGGTACATAAAATCAAATTTTAAGCAAGTAAGTGATACAATTCAAATTACACTAGGCAACAGCCATTTTGTTATTTGGTTCTAGCATACTTTTTCTCATGGATTTGGACCTACTGAACACGAAAATGAATTTTAAAAATTTTTCTGTCGATTGGTTTGCGAGATACAAATTTTTTAATTTTTTTTTTTTAATTTTTGGAGGTACACTTACTATTTTGAGCATATCTTTAGTCTTCTTTGACCTATTTTATCCTACTACTACTCAAATTAAAGACAATTGAGCCGTCTACAACTTATTCTCAGAAAATTTTCAAATCGGGTTAGTAGTTTTGATGTTGGCGGCTTAAAAAGGTTAAAAAACTGCGTTTTTTTAGTAAAAATGTGGCTGAAAAATTCATATAAAAATTCATATAAAATGTAAAACGCGATGTTAACAGCGATTTTAATTTTTTTACGTATAGCTGACACTTTTCCAAAGAAAATAAGCCCTTACTTAACAAAATCTGATGACAAATGGCCGACTTATTATTTTTTTGGTAAACGACCGAAATTCCGCTATTTCACGATTTTTTGATTTTCATTATTTGCACAGCTTACCTACCCAACGCAAACGAATAAATACATTTGAACTTAATTTAAAATAAACAAAGTAGTCTTCGTATATTTTTTTTTAATTTATTTACAGCACTACATGCTCATACATATTTAAACATAAGGAGACACGGTTATCAATTGCATTTCAAAACTGTCTGTGAAAGTGTAAAGAAGTTAATATTTAGAAAACGCAAGGAAGACAATGAGTAAAAGACTACGTGTGTTCGAGTGTTTGAACGATCCAGACAATTTCTGCAATGTTTGTGGCCAGTTTATAAAAAAAAATCACGCACACAAGTTTACTCCAGCAGTACAATTGCACTATTTGAATTATTTTGGTATTTCACCAAATATCACAGAACCATGGACACCTAAGTCGCTGTGTGATCTTTGCTATATAATCTTAACCAACTGGGCAGCTGGCGGAAGGTAAGAATTTTTATTTAAACACATTATACATAGCGAATATAGTAATTTATTTTAATTTTAGCCGCCATATGAAATTCGATACACCAATGATGTGGAAAAAGCCGCTATGCCATTCCACAGACTGTTATTTTTGCCTCACCACAAACAGTGGGGTAGGAAGATTTTTTAAATGGAACTACGCTCAAGTGGGATCGTTTGCGCTTCCAGTACCACATTCGCATGATGTGCCATATCCAGTGTGCCCTGGTGCATCTCTTCAAAAAGCAGAATCGTCAGAAGAAGAGTCTGAGTCAAATGCAAGCGAATTTGAGCCGGGTGCAAAGCGAAAATTACTGTCACAGGCCGAACTAAACGATTGGGTGCGCGATTTTGGTCTCACTAAGGAGAAATCCGAACTTTTTGCGTCTCGGATGATACAGTGTGGATTTGCGGCTTCAGAAGTGAAAGTATCAGCGTACAGAAACCGTCACAAGGAGTATGCAAAATTTTATACAAAGAAAGACCAAATATGTTTTTGCAGCGACATTTCAGGCTTGTTCCAAGAGCTTCACCAAATTCACAACCCCAACGAATGGAGGTTGTTTATTGACAGCAACAAAGAGAGCTTGAAGGCAGTTCTCTTACATAATGGGAATGAAAAGCCATCTGTTCCTATTGCTCATGCGGTTCATTCAAAGGAGAACTATGAAACTATGGACATTTTGCTGAAATGCATAGAGTATAGGAAATACAATTGGAAAATATGCGCCGACCTTAAAGTTGTGGCCATTCTGTGTGGACTCCAAGGAGGCTATACGCGACATTGCTGTTTTCTGTGCCTTTGGAATAGCCGCGCTGATGATCAGCATTATATAAAAAAAAAATGGCCGGTACGAACGAAACCTGTAGTTGGAGAAGCGAATGTTCAGCGCAAACCACTAATAGAGAACGGTGAAAATATAATACTTCCGCCGCTGCACATAAAATTGGGTTTGATTAAAAATTTTGCCAAAAAATTAGACAAAGAAGGTGAAGCTTTTGCCTATTTACGGTCAATTTTCCCTTACCTTTCGCTGGCAAAAATTAAAGAAGGAGTCTTCGCAGGACCCGAGATAAAAAAAATGTTGAAAGATGAAAAATTCCCAAAGCTGTTATCACCCATCGAAGCCGCAGCATGGAATTCCTTCAGGCTTGTTGTGGAAAACTTTTTACGAAACAACAAAAGCCCGAATTATAAGGACATAGTTGAGGATCTGGTAAAGAACTATGAAGCCATGGGAGTGCACATGTCACTTAAAATACACTTTCTGGATTCTCATTTGGATTTTTTCCGTGAGAATTTAGGAGACGTGAGCGACGAACACGGCGAGCGCTTTCATCAGGAATTGAAGGCTATGGAACGACGCTATCAGGGCAACTATGACACGGCTATGATGGGTGACTATATTTGGACCCTAATACGTGAGACCGATTGCAGCGAATACAAAAAACAAAGAAGAAGTCAGCAGTTTTTCCACATGGCATAAAATGTACACTTATATCTTTGTTTTTACTCATTTTTTTGTGCGTTGATTTGCTTAATTTAATTAGTTAGTTTAATTTCGTTAGTTTAGCTAATTGTGTGATACATTGAGCATGTAGTGCTGTAAATAAATTAAAAAATAATATACGAAGACTAATTTGTTTATTTTAAATTAAGTTCAAATGTATTTATTCGTTTGCGTTGGGTAGGTAAGCTGTGCAAATAATGAAAATCAAAAAATCGTGAAATAGCGGAATTTCGGTCGTTTACCAAAAAAATAATAAGTCGGCCATTTGTCATCAGATTTTGTTAAGTAAGGGCTTATTTTCTTTGGAAAAGTGTCAGCTATACGTAAAAAAATTAAAATCGCTGTTAACATCGTGTTTTACATTTTATATGAATTTTTATATGAATTTTTCAGCCACATTTTTACTAAAAAAACGCAGTTTTTTAACCTTTTTAAGCCGCCAACATCAAAACTACTAACCCGATTTGAAAATTTTCTGAGAATAAGTTGTAGACGGCTCAATTGTCTTTAATTTGAGTAGTAGTAGGATAAAATAGGTCAAAGAAGACTAAAGATATGCTCAAAATAGTAAGTGTACCTCCAAAAATTAAAAAAAAAAAATTAAAAAATTTGTATCTCGCAAACCAATCGACAGAAAAATTTTTAAAATTCATTTTCGTGTTCAGTAGGTCCAAATCCATGAGAAAAAGTATGCTAGAAACAAATAACAGACAAAAGTTTGTTATTTGTGACCTAGTGTTATCTTTCAAGGGCTACGCTGAAATATAATTTCTTTTATTTATTTGCACATTATATACATACATTCATACAAGTGTATATTGTTTTGGATATTGAAATTAACAACTAGTGTTGGTACTTGTAATCAGTGTTGGCACTTCAAGTCTACTAGTGGTACTTTTTAACATAGAGTGGTACTTTTTTGGTTAATTGAACGTTTTGTAATTTATTGGATTTGTAATTGGATTTTATCAACTTTAGTACAACTTTAAATCAATCCGCAGACTTTTTGATATTGTTGAAAATTTCATTCGCAGAATGAACAATGATAAAGCTAAAAATATGGGCAGTGATAAAACTGATGCTGTATCCAATTCGCTTGCTTCTTTAAAGCAACAACGAACAACAATGAAACGAAACATCACGCAAATGAAAAAAAAAAATCGAAAAAGATGGTGGTTCATCGGATTTTACAATTCTTGAGTGCAGACTTCAAATCCTTGAATCATATTTTAAACAAATCAGCCACATTCAAACACAAATCGAAAAACTGGATGAGTCTGACACTAATCGGTCAGATATTGAGGAACTTTTTATCTCTGCCAAGGCTCAATTGGTAAGTTTTATGAACAAAAAACGTACATCTAGTGATTTTGAACAGAGTTTTTTGAATATGACTCAACCATCAATATCGCATCACAATCGTTTGCCACAAATTAAATTACCCAAATTTGATGGAAAATACTCAAAATTTTCTCGTTTTATGAGCACATATAAAACATTGGTACATAATGAACAAAGCATCCCTACAATAGACAAATTTAATTATTTACTTAATTGTTTATCTGGTCAAGCCTTAGGGTGCTTACAGAGTGGCCGCTTGTTGCCGAGCCGAGCTGGCTGACGCTTGTTGCGACAACTTGTTCATGCGAGAAACAAGTTTGAGTGTGCATAGTGGATGCGAGTATCAGCGCTGATATTTTATCTATTATTTGTGTTTTATGTATGTTTCTATGCATTATCGGGGTACGAATTATAGCGATTTTACTGTATAAGTTTTTTTAAATTTTTTTATAATTGTTATAATTTTATTTAATTTTTATTATTTATTTGAATTTTTTTATTTTTTAATTTTTATTTAATTATTATATTTTTTTTTTCGTTTTAATTTTTATTAATTTTTTAATTTTTGATTGCTTGTTTTACTTACTTTTTCTTAAATTTTTGTTTTTAATTTTTTTTTATGTTTTCTAAACAAGTTCAAATCATAACAACATAACATAAACAATGTTTTCGGCGCTGAAATACGCTTTGAAACTGTTTTCTCGCATTCAACCAGCTTTGCGCTCTGACCAGCTCGGCGCCCACTATGACCTCTTCGCGCTTGTTTGTACTAATTTGTATAGTACCAGTTTTCTCGCATTGGTTCTCGCAACAAGCGTCAGCCAGCTCGGCTCGGCAACAAGCGGCCACTCTGTACGCACCCTTAGCAGTTATAGAACCTTTTCAAGTTGTTGAGTCCAATTACCAAAAAGCTCTAGATAGCTTAATCGAACGATATGATAATAAATCACTAATATTTATTGATCATATCAACTCGTTGTTTTCGTTAACACCTATGACCAAACCAAGCGCTTTATCACTACGCTCAATTCTCGATAACGTTTCGGCTCTACGTAATTCCTTGCTCTCGTTAGGTTCTGAACTAGATGTGATGAATGCTATAATCATACATATTATTTGGTCCAAAATTGATGAAGAGTCAAAAAAGGTTTATGATGAAAAACAAGATTTTAAATCCTTACCATCATGGGATCAGTGCTACTCAATTTTAAGCCGTCGTTGCCGGTTTCTGGAAAGCCGTAATACAGAAAAGGACTCCTTTCAGCCTTGTAATAGCAAACCTAAGCCATCTTCTAAGCGACCTGGGTTGTCGTTAATGGTCTCAACCATTTTTTGTGAATATTGTAAAAGCAAAGATCACTTAACTGGAAGTTGTTCTACTTATTTGGCACTGCCCGTACATCGTCGTTTTGAGTTCGTCAAAAGTTCTAAGTTGTGTATAAATTGCCTTAGAAAAGGCCATGTAGTTTCTCAGTGTCAATCGAAATCTCGCTGTCGTACTTGCCAGATATCACACCACACCACGTTACACAATCCATATCTCCAAACAAAAAATAATTCAAACAATTCTTCTAGTTCATCGAATTCAAGTAGTTTACTTTCGCCTCAAAATAATGTCTCTTCAAATTCTTCTCTTCAATCGCATTCCTTGACTTTTCAACCATCGTCGTCGTCGCACCAATCGTTCTTACCAACACCACCAGCTTCAACTCATTTAACAAAATCAACATTAGTCACACGTAGTATAAATCTGCTTCCAACAGCAATTGTTTTTATCAAAGATTCGTTTGGTTGTTTACAACCTTTTCGGGCCTTATTGGATTCTTGTTCTGAAGTAAACTTAATTACGCAAGAAGCTGTACAACATCTTCGTCTTAAACAAAGTAAAATTACCCAGGAAATTTCCGGTGTTTCTGATATACGAATTCAATTGAAATACACGGCAACAGCTACAATTAGATCTCGTGTTTCTGATTTTGAATGGACAGCTTGTTTTTTGGTAACAAAAGCTATTTCATCGCAACACCCATCTGAACCCACGGAAACAAAAAACTGGAACATTCCTAGTAACCTTGAGCTAGCAGATCCACAATTCTATATTCCACAACGTATTGATGTTTTAATTAGTTCTGAAATTTTCTTTGAATTGCTTCAGGACGGTAAAATTTCTCTAGGAAATGGACTCCCATACCTCATTAATACTTCCTTAGGGTGGGTCATTGGTGGCAGCGTGAACACTCAATGTGTACACCGTGCCTTATCGTGCAATGTTATAACCAAAGCCGATGATCTTAATGCTCCATTAAAATCCTTTTGGGAAATTGAGGAAATTAATTCAACTACGCCTATTTATACAGAAGAAGAACAACATTGTGAAGAGCATTTTACAAAAAACACTATTTTCGATTCTAATGGAAGAGTTCAGGTACGTTTACCATTTAAACCTTCTATCAATCAGCTTGGTGATTCAATTAACATAGCTCGCAGGCGTTTTTTATATTTGGAAAAACGTCTTTCAAAGGATGAAAATTTACAACAAATGTATTCAGACTTCATGGAAGAATACATTAAGCTTGGTCATATGTCGCCCGTAGAAATCAATGGTTTAGATATCCCGCATTACGTAATCCCGCATCATCCTGTTTAACGTCCTCAAAGTACCACAACAAAACTTAGAGTGGTCTTTGACGCATCGTGTCGCACATCATCTAACATTTCATTAAATGAGACTCTAATGGTCGGTCCGACAATTCAACAGGAGCTCATAATAACAATTCTTTCATTTCGTTTGAATAAACTAGCCTTATCAGCTGACATCTGTAAAATGTACAGACAGTTTTTGGTGGACAAAAGGGACCGCAATTTCCAATTAATTCTATGGAGAAAAAACCTAACTGAGCCAATAACATTATATCAATTAAACACCATAACTTATGGCACTTCAGCTGCTCCTTTTCTCGCGGTAAGAAGTATGTATTTTATCGCTGAATTTTACAAAAATGAATTTCCTATTGGTTCTAAAACTCTTAAGCAAGATTTTTATGTGGATGATTTGCTCACGGGGGCAGATAGTTTTCCTGAACTTTTAGCAAAGAAATGTGAAGTTGTCGAAGTTCTACAAAAGGCTGGTTTACAATTGTAAAAATTTAATTCAAACTGCCCTAATATTGCTCAATGCGAGGGTGAAATACCATTAAAAACAAACAACGAACACATCACTAAGGCCCTTGGAATGTCATGGAAACCTAAAGAAAATGTCTTTTGCTTTCGATTCGAGTTAACAGTCATTGAAGTTCCAACAAAAAGATCGGTTTTGTCTGCTGTTGCAAAAATCTTTGATATTCTAGGTCTACTTAGCCCTATCATAATTTCTTGCAAGATTTTCATCCAAGATATGTGGAAACAAAAATTAGATTGGGATGAACCACTTAACGAACGTTTGTCAAATCGTTGGCGGCTTATTGAAAACGATTTCGTACATTTTAACAATATTGAACTCCCTCGATTCGCAGGTACATCTCCATATGCCAGTTGACGCATCTCGACTGGCATATGGATGTTGCATCTATGTGTCTCATAGAAGTGAATTCAAATCAACGTTGCTTATAGCCAAATCAAGGGTAGCTCCAGTGGTCCATCAATCTTTGCCACGCTTAGAACTTTGCGCCGCTTTATTACTCAGTCGCACTTGGGACAAGGTTAAACATAAATTTGACTCGTTTACTTATCGCATTTACTTTTGGTCCGATTCAAAAATAGTTTTAAACTGGCTTGCTAATCATTCTTCGTCGTATGTTTTCTTTGTCGCTAATAGAGTATCAGAAATACAAAATTTAACTCACAATATCTCGTGGAGGTATGTGCCATCGAAACGAAACCCTGCAGATGTGGTATCGCGAGGTTGTCTTGCCTCTGAATTAAATCATACAACATGGTTTACAGGCCCTCAATTTCTTTTGAAAGAAGATATTTATTGGCCAAAATGCTGTAGTGACGTTATAGAACTTCCTCAGCAAGAAATGAGGAAAACCTTATTTAAAACTACCATAGCAGCCGACTCAATCATGGATCAATTAATTTCGCGTCATTCTTCGTATCTTCGCATTCTTTGCATCGTCGCCTTCATTCATCGTTTCTCTGACAAAAATCACCGAAGTCCTTTTATTAATGCTGAAGAACTTCAATCATCCTTTTTTCGAATTGTGTATATTATACAACAGTCAACATTTAAGACACAGATTAAACTACTCAACAAAGGAGAAACCCTACAACCTAGTTTACAAAAGTTGGCCCCATTTTTAGATAAAGTTAGATGCTGCAATTCAACTTTAATCATCGTTCGCGTAGGCGGTCGGCTAGCAAATGCACCATTACCATACGACACAAGTTTTCCTGCCCTACTACCTAAGAATCATCGTTTCACAAAAATCTTTATCGAATATCTTCATCGCAAACATTTACATGCTGGTCAAAAGCCACTTCTTGGAATTCTTCGCCAACAAGTATGGGTGATCAACGCAAGGGAGCTTGTACGAAAAGTTGTCCAAAATTACGTCCATTGCTTCAAATATAATCCTCGGTTATTACAACAATTAATGGGCAATCTCCCAGCAGATCGCTTGTAGGCCCATCGTCCCTTTCTCGTCTTCGGCGTCGACTTTTGTGGACCTTTCTACACCTCATTTCGTATAAGAGGAAAACAGCCTTATAAAACATATGTAGCTATTTTCGTTTGTTTTACATCTAAAGCTATCCATATTGAATTAGTATCAGATCTTTCAACTAATACCTTTCTTTTATGTCTCAAAAGATTTATAGGTCGTCGTGGTATTCCTCAACGCCTTTATTGCGACAATGCTACAAATTTTGTTTGCGAAAACACCAAACTTCAAGAGTTTAAACAACGATTTTTTAACCAAGACAATGTAAAGCAGCAAATGAGTTACAGCATAGAAATTGGCTTCAAATTTTTGTTCATCCTGCCTCGTTCTCCCCACTTTGGAGGCCTCTGGGAATCTACGAGACTACGTATTAACTCTACAACAAAGATGCAAATGGTTCAAGACTTGTGAAAACATCAAGGAAGGCACACTTGTGATCGTTCTGAGGACAACATTCCACCTCAACGGGTGAATAAAGCTATTCCTGGCCGAGATGGAAAGGTCAGAGTAGTGGATCTTAAAACAAAAAAAAAAACATTGAGACGTCCTATCCACAAAATTGCACCCCTACCAACCATTGATGATTGAAAACCTTTCAATGGGGGCAGTATGTTGGGTCAAAACAGAATAAGTGTTTTTATCTTTTTATAATTACATTCCTTTAAACATCTTGTTGCCCTTGAGACTATTTGTTTTATATTTACACAAAATAGTATGTACCTATACCTATTTACAGTTTTATATTTATCGTATTTCACTTTAAACCATAGTACATATGTAACTCTTTAAATAAAGAACACAAAAAAATCTAACGGGATTGCATTCTTTGCATTCCTTCAGCTTTTGTCGCTTTAAACATGTACCAAATTTTAAAATTAAAACATTGTCAAAAGTAACTTGAATAAATAACATCTTAAAATCAATCGCGCATTTATTTTTAGTTTTTTCTTTACTTTTGTTCTTTTATGGTTCAACACCCATTTTATTTACCTTTGTAATTTTTAAAAAAATTAAAAAAAAATGCTAAAACTATTGAACTTTGAAGAGCCATAGTTGCTAAAGTATATTGACTATTTTAAACATTTAAAGATTATCTAAAAGCAGATGCTTTACAAAGTTTCTTTTTTAGAAATCCTTTTGTAAAGCAAATTTGGAAAGCGTTTTGAACTTACTTCAGCTGCGATTTTAAAAAAGTTTAAATATCTGCAAATTCGAAATTGTTGATATAAAATGATATTTAGATATTTTGGGCCGAGATCATTTAATTTTTTTTTTAAGTGTGAAAATTTGAAATTAGTAATTTTCATAACGTATAATTACCAGCGCAAACAATATTGCCGGATCTAATTTGATCTCCCATTTTTCGGACCAATTCATTGCCTTCTAAATCCCCAAATATATTGCTGGATCAAATTTGATCTGCCATTTTTCGGATCAATTTAGATCCTTCTAAATCCCTAAATATATTGCTGGATCTAATTTGATCTGCCATTTTTCGGATCAAATATATTAAGGAATATAAAATTGGATTTGATTAAATATTGTGCCAGATTATTTTTTTTTTTAAATAAACATCTCAAAATCAAAAACCAATTTAATGTCAATTTTTGTAATACTTACTGTTTCTAGTGTATTGCCCACCAGCTACTGATCGCACCATATTTTCTGTGAAAACTGCAGGGCCACCACATTTTTTGAGTTGTTGATACATCTCTTCCGATTCTATTAACTTTGCATGTAGTTTTTCAATTTCACTTAAATAGCCAGCAACCATATTTTTAACAGATTGATCTGTATATGTTAACGGAGACCAGGCATTCATTTCCCTTGCCAATATGAGTTGAGTATTTTTTTCAGTAAGAACATTAATTGTTTCTTGCATCGATTTCAAACGCTGCTGAAGTCGTTTATTATCATGTAATAACATTTTATTTTCATAGAATGTATCGGAAACAGGCGCGTTACCTTCAGGATCGACTAAACGCTTACCCTGAAATATATATAATTTTTTTTAATTTATATATACACTAGGTGTCATTAGTCTACGCTCTCATAGTGACTTATTTACTACAATTAAAAAAAAAACAGAAAAACTTCTGATACGATATTTTTTTCATTAAATTTTGTATTTCATATGTTTTTAAATAATATATCGCTTTGTTCATAATTTTTAATAGTTTTTGTAAAAGCGTCAAAAATACAATAACATTTCAAAAGCTTTAACTCCAAAAGTCTACGCTCATTGCAAAAATTTTCTATAAAGTAACTATAATTCACTGTAATGTTCGACTTGGTAAAGACGTGTTTTTTTTAACTCCGCATCAAAGCAACAAAACAAACATTAAACGTTTTTTTAAAGAAAAATTACTTATTAAATAAATGTGTTATATTTTGTTTTATACAGTTTTCTTTTTTTTAAAAAAAAGTTAAAAACAGAAAATAAAAAACAAAAATAAGAAAAAAACAAGCAAAAAAAAAAAAAAAAAACTTCAAAAAAACCAATAACTAAAAAAGATGCCTATCGGGCATTCTCCACCAACAACAAATGAAAAAAAAATTCAAATTAATATGCTCACCCGCGCAAATCGCAAGTTCCCCTCTGTACAACGAAACCGCATGGGCCATACAATGCAAAACACCACCAACAACAAGTACAAATACTTGTTCAACATTAACATCACAAGCATGTACAACAACTACAATCTCAACTTCTTCAAACTCGTTATCAACACCAATAATGTCAGTATGTAATTCTCTCTTTACTAATACTCCCACTAATACACGTAGTATAACTGCACAAACTAACAATAATAAAGAGCAAACAAGTGAAGCTCTTAAAAATTCTCTTTCACTAAACATACAAACTAATGATGCAAACCCAAATGAGTCGGTAGTGGTCGCTTCAAAGGGTGCTATACCTAAAACAAATAAACTGAATTCCGAAAAATGTAACGACAAACCATTAATAGGGATTGATCGATACTTTACAATATTAAAAAGAAAGCGTAGCCCCAACTCCTCCAAAAATAATCCCACTCCAAAACAAACAAAAAAATCAGGTAATGCTAAAACAATGAGCCAAAATCGTTTTTCGTTGTTAGCTACCAACGATGTCGAAGAAGATACAGTTGAAGTGGTGAAACAGCACAAGCCCCCAGCAATTTTCTTACGTGAACAAAACTCCAACGTTTTAGTGAAGTCCTTAACAGCAACAGTCGGAAAAGACAACTTTTTTGTAGAATCTCTGCGCAGAGGAAACGTTCTTGAAACGAAAATCCAGACATTTACAGAAACAAATTTCCGTAAAATTGTTTCGTATCTCGATTCGGAAAACAAAAACTACTATACTCATCAGCTAAAAAGCGCGAAAGGTTTATCAATCGTCATAAAAGGCATTGAAAGCAACGTTCCAACTAGTGAAATAGCAAATGCTATAGAAAACGAAGGCTACAAGGTAAAGTCTGTACACAACATAACTAATAAAGATAAAATACCGCAACCACTTTTTAAAGTCGAAATTGCCTTTGAGTCCAGCAAACTAAAGGGAAACGAGCCTCACCCAATTTATAACCTTCGTTATCTCCTTCACCGAAGAATAACGGTAGAAGAACCACGTAAACGAAAAGACCCACCACAATGCTTAAACTGCCAGGAATTCGGGCATACCAGAAGTTATTGCAAGCTTCCAGCAGTATGTGTAATCTGTGGTGATGTGCATAAAACATCTGAATGCACGAAAATTAAAAGCGACCCCAGAAATAAAAAATGTAGCAACTGTGGTGGTAATCACACCGCAAATTACAGAGGATGCCCAGTATTTATACAAATAGCGCAAAACACTTCTAATAAACCTGCTTTTCGGCGCTTCCAGTCAAATGACTTCCCATATTTATCCAATAATAATAATGTCTCCTCACAACATGGGCCTTCTGCTCAAACCAACAACAACCACGCCAAATTCTCTGCCAACCCACTCCCAATTTCTAATAATAAAATGTCGTATGCTCAAGCTGCCCAATTCAGCAGTATTCCTTCTGTACGTACAGCCGCCCAAAAAATCTCAGAACCTAGTTCTCCTAAAGAACCATCCCAGAAATCGCCCTTAGAAAGCTCAATAGAGCTTCTAATACAAACAATGAACAATTTCATATCCAATATGCAAGTCATGATGCAGGAACTTTTAAGAAACCAGGGTATGCTGCTTCAAGCATTCGCCTATAAAAAATGAACCAGATAAGATTATGTTACTGGAATGCAAACGGCTTAAGCCAACACAAAATTGAAGTGGAAAGTTTTCTTAAATCTCAGTCTATTGACATATTGCTGGTTTCTGAAACACACTTTACAATAAAAAACTGTTTTAGAATAAAAGGTTACTCCGTATACGATACAAAACATCCCAGTGGCAAAGCATGTGGTGGTGCAGCTATAATAATTAGGAATCAAATTAGTCACTTCCCAATGCCGGAATATAAAACTGATCACATTCAAGCCTCATCAATATGCCTCTCGGCCACAAACATCACCATATCTTCTATATATTGCCCCCCCAGACACAAAATTACTGATGATCAATTCGTTACTTTTTACAAAACGCTAGGCAATAAATTTATAGCGGCAGGAGATTACAATGCAAAGCACACGTTCTGGGGCTCACGACTCACTACTCCAAAGGGCAGACAGCTATTAAAAGCTATCTCATTTCTTAAACTTGACGTTATATCTGATGGACAGCCCACTTATTGGCCCACAGATCTACAAAAGACTCCTGATTTAATAGATTTTGCAGTCATTAAGAACATCAGACGCGATCAACTTTCTACAGTCTCTTTGTTCGACCTGTCCTCAGATCACTCTCCCACTATTATATCAATGCTAAATGGCCAAAATATCGAAAACCCTTTTTGTTTTCCCAATAAACATACTAACTGGCTCAAATATAAAAAGTATGTAAGCTCCCACGTATCGCAAAATATTTCACTTAAATCCTATAACGAAATACAAGATGCTATAAACGAATTCTCTGAAACATTATCAACTGCAGCTAAAGTAGCTACACCTTTTAAATATTACAACTGCACTAAAAATAAATGCTCAAAAACTATTCAAAATCTTATAAAGGAAAAGAGAAACCTTAGAAGACAATGGCAACTACACCGCTCTCCTACCTTGAAAACTCAACTAAACCTCTGTCAAAGAGCCCTTCATAGTGCTCTTTTGGAGGAGAAACAGTCAGCTCTAAGGGCATATTTAGAAGGTCTAGACACAACAAAATCAACGGATTATAGTCTTTGGAAAGCCACCAAACGACTTAAAAATCCGATTAAATGCGAGTCTGCTATTCGTTGTAGTGATGGTAATTGGGCTAGGTCCCATAAAGACAAAGCTGAAGCTTTTGCCGATCACCTCGAAAAAGTGTTTACGCCTAATATTTCTACCTCGGACATAACTTTACCAGCTATTGAATACCGTGTTGTTTCCCCGATGAGAATTCGTTTCTCATCTCTAACTGCAGCAATTAAAAATATTAAAACAAATAAATCTCCTGGCATGGACAAAATTTCAGGAAAAATGATCCGTGAACTACCAACACCTGCCCTTAGGCTAATTTTATTCATTTTTAATTCAATCCTGCGAACGGGTTGCTACCCTAAATCATGGAAAACATCAGAAATAATAATGATACCTAAGCCAGGCAAGGACGCTAGCCAAGTGTCATCTTATCGCCCGATAAGCTTACTTTCAATTTTATCAAAGCTCTTCGAGAAAGTATTTTTAAATGCGTTGACTCCATATCTAAACGACCACCACGTCATTCCCGTTCACCAGTTTGGTTTCCGAAAGGATCATGGCACCATAGAACAGGTTCATCGCATAGTAACTCTAATCAGAAAGGCTTTTGAGGACAAACACTATTGCTCAACACTCTTCATAGACATTGCTCAAGCCTTTGACAAAGTCTGGCATGATGGGCTATTATATAAAATAAGCTCTTTGTTACCCCAAAATACCCACAAGTTGCTGCGAAATTATTTACTAGATCGTTCGTTTGTAGTAAAGTATAAAGACCACATCTCAGACTCAAGAGAAATTGCAGCAGGAGTTCCCCAAGGCAGTATACTTGGTCCTTTAATGTATATACTTTATACCTCAGATATGCCCACAAATAACCTAATACATACGTCAACTTTTGCAGACGATACAGCTTTTATAAGTGTACACAGAAATCCTGTAATTGCTTCTAGTTATCTGCAGGCTCATACCAAAGAACTCGAAAAATGGCTTAACAAATGGAAAATAAAAGTAAATCCGGTAAAGTGCGCACATGTTACTTTTACCTTGAGACAGGGAAATTGTCCCAAACTGAGGATAAATAACATCGATATCCCCGAGCAAAGTCATATAAAATACCTTGGTATACACCTTGATCGACGCCTTACCTGGTCTCAACATATTGATTCCAAATCAACACAACTTAAACTGAAAACACTACAGCTTCAGTGGCTCCTTGGTCCCCATTCTGCTCTCAACCTAACCTACAAGGTTCTTCTCTACAAAGCTATTATTAAGCCAATATGGACCTATGGTATCCAACTATGGGGAACAGCTTCTGCATCTAATATAGAGAAATTACAAAGACGACAAAACAAAATACTGCGACTTATTACTGGGGACCCGTGGTATATTAGAAACGCGAATATTCACAAGGATCTTAATACTCCATTTGTTCGCGACGAAATTAAAACCTTCTGCTCCAAATATGTACGAAAACTGGCAACGCATCCAAATCCTCTCGCACAGGATCTACTGTATTATAATGGACATACTCGCCTAAAGAGGGTCGACACATTGGCTCTCGCCGAACCGCAAGAAAGATGAACTCTATCGAAACAAAAAATGGAGTTTCTATTGCAAAGGCAATAGACCCAGAAATTATTCATTAATTTAAGATTTTAATACTTATTGTTATTTTCTTTTATAAGAAAGATCCAATAATAAATTAAAAGTTAAAAAAAAAAAAAAAAAAAAAAAAATTGCAAAAATTTTCTATAAAGTAACTATAATTCAAAAAATAAACGACTTTTGAGAATCTCTTTGAGCCTTTTTTTGTATTAACCAGTGCGTAGTCTATATATTTATAATTTAATTTTATTTATTAGCACGAGGGCGAATCAATAAGTCCGTGACTTTTCGAACTTCCCTCGTAGTTATATGAAATGCAACACTGCTCCCATGAAGTACCACCTTTTAATAGACTACTGTCAAATTTAAAGCAAGTTCCGTCATTTACATCCAACGTCGTGGCTTTTTTTAAATGGAAAAAAGTGAATTTCGAGTGCTCATTAAACATTATGTTTTGGTAAAAAAAAGCCGTCAATCAAGCCAAGGAAAAGCTTGATAAATACTGTGGGGACTCTGCACCATCGATTTCAATAGTAAAAAGTGGGTTCTGGACGCCCAGTTGAGGTCTCTACACCCAAAACAATTGAAAAAATTCACGATATGGTGTTGGCCGATCGGAGATTTAATGTGCGATAGATTGTGAAAGACATAGGCATCTCACTGGCTGAGTGGTTTCAATTTTGAACAATCACTTGGGTATGAGAAAGCTTTCCGCAAGATGGTTGCCGCAAATGCATATTTTATGGACCTCGAAAAATCCTATTTTTTGGAAGGGATACAGAAATTTGAGAAACGTTGGACTAAGTGTATTGAGCTAAAAGGAGATTATGTTGAAAAATATTTTTTTTTTTTTCAAATAAAACTGTGTTTCATTCAAAAAGTCACGGACTTATTGACCCATCCTCGTAGTATTTAAAATACTTTTAAATCACATTTCACATTAATTTAACAAAAAAGTATATACTCTGATTAAAAATTAACATTTTTTATAAAAGTAGCGGTTTTCATTCTAAAAAGATGTATATTTGTTTCATTCTTAACATCATTCCGCATCATATTGTAAAGATTCAATCCATTGTAAAATATCGATTTTTGCATTTCATTTGTGCATTGCTCGATGTGTTCTAACGTCTAAGGCGTTCCTGAGATTATAGGGTAGAACTCCTCCAACATATCTTATTTGTTCGATCAAGTAATCGGGTGCATTTCCCACTTTTATTTTCTGGATAAAAAAATATTTTATTAAGTTGCAGCCTTTATTGAACGTTTAACCATTTTAGTGTGTCCAACATATATCTTATTGAAGTAAACCGATTGCATTTTAAGATTGCGCGCATAGCCTTATTTTGTAGTTTTTGCAGCCTAGTTATTTGTTGGTCTGAACAGCATGTAAGTAATATGTTTGAAACATATTCAAAATGTGGTTTTATAATACTGTTGTAAATGTTTATTGTGGTTAATATTGTCACTTTGTTTCATAAACGTTTAAAAAACCGTTTTTATACCCTTCACCACAGGTGGAAGGGTATATATAAGTTTGTCATTCCGTTTGTAATTTCTACAATATTGATCTTAGACCCTATAAAGTATATATATTCTGGGTCCTTATGAAGAGCGAAGTTGATTTAACGATGTCCGTCTGTCCGTCTGTCCGTCTGTGTGTTGAAATGGGTTTTCCGAAGAACCCAGACGTGATGAGGACTTGATTCTTTTTTATTTCTGTTACATGTGATCCATTTCTGTTTGCTATTAAAAATCAGACAGATCGGTTAATAAATGGCTGAGATATTAGCAAAAAACCAGGACCACCTCTAATTTTTCCAGTAAAATCCCTTTGTTTAATATGTATGTAGAATTTTGAGCATTTTTTACTAACTTTGTTGTTTTTTTTTTCTTTCATCTCCACCATTTATACACAAACAACACACATACAAAGATTTGTCATTTAAATAAAAATAAACAAATCCCTAATGACGAAGACTTTTATATATGTACATCTATTGACGATGATTTTGTGTAAGCTTCAATAGCTCAGTTGTCTAGACGCCATGTCACAAATACTTTTTTTCTCTAAGCCCGCGGAGTTCTAGGTTCAAATCTCGGTAAGGTCAATTCACTTTTTTTTTGTACATTTTTTTTTTATTATTTTCTTAATATATTTTTTTTTGCTTATTTTTGGTTTTTTTTTTAACATTTAATAATTAATTTATATAAAATTTTATATTAATAATTAAAATTATTTTCTTTCATCTCCACCTTTTATACACAAACAACACACATACAAAGATTTGTCATTTAAATAAAAACTAAACAAATCCCTAATGAACGAAGACTTTTATATATGTACATCTATTGACGATGATTTTGTGTGAGCTTCAATAGCTCAGTTGTCTAGACGCCATGTCACAAATACGTTTTTTCTCTAAGCACGCGGAGTTCGAGGTTCAAATCTCGATGAGGTCAATTCACTTTTTTTTTACATTTTTTTTTATTATTTTCTTAAGACTTTTTTTTTTTGCTTATTTTTGGTTTTTTTTAACATTTAATAATTAATTTATATAAAATTTTATATTAATAATTAAATAATCCATAAATAGGCTAAAAACATCAACATTTTTATAAAAACCCTCTGATACAAACAAAATACAAACGTTTTTATACCTTTCACCACAGGTGAAAGGGTCGCGGGTTCGTTAAGATTTTTTTTTGTTTATTTTTTGTTTTTTTTTACATTTAATAATTAATTTAAATAAAATTTTATATTAATAATTAAATAATCCATAAATAGGCTAAAAACATCAAAATTTGTATAAAAACCCTCTGATACTAACAAAATACAAACGGTTTTATTTCTATTTTTTGCTCCGATTTAAAAGAATTTATAAAAAGATTTTTAAACCATTTTATTTCTCACATATTAAGAAAATTTTATACATAATTTACCTTTGAGTGAAACTATTTTAGGTCATAACTTATAATAATTTATAAAAAAAATTATAAACTATTTTCCTTCAAATTTTTAAAATTAAGCTAAAAAAATTACAAATATTTCTAATAAAAAAGCGAAATAAAATCCTAAATGCAAATTTGCCAGCTAAATCAAACTATTTTGTAGAAATAAAACACATGCAGTTCTAGTGATTTCTTTTAACGATTTGTTGAAATTCTTTTCTTTCACCTCTTAACCTTTTATACACAAACAACAAACACTATTCTAGAGCTGTATTATGACCTATGGATACGTCTTATATAGCAAAAGATCGAAAATCTTTAGTATAACATATTTGCTGAAAAACTCGGAAATATCGGTTCAGATACAAAAAAGTTATGCCCAAAACATACATTTTTTTAAAATACATATTTTCTGGAACCATAAATCTTCCCGAGTCCAAGTTTTATCTCCAAACTAAATGGTTAATTTCCTCTTAAAGGCGTCCGTATATAAATCTGTCCATTTCATATATGTCCATATATAAACTTCAGTTTTTTCCCAACCATGGTGAAGGGTATATAAGATTCGGCATAGCCGAATTTAGCCGCTCTTACTTGTTCTTGCTAATTTTCTACATATATATTCGACATGATCCTTAAAGTTTAAATCTTTGTCTAATAAGAAACCTAGATATTTTATTATTATTTACTTTTTCTATTATTACGTTATTTATTTCGAATGTTATTTTTGTGTTCATATTAATTTTCATTAATTTAGTTTTGTTTTCATTTAGTTTTAATTTATTCATCTTAAGACATTTGGTAATATTATGTATATAATTTTTTATTCGGAATATGATTTTCATACTGCACTTTTTAAATGGAACATCTGATTTCCTTAGTACTATTTACAAAATAATTATTAAAATTTGTGGATGTCTTCATAATCTATTTTTTTATATTTCACAGTTTTTATAATAGTTTTGGGTTTTCTTAGGACTAGATCTTTAATTTTATTCTACATTTCTTTTTGGTTACATGCTCTATTTATTGTATTATTAATTTATTTACTTTTTTCATGTTAAATTTTTACTTTATAGGTATTTCTAACTTATTTATAATTATTCCATGCATCATTAGTATTTTCTCTAATTTTACTTTGGTATTAAAAGGCTTTTTCTCTTTTTAATGTTCTGAGTTCGTTATTAAACCATTTATTGTTTTTTTTTCAGTTTTCAAAGCAAATAGCAAAATTGTGGACATATTCGGTTAAATCAATTATTTCATCATGGTATAAAATTGCAGTTAATTCATTCTTGAATCTGTTTTTGTCGTATCTAAAAATATTTATTTCATTATTATTATTTTGTTGCTTCTTCTTTCATTCTCGATAAAGATGTCAATGATTTCACGATCATATATTTTATTATTTATATTATTCTTTTCCGTAATTGTTTCATTATTTGTTATTATATATCAATTAATGTTTTCGAATTTTCTGTTATCCTAGTATATTCTTTCATTATATGTTTAAGTCCGTTATCATTAAGTATACTTTCCAATTTTCCTGTATAAAAATCGTTTTTCCAATCAATGTTAAAATCTCCGGCTATTAAAATATCACAGTTTGTTTCACATATTTCTTCTATAAATTCTTTAAATGTATCACAGAATTCCAATTTTGAACGACTTGGAGATCTACATATTATTATTGTTATTATTATTATTATTATCATTATTATCATTATTATCATTATTATCATTATTATCATTATTATCATTATTATCATTATTATCATTATTATCATTATTATCATTATTATCATTATTATCATTATTATCATTATTATCATTATTATCATTATTATCATTATTATCATTATTATCATTATTATCATTATTATCATTATTATCATTATTATCATTATTATCATTATTATCATTATTATCATTATTATCATTATTATCATTATTATCATTATTATCATTATTATCATTATTATCATTATTATCATTATTATCATTATTATCATTATTATCATTATTATCATTATTATCATTATTATCATTATTATCATTATTATCATTATTATCATTATTATCATTATTATCATTATTATCATTATTATCATTATTATCATTATTATCATTATTATCATTATTATCATTATTATCATTATTATCATTATTATCATTATTATCATTATTATCATTATTATCATTATTATCATTATTATCATTATTATCATTATTATCATTATTATCATTATTATCATTATTATCATTATTATCATTATTATCATTATTATCATTATTATCATTATTATCATTATTATCATTATTATCATTATTATCATTATTATCATTATTATCATTATTATCATTATTATCATTATTATCATTATTATCATTATTATCATTATTATCATTATTATCATTATTATCATTATTATCATTATTATCATTATTATCATTATTATCATTATTATCATTATTATCATTATTATCATTATTATCATTATTATCATTATTATCATTATTATCATTATTATCATTATTATCATTATTATCATTATTATCATTATTATCATTATTATCATTATTATCATTATTATCATTATTATCATTATTATCATTATTATCATTATTATCATTATTATCATTATTATCATTATTATCATTATTATCATTATTATCATTATTATCATTATTATCATTATTATCATTATTATCATTATTATCATTATTATCATTATTATCATTATTATCATTATTATCATTATTATCATTATTATCATTATTATCATTATTATCATTATTATCATTATTATCATTATTATCATTATTATCATTATTATCATTATTATCATTATTATCATTATTATCATTATTATCATTATTATCATTATTATCATTATTATCATTATTATCATTATTATCATTATTATCATTATTATCATTATTATCATTATTATCATTATTATCATTATTATCATTATTATCATTATTATCATTATTATCATTATTATCATTATTATCATTATTATCATTATTATCATTATTATCATTATTATCATTATTATCATTATTATCATTATTATCATTATTATCATTATTATCATTATTATCATTATTATCATTATTATCATTATTATCATTATTATCATTATTATCATTATTATCATTATTATCATTATTATCATTATTATCATTATTATCATTATTATCATTATTATCATTATTATCATTATTATCATTATTATCATTATTATCATTATTATCATTATTATCATTATTATCATTATTATCATTATTATCATTATTATCATTATTATCATTATTATCATTATTATCATTATTATCATTATTATCATTATTATCATTATTATCATTATTATCATTATTATCATTATTATCATTATTATCATTATTATCATTATTATCATTATTATCATTATTATCATTATTATCATTATTATCATTATTATCATTATTATCATTATTATCATTATTATCATTATTATCATTATTATCATTATTATCATTATTATCATTATTATCATTATTATCATTATTATCATTATTATCATTATTATCATTATTATCATTATTATCATTATTATCATTATTATCATTATTATCATTATTATCATTATTATCATTATTATCATTATTATCATTATTATCATTATTATCATTATTATCATTATTATCATTATTATCATTATTATCATTATTATCATTATTATCATTATTATCATTATTATCATTATTATCATTATTATCATTATTATCATTATTATCATTATTATCATTATTATCATTATTATCATTATTATCATTATTATCATTATTATCATTATTATCATTATTATCATTATTATCATTATTATCATTATTATCATTATTATCATTATTATCATTATTATCATTATTATCATTATTATCATTATTATCATTATTATCATTATTATCATTATTATCATTATTATCATTATTATCATTATTATCATTATTATCATTATTATCATTATTATCATTATTATCATTATTATCATTATTATCATTATTATCATTATTATCATTATTATCATTATTATCATTATTATCATTATTATCATTATTATCATTATTATCATTATTATCATTATTATCATTATTATCATTATTATCATTATTATCATTATTATCATTATTATCATTATTATCATTATTATCATTATTATCATTATTATCATTATTATCATTATTATCATTATTATCATTATTATCATTATTATCATTATTATCATTATTATCATTATTATCATTATTATCATTATTATCATTATTATCATTATTATCATTATTATCATTATTATCATTATTATCATTATTATCATTATTATCATTATTATCATTATTATCATTATTATCATTATTATCATTATTATCATTATTATCATTATTATCATTATTATCATTATTATCATTATTATCATTATTATCATTATTATCATTATTATCATTATTATCATTATTATCATTATTATCATTATTATCATTATTATCATTATTATCATTATTATCATTATTATCATTATTATCATTATTATCATTATTATCATTATTATCATTATTATCATTATTATCATTATTATCATTATTATCATTATTATCATTATTATCATTATTATCATTATTATCATTATTATCATTATTATCATTATTATCATTATTATCATTATTATCATTATTATCATTATTATCATTATTATCATTATTATCATTATTATCATTATTATCATTATTATCATTATTATCATTATTATCATTATTATCATTATTATCATTATTATCATTATTATCATTATTATCATTATTATCATTATTATCATTATTATCATTATTATCATTATTATCATTATTATCATTATTATCATTATTATCATTATTATCATTATTATCATTATTATCATTATTATCATTATTATCATTATTATCATTATTATCATTATTATCATTATTATCATTATTATCATTATTATCATTATTATCATTATTATCATTATTATCATTATTATCATTATTATCATTATTATCATTATTATCATTATTATCATTATTATCATTATTATCATTATTATCATTATTATCATTATTATCATTATTATCATTATTATCATTATTATCATTATTATCATTATTATCATTATTATCATTATTATCATTATTATCATTATTATCATTATTATCATTATTATCATTATTATCATTATTATCATTATTATCATTATTATCATTATTATCATTATTATCATTATTATCATTATTATCATTATTATCATTATTATCATTATTATCATTATTATCATTATTATCATTATTATCATTATTATCATTATTATCATTATTATCATTATTATCATTATTATCATTATTATCATTATTATCATTATTATCATTATTATCATTATTATCATTATTATCATTATTATCATTATTATCATTATTATCATTATTATCATTATTATCATTATTATCATTATTATCATTATTATCATTATTATCATTATTATCATTATTATCATTATTATCATTATTATCATTATTATCATTATTATCATTATTATCATTATTATCATTATTATCATTATTATCATTATTATCATTATTATCATTATTATCATTATTATCATTATTATCATTATTATCATTATTATCATTATTATCATTATTATCATTATTATCATTATTATCATTATTATCATTATTATCATTATTATCATTATTATCATTATTATCATTATTATCATTATTATCATTATTATCATTATTATCATTATTATCATTATTATCATTATTATCATTATTATCATTATTATCATTATTATCATTATTATCATTATTATCATTATTATCATTATTATCATTATTATCATTATTATCATTATTATCATTATTATCATTATTATCATTATTATCATTATTATCATTATTATCATTATTATCATTATTATCATTATTATCATTATTATCATTATTATCATTATTATCATTATTATCATTATTATCATTATTATCATTATTATCATTATTATCATTATTATCATTATTATCATTATTATCATTATTATCATTATTATCATTATTATCATTATTATCATTATTATCATTATTATCATTATTATCATTATTATCATTATTATCATTATTATCATTATTATCATTATTATCATTATTATCATTATTATCATTATTATCATTATTATCATTATTATCATTATTATCATTATTATCATTATTATCATTATTATCATTATTATCATTATTATCATTATTATCATTATTATCATTATTATCATTATTATCATTATTATCATTATTATCATTATTATCATTATTATCATTATTATCATTATTATCATTATTATCATTATTATCATTATTATCATTATTATCATTATTATCATTATTATCATTATTATCATTATTATCATTATTATCATTATTATCATTATTATCATTATTATCATTATTATCATTATTATCATTATTATCATTATTATCATTATTATCATTATTATCATTATTATCATTATTATCATTATTATCATTATTATCATTATTATCATTATTATCATTATTATCATTATTATCATTATTATCATTATTATCATTATTATCATTATTATCATTATTATCATTATTATCATTATTATCATTATTATCATTATTATCATTATTATCATTATTATCATTATTATCATTATTATCATTATTATCATTATTATCATTATTATCATTATTATCATTATTATCATTATTATCATTATTATCATTATTATCATTATTATCATTATTATCATTATTATCATTATTATCATTATTATCATTATTATCATTATTATCATTATTATCATTATTATCATTATTATCATTATTATCATTATTATCATTATTATCATTATTATCATTATTATTATCATTATTATCATTATTATCATTATTATCATTATTATCATTATTATCATTATTATCATTATTATCATTATTATCATTATTATCATTATTATCATTATTATCATTATTATCATTATTATCATTATTATCATTATTATCATTATTATCATTATTATCATTATTATCATTATTATCATTATTATCATTATTATCATTATTATCATTATTATCATTATTATCATTATTATCATTATTATCATTATTATCATTATTATCATTATTATCATTATTATCATTATTATCATTATTATCATTATTATCATTATTATCATTATTATCATTATTATCATTATTATCATTATTATCATTATTATCATTATTATCATTATTATCATTATTATCATTATTATCATTATTATCATTATTATCATTATTATCATTATTATCATTATTATCATTATTATCATTATTATCATTATTATCATTATTATCATTATTATCATTATTATCATTATTATCATTATTATCATTATTATCATTATTATCATTATTATCATTATTATCATTATTATCATTATTATCATTATTATCATTATTATCATTATTATCATTATTATCATTATTATCATTATTATCATTATTATCATTATTATCATTATTATCATTATTATCATTATTATCATTATTATCATTATTATCATTATTATCATTATTATCATTATTATCATTATTATCATTATTATCATTATTATCATTATTATCATTATTATCATTATTATCATTATTATCATTATTATCATTATTATCATTATTATCATTATTATCATTATTATCATTATTATCATTATTATCATTATTATCATTATTATCATTATTATCATTATTATCATTATTATCATTATTATCATTATTATCATTATTATCATTATTATCATTATTATCATTATTATCATTATTATCATTATTATCATTATTATCATTATTATCATTATTATCATTATTATCATTATTATCATTATTATCATTATTATCATTATTATCATTATTATCATTATTATCATTATTATCATTATTATCATTATTATCATTATTATCATTATTATCATTATTATCATTATTATCATTATTATCATTATTATCATTATTATCATTATTATCATTATTATCATTATTATCATTATTATCATTATTATCATTATTATCATTATTATCATTATTATCATTATTATCATTATTATCATTATTATCATTATTATCATTATTATCATTATTATCATTATTATCATTATTATCATTATTATCATTATTATCATTATTATCATTATTATCATTATTATCATTATTATCATTATTATCATTATTATCATTATTATCATTATTATCATTATTATCATTATTATCATTATTATCATTATTATCATTATTATCATTATTATCATTATTATCATTATTATCATTATTATCATTATTATCATTATTATCATTATTATCATTATTATCATTATTATCATTATTATCATTATTATCATTATTATCATTATTATCATTATTATCATTATTATCATTATTATCATTATTATCATTATTATCATTATTATCATTATTATCATTATTATCATTATTATCATTATTATCATTATTATCATTATTATCATTATTATCATTATTATCATTATTATCATTATTATCATTATTATCATTATTATCATTATTATCATTATTATCATTATTATCATTATTATCATTATTATCATTATTATCATTATTATCATTATTATCATTATTATCATTATTATCATTATTATCATTATTATCATTATTATCATTATTATCATTATTATCATTATTATCATTATTATCATTATTATCATTATTATCATTATTATCATTATTATCATTATTATCATTATTATCATTATTATCATTATTATCATTATTATCATTATTATCATTATTATCATTATTATCATTATTATCATTATTATCATTATTATCATTATTATCATTATTATCATTATTATCATTATTATCATTATTATCATTATTATCATTATTATCATTATTATCATTATTATCATTATTATCATTATTATCATTATTATCATTATTATCATTATTATCATTATTATCATTATTATCATTATTATCATTATTATCATTATTATCATTATTATCATTATTATCATTATTATCATTATTATCATTATTATCATTATTATCATTATTATCATTATTATCATTATTATCATTATTATCATTATTATCATTATTATCATTATTATCATTATTATCATTATTATCATTATTATCATTATTATCATTATTATCATTATTATCATTATTATCATTATTATCATTATTATCATTATTATCATTATTATCATTATTATCATTATTATCATTATTATCATTATTATCATTATTATCATTATTATCATTATTATCATTATTATCATTATTATCATTATTATCATTATTATCATTATTATCATTATTATCATTATTATCATTATTATCATTATTATCATTATTATCATTATTATCATTATTATCATTATTATCATTATTATCATTATTATCATTATTATCATTATTATCATTATTATCATTATTATCATTATTATCATTATTATCATTATTATCATTATTATCATTATTATCATTATTATCATTATTATCATTATTATCATTATTATCATTATTATCATTATTATCATTATTATCATTATTATCATTATTATCATTATTATCATTATTATCATTATTATCATTATTATCATTATTATCATTATTATCATTATTATCATTATTATCATTATTATCATTATTATCATTATTATCATTATTATCATTATTATCATTATTATCATTATTATCATTATTATCATTATTATCATTATTATCATTATTATCATTATTATCATTATTATCATTATTATCATTATTATCATTATTATCATTATTATCATTATTATCATTATTATCATTATTATCATTATTATCATTATTATCATTATTATCATTATTATCATTATTATCATTATTATCATTATTATCATTATTATCATTATTATCATTATTATCATTATTATCATTATTATCATTATTATCATTATTATCATTATTATCATTATTATCATTATTATCATTATTATCATTATTATCATTATTATCATTATTATCATTATTATCATTATTATCATTATTATCATTATTATCATTATTATCATTATTATCATTATTATCATTATTATCATTATTATCATTATTATCATTATTATCATTATTATCATTATCATTATTATCATTATTATCATTATTATCATTATTATCATTATTATCATTATTATCATTATTATCATTATTATCATTATTATCATTATTATCATTATTATCATTATTATCATTATTATCATTATTATCATTATTATCATTATTATCATTATTATCATTATTATCATTATTATCATTATTATCATTATTATCATTATTATCATTATTATCATTATTATCATTATTATCATTATTATCATTATTATCATTATTATCATTATTATCATTATTATCATTATTATCATTATTATCATTATTATCATTATTATCATTATTATCATTATTATCATTATTATCATTATTATCATTATTATCATTATTATCATTATTATCATTATTATCATTATTATCATTATTATCATTATTATCATTATTATCATTATTATCATTATTATCATTATTATCATTATTATCATTATTATCATTATTATCATTATTATCATTATTATCATTATTATCATTATTATCATTATTATCATTATTATCATTATTATCATTATTATCATTATTATCATTATTATCATTATTATCATTATTATCATTATTATCATTATTATCATTATTATCATTATTATCATTATTATCATTATTATCATTATTATCATTATTATCATTATTATCATTATTATCATTATTATCATTATTATCATTATTATCATTATTATCATTATTATCATTATTATCATTATTATCATTATTATCATTATTATCATTATTATCATTATTATCATTATTATCATTATTATCATTATTATCATTATTATCATTATTATCATTATTATCATTATTATCATTATTATCATTATTATCATTATTATCATTATTATCATTATTATCATTATTATCATTATTATCATTATTATCATTATTATCATTATTATCATTATTATCATTATTATCATTATTATCATTATTATCATTATTATCATTATTATCATTATTATCATTATCATTATTATCATTATTATCATTATTATCATTATTATCATTATTATCATTATTATCATTATTATCATTATTATCATTATTATCATTATTATCATTATTATCATTATTATCATTATTATCATTATTATCATTATTATCATTATTATCATTATTATCATTATTATCATTATTATCATTATTATCATTATTATCATTATTATCATTATTATCATTATTATCATTATTATCATTATTATCATTATTATCATTATTATCATTATTATCATTATTATCATTATTATCATTATTATCATTATTATCATTATTATCATTATTATCATTATTATCATTATTATCATTATTATCATTATTATCATTATTATCATTATTATCATTATTATCATTATTATCATTATTATCATTATTATCATTATTATCATTATTATCATTATTATCATTATTATCATTATTATCATTATTATCATTATTATCATTATTATCATTATTATCATTATTATCATTATTATCATTATTATCATTATTATCATTATTATCATTATTATCATTATTATCATTATTATCATTATTATCATTATTATCATTATTATCATTATTATCATTATTATCATTATTATCATTATTATCATTATTATCATTATTATCATTATTATCATTATTATCATTATTATCATTATTATCATTATTATCATTATTATCATTATTATCATTATT